>CM074515.1:46073444-47390319 GCA_037379345.1 Perna viridis | reverse complement strand
GAAAGAGTAATCAAGGGAACCAAGGTTATAGCGGTAATCAAAAGATTGTATTCCAGGGACAAAGAACAGACATGGAAAACAGACATACACAACAAAGAACATAAAGTAATTAAAATCATACACACAAAGTAA
The DNA here is from genome assembly GCA_037379345.1 of Perna viridis. Taxonomy (NCBI): domain Eukaryota; kingdom Metazoa; phylum Mollusca; class Bivalvia; order Mytilida; family Mytilidae; genus Perna; species Perna viridis. Next base: position 47,390,187 of record CM074515.1, on the reverse strand, counting down.
CAAAAGTAAATGAGCAACTCGGACTCCACTAAAAACTAGGAGCATGGACCAGGTGCACCGGTAGGGTAAGCGTCCTCTGCTTTTCTAGAAACACCCGCCGAGTTGCTCATAAAAAGTCAAGTCCGGGGTAGACGAACTAGGAAAGGAAAACTATGACCCGTTGAATAAATCAGTTTTCATGGTGCTGATGGATACACCCTAACGATCCACGAGTTCATGATGACGATCATAAAACTTCTGTAGTGATGACTTCAATCTTGTAGCAACATAACCCTGTTCCAGAAGCCTATTTGTTAGAGTTCTAGCGCGATACAAAAAGTCTGCGTAGTTTCGGCAAGCTCTGGCATAAATCAAAATAAAAGAAATGGTTGTACCCTTTTAATATATTCGCTGTTTATTTTAAGTGAACGGTTGGTTTATAGTTCTACTTTGGCATTTTATGTGTAATTCCATTTTGCATTTCAAAGCAAGCAAACTAACAATAAAATGTTGCCAAGATCACAATCGTTATCGTTTAATCGTCGCTTTTGGTTTGAAACAGAAATATTGTTCAAGTATTTAAATTAATTGCCTTTTTCGTCATATATTTGCAGAATGCAAGCAAACTAACCCAAGATGATATCGACCGTGTTTTCTCACTCTATGACAGAGTAAGTTAATGTTACTTTAGCCTCAAGAGATAGCACCAAACCATCAGCAAAGCATGAGCGATCAGGTTAATTTGATCAAATTTCAAAAAGAGCAAAGTCATTAGCAAGACAAAGAAATAAAAAATATATCTATTTCGAACAGAACTAATCATGATTTCTGATAGAGACTCGAAATTACGCAATATACAGGATTTGATGTTTTATGTTAACAATCTACGAATTGATGAATATTGTTTTCTTGAGAAGTTATAGATAGGTGGCGTAGCTTCCAAACGAGATTTAGAGTCACTAGGAAAAATGGTAAAATCATGATATAATGGAAAAATATACATCATATCCTCGTCAATCCTCTGGTTTCGCTAAAATTAATCTTTTATACTAAAATTACTTCATCTAACATAAATTTCCTTGACTTTATTGGGGGCAGTTACAATTATCCGGGTTACACATAAAATAAACTATAAACATTCTCCATTCCAATGTATAGACACGTGTTCCTATCATTGCTGTCGTTAATACAAAATTCACCTTTCCCAACCACAGACAAATGTATGTATAACTGACCTTTTTACAAAATTTTCCATTCCGAAATATAAATACGTGTCTCTATATTAATTTTTGTACGAGACGTTATCCACACCGAAGTGTAGACAAGGATTTCTATGATTGTTTTAAACAATATTCACCATACCAAAGTGTTAGAGACTTGAGAATTTTTTTAAAATTTGCTTTTCCTTTTTAATTCACCATTCATATATGTGAGGAATTAGAGGAATTCATGTCATTAGTTTTTACAATATTAACTTTTTAAGGATAACAATGGTAACATAGAAGACGAAGAACTTTGTGGATTCCTGAAAGATTTAATGGAACTGGTAGAAGAGGTAAGTAATTAATTAAATTAGGAAACAACGGGGACAGAACAGCAATAATGATATATTGAAGAAAATGATGATAATAATGAACTGAATGGTAATGATACATTATTTTAAGAAATTAAAACAATTTACAACTAAAACAATCTTTTATGACCCTCTTAAATAACAAAAGTCAGCAGAATGAAAACAAAATGTATATATATATATAGTAAAGTTAATAATGTTTTCAATTACTAATTTTAAACTTAAAGGACCGTTGTTATTTAAGTGTCAGTATCTGTAAGAATCATGCTGGGTTAAACCTGGTATAAAAAAAACACCGTTTTGAGTGTATTCATTTTACTTTTCCCCACCAGAATCAAGGAAAACAGACAAGATTTTCCATATCATGCTGGACTACTGAGTTACAATTGTATTGTGATGCGGTGAAAGTGAAAATTTCAAGGGCAGATAACTCTGTCAAAAACCTCATTTTTCTAACATTCTATTGCAAAATTTCTGAGCAAAGCCAGTGATGCAGAGATCAAATAATTGTCTTTTCAAATAGAGAGAGTATCCTAGAGTGGTATTACATTGTCAGATCAGTGGGATTTTGACATGCATGTTTCTGATTTTTCCCATTTTGCATGATTCTTACAAACACTTACACTTAAGTGCAGCATGATAGGTTTACAATCATACCAATCAACATATTGAAACTTATAATGAAAATATAAATATAGAATTATATTGTACAAAACAAAAATTGAAATTATTCCTTTTATATGGTTCATATTCTCCATGTATTTGTACTTATCATAATAAGGTAATATTTTATCTTTTTTTAACTAATAAGTTTGTCTCTTTGTTGTATATTACAAATAAACCTTTTTATGATAGTTATATTGGTAATAAATAAAATGTTTTAAAATGTTAATTTAAATTTCGATAGAAGCGTCAGGTATGATGCATGTACTATATATATAATTGGTGACGGAAAGTACTGTTGGGAAAAATGGTACATTAGGCTTTCTCTTTAAGATGGTCGTTTTGTCTGTTCTTTTCTCATTATTTATTTTATTTTTTTTTTATTTCAAAATATTGTACGGGACAGAATGATAAAATGAAGGTGGAGGAAAATTTACTCTTAAGCATATATATCGAGTATATTTGGGGCAACTCTTTCACTGTACCTGTGAATAATGATGTTTTTGGGCCAGCTGCAGCCTCCCCTGTGGTATGAGGATTTCCTCGTTGTTTATTGAAGACCCTGGCCTTGGACTGACATTTTCTCTCTTTTCTTCCTTTTTTGTCTCTTTGATATATACACCATACCTATTCTCGTTATATTTGTATTGATAAACTATTTTTGTGATAATGCAATGCCACTTACACATATAATTGCTAATTTGTATTTTGATACATGTATCAATGTAAAAGTAAAAAAAAATTTCCATGATTTTCCCATAACCATTGTGCTGAACCTTTGCAAATTATGTTTTAAGAAACCACGCGCCATCAAAAGTTAAACATTTGATCTAGATGTGTCAATTCAATAATAAAAAAACATATTTATCCCTGACCTAGCCGTACCAAATATTCAGTCATTGCACGTTCGTTTACTTTCTTTGTAGTTTCTAAACGGCGTTTGTCGTCTGTCGATTGATTATTATATATAATATGTATATTTAACAAACATGATTAAATTCTTGCGAACAATGTACAAATAATGTTTGACTACTATCATTTACTGAATATAAGTTCTAAAACAAGCCCGGAATTGCCATTTCCGTCATTAGGCTTCAGTGTTTCCCGTGAAATGTGGTCAATTACAGAGTGTATCAATAAAGCAAACATTAATATATACTATTTAGAAGATATTAATTGTATTTATTGCAGGACTATGACGAAGAAGATTTGATGGAATGTAAAGAAATTCTCTTGGAAAAATGCGATCTGAACCACGACGGAAAAATCAACAAGAGAGAACTAGCAATGGTGTTGATGTCATATAATAGACAATCAACAGCAGACGAACCGGAAGCCAGTACATAATAACCTTCTTAAATGCAGACACTGGGGACTACAATTGCTACTTGTGTTCTTCATTCGAAGTCTAACGAAAATCCGATGTTTAACGTTAATCTTTGTGGTTTAGTTTTGAAATATACGATGTCTGTATCTTGATAGTATAAACATTTATTTATTTATCGATATTACAGTCGCTTTTCGGTAAGATGTCTTCGCTAAAGGTTTAAGGTCAAAATGAGAATCACAACGAATAGAAAAGAGCTTACCATATCATAAAGTTATGTAAAATCATTTATTGCATGGTATGTTAAAATTGGTTTTCGTGGTAGGAAAATGAAGGCTACAATTTGCATATTGTAGTCACTATTTACCATGAATTCATGAATAAAATTAACTGGAAAGAACGTTTTTTTAATAGCGTCGTAGCATTGGTTTTTTGTTGTTTTTTTTTATGACAACGTAATTATTATATAGAATTATTTATTGTTTCATGTCAGTTTGCACGTATTGAACGTACTGGTTTGTGAGAGTTCTTTATTTTTCCGATTTTTCTATTGATATAAAACTTTGTTGTAATTTTGTAGATGTGTCGTTGTACCTATTTGAATGTTGGTTTAACGAATTACACATGTATGAGAGCATTGCATTTGCGCAAATAACTAATAATTCAGAACTTATTTGCGCTTCTTTTGACAAAAGTGACACGATGGAACAATGCTATATACAATATTGAAGACCATTTTCGCTGATTAATTTTATAATAAAATATTAAAATTGACGGGAATTTGATGTACTTTGGATAAATTTAATTAAAAATTCGGACAACTTATTAAACTGGTATAAAAAATTCATATTTAATATTTTCAAAACGCTTAAATTACTTAATGAAATTCACTATTATCGGAGTTTATCCTATGTATAAATTAAGAATAGAAGCATTTAAGCCCCATGTGCACAATTGTAAACCCGTGAAGTTTTTGCAACAGTTTTATTTTTGCGGTAAGGCCCGTAACGCGAATATTAAACTGTCGTTAGTATTTTCTTTGAAGAACAATATAATACAATTTAAGAAACGATCGCGAATTTAAATCTACGCGAAGGCAGATTGTTCGCAAAAACCACGAAAAAAAACAGCACGAAACTTCCCAGTAAATCAAAAATATATCTCCATCTATTTCGATTGATAAAAGATGCACAGATGAAAATGCTGTATATCAGTACTGATACGAAATCGAATGGTAAAAAACGAAGGCCTCGTTAATTAACGCATTACCAGGAGAATGAAAAACGTTGGGAAGTTGAGCAAAGGTGTTTCTGTCATAAGTGAAGTTTCCTTTAAATTGCTTAAATTAAACAAAATCAAAATTTATTTAATGTTCAATGTATTATAATATACGACTTTTTTTTAAATCCACACCAACGAGTGTTTGTTCTGTTTACCTATTGATAATATACAAAAAGTTCTTTGAGGTGATCATTAGTATACAAGTAGCTGGTAATTCTTTGCATTTTGATCAATTTTAGATGCCACATGTAAATATGCATCTCTTTAAAATGTCTTATACACAAGAAGCGGAATAAAAATATACCACTATATATTCATATTCTGCTTTCATCGGAACCACACAAAGATCGGCATTTAAAGTGACAGTTTTTTACTTTCATGTATAGATAGAAAAGAAAATACCTGATGATTGCCGAATTCCTTTGAGATGCCTTATCATATGATAGCACTATCAAAGGATGTTTAATGGTTAAACATTTTATTTTAAATATGAAGAATATGTTGCAAGTTTTGTCAAAAAGCTTCCGATACCGTGTTTTTTCAGCGAATTTACGATTTTTGCATTTTATTCTCTTGCTTGATGCTTTACATTTCTCTTTTTAATATGTTTTGTTATCAATTTCATATTTTAAACAGTTTATGATAATAAAGCTTTAAATCTTGAACTTTATAGTTCTTTTTCTGACTCACAGAGAGTACGCAATATGTTCCTCCGATCATATGTCTATTGACTAGTTCTTTGAAATTTCATTTATACATTGACCGATAGCTTTTCAAATGGTTTAGTGAATATATGAAAATCATTTATAAGTTTTTATATAGAAATGTTGTTACAAAGTTTGGCAAAGGTACTTAAAACTGTTCCTTAGAATGTAGCAGAAACCAATTACATGCACTTAAAATGTTACTAAACAACTAAATGTCAAAAGATAAATTTGAAAAAAAATAAAGCTATTCTATTCAAAACGACAGCTAAAAACGAAAAAAAATATTCACCAATGTTCATTATTAACCGGTAAATAGAAGCAGGTGCACTGGAAAGAAAAGCATTTTCTTTTTTTTAAATTTTAGACAGTTATGCCAGTCTAAAAATAAAATGTATATATGGTCTGTCTTTTCGGTTATAAAAATGAACACATCATTTTCAGTTTCCCGTGGACAGAGGTTTTTAAAATCAATCATACTCTGTTGCATAGGAGTACTTTTCAAGTAATTGTACTTGATAAACGTATACTGTAGCAAACAGCCTTATATATAATGTATGGCGAAAACTTCCTATTCTATGATATTTGGAAAAAACGGATGTGGGATTGGGATAATGTATGGGAATGGGGATTTTGAATTAGTTTTAGAAGTATTTATTGGTATGATTAATGTATAAAATTTAATTAGAAATTACAATTTAAATGTTGAAAAATTGGAATATAAAATTCAATTTGATAATGTCAATATTGAATAGAGAATTATTCAATGGGGATACTATGGGGTGGGGATTTTTTTTTGAGGGAATGAAGATGGATACAGTGGGTTAAGGGGAGTGGGTGGATGGTATATGATGTAAATTGGAAATTTATACTATTCAAGAACTGTAAACTTGAATGGAAGTAATATACTGAATAGGTGAGGTCTTTCTTCCTTTTTATTTATTTTATTCAGTAGCAAAACTTGCCAGTCTTAATATATATTATAGAACAAATCTTGCAGATTAAAACAAACTTAGTTTTTTACTACTTCTTGTGTACAATAAACATTCGGGTTTAGAACTTCCTATATTTTTTATTCGTATGCTGCTAATCAGAGGTAACTCTTGAAAAAACAGCATACAAGAATTTGCAATACTTATATGATTAGTATTTTTGTAACTATTAAGTATCTTGCGTATCATTTTATACTCGCATAACAAAAACATCTTTTTCACACACAGTTTTTTGTGGAATTGTTTCAACATATGTCACTGTATTTCAAATTATAAAATCAAATGAAAATACTTTCTTGTGATTCATGTTCTAACAATACAATATGAATGTGATTAATATATGTGTACTGGTGAATCAATGTAATATTCTAATAAGTCAACTTTAAACCTATATTGCGCTATAAACAACCTACTATGAAAGTACTACTATCCATGGGGTACCAGTTTGTATGGTTTTCATGGGTAGGCCAAACCACGAATTAGGTTTCCAACAAACAGGTAAATCCCAATGGTGTGTATGTTGAAAACCTTAATACTACGAATTCAAGAATCAACGAACCTGTATTTCGTCACTAATCCACGAATTAAAGTACTTTCATAGTATATATTTCATAATATCTCTAAAATAGTAAAAAAAGAATGGTGGTAGGCACAACAGACGATTGCATACCATGACATGCTATGTAACTGGAACCCAAACCATCACCACTTGATCCGTACATATTTTATTCATCGAACTGGAAATTTGGACCGGCAAACCTTATTAAGTTATCGTTTAACCCATCATGAAAATTGTAGAGCATAGAAAATCGTGAACAATATTGAATTATTTAAAAAGTAAATCGGATATTAAACTTTCTTTGTTTTTCATAATCCTTTTATGTTTTTTAGTTTAAAAGATATCGTTATTTTTATTAGCTATTTTTTTTTCCAATGAACAAAAGATCATTCAAAACTTTAATAATATTAATAAAATATTCATGGATACTTTAAGTCAATATGTACATATATCTTGGTATAAACATAAAAGAAAACATCAACGTAGTTATATATCAGTTTACTTTTCGAATTTTATTTTCCTCTTTCGTCGTCTCTGGGCTTGACTTTTTGTGAACAATTGAATGCTTTTGCTTGTTTGTGTTTTTTTGTTGTTGTTTTTTTTTTTTTAAATTTGTTTTGTTTTGTATTAATTTGTTATTAAATGTTCTTTGTTGTGTGTCTGTTTTCCCTGTCTGGTCTTTGTCCTTGGATTACATTTTGTTTTGGTTTTCGCTTAAATGTTGGTTCCGTTGATTACTCTTTGACGTACTGTCTGTTGAAAATGTATAAGTATTAAAAATGCTTTGCAATTTTACCGTTTTGCAAAATAGGTAATAAAAATCTGTGTATTACACGCCACAACTTTTTAGTCGTCGCTTCTTTTCTTATAAAAAGCAACCATCATACAGAAATGTACCCAATGCTGAACAACCGATTACTGATCATATTAAAGAACCATAAGTGTAACAAAGAACCTTGTGTCATTTAGGATGCTGAAAAGGCAGTTTTCATTCAGTGTGTCATTATGATAAATCGTGACGTTAGCATTTTTCATTAATAAGGACACTACAATTTTGCATTACATGACCTTAAATAAGGTACATGTATATTTAAATACGTATTGGTGGGTATACAATATCCAATTGAAGTCCATGTTTATCAGTAAAATACGATCGTAAATTTCCCGTATTCTGAAGAAATTATTAATGTCCACTACCCATATGTCAACAGTTTGTGAAATTTTATGATTGTTCATGTTTACTAAGATTAAATCTTTTATGTATAGATACTTAGTAATAGAATTCCAACTTTCTTTATTCTGGCCAAATATGGCAGCCGATGTACTGTTCGGTCAACTTTTGCTACTTGTGGTATATCTTACAGCAGGTAAGTTTTGTCTTATGCTAAAGCATTATTTGAAATAATATAAAGAAAATGATTGTGTAGAACAGTTGATATGACGAGCATTGAGTGTCTATATATATAAATGTGTGTGTATATAGTGTATATCGTCTATATGTGCTAATGATAGAAAAAACACAAAGTAAAAATAAGTATGTTAAAGGGATATTTTTTTGTTGGGCAGCGAAATCAATGATAATCTCATTGCATTCTGTAAGATACTGAGTCACGTGATTGATTTGTTTCGCGTTCTTTTATCAATTTTATCATAACAAATAACTTTTATATATTTTGTTTTGTTTTAGTTGAGTTTGTTAAAAGTTAGTTCGCTTACTATTGTGTGTGTGTATTCTGTTATTGGTTGTACTTCTTTTTTCAGTAATTAATTGTTTGTTGTTGCTTTTCGGTCTCATCACATTAGTTTGTTTATGCATTTTATTTATTGCTTCTTGCTTCAGTGGACAGTACGGTAATTTTGACAACAAACAAAAATTTACCTGTGACGGAGGGTCATAGCCTGAGCTTTATATGTTTAACAACCGGAAGTCCAGTCCTTGTCAAATATGGAAGTTCGTTTGAGACTGGTCCCATTGTGTACTGGGTCACTGTTGACGACAGATGTGACAAGATCCAACAAGATGCGTCTCGATACAATTCATCATGTGATATATTTAATTATAGATTTCATCTTGAGATATTTAGTGTTAAAATGGATTATCATAACAACAATGTTACATGTGAGGCTCAGTATGATCTACCGAATGGTGAAATTATATACCATCAAATGAGCATACTGCTTCAAGTCAGTGCTGTAAGTAAGTGTCTTCTATTTTCGTCAACATGATGACCATCGAAGCGTTACTGTTATAATATATTTTTTTATAAATCAAAATACTAGTAAAAGAGTAATCAAGGTAACCAAGGTTATAGCGGTAATCAAAACAACGCAATCCAGGGACAAAGACCAGACATGGAAAACAGACATTCACAACAAAGAACTTAAAGTAACTAAAATCATACATACAAAGTAACAAAAGAAATGAGCAACTCGGACTCCACTAAACACTGGGAGCATGGACCTGGTGCACCGGTAGGGTAAGCGTCCTCTGCTTTTCTAGAAACACCCGCCGAGTTGCTCATGTAAAGTCAAGTCCGCGGTAGACAAACGAGGAAAGGAAAACTATGACCCGTTGCTTCAGCAATGAAACAATTCAAATACATTAAGATACAAGTGTATTGTCTAGATATGAATACAGGGGAAAAAGATGATCTACATACATAATGGAGCAAAACGAATAAAATAGATTACATATTAACAGGAAATAGCTAATAGAAAAATTTAGTGAGAGTTGCAGATTTATAGTTTTGATAACGTGAAGCAAAGAACCGAACGTGCTGTTACAATATAAAAACGTAATGTTTCCAGTTTAATGGCATTAAAACACAACGTAAATTAAAATAATTGAGTTTGCTTCGTACGCAGTTCATAATCCTAAATAAAGATTTTGATACTTGGCGTATTCAAAAGTCGAGCAATGTTATCTAGAAAATATATAAATAATGCAGTTTTATAAAAAGTTATTAAGGAAAGAGATTTGAACCAAAATCAAACTAGTATATTCCAAGGGCAATGACAAACGTAACAAAGAACAGGAGGAATAACCAAAACAACATGAACAAAAAAACAAAAATAAATGAGCAACACGGACTCAATTAAATCTTGAGCATGGACCAGGTCCAACGGCAGCGTAGCGTCCTCTGTTTTTCTAGAAACTTTTTAAAATATAGTATATTATACTATGGACGCTCTATTTCAGGTTCTTCAGCAGCTACAAGCTATGAAAAAGGTTAGTTCAAAAATGCAACAATATCAATATCCACTTTTAACTGACAAGTTAGACATCAATTGAATACACCTGTAAAGTAAACTAACTCATTCAGTTGTTGTTCATAATAAAAATAAACTTATGTAAAATAGTTTATACAGTACACCGCAAAGTAAAGTGCTGTCTTACATGTAGTAGGAATATAACACAAATAGCTTATTCGTGGATCAATTATGTAGTTTTCAATCAAGATGTTAACACACTTCAAACAATTACCAGTATTTGTATTTGACATTCAAGTATGTATTTATATCGTGTCATTGTTCGTAACATTTTCTGATTTGTTCAACGTGTCATAGTTTTCCTTTCCTATTTCGTCTACCCCGGACTTGACTTTTTATGAGCAACTCGGCGGGTGTTTCTAGAAAAGCAGAGGACGCTTACCCTACCAGTGCACCTGGTCCATGCTCCCAGTTTTTAGTGGAGTCCGAATTTCTCATTTGGTTTTGTTACTTTGTATGTATGATTTTAGTTACTATATGTTCTTTGTTGTGTATGTCTGTTTTCCATGTCTGGTCTTTGTCCCTGGATTGCGTTGTTTTGATTACCGCTATAACCTTGGTTCCCTTGATTACTCTTAATTGCTCAAAGAACAAACTGGAATGGGACACGAGTTTGTTTTTTCAACTTACGTGGTCTTCTCTCCTTCCATACAATATAATACAATTAGCTCGAATATATACACAAGAGTATGAAACAATTTACTAGTAACATTGTCTCATTGTACCTAGCTAAATTTCGTTACACTACAATTGAATTTTGTTGAAAGAATATGTTAAGTAGAGTAATTTGGCTATATTTTTTTTTCAGACTGTACAAGTGGTGCACAAGATGTTCTTATTGTAGTGGTTGTTTTGTTAATATTGTTACAAATCATAGAAATATTTATTTGTATCGTTCTTAAGAAGAAAGGTAATAAGAATTGTAATAATATTAAAATGAACATATACAAAAAAATATGAAATATTTGAATTCAAGGGAAACAGCAGAATAATTACAATTCGAATTAAAAAAAAGGTTTAACTTATAGCGGTAATCAAAAGAATGTAATCCAGGGACAAAGACTGTAATCCAGGGACAAAGACCAGACATGGAAAACAGACGTATACAACAAAGAACATAAAGTAACTAACATCATACATACAATTTAACAAAAGCAAATGAGCAACTCTGACTCTACTAAAAACTGGGAGCATGGACCAGGTGCACCGGTAGGGTAAGCGTCCTCTGCTTTTCTAGAAACAACCGCCTAGTTGCTCATAAAAAGACAAGTCCGGGGTAGACGAATGAGGAAAGGAAAACTATGATCCGTTGAATAAATCAGTTTTCATGGTGCTGATGGATACACTCTAACGATCCACGAGTTCATGATGACGTTCATAAAACTTCTGTAGTGATGACTTCAATCTTGTAGCAACATAACCCTGTTTCAAAAGCCTATTTGTTAGAGTTCTAGCGCGATACAAAAAGTCTGCATAGTTTAGGCAAGCTCTGGCATAACGTATGAGTTGTGATATGAACACTCCATACGCAGGGGCCAAAGGGATGTTGCCACAGATGAAAGGAAAGTTGAAAATTCTGAATGAAAAGTCATCACGTTTGTCGTAAAGTTTGGTCAATAGTTTTCCTCTACCATCGATTTCTAAGTGTAGGTTAAGATATGAGGTTGACTTCACAGTGTCTGTAGTATCCTTTATCTCAGGTTCTTTTGGGTAGATGCGATGTATCAAATCCCCGAAATTAGGATTGTTTAAAGATAATACGTCATCTATATAGCGGAAACCTAGATTGAAGGATCTAGCCAAACGATATTCTTTCTTTCTGATCATATCAGCTATAAAGTCAGCCTCATAAGAGTGAAGGAATAGGTCAGCAAGTAAAGGAGCACAATTTGTTTCCATTGGAATGCCGATCGTTTGTTGAAAAACACGTCCACCACACTGGACAAATATGTTTTCGATTAAAAATACATGGAAACAACAGTTAGATTGTAATTCAATAATTGAATGTCAATATAAATACTATTCAAAGAAAAGGGACAAAAACAACAAACAATACTAAAACTGAAAGACAAACTGAAATTTAGAAATTACTACATAGATTATTAATTCGGATTTGAATTTTTGTAAAATATACTGCTAATAAGTAATGCATAATGATAATGGGAATTCCACTTTTTCTGATGATAAGTAATTCCAAATTTTGCAAAAATATACCCGTCGCTATTATGTCTTAAATTCACAGTACCAATGCAGATAATGCTGTTAATGCTCCGACAGAGTAAGCATTCTATGCTTTTTATACCTTTAAACATTAAGCTGCTTATGTTTACGGTGAAATCTAATGGACACTCCGTATCGATAGGTATCATCGCCTATATCTTTGAAAGAGTAATCAAGGGAACCAAGGTCATAGCGGTAACCAGAAGAAAGTAATCCAGGGACAAAGACCAGCCATGGAAAACAGACATACACAACAAAGAACATAAAATCCTACATACAAAGTAACAAAAGCAAAAAGAAATGATAACTTAAGTCTTGCACTTTTTTTCAATCTCCATTTCAGATATCATCATTTTTAGAACCAAAAAGATGAGGTAAGTCATTGTCAGTTGTTTAATTTTTAGAAAATATACACTCATGCAAATCATGGCTGGAAAGGCCCATGAATATGGCATGTCAAAGCTAAGTAAATGACGGGGAACCCCCCCTTTTTTTTGTTTTTTGTTTTTGTATGTCTTTGTCTTTGATTACAGTTATTGTACATCTCTGTTATAGCTATCGTGTATATACAAAGAAGCCGTGGTTTAATTACTTTCAAATTACTTTCTGTCAACTATAATCTTCATGTATGGATCTAGATTAATAAAAACACTTTAAATTGTCTGGCTTCTTTCATTTCACTGATTTTACTCGCATTGCTTTTTTTAAGAGTTTTTGTCACACGTTATTTTTCGTTACAAATTCCATATCTAGCTCTGTTCTTTAAGCGACGAATAAACAAATTGTTTCTTATTCTAGATCCTATGAGGATACAAAGCGGAAGGAATCTACTGGACAAGCTTACAACACAATGACCAATAACCAGACAAATATTACAAACAATGATTGTAAAGATTCAACAGAGGAACAAATATATGATGACATTGACAAACCCCATGTTTATACTGTTGTTATGTGAATATTATTTCAGATTTTATTATAATTGTCCACTTGTAAGAGAGAGGATAGTATTTAATAGTTTATCTGTTTTCAATTAAGATGATTTTTTACCGGGTTGAATGTACGTAGTCGCCATTTCTTAGTTATTTTGCACACTGTTTCCCATTTTAAACGATTAAAAATTACAAATGGGATAGTTAGCACGATGTTGTGCTCCACGTGGAGTTGTCTCCTGCAGTTACCTTACCTGTTGTCAAGTTAGAACGATATTCGACACAAATTATTGGAAGCTTACATATATGTGAATAAATCTATTGGTATTATGTATATTTTCAAATGCGTGATCCCTAAAACTCTTATTGAAACATTCAAACTAAAACACTAACTGAGTATTAAATTTACAACCTTGTTGATTTCTGCATCGAAGATGTCTGGACGATTCTCGCTGCAACTTATTTTCGCGATTTATTTTCATACTCACATAAATAAATCGCTTGCGAAAATTGGTTGGTCCACAGTATGATATTAGAATAGCTATGCACTCCAATCTATGAATAGTTTATGGTGTTCGTTTTAGGCACCAACCATTTTATTAGCGAGGGGGGTATTTTTGATAAAAAAATGATTCTCTATTTTCCTCATTACTCAAAGAGGCAGATTTTCAAATAAAAACATGATTTCGGTTGCTGATGAATTATAAATAAGATAATTGCGTTTGCAAGTAAAAATGTTTCTTATCCGACATCAAATTCTTGGCTCACCCTCAGGTTAAAACGGTCTGTGCCTCATCATGTAATACTGTTTTTCGAGCGTTGGTTTGTTGATTTGAAGTTTCATACGAAAACTAAGTAGAGATGAAGGGATTTCTCAGTAGGAGAAATTCGTCGAAAAAAAAACAATTCCAAATATATTTAAAGGACATAAAACGACAGTATGTCATGAAGAAAAAAGAAAACAAAAACAAACAAACAAAAAAAAACAAAAGAGAAAACACTAGTAATATGCATTCGAATGCAACATAGAAGCTTGTCATTGTGAACAAAGTTCGGTTTGAAACATACCATATGGCTAATGGATATGGACGATCATTTACGTATATTTTAGGTACTTTTATATCACAAGTACAACTACGTGTATAGCTGTGTGGCACCTTCATAATAATGTTGACGACAACATGTAGATTTTAGAATGCACCTTAATACTTGCGCGGGCGTGTGTGTGTGTTTGTGTGTGGTAAAACCTACAAAAGAAACAGATGGGAACAATATATAAACACAACAAGAAAACATTGAAATGAACTTAACAGAAACTCAATGCAAAAGCACAAATGAAAAACATTCAGGATTTCAAAATAATTAAGTTTAAAAAAGCCATAATTAAAAAACGGTCAAAATGTATTTTTAACATGGAACCGGTAAATGAAAATGTTACAATCTAATGTCAGTCAGTAGTCGGAATATCATTTGTTTAAATATTGAACAAAATACCTGTCCAACCCACTGCAGTTGACATAACTGCTATGTTTAATTGAATTTTGACTGACCTCTAATATGTAAAGAGTCAAAAAGAGTATAATAAATAAATACCTTATATTTATCAAACTTTTAAAAGACTTTTCTTTTTCTTAGATCGCAAGCATATTTCTCCGAAATATAAACATTAATAAAAAATAAGTTTAAATTACCTGTAAAAGTTGCTAAAATAATAACACTAAACATGTTGAAGTGCACACGATTGTACAAACGTCTCAGAATGTGACGACTCTATTCGCTTCACTGCTTTATCGGATCAAATTGATACAGGAAAGATAATGTAAACCTAGAAGGGTCTGAAAAATTCCCAACGATGTTAGAACTGTCAAATTTGCGTTGCAAATTTTTGGTCGTTCCCTCCGCGGGACTCGAACTATGGCAACACCGCCTGCACGAAGCCAAGCTCCCTAGACTGGTCTACTTAAGAAGGGTCTACTTTATCATTAATTAGTAGTCTTTGTAAGAATCATGCAAATTCTGCAACATATGATACACCCCCAAAAAGGCTACATATTTTTAATTCTTGTTACTATGTTGCTTATTCATTCCAATCAGTCTGTTCAAAGGAGATAATCCATATTGAAAATCCAACAGTTTGTATAGTATTCAGTGTCATTTACAGAGTTATCTCCCTTAAATTTGAATTATACAGTAGGTTTCGTATAATTTTTATTTCCCATGAACATGTGTTATGTGAAAAATTACGTTATTTTCATTTTACTTTAATATTTTAAACAAAATATCAAAAATTAAAAATATGTAGGTTTTCCTGCCATGAATAAACGTATTGCATGATTCTTATCTGGAGTATTACTTAATTACTATAAAAATTAGGTATAATACCCATACTTACATTGAATTTAGAACATCGTCGAATGGGGTGATTTTATCAGAAGAAAGAAGAAGGGAGAAAATCATAGTGCAAAATTAGCAGTATTTGAAGAATAATATAAAATGTCACTGCATGTATATTGTACTTGGTAGTACCATTGCTTTGGGGTAACGACCTTGACTACCTTTAAGGATCTCTCACGGTCGGCCCTGAAACAAGTTCAATTAATGGCATGTACATAGAATATTGTTGATGAGTAATCAAGGGAACCAAAATTCTAGCGGAAATCAAAGGAATGTACAAAATGTAATCCAGGTACAAAGACCCGACATGGTAAACAGACAAACACGAAAAAGAACATAAAATAACATATACAGTAACAAAAGGATATGAACAAATCGAACTCCACGAAAACTGGGAGCGTAGACCAGGTGCACCGGTAGGATGTATTGCAAGAGAAGCAGTGACCAGAGTTGCAAGATATATTTGGTTTCTAGTATTGTTGATGTTAACGCTAATATTCTTTTTTCTGTCGTACAACGTGATATTTTAGTATCAATCGATACTCATTCAGTTAAAATTTACGTTTTGCTTTCATTGAGATTAAAAAAATGTTTATTAAACGTTTTACAGTCATATCTTCTTCTACGAATATACACTGTCATGGAATATTTTAAACAAAACGATTTGTTTCTATTTTGCGACCGCATTTTTCAAATTTATCGCAGTAGTTTCGGATTAAAAGTCAGTATTGTAGTTGTTTTCTTTAAAAATGGAATGGGAGAACATTATAGAATTTAACGGTAAAACCTTTAATAATGATCGCACAACATACCCATAATTCGTTCAGCGTGTTCAGAAAATCCTAAATGTGCCGGACAGTATCTGATAAGCTGTCTTCGCTATCTCATTATCCTAAATTGAATAATTCCCTTCGCCCACATCCTACCGTCTGACTTTACCACAACTATAGTACATGTAGGAAGTGTATGATGCCCATGATTTAATTAAGTCTGAGGTTAACCACTGAATGTATCATTTACTTTGCCTACTGATTTTTTTTTTAAATATTATAAATTATATCCAGTCTCTATACATGTATATATCATATATTCAGAATAAATATATTTATAAGTGATTATTTAAAACCTATATATAACAAAAATGGATATGGTGAACATTTTTTGAAAAGGTAACAACCCCACAGGGATGACAAATGTCAGCTCAAGGCCTATATCTCATACCCTATATCACACCCTAGACCTATATCGTATACCCAATATCGCACAACGACTTAGAATACACTTGAAGTATTTTTAAAATATATGATATAATGTACATGACATGTCCAACTTTATATCACATACGGTATCAATCCTCGACCTATATCACCTCGGGGGTCGGTGGACCTTAGAATGCTATAGGCGTCTCGGGTTGATACGGCATGGGATACAGATTTGGCATGTAATATTCAGTATACAACGTTGTTCATTTTAAACTCAGCAAGAATTAAAAACAGTTACTCATATGTAAAAGTACGATGTTTAGAAGAACACGAATAGTAACAGAAAACAGCATAGCCTAATAAACAAATAAACAAAACAGATAATAGTGGAAGAAGTACAATTGATTTCTTTCTTAGGGAACAACTTTTCAAAAATGCTGTTTGGGAGGCGGTCAATTTCTCTTTCTGTAAGCTTTTGTCAAAATGTCTTTCCTGACCTCGTAATAACCATGATGAATGTCATAGAGACCCAGCGTATGCCACGTTTTATACAATGCACATAGGGGTCTGAACCATGAACAGCTCAAAAACGGGAATCTGGAATGAGGTTCGTTGTTTGGAATGCTGAAGCAGAACGTGTATTCTATTCTAGGAAGTCTTCCAAATTCCGTTGGTCGAGACCCCGACATGGCGTCGCATCATCGACTTCTTCACCCCGACCTCGCATCATCGACTTATTCATTTTTGAAGTAAAAATATCAACACTATACCGGCCTGATTTAGATTTAAAATTAAAAATCATGTAGGAGATGATTTACGGATCAAAAGATCACAAGTTTTAATTTTTGTTCATTTAAAATGCTACAGAGTTTAGATGGCTTTCACATTCACTTCCATTCAGTTCCGGAAAATTTCTTAATTATATCGAGATCAACTGGGGTCAACAGACGTAAGAACAGGAACTTGAATCGATCACTACAAATATTTTTAAATGCTACATATATTATATAAGCATTTCAGATACGTTTATCTTCGAACATATGTTTCCACATAACTATTACTGTTCTTGTAGCCTTCAGATCTGATATCATTCCTTAGTCTTTTCACCAGAATCGACTTAAAGAGATAGACCTAGGGTAAGGGACACAACTCTTACAAATCATTGGAACGTTTGTATTCAGCATTTTAGATCAATCTCATATAAACATCAAAGTAACTTAGATTGATTTCATTCTGTTTCAAATAAAAGCTTGATAGGCTGTCAATTGGTGAAATTGTATATGATACAAACATATTACTTATTTCAAGAGATTTCCCTTTCCCTAGGTCTACCTCCTTAAACGACGATTTGAATAAATCCAAAGTTTCCATGTCATCTTTCTCCTGCTAGCGGTATTCATTCATGTTTTCTTTTAGCTCTTATTTTACTACTACATTCTAATACGACTTTCATCGTTGACATCTATTTAATATTAACCCTCACTGCATTTACATAAAAAAGAAAATAATTTGATGTACGGCCAATTCTTTTTCAGTTCTTGTTTTGTAAGATCTTTCGGGGAACTGTAATAGAATGTGTAACCAAGGGACTTATGAGGAAAGAATGCATCGTTACTTAAAAATAATAATTACTTTTCAATTTGTACTTTTTTTATTACACACGATGTCAATCTTTTAAAAATGACGATTTTAAAGTATAGTCGCACTAATTTTTGTTGGACAAGGCTGTGACTCTGGTTGACATGATCATTAGATTACTCAAAAATTAATGACATATCGAATGTATTTAAGAAAGCTAGATATTTTATGAAACTTAAGGTTGTAGAAAAATCATAATGATTTAAATATCTACATGTCCACGCAAACGTGTATACATGTACACAAAAACTTTAATCAGTGTTATTTGGATGTTCCACTTATATTGTATACATAATATGATTTCATAAATAGTAAAGGTTCCGAGAAAGTCATTCCTGTCCTGTTTCTTATCAGTAATCGTAAATAGGGAATGGAAGTGGGTGTGTAAGGTCTGTTTCAGGGGCCTCAATAAGGGAATCAATAAATTGAAGTTTTCTTTCTTTTTTGGAGTATCGTTCTATCAATCAATGCAAACATAAGTTCCTTTTTTGCCTAGAGAGAACTTAACCCTTGTCGCTATTTGAAGCATTAGAACTTTTATTCGTGATTATAATGATTTGACTCCCTCATTGTGGGCCCCTTTCATTGCTGTCTTCCTGAAAGATAAGATTTGTTGAACGTTTGCGAAAGACAAAGATCACGCGTCCTCTGACCTACACAGTATGGTATATCTGGACTAGAATTTAATTTTGTTTTATTTCGTTTTCGGAGAATGATGCGAGGACTTGGCATCATTCTGCTACTGTTCTCCGCCTTACGGGCGGAGGGCATTTCGAGGAGACAAGCAACAGGGGGTGAGTCATTTGTCTTATTACAGACGCTCCTCCCTTGAGCGTGACTTGCCCAACTTATTGCATTTAACGCACAGTTTCGTTTCTCAAGCAAATACTTTGAAAGAAAATCATCATCTTCAAAACGAAGTTGTAATTAATTTTAATTTCTCTAATTTACTACGAATCATCGTTATCTCTTAAGATACACTCGAAATGACACTGAATAGCTTTAAATAGAGTTGTACGGCAATCTTTAAAATAATAAAGTCAACTACGGATAATAGGTAGGCTCATATAGAGCTGCTTTATTTGCAGTGCTTTGTTACGTTTTACAAATCGTATGGTTATTTGTATTTAATTGTACATGAATATCTTCAACGAATTCGAAGCAGTCATCTACAAGTGAAATGTGCTATTAAATGTCGAAATCAATAGAGAAAACGAATACTTTAACTTACTCACCAATCTCGATTTTTTTTAAACTTGAACAAAGCATTCAAAGGCAGACTTAATAGTAATTTTTGAATATAACGAGAATAGGTATGGCGTAAGAGGCAAAGAGACAACAATTCCACCGGGATGAAAATGTCAGCCCAAAACCACCAATTTACCCCAGTTTATAATCCATTTACGCACACCACGGCTAGCCTCGGTTTACTTTTTTCAAGAAAGCATACTCTGTTGGCAGGGAGACTGGAACTGAACAACTCAAGGAAATTCCCATAAGCTCAAGGATTATTTAGGCTGTCCTGATATAACTTATACTCCTGAAATAGTCCTTTACCAACATTGTATACTCGTCATGTAAAGTGTTTAATTTAAATAATTCATCCTGAATAAAACAAATAAAACACGAAAGCTTATTTTTTATGCATGATTCATAACAGTTGAAGAATACAACTGACCCGTGCATGATCTTCTGAACTCGCGCCCTTTATTCGATGTACTATGGAATTACTCCTACAACGTAAGAGGTTGGAGTTCCGTTCCTCCATACCCTAACTCTTACTTCCGAGCGCCATATTGCATACCGCTCGTTCCGACGTTCTTTGAAATCGGCTGAATTATTGTAAAATAGTTACCATTTAAAACATTTTATGCAGTTTCTTTACGGGAGAAGTTGAATAAACTGAAGAAAAACAAATAATCTATCTGATTAGAAAAGCCAACAATCCTGAAAATCCTTTGTAAAAGCAGTATAAATGAACTTCATATATGGTTTGTGTAATTCCGTTTGGTAAAATTACGGATTTTAAAATTTGCGAAACGAACATATTAAATTAACCAACGGATTGCCTTTACCAACTTTAAGTTCGTTTTGTCAAAGATATATTGTATTCCATAAATAAGTGACCTAATTCAAAATTGCTGGTGTCTTCATTACAAATGCTTTCTAGGTATTTAACAAAAAATTAGGATTTTTGATCGCTTGATTTCCGGTAGGTTAAACTTCTTTTATATAAATAAAAGACTTGAAATATTTTAAAACTAATGTTTAGCTAATTCATATTTGCGGTGGCTTTCAACATGTCAGATGCCAGAGGTTAGGATGGCACCAAGTCAGAAAATAGCTTGCTAGGCAACCGCTAGCATTGCTTGAGTACTGTGGAATTTGCGCCTTTTAATTAAATGTACTATGGAAACTCTTTACATGTAAATACATGAGTGCACTGATCAAAAAAGCTTCACGCCAACTCAATTTGTTGAGATAATATGAAAATTTGGAAAAAAAATCTGTACAAAATCGGTCTGCAGTCCCAACAATTGATTTTTTTTTACTTTTTAATTCTTTTCACAATAAAAAACAAAAACAGGTTATATGAAGTTACTTGATTATGTCGATGCTATTTTTAGACAATTATCTCAAATGCTACCATTATGAAAGCACTAAACCCTTCTTGACACAATCACATGTACACTGTACGTACTGTTAGTTTTAACATTGCACAAACCGTGAATTTTCCTATATTGAACATGATTCGTTGTATTGTGAAACCTGTTAAAGCTGCACCCTGAATAATTCGATAGAGCCGTCTAAATCAGACACTTTTTAAGACCATTCTAAAATGAATTTCATTGTATTTTGAAGATTGGTAAACCGAGCATCCGTTTAAACTGAACCAATTCTAAAAGTCTTAATACAGTGAAAAAATTGAATAAACCGAACCTTTTTTGCCTTCAAATCTATTTTATTTCTTTAGTTTGTATTTCCAAAGTGGTTTAAGCTTGCATATATTCAGAAGACCAATAAACTCTGCTGTAAAACGGAAAACAAAAAAGCAGATTGCTCATAATGTAATTTTCCTATCTATTAGGCATTTACCATTTGAGTCATGTTGATAATTGCCACTATAGTAAGAATACTCACCATTTTTTTTCTTCCTAAATAAGCTAAATAAATAATGACTTCAAATTCAATTAAAAAAAAGAAAAAAAATATTCAATCTAATCATATGTAGCATTTTTATAAGAAACCACGCACTTAAATCAATCCCCTTTATTTTCGTTATTAAATACAATATTTAAAAGGTTCATGCTTTATATCAAGTACATGTAAACCTAAAAAAATACATGAAATATAATAAGATTTTTTTTAAATGGTTAACTTTTTTTTCTTTGAAAACTACAATAGTTTTTTTAAGAGGGTTTACATGTTCTAATGTTTACATCCAATTAATATGCGTATACAAGAATATTCGAAATATAAAAATGATATCATTTGTGATGAGTTAATAAGTAACATAATTTAAATCGAACAGAATAGTTGACTTCGGAGAATAGAGTTGATCTTCATCTGATAAAATTTTCCACCATTTAATAGGTATTTTTATCAAAGTTTGGTGGAAGTTGTCATTTGTCCGGTCAAATACTTATGGCAATTCTTCTGGTGATTGTAATTTAATCAAAGGAATTTCAACCATAATCCCTGAAGTAAACTATACCTCTAGCTGTAATATCATTAGACCGACAAGTTATTAGCAGTTAATGTATAAGATATTGAAATGTCAAAAACATTATCAACATGTGTTTAAAAATTAATTAATTAATTTTCCATGTTTTATACGACAATAAAAATAAGCCTATGTTTTCTATGTTTATGAAATCTTATGGTTTCCAAAATCGTACAAAAATCCTACTTTATATCACATACTTTTGTTAATTAATTCGTTTTCATATGATCCTAAGCATATAAAAACATATGATAAACATAATTACTTCGTATCATGTTTTTCTCGAGTTTTTAAGATCTTATTTCCGTCTGTGACAATACCAATTACATCAGTGACGGATCCGAAAGTGCAGCAGATCGACCCCCCCCCCACGTTTCATTGGAAAATTTGTCATTTTCATGTGTACAAATACCCTAAAAAGGGACATATAATGTCCCAGCATCCCCCTTTTTTCTGCAGAATTTCAACCCCGGCTGATTCTCCTCCTTTTCAAAGTGTCTGGATCCGCCCCTGTATATAAAGTTTAATAAAAGGCACTTGAGAAAAATCATTTGTTATGAAAGCGTGTATGGCTGATACCTGTACATGTACATTATTATACAAAATGGTTTTGTACTTTCAAATTTTGACAAGACATTGCAAGGGGATAAATAAATTCGCTGAATGAGTTTTCCCACTATCTTTAGAAAGTAATAAACACCTTTCATGAGAACTGTCCACGTGTGGTTCCAATGATCAATATGACACCGTCATTACTGCTTTATCATTTTCTCTAGTTACAACGGTCTGAATGTCAAAGAAAACAGGACAATATATGAAGACACTTACGTACTACTCAAGCCCCACATTTTGTTTCAGTATTGCTGCAGATGAAAATCATACGAGTTAAATGAAAAATATGGCGTTGGGGAACATTCTAAAGTAAATATGAAAGGTGGTTTCGGTTTTCTAAAACGTCCGAAATTGATCGGAAATCGCAATATTCGATGTTCCGTCTTGTTGTTTTTTGTTTATTTGTTTGTTTGTTTAATGTTGAATTTTGATATTGAACTAAAATATGTTGGTGATAAACCGGGAGACTCCGATCTCCTCAATGGCTTTTCGCTATTTTTTATGGATTTAATAGGAAAACGGGGGGATTTAAGAATAGGTTTCCGATTCGAAATATTGGCTATACATTCTGACTACTTAAATATTTTGTCAGAATAATTCTTGTTTACAATTTTAGTTTATGACGTGGATTCTATTTTAGGCTTATTCTCACGATTTTTTAAGTTTAAATTTGACAGCCATAACGGGTTTAGAAGTAATAAAAGATACCAAGAAACACACTAGACAAATGATGAT
Organism: Perna viridis; assembly: GCA_037379345.1. Taxonomy (NCBI): domain Eukaryota; kingdom Metazoa; phylum Mollusca; class Bivalvia; order Mytilida; family Mytilidae; genus Perna; species Perna viridis. The sequence continues at coordinate 47,366,382 of CM074515.1, read as the reverse complement.
GTGCTCTATTTTAACATCCTTCATCTTATTGTATTTATTTTTTTTCCAGGGTGTCAAACAAAAGCTGATGTAACTTTTATAGTGGATTCCTCGGCTGATGTCGGCCGAGATAATTTCCAGAAACAAATAGACTTTATAAAACAAACGGTGAACAACATGGACGTAGGACCAGACAAAACACGTGTTAGTGTAGTGACGTACAGTTCCGGTGTCTATAACCAGTTCTTTTTGAACCAGTACCAGACAAAGTCAGATGTGCTGTCAGCCATTGACAGAATTCCCTTCATTTCTGGGAGAACTCACACATCTGATGCTCTGAAATATGTTACATATACATCTTTCAGTCCAACTCATGGTGCTAGGAGCAATGTGCCACACATTGGCGTACTGGTTACAGACGGTCCGTCCACTGCCAAAGAACTGACTAAAGTCCAAGGGCAAGTGGCAAAGGATAACAATATTGTCATGTACACCGTTGGTGTTGGTTCTGGTGTTGACATGGACGAGTTGTCGTTCGTATCCAGTAGTCCACATCAGAGATATCTACTGACAGCAGAACATTACGGAGCTTTGAATTCTCTAAGTGGTCCACTTTCTACAAAATTGTGTAACGGTAAGATATTTCCTTATCTGTTGAGTACAAATAGTTTTACAAGTAGCTGAAATAACTTTCTGGCCTTGAGTATTTACATAGACCTGTAATTAAATTAGTTATAGGCCTGTGGTATTTATATGAATGGAAAACCAAAACTAGAACATATTTTTTCGGTCTACAAATGCTATATTTTTACATAAAGATAGTCACTTCTGTATTCAGATCTGTACTTTTGAGAAAACCATATATTCATTTCCCACTAAAATCAACCAAATCAAACCAAGTCAAGAACGATAACTCTTCCAAAAGGTCAATTTCGTACACAATCTATATATTTGCAACAACCGAATAAAAAACTAAGACTGGTTTGTGGTCTGTAACTGTTTCTGAATTAGAAATAAAAGTAAATTTGTTGAGTTTTGACATGTATGAATCCCCTTCTGCCTGATATTTAGAAAGACCGCTACTGAAAACAACAACAGGTAATTTGGTAAGTTTTTATATGATTTGGATATCCTGTCTAGCAACAAAACGACATTTTTTTATTAAATAAGTAACAAGTACATGTATCAATATGTAACAGGAGTCTTTTGTATATGCAAGTTCCTCATTGTTAACTGGCTACTTACACACACAGATAAGTAAACAATAATATGATACCTACAGTCACATCCGTTACATATAAATACTAACGTATGATATTGACGAAGACAAAGCCGAAAATAAAATGCCGACTTATCCAAGTTACTTGCGTTTGTTGTAGTACGTGGACTGAGATAACCCCCGTGCACTTTTTTGGCGACAGATATTCGTAAATGGGAGGTATAAGGGTAGCTGAAAATCACAATTTGTTAGATGAGTAGGAGTGCACGGGGTCCCTCCCAGCCCATTGACTATTGATGAAAGGAATTTTTTAACAATGGGAACTGTTGGAGGAATGGATGTCAAAACCCTTATAGCATTTATGTTTAAGTACAAAATGGCTAAGTTTCTGTTTAGTTTTTTATCACAATTAATACTTCTGAAGTTCTTTTAATGACCTGTGGCGATTTCCGTGGTCCGAATTTATCCAAATATGCAAAACATTGGATTTTCAATTTTCCCTTAAAAAGTCGCATAATTTCGATTCTACAAGTTATACTAAAACGTCTCAAAGTTGGTATCATTCGATAGATAATCTTATTTTCTACATTAATAAACCATGAAAAACTAATTTTCTATCCCCCAGCCCATTGACTTTTGGTTAAAGGAAATTTTTAACAATGGGAACTGTTGGTGAAATGGATATTCTACGAGAAAATACAATAACCTGGTGAATACTCCATACTAAACAAGGACAGTTTAACTCGACAAAATAATCTTCTTCCAAATCGAGATGAGTAAATGAACACTATTTAAAAAATTCAAGAAAAATATTCGCTAGTCGGTGATTGGTATGATTTTTACTCAGATAAAATCAACTTATACTTAATTATATTGTTTCAGAATTGCCACCAAACCCTAATCAGCTGCCGGCGCCATCATGTAAGTACTCATAGAATTATTGAAAACAATTTTAAATGCGTCAATATGACGTTCTGTTTTCAAAACGGATACAGTTTGTGTAACAGTAAAGAACGGTACTCAAGCAATTGAGAAACCTGGACTTTAAATCGATAATGAACTCTACCAACTGAGCTAAATGAGAATTTTCTACCCTTGAGGCGAAGTCGCAATTGTTCGATGACGAAAACAAATTGATATTCAACTAAGCCTCATTCACTTGTTGCATTTTACGTGGTACATCCATAACACTTTCACAGGCTTATTTTTCTGACATCCATAACTTTCTACTGTAGCATGTCTTCACAAAGCTTGTCTTTCTGATATCCATAACTTTCTGTTGTAGCATGCCTCCACAAAGCTGACTTGGCATTCTTGGTCGATTCATCTTCAAGTGTTGGATCAGAAAACTTCCATAAAATGGAAAATTTTCTCAAAAACGCCGTTTCCAAACTAGATGTTGGAAAAGACAAAGTTCATGTTGGTTTGATGCAGTACAGCAGTTACCCATCTACTGAATTCCCTCTTAATATGTATACCAACCGAGGCGATATTCTGAGGGCAATTGAAGGAATGTCATTCATGGGCGGTGACACCAATACTGGTGATGCACTACAGGAAATGCGCCAGCAAATGTTCTCTCAGACCGGTGGAGCCAGAGGTAATGTACCTCGTATCGCAATCGTCGTGACCGACGGTGGATCATCTAACAACGCCAAGACAACCCAGGAGGCCGATGCTGCCCGTCGTGATAATATCGGTATAATTTCTGTAGGAGTTGGCAAATCAGCCAACAACTATGAACTTCAAATCATTGGCGGTAGCCAATCAAATGTCGTTTCTGTCAACGGCTTCGACCAACTTGAACAAGCAGTAGATCAGATCTTACAGAAAGCCTGCACTGGTAATGATTAGTATTTAATTCCATATGTAACCGTCATCCCATAGACATAATTTTGCTCTGCGACATTGACGTCACCAAATTTTAACGATAATTTACTCGTAAAATTATACTGTAAGGAATGACTGTATTATTTAATAAAATTTAATAATGACTGTATATATGCCCGTGGTTATTTTAATAGTTTTGCAGATTACTTTTTATGCACGATGTGATTGAGATTATCTCTTGATAGCCAGACATTGCGAACATTTCTTAAATGAATCACAGCATCTTTTATAGTCGATATATCCTAGAAATTCTTTCAAAACATTAGGTGTCAGTCTTTCTAAGAATGAGGTATTGGGTGAAATATGGTATGAAAAAAAAAACCCATCATTTTGAAAGTTTAATTTAATTATTTGGAATCAAGGATAACGATAAGATTTTCCATATAATTTTTGAAAAATGAGTTACAATTATTTTGAAATGCACTGAAAATGAACATTTCAAGGGCAGAAAACTCTGCCAAAAACCTCATTTTCTTAACATTTTATTGAAAATTATCTGAACAAATCCAGTGATTCAGAAATTTTAAATAGAGAAGGCATCCTTGAGTGAAATTATATTGTCAGATCGGTGGGTTTTTGATATGCGTATTTCAATTATTTCCCATTTTGCCTGATTCTTACAAAAACTTACACTTAATCACCATAATCTTTCAGTTCTATTGTTTGTTTTAAAGTTTGTTAACTTATATATATTTATTTATTTCAGTACAATCCACAGTGGCACCAACAACTGCAGGTAATGCATTCTTTATTGAATTAATAATATCAAGTTCAGATAATTTGTTCGCGATAAAATTCTTAGTAATTTATTTGTTCCCAGTAAGAAACCAAAATTTAAACTTTTTTTTTTTATTTTTTTCATTTTCTATAAAATATTGGCAGATCTTTTTGACGTGGATATGTACAACATAAGGAATGAAAAAAGGGAGCCTGATTAAGGCCAAAAATAATATGTTGGTTTCCTGCTACACTACCTACCCAAGTTTTTGTGCCTACCCTAAGCATTTTATGGCCATTTTGTCTCAAACACATTTAAAGTCTATATTGTTTCCCAATTAACTCAATGTAAAATGTACTTGTAAGATAAAATTATTTCACACCTACCTACCCTATTTTTTTCTTTCTGGTGATAGAAAGAAAGACTATTTATTTTTGGGCCTAAGCAAAATGTTTTGAACAGAAACATGAATATGTACAACTTACAAACAAAAACTGTGATATGGATTAAAGTTATTTTAAAAAATTTCTTTCAAGGAGGAACAACTGCACCCTCCACATGTGCTGATGTTTTGAAGAACTGTAACGCTTATGGCAATAGTGTCTGTACAGGGTATAAATCGTGGGCCCGTACCAACTGTGCCCAGTACTGCGGCTTCTGTGCAAGTGAGTACTGCGTTTACATTGTAAATACATGTACTAGCAATTACAGTAGTTTTGGACAAATTGAAATATCAATTTCTTATACATTCTCACATATGAATGGGCTGTATGCTTTCCATTCTGTAAATCCATATCGGGTGTCGAAATCATACCGCTGATCGAGAAGCCATAAACTGATATCGGTTTGAGTCCTATGGATGCGCTCACAATTGTATTAACATTGGTTAGCCATTGATGCCATTATATATCAAAGCAAAATTCTATTGGTAGCAAATTCTTCAGGCCAACTACAGTGACATAAATTTTACCAAAGTGCAAATACCAGAAAAAAAAACATGCCCTCCAGTATAGTGCAAGATATCGATGGAAACATTATCCCCGTCAAATTGGATATTTTAGGAATTATATTTTTATACGGAAAGACAATTTTCAAGTCCTTTCTTTCAGTAAATAATTATATTTGCGATATTTATAGATATTTTTTTTTAGATATCTTACCAAATGCACATAAATAGCACAATTTAAATGTAAACTTTAGTACCATTGGTAGCAATGACAACTATTAATATCATTTGTAGAATTGTGAACGCACCCTACAAATATTAATAAATATTACCTTTTTTATTTTAGCGCCAAAACCAACCTGCACTGACAAATTAACTAATTGTTTAGCATATGGAAAATCGGCATGTACACAATATTCAGAATGGGCCCATCAGAACTGTCAGCAGTACTGTGGATTCTGTGGTATGCACTGGTATCTTTTGAATGACCTTGATGTTTGAGTACTTGATGCTCACCATAAAAACGAATGATTGTTTAGTTTTTTTTTTGGTTTTGTTTTGTTTTTTTTTTATTTTGTTTTTTGTTGTTTTTGTTTTTGATTTTTTGTAAATATATTTATACTTCATCACTGAGCCTCTGATATTTTGGTTTTTAATTTGGGTTTTATTTTCCTGTTTGCTTGTTTTTAATTTTTTAATTTTGGTTTGTATAGGTGTATGAAAGCTCTTCACAGCTTTTAGCGTAATTGTTATTGATCAAAGAGTTGCTTCCTTTTGGAAAAGAATTTAATTTTACTTCCTAGATACACTGCATTTTCCTTTCTTTTTGCAAACATTTTTACTACATACAGCACCATGGAAAAAGTGAGTCCCATTCTTGAAATTCCCCACAGGATCTATATCAAAAGAGTAATCAAGGGAACCAAGGCTCTAGCGGAAATAAAAAGAAAGTAATCCAGGCACAAAGTCCAAACATGGAAAACAGACATACACAACAAAGAACATTAAGTAACTAAAATAATACATAATAAGATTACATGTTTCACAAAAAAAAATATTGTGAAGCTGTCCAAGCATCAATCTCGATGAAAGTTTCATCAACAGAGATATTATACCTTTGTATGTCTGTTTGTGTTAAAGATTTAATCATATAACATAAAAATTAAAAAATGGGTTTTTGCACGGTGCTGTATTTATCATACTTTTTTTTACATAATTTTCGATGTTTTTCTTTAAGTGTTTTGATTTGTCTTTATTTCAGAGGTTCAGTCAGTAACTACTGGATTTTGTAAGTATTAAAATTACGTATGCATAAAATTGTTTTATTTTGGAGTTGGATTTGAGTTCATGTTGATAATTTTTATCTGTGTGTTCCCTGTTTAAGTTCTTAAAAGTGCGCTTTAGTATGTTTTAACCTTATCCTTATAAATGATTTGCTGAACACACCATCCCGGCCTCCAATTGTATTAATGCGAAATGTATTGTATTTTTTAGACGGACAATGCTCTTACAAGGGTAAGACATACCAGACGGGAGCCAAATGGTACGATGGCTGTGATTATGAATGTGTCTGTGAAGATGGTTCTTCCGGAAAATATAAATGCACTAACAGGTATGTCAACTTCCATTAGGTCATGTTTCAAACACAAAGGCTTATCTATGTACAAATGGGCACATCAACTAAAAAAAAAATACAAAATGTACTCATGAGCGTGCCAGCTTAAAGATACAAAATAAAATATTACAGGCGTGCCAGCTTAAAAATAAAAATAAATAATCAAGCCGAATACATGCAATCTATCTGAAAATGTCATATACAAATATGTAAGGTATTTATATGTGTATGTAAATTTGTCCAGTTTTCCTTGCTTACAGTACAACCCTATCAACGTGTAACGTTCCTTACACCACTTATATTCGATGTGCACATATATTAACAAGACCCTGCTTGTACGTGTTTTTAGCTTTAGACGATTCAGGATTAAACTCTTTTAATTTGAAAGAATACTCGTAGTTGCATACATACAAGAACAAAAAGAAACACTTTTTAAATATTTGCCACCGAATGCAATTTATATAAATTATTATAACAGAAAAAAAAATCAGGAAACATATTTATCTATCCAATATGTCACACGATGATTGGTAAACGATACCACATGCATATCATATATCTTAGAGATAATTAAAATAACATGCAAACATTTTTATGTTGAACATCTCATGAGATGTAACGGTAGTCGTTTTTGTTTTGTTCTGCTACTTATGGAAGACCCATATATACAATGAATATGCACATAAATATCATATTACTTTGATTTTTTAGATGTCCATTATACTACAATCTTCCGAATGACTGTACATTGGTAAAGAAAAACGGAGCTTGTTGTCAACAACCCGTCTGTAACTTCCATCAAACTATTAGCAAGACAGAAAGCACAGGGAAAGGCAGAACTCCTAACGGAATAGGTAATACATCATTTTCATCATTTTTGTAAGCGAAATAAATTAAGGAAAAAAACCAAATACATTTAAAACTGTTAAAACACACAAATTTTGTTATTTTATTTTTCTTCCATCTGTTGTTGGAGAACGAGAGATACAATACAAGTAAAAGTTACTATCATTTAAACCCTCAACAGATAGAAGTTGCGGCAGACCACACTCAATCAGAACTATTTGGAAATATCTGCTACACTAAACAAAAACGGTTTTTCTTTTGTGTTACAAGAAGGTCTGAGGAGTTCCGATTGAGACAACACTTTGATATAATATTAATTAAAACAGATGACGGAAAAGGCTGTTTCCGGAAAATAAAAAAAATTAAAGAAATCTAATTAACATATATATACATAATTAAACAATCAAATCATTTGTAGTTAAACTTTGTATTTAACACAAATTATGAAAGTTATGCTGTATTTGTATTCATAAATCTTTCTTATCAGTATTTATCATTATTTGATGAATGAATAAAAAAAATCGTAAGTAATTTTTTTTATAGTTTAACTTATTCATAATATGATATACCAGTATGTATCGTTGTCGGTCAGTTTTCTGGGTCTTTTCTGTATGCATTTCTTTGATATGGTGTTTGGTATTCCGGCTTTGTAGATCGTGGCCTATTTTGTCTTTCAGATGTTTGTGTATACAAAGGTAAACAATATTTCCAGAGACAGACCTGGAGAGACGGATGTGACACAATATGTATGTGTACTAACTCATCTAAGGGCTTATATCAGTGTGAATCTGTGTATGTATTCAGTTATCTTTTATATAACTTTGGGTTGCATTTTTTCAATTAAGGAGGTAGACCTAGGGTAAGGGACAGAACTCTTACAAGTCATTGGACCGTTTGTATTCAGCATTTTACATTAATCTCAAGTAAGCATCAAAGGACTGATTTCATTCTGTTTCAAATGAAAGCTTGGTAGGTTTTGGTGAAATTGAATATGATACAAACATATCACTGATTTCAAGAGTTATTTCCTTACTCTAGGTCTACCTCCTTAAGTTATTTAAAATAGTGATATGTAGTTTTTATTTTCGTCATTTTTTATTATATATTTTTTAATTTCAATTTTACACTAACTCGATATTTGGATGAAAATATATCTTTGGATCTGGATTTAATCAATTTATCATTTATCAATCATTAATTATTATTATTATTTTATTATTTTTTTCTATATTGGTTATTTATCTTTGTTTAACTTTTAGATTTATTTTCGTTCAAAAACTTATTGAACTGTAAAAAATGTCAAAATAATTTGTCTTAAAAGAAGCCTTCAAATATATCCTTTACACAAACGTTACTAAATTAATCTGAAAAAAACTTTGAGCAAAGCCTACAAAATTAATACCTCTCTCTCTGCTCCCCATATCACCCACGTTTTAACTTCCAAATTGCTTTGTATCAAAATCTAAAATAGGAAGTGCACAATTGGAATTATATGTCATAAAGTTTTACTGAAAGTTACATTCTTTTGATTACCACTATAACCTTGGTTACCTTGATTACTCTTACACTAAGTTCCATTCAATGGTGTATGAGGTCTTGTGAATAAGAGATTGGTACTTTAATCGATGGAATGCAAAGTTCACGTTTTTTTCAAAAGAAACCCCTTAAACCAGATTAAAATCTGAAATAATCCTCATATGTCAAAAAGGGAAATTCAATCATACCTTATTACAGATGTCCGAAATATACCAATCTACCATCAAACTGTCATCTATCGACCGCTCCAGGAGAATGTTGTGAGAAACCTGTATGTGAATTTAACCAACAGCACGGCAGCTTTACAGGAAAGGGCTCTATAAGTGGAACTGGCGTAGGTAAGTCAATTGAATTCGACTGTTTTTTATAGAATTTAACGCTGTTTTTTTTTAATTATCGAAGTGTAAAATCGGACCATTTGTACATAAAACAAATAAAGGTCATAAGGACTTTTATGTAGGGTTAGTGACTTGTCAACACAATATTTCATTTTGTTTAACTTAAATAGAAATATATGAATAAAAAATTACAATTTGAAAGTTTCATTGAAAGTCATGGTTTTTTAACGGCATTATCTGCTACATGTTAATGCAAAAAATGGATGAACAATCGTCGACAACAATAATATGATTGACTTTGTAACTCTTTTGTAAGAGTGGTTTACGTAAATTAAAACAAAAATAACATTTCCGTTGAAATATAAATTGAGACCCATACGTAACGTATCAGTATCGGCAAAAAATATAGAAGCATTACATAAAAGGAAAAGTCAGAGACATCCGACTAAAAAACAGGAAAAAGAGACGATCCAGTTACACCATGTGGATAACAGAAAAAATACAATAACATATAAAATTTGAAAATAAGACAAAACATCACACACAAAAAATAAAGCACTGTAAATATCACACCCACCAAAACCCAGTAGTGACACCAGGGTCTGCTGAAAGATAAGCAAGTCCTGCCCCACTAAGAGAAAATTGTGAGTAAAACTCCATAAGAGTCAGTTTTAGGGGTTGTCCATCGGGTTAGACGTGAAATATTACTCCGTGTATTTTGTCTCATCTATATTTATATACAGGGAATAGACCTACCACACAAAAACCTTGCATTGATAAAATGGCTACCTGTTCACAGTATGGCAGGGACATGTGTACTACATATGCTGGATGGGCTAGTGACAACTGTCGAAAATTCTGCAACCTTTGTGGTGAGTAATTTTCATTTGGGTACCATTTCATGTTTGATAGAATGTAAAGTTTTCTTAAAGTTAAACATTGATGTTTTTTGACAATATTAGAGTGAATCATCTCTAGTTACAATGAAATTTTAAAAAAGACAACATTAATTCCACATGAATTAAGCTTTGATATGCATAACTTTTACTTATTTAACAAACTTATTTCATTAAATGATTTATTTCTTGTTCATAGGTGGAGCACCAATAGCTACAAAGAACGGTGAGTCATAAAACAGAATAAAAATAATAGTTTGGTTTTTCAAGAGCTACATGTAACCGAAGTTCAACACTTTTGATAAGGAACGTCTTTCAAGTTTTGTTACTTTTAATCTAATTTCATCACTTTGAGAAAGTAATAATGCCTAATGCTGTCGAAATGGTGAAATTTTAAACATACAACAAAGAAGATATTTTATACAGTTCTTATTTTTGTCAATCAATAATATAACTGATTATTATGTGCTTAAAAAAATGGCATTCCAGTGGAAACAAAATGTGGTTAAAATCTCGCCGACTTTTTTGTTCATGTTTATTTTCTTTTTATAGATACATGTCTGTATCAGGGAAAAGACTATCAACAAGATCAAACATGGAATGTCGGTTGTGACACGACATGTACATGTGAAGATGCCCTTTACGGATACTACAGGTGTACAAATATGTAAGTCAGAATTCGTTGTTTCTTTGTTGACAAAAGAACTAAAACTATAATTCTCCATTTAAGTTTGTATAAAGTTTCTTTCCCAGAGTTTAAAAAGAGTCTTATAAGTCAGATAAAGTTTGTTCTTTCGATTATAAGACTCGAAATCTTCAGTTACTATGGTATGAATTCATTTACCTCACTACTCTTAACACAAAAATACCGGTATCATCTTAGAAAATCTACAGTCATTGTTACCAAAACATAATTACTGACCTAAGCCAATGTTTTTATGAAAGCAATGTAGTGGATTCTTTTATCAAACTCTTAATGATTGCGCTCATTTTTTCAGTTAAGTGTGCTTTTCCTTTTAGTTAGAATACTGTTTGTTGTTAGCTATGCCTTAGTTTTATCCTTTTGTTTGAAACATTTTCAGACATTGTTTTAAACTTGACTAACTGCGATTTCTTTTTCTTTTTGATAGCTGTCCTCAATACAACAACATGCCAAATGGTTGCCAGATGAAGAAGGTCGCCAGAGAATGTTGTCCATATATGGAATGTGAAAGTGGTTCCTTTGTTACATCAACAACAAACATTAAATCAATTGGTAATGGTGGATTGATTCACGTATTACGTCCATCAGGTGGAATGCAGTATGTTGTACCGACGGGTCTTGCAGTGACAACTCCAGCACCCGGAACGGGAGGCACAGGATTTATAGCACCGAGACTACGTACGTATTGTTCTTGGTTACATATATGGAATACTTTTTCAAAACTACAAATTTTGAGTTGTATTTGTACTTTGTTTTTTTTTTACTGCTGAATATGATTTAAGGAATTATGTGCGAAGACATAATGAAGTCATCTTTGGAAAAAATATTTTGTATATCAAAGTATTTCATATTCAACACTTGCTCAAAATACTTCATAACCGCATAAAAATGAACAGCATGGGGAAAATATTCAATGTTATTTTGTTTAACTTGAAATTTAACACACCAATATATTTTCGACAAAAGGTGCAAATTTCTTGGTTATAAATTATGAGTAAAATGTGAAACATCAACTAAGCCATGTGAACTTCCTATGTAAAAAACGGTTGTCCATTTGCTATTGAACCATAATTTGTATATTACATTTCTTTACCCTAATATCTTTCTTAGCTGGATGTCTATACAAAGGAAAATTCTATGTCCAAGACCAGGCATGGGAAGATGGATGCGACTTTTCGTGTCTTTGTACAAATGCATCTACTGCAACTTATGCTTGTAGACTGAAGTAAGAGTTTAAAACAGTATCAACGCTTAATCGATAGCACTTAACACATAATACCATCTTATTCATGTTTGGAAAAATTGTATCAGCGTAGTTGTTTTGAAATTTCGTATTTTCTTTTTATATCCTTTTGGTATCTCTCTTCACTAGGAATAATGTTAAACAAGAATAAATATTTAGTCATTTATTTTTATCTAAGATATATTGATCATTAAGATTTAGAATCATTTGTAGCGAAAAACAATTATTTTTTCTCTTTACAGGTGTCCAACTTACGGACAGATCCCAGCTTCCTGTCACATGGAAACCGACCCAAATGAGCCCTGTTGTAAGGCACCAGTATGCCAGTATGATCCGTTCACTGGTCAAACGTTTGTTCCCATCCCACAATTTCAACCTGCAGTTACAGGAAACGGCTTAGTAAAACCACCATCAACAGGAGAGCTCTTAAACCACACTATTGATGGCGGATCAGTGACGTTATATCCGACAGGCTTCACACCTGTCCCACCGACTGCTGCCAAACACGTATCAGGTGGAATAGGTAAGTTTATCACGCAGTTTATTATCGTATTTTATACATTTCCCTTTTTTTAATTCCTTCTTTTTTATTTTTATGTTTTATATTTTATCCCGTGATGGCAAAATCAAATTAATTTCAAATTTCTTGCTCTATGTAGATAAATAACACCCAGTACTTATACAAAGTTACAAGTTGCAATCGAATAAGTATTCTTTTATTTGTTAGTTTGAGGACGATGTATTCTGAACATATAATGACAAAATTATTTCCATGATTTCCGCATGAACTCTAAATGGATTCCAGTTGAAATAATGTCAATCACACCTTCACACGGATTTCTTCTGAACTTTTCGCACGAAATTCATATTCAGAAAATTTTACTTTTATAAACCATGTAAACTTCATCAGAAATTCACTTGAATTTTACCTGAAGCTCGATTCGCATGAATTTCATTAGTTCTGAAAATAACAAAGCATTTAAACTTAAAATTTCATTATATCAAGTTGTTCAATTTCAGGATATTGTCTTTACCATGGCAGAAAGTATTACCAAGGTGACACATGGGATGAAGGCTGTGACTTCACATGTATTTGTGCAGATTCTTCTACTGGTTTCTACAAATGTGTTGAAAAGTAACTATTTTTTATCAAGAAAAATGTATATACATATGTATGATATTGTTATTTATACTAAATTATTCAACAGCGTTGGTTGAGCTGCATACCAAACTTTAAATCATTCTTTGCCACCGAACCTCAAAATATTGCTTCAAATAAAATTGTTCACCGACGGACAGACGGACAAGATTAATGATGTGCAGCACCCCATTGCCATATTCTGATATACTGCACGTCGGTTTGTAAACAAATTTCACCTGATAATACACATGCAAGAATGTTTTTAAAAACTATCAGCACAATAGATGTCCTCCACAGTTCTCATAATTTATTAAGAAAAGTGAATATAGCAGTTTGTTGCGAAGTTAAAGCTATATGAAAGTAACAAGTTAAAATGTGACTTTTATGTTAATACAGAATAACCTACATGGAATTATTACATTTTAACTGGACCATGGTAAAATACAAAATAAATACCCATCATATGTGTTGCAAATTTCGATAGGCTGTACACGTTTTTCAACGAGTAAACACTCATCAGCAGAATTAGAATCAAATATATAGAGGATATAATTCCAAACATTAACATTAGTTATATATAAGAAGTACTTAAAACCAAAACTATCGAAAGAGGCGGTTAAATCAATCATTGAAATGTTCTATCATGTACAAGGCATGAAGCCGCAGTAATTTAGGTATTCTGAAAATTATTAGGCTCACCAGAAGTGACATAGACCTTGTGGTAATGAAATGCAAAAATAATAGATAATTTGTCAACAGGTGTGTCCACTTCGGAAATCTTCCCCAGCCATATTGTTACCTGGTTCAGGATCCATCTAACCCATGCTGTAAAATACCGAAATGTGAATTTCCTGTGAATTTTGTCACACACGTTGGATTAATTACAACTGCCAAACCAGCTACAGGTAGGGTGATTGTAATGATATTATTGTAAGGACTGACTTACATTATAATGCTTTAACAGAAAGCTCTAGCATACATATATTTATTAAAGATTAAGGTCGGGAAAAGACTTCATAAGTAAGATGTACGTGTGTCTAATCCCTTTTGTACGTTATTTGACAAATAAGATATGTTTAGATTAATTAAAGATTAAGGTAAATATAATAATGTCTTAATTCTTGTGGTTGAAACACCACAGTGATAAGGTTAAAACACCACAGTGATAAGGTTAAAATTGGAAACTAGCATTGGCAATTCTAGAGAATTCTTTGCGCACAACTTTTTGATAACCACTGAGACGGTAACATTTTTGATAACCACTGAGACGGTAACCTTTGTTTTGGATTTCATCTTTCAGTTGTTTGAATTATAGTAAACACAGACTTTCATGTTCAGAAAAAAACAACAATGGATTCCGTGTGTTAAACTTATCATATAATCAGTAGTTAACAATCACAAAGTTATAAACTAGTAACTTTGATATATAAAAATATTCGTGTTCTAAATTTATAATTTTAGAAATTATACCTCGGTCAAATACAAACTTGTAAAAACATGTTCTACAAAAAAAAACACACACACACTAAAACAAAAAAAAACAGAAAAAAAGGAAAACAAAAACAGATGAACCGGCACAGTTTACATTATTTCTGTTTTTCTTTAAACTCAATGTATTCATAAGTTTACATTTCTTACAGATTACTGTGAATACGGTGGCAAACAATACCAACAAGGGCAGTCCTGGTACGTTGGTTGTAGTTTCAAGTGCACTTGTGAAAATGCTCTCGGCGGAATTTACAGGTGTATGCAGAGGTGAGACAGTGTCAATCTTATCTTATAATGAATTCAAGTGCCGTGTGAAGATAGAAAGAAGTAAAACACAAGACATCCTCTTGAGTGTTTGGTTATAAACACTGTTAAAATATCCTGTTCACTTATTGATTAGTAGACAAATATCGCTCTCTCCCTCATTGAAAACTTTATCAAAATTATATTTGTAAACGCTCTCATTCAAATGACCCACATTGTACTTGATGGTTTCATCTATATAATGCATTAGGATGTGTCATTCCTTGGAGTTTTTATCGCCTAATAAATGCAACGTATCGGTATTTACATATATTACTGCAACGATGCATCTCATTTAATAATTTGAAACAAATAATTAAAGTCATTACTTTTATCATATTGAAATAAATTACAGACATGATATCCTATTTTTTTATCATTGTATGTGAACGTGTCGGGTAAAGCATTTTATTTCTTTAAAAAATAAATCGAATAAATTACATTGATTATCTGCAGATGTCCCGAATACCAGAACATTAACCCAAACTGTAAATTTGTACCTGATCCCAATGATCCGTCATGTTGTCAGATGCCACAGTGCGATCCAGTAGGGAACACAACAGCCTCTACAGGAACAGGCTTACCGTCTCCTGCACCTACCGGTGTATACCAAGGTGTTGACCATGGAGTGCCAGGTAAGACCTTCTCCTGCACCTACCGGTTTACACCAAGGTGTTGACCATGGAGTGCCAGGTAAGACCATCTCCTGCACCAACCGGTCTATACCAAGATGTTGACCATGGAGTGCCAGGTAAGACCATCTCCTGCACCTACCGGTTTATACCAAGATGTTGACCATGGAGTGCCAGGTAAGACCATCTCCTGCACCTACCCGTTTATAACAAGGTGTTGACCATATAGTATCAGGCTTTCCGCCTACTGCACCTTCCGGTTTATACCAATATATTAACCATGGAGTGGTAGGTAAGACCGTCGCCTGTACATACTGGTTTATACCAAGATAGTGACAATAGAGTGCCAGGTAAGACCGTCTCCTGCACCTACCGTTTTATACCAAGGTGTTGACCATGGAGTACTAGGTATGTTTTGTATTGACAATGTTTTTACTTATTTGTCTTATGTCATGTACATTGTTGTAGATGTTGTTGTTGTATGCATTGTTTTAATTCATATATTTTTTGCCGTTAGAACATTTCTTTATAATTATTTGTTTCTTCCTATTTGCATTTTTGTTTTTTGGCTCATTTTACATGGCTACATGTTTCTTCAAGTTCATGATATTGGCTGTGATTAAGTGCCAAACAAAATTGAAAGTGTATTGTTCTTTGTTTTTGTTTTTATTCAGTTTTGTGTGCTGTTTGTTTATATGTTCTGTCATTTTGCTTACGGTAGCATTACATTAATAACCTGAAAGAGACACTTACTATTTACTCTGTGTGTTGTATGAAAATTACTGATGCTTATCACGTCTTTTTAAAATCAGAGAGGACGTGATTCATGTATGTCAAAAACTAATGGATTATTATTTTTTGTCTTATTCAATAACAGTTACAGAACACATAACTACAGAAACCCGTTAATACCATGTGAAGCTTTTTTTTTATCTTGTTATAACAACTTAACTAACTTGTTATATCAACATACTAACTTGTTATATCAACTTAGCTAACTTGTTATATCAACTTAGCTAACTTGTTATATCAACTAAGCTAAGGTATATAGGGTCAAAGATTTTTTTAAATTTAGTAGAACAGCTTGATTATTTAGTTAAAATGTCTTTGATTGATATAAAAACTGAGGAACAGTGTTAATTGTATTTTAATTCATGTTGAACTACTTTAAATTTTGATTTAGTTGAACTGCCTTTAATAAGAAACATGAGGTAGAAAGTAAATTTAAAAAAATACGGAGAAGTTAATTGTGATCAAGTTGAAAGTTTTACGAGAAGTCGAAATTTAAATAAAGATTGCTTTAGATTTTAATTTAGTTTAACTGCTGTTGTTAAGAAATCAGGGATACATTATTCATGGTAACTTTGTCTTCAATGAGAAAATTAATTGTAGAATTGTTTTCAGTGAGGTATGCACTTCATTGTAAAGCTGCATTTCGAAGAGTTTTTTGTAATCATGTGAACTTGCTTTGAAGAACAAAGTTCATTTCAACAAAGTTTTAAGTATTTTATATCCTGATTAAAAATATATTTTTACCAGGGACCTTCTAAACTCCCACAGCATAGCATACGTATTGTGTGAAATATGAAATGTAATGAGATTGAGGGATCTGACGCCGGACAATTGTCATTGGCCATGTGGTTGTATGGGACATTTAGTGCAAAAATTAACAGTAATATGATGATGTTGTGCTAAAAACTCTAATATTTCACAATATCTAAATCCAAGGTCAAAATAAAAGCGGCATATCCTTTCTCGGTCCATTTTTAATGGAATTGTTGTGGGATGTGGCCGTTTAAATCGTTTATATACATGTACTAAGTTGATATAACAAGTTAGTAAGTTGATATAACAAGTTAGTAAGTTGAATTAACAAGTAAGCTAAGTTGGTATTACAAGTTATTAAGTTGATATAACAAGTTAGCTAAGTTGATATAAGAAGTTAGTTAAGTTGTTATAACAAGATAAAAAAAGAGCTTCACATGGTACTAACGGGCTTCCGTACATAACCAATCCTAATTTTTTATTAGGGGTTGCACTTTTGAGATAAGATTTATATACATAATAGTGTAAATTGTTCATGAAATTAGCATTTGTAGATTGAAAAAGCATTGTTTGTTCAGTGGATTTTTCTTCACCATGAGTCACTTTAACATGGACAGTGTCTGAATTTTATTTCGACTGTACATAAAACTCCCCTTTCATCCTGCAGGGAAGTGCACTTACAAAGGAAAACAGTATACTCAGGGTGAGAAATGGGCTGATGGATGCGATTACAATTGCGAATGTAAAGATGCCGGAAGAGGATACTATGAATGCACTGATATGTACGTTTTAGGCCAACTACGTATTTATGGTTTTTGTGGGAGTTCATATTTCTAGTGTTTTAGTATTTTAAGTGACGTCTTGTTTCCTTTATGTTCATTTTTTATGTGCAATATTTTTATTCGGTTTATTTTTACTTGGATTGGTTTTTTAGACAACAATTTTGTTTACCCTGCATTTGTTTAAAAAGAGTAGATATAGGCTATATATCATTTACTTATTGAAAATCAATTTAGTTCCACATGCAAGCCTTATGATTTTAAAATAATGCCAAATAAAAGCGACCTTTAGCACAATAATAGTTCAGTTAATACCGATGCATTACCTCTGGTATCTAATTTCACTAATGTTTCATTCTTGGCTTGTTTATTTGTTTACTTCCTTTTTCGTTGAGTTTCTAATGATGCAAGTTACATTCTGATTTCTTTCAATTGAATTGAATTTGTTCTATCTATTGATTTTGTTTATTTGATATTTCAGTCAGTAAAAACAAAATAATCGTTGGATTATGTTCTGTGAAAGTACTATTATTCATGGTGTACCAACTTTCGTGGATTTCGTGGGTAGGTAAAACCACGAAGTCTGGTTTTCAATGAAAAGGAGACTTTAATTGATGTGTACACTGAACACCTCTAAACCTCAAATTTAAGAATTCACGAAATTGTGTTTATTCCCTAATCTATGGAAATTGGTATCCACGAATTAAAGTACTTTTACAGTATCTCATTCCATAGTCATCTCTTAATGGTATTCCAGATAGATATATATATTTTTTTAATTCAGGTGCCGCCGTTACAATAATATTCCTGCTCAGTGTCAAATGGTGACTGATTTTAGTAATCCTTGTTGTAAAATCCCAGATTGTGACTTCTCAGCAACTACAAGTAGCATTGGAGGACTGAACACAAAGTCACCAAACCCTATACCAACACTGGCCCCTAATATGCGTAAGTCTGGCAATATTTTCTATTGCTAAGAAATTTCGAAAACGTAGTTATTGATAATAAAGAGTGAACAAACCGTAATTTTTTATGAAGGCATTTTTTCCAAAATTGTATGAGAAATTAGCCAGTTATTGTAGTATCTTTACTGAGAAAAATTTTGAACATATATGTATCAAAGTGATGAAATCTGTTGATAAAAACAAAGCCTTGAACATCAAAACGAACGAAGAACACGTCACAGTTAGTTGAAGGATACTGAGATGTGCATATAACAATATGTATTGTTTATAAGTATGTTTTATACATTTTTATCGTTTAACACTACAGAATACTGTACATACAGAGGAGCACGATACAACCAGGGGCAAACATGGGCCGATGGATGTACCTTTAACTGTAGATGTGACGATGCCTCAAGGGGTATTTACACGTGCAATGAAAGGTAAAATTGTAAAAACTTACCCAAAAATAAAGCGAATGTTAGAACAAGTTACTTCTCTTACTAAATTAGGTAGGTCAGTATCTGAACAGATTAAGTGTCAAATAAATTTTCTTCTTCGGTTATCCATATACCAATTTAGAATGCTATTAAAGTGTTTCTCAGTAAAGATAGGACCACATTATCATAAAGGTTGGTACATTAATTTATCTATTTACATCAAGTATTCTTTCAACTTTTGCTAGGTGCACTGCTCCTTTTGTATTTGATTAAAATGTAACATAAACATGGAACTTCTTTGCTATAGTACAAAATTCAAAATAAAGTTTGCTTGGTGTCCGATAATTTATATTAATTATCATATTGTCATTTCTTAAAACGTTGATAATGGCATATAACTTTTGCTTTTCAGATGTCCGACATTCCCGGTAAAATCAGCTGACTGTAAAATGGTTTCTGATCCCAATGACCCATGCTGTTTGGTGCCCCAATGTCCTTCTCCTACTAATGCACCCAACCAGATTCCAACACTGGCTCCAGGAAAAATTGTTGGAAACATTAATGTTCCAACCCCTAAACCAGGATCATCTGTTACTCCACCTTTAATTAGTAAGTTTTTTTTCAATCTTTGATTGGTTTTCGTTCCATTTCTTAAGTGGATATGTGAATAATTTTTAGTCGGCAGTCTCCATGCATTGTTTCAGATGACTGTTTAGTAGGTAATTGTTCATCTTGGCGCATTATTTAAGATGGATAAGTCTGTACCTGTAAACAGTCATTATTTCAAAAGATGCCCCTGTTCTGAATGTTTTGATCCGCTTCTTCGCCTTCTAACCCCTTTTTTGGGGGAAATATTCACTATAAAAATTCATCAAAATAAATATATAAGTGATATACATCATGTTCCCTTTTGCTTGTCGCCATATTGGTAGTAACTACATATAATGCATGCGATTTATTCGAATTTCCGATAGCTTACTGCGCATTACTTGAAATTGTCGGGATCAGCATTTCACATTCCAGTTTTGTGCAGTTCCATGTTAATGACCGATTTCTGCCTTTAACAATACATGCTACTTTTAGTGTATGCATACTACAAAATCAATGTAGATTTTGTACTAAAGAATATTTTGAACGTGTACTTGTTATCTCTAATTTCATTAAGATATTAAATCTGTGATCTTAAATGAAAAATATCAAATTTCATCACAAATGTAAAAGCAAGGAGATCACGTCCAGAAAGATGAATAGGATATTAATGATCTGGGACTAATGCTAGACAAAAAACAAGACAAAACATTGTGAATTACAAAGAATATCTAAACAAGTAAATGAGTACATGAGTAAATGAATGATACACTAAAAACCGATGCCCAAGTGGAACGGTACGGTAAGAAAGATCCTAAACTGAACATCAATGACTCATCTTAGTTACTTACAATTAGTGTGTCCTGTTTCGGGGAGGATGTATCCACTTGGCACATTTGTCTGTTCTGTTTTTATATAGAGTAATTGCAATTCAAAAATTTAACTTTATTTTTCTCCTTTACAGACTTTTGTGTATACAAAAGTACGCAGTATAAACAAGATGAAAAATGGCTTGATGGTTGCGACTACTCATGTGAATGTACTGATGCTAAGAACGGAAAATACGTTTGCAACGAAAGGTTTGTTTAATATATACCCATTGTGTGTAATCTGAGCCAGAAAAAATGACAAAGTTCAGACTTCTTCTTTTTCAAATCTGATTTCACTAATGCATGTAATTTTCCCTCCTGAATATCGGTAATCTCTACTTTTTTTCCTTTGATATTTTTATAGATCCTTTTCTATCTTTCTTAAAAGATAGTACAAAATATCCGTCAAAACATTTGATGTGATTTTGACGTCATCATAACTTCTTCATAGTTTTGAATGAAAATGATTTGTAGGGGTATTACTTGATATTTTGTAAAAAGTACATTAAAATGATCAAAAATGCAATTATTAGATTACTGATTAACAGAATAATAGTTACTTTCGAATTTGATACTGACATTATCATGTGGAACATCTCAACTCGCGCTCATGCACTCGTCGAGGTATACCACATAATATGATCAGTATAAAAATCGGAAGTAACCATTATTCTATTTATCATTTTTTTCCTACGTATGTGCTCATGTTCTTAATTATTATAGATGTACAAGGTACACAAATGTTCCAAGTAATTGTTTCTTGGTGAAAGATGCGTCGAATCCATGCTGCAAGAAACCACAATGTACAAACAATCCAACTCCTGGATCCATAACAGGATATCCAAACCCTGGAACATACGGCCCAACATTATCACCCCCATACAATCCTAATACACCAACACCAGCACCGTCAACTATTGGTAGGCTAATATAATAAAAATAATTACCTTAAATTGGGTTTTTATTGAAAGTTCTATTTTGGTTTACGAAACGCCGCTCTGAAAAGTGTCAAAATTAAACACACCAAAATGTGAAAACTGTTTTGTAGTCGATTTATTATATTTGATTGAGTAATAACAATACAGACATATCAGACAAAGAAGTGATTAGATAACACTCATTATGAATGGACAAAAATAAAAAAGATGCATATTTTTGCAAAAAAAAAGCGAATATAACCCGACGCCATAAGAAAATTTATTGCACTCGAGAGAAAAAAAAACAGATTAACCATCAATTACATGTCACCCTTGACATAATAATTCCACTGCTTTTCTTCAAATTATGTCTACCTCAGATCGTTTTTTTTTTGTACTTTTGTTTTGAGTTTTTATTTTGTTGAGTGTGCATTTAAAAATCAAGGAAATTAATTTGGAGGTGAAAAAATGATTTTGTTATACGTATTTCGGTACTTATACTTTGTAATTGTAGACAAATGTGTATACAAGGGTACAGCCTATTCTGAGGGACAACAATGGTATGATGATTGTAGTTTGAAATGCATATGTGAAGATGGTCCAGCTGGAGTATACAGATGTAGCGAAAGGTAGTTTATAAATTATAACACTTCTGTCCATGTGTTTTGTGAGGAAGGGCGGGTAATTCGAAATCGCACTTCTGATCAATGTTCCCATTATACATATCTTTTTTCTTTTGTTTTAATATTAATTCATTTTCCCATTTTTGTTTTTGTTTTGTTTTTTTATAACGTTTATTATCATTCCAATCAATTCCATATAACAGACCAAAACCCTTGTTTCTAATTTGTCTTTGTTTGTTCTTCATTTGAATATAAGCTTTGGACTTTGCCTTTTTGTGTTTCTTGATCCCAATTCTTACTATATAGTTTGTTCAAGTCACTTCGACTTCTAACAACTGGACACGTTCTGAATCTGTCATATCGATCTACCAGTTGATGTCACAATCACAAATCATTGTCGATTCAATACCAATAAAATTAAATTACTGTAAACGCTTAACACAATAGAAGTGACGAATCGAATACCTTTACCAGATTATAACTCTTTTTTTCGCTTTATACACATATACTACAATAAGCCGAAAACCTATTTCGAAAACTTATTATTGTGTATGTCTGTTTTCCATGTCGGGTCTTTTTCCCTGGATTACATTCTTTTGATTACCGCTATAACTAACCTTGGTTCCCTTGGTTAGTCAACCTAGAAAATTTTATCTCTACTTTTAATCCAAATTGAAGTATTAAGGATCGAGTTTTTTAAAACTGAAATTAAATAAGGATAGTTTCGATACAAGCATATTGTATTGTTGTTTTGTCAAACTTAAGCATTTTCAAATACACATCTACATACACATGTTTTCATGTTTTAAAAGCCATTTATCATTCGTTGCGATATCATTTAAATATTATTTTTCAGGTGTGCAAAGTACAAAAACTTGCCTTCAACTTGTACTTTGATTCCTGATCCAAATGATCCAATTTGTTGTAAGGCACCCAAGTGTACATATACCAACGGAACTGGGTTCCAAACTGCAGCTCCTGGAGTGATTTCTGGTGGTATTGTCACACCTACACCAGGACCAAAACTTCAACCAACTCCATATCCCGGATATACAGGACCAACCAGTGCACCAACGCAAGCTCCAAAGATCAAAGGTCATTTGTAATTTCTACTATATTTTTTTCAGTTTTATGCCTTCTAGCTTATGACTAATTACATACTAATTTAAATACAGTAAACAGATTTATTTTCTCGGGGTTATATTTTTTGCGGTGAAAGGATAAGCACGAAAATCACTCTTAACATACGAAACGCTCATCTCCGAAACAATTAGCGAATATTATTTTGAAAAAAAAATGAAAACTGAAAACCGAATTTACAATAATGTTTTGCCCGCTTCGACAAGTGAAATTTTGCTATGCTTAGACAGCTTTGACTGTCTTTAATATACTTGATTAGTAACAATATAGTGATTCAGAAATGATATGATTTTTTTTTACAATGACATTCTCAAAAAGTTTTTAAAAGATTAGGGAAAGTGAACCTTCAATTCGTCCTATATACGATTTTTTTTTCATTCCTGTATTTACCCAATTCCTTTATTTATTAAAATCTTGTCAATGAAAGAACCTTAATACGAACTGGAA
Source organism: Perna viridis (assembly GCA_037379345.1). Classification (NCBI taxonomy): domain Eukaryota; kingdom Metazoa; phylum Mollusca; class Bivalvia; order Mytilida; family Mytilidae; genus Perna; species Perna viridis. The sequence goes on along the minus strand of CM074515.1, from coordinate 47,342,597 downwards.
AAAAAACTTTAGGCAATGCCAACTCAATTGATAACCCCACAACATCATGCAATTTTGGACTTTCAAACAAGTTTTGATTGAAATCTAAAATAGGAGTTTCTGGGTTGGAGTATGTAATAAAGATGCTGCGACAGTTTCAATAAATTTTATTTATATGAGTGAGAGGATTTACAGATAAAAGGTCGGTACCCCCTATTTTAAACGGAAAGAAGGAAGCACGGACACAATTATCACTACGTGTATATAACCACCCACTTTGTAATACATGTGTATGTATATAAAAATCCGTCAATTAAAAAAATGCAATGCTTGGACATTGCCTTAACTATTAATGGCATTACACTATCTAATTTTATAGTCACCAAAACGTAGTTAAAAATTCAAAAACTTTTCGTCATCTTGTTTTAGATGTATGTGTATATAAAGGTAAACAATACTCACAAGACCAGAAATGGCAGGATGGTTGTGACTATGACTGTGTTTGTGAAGATGCGAAAAAGGGATTATACCAATGTACAGAGAAGTAAATGTTTTATTTAAAAAAAATCTATTTAAGTTCTGTAAGCTTTCTTATTCATCTATTGCATTTTTTGTTTCGTTGATTGTTGACGGGTTCTCACTGTTAATGCAATTTATGTGAAATAAAGTTTGTATTGTTTAGACATTTTGTAACTCATGACTTTATAAATTTTAGTCAGTACTTTTTTTCTTCTAGGGTTAAAAAACAGTTCATATTAATTTTGAATTCTTCTTTTGATCAACTTATGAATTCCGCAATAGATACCGATACTTATTAAATTTTGAATTTTAGATGTCCTAAATTCGTTGATGTTCCTAAGGAGTGCACATTGTCCAGAGACTACCAGAACCCGTGCTGTAAAAAAGTTACTTGTAATCCATCAGCCAGTCCTTCTCCTGGATCAAATATATCTCCAACACCAGCAGGTGAGAAGTGCAGTGGGCTTAAACTGTGAGAGATAAAATTAATTAGGACCAGACATTTAAGTTACAACATCTCTTGGTATATATCTGCTTCCACTAAACAACAAAAGTAAAATATAATAAAAAAAAATATAGAAATACAAAGAAGTTATACCAAGGTCGCTCAGGTTTGGTTTTAATATCTGCTTAAATACCGCAGCGCCAGAAATGGGACAATTCAGATACATCATAATCCAAGTTCAGGACTTAATTTGAAATTAGAAAACAGAGACTATCTACATATACAATGTAGTTAACAAGCCTTAGGGTCACAAAGCTGAAAAATTACTGAAGAATATTCTAAATCATAATAACTCCATTCAAACTTGTTCACGTCAAAATCAGTTAAGAATAATCTCAGACTTAAGTAATTTTTCAGTCTTTTTAATCGCGGGGAGGGGAGAATGAAATATGACCATGGTTTCATTTTAGTATATTTACATTGCACTGAACGCATGCACATTGTATTCAGGTCTTTTATTATTTTTTTTGTCTATCAAATATTATATCCCTCTTTTTCTAAAAAAAATTATAAGAATGTTTACCTTATTAAACTGTTTTAAAAGGTCAATGTATGTACAATGGCGTTCCATTCAGGGAGGGACAGACGTGGGATGATGGATGCGATTTGAAATGTTCTTGTGAGAATGGAACCACTGGATATTACAGATGTAGCGATAGGTACAGATTTTTACAGTTCATTTTGATATTTGCTTTTAGAAAAGTGTGTATGCGCTTACATGTATCCTACCAGTGCACCTGGTCCATGCTGTCAGTTTAAGTAGAGTCCGAATTGATTGCTCATTTACTTTTATTTCTTTGTACGTATTATTTTGGTTGTTTTATGTTCTTTTTGTGAGTGTCTGTTTTCCCTGTCTGGTGTTTGTTCCTGGATAACATTCTTTGATTTCCACTTGAATCTTGATTCCCTTGATTACTCTTTCAGGAATATTTGCAACATTTACCGGTTTTGTCTAGAAAAAAGAAGTTTAAAACTTAAAGAAAGAAGTATTAAAAAACATTTTTGCTGAGAATAAATAATAACTGTAACTAAGTAATTCAATACAATTGAAAAAAAAAACATAATTAATATCTTTTTTCTGACGAGAAGGGTTAAAATAAAAGTAAAGGCAATTTGTTGAAATCTTGTAAGGAAAATAAAGCAATTATATGAAATAAGAATATTACACCAGTTACTCATAACGTTTTTAAAGACTGTTTTTTACTACTCATGCATTCTTTTTGCACATAATTTAGAAGTTGCGTTTGTAAAGTGGTAAAATTGTAAACAATTTGTCGTTAGAAAAATTGCTCTTGACCAGAGATGTGGAACGTGTAATTTAATAATCAACTTTACTCGATTAAATTTTTAAAGTCATCATTGTATTCATCTATCATCCCAAAATTGTTTATTCAACTGTAACTGATTACAGTATTGTAATCATTTATCATCCCAAAGTATCATTTCATGTTATTTAATTTAACCAATTATATTTCAAAATACATTGTAATCGTGATTAATAGTAAGTACTTTCTGATTACAATAGATAGAAATATCAAAGTGTGTACTATATACATTTATTCAAATTTCATGTCTTCTTCTAGTGATCAAATCTTTTAAATATGTTTCTTTAAATTAAAAAAGAACGATCATATATATATATATATTTTTTTTTCAAATTTCAATATGCTGTACGCGTGTTTCAAGGAGTAACCACCTTTCATCAGCAGCAATAAATCTATCGGAAAATCTTAATAAAAAAATTAATCGTATACTAGAAGTACTCAGAATACAGATTTTGCACAATTTTGTATTCCTTCTTTGTTTATTCAATTTATGACATTTGACTTCAACTGCTTATTAAACTTAAAAAAAAACATTCTTAGAAAAAATGGACGAAGTAGTATATATGTAGTTGAAAGGGCTTATTATTGATAAATAAACATATTTGGTTGATATTATCCAACTTCTACATTTTATTATACATGTAAGTAGTTGTGTTGAAAACATTTTTTTCACAATTACAATAAATGGTTATAACGTTTATAAAAATCTTGTTATTTAATTTCATTCATAATGTTCAATTAGACATGTTGTTCATTCTCAGTTATAATTTCGAAAAAAGTCCAAATTGTATCTATTGCTTTCAAGTTTGCAGTTCATTCAAATCAAACAGAGTGACTGTTCTAATTGTTAACAAAAAAAAATAGAATATTCACAAATATTCATGTGCGTTCATGAAAGAATATGTATTATTTAGATTTTCTTGACCAATACTACAGTATCTAATCAGGGTCCTAATAGGCAGAGACTTATAAAATACTTTTTTATTGAAGTTTTACTTCAAGCTTTTATTTGTATTTTATATTGCTCAATTAATTCAGGCTTTTGTAGTATTGTAAAGAAGACAACTAAAAAGGTTAAAAATCTTTCAGATAATTATAAATTATTTTTGAATTAATGCACTCAGATGTAATCATGAATGTAATCATTAATTAAATTGATTACTTTCAGAAATGATGCAATCATTAATTTAACTTAATCGTATATTTTTCATATCAATTGTATATTTATGAATTACATTGAAAGTAATCGGACCCCACCTCTGCTCTTGTTATATCTTTAATGTTTCCTGAAGTGTAAGTTAAATCTAAATTTCTAAATGACAACATCATTAACTATTTTCAAATTAATGTTGTACACTTGAAGCTTGCCACAAAACACAATTGTTTTCAATGAAAATATGTTTTTTTATAAGATGTCCAAAATATCAAGACATACCAACATACTGCACAATGGAAACAGATCCAAATGATATGTGTTGTATGCGGCCACGATGTAAACCACAAGCTCCAACAGATGCACCAACCCCAAAACCAACAATATCACCGTATTTGACCCCAGGTTTAGGATACACGTATCCACCTGGAAAGGTTCCTACTCAGTATCCAGGACAGACATTCCGACCGGGCATGGAACCAACTCTTTCGCCAAATAAACCTTTCCCACCAGGACTACAACCTACAATTTCACCTTTACTAACACCAGGCCCGGGTTACACATATCCACCAGGAAAAGTTCCAACGCAATATCCAGGACAAACTTTCCCTCCTGGATTAGCGCCAACACTTTCACCATACAAACCATTCCCGCCTGATCTTCGTCCAACAGCGAGTCCAATGTTGACACCAGGACCTGGGTATACATATCCTCCTGGAAAAGTTCCTACCCAGTATCCAGGACAAACATTTGCTCCTGGTAAAGAGCCAACATTAGCTCCAAACAAACCTTTCCCACCGGGACTCGAGCCTACCATCTCTCCGTATATAACTCCAGGACCACACTACACATACCCACCTGGAAAGGTCCCAACAATATACCCTGGACAGACCTTCCCACCTGGAAAGGAACCAACTTTATCACCTTACGCGCCATTCCCACCGGGTCTTCGACCAACTATTTCACCATATCTAACACCAGGTTAGTTCTAAAATCAATACGTATTGGTGTTAGGTATACAATAATAATTTTCGTGTGTTTACTTTTAACAAAAATAAAATTTCTGATATCAGACTCAGAGAGAGGAAAGATGAAGCAATATTAGCAAATTATTGCATCATTTAGTAATTCTGAAAAAAAAATCCCACTGGTTTGTGGTAGCATTTTTTAATATTGCTTTCTTATTTTTATTGCTGGTTACAAATATACCTTTACATTATCGTATAAGTGAAAAAGTCATGACTGAGCACAATTGTTAGTTCATTAAGTGAATCCTTCCATTTCAGGACCCGGATATACATATCCACCAGGAAAAGTTCCACCAACAAGTTACCCTGGAGAAATACCAACATTGTCACCATTCAAACCTTTCCCTCCAGATCTACTACCAACAAAATCGCCATATCTTACACCAGGGCCAGGTTATACATACCCTCCGGGGAAGGTTCCACCGACAAACTACCCAGGTGAAATTCCAACACTAGAACCAAACAAACCCTTTCCACCAGGACTTGGACCAACAATTGGGCCCTATCTTACTCCTGGACCAGGATATACCTATCCACCAGGAAAAGTTCCAACACAATATCCTGGACAAACATTCCCTCCGGGAAAAGAACCTACATTATCGCCATATGCACCATTCCCACCAGGATTAATGCCTACAATGGGACCTTATAAAACACCAGGACCAGGATATACATACCCTCCAGGAAAGGTCCCAACCCAGTACCCTGGTCAGACATTCCCACCAGGAAAGGAACCCACACTTTCACCGTATAAGCCTTTCCCTAAGGATTTACTTCCTACGCAGGCTCCATATTTGACTCCTGGACCAGGTTACACTTATCCCCCTGGTATGGTGCCTACAGAGTATCCTGGTCAAACATTTGCACCTGGTAAAGAACCAACACTTGCTCCAAATAAGCCGTTTCCACCAGGATTGGGACCAACAATATCACCATATCTTACACCTGGACCAGGCTATACCTACCCACCAGGAAAAGTTCCTACACAATTTCCAGGACAAACTTTTCCTCCAGGAAAAGTGCCAACCTTGTCACCATATAAACCTTTCCCTCCAGGTTTGATGCCAACTATGGGGCCTTATCTCACACCTGGACCTGGTTACACGTATCCGCCAGATAAAAGGCCTCCAACTCAATACCCAGGAGAAATACCAACATTGTCACCGTTCAAGCCGTTCCCACCTGGTCTTTTACCAACACAAGCACCCTACATAACACCTGGTCCTGGATACACATATCCTCCAGGTAAAGTGCCAACTCAATATCCAGGCCAGACATTTGCTCCAGGCAAAGAACCAACTTTGTCACCAAACAAACCGTTCCCACCAGATCTTTTGCCTACACAAGCACCTTACCTTACCCCTGGGTATGGATACACTTACCCTCTTGGACTGGTGCCAACACAGTTCCCGGGACAAACGTTTCCACCAGGCAAGGAACCAACATTGGAACCACACAAACCTTTCCCTCCAGGAATGGGTCCAACCATTTCACCATACCTTACACCAGGACCTGGCTACACGTACCCACCTGGACAAGTACCACCCACACGTTTCCCTGGAGAAATCCCTACTTTATCTCCTTATAGACCTTTTCCACCAGGGTTAGGTCCAACTATTTCGCCATATCTCACCCCAGGACCTGGATATACATATCCTATAGGAAAGGTACCACCAACAAGTTTCCCAGGGGAGATTCCAACTTTGGCACCTTATAAGCCTTTCCCACCCGGACTTATACCAACCATTTCACCTTTGGCAACTCCTGGGCCGGGATATACATATCCACCAGGAAAGGTTCCAACTCAGTATCCAGGGCAGACATACGCTCCAGGAAAAGCTCCAACCTTGAAGCCATATGAAACCTTCCCCCCAGATCTACGACCAACAATGTCACCGTATCGGACACCCGGACCAGGTGTAACGTACCCGCCAGGAAAAGTTCCTACACAATATCCAGGTCAAACCTATCCCCCAGGAAAGGCACCAACATTGGCACCATATTTACCTTATCCAAGTTATCTGTTACCAACCCTGAGTCCATATAGAACACCTGGACCAGGTTATACATATCCCCCTGGAAAGGTTCCTCCTACGAGTCGCCCTGGAGAAATACCAACATTACCGCCTTACAAACCTTTCCCGCCAGATTTGCTACCCACAGCAAGTCCATACCTGACACCAGGGCCAGGGTATACGTATCCACCAGGAAAGGTTCCTACTCAATACCCTGGACAGACTTTTGCTCCTGGAAAAGAACCTACTTTATCACCTTTTAAACCATTCCCACCAGGTTTACTGCCAACTATTGCTCCATATCTCACTCCAGGCCCAGGATACACGTATCCGCCAGGAAAAGTACCCACACAGTATCCAGGACAAACGTTCCCGCCAGGCAAAGCACCAACATTACCACCATATGCACCATTCCCACCAGATCTGCTACCAACCATTAGGCCATACTTTACTCCAGGTGTAGGTTACACATATCCACCTGGCAAAGTACCCACACAATATCCTAATCAGACATTTAAACCTGGAATGGAGCCAACTTTAGCGCCATATAAACCATTCCCCCCGGGCATGGGTCCAACATTATCACCATACCTAACTCCAGGACCTGGTTATACGTACCCACCTGGTAAAGTTCCACCAACAAAATATCCAGGTGAGATTCCAACACTTGCACCATACAAGCCTTTCCCACCTGGTCTGTTACCAACAAGCTCACCATATCTAACACCTGGACCGGGCTACACTTATCCACCAGGAAAAGTTCCACCAACAAGTTTCCCCGGAGAGATACCGACATTGTCACCATATCAAACATTCCCTCCTGATTTGCTTCCAACAATAGCTCCTTACTTTACTCCGGGACCAGGTTATACATACCCACCAGGAAAGGTTCCGACACAATATCCAGGGCAAACCTTCGCACCAGGAAAGGCCCCAACCTTAGCACCTTGGAAACCATTTCCGCCAGGACTAGGTCCAACACTGTCTCCATACCTTACTCCGGGACCAGGATACACATATCCACCAGGGAAAGTGCCACCGACAAAATTCCCAGGTGAAATCCCAACGCTGTCACCATTTAAACCATTCCCGCCAGGTCTTCTTCCGACAAAAACACCATACTTAACTCCTGGACCAGGTTATACTTATCCACCAGGTAATGTATACTTGTTCTTCGATTAATGAACCTAAACATAATTTTAAAATTCGATTAATAAAGAAGAAACATTAAAATATCCTAAAAGTATTCTGATAAAACGATTACAGTTTCACATATCGGTATAATAACTCATTAATCATTAACCGAAAGACATGACAGAACTTAGTAAGACACAAATAACTTTTAAACCAGAAATCAGCACACGATATCCTGCAGTAAAACAGTTGAAAAAGCTGCTAAACTGGGAATAAAGCATGGTCACTGGTCGGGTCAGAGCCGCTTTTTTGTTTGTTTTTGAATAAATTTTAGATCAAGCGTTTATAAAAATCGAATATTTATTAATATTTCTACAAACAATTTCAGTTTTTAATTTATTTTCTGTACGATAAGATAAATTTAAAATTTGAACTTTTATTTACACTAAATTGAAAAATATGAAGTAGTCCATCCCAGAATGACCAGACTTGTTTTTTTATACAAAGATCAAAGTAAAAAATTATTGTGTGCATTAATTATTGCCATTCAACGCTTTGGCGAAGAATTCGGTTGTTTCCGGCTGTGAGAAAAATGTCATTTTAGGAATTCTGATACACAATGAGATTTTTAGAATTTCTATATCAAACTATAAAACAAAATATTTTAATTACATAAAGTCATTAAAGTAATAAGTTAATATCATTAGGTATAGCTCTTTCTCTTTGATATGAAACAACAAACTTTGATGGGTGATATTGATAAAAGATGTCTGTTAGAGACCAAAAGGCAGAAAAAAACAACCTTAAGTATAAATATAAAGAGGAAAACGTTCGTTATACAAGTGTTACAAAACCAAAGTTTCGTATCAACTTTTTTCAGTTCCCAGAATATACAATGTCTAAAACTTGTCTAAAATTGAATAAATATAATCTGCCATTATTGGTCTAAAATTAAAATCTCAGCATGCCAAGTATTTAACGGTTCTAGATATCATTTTTTTATTCTTAGTAGGATTAATATGATATCTTATGTTTGTTTGACAAACAATAATGAATGAAGGACTAACCGCACGGATAACGTTTGATTTAATTGAATAATGTTTAAGCTGTGCAATTATATAAAGTAATACCATTACAATTTTAACAGGGAAAGTTCCAACACAGTACCCTGGTCAAACGTATAAGCCGGGCAAAGAGCCTACACTTTCGCCATACAAACCATTCCCACCAGACTTACTACCAACAATTCGACCATACCTTACTCCGGGACCAGGTTACACTTATCCACCAGGGAAAGAACCTACACAATATCCAGGACAGACCTTTGCTCCTGGGCAAGTTCCTACCCTTGAACCATATAAACCATTTCCTCCAGGATTAGGACCAACAGCTTCACCATATCTGACACCAGGACCAGGTTATACATATCCACCAGGCAAGGTTCCAACTCAATTTCCAGGACAGACATTTGCACCAGGAAAAGCTCCAACATTGTCACCATATAAACCTTTCCCACCAAACTTGATACCAACGGTGTCTCCTTACTTGACCCCTGGACCAGGTGTTACATATCCACCAGGAAAGGTACCTACTCAGTATCCTGGACAAACCTATCCTCCAGGATTGGCTCCAACCCTTGCACCAAATAAACCATATCCACCTGGTCTTTTACCGACATTGTCTCCATACCTTACGCCAGGACCAGGATACACGTACCCGCCAGGCAAAGTTCCAACTCAGTACCCAGGGCAAACGTTCCCACCAGGCAAAGCACCGACCTTATCACCGTATGCACCATTTCCTCCAGGTCTTCAGCCCACCATTTCTCCATACCTGACACCAGGACCAGGATATACATATCCACCGGGAAAAGTACCACCGACGTCATATCCAGGCGAAGTGCCAACGCTTTCACCTTATAAACCTTTCCCGCCAGATCTTCTGCCGACTATGAAGCCATACAGAACTCCGGGACCAGGGTACACGTATCCTCCTGGTAAAGTTCCGACTTCATATCCTGGACAGACTTTCCAACCTGGACAAGTACCAACATTGTCTCCATATAAGCCTTTCCCTCCGGATTTGTATCCGACTGCATCCCCATATCTTACCCCAGGTCCAGGATACACTTACCCACCTGGAAAAGAACCACCAACGCAATACCCTGGACAGATTCCTACCCTCGCACCATATAAACCGTTCCCCACTGACCTCTTACCAACACTTAGTCCATATGCCACTCCAGGTCCAGGTTATACCTACCCACCTGGAAAGGTACCAACACAATATCCAGGTCAGACATTTCCACCTGGAAAAGTACCAACATTGGAACCTTACAAAACATTCCCTCCAGATTTGCGACCAACTTTATCTCCATATCTTACACCAGGGCCTGGATACACCTACCCACCGGGTAAAGTTCCACCGACTAGTTATCCAGGAGAAATCCCAACTCTGTCGCCATATAAGCCGTTCCCACCGGAGCTGCTACCCACTTTACGTCCATACTTGACACCTGGACCTGGATATACATATCCACCAGGAAGGGTTCCTACCCAATACCCTGGACAGACTTATCCACCCGGCAAGGAACCAACGTTGGTGCCATACCTTCCATTTCCACCAGGGTTGAAACCAACACCGGGACCAACCATGGCTCCACAGCAAACAACACCAAAGCCATACCCTATACCTACAGCTATTCCAGGAATCATTACTGGCCAAGGTGTTGGAGTTGACGGCAGTGAGCATTATTTTAACTTAATTTTAGTTTTCAAGTTCAAATACTTTTCTATTTTAATGTTGGTTCAGTTTTTTGAGTTCTTTTTGCACTCACAATGATGAATGAATTTAATAAGTAATTAAATATCAAAATATACTTAGTCTGAGTCCAAATATTAACTTTCCGTGCTCGCATTCAAGCTTTCATATTGAATAAACATTGTTATGTAATTCAAATATCCATTACTGAATACTGAACCTTTCAGAATCTTGTGTGTACAAGGGGGTAGCCTATCACAAGGGAGATAAGTGGGATGATGGATGCCAATACAAATGCGAATGTAATGATGAAATGACCGGAAGTTACACGTGCAAAGAAAGGTAAGAAATTTATAAACAATATAAAAATCTTGTTATTAAATATGTACAATAAAGTGAATAAGAATTAAAATTGATTTTTTATTCATCACAATCGCTCTTCATAGGTTCACGTCTATGCAAGAACTGAGTAGATAGAGACACAAACAGAATAATATGTAGGGCAGATGTTCTGTTTGCTTGTATAACTTTTTTACACCCTTGAAAGAGTAATCAAGGGAACCAAAGTTATAGCGGTAATCAAAAGAATGCAATCCAGGGACAAAGACCAGATATGGAAAACAGGCATACACAACAAAGAACACAAAGCAACCAAAATCATTCATACAAAGTAACAAAAGCAAATGAGCAACTCGGACTCAACCAAAAACTGGGAGCATGGACCAGGTGCACCGGTAGGGTAAGCGTCCTCTGCTTTTCTAGAAACATCTGCCGAGTTGCTCATAAAAGTCAAGTCTGGGGTAGACAAACGAGGAAATGAAAACTATGAACCGTTGAATAAATCAGTTTATATGGTGCAGATGGATACACCATAACGATCCACGAGTTTATGATGACGACCATAAAACTTCTGCAGTGATGACTTCAATCTTGTAGCAACATAACCTTGTTCCAGAAGCCTATTTGTTGGAATTCTAGCGCGATACAAAAAAGTCTGCGTAGTTTCGGCAAGCTCTGGCATAACGTATGAGTTGCGATATGTACACTCCATACGCAGGTGCTGAAGGGATGTTGCCACAGATGAAAGGAAAGTTGACAATTCTGAATGAAAAGTCATCGCGTTTGTCGTAAAGTTTGGTCAATAGTTTACCATTGAAGCACGAAAATACTTCGAAAGCGCTGTACACGTTATACGTGAATGGTTTTATTATGATACAATGACACTAAAAGTGCATTATTTAGATTTTACGGAAAATATAGTAATATTTCTTCGCTATACAATTCAGGAAGTTTACATTTGTATATTGCGTTTTAGCCGTAAAACAATGGGCATAATTAAATGTTTGGTGTATTACTATTACCTGTCCCACGTTATACTTTAATAGCTTTGTACTTATCTTTACGTTGGGAACTAACAATGTTTGACTACAGGTGTGCTGTATACACGGACATCCCAGTAAACTGTCGATTAGCTATTGATCCTAATGATGCTTGCTGTATGGTGCCATCGTGTTCCAATCCATCGCCCACTCCTGCTCCATATGTTGGTCCTACAACCGTTCAACCATCTGTTACAGGTAACATTAGGTCCAACCTACTGCCAACACTTACTCCGTATTACAGATAATAGTAGTACTTATCCATAGGCCACTTTTCTCTATATTATAGATAACAGTTATTCTAACCCATTGCCCACTCCTGATACATATTATTGTCCACAGAAATATTGATTTAAATTCCAATTATAATTTTGTGTCAATGTTTTACTATGGCTTAGGTTATGATTCTATAACATAAATTCCAACAATATTGCATACATGTATTACCAAATGTTTAAGTGATCAAATAAAGAGAGAAATAACACTATTCAGGTCATCCTCAGATGCGGTTATTTTTTGCTTTGAAAAATTTATATTCGATTATGTTTTTTTTTAAAAACACTTTTTTTTATTTTAAAAAATGCTATTGACATAAAAAATCAGTTGTTGTTTTACATCTTTTTATAACGTTGCTTTTGAAATATCTGTCAATTATCAAGGGTTACTTTATTGTAGAAGACGTGAAGCATGTGTCAGAATTAAAATATCTTGAGCTTTTGTGGATGCGGACCTTTCAGTCGAACAGTTATTTTTTTAGATTCAGAAAGGTTTTAATTTATCGTACATATTTGTGTTCTCGAAACATGTGTCATATTTTTATATTAAAATACTTTTTAAGCGAAGCCAGATGTAAATGCTTGTCTGTTCAATGGTAAAGCTTACGGACAAGGCCAAAAATGGTATGACAACTGCGACCAGATTTGTGTCTGTCAGGACGCTAAAACTGGATCATACTATTGTCATGATAGGTAGGAGTTTTTCAATATCCAGTCACTAGACTCTGACTTCTCTTCACGTACAAACAAAAATGTATTTTCAGACCAAAGGGTCTTTTTGTCTATTAACATTATTTTTTTTGTCTTGTAATCCAGTATTTCTTCAACAATTATCTCAATCCAAACTCAGTTGTTGTTTATACAACTATCTGATCATAAACTCGACTGTAATTCGTACAATTCGTATATCATGGATATCAAATATCTCTTATAAAATTACCAATCTCCAAAATCAAGTGCTGTCATGTAATAACAAAGGAGGAACCTTAAACAAAATCCTGTTTCGCTCTTCGGATTTTCAAAAAAAAAAATTGTTACGTTGTATCTATATTTAAGTGCCCTCATACTATTATATGTTTTGATAAGTCTACCATAGTATTATAACACTCCTCATAACTAGTTGGTTTTATACAATTTTTCATTTAGATGTCCTTCATACAACAACTTAGCATCAAATTGTGTGATGGTGCCTGATACTAACGATCCAGAATGTTGTCTTGCACCAGACTGTGATAACAAGAATATAACAAACATTCATGGAGTACAAGGAACAATTACCGGAACCGGAACCATTCCTCCTCCAACACAAACACCTAAAGGTAACATAAAATAAAAACAGCAAATCTTTCTGTTCCATTTTTTTAATTTTCCAAGTAAAAGTACTGTTTTCTATCGGAAACATGCTTTTCGGTTACAGAAGATCGTTAGAATATTATTTTGATTAAAGTTAAAGGAAACTATTTCAAAAAGGACAAGATTCTTATGTTTATTTATAAGTCGTGTGATTAGCATAGCACCTGTGATACTCCAAATAGTTCTCTTGCTTAGAAAACTAAAGCTTACAGCACTAATGATTATAAAGCTTACTGCGCTAATGATTATAAAGCTTTGCAACTAAGTATCCATCATGATACTTAACCACACAGTGTCTGACTTTCGGACCACTCTAGACTCAAATAAAATGCAAGAATTCTTCATTGTGGCTAAAAGAGAAGGATTTTACGCAACATTTGTGTAGTTTTCAAAACTTTTGGAGGGCCTGTCTGAAGCGGTCAGTATGATAGGAAAGGAACGTCTCTCACTAAGGAGAATCATACTTTATAATTAGAACTCCCTACCATAATTTATACTTTCTGTAAATTTTGATAGCTGTGTGTGTTTACAATGGCAAAGAATATACCCAAGGACAGAAATGGCAAGATGGTTGTCAATATGATTGTACTTGTGTCAACGGTCAGATGGGTGTGTTTGAGTGCACAGAAAGGTATTTTTGTTTAATATAACTCTTATTTGATTTCCATAAAAGGATGTATGTCTATAAATTTGTCGAGACGGATTTTAGTATTGGTTATTACATTAATATGTTAGTGTCGAGTAATCCTAGTTTAAGTTATAGCATTACCAATTTAAACACGATGATTACAATTTTCCTGATTATAAAAGTAAACAAAATTGTAAAAATACACAAATAAAAGAAGGTACGGGTAAAGAAATTAATTCTTCATCTTTTACTTAATCGAAAAATATGGATCAAATGCTATTTTGAAGGAATTTATTGGTTTTTTATCTGGGCTAAATCACTTAAACATATATCATAAATGCCCTTTGGACTTCAATTGTTCGTGAGTGAACTGGTCAAGTCTAAACACCAATAAGTTCTTAAATGTACTGAATCTAACACCACCACAACTCTAAGATTAGCCTTCAAGCAAAACCTGGAATTATACAAAGTTTTGGACAATGAAAAATAAGATAGTTGGGCTTTTGAAAGATTTTATTATTATATTAATCTTGTTATTAACATTAACATTTGTAATATTTTAGATGTAAGAGGTATCCAAACCTACCACCAAGCTGCCAAATGGTGTACGACCCAGAGAATCCTTGTTGTGAGAAGCCTGTGTGTGGTAAAGTTCCAACACCAGCACCATACCTAGGACCATCAACTTTGACACCACCTAAAGGGTCTACTGTAGCTCCGCAAATAGGTACGTACTGAATTTGTTAATTATGTTAAATGTATTTGTTCATAACGTTGTCATGTAAAAAAATAACTTTCATTATGCCATAATTGCATGACATAATCATTAACCTGCGAAGCTACACAGGCTTTTTGTAAAGCGCTAGACTTCTTACAACTAGGCTTCTGGGACAGGATAATGTTGCTACAAGATGGAAGTCATCACTACAAAAGTTTTATGGTCGTCATCATGAACCCATGGATCGTTACAGAGTATCTGCACCATGAAAACTGATTTGTTCAACGTGCATAGTTTTCCTTTCCTCTTTCGTCTACCCCGGACTTTACTTTTCATGAGTAACTAGGTGGATGTTTCTGGAAAAGCAGAAGACGCTTACCCTACCGATGCACCTGGTCCATGCTCCAGTGTTTAGTGGAGTCCGAGTTGCTCATATACTTTTGTTACTTTGCATATATTATTTTAGTTACTTTATGTTCTTTGTTGTGTTTGTCTGTTTTCATGTCTGTTATTTGTCCCAGGATTACATTCTTTTGAATTCCGCTAGAATCTTGGTTCCCCTGATTAATCTTTGCTAAGAGTACATATACATCACAATGGTATTTTACATCAAAGACGTACGATCGGATCGATACATTAGCTAACATATAAAAATATTTTGTGATATCTTGAGAAAAATTCCAAGACCTGCGAAATAGTGTTGATTAGATTTTTACTCAAACGTCATTTATTCAAATTTGGCGAGATAATGCAAAAGATGTCATTATTCGTTTTCATCCCATCAATTTTAATCTTGGTTAGTAACACCACACATTTTTTACAGACTTCTGTATTTACAACGGTATTCTGTATAGACAAGGACAAACTTGGCAATCAGGATGTGACAAAACTTGTAGATGTGATGACGCTAAAACAGGACAAATTAACTGTGATGACAGGTTAGTACAATTTCACTGATTTATAAATTCGACACAAAATTCAAAAATACTGTTGAGAAGATGAATTGCTCGCGTGGTTCTTACTTGGTATTCCCACATACTTACAGGAAGTTGATATTGGACAGCAGACTTCAGCATTAACAACGTATGCCCCATCCATAAAAAACCGAATACCAAATTCGGAATCAATCCATTTATTTGGACTCGAGACAATTGCGGTCGAAATGACGGACGGACAAGATTATTCCAATTCATCACCGTCTCTTGGGGTGGGTGCATAAATATAGAGAATAGATTGTTATAAATTTAATCCATAAACATCGTCGTCAGAAATATTTTTAAAACATATAACATTTTAATATTTTTTGGTGATGGAGGATTTTATTACCAATCACATACACTTCTGAGTACTTTACATCTTGTTCATTTTGATATTTAATACTTCTCCGTCTAAGAATCAGGCAAATCATGTATAAGGTGTAGCACATGAAGGAAACAAATGCATAATGATAACCTCCAGAAATAACCATCAAAGTGTTTGTAAAATTTGCCGTTTAAAGATATTAATAAGTCAAATTTAGTTGAAATGCACTACGGAAAAATGGTGGGAAAATTTTCCCGCACTCTTTCCCTAATTAAGCAGTCAAAAAATATCTACGTAACAGATGCTTCAGGATTATTTAAATTGCTTTGTGGTTGTTTTATTAGATGTACTGAATATATTTTAGGCAAAAAATGACTAAATTGAGGAAAATGATGTGCCCACCAACTGCCCGATTCTTACACAGAACGATACTTAATTATTGACTTCATCTTCAAATTTCTAACTGTAATTCAAATCTTTTTTTTTTTTGGATTCAATATATATAATTTCATGTTAAAATTGTTTAAATGTATTTAGTTTATTACATTATTGAGCATAAAACAGTTCCTTTCATATATCCATGCAATTATAATGGTAAGCTAACCTTTGTGTTACTTTATATTTGCAGGTGTCCAAACTACCCAGCACTTCCATCCAGCTGCGTTCTCGTAACAGATCCAAAAGACAAATGCTGTGAAATCCCTCGATGTTTCAATGCCAATGCTACTAATCCAACAGAGGTTATCAATGGTACTAAAGGAACAATATTTGGTCGGCCACAACTAAACACACCTTTCACTGGATCAAGAAGTAAGAATCATAATTGGCATCATATAATTAAATTTCAGATGTAACATATTTTCCGGACCAAGTGTTGTAATGTCACAGTAATGTCATCAACTTTTTTTAATTAGTTACTCGTTAACTTTTTTTATACTAAAAGTAAATCATAAGGATTGACTGTGATGTTTTTTTTCGTTTCTATTTAAAGTAACCTCGATGCATGTGGTGCACACTTCGAAGCAGGTTATTAAGTTTGCACATGTGATTGTTCTTAAATCGAAATAATATAAGCCATTCTATAAATAATTGTGTGCAATTATTTTTCTGTGTATAAATGCGTTGGCTTGCTTATATTAAACAGTCTGCTTTTGTAAAAAGCAGGCTAATCAGTGAAGTTGGAATCGTGCGAATGTAGAAGAAGTGCAATCTTTCAAAAAAGATAGCCGACGCAGTAAACTTTTATTCTTTTTACTTATAAAGTTTCTACATTTCATTCAAGAAAATAACACATGGCGCGCAATTTCAATTTCCAATACAGTTTTTTTTTCGAATGCTACTACGTTATCAGTTTTTGGCCAATCGGGAAACAGAATTGCGATCAGGTGACTTGCGTTTCCATAGAAGAGCGTCCTTAACGTCAAAGGGTGAAAAGCGAAACCATACCGACTGCGTCGGAAAAAGAGGGAAGTTCGCCGAAGAATAGAGTACTCAAGCTTGTAAACAGTTTTAAATGAGATTTTTTTCATTAAGAGTGATACAATTTTAAAAAAAAAAACAGCATTCATTTCCACAAAAATGTATTTCCGATATGATGAAGGACTCCCTGAAAAAATTTAACTATACTTTTCTTGCTTTAATTTTCAGATGTTTGTGTCTATAAGGGAAAGACTTACACTCAAGGACAAAAATGGGATGATGGCTGTTCTTATTCCTGTGTATGTCTGGATGCAGAATCTGGAAGATACTCTTGTACTGACAAGTATGTTTCTCCTATCTATAACGATATATCATGTTATAAAAAATGTAAATAACATAGTGTATATTTATTTTGAAATCTATCAATGCAATTGCAATATCCTAAACACATAGGAGCAATTTTCGCTGTGTGAATTCAATGAAGGTTTGCATTTACAGCTGGCAAAAATGTTCTACAATGTTCTTTTTAATAAAAGAGTACTCAAAGGAACCAAGATTGTGGTGGAAATCAAAATGTAATTCAGGGACAAAACCATACATGCAATATGCCCTGACATGAAAAAGTAAGACAAAATATATATTGACGAAATTTCAACTGTGGTTTGTTGTAGTTACGACAATGTACACATTTATTTGTCTTTCTTTTTGTTTTGCTTTTGTGACATTTGAATCGTTCATTTTTTTTTTTACAAAACATTTTCGGTATTTACAAAGTTTGATTTTACAATATTTGATAAAAACAGGATATTGAATTGGCAACTCCTTAAAACATGAATATCATCAATTATTCAGGAAAGATAGATTTATAAAGACCACATTTACTTAAAAACAAATCATTACTTATACTGCCATATTAAATGTACTGATTGTCACTTTTGATGTCAAACACTGACTTACCTATATGCTATTTTTGTTACTAAGGTGTCCAAGGTACCCAGCACTTCCAGCTTTCTGTTCAATGGTTCAAGACACCAATGATCAGTGTTGTCAGACACCATATTGTAGACCACCTAAACCAACAGTAGCTCCAACACCTGGCCCTTCGGGAATGACGCCAACAGCTCAACCAGGTAATTCTTTATCAGTCATAGTTTAAACACCTGATTTATCAAAAATAACACCAGCAGCCAAATCAGGTAAGTCTATATCCACCGTAGCACCAACACCTGATTCATCAATAATTATACCAGCAGCCCAATCAGCCGAGGCCGAATCATCCGTAGCTCTAACACCTTTGTCCTTCAGATCTTACAACAACAGCCCAAACATGTAAGTATATATCAACCATAGTAATGACTCAAGTAGGTTGACACATTTTTTTCCTTTCCTGACTTACCTCTCAATTACTAATTTATTTCTTTATAATATTTTCATAGGTATTTGTACATACAAGGGACAGTTGTATAGACAGGGACAACAGTGGTATGATGGATGTAGAGATGTCTGTGTTTGTGAAGATGCTAAGTCTGGTTATTACCGATGCCAACCAAGGTATAGATAGGCGCAAGTGTATTTATGGATTTAACTCCATTTGCATTATGTTACACATGTTATGGTAATTGAACATAACGTCTCATTTTTTATGTAAAAACTGTAGCTGTTTGTTACAGCTTGCATCATGGATTTATTGATTGTTAATTTTTTAATCTTAATTCTATTTCCAAAAACCCAAGAATAAAGTGACCAGTCGATATTACTCGAAAGAAAGGTCTTTTTATTTGAAGAAAATGCATTTACTTTTAAAATTCATGTTTAACCTTTTTATTTTATCCAGATGCTCCATTTACGCTAAGGTACCAACAGGATGCTCCTTAGTACCTGATCCTAAAGATCCATCATGTTGTGAAGTCCCACATTGTGACATTGTTGTTCCAAAAATTCCACCAACTCCGGGCATTATCACCCCACCAATGCCTCAGCCTGGTATAATTACTGGAAATGGAAAGGTTCCAAACCTTAAAGGTAATCTGTAATGATAGGTCTCTTGCCCTGGTGCCTTGTATATATTGATTTGTTTGAGAAATTTTAGTTTTCTAGTTACTGTGGTGTTTAAATGTTGAGTTCCATATTTGGATTTACTTTTAGTCATTTCTTTTTATGTTTTTATCTCTTATATGATGAGCTTGGGATGCATTTTTACTGTTAAATTGTTAATTTCAGATCAAATCCAATTTTAGTTTGAATGCATACGTTCTTCCTGTCTTTAAACAATATGAGCCTTGTCAAAAGTGTTTTTGTTTCTTCTGTCAACATCTAAGATAATAGTGTTTTGCTGCAAATATATCTGACCCATTCTTTGTAATCTTAATTCCAATTAACAAAACAATCAGTCGACCGCATTTTCCCGAGATTATTACGAAATTGGCATCAATGATGAAAACTATGTAAGTACCACTCTGTGTAAGAGTCGGGAAGTAGGCGGCACATTATTTTTCTTAATTTAGCTTTTTTTGTCTAAAATATATTCAGTACATCTCGAAAACAATTAAAAAAGCCATTTAGATTTAGCCTGAACCATCTGCGACTGCTTATATAGAGAAAAGTGCGGGAACATTTTTCCGGAATTTTTTTATAGTGCATTTCAACTAAGTTGACGAATTCATATCTTAAGACGGAAAACCTGACAAACACCTTTTTTTATTTCTGGGAGTTGTGACGAAAAATACTTGGAAAATGCCATAAAATCTCCGCGTTTCTTTTCCTTATGTGCCACACCTGATACACATTTTACCCGATTCTAAGACAAAAAGTACTCAATTGTAACTTTTTTATAGGCTGTCAGTATAAGGGTACTCTTTATCAACAAGGACAACGATTCAATGATCAGTGTGATTATAAATGTACTTGTATGGATGGTTCAAATGGCTTCTACAGATGTAGTGACAGGTAGGTTTCTAGTGCTATTTATTGTTTAAAGTCTCTGATTTGTCTTCATGTTTCTCATAGTTAGGGCTTTGAACGGTAGTATTCCTAGCTGAATGCAAGATTACAGGCAATACCGATCCTTGTTTCAATTAAAAAAGTATTTGGACATCAATCTTACTCAACTAAATGGAAATATGCATGCAATATATCATCCTTTTCATGTATAATAGTAATAGGACAATATTCTGAAATGAAGATCATTTTCGCTGTAAATCTCAATGCAAATATCAAGCAAATGATGTTTCTGTTCATTTCAATAGACTAGTTTGATACTAAACTTTATATCTAGGCTTCAATTAACATAAATGAACAAATTTGACTTGGGTGAAAACCTTGTTAGAGCTGATGTTTCAAATTTTAATGATTTATTATGTTATCGTATAATATTACCTCAACCATTTTTGTTTTAATTTCAGATGTACTAAGTATACCAATCTACCAAATACATGTGTCCTTGTTGCCGATCCTAACGACAAGTGTTGTCAAGTTCCATACTGTGATTTCAAAAACCCTACTCCTTTCCCTGGAGGAATACCAACACCGAAACCAAATATGGCACCAACACCAGTTCCCCAGTCAACTATTTCACCACCTCTTACTATTCCTCCGCAGACAGGTATATTTACTACACTCCTTGAATGATTCAAGTTTCCAATTGAACGGTGTACTGTGTATTAATGCCATGAAGATGGATTACAAAAAAGAAAGTTCTATACATTTCTCATAGTATTGAATGAGGATTATTTGATTTGTATTAGTTGATTAAAAATGCCGTCTAGACTACAGTATTTCATTTGTTTTAATTATTTTTTAGGTTTCTGTGCGTATAAGGGGGTGTACTATACTCAAGGACAGGTTTGGAATGATGGCTGTAATTTGAAATGTAGATGCGAAGACGTATCAACGGGAGTTTATACATGTACACAAAGGTAAGTATTGGCGAAGAACTTGTAAGTAACATTTTCAATCAACTGTAGAAAAGGTCTACGTTTTTTTTTAAATTATAGCAATAACATTCGTCATCTGTTATTTAATTTAAAATCCTGTGGTTAGAAAGATGATAGTTAATTACTTATGAATATAATTGTATTCTATGTATTTGTAATTACAAATTTTCGTACAGGTGCAACAGTTATACAAATATTCCGTCTGCTTGCTCACTGAAGGCTGATCCGAATGACGGATGCTGTCTGGTACCTGATTGTAACAAATATCCAACACCGGCACCTGTAATTTCTCCATCACCAGGAGCTACGCCCCCGCATATTCCAATTGTAGTCCCTACTCCCGTGAAAGGAACACACACAGGGACTGCCCTTCAGCCTGGTCAGCCTGGAACTATCACAGGACAAATCAGTATGTAGTTACGTATAAGTATCTACTTGAAGGAATCTAACCCAACCATATCCAACTTAAAATCCCCTGTCTTGTTCGAAATGATGTAGTTACTTGAAAGAGTTGAGTAACCAAAACTGAAGAGTAGGTGCAATACTCAAACAAAATAATTGCAGTTATTCAAAATTCAAATGTTTACAAAGAAAATTTACGTAATTTTTTGTACAATTAGACCGACTTTTTTCAAAAAGGTATTTGGTTGAAACTTGATAAAATTAGATTTTGGTTATTGGGTAGAAGATTAGGGCAAAATTAAGATTGTTTCCCTTCACCCTATCTACCAATTAAAATTGGCCCTTTGCAAATAATTTTATTGCCATTCTCTGACAAGATATTTTTTCTTACTTATTTTCAAAGCAAGATTTTTCAATCCTTTGTTCATGAATTTTGCAGAATCATATGAATTTTGAGAAAAAAATTTTCCCTACCTACTTAACCAAAACCAGGAGCTAAGATCGGGTAAGGGTAAACGGACATTATTTTAAGTGTGGCCTAGTTGACATTGTATTACACCAAAATGCTGAACGACGTTCCAACTGAATATTTAAACAAATAGTAGGGGTATTAGACTCTGAATATTGCCTACAAATATCAACTCTGTTCTCATGACGTCATAATGGTGCTACAAAATATGCCAGTTAACAAATACTACTGAGAACTGTATTTTTTCCCTCATATTTACATAAAAAACTACGTCCATACCGAACATTTTACTTTCACATTTGATAAACCATGTAATAATGTATGTATTTATTACATGTGAAGTTGTTTCTTGTGATGGACACAATTTTGCTACCAAAAATGTTACCGAAAAGTAAAAAGTACAAAATTGATAGAACATCTGAATTTTGGTACGCCTTGAGCAATTCCTTTTTTCCTTTTAATGCAAGAAGTCTTTATGTTTTCTCGTTAGTAATAGATTCAAGTCTCCAAACCCTCAATTAAATCTTTCAACTCTTAAATGATTAATTTGCAGCCGTATTTTCGGCCAATTATAGCCTTTTTGCCCCTACTCCTTTTATTCTATAACAAGATGTTCAATCACATATGTCATTTACAAGGGCATTAAAAGACACTATTAAAGGTGTTTAGCATTCCTTTAATTCTTAGGTGTTTTGGTATGGATTTTTGGTTAAACGATTCTCCTTTCATGGTGGATATTTCATGTTTACTCTCAGGTTCACTGCCAATCGACATTTATAATTGTTTTAGATGGTTGTGTTTACAAACAGAAGGTATACAAACAAGGACAGATGTGGAACGATGGCTGTAATTATATCTGTACCTGTGACGATGCTTCTAGAGGACACTACAAATGTGATGACAGATGTCCAAAGTATTTCTATCTTCCACCACAGTGTCGTTACGAACAAGACCCCAAGGATAGCTGCTGTCAAGTGGCT
Organism: Perna viridis; assembly: GCA_037379345.1. Taxonomy (NCBI): domain Eukaryota; kingdom Metazoa; phylum Mollusca; class Bivalvia; order Mytilida; family Mytilidae; genus Perna; species Perna viridis. Next base: position 47,319,322 of record CM074515.1, on the reverse strand, counting down.
AGATGTGACTTTAATCCTACATTGACCCCACCTCCAACAACTGCCCCTATTATAACAACACCTGGAACTACTACTCCTAAACCAAACAGTATGTGTACTTTTTATAGATTTGTTATGTATAAGTATATTACTTATCTTTTAATTTTTGGTCTTTAAGTATGGAACTATCGTATCTTTCAATTCCAATCTCTTAAATTGTTGCTGCAATAGTTATTAGTAATACTCTAGTTAAAAATTATTAATTTGCTTTATAGGTCAATATGCTGAAATGTATAATCATTCATTCCTACAGTACCTGGACCGGTCCACCGATCAGTCATCGGTCCGTCAAACCGATCCATTAAACCGGTAACTGCATCACGTGACCACAGAGCGGTCAATGAATTTTGCAGATTCCGTTGCTTTATTTATCAATTTTACACACATAAACATAAGGCAGTATACTTAAGCATCAATTAAAACATTCATTTTACATTTATTTTATTTTTAATAGATCATCCGTCATTTTACATAACAAAACTGCGATCAGGTCACCGGTCATCGGTTATCGATCCGTCAGCAATGAATCAGTCAGCGGTCATCGATCTATCAAATCGTTGTGCAGATCGGTTCAGGGACTGTATCTGTCTGTTCTTAGGAGATAACTCACATTAAAAATCGAATTCTTTCTGTTGTATGTTAGTGTCATTTATAGAGTTGTCTCCCCTTTCTATAAATTATACAGTGCATTCTATATAATTTATATCTCTGATGAACAAGGGTTCTTTGAAAATTCACAAGTCATTTTCAGTTACTTAAGCATTTGAACCAAAACATCAAATTTAAAAATATGTAGACTTTCCAAACATGAATCACATTTTGCATGATTCTTGGCAGGGGTGCTACTTCATGACATCTAACAAGTATTTATTGTTAAAGAAAAGAGGGTCAGAGACAGGTGACACGTCTCGTTGGAATCAAAATACAAAGTAGCTTTTTCTCGTTTTTTTGTTGTTTTTTTTTTTGCTTTTTGTTTCTTGTTTTTTTTTGGTTTTTTTTGTTTTTTTTGTTTTTTTTTTGTTCCTTTCTTAAATTTCAGTATTACATGTATGTAAATGTTCAAAGTTTTTAAAATTAATAACGGCTATGGATTTCAGATAAATATTCTGCTATAATCCTTATGAATTTCCGCTTGTTTTATCAGTATCTTTACGGATGATTTTACTCTGTATTTGTCCCTTTTTTAGATGTGTGTTTGTACATTGATGGTACAACTCATTCTCAAGGATCTAAATGGTATGATGCTTGTGATTACACATGTGAATGTGTTGATTCCTCAAAGAATTTCTACAACTGTACTGCCAGGTAAATTGAAATAATATTTCTAAAACTGAAGAAACAACGTAGTAATATCCAATTGGTGACTTGCTTTAAATTTTGATTCGATCGTGGGGTCAGGATTTTTTTTTTTTGAATACCCAATGCATATATTTTATATTAGACTTATCTGTTCATGATAATGGATGCTATCATGGATTATGGAGATAAATTTACAGCCATCATTCCACATCTGTGCTTGTCCGAATACCCTTTTTGAAAACACAACCATCTAAAATAGTATACATGTCTATTAGTAATTTCATAAACAGACTTTCAATTTTAGTATCAAAATTCAACGAGTTAATCATTAAAAAGAGTTTATGACCCCATAGTTACATTACAAAATTAGGTCTACGAGATGATGGACAATTTTTTTATCAATTCACAATGCATGTTAAACTTTACTTCTAAATTTACATTATTGCCTATGAACCATTAATACCAATCTGCTTACACTAAATGGAAATACATGTATAACTCCATTTACACTGATCACATCTGTTTAACGCTTCTTTTAAAGATCAATATATTTTTTATTAATGTCATCAAAGCAAACCATTTGTATACTATTCATCTCATCAAACAATTATAGATATACATAGAATCCTCCAAATTTGACTTTAACAACTATTTTATTTTGTGATATGAAACGTAGTCCCTTTTTGTTTGCACGCCCAAATATGCACCTATAAAAGCGGTTAGCGAAAATAATTATTTGTGAAGATTAGTTGGCATTTGGCGTCCGTCGTCTGTCGTCGTGAACTTTTCTCCTCGGAAACCACGCATTTGAGTATTACCACATTTGGTCATCAGAATCTTCGTTGCTGATCTATATATAATCGGAAACATTTTCATAGAAGAATCAGGTAATTTAAATATACACGGATCGTTAATATGGATTCCTTGGAACATTTGTGCCAAAAAAAAAATAAATATCATTGCAGATGTAAAGCCTATTCTAACTTACCATCAATCTGTAAGCTAAAGTCAGATCCATCTGATATGTGTTGTGAGGTTCCTGATTGTGGAACGTTCAAACCAATCACAGGAAACACTATTACTGGAACACCAGCACCAGGCCAGTTCAACATTATTCCGATTGGAACACACAGTGTCTTCTCCGGATCAAGTCAGAGTCCTAACCCAATTCAAGGAACAAGAGGTAAAATTTAAACAGGAAACCCGTAACACTTAACAGAATTTAAAGGTTTCATATACTAGTGAATAAGATTATAATATCAACATTAAGGAACATGAAGTGTAATTTGGTGTTTGTTTTGTCTGTTGGTATTTTATATGCATCTTTTTTTTGTTCTTGTTGATCTTTATAATCTATCAAAGTTCGTTTTACATGATTTTGTTTTTGGTTACTGCATTTAAGTTGGCTATAGCAATGATCGATGCAAAACACATTTGTAATTTAAGATCAATAAAAGTCATCATAAAACGGTAAAATGTATACATTTGGTAATAATATGATAATTATTATATGATAGTCATTTGAATCTCATAGGTGAATTGTTATTAGTTTACATGTGATTTACATATGATTTTCAAAATGCGTGATTATAATGTGATAATAAACATATGATAACCTTAAATTATGTTAAATGACACATATGTATATAATACCACGCTTGATTCGTATATTATCGTATGTTGCAAGTAACATAATTCTCACGCTTTGCACATTTTTGTGGTGTACATTTTACACTGTAAAAGCAACGTAACATGTCTGAACAAATGAAACAGAATTGTCGATTTTGCAAAAGAAATAGTGGTAAGTTATGACATTATGATAGAATATTGCATTGCGACGTCATAACATAATTATTTTTATGCTTACAACATTTTTTTGTGAAATTGACTACGGGTGGCTTATAAGATCTTTATAACAGTCCCACCTAAGAATCATCTCAGGCGTGATATGTCTATATTTAGTTAACTTCCTCATTAGAATATTCATCCAATAGGTCCTTTCAGTTATTGGGGTATGTTGGAAACGTTGCGAAATAAAAAAACTACTTGTTATATGTTTTCTGTAGTGAATGAAAAGGCGGGGAAATACTTTTCACTAGGATTTGATATAACTGCTTTTATTTTCATTACCTACCCAATCTAAGCTAAAATTTCAATTGATAACTATAATTGTGCCTTTCTCGAATATTGCAGGTTGTTAAGAGAGTTAACAACAGTTTTTGACTTATCACCTTTTATCAATATTTGCATGATTCTTACGTGAGCTTCTCCTTAACGTTTTGATGTTGTTTTCCAGACGCTTGTATATACAAAGGTGGCATATACAAACAAGGACAATCTTGGGATGATGGATGTGACTATACTTGTACTTGTGAAAATGGAAAGAAGGGATTGTACAGATGCATTTCAAAGTATGGCTAAATTTCCATCAATAAGATCAATTGTTTTGCGTACGCGTTTGAGTTAATAGTACATCAATATACAACTTCGTGCCCCTTTATCCATTTGTTCCTTAGTCATCCCGAACTCCAGGGTTTTTTAACGAAGAAGACTTTAGATTATAATGAACTTTTATTAGCATAACAAAAGTGAAGAGTTGGGTACAATATCTTACCTACACAATATATGTTTTATTTGGTAATCGATGAGAATATTTATGTGCATTATGTATTTTGTTTAGGTGTCCAGCTTACCCTCCTATGCCATCTTACTGTCACAAGAACAATGTTCCAGGACTATGTTGTCCTGTGGTAGGCTGTGATGTTCCAGGATTGGGAAGCATCACACCATATCCCCAACTGGTACCCACTCCAGCTCCAACTAGACTTGGTGTGATCCCTACTCCTGCTCCAACTGCACTTGGTCATGGTCCTATTATCGTTCCAAATCCTGGTGTAAACATGACTGGTGCACTGCCAGGTGGTGGATATCCAATCAAACCAAACCAGATCACTGGAATAACAAGTATATTACACGTTTTTCCCATTATAAAAATAAACATTATTTCATGTTTTATTATTGTCTGTTGCACAGTGTCCGATATTTTTCGTGATATGATTCTTTACCATCAGGCATTGCGCATATTTAAGATAAAATTATTCTTTAACTTATACAAAATAAATGTTTTATCAAGTGGGTCATGTTATAGGATCATTGTTCCGTGCATTTTTTTTGAAATATTGAATAAATATAAAAAGATCTAAAGACCTTTAAAATATGTTTGTGTATAAATGAGCATACCTTATTTATTCAATTGGACTTTTTCCGTTTTTCTTTCAGATCAATGCGTTTATAAGAACAAGATTTACAACAGAGGGGAGACTTGGGAAATAGATTGTGATTTTACATGTACATGCGTTGATGGATCAACTGGTTATTACGAGTGTAAAACTAAGTAAGCCATATATTCAATTGCAATATCATATTTAGCAAGACTTGTGAAAACAACTATTTCTACAAAAAAACATGCTTGTGATTAAATATTTTGAAAACTGGTATAGATTTATGGTATGCTTATTTCAATTGTCATTTAATTTTCCAGGATTAGAAAAAAATCATCTTATATTTATTGCAGTTGAAGGGATTTAAATATTTCCGTTTCAGAACATTTTAGTGTATGATAATGGCTTGTAAAATGTGAAAAATTGTTAAAACAACATTTCAGTGCAATTTATTTTTGTGATATTATGTATCTAACTCATGAGCTCAAGTTCCTTTGTATTACTTCAGTTTATGACATTTTATCATATGTTTGGTGAGCTTCATTACTTCAATATCTGACATTTTATTATATGTAAGGTGACCAACTTAAGTTAAGTTTCTTAACATTTTTTCTTAAGATGTCCAACATATAACAGTTTACCGAAGGAATGCTTTACCAGTACGGAAACAGGGAAATGTTGCAAAACTGTGAGATGTGTCGATAGTGGTGGTCAGGTGGTGAAACCAAATGAAAAGTACCCAGTTGTTGGGTCTTTTAATGGAGGATTCTCTGGCTTCCGTCCTGGAATACCATATAATACACAGAAGAATGGAACTACCGGAACAAGAAGTAAAATTTTATTTTTATTACTTAAGTGTTCAGTTGCCAGGTCTTTATAATAATGTTTGCATTATTTTTATAATAATTTGAATAACAATGTTTCGTCAAACACAGAGCTGCTTCATATTCAATATTTTTCGTGGTTTTTTTTGTAATTAAGAGCTTAGTTAATACAGTTTGCAGTATACTTTCTCATTTTGTTTTTGCAGAAGGCTGTGTCTACAAAGGAACATTCCATAAATTGGGTGATGAATGGGATGACGGCTGTGACTTCCACTGTAAATGTGTTGATGAAAACTCCGGGCGATACCAGTGTACAGCTAAGTAAGTAATGAAGGAAAATATTAAAATTGCATGAATCCAAGTTAGAGAAAAAGTATGTGGTAAATGTTATAAAGCCACTAGAATAATACAAAAGATTTACACAAAAGAATTACGTGTTTCATTATATCCCTGCATAGCTTGAGGAATATTGTGATTTTACTGTCTGTTCGTGTAAAGGTCTGCCCCATGTTTTAATTGTCCGTCCAAAGGTTTAATACGCAACTCCTCAAAAACCGCTGAATTGAATTTGATGAAACTTTCACGAATTCTTTACTGATTTATTCAACGGGTCATAGTTTTTCTTTCTTCGTTTGTCTACCCCGGACTTGACTTTTTATGAGCGGGAGTTTCTAGAAATGCAGAGGACGCTTACCCTACCGGTGCACCTGGTCCATGCTCCCAGTTTTTAGTGGAGTCCGAGTTGCGCATTTGCTTTTGTTACTTTGTATGTATGATTTTAGTTACTGTATGTTCTTTGTTGTGTATGTCTGTTTTCCATGTCTGGTCTTTGTCCCTGGATTACATTTTTTTATTACCGCTATAACCTTGGTTCCCTTGATTATTCTTGATCGCATGATGTCATTTTGCATCTTTTATTTTATGTTTTCCTTGAGGGTTGAAATTGAGGACTTCAAGGCTGAGCCACCTGACTGTTCTTGCAAAAACTCTACATTCAAATATGGTCCTTCCGGTCACGTCATTACGGGAGATTTAAACATCATCGAAAACAAACCTCTCTGTAAGGTCCTTTCTAAAGGTCCCAAGTACATTGAACCACGCTCCATAACTTAAAAGTTATTATTGATGCTGTGGAGGACTATGCAAGAAAACGGATCAAACGAGAACAAGAAGACATTGATTCTCTGTTAGAGTGGGTAAAGGCTGAGACGTATGACAGTTTAAGTAGGTCAATGAGTGTCAATACTACATCAGTTAAACAAAGACTCCAATGTAGCACTAACAATATCTACTATGCATGACAAATATGTTGTCGTTCTATCAGATAAAGCCCAAAACAACATTGTTTTGCAAAACGTATTACATCCAATGTTTATTATCAGAGGTAGACGCAAAAATAATAGCAGTAATAAGACCTAAACGGCCACTACATTTTTCAAAGAAGAGATAGTGAAAAAACATAAATCTGAGCTACCCACTTTTGGTCTCTCTACCAAGGAGAGTGATTGTGATCTACCGTATATGTACTTGATAACAGCGGTACACCTAGATAAAATAGGAAGTGCTTGGTAGAAGTTCCTCATACTTTGTTAAAAATATTTTTAAATCATCTTTCAAATATACCGAAGAAGATGTTATCTTAATTTTTAATCGACAATGTATTGATCCAGTGTAGTGGCCACTTTTTTCAACAAACGGTCACTCTTATATCGGCATTCCATTGGGAACAAATTGTGCTCCTCCTCTTGCTGACCTATTCATCCACTCTTATGAGACTGACTTTATAGCTGATCTGATCCAAAAGAAGTAACATCGTTTAGCTACATCCTTTAATATCAGTTTCCGCTATATAGATGACGTTTCGTTCAACAATCCTAGTTTCGTAATGTCAACTTCCCTTTCATCTGTGGCAATATCCCTTCAGCACCAGCGTATAAAGTTTTTATACCATAAGTCATACGTTATGCCAGAGCACGCCGTAACTACGCAGATCTTTTGTATCGGGCTAGACTTCTGGAACAGGGTTTTGTTGCTAGAAGATTGAATTCACCAGTACGTTTTACGGTCGTCATCATAAACTAATGGATCGTTACGGTATATCCATCTGCACCATGAAGACTGTTCAACGTGGCATAGTTTTCCTTTCCACTTTCGTCTACCCCGGAATGACTTTTTATTAGCAACTCAGCGGGTATTTCTAGAAATACAGAGGACGCTTACCCTACTTTGTGGAGTTCGAGTTACTCATTTACTTTTTGTTACTTTGCATGTATTGTTTTGATTATTTTCTTTTTCTTTGTTGTGTTTGAAAGTTTGGAAAACATTCTTTTAATTTCCGCGAATCTTGTTTCCCTGGATTATTCTTCCATCTGCATGACTTTTGAAGTTTCTTTGATGATTTTTTTTTTGTGAGAAGAACGGAGAGAATCACAAAGTGAATCACAGTTTTTCTTGTTTATTTTTTATTACAATGTTACGGTCAAATTTATTTTAGAATTTTATGTTTTTTGTTGTGTGTGTCTGTTTTCCGTGTCTGGCCTTTGTCCCTGGACTACATTATTTGATTTTCGCTAGAATCTTGGTTCCCTTGATTACTGTTTAGGAGCTTGATTAACAAAAGAATCTTCATAGAAGAAACTATTGTTTGTAATATTTCTAAAGAATGATCTTAATATTATATAATATTTTTTCTCAGATGCCCCCGATACACGAAATTGCCCGATTTATGCACATTAGTTGATATTCCAAACTACTGTTGTAAGAGATTAGAATGCCAGACGCCAACTACACCAGCACCAGGAATGCCAACTCCCACACCTAACTTACCAACACCAGGTCATCCTGGATGTACAGACAAACTGGACAATTGTGCTGACTATGGCCGGTCAGTGTGCAACGCTCCCTATGATGGATGGGCTAGGAGGAATTGTCCATACTACTGTACAATGTGTGATGGTAAGATTACTTTTTTCACAAATTCTTGGCAAATATTGTCGTTGCTGCTGATAGATAGTAGCAATTCAAAATTCAGATATAAACAGTACATTATCAACTATTCAAAAAATGGCGACTTGTTAGTTCTCTTTACTATAACCAAGCCTACTCACAACAAGTGGTACATTTGTATATTGGAATCACCTTTTCCGTCCGAGTTTCGTCGCGATTATCATGGCTCCCAATGAATGGATTGGTTTCAAATTTGATATGCGACTTTATGTATATGGGGCATATGTTGAAAGTGATTTACGATTCGATATCAGATTCATGTTGTTGTTCTGTATCAATGCTCTCGAATTGAGAAATATACACTTCGTTTATATTATAGATCTCCTAGCCACTACTCCTACTCCGCACTGTGAGGACAAAATTAAAAACTGTGATCTGTATGGTCGTAACTCCTGTATGAATGAATATGTGCCTTGGGCAAAGGAAAACTGCCCGAGATACTGTAACCTGTGCCGTAAGTTGTATCTTCAATGTCGAGTATTTTTGAATTTATAAGGTATAAGAAAACACTTTTTGAATCTACCTAAGGTATTCGTATCATGAAAGTATAATAAACAATCATTTGCTGGTAACGAAAAGTAGATAAGCAATCATATTAGAGATGGCTGACCGCACTTGTCAATCATTGAGACAAAAAAATATTGGAAAAAAATTAATTTAAATTTAACAAAACGAAAGAAAAATTATATTGCATTAATTTAAGCACCGGTTAAAATAAAAATAATGCGAAAAGTCTCTTTTTTTAACTTTATTAACAACCACTTTCAGAAAATCACATTCATGGCAACTAGAGATACACTTTAGGTTGGTTAAGTTATTCGATTAGTCTTAACAGTTTTACAGAATTATACTGAAAATTTCCTGCTTATTTTTCCTCAATGTTTTGGTATACAGCCAGTTATTTTCGTTTCTCTTATTTCTCAAGTACTTTATAACTTTGAGTCGTTTTATTTCACTGAATGGTCACACTTAATTAATTAAAACAAAGTTTACTATTATATAGAGTATATTTCACCCTCTGCGTGACTCTTTGGTTAACCTGTATACCAATATAAGTATTATGTATAGTATGCTATGAATTGTTATTGTCTGTTTTGTTCAATTAGTTTGTTAAAGTAAATAAAATATAGTGACCTGTTATATTTGAGTTTTATAAAATATTTAGCTGACCAATTAGCAACTACACCGGGATCATTATGTGTTGACCTTCATCCAGACCGTTGCGAACCTTTGGGCAATGACGTATGCTCCGTTGCAGCATTCAAGCAGTTTGCATTGGACAACTGTGCAGCCAAATGTGGTTTCTGTCCAACTACTGTACCACAAGTTCCAAGTAAGGAGGAAACTTTTTGAAAATTATTTGGAGCCGACTAGTAATAATGAATAGAAATGCTTGAATAAACTTATAACACAAACTTAAGTACGAGAACAAAAATCATAGATGAAATTGTTATTCATATTCTTCCGCCTTAATATTCTTGCTCAAATTTTCAATTTGTAATGGATATTTCATTTTTTTTAATGTTCATGAATGATTTTTTGCTAATGAAGAATTTTTTAATCCTGCATAATCCGTTATATAACCGAAAAGGGAAGTAGTTGAAATATGGCAGCAAAAGAACGTAAGGTTAAGAATATGAGTTCTGTCAAATGCGTAATTCAACGAAAATTAACAATTACTTGTAGTAAATATCTGCATCCATTTATTACCGAACAAAAAGTAACATTAAACATAAGAATAACGCTCAGTATTTTCATGTTTTTGTATGATACTAACATCGATATTTATATTTGCTTCACTCTTTAAAGATATTCAAATATATGTAGTGGCTGGAAATACATTTGTGAGAGCTCATTGTTACCTTACAATATATAAGTCTAAACACTGCGAAGAGTCAGACCAACCATATTGGTCTATGTTCAGCCAAATAAGAACGTTTTTCCTTTGTTTGTTCTAGCTGCAAAACCGAATGGTTATCTCTTGTTGATGAAGGGAGTAACAGGAGTCACAAATTTCCCCCCTGGTGTAACTGACCTTTTTGGACTGTGGAATTCAACAAAGACTATAAACGAAAACCAACCAGGGGCCAACTCACTGACACCAAATTTCCCTGGGCATTACAAGCCAGATTTGTCAAACAACTGGCCATCTTTGTGTCTGGATAAGGTGAGAAGAATAGTTGGGAGAATAAGAAATATCGACATCAAAAGGGAATCCGTAGACATAAATAAAGTCTGGAATATTTTGGTATCAAATATTCAGTTGACAAAGAGTTAGTCACACAACGACAAAAAATATCCAAATCCAAGTTGTAGTCGTTCAGAAGCAAGCAGTGCCATGAACAAGTAAACGGTTATGGTAGGGTCTGAACTCGAGCACTTCCGAATGTGCAGTCTTTTTACGTCTAATAGCGACAAAATGCCAGCAAGATCCTTAATACGTAAGGAATCTTAAGTGTGAATGAAGTGGTTTGAAATCGTTCCGTTTGAAATGACCTATGTGATTTGAAAGTGATTGTTTGAACGTGTAGTGCAGTGTTCTAGGTAGTATCATGTTTCAATGTCGGTCAATACATCCCCCATTATCTGCTATCAATGAATAGTGTTTTAGCTAATGATTGAGTACCAATCTGTGTAAGAATCGGGCAGTGAGAGGCATGTCATATTTCTCAGTTTGCTCTTTCTTGTCTCAAATATATTCATTCATCTAGAAAACAACTGAAAAGCTATTTAAATTTGTCCTTTGACGTAGATATTTTTACTCCGTTTATAAAAAAAGTGCAGGAAAATTCTCCCGTCATTATTCAATAATACATTTCAACTAAATTTGATCTTTCAATATATTTAAAAGACAAATTTTGTAAACATTTTGATTGGTATTTCTGAAGGATATCATGCATAAATACTTGGTTAATGCAATAAAATCTGCGGTTTTTTTCCCTCGTGCGCCACAACTTATACACATTTAACCCGATTCGGAGAAGTACTTAAATAAACTTTTTCGGAAACTTGGAATAATATCTCAAAATAAATGTGTTTCCATTTGTTGCAGGTACGAGTGTCGATCTACAAGAATGGTGTAGAAAAAGCCTTTATATTGTTCAATGCAACTGGTACTGATAAGATGGGATGGTTTTCTCCAAGTAGAATTATCGATTCATCTTGGATTGATTTGAAGACAGCAACTAAACAATACTTTGCAATGAGCAAGTTAGTTAATTGTTTATCAAACTTAATATAATAATAATTTGGTAATAAATGTAGAAAGAAAAACTATGTTTCTTCCCTTGATTAAATAGAAGACAATAAGTAATCAATATTGGCCATAATATGAACAAATGAGTAAATATTAAATACTTTAAATACAAAAGAATTTTACTAATGTATTGCATTAAAAAGTTTATTTTGGCTCATCTGTAAGATAATCGAAGTATCATATTTTAATGCAGCGATCCAGATTTCTTGAGACAGTTCTACGCAAGTCAAAGTGCCGACAAACAAAAATGTGATTCCACAGGTTGGATGTTCATATCGACGGCAAACAGGTGTTACCTGGAAACGGATAAAAAGCCCGCTTTTTACTACGCTCCAGGCCAAACATCAGCACATTGGGGATATAGTAAGTTACTTCTATTTTTGCTTCGATAAATATTTATTTCCTCTTCATTTTGTTTTGGCTACTACGATATATAGGCATAAGCCACTTGACTTACCAAAAACATCAAACCATGCACTTAAACATGAAACTATATATACATATATACATGTAGATCTTATCTTCGCGTCTTATGATTTTAGATCCAGGTTAGAATAATATTTAACAGACTTACGGACTTAGATTGACGAAACCAATGACTTTCTTATAATGATAATTTTAATTTTTTCTAAGACAAATCATACTTTCTGTATTGTTATTCTGTTTAAAAGCATTACTTTCTTTTTTCAGATAATCCAGGTGTTGGGGACGTATTCACAATTCAGGGCCACAGCACATGTAAGTATATTTAATTAACATTTCTATTTCTATTGTCGTACTGAAAATGAACTTAATTGGGGTGACAACCATGTTTGTATTCTATATTGCATTTGTATATTCTGTACAACTTACAGTAATGGAAAAAAAGAACGGATGTTTTCTTTACTTTGAGTTTTAGATTATGCAAATGTTGTGAATACAGAATAATGTGTATTGTTATATTGAATTCAGACAGCATGACAGGTGTATCATCCTGTCCTTAATGGGCTTGCTAAAAACATGTGATACTTTTATGTCAAGGCATTATTGTTTTTCAGAGATTTTACCGTTGGTGTGAAATGTGGCGGTACTTTTAATGGACGATATTTTTGTATTACGACAGGTGCCTGGAAAAGAAGAAAGTAAATATTTTAGGTGAAGCAATGTTTTATAAATGAATATGACTATCATGGTTTTACTTTTCAGGAAATCAATACGGATAAAAACTGCATTACTAACAAGTAATTTGCTTTGTCAATAGAAGTGATACGAAATGTTGACTTGTTTGTCTCTATAGCATAGGTGTTAAGCTTGTCTCTTTCTGCAGGTACCCTATTATATTTCATTTTTAAAAATCAGCAATTTTCAGCTCACTTGTCCGTGTCATAGCGGGCGATATTTAGTGTTAGTCGGATACCTTTTCCTTAAAAGTGTTTTCAATACAAATTGTTCTCGAACCTGCGACAAAGACCATTACTACCATTGTATTAAAGGGAAGCATTGCTTGTCATCTTTCAGGGGAGGGGATATACTACGAACAACTGTTTAAGAAATTGGATTTCAGTTCAAACTAAGTACGTTTGTAGCTTAAGACATGTTGGGAAAACAAAAGTTCGGCGCATCTCCCGCTTTAAAATATTCTGAAAAGGAAATTTCCCGATTTAGAATTTTTAAATAAAGTATAACACCTATCTCTTATAGCAAATGATTTGTATGGATGGTATTTCAATCACTTAAATTTGTAACTGCTGTTTAGTGAAAAGTAGTTATACATGCTTTGTTCGATACTTGGTGTAGTAACTAGATTTACAGATTTGCGGACGGCAAATATACTGCGGGTAAAAATTTTCATGATAAGGTAAGATCTAATTTGTTTGCTTTGCGGTGCTTTGGTGTCATACCAATAAGCTTCAAAATGTTAAATGCTTGTGAGCTGGTTTTAAAATGGTGGCAGTTAGATAATCGATGTTCTTAACTTTATATTTGTTTCCAAAAATGGTATTATTTGTTTTAAGGTAATGTGAATCAACCAAAACCAACAGTCAGTGGTAAGTTTCTAAGCATGTATGTATGAATAAACGATTTTGAAATTTAACATTTATTTCTGCGTTGATAGTATGCTCCTAAAGGTAACTTTATTTGTAGAAATATGTAAGTGTTTTCTGCATACTCAACATATCAACACTTGATATACTTAATATCATCATCCTATTGGCAAAATGGATATACGCCTATTTTTGTCAACTAATTGCCGTGAATTATTATCTTATTATCTTATTTAATTCAGTCACTAGTGACATTTTTGTTGGTCTATGTAAAGAGTATAATACGGTTTGTTGACTCAATTTTTTTTTGTGGTTTGACCAAAGAAATCTACAAACTTTGCAACTTCATGCACAATGATTTTATAGGGAAATCAAATGAATCGGGATTCGAACTGTAAACATTAATATAATCCATGGATAACGACTATAAAGGGAACATAGAAACACACAACAAAGATTATGAAATCACCAAAATGACTGGTTCAAAGACACAATAAAGTTTTTGAACCAGGTGCACGGGTAGGGCAGGCGTCATCTGCTTTTCTAGAAACACGCTCATAAAATGTCACATCTGGGATAAACAAATGAGAAATGAAATTGTTTAAAAGCAAAACGTCACATATATAGATGAAACTGAGATCAAATGACCTGGCAAAACGATGTTTCTTCTTTTGGATAAAATCTGTTATAAAATCAATCTCAAAGGAGAGAACTAAGGGATGTGTCAGCGAGTAGCGAAAAACAGTTTGTTTCCACTGGAATGCCGACTGTCTGTTGAAAAATGTCCACCACACTTTACTAAAATTCCAGAATTTTGACCCCATCATTTGTTATATATAGATGATGATTTGGATTGTGATTTGTTTTTCTTTCATTAAAAAGGGAATGGAACAGGTTGTGTATACAAAGGAGCAGTTTATCACCAGGGTGACACTTGGGCAGATGGCTGTGACTATAATTGCACGTGTGATGATGAAAAGAGTGGACACTATGCATGTGTGCCATTGTAAGTAATTAAAAGGAGGCATGATGTGCAACTGACATATTTCATCCCGGTGGGGTTGTTGATTCTTTGACATATTCACTATGTCCATTCTCCTTATATTTATATGAATAGATTAAAATTTTCAACAGACTTGGAACAAGAACTCGGACACTGCATTTTGATGTTCTTTAAAATTTAGGTTTAATAAATGTAAGCATAAACTTATTTCACAAGAGTTTTATAAACATGAAGTTTTATGTAGTTTATAACTTTACACGTGATTGTTGACATTAAGGTTAATTCAGTATGATGTAATTTGTGGCAATCAGTATGTATCAACATAACAGAATAATCACATCTTTTCGTATTATGTGTTTTGTTTGTTTGTTTGGGTTTTTTTGTGTTTTTATTGTTTTTTTTTGGCAGATGTCCAGTATATGAACACTTGCCCAAAACATGTCAATTACAAAAGAAAGCCGGTCAGTGTTGTGGTCAAGTTGTGTGTAATGCCGGACCGTTGAACGTCATTACTGCTCGTCCTGGTAAGTCAAATTCATAAAGCATTCGTACAAGTATTTCTTTCTACAGAAAAAGAGAACATATCTCACTTGTGTATTAAAATGTAAAAATTTAAATATTACAAATTTTAAAGGAAAACCCGTGGACAAAATACTGCGAAATGTTAAATGACAATAGATCGAGAAGCATAGATCCGAATTAGTAGCAAAGATTTTTATTTGCCAACTATTTGTTTAAGATTTTGTTCCTTCATCCAGTGGTAGAATAATCAAGGGAACCAAAGTTATAGCGGTAATCAAAAGAATTTAATCCAGGGACAAAGACCACACATGGAAAACAGACATACACAACAAAGAACATAAAGTAACTAAAATCATATATACAAAGTAACAAAGCAAATGAGCAACTCGGACTCCACTGAAAAATGGGAGCATGGACCATCCAGTGGTGTTAGAGAATGTATCGTGTCCCATTTACCACCAACCCTCCCGTTTCATCTACACTTCCCTGTCTAATATTCAAAATTACCTTCCTATTTTCTTATCGTCTTACAAAATAACCCGAATGAGCCTTGCTACGATCGATGAAGATATGTGTCTGCACTTTGACCTTATATTAACGTATGATTTTCTTATAGATACGTGTTTCTACAAGGGCAGTTATTATGTACAAAATGATACATGGATTGATGATTGTAAATATAAATGTACCTGTGAATTGGCCAACCGTGGCTTCTACAGATGCAGAGAGTTGTACGTTATATATGTCTATAAGCCATTTATCTATTAATTTCAAATGATCGTTAGATTTTTCTGTTATTTTTATATTCTTAAATTGTTATATCTCTTAATTTCAAATGATTGATTGATTTATGTATTTTGTTTTTTCCCATTTCTGGTTCAACTGTCCAAAGGCCAGGTGAGCTATTGTCATCACTTAGTGTCCGTCGTTGTTGTTAACAATTTTTCAAACCTCTTCTCCTCTGACACTACTTGACCAATTGGAACCAGTTGTTATGAATGTTCCTTTGGGTATCCTGCATAGTACTCATATGGGGATTTTTTATCCGTAAAAAATGGCGGCTGTTACCAAAAATAGAACGTAAGGGTCAGACAGTAGTTTTTCGCATATATCTCCAAAACCGTTAGGTTTAGCCAAATTGTGACAAGGTAAAGGTGTTCTGTATGATGAGATCTCTCTATGGTCAAATTTTGTTTTAATCTGTTAAGTCGTGTAAGAGTTATTGCCCTTTTCGACATTTTTCCCTATTTTGAAAAATTATTTCTTTCAAAAAGCTTCTCCACTTACACTACTTGACCAATCAAAACCTAACTTCACATGAATATTCCTTAGGATGTTCTGCATAGAACTGATGTGAGCCAGACAGAAGTTTTTAGCATATATCGCCAATATCGATAGGTTTAGATGAATTTTTTCAATTGCTGAAATAATCATCATTATAAGGCTTACAAAAGTCTGTATTGGGTCAGAGTTGTCAGACGACTCTTTGTTAGAGTTATTGCCCTTGAAAGGAGAAAAATTATGTTTTACAGTTTTTCAGCCAATATCTTGAAAACTATGATAGACAGAAAGAATCTTACTATTTGTGAAATGATCCTTATGATAAGTCCTACAAAAGTGTGTGGAGATCAAAATCGTCGAACACTCCTTGTTAGAGTTATTGCCCTTGAAAGGTGAAAAAATGATGTTTTCAGACAATAACTTCAAAACTATGATAGATAAAAGTAACTTTTAATTGATGAAATGATCATTACGATAAGTACTTCCAAATTCCTCTTTGAGTTAAATTGTCAAACAAATCCTTCTTAAAGTTATTGCCCTTGAACGGTAAGATTTTAAGGAGGTGAGCAATACAGGCTCCTCGAAGCTACATGTTACATTCTTATATTGTTATATCTTTTAATCAAATATTTCCTGTCATTGTTAATTTCAAAATTACTGATGTTAATGCGTTATACATTGAAAAAAAAAACGGTACTATGCATTATCAAAACTACCTTTTCATATGACAAAATAACTTACAAAATCTGTCAAGGAAATGAATATATATTTAGGGGGGTCTAATGACAAACTATTCTCGGTATTTTATGGTCTCTTATATTATCAATGTTTCTGTTGCAGATGTGTTAATTGGAATTTACCTGGGCAGTGTCACCTAAACGAACCTAAACCAGGTAAATGCTGCAGAACACCGACATGTCCGCCATGGATCATTATACAATATCCTGATGGATACAAAGAAGAATAAATTTATACATTTTTTATTAACTTATTCTTTATAAACTTTTAGTTCCTGTGTCACATGTTTATCTTACCTTACCTTAGATGTGGTTTTGGTTTATTCGATTGCTTATTGTTGTCATATTTTGTTAAGTTTGATATTTTACCTACTTTGTATTAGCAGCTTCTGATATTTGAAATGGTTAGTTTCATATAATGGAACAAGGCTGTTGAGATGAAATGGGGATAGAAAAATCAAGAAAATTGGCCTGGAATAGGAATTCAAATGCTACATTTTGCCTTTGGTCGCTCCCTATTAGTCTATTGACTTTGGAAAAACAAAGCCTTAACTGGACTTTAAGATGATTATAATCATTGTTTATATATCTATGAATCCAACTCTTAAAAATTAAAACAAGAAATATAGTTCACTAAGAAACTACACAATTTATATAATTCTAAATATTTGTGCTAGTACAATCTTTAAATAATCAGTTGGAGTAGAGTTTGTGGAACGTGGCCACCAAAGCATTTTAAGAATATAAAGGTTAGAACCTACTGCTAACGATTTCAAGAATGATGCTAATATTTTGAGGAATCGTCCCAAAATGAAATGTTTCACAGGGCACAGCTTGGTACAACCACAGAGGTGCAATCATAAAAGGAAAGAGGGGGCAAGTGTGGACACATCATTCAAGCTTGGTACAGCACTTAATTTTGATTGCAATTGAATACATGTACTTGACACAGGAAAAGAATTTTACCAGAGTTGTAGTGGCCCATCTTTGGTTCCTTATTCTTCAAGAAGCACAACCCTAAAAATCAAACCCAACTACAATTTCAAACAGATTCAATCACTATTTACTGATAGTCCTGTTATTGTACTGAAATCATAAAAATGCTAGCTTCTGGTCCTTTAAAAACGGTGCAGATAAAATACCCGAAAATTTATCCCAGCTTTCTATTTTTGGTATGGCACCACGTGGAACGATTTCAGAAATGAAATCACTTGTATTCAAGTTATTGTTCTGATATCATGAAAAAGCTTATTTTTGGCCCTATAATTCTAAACGGTTTGAGTCACAACCCCCAAAATCAATTGTCTTTCATTTGTGGTATTGCGGTAAAATTTCAAGGAGATCCTTTCAAATTTTACTCTGGTTATTGTTTAGTCGTTATCCTAAAACTCATCCCAGCCTCCATTCCTTTCGTAATACACATTTATACTAGAGTTATGATTCTCGTGTCGTGGCGTTTTGGTGAGAGAAATTCAGAGAGTGAAATTACCAAATTCATTTCACTATGTGAAATATTGATTTCTTTTTAACACAGGGAACCTATCGATAAATCACTTATATGGAATAAAACAAAAACACTAAATTACATTAAACAAACTGTCAAGGCTGTGTTGTATAATTCTTTGTTTTGAATATGAACATTTAAATAGTATAAAGAATATAACTCAGTGAAATTACTTTTACAAGTAGTTAGATGATAAAGGATTAATAATAAAACATTCTGTCGATTTGTAAAATCTACTTTTTTCATGTTTTGTTTGTTTTACTTTTTTTAAGTATAAGGATATGTAAATAATCATAACAAATAATAGTTAAAGGGAATCAATAACCCCAATACCTCTTAAAATTTGGAAATAAGTAAATATGTTCTCAGAATTAGAAACTTGTTACAGAAAAGTAACCAAGTTTTGATTTGTACGATAAAGTTACACATCTTCCGCTGTTTTGTCTTTCATGCATTGTAGGGGTGAAGTTTGATTCAATCAGATTTATTGAAACTGAAACCGAAATTCTAGTATTTAAAATCAAATTTTAAAGAAGAAACACCATGGCCTTACCTGAGCTTTTGTTTTGATTTTGAAATGTTCCAAATAATGAGACACCCACTCGAATGAACATTGTTCTGTATGATTCACTCCAATTTATATTTTTCTTTTTTTTTTAAATGTTCACGTTCACGGCATTTTGGCTATGAGCAAAGAAACTGGAACTGAATATTTGTGGTCAGAAAAATACTGTCTAAATAATATGTATGGTTAATTTGTTCTTAAAACTTTGCTTGTGATTGATTTTGGCAGCAAAATGTTCAAATTTACCATTTCAGCATACTATTCAATAGCATGATAAAACGGTAAATTTGAACATTTGCTAGGATAATTCTTGGGCCTTTTTTCTTACTCAGATCTTTCGTTATATTTTTCAACCCAACCCTAACCCTAATAGTTTGTCCAAGTATAACTTTCTTCAAGACAAGTTGTTTTATTCTCTGTTACAAAAAAGCCCCATAAATTGATTGTTTTCAATGTATTACATGATTAAACAACTAAAACTTTCAACATGAGGTCTACTTGAAATGCGGCATTGGTTACTTCTTGCTTAATTCAAATTAATTTAAGGAGGTATACCTTGAGTAGGGGACACAACTCTTACAAATCATTGGAAAGTTTGTGTTCAGTATTTTACATCAATCTCTAGAAAGCATGAAAGTAAATAGGATTGATTTCATCTGTTTCAAATGTAAGCTTGATAGGCTTAGGTGAAATTGAATATGATACAAACATATCACTGATTTCAAGAGTTATGTCCCTTACCCTATGTGTACCTCATTAGGGAAATTTTATTTAGTGCAGGATTTAATTTTCAAGCGAGGATATCAGCATTCTATTTAAATTGAAAAAAAGTCAAATGTAGCAAACTATAGTACGAAAATTAAACTTAATGTCAAAATAAACAACGACACTGCAGAAATGTACATAAAAATCATATGGTAAAAGAAGGAATCACAATCACCTCACAAGTAAATTGAAAATTACCCTGAAACTTCACCATCGGCTACAATTAGACAATTGTGGCAGTAGGAACCAACCATGACACAGAAACATATTTACCACTAAAAATGCACTTGTTTGGGATAGTAATCAAGGGAACCAAGGTTATAGCGGTAATCAAAAGAATTTAATCCAGGGACAAAGACCAGGCATGGAAAACAGACATACACAACAAAGAACATATAGTAGCTAAAATCATACATACAAAGTAACAAAAGCAACTCGGACTCCAATAAAAACTGTGAGCATGGACCAGGTGCACCGGTAGGGTAAGGATCCTCTGTTTTTCTAGAAAAACCCGCCGAGTTACTCATAAAAAGTCAAGTCCGGGGTAGACAAACGAGGAAAGGAAAACTATGTCCCGTTGAATAAATCAGTTTTCATGGTGCAGATGGAAACATCATAACGATCCACGAGCTCATGATGACCACCATAAAACTTCTGTAGTGATGACTTCAATTTTGTGGCAACACAACCCTGTTCCAGAAGCCTATTTGTTAGAATTCTAGCGCGATACAAAAAGAAGCAGCACTCCATATGAAGGCATGCCCTCCCCTTCGACACATTATTTAGAATCTAAGCCCACAAATTGTCACTCATTCTCTTATACATCATGAGCTTGGCAGTTATTACCAATTTGGAAGTGTTTGTTATGACTAACCAAGAATCCCACCCCAATACCTCCACCACTGAAGACATACACAAAATCATGAGTCATCCTATTTGTTTCTGTGTGGTTTTAAGGTGTTACTAAACATTTATTTTGTGTTTCCACTTTATATATGTTTTATACCGATACAATTAGTAATGTAATAAAACTTACTGATATATCTTCTTAAAACATTTTCTATCTGTTTCTGATTATATTTGCCCTTAATAATTAGTTGGTTGTTACCATCCACAGAACCACTACAAAAAATTTAAAAAAAAACATGAAGTTTTAGATTTACCCTAACTTGTACATGAAGTTGATATCAGACTGCAATGAAAATGGCTTAAAATAAATGTCCTATCTTAATAAGGACACATGCCAAAGTTGAAATCAATGCATCAATTGGGACTCCAAATAATCAAATTCAGATTGAATGAATAACAGACTTACAAACCATTGAGTGGAGATATAATCTAACAGTTTACTACTTGATCATTTTTTATATTTTCTCCCTGTAAAATCCATTGACAAGTGTTGTACAACAGAGCAGAGGACACATATCCTACCAGGTCAGCATTAAGGGCAATTTCTAGATTTCTACATATTTTCTGAAAAGCTTTCACTTGATGGTCTTAGTTTTAGTCCCTGTTTTCTTTGGTATGTCTTTCTTTTTTTCCGACTTTGTACATTTCTCTTCAATTTTATGTATAGGAATGCAGGTTTTAGCAAAGGGGGTGATGGAGAGTTTTTGAAGGCCAATCCCTTTCCCAAATGTTAGATTTTGTTGGTTTAAATGGACCAATTTCCTTCTCTTTCAAACTCGCTCAGATGACAACGAGAAGGCAGCAATACTAACATTACGAAACATTTTGATTTAATCGATTAATGTATGGCTAAATGGCTTATCAATTTGCTGAAAAGATTCTTTTTTATTTCGCATGAAAGAGCAAAATGTTTTATCTTTATTATAACATGACATTTGATAGAAGAAAATAGATCTCAAGATCACTAACCTTGTACCCAATTCAGCTTACAGAAAATCTAACACATGTTTAGGTTGTCGATGTAATCTGTAAATAAAAAGTATTATTTACCAATTAGAATAGTGAAAAAAAATCAATAAACCAGACCAGAACTCAAACTTTGTGTGTAACTCATCAATATAAACCTTATGTTTAAATAATGTAAAATTTAATATTTAATATTGTATAATAAAACTACTGTCTTACCTCTTTGTTCCATTTTTAGAAACAGTGGCCATGTTTTGCTACGGATAAAAAATCCCCACATCAGCTCTATGTATGATACCCCAAGAAACAATCATACCATGTCTGGTTCCAATTGGTCGAATAGTGTCAGAGGAGAAGTATTTTGAAAAATTGTTAACGACGACAGACGAAGACGGACGCCATGTGATGGCAATAGCTCACATGGCCTTCGGCCAGGTGAGCTAAGATATCAAAGCAGTAAAATTTGTTGTTTTTTTACTTATAATGTTCTACATTTCATACACGAAATAACACATGGCACGCAATTTCAATTTTCGATACATTTTTTTCGAAGTTTTCAGTGTTTGGCCAATAGGGAAACAGAATTGCGATCTGGTAACTTACGTTTCCATGGAAGAGCGTCTTTAAGGCCTAAGGGTAAAAAGTGAACATATACTGACTGCGTCGGAAAAAATTTGAAACTTCTACAAGAGATATTTATATTTTTTATTCTAAGTTTCAAAATCAAAATAATCATCAATTGCAGAAGTACTCCATTTCTGGACCTGATTCACTGTCATATAGTCGACAACATATAAGTATCTTTAAAATGTATCTAAATACTAAGCAAATAAAATAACTGTTTGAGTTCTTAAAGTAATATACTAATGGTGGCTTTAACTGCTGAAAACTTGACTATGCTCAGCATGCTCAAATTGACAAAGAAAACATTAATAACATGTCTCCATGATAAAAAGTGCACATCTTCAATATGTATGTGAACACTTTGCAGAGTTTTAATATTTTTGACTAAATACTTCTTGAGATACAGATTCCCCTTGTAGAGACCCTTTAAGAATGACAAATGGACGGACAGACAGATGGAGACGAGTGAATACTTGACCAGCTTCAACTGTTGGTGCCAGGTAATGGAAACATCTAATATGTGTATGAAATATAAACTTACAATCTACAAATGTCTGCAAAATTAGCAAAGGATAATTTTCTGGTACCAACTTTGAGAACCTGTAGAGGCCTCATTACAAATTTCTTCTCTTCTCCAGTAACCATATTTGGGTTTTTTCTCTCGTATGATGTCAAATACTCTTGTTCACAACTGAAATAAAAGGGTCATTCAATCAAGCCAACTTTATTCCCTGGCCCAAAGAAAACTATCACATGTATTTGTAAAAGTTAGGAAAAAATTATAATCGTATTTAATGACATTTGCAATGTTAAAAAGTAGACATATCAAATAAAGTTTTCAGTCATCTTAATACAGTGAAATCAATCATTACTTCCTGAAAACTGATTTATTCAACGGGTCATAGTTTTCCTTTCCTCGTTTGTCTACCACGGACTTGACTTTTTATGAGCAACTCGGCGGGTGTTTCTAGAAATGCAGAGGACACTTACCCTACCGGTGAACCTTGTCCTTGCTCCCAGTTTTTAGTGGAGTCCGAGTTGCTCATTTACTTTTGTTACTTTGTATGTATACTTTTAGTTACTTTATGTTCTTTGTTGTGTATGTCTGTTTTCCATGTCTGGTCTTTGTCCTTGGATTACATTATTACATTCTTTTGATTACCGCTATAACCTTGGTTCCCTTGATTACGCTTCCTGGACTGAATGATTTTAATGTTTAGGCTGGTGCTTGGTCTATACAGATTTAAAATGTACAGTAAACAATAAAATTCAGATTTGAATTTGTTCTACATAGGAAATTCCGATGAGGAAAATGAAACTAGAAGGAGACTTACAAACCCTATTATTAACCCTACCTATTAAATAGATTTGCTCTGTAATGTATAGTAACTTTCAAATGATTTTTTTAGATTTTGTGATGTGGATTGATATTCCAAATTACAAGGGATGTCAAACTAATTCAATGCCAAAAGAATAACTTTGAAGTTAAAGCAAAAACAAACAAACAAACAAACAAACGAACAAAAACAAAATTGAAAATAAAGAATCACTGCTATCAATATAATAGTTTTGTTCTTTCTTTGGCGGAAAGATCTATTCAACCACAGTAGCAATGTATAATGTACATGACATACAGTGATCCAGAATAAAATTAGAGAATTAATTAATACATATTGCCCCCTCTAATCCCAATGACTGGACATAGACGTCTATTTAGTTTTCTCAACATATAATATATGAGTTCCTACCTCATCGTATGTGTAAGCTCTATCAGATTCTAACCAAGACTTTGCTGACGTGTTTCTATCCGACAGACTGTCTTCTTTCTTACCACATTTTTCTTCAGCTTAAGTATAGAATAAATGTATATATCAAACACATTTATCATTATTTTTTTCATATTGAATACAAAACACTTGTATTCAGGCCAATTTGACACATACGTTTATTATTAGCATTTATCTTCTCCATGTACAATGTAGGAATGATAAATAGCAACAATATTGAGGTGTTCAAGATAGAAAGTTTAAGCAGAGGAAACATATTCATATAAATGAGTACACAGTATGACTTGCATTCTTAAAATTTAATGCTGAAAATAATAAAAAAAAGTATTTTTTCTATAAGTCATAGTATCTTATTTATTATCAATGTTTTGTAATTTCTACAACAGTAAACATAAATCGAAGTTTTCATCTGCAGGATCTTCTTCTGTGGTTCCGCCATCTCGGTCTTCATTAGGCTGTGGGGAATTTGTAGTTGTTGTCTCCTGAGGACAGGAATATTTTTTTTAAATTCCAGCCAATGGCAAACTATGAACTGGGACAAGTAGATGGGTTTTCATTTATCTACCAGCTAATTAAAACATGTAGACCGATAGAATAGTTTACCATCAAAATTTAAAGATTACCTTAGTCTAATAAGATTTTTTTTCTGTAGAAATAAAATATCTATCTATATATTTCCTCAGAAAAAAACATTTTTTTGGAGTTTATCTTGTTTCATACATTATTTTCATTCTCTGTTTTGTATATTGCTTGTATTATTTGCAAAATAAGTTTTTGCTTTAAATTTGCTGGAATTAAGACTAAGGAAACTCATTCAAATTTTAAGTGCCTTTTCAGTGGCGTATCAAGTCTTTCAAATAGATTTAAAATTTCCCCACTTCCCTTTAGAGAGATATTAAAAATGTGTAAAATCCCATGAAAACCTTCTAAAGACCTGTTTCATAGAAAGTCTTGAAAAGTGTGTTATTTTGTCAGAACCAACACTTTTCAGGGTATCTTCAATGCATTGTCCTATTGATTTTTGCCTTTTTTGGCAGCACTGGAATAGAAAATTTCAAGGAGTGACATTCTGTTGGAATTTTTTTAATTTTGTTTCTGTTTTTTCCCCTGGTCCTACTTAATCCATAATGATTTCTTGCACGAAATATCCAGTCTCTTGATATAAATTGATCAAGAGCATCAATAATCATGTTCAAATTTGTTACTGACAAATCAATTCTGAAACTTTATTGATTCATATTTAACAGTCGGTACGAACTTGCCTCAAGCTTACGAAATGTTCCGTTGAATAGCAGAATTTACTGTTCTGTTAGTATGAAACAAGATGATCAAAAGAAACGCTTTTGATATTCTACCGAATTATCAATTGAGATCAATTTTTTATCGTTCAAAAAGCCATACAAACGCAGATGCATTATCGCGCCCACCGATAGGAAGTAGGTCTGAGACGAAAGCGAAAGACGCAGACGAGGTATTTCATATTTCACAGATTGAAGACTTACCCGTCACTAGTGCCGCAATTCAGAGAGACACGAAAGGATAAAGTGTTAGCAGCCATGCTAAAGAAAACGGTGAATGGATGGTAAAGCAGTGACAATTCAGAGTTGAAACCACATTACAACCGTAGAAACGAAATAAGCGTCAGTCATAGATGTTTATTATGGGAATTAGAATGATTATTCTTGAGAAATTCAGAGGCCGAATTCTCGAGCTCCTACACAGCAGTTACCTTGGGATAGTCCAAATGAAAGGGCTTGCAAGAAGCCATGCATGGTGGGCTGGAGTTGAAAGTTACATTAAAACGTTAATGAAAAGTTGTGCAGGTTGTCAAAACACACAACATGCACCGTCGCTTGCACCGTTACATCCATTGGTGTGGCCCAAAACTCCATGGAAACGTGTAAATATTAATTATGCCGGACCGTTCATGAATAAGATGTTCTTTGTAATGGTAGATAAACATAGCATATGGCCGGAGAAATGAACTTTACAATTACTGAAAGGACGATCAACATCATGAGACGTGTATTTGAGAGAAATGGTGTACCATCGCAAATTGTTAGTGACAATGGGTCGCAATTTACATCAGATGAGTTTTCGAAGTTTATGACGAGCAATGGTATCAAACATACGAAATCAGCCCCGTACCATGCCGCAACAAATAGACTAGCCTAACGATTGATTCAGACATTTAAAGAGTCAATGAAATCGATGATATGGGAAGACGGAGATTGAATAAAAAATTAGCAAACTTTCTCCTGATAAACACCGCACTCGAGTACGAAAGAGACACCAGCGAAACTTTTCCTTGGTAGAGAGTTGAGATCTAGACTTCTAGACTTCATTTGTTGAGACCAAGCAATAAAAACACTGTTCGTAATTACCAGGAAAAGTTGTGCAAAATCCGAGAATGGAAGAAGTATGTGTTAAAGTACCTGAACCAATCTGTGCAACTAAAATTGAGATCGGTCATCGGTCACCGATCGGTTTCCGATCGGTTATTGATCCGTCAAACCGATCCTTTAAACCGGTGATCGCATCACATGACCACTAAGCGGTCAAAATAGTTTACGGATTCCGTTTCGTTTGTCCATTTTAAACATATTTACATAATGAAATAGATTTTAATATCAATTAATTACTTTTATTTTACATTTGTTTTATATTAAACAAAAAAAAACAATACATTGATTTGATATATTTAAATTAAGGTAAATTGAATATAATAATAAATTGGATTCGTTTCATTTATGTTCTTTGTTGTGTATGTCTGTTTTCCATGTCTGATCTTTGTCCCTGGATTACATTCTTTTGATTACCGCTATAACCTTGGTTCCCTTGATTACTCTTTCAATGGAAATTCTTAAATTTACATGAACCGATCTTCCGTCATTTTTCATAACAAAATTGTGGTCAGACCGGTCACCAGTCATTGGTTTTCGATCGATCAATCAGTCATCCGGCATCGATCAGTCAATTGCTTGCGCGGATCGGTTCAGGAACTATAACCTACCGTGAAAACTGGATGTTCATTTAAGATTGTAAAGTAATGAAAGTTCTTCAGATATCTCTAGAGAAGTACTAAAGATTAATTATTTAATTATCTATCCTCCTTACTTCAACATGCTCTGATAGTTTTTAGTAAATGTCTTAGTGAACAGACCTATTATTTAATTCTGTTGTTGTACAGAACTTACGAAACTAAAATGCCTTAAATAAAAAGCTATATACACAACAGAGAGGACGACTTCACTTCCTTTTTGGTATAGTCTGAGGGAAAATGAGTGACCCCAGGGCGACTATTTCGCCCGAATCCCACAGTAGCGTGAGCCCTGAACTTGCCAGGTGTTTCTAGAAAAGCAGAGGACGCTTACGCTACAGGTGCACCTGCTCAATACCACAATATTTTTGGAGGATTTTGAGTTGCCCATTTAAATTTGTTAAATTGTACTTCTTATTTTAATAAATCATGATGTTTGTTCTGTGTGTCTACGTTCCCTTTCTAGTTTATATCCTTGAAATATTACTTGGTTCCCTTGATTACTCTTTGTCTTGCGTCTTAAGTCTATGAGTTCTGAGATATTCATGTTCTCATTTCTTCTGAAGCCTCCGATGTATTGGGGAAGAAATAATAAAAGAAACAAAAATTCAGAGATTAGCTCCAATTTTTAATACATGCATAACATTTAAAAAACACTTTCCTGGAGAGCAGATTGTATTAGGCCAAATAAAAAATATGTCCGTTTCCTGCTACCAAAACAAACCTAGACTTTTTGGGCCAACATAAATGTTTTAAAAAATAACAATTAACCTACCGACCATAATTTTCTATTAACTTCTGTTTTTTTTTTTTTTTTTTTTGTTTGTTTGTTTTTTTCAAGTCCGGGGTAGACAAACGAAAGGAAAGGAAAACTATGATCCGTTGAATAAATCAGTTTCATGGTGCTGATGGATACATCATAACGATCCACGAGTTCATGATGACGATCATAAAACTTCTGTAGTGATGACTTCAATCTTGTAGCAACATAACCCTGTTCCAGAAGCCTATTTGTTAGAGTTCTGGCGCGATACAAAAAGTCTGCGTAGTTTCGCCAAGCTCTGGCATAATGTATGAGTTGTGATATGAACACTCCATACGCAGGAGCCGAAGGGATGTTGCCACAGATGAAAGGACAGTTGACAATTCTGAATGAAAAGTCATCACGTTTGTCGTAAAGTTTGGTCAAAAGTTTTCCTTTACCATTGATTTCTAAGTGTAGGTCAAGATATGAGGCTGACTTCACAGTGTCTGTAATATCCTTTATCTCAAGTTCTTTTGGGTAGATGCGACGTATCAAATCCCCGAAATTAGGATTGTTTAAAGATAATACGTCATCTAT
Organism: Perna viridis; assembly: GCA_037379345.1. Lineage (NCBI taxonomy): Eukaryota > Metazoa > Mollusca > Bivalvia > Mytilida > Mytilidae > Perna > Perna viridis. The sequence goes on along the minus strand of CM074515.1, from coordinate 47,290,608 downwards.
ATAGCGGAAAATGAGATTGAAGGATCTAGCCAAACGATATTCTTTCTTTCTGATCAAATCAGCTATAAAGTCAGCCTCATAAGAGTGAAGAAATAGGTCAGCAAGTAAAGAAGCACAATTTGTTCCCATTGGAATACCGACCGTTTGTTGAAAAACACGTCCACCACACTGGACAAATATGTTGTCGATTAAAAATTCCAGCATTTTGTAAACATCTTCCTCTGTATATCTGGAAGATGATTTGGAATTATTTCTTACAAAGTATGAGGAATCTCTACCAGGAACTATATATTTGTACCTAGGTGTACCATCTCTTTGGAAAAACAACGATGTATAATGTTTTTAAGTCGGGATTTTAACTGAGTATGGGGAATAGAAGTATACAGTTTTGTAAAAATCATAGGTTTTAATGCTATTATATTCAGATAATAGTCTTGAACTGATTGTCTCCAAAAGACCTTTCGAATTTTTCAGGATCCACATTGAATTAATACCACTACGGGAGTAACAAGTGTTGTGGTAGGACTGTAAACCTTCTTTGACAGTTGTGAGTATAGAAGTTAAAAGTTTTGAAAGAGGTTTGGTGGTTCATTTTGCAGATCCAGCTATGAAACGTTGTTTGTATGAATTCTTGTGAAGTTTAGGAATCCAGTACGAAGACGGTAAATCGCAATTATCGTCCTTGGTAGATAGACCAAAAGAGGATAGCACAGATTTATGGTTTTCCACAATCTCTTCTTTGAAGAGATTGGTAGCAGAATAGGTCTTATCACTACTATTATTTTCTACGTCTAACTCTGATAATAAACATTGGATATAAAACGTTTTGCAGACAAAAACAATGTTGTTTTGGGCTTTGTCTGCTGGTACGACAACATATTTGTCATGTATAGTAGACAATGTATTTGCTACATTGGGGTCTTTGAAAACTGATGTAGCCTTGGCACTCATTGACCAACTTAAAACTTTCATTCGTTTTAAAATTAAAGACCTCACGGCCTTTAACCACTCTGACAGAGAATCAATGTCTTCTTGTTCTCGTTTTATTCATTTTCTTGCATAGTCCTCGACGGCATCCATAAGAACTTTTAGTTATAATTCCAATTTATGGAGCGTGGTTCACGGTACTTGGGACCTTTAAAAATGATATTACGTAGAGATTCTTTTTCGATAATGGTTAAATCTCCCGTAACAACGTGACCAGAAGGACCATATTTGAATGGAGAGGTTTTGCAAGAACAGTCAGGTGGTTTAGCCTTGAAGTCCTCAATCTCGAGGTTCTGCAATAGCCTTTTATAATTGAAAATTTTGGATGCAATGGGTGAAGTATAGGAATATGAAATAATTGGTATGGATTTGTCTTTGAAATATGGGGGAATTTTGTTAGTAACGTTTTTGTGATGGAGGATGTTAGCCAAATTAATTGCATCTATACCTTTGTTGACAAACGGTAGTGGAAGAAATGATCGTTTTTCTTCATCTTGACTTTTCACACAAACTGATTTAAAGAGTCTGTGGAAACCAATATCCAAAATGATGGCAACAAGTCTGTATAATGATGAGGTGGGGTCAGAAGCAGGAGTGTCAGGACTTGTTTTGTAAAGGGAGTGTAGTAGAGTGAGAGGTATAGAATAAAGTTTGGTTCTAATGTGATGAAGTCCAAGAGGTTTTTGTATGAAAGGAAGGAGACCATCTATGGAGACATCATGTAACTTAGGTGACGTATAGTGGTGATGGCCATGACTCCTTTCCCGTCTTGGATTTTTGTCAAATAAATTCATCACATTTATGCTATTGTTATATTGGCATGAAAGGTTTCCTATACTTTTGATGTTGTCATTGCATCCGTAAGGTATTGCAGTACCTAGTCTGTGTATCCAGTACTCCTCTCTAACACTGAATGTAGGTTTTACTTAATGAAAATGACAACTAAAACTTCCAACTAAATTTTAACAAAACAAAAAATTCTTTACCTATCGACGCGGTTGTTCTCTATGATGTGGTAGGAACTACACATGTTTTATATTTGGCCTTAAGCAGAAAAATAGTCGTATCATGAACAAAATAGTACCTTCATCTAGCAGTCCACTACAAATATTTTTTTTTATAATTATATACTTCTCCTTTAACACTTACAGGCAAGGCATCTCCTAGCTCTTCTACGTCAACGATTTTTTTCCTCTTTTTCTTCTTTTTGTGAAGTCAAACGACATGTCTAAAGAATACAAAAAAACATCAATACACAAAACTGGATGAAAACAAGACAAAGGGATGCCCCTGCACTCCATTTTAACACAGCCATCGAATAAAGTTTGGTTGTTAAAATTCATTTATGAGAATATTGTTGTGTCTGAGAGAAACATATAAAAGTCAATTTATACTTAAAAACTTATATTCTTTAGAATGGCGACAATTTTATGATCGGACAAAATGACTAAGTCCGAATATCTATGAAAATGCCAAGTATTAATAGACATAAAAACCCTGAAATTCATATGTAATAATTCTACAAAGTGTCAACTCCCTGACCTAAATACTATAGGAGGAGTTATCCAGAATAGACATGTACCCAATTCGCTCAAAATGGTGACAAAATGACTACGCCCAACTATCCATAAAAATGTCAAATATTGATAGAAATGAAAGCCCTGATAAAATTCACATCTTCAACCTATATATAATTAATCTGCAAAGTATCAAAGTCGTATCCTAAATACTGTAGGAGGAGATAAGCGGAATAACTATATACCCTGAACGGGACGGACGGGCATGGGTAAAACAATATACCCCCAACTGAACGTTACGGGGGCATAAAAGTCAACGTACCTCAAAGCTGAGTTGATAAACTCATCTTCGGAACTGGGGAGTATCTGTAAACAAAGACCCAAGACTTTCTTCACTTCGATGAAGAGAAAAATCTTTTTTTTGTACTCATTAATTAAGCTTCAGAACAATGATGTACACCAGAGCTGGTAGAAAAAATGTTAGTTATTTTTTTTTAAATAATTCAGTCATAGGCCTCAAACATTTGCCTCAAAATGAAATAAATCATTATGTTTTTTAAATATGATATGTAATCTTTTAAAAGTTTTCTTAGTTTTCCAAGTATTGTCTCAATACATTTGTAAGTATAATTCCACATCTAAATGCCTTATTCATTTTTCATTTTTGTTGGAATAAAAAAATAGTTTTGGATCCATAGTACCCTGGTGTAGATCAAACTGAAAATGCAGCCCAACTTGAGAAAATGACATATACATGTCTATTAATTAACCAAGATGAAAACACTATTATAACATAATACACCAGCAATTCACTTTGTAGTTACATTGTATAAATTACAAACCATCACCTGTTTCTTTTTCTGGCTTACTTTCTTTTACTTCTTTCGGAGCATTCATTTGTTCAGGGCCTGCTGGTCGAACCCCATCAGCAGCACCTTCTGTTTCTCCCATTGCAGCATTCAAGTCAAATGGTACATTCTTCTTCATCTTCTCCTTTTTCTTTTTCTTTGTCATTGTAAGGTCAAAGGGTATCTGAAATCAAAAATTTTATCATCAATTTAAACATGAACTCTTTGTACTGACATCAAACTGTCAGTAGTCTTTTAGAAAATAAAGGCAACTGATGTTTAAACAACTCAAAGTACATAAACATATACACATGCATACACAAGAAGTAAGAATACTCATTTAGAAAAAAAATAGTGTTTCCAATAACATGGTTTTCAAAAAATGGGTTCATTATTCTAAAATACATTGACACAAACAACCATTTTTAATACAAGACAGGGACAAACTCTTGAACTTCAATCAAGACATCCTAATGAAATTTGGTAGATTCAGAAGAGATTTTTTGTGAGCTAAAACCATCTTTTAACTCACTTCCCTATATGACAAAATCAGATTGATACATTTTGTATTATCAAGTTCTGCATTGCTTTTTTTTATGGTAATTCAAGACTTACAACAACAATCACATTGTCCCTTGCAATCATTTTGGCATTCCACTTTGATTAAACTAGAAATTAACTAAAGACTAAACTTACACCAAATCAAAATTATCTTACTTCAGAATGTTCTTGTTGCTTTAACATTATGTCCAAGTTTAAGTGTTTACTAGTCCAAAAGCATATACAATATTGTTAAGAACTAAGCTTTAATCTGTGTATATAACAAAGTATTGCATCAGTCAATCATCAGAACCTAATATAGAACTGTCACGGGTTTCGTAAAAAAAATCTTAAGTTAAGTATTTCCTCAAATCTTCAATTTCAAGTTTTCTGGTTAAAATTTGAGTTGAGGAAAGATTTTGGGAAAATGTCAGTTTGAATTTCATCATACCAGAATGATTTACAATTTACTTATTGTTCAATAGGTACTGCTGCTGATGAATAAATAATATTACTTGAAACCATTGCTCTATTTCAAATTGTTCTTGAGCTTTTTCTGGTCTGATAAAATTTCCCAGAATGCTCATAAACCCAGAGTCAGTTGTCAATCTTCTGACATATATGTACATGTAAGACAAGTGGCTCAAGATACAGTATGCAAATATTCGTTTGGTATCTACCTGTTGATTGAGAATGTCCTTCCATAAAAAGATTTGATAAAACAGTTTCCTGACATTTCTGACCATAAGGTGAGACAAGAACAGCCAAACAACATTATTCAAATTTGCAAGAATTTGAAGAAACTGGCGACTTTAAGAAATAATCTTCTCTACATAAACTATAGAGTTACAAAAAGTACTTAGTTTCGTAGCAGTTAGTCATAAAGGTATAAAATCATCCCCCCCCCCTTAGGAAAAATGCCTAAAACAGGAATAGGGATTCCGTTTTGTGCCCAATCTGTCCAGTAATCCACAAGGCACAACAGCTGCCACAACGGTTAGTACTATTTTCAACAAAAAAACCTCAAATGAAAATAGTAACTGCTTCTAATAATGAATCGGAATCCTACCATAACTACTTCTATAACAGATAATCCTACTAACTAGTACATGTAAATACTGTTTGATTGCATACCGCATCCAAATTAAGGTAATTAAATCACAGAATGGTAAATGAAATGCTCATGCAGATGCTTGATTCCCTCCATGATACAAATTTATAATAGCACCGGTCATGCGCAAAAGAATTTGAAAGTTCTGGCGATCTTTCGTTGAATATTCACCGAAATATCTCTAGAAGTTACACAATTTGGCTAACTGAACATCAACAAAATTTCTGGCGAAGTTACGGCAAACATGAATGTTTGCTGCAAGCCGCGAACAAACATCAAACATTGTGGCACCCAGTGGTGTTAGAGAATGTATCTGGTCCCACTAACCACCAACCCTCCCGTTTCATTCACACTTCCCTCTCCAATATCCAATATTCAAAATAACCTTCCTATTTTTTTTCGATCTGTCATCATTTTCTGATCATCTTTCAAAATGCCCGAATGCGCCATGCTACGATCAATGAAGATATGTATCTGCAAATGCACTTTGATTTTATGTTAATGTATGATTTTCTTTTAGATACGTGTTTCTACAAGGGCAGTTATTATGTACAAAATAATATATGGATTGATGATTGTAAATATTAATGTACCTGTGAATTGGCCAACCGTGGCGTCTACAGATGCAGAGAGTTGTACGTTATATACATCTATAAGCCAGTTATCTGCTAATTTAAAATTTTTAAATGTTTTTTTTTATTTCTAGCTCACCTGGCCACAGACCATGTGAGCTATTGCCATCATTTGCCGTCCGTCGTCGTTAACAACTTTTCATCTGACACTACTTGACTGAAGATGGAAGTCAGCACTACAGACGTTTTATGGTCTTCATCGTGAACTTGTGGATTGTTATGGTGTATCCATCTTCGCCATGAAAACTGATTTATTCAATGTGTCAAAGTTTTCCTTTCCTCTTCGTCTACCCTAGACTTGACTTTTTATGAATAACTCGGCGGGTGTTTCTAGAACAGCAGAGGACGCTAAATCTAAACGGTGCACCTGGTCCATATTCCCAGTTTCAATGGAGATGCTCATTTGCTTTTGTTACTTTGTATGTATGATTTTCATTACTTCATGTTCTTTGTGTGTGTCTGTTTTCCATGACTGGTCTTTGTCCCTGGATTACATTCTTTTGATTACCGCTTTAACCTTGGTTCCCATGATTATACCTTGACCAATTGGAACCAAATTCGGTATGAATGTTTCTTTGGGTATCTTGCATAGAACTGATGTGGGGATTTTTGATCCGTCAAGAAACATGGCGTCCGTTAACAAAAATAGAACATAGAGGTCAGACAGTAGTTTTTCGCATATATCTCCAAAACCGTTAGGTTTAACCAAATTCTGACATAGGGTAAAAGTGTTCAGCATGATGAAATCTATTTGTGGTCAAACTTTCGCGTAATCTGTTAAGCAATATTAGAGTTATTTTTTTCTAATTTTTAATGTTATTTCTATCAAAACTCTTCTCCTCTGAAACTACTGGATCAATCAGAACAAATTTAGTACGAATGTTTCTAAGGGTGTTCTGCATAGAACTGATGTGGGGATTTTTCTATTCGTCGAAACATGGTGGCAGTTACTAAAAATAGAGCATAGCGTTCAGACAGTAGTTTTTCGCATATATCTCCAAAATCGTTAGATTTGGCAAATTTGTGACGAGGTAAAGGTGTTCAGCATGATGAGATCTCTCTGTGGTCAAACTTTTGTTTTAATCTGTTCAGTCATTTTTGAGTTATTGTACGTTTTCGACGTTTTTTTCCCTATTTTTAATGTTATTTCTTTCAAAAATCTTCTCCTCTGAGACTACTTGACCCATCAAAACCTAACTTGGTATGAGTGTTCCTTAGGGCCGTAGCTTCTAAAAATAGAACATAGGGGTTAGACAGAAGTTTTTCGCATATATCGATAGGTTTAGCCGATTTTTTTTTCAATTGCTTAAAAATCCTCATTATAAGGCTTACAAAAGTCTGCAATGGGTCAAAGTTGTCAGATGACTCTTTGTTAGAGTTACTGTCCTAGAAAGGTGAAAAAATGTGTTTTAAAGTATTTCAGCCTAATTCTTGAAAATAATGATAGATAGAAAGAAACTTTCTATTGGCGATATGATCCTTATGATAAGTCCTACAAAAGTGTTTAGAGATCAAAGTTGTCGGACAATCCTTGTTAGAGTTATTGCCCTTGAAATGTAAGAAATTATGTTTGTGTAGTTTTCAGTCAATATCTTCAAAACTATGATAGATAAAAAATAACTTTCAATTTATAAAATGATCCTTATGATAAGTAGTTCCAAATTCCTCTTTGAGTTAAATTGTCAGAAAAATCCTTCTTAGAGTAATCGCCGTTGAACGGCAAAAATTAAAGGAGGTGAGCGATTCAGGTTCCTGGGAGCCTTTTATTACATTCTTAAATTGTTATATCTATAAATCAAATACTTCCCGTTCTTGTTAATTTCAAATTTCCTGATTTTAATGCGTTATACAGGGAAATAAAACAACTGTGCATTATCAACTACCCTTTCATATAACAAAATAGCTTTCAAAACCTGTCAAAGAAATGACTATATATTTAGGGGGGTTTAATGATAAATTATTCTCGGTATTTTATGGTCTCTTATATCATTAATGTTTCTGTCGCAGATGTGTTAATTGGAATTTACCTGAACAGTGTAACCTAAACGAACCCAAACTAGGTAAATGTTGCAAAACACCGATATGTCTGCCATTTATCATTATACAATATCCTGATAGATACAAATGTGACCAAGTGGGGCGTGATGGTAAATGCTGGCCCAAATATAACACGAATGTGGAACTACTTTTATTAACACATAGAAGGCATTGAAAGATCTACAAAATAGAGAACAAAAGGAATAATGAATAAATATACAAAATAGACCAATTATTGTCAAATACATGCAAAGCATAGAAAATCATTGCAAATATTCAAACAACTTGCATAAATCAAATTCATTTGCATGTTCAAAACAATTTAACTTAACGAACACACGAAAAGAACACAAATCATCAATTGAATATTTAAATGTAATACCCACAGTTAACTATAACTGTACACAACTGACCATTTAAAGTCCTTTATAAGTACTCACTATAACAAGGTATAACATTAAATCAATTAAACTGATTCAATGATCTGCAAAATCAATAAAACAAATTGAAATAAAACATTGAAATACAAAAATGCTTTAAATGCAAAGTGCCAGTACGAAAAATGAAAAGTAAGAACATGAAAAAGTAACATCATAAATACCTTATCTGCTGGCTATACTTCTAACAATTAAAAGCGGACATTCATCTTGGCCTCCCAGTTCCACATTGAAATACTATAAAAAGTTCTGAGTATTTATACCAAAATATAGTACTACTCACAAGTGGAAAAACTAGAACATCCAACCTCTAAATATATTAAATCCAATAACAACCAGTGAGCAGATTTTCAGCACAATGCGAAGAAAATGCAAAATGCAACGAAGCGTAGAGTAACTCAGACCACTGTAGAGAACAGATCAAAATTTCGAAAGAAATATAAGTCAATAAATGGAAAACAATAATTATTTTGATAAGTAAAAATCAGCTTGTCCACATACTCCCCAGCTGAAATGTTATCGTCTCGATAAACAATACCAAAAATTAACTCCACATACTCCCAAATAATAGGAACAATAGTAAAATGACAACAGACATTTACCATAATCAAAATGATAAATTGAAGAGTCAACAGCACTACAAATCACATTGTATTAAAATTACTAACTTTTGTAAGCAGTTTACTTTGCTAATAAATACTAACTACAATAAACAGCACATGGTAGTCTATTCGGATTAGAATGTTTACCAGCATTTATCCTCGTACTTCGTCTCGGTACCATCAGAGTATCATCATCATCACCGTCGCTCGAATCGTACGGAGTAAGTTCATCACAATCCGGCCGACACTTCAACACATGTTGACGATTCAGCGTCCTGGATATACCAGCTCCATCACTAGGTTCAACGACAACGGTATTTTCGGATGATCTTACCACTCGGTAAACGGCGGAGTCCCAAGTGTCTTGAATCTTGTTACGCCCATGTACGCCACGATTCCTGATGTAAACCGAATCTCCCTCACGGATTTCAGGATTAAAATGTCTCTTGTCGTGCTGTTCCTTCCTGTACGATGCACGGTCTTTCATCTGCTCCCCAGCTTTTTCGTGAGCATATCGTAGACGATTCTGATGTTCAACAATCCATTCATCTAAAAGAACTTCAGAGTCATTAGATTCATTATTGCACAACAAAAAATCAACAGCTAATTTTGGATGCCGTCCGAACAATAGATAATACGGACTGTAACCAGTTGATGAATTCATTGATACATTGTACGAAAATACAAGTTCTGGTAAATATTTCGGCCAATTTTTCTTTTTGTCAACAGGTAACGATTGTTAAATCGTTCACATTGAGCATTTCCTTCCGGGTGATACGGTGTTGTACGAGTGCGATTAATGTTGTACAGTTTACAAAGCTGGCGAATAACGTCAGATTCGAAATTCCGACCTTGATCGGAGTGTAAGCGCTCAGGTACCCCATAAATGCAAAACCACTCGGTCAATAAAACGTTTGCAACGGTGTCTGCTTTTTGATCCTTCGTGGGAATTGCCCTAGTAAATTTTGTAAAAATATCAGTCATTACCAAAACATTCTCTTTGCCATGTGCTGGTTCAAGTATGGTAAAGTCAATTGCTAAAATTTGTAACGGTTTGTTGGCAATGAGGTGCCCCATAGCTGGTCGAATACTAGGTTGCGGCATTTTTGAAATCACACAACGTCTACAATTCTTACAATAATCTTTAATTGTGTTAAACATACCTGGCCAATAGCATCTGGTCCGTATGGTGGTAAACGTACGTTCAATCCCTTGATGTCCTAAATCGTCATGGCACTTTCTCAATACTTTGTCCCTCAGAACAACTGGCAAAATCAACTGGTTTATCTCACCATTTATCGGATCACGTATCCTTCTATAAAATATACCATTTACAACAATCATTCTGTCCCATTGACGTAAAAGAGTAACTAAATTTCTATCTAACTTGTGTATTTCTGACCGTGAAGGTTTAACCTTAGTGTTCCAAATTGCAATAAATTTACTTATTACTGAATCAGAATTTTGTAAATTTCGAATTTCACCTTTGTCAAAAGTTGGTAAAGTTGTATGAGCTTCTTCAACAAAAACAGTTTGACAGTCTTCAGACCTAACATTCTGAACTACATCACCTGGAACTGCTGTACCGGTAGCAAACTTCTGTAGCAATGTTTTTATATCTTCGGACTTTGCAAGTTCTACCTTATTATGTGTTCTAGACAAAGCGTCAGCATTTAAATTATGCTTTTGTGGTCTATACCTGACATCAAAATCAAACACTGCTAATCGGGACAGCCACCTCTGTTCCTGTGCTGAAAGTTTTGACGTCTGCAAATAACATAATGGATTATTATCGGTATAAACAGTAAACTTAGAACATAATAAATAGTCTCTAAATTTCTCAGTTATCGCCCAAGCTACTGCCAATAGTTCTAACTTTCTAGAACTATAATTGTTCATATTTCGCTCGTTCGGTCTTAATGCTCTACTCGCATAAGCAACAACTCGTAATTTTCCTTCCACATATTGAGATAACACAGCACCTAAGCCTTGCATACTTGCATCGGTTTCCAAAACGAATGGTTTATTAAAGTTTGCATATGTCAATATCGGCGCAGAAACTAAGTGTTCTTTCAACGTATCGAACGCTTTTTGACAATCGGTGTTCCAATCTTTTCCAAAAAGTTTACGTGGATGTGGTGTATACTGCTGAGCCAATTGATTCAAAGGAGAAGCAATTTTGCTAAAGTCTCTAATATAACGTCGATAGTAACCAGCTAATCCCAAAAATGATTTCAATTTCTTTACATTTGACGGAACTTCAAAATTTTCTATAGCACTAACCTTGTCAGGATCTGTGTGTATACCATCAGCAGACACCACGTGACCAAGATATCTTACTTCACGCTTGAAAAAATGGCATTTTGAAGGCTTCAGTTTCAGTCCATGCTGTCTTAAACGCTGAAAAACTACTTCAAGACGTTTTAAATGATCATCAAATGTACTAGAAAATGTGATAATGTCATCAAGAAATACAAGCAAAATTTGAAACAGTTCATTTCGAAAACAATGCTGCATTAACCGTTGAAATGTAGCCGGCGCATTGCAGAGTCCGAAAGGCATGCGTAAATACTCGTACAAACCCATAGGAGTAGTAAATGCAGTTTTCTCAATATCATCATCATTCATTGCAATTTGGTTGTAACCAGAAGTCAAGTCCATCGTAGAAAATAGTTTAGCGCCACTGAGAGCATCAAAAGATTCTTCAACTCGCGGAAGCGGAAATGCGTCTTTGTTGGTTTTCGAGTTAAGTAAACGGAAGTCAACACAGAGCCTCAGAGAGTTATCTTTCTTTCTGACCAAAACGATCGGCGAAGCATAAGGGCTGGTGCTTTCACGAATGATCTTATTTTCTAGCAACTTTTTGATATGATTCTTAACTTCCTCATATTGTGTTGGCGGTATACGCCTGTATGGTTGTACGATCGGTTTATCATCTTGCAGCCGAATGGTATGCTTAACGGTAGAAGTGAAACCAACATCATTATCATCTTTTGAGAAAACATCTTTGTATCTATAAAACAACTTTTGAACAGCGTTTAACTCAATTTTGTTAACAGATAGATGGCTTATATCAACCGGCATTTCAAATTGTTTATAATCATCATCAACTTTAGAATTCGGAACATCAGAAAATGGTAAATTACTGTGGAAAATTATTTCTTCAACAGAATCAGTTCGAATGAACTCAATACGTGACCGATTGTTTTGCTCGACTTCTCCTTTCATAAGAATGCCAACTCTTGTTTTTGGTGCAATATAAATGTCATCACTGCCTAGGTTTGCGACTCGAAATGAAAAATGACCACGTTTGACGGTTACAAAAGTGTGTACTACGACTAGTGAACTTGGCAAATGTCCGCTTGATTTTAATGGTTCTATTACGGCATCATATATTCTAGGAAGATTTGGTCCTGTGCCATTTAAAGTAACAACAGACGAAGCAGGTATGCGTACAGGAGAACTAGCGCAAACTTTAGCATAACCAATAGTGTTCAAATGTTCATCTTTAATGCAAGCTTTAAATTGCTCTTTAAGTTTTGAATTTTCCGCAATAGTGGATACTTCTTCGCAAAAGTTCCTGCCAAAATCAAATTCTAAAATGTTTTTACAGCTCCTAATGATATTCATACCTAATAGCCCTGGAACCAATGCCTTCCTTCTTCTTGTGACTGGATCAGTGGAATCTTTCACAATCAATACACCACAGCTTTTCAACGTTTGTCCCATCACTACCATATCAACTTCCACATAACCAATATATGGAATAGAAAGTCCATTTGCAGCCCGAAGCTGCAAAGCTACGTCAGTACGTAATAGAGTACAATCCCGCAGAAATTTATCATAGAACGACTCTGTAACCGAAGAAATAGTAGATCCCGTATCCACTAAACATTTAGCCTCTGTGCCTGCTATGGCAACGGTAACCACCGGACACTTTCCTATCAAATAATCACAATCAACAGAGTCCATATATCCTCCATCTAACATGGGACTCGACACGAAAGATGGCGCTAGTTTCCCTGCTTATTCGGACAATCAGCAACTTTATGACCCGGCCTTTTACACCCAAAGCATAAATTAGAAGAACGTTGTTCATTGTAGGATCTATTCTGACCAGATGGCTTGGAATTGACTGTTTTTGTTAAAGCATCGATCTGTTCACTTTGTTTCCTTACTATCGCGAAAAGCTGATTCATTTTATCATCATTAGAATGCTGATCTTTCAGTACATTTGAATCTACCTGAACTTTCACTTTAGGTACGGGATCATTTATCTCCTCCTCTTCTGACCACATAATCGCTTCTTCGCGGAGACCGAGAAACGTAATGTCTGGATCAGATCTAACTAAACGCTTCAGGTGCTTCCTAAGCATGACATCCTGTACATTTTGGGAAAACTGATCACATAGTGATTTGTCCTTGTTCGGAATCAATGAATCATCTTTTCTAATTACTTTCCGGATTAAATCCATTAGAGCATAAGAATACTCACGTAAGGATTCGCCCTGTCGTTGCACTCTGTCGAGAAAATTTTTCTGCAGCTTTGTGATGTTGTCCTTCCCACCAAATGCATCCTGCAGAACTTTCACAATTCGACTAGGATTCTGTCTAATACCGTTCGATCTATATTTAATTTCTTCCTTGGCTGCACCTTCCAAAAACGAATAAATGAAATCAGCACGCTCCTGACGAGACATTTCACGTGTGCAAGACTCAACATCTTCAAGCCAATCCTCTACGTTCATGTTATATCCGGAAAACTTTGGTACCCTTCTGTCACGCTGAACATATATAACAGAACGTTTCTGGTCGTATAGTTGTTCATCATTCTCCACGTCTTCATTATCATCAGTTGTTTTCATCTGGTTAAGTTGATGCTGTAGTTCAAGAACTTGTCTTTGAAGCGACTTACATGTAGGGCGAGACATCCTTACAGGTATGTTACTCGGCAAACTCCGTGTAGTTCACTTGGTAATGTTCGACATCTTCCGGAATCCTATCAAAATATCGTCTGCTTAATGCCTTTAACCTTGCTTTCCCGCCTTGCCAGCAGTCAATGCCTTCTACATAATTGAATTGTCGACGACGCCATTCTGTGACCAAGTGGGGCGTGATGGTAAATGCTGGCCCAAATATAACACGAATGTGGAACTACTTTTATTAACACATAGAAGGCATTGAAAGATCTACAAAATAGAGAACAAAAGGAATAATGAATAAATATACAAAATAGACCAATTATTGTCAAATACATGCAAAGCATAGAAAATCATTGCAAATATTCAAACAACTTGCATAAATCAAATTCATTTGCATGTTCAAAACAATTTAACTTAACGAACACACGAAAAGAACACAAATCATCAATTGAATATTTAAATGTAATACCCACAGTTAACTATAACTGTACACAACTGACCATTTAAAGTCCTTTATAAGTACTCACTATAACAAGGTATAACATTAAATCAATTAAACTGATTCAATGATCTGCAAAATCAATAAAACAAATTGAAATAAAACATTGAAATACAAAAATGCTTTAAATGCAAAGTGCCAGTACGAAAAATGAAAAGTAAGAACATGAAAAAGTAACATCATAAATACCTTATCTGCTGGCTATACTTCTAACAATTAAAAGCGGACATTCATCTTGGCCTCCCAGTTCCACATTGAAATACTATAAAAAGTTCTGAGTATTTATACCAAAATATAGTACTACTCACAAGTGGAAAAACTAGAACATCCAACCTCTAAATATATTAAATCCAATAACAACCAGTGAGCAGATTTTCAGCACAATGCGAAGAAAATGCAAAATGCAACGAAGCGTAGAGTAACTCAGACCACTGTAGAGAACAGATCAAAATTTCGAAAGAAATATAAGTCAATAAATGGAAAACAATAATTATTTTGATAAGTAAAAATCAGCTTGTCCACACAAAGAAGAATAAATTTATACATTTTTTATGAACTTTTACCGTTCAAATCGTAACCCCTAAAACATCCCAGCCTCCATTCCTTTTGTAATATACATTAATACTCGAGTTATGATATTCGTGTGGTGGCGTTTTGGAGGGAGAAATTCCGAGAGTGAAATTACCAAATTCATTTTTTTCACAAGGGAACCTATCGATAAATCACCTCTAATTAATAAAACAAAAACACTAAATTGCTTTTTGTATATTTAACAAACTGTCAAGGCTGTGTTGTATAATTCTTTGTTTTGAATAGGAACATTTAAATAGTATGAAGAATATGACTCAGTGAAATGACTTTTAAAAGTATTTAGATGATAAAGGATTGATAATAAAACATTTTGTCGAATTGTAAAATCTCCTTATTTTCATGTCTTGCTTGTTTTACTTTTTTAAGTATAAGGATATGTCAATAATCTTAACAAATAATAGTTGAAGCGGCACTATTTGTTTTCAAAAGGAATAAAATGACCCTAACACTTCTTAAAATTTGGAAATGTGTAAAAATATTCTCAGAATTATAAACTTGTTCAAGAAAAATAACCAAGTTTTGATTTGTACGATACAGTTATACATCTTCCGCTGTTTTGTCTTTTATGCATTGTAAGGGTTAAGTTTGATTCTGTCAGGTTTATTGAAACTGAAACCGAAATACTAGTATTTAAAATCAAATTTTAAAGAAAAAACACCATGACCTTATCTGAGCTTTTGTTTTGATTTTGTTTCAAGAAATGAGATACCTACTGGAATGAAAATGTTTCCGTAAGATTCACTCCAATTTATTTTTTTTTCTTTTTTAATGTTCACGTTTATAGCAGTTTGGATCTGGGCAAAGAAACTGGAACTGAATATTTTTGGTCAGAATAATACTGTCTATATATAAATCTTCACCAAAAATGCATGTCATAAAACTATGTTTGTTTATTTGTTGGGGTTTAACGTCCGAGCACATAAAAATCTGAATTGTTAATTTGTTCTGTAGACTTTTCTTGGATGGGTGTTTTTGTGAGTGATTTTGGCAGCAAAATGTTCAAATTTACCATTTCAGCATATTATTCAATGGCATGCTAAGGCACCCACCATTTTTATATTGAGGGGGCCTGGGATATTTTTTTTGAAAAAAAATATTAATTTCATTTTGAAGAAAAATTTAAAAAAATTTCTGTGGCTAGAAAAAAAATTAATGAAGTTCGACAATGGTAAACAAAATAAATAATTTTGTTTTCTGTTTTTCATAAAAAAATGTTTAGACAGAAAAAAAGTAACAAGGAGAGGAGAGGAATCTCATGTGCGTATAGTGAATGAATCATAGACTGCCATTCAACATGTTATATTATGTATGAGGAAGTATGTTACAAATGTCTTAATACTAAAATTTTACGGTTTAATACGGCAAAATTCGTGACGTTATAAAGAGTAACTACATTTTTGTAAATGGATATCAATATCCAGAGACTTTTGTATTATATTAATCCAGTATGTTAAACAAGTATTAGAGAAATGCACAAAAACACAAGAACTACCACTAATATAACAGAAAAGAGATAAGAATACCAGACCGTCTGATTATATCCCATTATGGAAACTGTGTAGACTTCTTGACTAATTTTTGCTACCTATATTTAAAAACCATGGAACTTATGTACGAGACAGCTCGGAACTTTTACCAAAAACAAGCAAAACATAATTAGTTCCGAGATGATGGCTCTATTGTCTTTAATGAGTCTTTTGATCAGATTCAAATGTTATTCAACATTAATATTGCTAATAAGAAGTTGAACTACTCAAATGTGCTTATACTTTATTGAAGTCCTCAGTAAATTTCTTAGAGAAAGAGCAATTAAATCCAAATGGAAGAGGGTGAAGCCTTGCGACACTTAGGACTTAATAGTTATTGTAGTACAATGTGTCTAATGTATGGTATCAATTAATCCATTAAAAAACTACTTTTAATTCATTTAAAGGCTACACAGGTAAATGTGCAACACATACATCATATGTCTATCATATGAATCGACCACCATATGATAATCATATATTCCAGTTAACATATGATAATCGCATGGCTATCATGTGATAATCACTTTTTTCACAAACCTATGATTACCATATGTTTTTGATTATAATATGAATTGAGCACCATATGATTATAATATGTGGCACATTTGGTTGTGTACTCGACTGCAAAATATACAGCTTGTTTTGCCCATTAGCAGAGCATGTGCTCTCAGACTTAAAGTCAATAAAAAATATTAAAAAGTTATTAACATTTGTAACAAAATACTCTCGAACATTACACACAATCTCGTACTTGTTACGAAAGCATTGGTCTTATATAGTTAATGACCCTGAATCCTCTCAAGTATTTGAACGACCACTATAGCAGACTCTGGTCAAAACTTAATAATGCACATAAACATTACTCCATAGTATTTTTTTAATATAAAATCATCACCTGTATATACCGTTCTTTAAATATGCATATTTCACATAATACATTTAATTACGAAACTAATTAACATTTTCACTATTTGATCGGAAGCAAATGCAACATTCTTGAAATATACTTGTGACATGTGTATATGTATTACAAAATACATTCTTAACTATAATTATTCATCCGCCAATTAAATTTTACTCCTGTAAGACCGCCTTAATGGCTGGGAGCTGGAACGTGCAGACATTACACGAAACCGAAGAGCAACACACGCTGCAATAGAAATGGAACGCTACAATCTTGATATTTTGGGAGGAAGTTAGATGGAAATTATCTGGAACGGTCCTACTATCTTCAGGGCAATCTCAACTGTACCCTGCACCATCAAAGAGGATGGTAACCATCAACATGGAGTAGGAATCTTAGTCAATAAAAAGGCCAAATCAACACTCATCGAATGGAATCCTGTTAGTGAAAGAATTATCATGGCAAAATTTATTTCAAAGATACAAAAAGCAACAGTCGATCATTCAATGGACCGCTCCTACCAACGTAGCAGAGAAAGAAGACAGAAAGGAGTTTTACAACCAGCTCCAAGCTATCCTAGATCGAAAAACACCACTGGACATCTTGATTCTAATGGGTGACATGAATGCCGAAGTTTGAAAAGATAACACAGGAGTGAACTTATCACGGGGAAGGAAGGAATTTGTAACATCAACTAAAAAAGACAACTCTGTGCAGATTTTTTATCCCACAACGATATGGTCATATGAGATAAGACATTCTCACAAGGATATACATAAAAAAAATCTGGGTATCCCCAGAAAAGAAAACAAAAATCCTGATAGACCACATTACGGCCGCCGGGAGATGGAGAAAGAGCGTTAGAGCTTATGGGGTTGCTGATATAGCATCCGATCATCAACTTGTGGTGGCCGAATTTAAGATCAAGATAGCCATGGCAACTAGACAAAATCAGATTAGAAGCAGACAGTATACCATAAGAAAGAGGCGCAGTCGACAAAGAGTAATCAAGGAAACCAAGGTCATAGGAGAGAATAGAATCCACATATAACACAACACGCCTAGAAGAACTTGGATTCTCAAAGGAATAAAAGCCATGGTTATCTGATGATACAATCGAGAAAACTGAGATGTTTAGGTCTGTTAAGATATAACTTGACCAGGTTAAGACAAGATTGCAGAAAGAATAGTTGACGGGGTAACACATATACATCAGGAAAGGAGAAAAGAGAAACATCAACGAGCTCGCTTCAAAAGCAAAGAATGCAATGGCCAGAAATGACACCAAGATTGCGTACAGCATCACACGTCAACTAGTAAGTAGAAAGCCCGACACATCCAAACCAGGGAAAGACAAAGATGGCAATGTGATAACAAACCCAAATCGACCACTTTTAAATGGAGAAGATATACCATACGTTTCTGGTCCAACCCATGGAGAAGACCATGATGTGCATACTAGCCCAACCACAAAATCATAAAAGCCCTATGGAGAATCAGGACTGGAAAAGCCCCAGGACCAGACCAAATTCCACCCGAGATCTTGAAGATCAACCCAGAAAACACCTTAAACATCTTGACTGGTTGATAGATTTTGGGGTTTAATGCCCGAGCAGTAATATTTCAGCTATATCCAGGCGACAAACATGAAATAGTGATGAAATGGAAAATGGGATGGGACACAGGGGATAATGGGGTCGACAAGTTTTGATTATCCTTGGAAATTGGGAGAGGTGGGTAGGGTCGGGCAATTTAGCCTTTTGTGGCGGAGCACAATGGTTCTTACTTCGGTAGCATACCACAGAAGGGTAATTTAACGAGTGTAAGTAATGTGGCATCTTTCCCAACACGTTGGACCACTATGGTTTGCAGTCAGGTCTTTCGTATTATGGCCCTACAGCATCTTGCATGAGCTGTTTGAAAACATCTGGAAAACAGTGGAAATCCCCCATGAGTGGAGTTTAGGTTACATCATCGAGCTTCTAAAGTAGGGCGACCTGAGCAACTGCCAAAAACTAAAGGAATTCAGTTACTCTCACTTCCAAGTAGTCCTAGCAAGAGTCATTCTGGAAAGAATCAAGTCAGCAATAGATACAAACATCCGTTATGAGTAAGCAGGATTCCGATGCAACCGATCATGTATTGACCAAATTGTTACGTAACGGATCATCATCGAGCAGTCCATAGAATGGCAATCTTTACATCAACTTCGTGGACTTCAAGAACGCCTTCGACATAGTTGACAGAAATACTTTTTGGAAGGTACTAAAACACTATAGAATCCCTGTCAAATTGTAAAGATTATTCAAGGATTCTACTGAAACACCAAATGCCAAGTCATCTATAATTCAACTCTCACCATCCTTCAATGTACATACAATACAACGCCAAGGCTGTTTCCTGTCAGCCTTTGTTTTCAATATAAGTGTGCAAGAATTTTAATTAGAAATAATATACAATCATGAATTTCATCATGACTGCTCTTAGTCCCCGACTTTCTCGTGCTATTGCAGGGAAGCTTCCCGTCTGCATGAGTCCCAGACTTCCTTGTGCTATCACAGGAAAAGACTACCGACCTGCATGAGAAAAACAGAGGACGCTTACTCTACCAGTGCACCTGGTCCATGCTTCCAGTTTTAAAAGGATTTCGAGTTGCTCATGTGCTTTCGTTACTTTGTATGTATGATTTTAGTTATTTCATGTTCTTTGTTGTGCATGTCTGGTCTTTGTCCCTGGATTACATTCTTTCGATTATTGCTATGACCTTGGTTCCCTTTATTTTCCCATATTTCTCATGCTCCATTACTGTTTAGAAAGAAAAAGCAGCTCCTCATCCAATTCCTGGCTACAGACAAAGCCATGTCTTGTTTAGGCCAAGTAAATTTCATCCAAACCTCACCAAAAATGTAGGATGGTTGGGAAGGATTTTATCCTGACCTGATTTTGCTAGCCTGATTTTAACTATTTGGTGTATAGACATGTTCTTAATCCATATCCACATCAGTTTCAGAGGAAACATTATTTTGGTCACCAAAACTTGAAAGATTTGTATATTATAATGCCTAAATACAAGAAACTGACGTGGAAAAAGTCCAGATTTTGAAATTTCCATCCCATTTTTTAATGAAAAAAGTCATTTTTAGGAGCCGAAGACGTAATGCTCCTGATCAATTTTATTTAGTCTTAACAAGAATAAAATATCTGATTGATCTGAATCTTTACTTTCATATCCTCTCCCTTGATATTATTTAATATTTCCAATTTTTTTGTTTATCATAAATTTGACTTACAAAAAAAAAATAATCATCCATACTTGAAAAAATAATTATTCATTTGCTATTGGAAAAAAATAAAATAACTTTAAGAAGAGCAGAAAAAAAATTATTTAGCAATATTGAGGCCCCCCTCAGTATCAAAATGTTCGGTGCCTAAAAAGGCAAATTTGAACACTTGCTGGGATAATTCTTGGGCATTTATTCTTACCCAGATCTTTAGTTATTGTTTTCAACCAAACCCTAACCCTAATAGTTGGTCCAAGTATAACTTTCTTCCAGACATAGTTGTTTTATTCTCTGGTGTAGTTATATAAGATGGAAAAAATCCCCAGAAATTTGTTTTCAATGTTTCACATGATTAAACAACTAAAACTTGAGGTCTGAGGTAGACCTAGAGTAAGGGACACAACTCTTACAAATCCTTGAAACGTTTATATTCAGCATTTTACATCAATCTCAAGTAAGCATCCAAGTAACTTGGACTGATTTCATCCGTTTCAAATGAAAGCTTGAAAGGCTTTGGTAAAATTCAATATGATACAAACATATCACAGATTTCAAGTGTTGTGTCCCTTACCCTAGGTGTACCTCATTAGGGGGATTTTATATAATGCAGGATTTAATTTTCAAGCGATGGTATTACCATTCTATTTAAATTCAAATGAAGTCAAGTGTAGCAAACTAAAATTAGAAAAAACTTAATGTCAAAATAAACAAAGACACAGCAGAAAGTACAAAAAAAAACTGATGATAAAAGAACGAGTCACAATTACCTCACAACTAAACTGAAAATTATGGTGAAACTTCACCATCAGCTACAATTAGACAAATGTGGCAGTAGGAACTAACAATGACATAGAAACATATTTACCACTAAAAATGCACTTGTTTGGATAAACAGAGCTCTATAATAAAAAGCAATGACAAAAGAAACTTTTAATTTATTATTTTTTTCAACTGGAAAAAAAGATTTTAAATACAAATGCTTTACTCAAGACATATGTAAAGTAAAAATTTCACCATTCAAAACATTTATACAATGTGTTTTTATATATGACATAAGCAAGTAGGTTTCAAAACGTAACGACTATGATCTATAAAGACCTGCTTGAAAATAAATCTGGTTTTATTTTAAATATGAACAAGCAAACCCCAAAACAAAAGATTGAATTTTATCAATACTTTACTGATGATGCATGAAAACAATTCATTCACAAATTTGCTGTAAACATATTAATTTTCAGGATGTACTAGTTTATCGCTACTTTCACAGTGGAAAGAAAATCACGAAAAATTGTCCCTAGAAATAGTTTTTAACACCATATAAACGCTCATCATTTTTTGAAACCATGAAAATTGGTATCTACAAATATGTGGACTTGAAAGAATCTGCGAAAATTAGAACCCATTATTTTTAATGTGTTTACTACAATATTTTGCCATTACTGCTTACAATAGTAGAAGTCAGCAGCTATTTCGACCAATTAATTAGAAGTCCAAGTTGCTTAGCATTTCAAAATTTGTTTGCTAAAATAAACAATTCTGCAGAAGTCTCCAGTGAGAAGTAGCCATAATCATCAGGATTTTTTTTTGCCTGCCACCGGGTAAAAGTGGTGAAAACTTCCTGTACCAAAATGTACATGTAGTCATGTTCCATGTTTTTTTCATAAGTGAAAAATGATAAGTATATTACATAAATAGAAACTTTTATTTCATGGAGTCCACTTATATTGGACCGTCAAGACAATAGTCAGGTCACAGTCACACCAGTTATTGTCAAGATTTGTGTATTAAATAGCACTTGATATTAACAGTTCCTCACCATTCATATAAATAATAACAAATGGATCACAGCTGGACAAACATCATATAATCAGAATAAATGCCTAATTGATGACAGCTTAAGAATGCTATGTAAGATGACATTTTTACATTGCCTGACAAAGATAAACCTATGTGGTTTTGGCTCGTATTGCCGCTCTCTTGCCTGTGACAGCCTGGAAACCTGACTTAATGCTTGCCACAGAGCATCGAGACCCACATGTTTCACACTGTAGAAAGAAAAGTCTAGTGTCTTTCTGAAGCAATGTATCAGGAGATCTACAGGTATGGCAAGTAACATATTCTTCTGCAAGTAAAACAAATAAATTGTTAATAATCTTACAGCGGGTTAATTAGGCAGGTGTCAAATTTGGTGAATAAAGCTAAAATATTTTACAAAGTTTTCCCAATTCTTATTTTGGTAAATGTTTTTTTTCCGTTTTTAGACAGATCACTAAAATCCACCATACTTAACATACTTTGAGATACAAGGGATGATTGGTGACTAAATATCTGTTCCATAAAAACATTTTTTTTGTGTGTGTTTTTTACTGATTTCTTATATTGTAATTTAATGTCTATCAGCAGATATTTCATACATTTCAATAAGAGAAAGTTTGATGAATCAATCCAATCCTGCTATGGACTAGACCATCAGGTGGATTTTTAATGTGCTAGCTCAAAGAAGCAACACTCCATTATTCAGAATCTTAGCCCATCAATCGTCACTCTATCTCTAATACATCATGAGCGTGGCAGTTATTACCAATATGAAAGTGTTTATTATGACTAACCAGGAATCACACCCCAAGACCTCTACAACTCAAGGCATACACAAAATCATGAGCCATCCAAGGTGTTTCTGTGGAATTTTAAGGTGTTGCTAAACATTTGTGATATTTTCATTTTGTGTTTCCACTTTATACATATTTTATACCTATACAATTAGTAATGAAACTTACTGATATATCTTCTTAAAACATTTTCTATCTGTTTCTGATTATATTTGCCTTTAATAATTAGTTGGTTGTTACCATCCACAGAACCACTACAAAAAAAATACAAACAAAACATGAAGTTATAGGTATACCTTCACTTGTACATGAAGTTGATATCAGACTGCAACGAAAATTGCTTAAAATCAATGCCCTATCTAAATAAAGCCACATACAAGAGTTGAAATCAATTGGGACTCCAAATAATTGTGACCACTTTAAGATGGAATGAATAACAGACTTACAAATTATTGAGTGGGGATTTAATCTAACAGTTTACTACTTTATCAGTTTTCGTTTTTTCACCCTGTAAAATCCATTGACATGTGTTGTATAACAAAGCAGAGGACACATATCCTACCAGGTCAGTATTAAGTGCCATTTCTAGTTTTCTACATATTTTCTGAAAAGCTTTCACTTGATGGTCTTAGTGGTAATCTCTGATTTCATTGATATGTCTTTCTTTGTATCTCAACTTCGTATGCTTCTCTTCAATTTTATGTATAGGAATGGAGCCATCTGCAGGTTTTAGCAAAGGGGTGAGGGATGATTTTTGAGGGTCTACACCTTTCCCAGATGTTAGAATTTTTTTTCAGTTTCAGTTAGATTACAAGGGTGGGATTGCACCAAACACAACCCCAGATCATATTGCAATGAGAATGAAAAGCAATACTAACATTGGGAAACCTTCTGATTTAATCGAATGAGCATAATGTATGGCTAAATGGCTTATTAATTTATGCATATTTATTGAAGCAGCAAAATGTTTTATGTTTATTATAACATGAAATTTGATAGAAGAAAATAGATCTCAAGATCACTAACCTTGTACCCAATTCTGCTAACAGAAAAGCTAACACATGTTTAGGTTGTCGATGTAATCTGTAAATAAAAAGTATTATTTACCAATTAGAATAGTGAAAAAAATCAATAAACCAGACCAGAACTCAAACTTTGTGTGTAACTCATCAATATAAACCTGCATACCAAAAAAAGTTTTAATACCTCAAGGTTACAGAAAAAAGCTTGGAAAACTGGTCCTGACAGTATTTTTTCTAAGTTGAAGGAGCATTACTTCACAAAAATGAACGGAAGATTTCATTGTTCACTGAATATTACTCCATATAAATTAACAAACAAAAACCTTTATCAGTAACTCATCAATACACCTGCATTTCAAAAAATCAGTTAAATATCTCAAGGCATTGAAAAAAGTCAGTAAAACTAATCATGGACTATCTATGATCCCGCAGACTTTTGTAGGCCTTATAATATGATTATTTCAGCAATTCTAAGTTTCATTCTATCTATCATAGTTTTCAAGATTTTGGCTGAAAACTGTAAAAAAAAAAGTCATTTTTCCCCTTTCAACGGCAATAACTCTAACAATCCAAGGCATCGTCCAACAACCTTGATGCAATGCAGACTTTTATAGTCCTTATGATAAGGATAATTTCGGGAATTGAAACAATATGGCATAAGCCTATGCCTAATGGATTTTGAGATATATGAGAAAAATGCTGCCTGACTCCTATGTTCTATTTTTATTAATGGAAGCCATTTTTTTGACGAATTTAAAATACCAACATCAGTTTTATGCACATACCCTATGAAACATTCATACTAAGTTGGGTTAAGTAGTTTCAGAGGAAAAGAGTTTTGAAAAATTGTTAACGACGACACACGCCAAGTGAGCTAAAAAGAGGGATGGCAAAATGTTCATAGGCCTCATTTAAAAAGCACATTTTTGATTTTGCTGAATATTAAACTTAACCTGAATTTTATGGTACTAAATAACTGCGCAAAGTTTAAAAAAGATCTATTGATCCGAGCTAAAATGGAAAAGTCTGGAGATGGACAGACAAACATGCTACTTTATGAAGGGTATCATATAATACCTAGCCACTTTGTGTGGTGAGATATTGAAATAAAAGCACCACCCTCATCAAGGTAGAGGGAGACATTTTTTCAAAAATTTTTTAAGGTAAAATCAAAAGATCATTTTTGTGAAAAATGGCATAAGAACCAAGAAATAACTTTGGTGGAGGTAAATGTTTGCTCTTTATTTCATTAAGATTGTGTAGCACCTATTCTAAAAATCAAGTGGCACAAGTGTAAACCAATAAGAACAAATTTTCAAATTCTACAAGAGATATATATTTCTTATTCTTAGTTTCAAAATCGAAATACAAAAACAATTGCAGAAGTACTGTATACAGAAACAAGATCCATATAATTCTGGATAAATATGTATCTAAACACTTAACAAATAAAAACAAGAGGCTTCCAGGAGCATGAATCACTCACCTAGTTAAATTTTTGCTTTTCAAGGGCAATAACTCTGACAAGAAATTGTGCGACAATTTTTACTCCATGAAGACTTAGGTAAGACTTAATCACGAGGATCATTTCAACAATCAAAAGTTTCATTCTATCTATTACAATTTTCAAGATATTGACTGAAAACTGCAAAAATGTAATGTTTTGCCTTTCAAGGGCAATAACTTTTATATGGAGGCATCTGACAACTTTGATCCCTAGAGACTTTTGTAGGCCTAATAATAAGAATCATTTCAGCAACTGAAAGTTTCATTCTATCTATCATAGTTGATATAGGCTGATAATTGTAAAAAAGTCAATTTTCACCTCTCAAGGGCAATAACCCTTACATGGAGTCGTCTGACAACTTTGATCCCTGGAGACTTTTGTAGGCCTTATAATAAGGATATTTCAGCAATTGAAAGATCTAGGGGAGACTTTTATAGGCCTTATAATAAGGATATTTCAGCAATTGAAAGATATAGGCGAAACCTAACGGCTTTGGAGATATATGCAAAAAACTACTTAAGATTTTTTAAAGTAATAACATCAAAAACGGCAAAAAACGTCAAAAAAGAGCAGTAACTCCAACATGGGTCGACAGATTTTCACCAAAATTTGACCACAGATAGATCTCATCATGCTAAATACTTTTATCCCTGTGTCAGAATTTGGCTAAACCTAACGATTTTGCAAAAATCTGCTGTCTGACCCCTATGTTCTATTTTTAGGAACAGCCGCCACATTTTTTAACTGATCAAAAATCCAACTCACATTTTGTGCAGGATACTCTAAGGAACAGTCATGATAAGTTTCATGCAAATCTATTCAGTAGTTTCAAAGGAGAAGATGTTTGAAGATATTGTTAACAACGACGAAGACAGACGCCAAGTGATGGCAATAGCTCACCCAACGGCCAGGTGAGCTAAAAACTATTTGGGTTCCTAAAGTAATCTACTAATGACAGCATATACTGCTGAAAAATTGGTTGGGTTCAACAAGCTAAAATTGTCATTATTGTAAGAAAAATTGATAACATTTCTCCATGGTAAAAGGTTCACATCTTCAATATGTATATAAACACTGTGCAAAGTTTTAATATTATTGACTTAAAAATTCTTGAGATACAGATTACAATAAGTAGGGACCCTCTTTGCACTGACAGATGGATGGACAGACAAATGGATCTGAGTGACTACTAGACCAGCTTTCACTGTTGGCGACATGTAATAGAAACATCAAATATGTATATAAAATATAAACTTACAATCTACAAATGTCTGCAAAATTAGCAAAGGATGATTTTCTGGTACCAACTTTGAGAACCTGTGGCGGCCTCATTACAAATTTCTTCTTTTCTCCAGTAACCATATCTGGGTTCTTCTCTCGTATGATGTCAAATACTCTTGTTAACAACTGAAATAAAACAGTCAATCAATTTAACCCTGGCCTGAAGAAAAATATATAACATGTACTTGTAAAAATTAGAAAAAAATCGCAATTGTTCTAGCCACATTTGTAATGTCTACAGTAGACATACTAGATTCTTGGGATTTCAATACGTTCTACATAGGAAATTCCAGTGAGGAAAATGAAACTAGAAGGAAACTTAAAAACCCTATTGTTAACCCCATTTATTATATAGATTTCCTCACTAATGTATAGTAACTTTCAAATGAATTTTAAAATTTCATGATGTGGACTGCTATTTCAAATCATAATGTCAAAGAAATTCAATGCCAAAAGAGTATTAAAATGTTTTGATGTTTAAGCAAAAGAAAGTCCAATATTAAATACAACATTCACTGCTATCCATATAAAAGTTTTGTTCTTTCTTTAGTGATTTATTCAACCACAACAGCAGTGTATAATGTACATGTTACACAGTAATATTGATTAAAACTTTGACAACTTGTCATTTTTAATGATCTTTAGAATTTCATTGGGCTATTCATTAAACATTTTTTCCAAGAATTTCTGATTTAAATGTGACATATCAGCTGAAATGTGATAAGTGGCATATTGTATGCTCAATGATTAGACATTGACTTCTATCTAGTGTTTCCAACTTATATGAGTTCCTACCTCATCATATGTGTAATCTCTATCAGAATCTAACCAAGATTTTCCTGACGTGTTACTACTCGACAGTCTGTCTTCTTTCTTATCATCTTTTTCATCAGCTTAATTATAGAATAAATGTATACATTAAACAAATTTATCATTATTTTCTTCATATTGAATACAAAGCACTTGTTTTCAGGCCAATATGACACATACTTTTATAATTAGCATTGAACTTCTCTATGTACAATGTAGGAATGATAAATAGCAACAATTTTGAATTATTACACCTTACATAATAAAGGATGAATTCTATTGGATAAAATATAATCATGTGACATAGATTAATTTGGATATTTTTCTGTTTTAATTGCAAGAAAGGTTGAAAAACCCCAAAAATCATGCCATCATTGAATAATCCTATTAATCACCAGAGAATAACCAATCAAAAATACAATAGCAGGTGAATAACCCATCTTTGCAAAAGGATGGCCTAGCACATATGAAATCATGCATTTTTTGTCAGTCCTTTGTTTGTTCGGTGTAATAAAACGATTCTAACTCGGTGAATATCCAAAATTGTCCATCTCACTAAGGTTATTCCCCTCAGGCAAAAGCCCTCCGGGAAATAACCATAGTTCGGGTTGACAATTTTGGATATTCACCTCTTCAGAGGGCCGTAATTGTATATGTTCCAGGTAGAAAGTTAAAGCAGGGGAAGTAAATTCATGTAACTAAGGACACAGTATGACTTGCATTCTTTAATGCTGAAAATAATGAAAAAAAAAAATTTTTGTTTTAGTAATAATTGCAAGTGATGAAAACCTTGTAAAAAGACTTACAGACAAAAGGCTTAAAAAATTGTGTAGGTTCTCACGCACTGCCATACCCCTAAAACACTCCCGTAAGCAATTTTTACTCTCTAGCAAAAATATATTTTTAAAAAATTTTGTCTTCAGTCAAGAAAA
The DNA here is from genome assembly GCA_037379345.1 of Perna viridis. Classification (NCBI taxonomy): domain Eukaryota; kingdom Metazoa; phylum Mollusca; class Bivalvia; order Mytilida; family Mytilidae; genus Perna; species Perna viridis. The sequence goes on along the minus strand of CM074515.1, from coordinate 47,262,010 downwards.
CAGTCTCGGTTCTACAAATTTGTCATCAGGATCATTCGGCCACATGACTGTCAGGTTCAAAACGCTTCTGCATTTGAAGAAGATTAAATCGAGGCCACTAATATCATGCAAAATGTTTCTCAAGGAAAATTGATGCCACTGAGCATCATACACATGCACGTTTTCTGAACTGTAGATTAAATATTTATCAGTGTGAGCAGTAAATATATTATGAAATATTTCATAGAAAAGTTTGTATATTTGCTGCTGACAAAAAAAAATCATTTTAAAAAAAAAAAAGCCTGAGAACCTCGATATTTTTTTGTATGGACTAAATTTGAAGTTTTTGGTATGGTACAGCCAATAAAACACTTTATAGGACACTTATTAAGTAAATTCTCAATGCAAACTAAAGTGCCACTAAACTTTGTTGGAATATTTAACAAGAACCACAAAATACATAAACATATTCCATTTCAAAAAAATATTTTTTAAATAGTGATATTGTTGACCACCTCAGCCTTTTTTTAATAGGAAAATATGCCTCATTTTTTTTCAAACATGGAAATTTGGTATAATCATACAAAATCTTCAATTTGAATTTAAAATAGTTAATTTTAAAGAGGATGTTAAGAAAAAGATAAGTCATTAACAATTCATCAATGTAATTTTGAACAGCAATACCACACCTTACCCTTTGACTACCTATAGGGAAAATAGTTTTATCTTGTGTGGGATTGTATTTTAGCCATTATTCTTTGGAAACTTTCATCTGGGGAAACAAACAAGATTTATTTTGGAGGTAACAAAAAACAAACAATATCCCTGACAGATTGTGGAACTATCACTAGATCACAGAGGCTCTTACAAAATTTAGATGTAGATTATAAAACAATAATACCATCCTCTACAGGTAAATCAACATCAATTTGATCAAAGTCTACTTTCTTCTTTTTCTTCTTTTTCTTGGTAGGTAAACCTAGATCAACGTTCTCATCTGCAGGAGCCTCCTCTGTGGCTCCGCCATCTTGGTCTTCGGGGGGCTGCGGTGAATCTGTGGTTGTTGGCTCCTGAGGAAAGGAGTATTTTTTATAATTAAAGCCAATGGCAAACAATGCACTGAAATACAAACAATGTGACAAATATATGGATTTCGAATTATTTGCAATATTAATTAAAAGATTTTAGCCTAATGGGAATATCTTCTGTCGTAATTAAATATCTGTATATTTCTCATCGTAAACCTATTGCTCCACATTTCGCAAAAGTTTATCTTATTTTATACATAAATTATCTTCAGTTCATTATTATTTGAAAAGTAAATTTTAGCTTTGAATTTGCTGGACTTATGACTGAGGAAACTCATTCATATTTCAAGTGTTTTCTCAGTGATGTACAAGTCTTTCAAATAGATTTTAAATTTCCATACTTTCCTTTAGCAGTGAAAATGTGTAAAATCCCATGAAAATCTCTTAAAAGCATACATCATGAAGTCTTGAAAAGTGTGTCAGAACTAAAACTCTTCAATGTATCTGCTTAAGCTGACACTAGTTACATTTTGCAGAAACTACACTGACTTTTCATACCATTACAAATAGGCTTTTGGGATAGGGTTATGTTGCTACAAGATTAAAGTCATCAGTACACGAGTTAAATAATTGTCATCATGAAATTGTGGATTGTTATGGTGTATCCACCTGCACCATGACAAACAATTTGTTCAATAGTTTATAGTTTTCCTTTCCTCTTTCGTCTACCCAAGAAGTGACATTTTATGAGCAACTTGGCGGGTGTTTCTATAAAATCAGAGGACGCTTACCCTACAGGTGCACTTGCTCCATGCCCCAAATTTGTAGAGGAGTCTGAGTTGATAATTTACATATTTTCTCAGTACATTATTTTGATAAATTCCTGTTGTTTGCTGTGTGTGTCTACTTTCTGTCTAGTCTTTATCCTTGAAAAGTTATTTATTCTTTTGACTTCCACTGGAATCTGGGTTCCCTTGATTACTAATTGTAATAGTCAGTTCAATTTGAATCTTCAGAGATATTCATGTTCTCATTTCTTCTGTAACTTCCAATGTTTGTGAAAAGAAATGATAATAGAAACAAAAATTCAGAGACCCAGGGTTTGGGCAGTTCAGAATATATGCAAAACACTCAAAAACACTTTCTGGTGAACAGACGTCATTGGGCCTGTTTCCCAACCATTCCTAGATTTTACTGCCAACCTTGGACTTATTTAGCCAAAATGAAAAAAAAAGTACGAACCAACCAAGGAACCATAATTTTCTATTCACGTCCATTTTTTGTTTTTGCATACTTGGTTCAGTCATCATGGTAACAGGTAGGTAAGGTTTTGAGATACTGAATTTGAGTTCATATTGAGGTTAAAGTAGGTTTTCCTAAATGAAAATGTCAACTCTTGACGATAAGTCTCTACTTACCAACCTGGTTATTCTCTATGACAGGATCCAAATGGTTTTTTTTTCTATTTGGCCTTAGGCAGTGAAAAAACCTTATTGTGAACAAAATATAAAAATAAGTTTATCAGGCAGTCAGCTATTTGACTAATTATGCTACTTCTCCTTTAACACTTACAGGCAAGGCATCTCCAAGCTCTTCTAGATCAAAAGCTTTCTTTTTCTTCTTCTTCTTTTTTGTGAAGTCAAATGACATGTCTAATAGAAGATAAACATCAATATACAAAACTGAATAAAAAAAAATATGTCTTAAAGTAGATTTGCTAAACTCATCCCAGGGAATGAGGGGTATCTGAAATCAATGATCCAAGGCTTTTTCTTCATCTCAGTGAGGAGAAAAATAAAAACTTTTTGTACTCATTAAGCTTCAAAACAATGATGTACACCAGAGCTGATAAAAAAACATGTTTTCTATTTTTTATACATAAGAAAACTTGTTGCATGAAGTCTGTCATAGGCCTAAAACATTTGCATTTCAAAATGAAATAATTCATGATACACTTCTTTATCATAATCTTTCGGAGGTTTCCTTAGTATTCCAAACATGTTACTACCTTGATAATGCTTTATTCATTTTTTGATGAAATCAAATAAAATTTAGTGTTGGGTCCCTCGGACTCAAGTGTAGATCAATTTAAATGTGTTATCTAGTTACCAAGATGAAAACACTGTCATAACATTATACACCATCAAATTACTTAAGTTGTATTATATAAACTACAAACCATCATCAACGGTTTCTTTATCTGGTTTACTTTCTTCTACTTCTTTAGGAGCATCTGATTGTTCAGGGGCTGCTGGTGGGGCCCCATCAGCAGCAACTTCTGTTTCTCCCATTGCAGCATCCAAGTCAAAAGGAACTTTCTTCTTCTTCTTCTTTTTCTTCATCATTGTAGGGTCAAAGGGCATCTGAAATCAAAATAAAATTTTCAACATCAATGTAAACATGCACTCACTGACGGAAACTGCCTGTAGTCTTTCAGAAAATAAGACCAGTCTGATACAACTGATGTTTAAACAAAAATCAAACCACAAGAATATATACACCAGCATACACATGAAATAAAAATACTCATTAAGAGATAAAATAAAAGTGTTTCCAACATTAAGGTTTTCAAAAAAGGGTTCCTTATTCTACTACAAATACAAACAACCATTTTGAATATAAGACTGGGATAAAAACCTGGAACTTCTATCAAGATATCCTATATTGAAGATTCAGAAGGGACTTTTTTGTGAGCAAAAACCTTCTTTGAACCCACTTTCCTACATGACCAAATTAGATTGGTACATTTTGTATTATCAAGTTTCTTTTTTCTTTAAAATAATACAAATTACAAACTACAATGTAAGTGTTGGTTGTAATTCAGACCAATTCAACAATTACATTGTCCCTTGCAATCACTTTGTCATTCCACTCTGGTTAAACTAGAAATTAAAGTTTTTTAGACTAACTTCCACCAAATCAAAATTATCTTACTTCAGAAGGTTCTTGCTGCTTTAACTTTATCATTATATCCAAGTTTAAGTGTTTACTAGTCCAAAAGCATACACAATATTGTTAAGAACTAAGAAATGACAAAGTATTGCATCAGTCACTCATCAGAACTTAAAATAGAACTGAACTTATTATGACTTGTTTCATCATACAGGGATGATTTGACCATTTTCAAATGGGTTCCCAAATATGATAATTGGGAATCAATACTTACTAATTCAATTTTGATGTGTTAAATTATTACAACTGACATGCAAAAATATACACCAATATAAGTTATCCACAAGAAAAGATATTCCTTAAATCTGCCTAAATGAACTCTTCATATAAGCTCATAGGGAAAATACTATGAGATTAAAAGTTGGGAGTTCCCACAACAGGAGGCTGACTTTCTCACTGCTGCAGTCAAAATTGTAACTTGGGCTAGGCATATTTGTCATAAAACTACACTAGAGAATGTCCTTCCATAATGAGATATAGTAACACTTCCCTGACATTAAAGTGAGATAAGAACTGCCAAACTATAGTATTCAAATTTGCAGGATAGTGAAGAAATTGTGTACATAAATAATCCTCTCCCCTAGTTCTATAACATAAAACCATGCATTTTATGTTTATCTTTCATGTTTTCATCGGATATTTTCATTTTTTGTTTATAGTCAAAATGCAAGGTTTTATCACTGGACGCCATTTTGCAGGAGTAACGTTCCGGCGAATTGACCTGCGGGATGTTTTTGTCTAGATATAACATAATAACAAATAAAAATATTTAAGAATGATTGAAGTACAAAGTTAAAAGACCTGGCTGTGAAATAAATTTTTTACCAGATGCAGAAATTCCATTAAAAACATCCAACTTTGCTCTTAAATCAGCACATGTAAGATTCCATTAACACCATAATCGATAAGTCCTGAGAAGCACATTTCCGAATAGCGATCAGCAAATATTTAGGATTTTTAATGGCGCAACGAAATTTATTCACACATCATTTTGTCAAAGATAAAATATATTTAAAAATCATGTGGTGAGTATAAAAGTAGTATAATAAAATTTAAAAAATGAAGGTTTTCATAATTTTTTGTGATCATTGCCTTTGGAATGAAAAAAAAACTTTTAACCTTTAAATGATAAAACTTCGTTCCACCATATGAATCCGAAAATGCAGTCAACCGTAACATAAGAAGATGTCAGCTTCTAGGCCAGATCACTTCGTGTTATAATTCAGGAATATTATCTTCCAAACAATGTTTATTTGGATAAATTAGACTTCTTTTTCTTGTAATTATATAGTTTTGTTGAAAAAATATTCTTAAAATGTCTGAATTTAAAGTTGATTTTTACACCTTGAAATTAAGGTCCAATGATAAAACCTCACATTTTGACTATAAACAAAAAATGAAAATATCCGATGAAAACATGGAAGACAAACATAAAATGTGTGGTTTTATGTTATAGAACTATCCTCTCCCCATAAATTACAAAGTTACGAAAACAGTTTTTAGTTTCCTAACAGTTATCTGTTGGGGTATGAAATTATTCCTCTCTTAAGAAAAAAAATTTAAAAAATAGGGTATAAGCTTCCGCTTTTGTTCCCAATCTGGCCAGTAACCCCTCAATAGCATAAGGGATATTATATTTATGACTTTCACTCCTATCAAATACTTGTTATATAGTTAAAAATCATTTTCCAACTGGCTTCATACAAAGAATCCGCAAAACTGACAATTGGAGTCGATTGTAATTTATGAAACCGGGATAATTTCAACAATTCATCAATTGTTCTCAACGATGACAGCCGGCTTCATAAATACGTAGATAGTCTGCAAAAAAATCGAAAATTCATTCAGTTTATGTTTGTTTCTGTGCTCCTTACCAATTCTTCGTCTTCCATATTTCAAATTTTATGATTTTGTGTATATTAAACCTAAATACAAGCGTGAAAATCTTCAAGTGGCAAAATTATTGCATCAGACATGTGTTTCCTCTGGCTCTGCGGGTCAAGGTCGTGGAAAGGATGGCCAGTTCGTACCAAACGTTTGTAGGTCCCAGGGCATTATTAAAAAAAATGCGTTCATGCAAGTCTTATATAATTGAATATGGAAATTTTTAAAATTCCAAAAGACAGTTCGATTAAAAACCATTTTTATAAGTTATAGATAGAATACCACAAATTAATGAAATATGGGTTGGTCTAAAAACAGGACGGGCATTTCCCGACACATTTTTAATATAACTTCAGTTTTACTTAATGGAATTCAAAAATTTTAAATGATTTCTAAAGGGGAGTATGAGCGCTTTTTACCGATTTTAATTTTTTGGAAAATGTCATATGATAAAGCGAAAATCTTGACAGGACGAACTTTTTCTGACAAGAGAATGGCGATGAAAAGGGGGACATGTTGAATTATTGATAGAATGTGTCATGTCTGTCAAGAATGTTTACTTATTCTAAAAGCTTGTAATAAAAGGTACATCTTGATATAATAATTGTTTCATTTTGAGTTAGTTTAAGTCGAAAAATCTTGGCAGGACGGACTTGTTCTGTTAAAAGATTTGTATCGTTTTTTATGGGGATACAGTAACAAAACACCAAATACTTGAAAATTACTTAACGTCTGTCAAAAATCCTTTAGGATTAGGGTTAGGCTAGCTGGCTTAGTGGTCTGGAGCGCTGGGCTGTGTGCAGGCGGTGTTGCCAAAGATGTCACAGCGTTACGAGTTCGAGTCTCCCGGAGGGAATGACTATAAATTTGCTTCGAAAATTTGACAGTTCTAACATCGTAGGGGATTTTCACACATATATAAACGTCTAAATATTACATTTTACCATTATTTTGGTGATGCTAAACATATTTAGACGTTTATTTAATTTATTGTTATTTCCGCATCGTTTTGGAAAATTTTCCAGACCCTTCTTTGCTAACTTTATCTTCCCTGCATCAATTTGATCTAATGGAGCAGAGTAGCGAATAGAGTCGTCACATTCTTAGACGTTATATAATATTGATTTGTCGTTACATATATCATTAATTTGATCCTCTATCCTACATAATAACACCTAGATGAGTTGTCCCGTACTACTATACATCGTGTACTAAGTTACAACCCTAGATTATAATCCTACGAGGAGGAATGACCCGGCCAGCGAAAGGTATATTTTAATATAGCCTAGCTGACCGAGTGGTCTAGACCCGTAATTGGCAGTGAGTAATTTTTGTATGAAAAATAAGTTTTTAAGGAAACTATTTGACATATTTATTCAACCTCAATATCTCAGCTAAGATATTTTTTTGGCAAACTTCAACACCTCAGAGGTTAGTTAAAAGCTTTCCATTTTGGGCGATTTCGAGCTGATCGAAGGTCAAGATATATAGGAGACACACTTCGAAGTAACTGTAGTGCATGAGTTGAAGAAAGAAGAAAGGACGTGTTTAAAACGCCATAAATACAGCGAAAATAAAGCTGAAATCAAAGGACTGTACCAACCATGCAATATAAATTTGTTGAACAGGTTTAAGTTTTGGATAAAGTCTCCATCACAGGAGTGAAGAAAAAGATAGCAAGCAGATGCATGTGCACTGTTTGTGCCGACTGTCTGTTGAAACTTATCAAGCAGACTGTACAAATATGGTAAAAAATCTTAACACAATTCATTTAATAATTTCATTCCAGCTAGCACAAACACGTAGTAAAAATGTTTTAGAAATTATGTTATTAGAGCTATGTACACCTTTAAAATGTATGTCCTCTTCAAACAGGAAGTGGATATCCATGGAACCAAACTTTATACATGTGTTCTATAATTAAAACTTTATTGAAATTCAGCAAAAACAGAAGTGGATCCAAAAGGGGCCCAGGGTCCTCCTCATATTTGAAAAAAAAATAATTTGATGTTATAGAAAATTAATAATACTACCATTAGTGAGCCCCCTCAAAGGCCATATTTCCCCACCTTTTGGGAGTTTCTGGATCTGCTAATGATTTATATGAAACAGTGATTGCATATTGCGGTCAAATGAATGAATTGATACACTAAAAGACTAACAAATGCCATGATCACTTGTCATGGTCCAATCAGATTCTCATCACTGTATAAAACTTACCTTGAAAAAAAATAGTTCAGAAACATTTTCTTAATTCGTTTTTAAAAGTTTTTTAAAAATATATATTAAAATGTTGTTCTTACATTTCTACAACTATTTATTGAACATTTCAGAAAGCCATATTAAACCCATATCTGGACATATTTTTAACCTGTTTCAAAGGAATGTAATGAAAACATTATCAGAAAATATTTGTTTTTAACATATAAGTAACATTTTTATAACATATCCAAATAATGTTTAAAAAAATAGATCCAAAAACATTACAGTGACATGTTATTTAAATATTTCAAAAACATTTCAATAAACAGTTCTGAAAACCTTTTTCAAACTTAAACGGTGGAATGTTTCAAAAACGTCATCAAAACATTTTGAAAAAAATGTTCTGTTGAAAATGTTTTAGCAAACTACCGATAAAATATTTCGAAAAAGGTTCGCGCTACCTGGGATTATGTGTAAATTCATTGTTTTATTCGGAATTATCTTTCATGAACTAACGTAAGCCTCCTTTGATCTAAGATCGTCAATGGAAAGGAAAACAGTCAACTCAGTGAAAAATCCTTGCTGTACAATTCTTATCAATTTTTCAAAAATGCAATTACCTTTATACATGTATTTTAAATTTGTATAACTTTTCGGCCAGTTTTTAGTGGAGTCCGAGTTGCTCATTTGCTTTTGTTACTTTGTATGATTTTAGTTACTTTAATTTCTTTGTTGTGTATGTCTGTTTTCCATGTCTGGTCTTTGTCCCTGGATTACATTCTTTTGATTACCCCTATAATCTTGGTTCCCTTGATAAAATACATCACTGTATAAGCTAAATCGGTATACATCGGTATTTTTTCCTCAAAGACAAGCTCATGTTCAGTTTACGTATATAATCCCGTATACATTTTCTAATTGGAACTTCTATCACGTCAAAGGCCAGAGGGAAGGTAAGTCTAGAAAACTCCGAAAGACAACAAAAATATTGTTTTATCGTTACTGTCCCCCTAACTAGTGTGACCCTGGTATCCGAGGCGAGAACGCCGAGAACGTCCTTGGAAAATCATGGATACCTCTGTTCCTCAATTACAAGAATGTCAAGATGAACATTCTTCACAACAGACTAAATGTCAAGATGCCAATGGAAATGTAGATAACCCTAGACAGGCCAAAGTGAAGGTAGACAATGCAGAAATTAGTTTGTTTACATTCAATTTTATGAAATGTTAATCAGTTTAGACATGGTTCTAAGCATTGCCATTAGTATAAGGGTTAATTTGGATTGTACAAGGACTATTTGCAGGAATGGCTAAGTCATATTGGCCAGCTTTGAATATTTTGATGTGGTAACTCCGGGCTGCCAAGCTTTCAAGACCCAAATGCATGAGATTTAGCAAAACTTTGATAGATCAATGAGAAAAAAAACAATAGGTCAAAAGAAAGTGTCAACAAATCAACTTCAAAATGTATGAGTCACACATGAAACATGTAAGACTTGGGACATTTTCTTGTCCGATTTCCTTTAACCCTGCAAAGTCTTAGAAAATTCGGACTATTCATTTCTAACCGACAGTTTTATGGCATGTGTATTTGTTTATTACATGTGTATAATAGTTTCAATGTGCACAATTAATATGAGAACTGATTGTTCCATTCAGTTACTGCATGTACTTGTACAGTAAGATCTAACAACATTCAATTCTGCTTTCTGTTAAATCAATCTGATTTCACCTTTATCATGAATTTGAGGTGAATCATGAGGATTCTGCTAAGATTCAGAACTTAGACAAAAATGTTACATTAATATTGGAGAATAGTTAGATTCTACAGTGAACATGTACATGCAGTGTCTGGTACGTGTACATGTAGGTCTCATTTTAATGTGATTGTTCTAATGATGCAAATGTACATTGTACATTACAATTTGAAACAGTATTTTCAGAATACCTCAAAATATACACTTGAACCTCCAAATGGATTGAAATATGTTTTATTTTATGAAAGATAATGTTTTTATTCAGTTTTCATATCATTTGCATAAGTAATCACTTGCCTTGTTAGTCTCATTTGAATATACTAAGGTGAGATAAGTCTTCACGGTTGACCGATCCCAAAGCTGTACACACTTTGTTCTTACATATTAAAAGGAGAATACATAATATAAGTATGATGTTTAAAATAACTAATAAATGCATTAAAACCTGAAAAATACATGTAGTGAGAATACAGCCATGGATCCATTTAAATGAACGAACATGTGCTGAGTGCGTTTATTTGTCTGTCGCATTGATTATCCATCTGTCATAACTCTTTGTTTTGAATATATATGTATCTTTTTAATTTCCATTAAAAATATTACGTCTCAATAGAAAATATATGTTTTCTATAATTATCATGATTACTCTGTAATGTTTTTGGGGTATTCTTCAGTATTTCTATGGACCCTTTCTGAACACTACAAAAAATATAGTCCAAATGTAATTCCTTTTATATCATTTAATGCCTCTTATTATAGCAAGTAAATATGTTTCTTGCAATTTATCTGCTCAGTAATATTCTATTATTTATGCAAATAAAATTAAGATCTAGTCTTCATATCAACTTAAGATTTGTGGGACTCCTTTTTGGCCTTGAAAGATATTTAGTAATAAATTGTCAGTTAGGGAATTTATTTCTCGCAGTAATATGTGTGGAAGGATAAAATGTGTTTATATTTTCATTTTAACACTCTTATAAGTCAAATTATCTAATATTTTACCATTTATAAACAGGAAGTGATGAGCAGTGATTTTAAATAAGTGAAATTGGTGGGAAAATTCAAATTGATTAAAATGTCTAGATTTTGAAAATGTTGTGTTAAGGAAATTATTTTCTTAAGCTGATATTGGTTTTATTTAAGTATAATTGTTATATAGGATAAATACTCTGTTAATACAGCTTTTGAATGTAAATGCACTTTTGGATACATTGAAAACTTGGGAAAAAGATAAAATGGAACAAAAATTTGTAAATATGTGTGAAGTTGGATCAGTAGTATAGATTGACTTTCAGTTTATGCATATAAAAAGGACAGTTCTTAATATATTTTATATACAATGTATGCTCACAATTTTATTTAACATCATATAATCTTTGAAATTTTGTTCATGCTATAATTTTCACAAGAATGAAAAGCTGGCAGTGATGACAGCACTTTGATTAAGTCTACATAGTGATTTTACATGTATATTTTTTATTCATTACATAATGATTTTAAGCTTTGCTTATGAGGGATGGAGCTACATTGAATTTTGTATATGAACTCAAATAACTACACATATTTTGTTGATGGCAATATGTTCAACTTCGTAACCATTCGAAACCATAATTTAACTCAAGCCAAACTAGAGTTCCCCATTGTGACTTTCACCAAGACACTTTGTTACACAAATTACAATTTAACAATAGAAAAGGAAATCAAATACAACATTTTATTGTTCTTTTCCTGTCCCTAACTCCTGTAGAATAAGCAATTTCCTTGTTGTTTTTACAAGCTATTCTAATTAACACCTGAAGTGTCAGTGACCAGCAAAGGCCAGGTTGATTTTACATGTATTTTGTACCTGTGATTATTTCAATTTTTGTTTCACATTAAATAAAAATAATAGATTTAAAAATTAGATACATGTACACTTTCTAAGACTAATAATATGAAAAATATGAACAAGTACATGTACATTTTCAAGTATTTAGGAAATGTTCAACTTTGTATTTACAAAGTACATGCAGGTCCGGGTGTTAAAAGAATAGCCCTGCAGCAGCGCTAAGCTTGTCGTAAAAGGCGACTAAATAGTGCTCAGAAACCTAGCCGGGGGCTAGTCGCTCTGCCCACAGAGCAACTGGGATGTGTGCCCCAGGTGGTGGAATGGGGTACCCCTGGCATGTGGTATTCAATAGGAGTGGGAACCTTTGCGCTCCGCCACAGGAGGCTAAATTGCCCGACCTTACCCATCCCCCCTTTCATCTTGTGGCATTCACAATTCGTCGACCCTATTATCCTTGTGACCCATCCTTCTTTTTTTTACCATTTCATGTTCATTTTATCATCCATTTCATGTTCATTGTCTGAATATAGCTGAAATATTGCTGCTCGGACGTTAAACCCCAACAAACAAACAAACAAACAAAGTACATTTATAAGGAAATTTATTTTAATAGATAAGAAAATGTGCAGTTATGACAGGAAATTAGTAGATCAGTATTGATTACTTTAGGACTGATGTGACTTCTATAAAATTAGATTCATATTGTTTCATTAGTACAATAAGTATTTATTTAATAAAGAATATAAGTGAATTTTTTCCTGAAATTACCGACAGAATATAAACCACAAAAGTTCAATCAACACGTATTTGTCACTTATGGAGTATTTGCCGGGCTGGAATTGATCATAACAGATATTTTTATGAAGTAATGTGTTTATAAGTATATTTGACATTCAATTAAGCATACTGTAAGTAAATTTTTTAATACCAGACCAGCTATAAGTAAACTTTTTTACCAGTCTGGTATTTACCAGTAAATACCAGGGGTGATATTTAGTACCCAACCCTGCTTTGTGCTTGTGTTTAAGTTCAGACCAGTGACTTCTCAATTACATGTATGTCATTTCTAGCAGAACAATTTAAAGTTTTATCATGTTTAAGACCCCATACATACATGTACATGCACATGTACATAAATACGTACATGTACTTAAATATATATATATATATATATAGAATGCTGTTGACATACATGTACCATGGTTCCCATCTTTATTAAAATAACTGTCATGATGATATCATCAAAAATCCATCAGAAGAAAATGGAAAACAAATTCTGTCATACATGATACAAATGTAATTTCTTGAATTGAATAATCATGTACAGATGCATTTGAAGAAGAAGACATTTACATGTTACATACGAAAATTTGTAACCCACATTGTAGTTTCTTAACTTGCTGAGTAGTTTTTATGCATCAAAGGCACTTACGTACTGACAAACAGTTACATTAGTGATACAAGTCCTAGTATTGGTCTTGTTTCAGTCTGCCTCTTGACCTTCATCTCAAACTAACAAAAGAGGAAATATATGACAAAATGATGGCTTTGATTTCCCAATTGTCAACAATCCTTTCCTTTGTAGTAACAATTTATCAAATTTACATGGAGTTTTTGTCTTTTGACTCCTGGAAATTGTGACAATTTACCTTGTGTTAAAGTGAGAGCTCAGTGACTGATACATAAACTCATATTAAAGTATTATTGTTTGTGGGGTACAAATTGTTGTGGTTTTTGTGGGTTTGGTAAACCATGAAATTTGGTTCCCAACTAAAAGAAAATTTTCCATTTTTTTGTATAATAGTGTTGTCACATCCACAAATTCTAGAATCTATGAACTGATAACTTCTTCTTAAACCACAAAAAATGGTACATGTACTTACAAATAATATGCCTTTCACAGTACTAGCTTGTTTTATGGTGCTTTTCCCCAGCCTTAATGTAATTTTATACATGTAAATTTTGGATGTCTGTTTACTATTTTTGAGTTGTCTGCTGCACTTGCAGCATGATACTTGGTTAGAAAGGAATGATTCTGCCCTAATGTCAATAGTGTTTGACAATGTTCATCATCAATGTTTCTTAGCATTTTTATTTGACATTTTATTTTGAAGAAGTATCATCATTCTGTGACTGTGGATTTTATTACATTTGTTGTTGAGGCCTTTCATGACTTACTTGTGTGTGCATTTACACTGTACTTTTTACACTTATTGAAGACCTTTTGGTGATCACTGTAAGGATTCAGTATTTTTTATAATGGTTATATAATGGTGCCTTTGTTGCATTTCACCATATCTGTTCCTTTTTCTATAGCTAAAGGACAGGGATGTTATTGCCCATAGATTAAAGTTGTCATTTCACAACTTCTATGGCAATTACATGGGGGAAAAGTCAAAATATGCCATTGGTTCAAACAAATTAAAGATCTCCTTTACCAAACAAGCCTGAGATTGTCCATTTCAGTATGATCTCAAATGGTGATGAAAAATCAGCTGAATTGCAGACATTTGTATTTGAAAAGCATGTACATTGTATGATCTTGTACTTGGTACATGTAGTTAGTCCAGTCAATCTTCAGTTGACTTTCTTCAACGTTTAGTATCCTCACTATGCTCACTCTTGGTTTAAGGAGAATTTTTATAGACTTTTCTGGATTTGGACTACTGGTTAAATTGTGACATGTGTGAAGACTGTTGTTTACCAGCTAGTGCTTGGAGACTGAAAGTTGAACGAGTAATCAAGGGAACCAAGGTTACAGCGGTAATCAAAAGAATTTAATCCAGGGACAAAGACCAGACATACACAACAAAGAACATAAAGTAACTAAAATCATACATTCAAAGCAACAAAAGCAAATGAACAACTCAGACCATCAAAAACTGGGAGCATGGACCAGGTGCACCGGTAGGGTAAGCGTCCTCTGTTTTTTTAGAAACACCCACCGAGTTGCTCATAAAAAGTCAAGTCCGGGGTAGACAAACAAGGAAAGGAAAACCATGACTCGTTGAATAAATCAGTTTTCATGGTGCAGATGGATACACCATAAAGATCCACGAGTTCATGATGACAACCATAAAACTTCTGTAGTGATGACTTCAAATTTGTAGCAACATAACCCTGTTCCAGCAGCCTATTTGTTAGAGTTCTAGCATGATACAAATAGTCTGCGTAGTTTCGGCAAGCTCTGGCATATATTGCTAAGTTTGATTTTCTATTTCCAAAGCTTTATATTGCCCAAGCTTAATACTGCTCAACCATTATATTGTCCAAGCTTAATACTGCTCTACCATTATATTGCCCAAGCTTTATATTGCTCAATCTTTATATTGCCTAAGCTTAATAGTGCTCAAGCTTATTGCACATTTCATCTTCTAGAAAATTGAAAAATTTTTCCTCATTTTGAGTATGGATGCTGGAAAATTTTCTATTGATGTAACTGCCTGTGGCTGTTCAGTCTTGCTACACATATTTACAACATGTTTTTGTAAGGGTTGTTGTGTTTATTGCCTTTACTACATTCTGCATAATTGAATATTAACTAATCTCTTGTTCAGCTGCTATTATTTGATCTTTAACATTTCTTTCTCATTTCTTGTTTGATGTTTACATTTCAGTATAGTAAATTTGTATTTGAAGTATTTATTGAACTATTTTAAACTGCTTTAATTAATCTTTGTATGGCCAAACCTACATGTATGCCAACGGCATGCACCTTGAGTGTTGGATATTGATTGACATGTACAATGTAACATTTTATTATTTACAAAAAGAAAGTCTTTTGAATGCAGTTCGATACGCAATGTTCAATTGTTGGTCGTTCATTGTAAATGTAGCTTTTCTATGGTATAGTGCTCTGCTATTTAGAAAGCCTTGATAAAATCTATATCAGGTTGAAACTATACCAAAATGTTCTTGGGATCGTCAGTTATACATTGGCACTGTATCGGAGTGGTAGTAAATATTTAATGTTGACCGTAGATTGATGATGGGAGAAGTGGGTTTTAATTTATGATTGGTTCTTTTTCACTATGGATATGAATGAAAATTTTACAAAATCGTGTTCAGAGGAAGATATTCAAATGGTATGTCCATATTTTTCATGTAGTATTTACTTTTTAATTATCTATATTTTTTATGTACATTTTTTGAATTGAAGAAAATTTTAAAACTAGATACACTGTATCTAACAGAAAATAGAAGCATTATATTTGTTATAAAATACAATGTAAAAGCTTTAGATCTTAAAAAACAATGAAAATCTTTTAAGGCCAAAAAATAATATGTCCATTTCCTTGTATACTGCCTACATATACCTTGTATTTGTGTGCCTACCCTAGATATTTACACTGCCTACATATACGTTGTATTTGTGTGCCTACCCTAGATATTTACACTGCCTACATATATCTTGTATTTGTGTGCCTACCCTATATATTTACACTGCCTACATATACCTTGTATTTGTGTGCCTACCCTAGATATTTACACTGCCTACATATACCTTGTATTTGTGTGCCTCGCCTAGATGTCTACACTGCCTACATATACCTTGTATTTGTGTGCCTACCCTAGATATTTAAAGTCAAGATTGTTTTCCTATTACTTCACTGTAAGATGTTATACCCACCCTATTTTATTCTTATATCTTTTGCCTTATAAAGGTATAAATCACATTTTTTTTGTTCTTCTACAAGTCTGTTTGTTTGCACCCAACCCACTCACCTTATGCTTAAGGTTGTCTTTTTGCCCCCTCCCCCAGAACAAGGAGGAAGAACTACATATATAAATTTGTCAGTAAGTTTGTCTTCGGTATATTGAGGCTCAATGAGACTGGAGACCTTATTAACGATAAGAGATTTCTTACATGAATGCTTACAAATTCTTTGAATGCAATTCAAGGGAACAAGTAAAAAAAATGGTGAATTCCTTGCAAGTTTAAGAAATCTCAGTTCCATTGGGGAAGAGTGTGAGTACCCACTTCTTCTGTAAAATGCTGTATTTTATAGGCAATCTACAGATAGCCAGGAAGAATACTTCCATCACTTCCCACAATTCTTATTATGACCTCACCATGCCATATCACAATATCACCTGTGATGTTGCCAGTGGCCTTGTTTTGATTAGATTGTACAATGAGTGAAGCCTAGAGTGTGATACCTATGAATGAAGCCTAGAGTGTGACACCTATGAGTGAAGCCTAGAGTGTGACACCTATGAGTGAAGCCTAGAGTGTGACACCTATGAGTGAAACTGAGAGTGTAATACCTTGTCTAACTGTACAATGAGTGAAGCTCAGAGTGTGATACCTTGTCTAACATTGTTGAACAAAATAAAAACGCCCATTTCTGTGATGATTGATCGATTGATTATGGTTTAACATCCTTTGGTATATACACTGTATTTCAGGATGAGAATGATTGACTAATAAAATAGACCCTGTTTGTACTAATCTGACATGCTGAGTCAGATCTTTCTAGTGCTAGCTCATGGAAGCAACAGCCTGCAGGTAGGCATGCAACCCCACTTGGACACATTATTCTGACTCTGAGCCACTCTTTTCCCTCAAATGCTGAGTGTCTGAGGTGAAGCTATCAATACCAATTATAATATAGTCTATTGTAAGAAGTAAATTTCCTAATTAATAATTTTTGGAGCATTTTAATTTACTTCTTCATTTTATTTTGGAGTAAAATGTTGCAAGAAAGTGCACAACTCAAAAGTGTCCTTGTTTTAAGACATTGATTTTGACCTGTTATATATTGTGCTATTCTAAAAGTTTTTGCACTTAAAATCCTTGCTTTAAAGTAGAAAAAGTAGGACAAACAGAGCATTTGCTGTCGAGCTGTTATTTAGTAATTAATCTCAGTTTGAATAAAAGGGTTATGAAGGTTCATTCTTAGGAGGTGTGCTCATTTAAAATAGCTTCTCAAATTCTTGTGCTACCTTGCTACCTTGTTATTAGTAGAGGTCTTTCTTAAAAGGTTATCTCCCCTATCCATCAAGTGGGAGGTTACATAATACAAATTATTTTAGCATTCTTGTGTGAGGTATTTTATTATAATCTTTTTATTTAAGTAAGGTTAAAAAAGATTAAGACATTCAAATGTGAGTTAAATGGATATTTCTCTTATAATTCTCTATAAACATATTTACATGTAATTCCTTACTTCTAATCTTTTTATTGATTAGTACGTCATGCATTCTATTTACTAAAGACATTGATGTATGCCAGCAGGATCTAAGCTAATCTTATTTGTCTGTAAAAAATGAACTGTCCTCTATTCTAAATCTTGGCACTGATTCTCCAAGCATTAAATTGTCTCCCTTGGGGAAAAACAAAAGTGCAGCAATATCAGAAAGATGGCAAATCAGCAAAGTAATGGAAAAATTAGGGAAAGGAACTCACAGAAAGTGTTTTAAGGCTGAAAATAAATTATAAAGTTTATAAGTTTAATATCTATGACTCAAAATTTCAATGACTTCAGTCATAATGAACGTTATCATGAATGTCATTGTACAGTGTACATGTGTACAGTGTCATATGTACACTGTCTACAACACTAAAAAAATTTTTTATTTTTTTAAATTCTGTATTTTGATGAAATCGGCATTGTTTATAGGAGCCAGTTTTAACCATTTGAAAATCATTTCATTGTTACAAAGTTAATTTGTGGATATCACTGTGAGAGACTGAATAAATATGATAATTGTTTCCACATCAAAAGGTCTCCGTTTAAATGGTCACCAGAATTGTAGTGGGTTGTTCACCTCACAGGTTTTAAATGTGTAAAGAATATAAGGTATTATGGGTAAGTCTAAAAAGCATTTTTGATATACATTTGTATAACAGTAAACCAATAACTCAATATAAGTGTATTCATTTCTTCTGGTCCAAAGTTTGCATGTATTGAGTAAAAATTAGTAGAATCGATATGTTTACTAGTATTCAAATTACAGTTTGTTTACATATTTAATCTAATTTGTAAATTTGTTAACGTAATCAAGAAGGTACATGCGTATGTGTAAGGATTAAACTATTACTGAATGACATTGAAAAATTAATAGGTCAAGAAGGGAATTAATCTTCATAATAGTTCATAATCTTCTTTGGTACTGTTTGGGAGTATATGGAAGGTTTGTTGGACTTGTGAAAATGAAATGGAAAATAATAATGATACTATTCCAGTCTCATTTGTAAAGAAACAAGTAAAGGTATGCATAACTTGATATTTTTTTTCCAATTAAAAGTTTTTGTTTTTTTATTATATTTTAAAGAATGACCTGTGGCCCAAGAAGGGTTAAAAGTTGTTGCCAAGGATTGACATAACATGGGGTGCTTCTCACAATCTGCAAAAAATTTAGGAATCTGAAGTGTCAAATGGGGAAAATCTCCCAACATGTATAATGTACAAACACAACCAGTAACAGATAAAAAACAAGTCACACCCAACAAAATAAAAAAAACCAAATGTGGCAGTAATATAGTTATCAGTGATGTTTCTTTTTCATTACACTTTTCTCTTCAACTACTCCACATATACTGATTATAGTTAGAACGTATTATAGCCATATTGACAGAAGCTTAATAGGTACAATGTATAGGCCATATTGTGGGATTCCATTTCAGACTGAAGAAAATTTAGGTACAATGTATAGGCCATATTGTGGGATTTCATTTCAGACTGAAGCAAAATCAACATACTACTGTAAACATTAATTTTCTCGGTTTGTATTTTTCACGTATTCTGTCAAGTGAACATATTCGCAAGTATCAATTTTTGTGGTTTAAAATATGATTAACATTAAATAATGTTAAAATTAAAAAATATAATTTCGTTTGGACTATTTTTCATGGTTTTCTGTCCATCACAAAAATAGCGAAAATTAGTATGTTTACAGTATTTGATGACTTACAGATAATTTATATTTATATTCATATGATATCTTGGGTAGGGAGGGGGAAGTATCCTCACATTTTTTTTTTAGATATCAGAAGGCATCTGATGTTCCCAACAATGAATCACATACACTGCCCAAATCTGTTCATTATCAATTCACTCTTTTCTTAAGTAAAAGTAATTACTGGGTAAGGTGGTTGAACTGTAGATACATTTGATACTACCATGGATGATCCTATAATTAAACTAGAAATTAAATATTGATAAGATCAAGATAGGTCCACACGATTTATTGCACGTCTTACCTAATTGCTACATCATCAATATTTCTCTTAGAATTACACTGATCAGCTCTGACAACTTCTATCAGACTTTTGTTTTAATGGAACTAAAAATTAATTATTCAATAGTTTTAGCAAGAATTTTGGGGAAATCTGAACATCTAACTGATTTGGATGTACAAATAGGTACCTAACACTTTTCAGAGTACATGTACTGTTGGAAATTGTTTTGTTTGAGTAAATGGGCCATAACAACTATTAGTGGGAACAAAACATTTGGGAATTGTTTTTTTTCCTATACAGTACCTCTAATTCACAATAGATGTAGTTATTATTTTTCAGCCCACATGGCTGTAAGATTTTACATAGTGTAGCCTTCATTAAATTTCCTCTCAACAAGTGGATGGTATATTGGAATCACATTGTCCATCTGACCATTCATATGTCATTTGGTCCATCCAACTTTCTTCACAAGTATCTTGACTCCCTGAATGGATGGATTGATTTTAAATTGTATGTAGATTTATCTGGATTGGGCATAAGTTGTATATGATTTTGGTTGCTGTTTCATATCAACTTCCTGTTTCTGCGACCCTTCCCATTTTCCCTGTTTTGAGTGAATGGGGGGGAATACTTCATGTAATTTCATGTTGTTAATCCCATTATAGGGACTTGCAATTAGACTGTTTTCAAAGTTATTTTAACTTGAAGTTTAGGCAATCAATGTTTTAGTCAATATCTCATGGGAATTTTCCTTAAATCTTGGAAATATAAATCATAAAGTACAGATCGGTGACAGATCCATGTACAAATCATGCAGGGGTGAAAAGTGGGTGGAAAGATCATATAATTTTTTAAAAAGTTATGTTAAAAATGATTCAAGGTCTTATTAAATTTAGACCTAAGATAACATATAAAATGTCTTTAACTGTGAAATGTTTTATCATCTTCTT
This sequence comes from Perna viridis, assembly GCA_037379345.1. Lineage (NCBI taxonomy): Eukaryota > Metazoa > Mollusca > Bivalvia > Mytilida > Mytilidae > Perna > Perna viridis. The sequence goes on along the minus strand of CM074515.1, from coordinate 47,241,243 downwards.
TGTAAGGGAGATAACTTTGACTATACCATCACATCAGAGAGTCAGTTTTACATTGTATCTCTTCTTACTTGAACATACATTTGTTTGTATTATTGAATACTTTAAAACTTACAATGATCATTTCAAATCAATTTTCTTTACAGTTTACAGTTACACCAGTTGCAGAGGAAGACCATGATATTCGAGATAATACGCCTGTTGACGAGTCCACGGCACTCCATTTTGATATGGACCATATGGGTGTGGAGAGTAACAATGATACACTTACACATAACAGCATTACTGCTTTGTTGTCTTCCAAATTCAGGGTAGGATATTTTTTTAGTTGTTACCTACAACAAAGTGCTGCGTTATGCAGTTTTTTGCAGCATTTTTTTATGTGCAGAATCTGACATTGCTTAACAGCATTGGCCAGTGATTTGCAGTATTTATCTGTGATTAAAAGAAAATGACAGTTATTTGCAGCTCTTAGCAGTATTTCTCAGTGATTTATTGAATTTACAAGTGATTGTAGCATTTATCAGTGATTAAGTGATGAATCTATAAGAACATGAAGAACCAGACAAATAATGAACCATGCTCAGATAAACACACAGCTTTGAAATGTGTGCACATACAGGTATTTTTTGGTCTATTGAAATGTTTTTCTTAGAAGTATCAGAGGATGCAGAAAAATAAGTTACAATATAATGATAGGGGAAAGTGAGTTATATCCCTTTAAGTATGATACAGTGTTATTTATACTTCAAATTTCTGCCTTTCAGAAAACATTTTGATTAAGATTTCTCAGATATATTTATTTTTTTCCTCCATGATTCTCCTGCTGCCTGGTTCTTACAAAGAATAGCACTTAAGCTAATGACTACTTTGTAGCATTTGACCTGCAATTTGACACTTATAGAATATGTTCATCAAAAAGCCGGTAATCGTTGTGGGGTGCTAATTTTGGCTTATTTTAGCAGTCTGTCTAAAATCGCCAAAATTTATTCCACCATATATGGACCTATACTCCTTAAAACATTCATATTTCCCATTTTAGTGTATGTGCATCATTTATCGTGCATTTACATATCGTTTTGCATGTGTTTAAACGTGCAATAGAAGCATTTATATAAACCCATGCAAGAAGCATTCATTTAAAAACATGATAGGAGCATAAGTTTAAATGCGTGCTGGAACTGTTCATTTATACACATGAAAGAAGCATTCGTTTATTTTTGTACGTTCATTATTTCCTTTATTCAACTGTTATTGTTATATTTTTTGTTATAATTAATTTTTTATCACTATTTTTCATTGTTTGTCTATTGTGCATTAAAATGCTTGCTAAGAGCGTTCATCTATTATGCGTTAAAAAGCATGCCAAGTGTTTGTGTATCGTGCATTTAATGCACGCTAAGAGTGTTCATTTATCGTGCGTTTAAACACGCACTAAGAGTGTTCCTTTATCATGCATTTAAAAACATGATGGAGCGTTCATTTAAACACACAACAGAACTTAGAAGCATTTAATTATTGTGCATTTGGTGTCAGAGCGTTTAGCATGCGACAAGGCATGATGCATGCCAGAAACCTAAACATCTCAAGGAGTGTAAGTACTAAACGCACCACATATCATCAGCTAAAATTAGAAACATTGAAATTTTTGGTATACCCTTTTAGTTCAAAAATGCAAAATTTTACACCCTCCAAAACAACCTCCTTTATGGTAATTGTAGCAAACTTAAAGAATGAAAATCTTGAAAATTAGTGGGTAACACAGAAGTAAAATATTCTTCACAACTTCTATAAAATCTACTCTTTTTGTATGATTGCCTAGTTTTCCCAAATCCCTGAAAGTTTATTTTTTATATACCCATTCCCAATAAAAAACTTACACCTCTTTTCTATATTTTTTAAAGCTGATCTTCTTGAACTTCGTTCTTTTACACCATATCCATCTTCTAATATTGATCATGTTAAAGAAGAAATTTTTCAGATGCTCAGTATAAATCACACCTGCATCATGAGTCCTGTCATATTTGGTTCATACTTTTTTTGTGAATTTCATAATAAATTGTTAAAATCAATTTCAAAAAGGATAAAATACATATTAACGAACATCATTTATCAAATTTCAAGTAGCTAGGCTATGGTATACCATTAAACATGTTCAATTTATCACACAGTAAACTACAAAAACATGGATTTAAATGCAAGCCTTTTCCAAAAAGAGTTCCAGTGTGGACAAGCAGGAGAAAATTAATATGGCCTTATATCACTTTGTACTATTTAAATTTGAAGCTTTTGAGATAAAGAAGACATTTAGTTTTTTTTCTTGTGTATACAGGATCTAATTTTTTTTATTAAATACAGGTATTTTAATTTGTGTTGTTTGCAGATTTACTGTTTTTTTGAAGTTGGTTGCAGGGCTACCATTTTCTTTTTGGTTGAATCTAGGAGTTTAAGTTTAATGTAATATGATAAATTTTTCCTAACAATTTTGGCACCCATAGTTCTTTCGGTACAACTACTCTACATTGAAGAGTGCAGCATGTTGGTTTTTTTGTTTGTATTTTGTTTTTTGGACTCTCACCACAACACATCAAAAGGGCATAAAACATTCCATCTAGATAACATTAGATACCAGTACAGAATTGGGAACATCTTTGGTAGATTTGGTAGATTGAACTGATTATATTACCCTGATATATGGATCAATGTAGTTAAGGGGAATGTAGCAAGGACTCTCAATCTCATTAAAATCATATCTTTCACTAAGGAAAGTAGTTAAGGGGAATGTAGCAAGGACTCTCAATCTCATTAAAATCAGATCTTTCACTGTATGCTATGGCTTATATAGTGAGAGATCTGATATTAATGATATTGTCTCTATGGCTGTCTTCATATTTATTGACTTTTTCTTTTTACTTTCTGTCTCTATTAATGCCTTCTCAAATCACAGAATGACAGCTATGAGTCGAGCAAGAACGAGAAAGGAACAATTCAGGTAGTACATGTATGTGTGGTGTTTCGTAGGCAAACAGTAGTAAAAATTAAAGTTGTTATTATGCCAGAGTATGAAATACTAACCAGCCCGCATGTGCAAGACTATTGTAGTTCTGTGTTCTAACACAGGCTAAAAATAGAAAAGTCTACATCTGGCAACTGATATTCAGAGCTGGCTCAATTTTTATGAGATACAAACCTAGGTTTTTAAAGATTTTCAATGCTACATATCTTAATTCACCACAGTTTTCTGTTTAGTTTTGGTAGTTGTAGCAGACTGTCTGTAGAAATTGTTGCAATCAGTATTTTACAAGCACATAGATTTTGTTTATTGATTTTTTTTTAACTATTTGACTGAATTTAGAGAAGTTCACCTATTTTCTTATTGATAATGACTTAAAATGACTTTTGGCAAGTGAGATTTTAAGTGCATGATCAGTGAAATCTTTAACACCAAAGATAAGATTTCAAGTTCTCTAAGGAGGCTCTGCTGAGTCATATAACATTGAAATCTTACCTATGTGTGTTCTTGACTTACCAGTCTTGCTATTTTTTGGCATTTTAAAAACTTTTTTTTTCAATTTTAAATACTAGTACTCAGTTTTGTTTCAAGTAGGCAAACTCAGAATGCCTTTTTTCTACTCCCTTGTATAAATAAGATAAGCAAATGCATGTACCATTAAAAGAAAACAATAAAAAAAATGTGAGTCAATAAAAAATATATACCAACCCAAAGGTAATAATGGTAATGCTGAAGTTTACATGTACAGTATTGTTGGCTTACAGGATATACAGAAAAGGTTAAAGAAGTATGGGATAGAAGCTCCTAAGTTCAGGAAAAGACTCGTCTCCAAATGGGAGGTTTGTGCTTTTTTATAAAACTTAAAAAATTGAATGCTGTGGTATTTTTTTCAGAATGCTTCAAGTCTCAGATTGTTGAAGTGATGAACTACCTGAATGTAGATATGTTGAAGATTGAGGTCAAGTGTGTGCTATTTCAAGTACTTGAAATAGAATGCCCTTTCTCAACTGAACATTTTTTTAAAGGTTTAAATAAGCATATTTGGTTAGAAAATACTTAAGATGTATTATATTTGACAGTGTTCTTGCACAATATTACCTATTCAATTAACTTTAATACTGAAAAAAACATATGAAGAGAAATCTGTCTCAACTAACCCCTTTTGGGTTTCAGATGTGGTCTGTTTAGACAGGTGTTCCATTTAGACAAGTGTTTGTTTTATACAAGTATTCCATTTAGACAGGTGTGCCATTTAGACAAGTGTTCTTTCTATACAGGTATTTCATTTAGACAGGTGTTCCATTTAGACAAGTGTTCTTTTTATACAGGTATTCTATTTAGACAGGTGTTCCATTTAGACAAGTGTTCTTTTTATACAGGTATTCCATTTAGACAGGTGTTCCATTTAGACAAGTGTTCTTTTTATACAGGCATTTCATTTAGACAGATGTTCCATTTAGACAAGTGTTCTTTTTGTACAGGTATTCCATTTAAACAGGTGTTCAGTTTAGACAGGTGTTTCATTTAGACAAGTGTTCTTTTTATACAGGTATTCTATTTAGACAGGTGTGCCATTTAGACAAGTGTTCTTTTTATACATGTATTTCATTTTGACAGGTGTTCCATTTAGACAAGTGTTCTTTTTATACAGGTATTCCATTTAGACAGGTGTTCCATTTAGACAAGTGTTCTTATTATACAGGCATTTCATTTAGACAGATGTTCCATTTAGACAAGTGTTCTTTTTGTACAGGTATTCCATTTAAACAGGTGTTCAGTTTAGACAGGTGTTTCATTTAGACAAGTGTTCTTTTTATACAGGTATTTCATTTAGACAGATGTTTCATTTAGACAAGTGTTCTTTTTATGTAGGTATTTAATTTAGACAGGTATTCCATTTAGTGAAATTGAAAAAAAATTCAAAGTGATATAAAGGAACTTGAGAAAATACCTGTTATAGACAGGTTTTGTAATTAATCAGAGTTTCACTGTATTAAATGATTTGTTTTATTATTGCAGAGTTTGAACTATGATGTATGTGAGAATGTATTATATATAAAAAACAGAGACCAGCACAGATCTAAGGTATGCATGAAGACATTACTTTACTTCAAGTGACACGAGAAATATCTTGTTTGTAAGTAAAAATATTCTGCAAAATATATGCCTACCCAAATTGTCAGTAGGTGTTATTTAGGGCTTCTGCTTAGCTTATTCAATTGATATCCCAATAGGGGAAATATCAGGGTCAGATCCAGACACTCTGAAAAGGGGAGGTTTCTCCAAAAAAGGGGGGTGGATGGTGCTAAGATATTATTTACCAGCTTTTGTCAATTTTAATCATGAAAATGACAAATTTCAAATAAAGGGGGGGTGTCAACTCCCTGCAACCCCCCCCCTCTAGATCCGCTACTGAAATATTCAGGCAATGACAGTTATTTTATTATCAAATTCACAACAGTGGAGTATTATCTAGTCTTCAGGTACTTGCACTAAATGACTTTTATTATTATTGTTCTTATTAATCCTCCAGATTAGAACAATTGAAATTACACAAACACGCAGACACTCTTCTTTAAAAACACTAAAAATAGGACAATTGAAAGGAAGCCATGACTCAGATATACCTCAGCTCTTTGATGTTTTGAGCCACTAAAGATTAGCCTGAATGACTCATAGTATGTGAAATGTTATTAAAGGTTGTTAGAAAAAATGATGCTTTTAGCAGTTTTAAGACAATATCTTGAAAACTATGATAGTTAGAAACCTTTATTTGCTGAAATGATCCATATGATGAGTCCTACAAAAGTCTTCTTGAGTCAAAATTGTTGGACAATTCCTTGTAAAATTTATTGCCCTTGAAAGACAAAATTTAACCAGTTGAGCAATTCAGGCTCCTGGGAGCCTCTTGTTTGTTTTGTCAACATACTCAAACTACGTAGTAGAATTTCACAAGCTTTGCATGTAGTAAGGATATAATAGGCAGTTGTGCTTATTATCTGCTTTTTGATAATTAGAGAACTCTTGAACTAATGTTGTTATGATTTTTTCTTTCATTTTAGAGATGGATGAGACTAGCATTACTTAGTAAATGGCTGATAATGCTAGGTATTGGTTTGTTAACAGCATGTCTAGCAGCTGCTATACATGGTATCGTGGAGGAACTGTCACATATCAAGTTTACCTTTCTTAGTGATTGTATCCTTGCTATCTCTATATGGGGAAGTATCAATGACCTCGTGTACATGTATGTGGTCTGAAACTTAAATGGATCAAAACTAATCTTTTAAAAATAATGTATGTAAATATTGAGTGATTGTTTGACATAGTGACAGAACAAGTATTATTGGAAGTCTTGACTATCCCTGTTTGTCAAGATGTTTGCACCATTAGCAACATGACAATGCACCCTTAGCAACATGACAATGTGCCCTTAGCAACATGAGCATGCACCTTCAGCAATATGATCTTAAATCTTAAATCGAGTATATACATGTATATAAATATAAGTTTTGAATGTGTGACTCCTGTTATTACCAGAATCAATACAAATAGTTCTGGCTTTCATAGACAACACACAAAAACATATGATTTAAACAGTAGTCTTTGTAAGAATCATGCAAATTCTGTAAAATGTGATACACTTCAAAAAGGCTGCATATTTTTATTTTTGTTATTAAGTTGCTTTATGGGTCTATATTATGAAATGTGTAATTATTCATTCAAATCTGCCTGCTCTTAGGAGATAACCCACATTGAAAATCCAATAGATTCTATTGTATTTGAGTGTCATTTACAGAGTTATCTCCCTTAATTTTGAAATCGACAGTGCATCCTATATAATTTTTATCTCCTAAGAGCATTGGTTATATGAAAAACCAAATGTTGATTTCTTTTTACTATGGCAATTCAAAAAAAATATCAGAAATAAAAATATGTAGGTTTTTCACTCATGAATCACATTTTGCACGATTCTTAGCTGGAGTACTACTTAAACACTCAAATGCTCTAAAATGGTCTGAAGTTATGCTGTTTGTAGCTATTAAGATATGCACAGTAAACCAGATTCTAGTGTAGAAAATATGTTAACTATTTGTATGGTAATGAAGATTTTTAAATCATATGATAATCATATGTCATTTGAATCACTTGGCACCTTTTTATGAGGAATTGACATATTCCTTTAGTGCACCACCTGTTTTGCTGTCTGTCATGCTAGCCATTACTCCACTTGTTACACTAAATAAAAAGATATGATGAATACAACTTCACTAGGATGAAAAATGTCAACTTGAGGCCTCCCATGGTTCTTCATTGAACAATGTTAGGCTGCAGCTGGCCCCAAAACAATATTAAAGGTATACACAGTTACAGAAAAATAGTTGCCCACACTCCAGCAACACAAATGTAAACAGAAAGTGAAAACAAAACAAAACAAAACATGCAGAGGTAAGAAATTCCTGACTTGGTATAGGAGCAAATAATGTGGCGGGGTTAAAGTACATTGGTGTGATGTTTGTTGAAGTATATGTACAAAATGTAGTGAAATAGTAGATGTACTGCAGATATTTTAGGAAATGGAATGCACTGTGATAGATATCGGCAGGTGGTAATGTAAGGAAACTTTTTAGTATCTCGGAAGTATTATACTTGTATTTGAAAATTTGAAAAGATACATGTATTGTGCATTGTTAATTAACAGTAGAAAGTTCCATGTATGACTTAACATCTAAATATGATGAAATATTCCTTGATTATGTTGTCAGATTTTGATCGATGTGCTAAGAATGATTGTATGTATTTACCTGTACTGATGTGGTTGGGCATGAACCTAGTGGTTACATGTTTGGCTGCTGTACTTGTAACATTCCTTCAGGTATTTAGACATATCAGAGTAACCATATTATGGTTCCTATCCATTGGGTATCAGGAAATTTTGTTAAAGGATGAGGTACATTAAGGGATGTTTCATTTGGAATGGGTAATTAACTTCCTGGTTCTCTTGAATGTAAGAAAACCAGCTATTTTGACCAATGATTATGACTTAAATATGCAGTACAAATAAATTATAAATAAAAAGACTTTAGATTTAATACTTTTGTTCAGCAAGTAAAAGTTTGCTTTTATTCGGACATCAATTTTCAGGAAAATATTGGGAGGCCAATATTTTCAACCTTTGGTACAAGTGGGCTTCAGCATGGGGTCATATATATGCAAATTTCTTGATTATCAATTTTGTGTATTTTATGAAAGGTCATAATGTTATTAAGGATGGGATTTGTGGTATACATTTGTTCTTCCATAGGAAGAAGCTCTTGAGTTCTCTTCCTTTGTAAAACAAAATACTATTATTTACTAATGGCTTTCCAATAAGGTAAAGGAATTGTTTTAAATTATTTTACCCCACGCAACAAAGTTGTGGAGGGTATAATGTTTTTGACCCGACCGTCCGACAGTCCATCTGTTCATCTTCAGTTTTCTGGACATTTCTTTGAAACGCTTGCAGATATTGACATGATTTTTGGTATATAAGGTCACCATGATAAGTTACAGGTCAAGTGTACGATTACAATGATATTTACTTTTGATTAATTTAAAAACACAAAGAAATCACAGTCTGGAGTTTGAAACTACCATTCTGAGTAACAGAATTTAGTTAGAAGATAAAGGAAAAATCATTTTCAAAAATCTTTTTTAAATTTTATTTTGTTGTAATCTTTTCTAATGCCTGAAAAAAACACTCTAATTCCTTGTTTATCAGGTTCCTTCTACATGTATTTCTCTTTCAATCAAATTTACTTGAGTATCCAACATGGGGATATGTGGGGTATGTGAGCGTGCTCATTAAGGTTCTTTAAATATGCAATATATATATTATATGTTATGGTTTTTCTGTTATGTTAGAAAATGAGCAAATTCAATTATAGACTTCAATAAATTTGTCTATTCACTTAATTGTTTTAAATCAATTTTTACATGTCATTTATTTGCAATTATTTTTTACTGCAGAAATGATTTAAACGGTAAAATATTTGAGTTGTTTTAGTAGAAATAATAGATTTTTTTACATTTTGGGAAATCACATTTTCATAACTGGTTTTGTTTTTTACAGCAAAAGGCTGCTGGTAGTGGAATCCCACTTATCAAGGCCTATTTAAATGGTGTAAAAATTCCTGGGCTCCTGTCGTTCAGGGCTTTTGTAGCCAAGACATGTGGTGTTGTACTGTCCATACTAGGAGGGCTCATGTGTGGCAAGGTGAGTTTGTTTACTATGTCAGGTGTTGTGCATTACACACTACAGGTAATATATACCGTGTGTTTTCTGCTTTAGTGTGTTTTAGTTCCATAGCACGCTGTTTAAATATTTAATTTTAAAATTTTAATTCTTGAAGTGTTTAATTTTTGTTTACAACATAATTCACTATATTTTGTGAGAGCAGTAACACAGCTTTTTTAAATATTGGATATACTCATAAAATGTATTTTCTGTAATAAATAGATGATTAAATGAGTGATAAGCTTCAAAAAACATTCTTTAAAACTTGGTATTATATTATTTGTTCATGTTAGCTTATTAGTAATAGGACAACTCTATGCTTTCTTTCAATTGTCTTCATTTCATTATATTGGCTTTTGGAAAAGAATAAAAACAGGAAAAAGAATTAAATATCTAATAATTGTGATGCTTATTGAGTCATTTTCTTGATTGATAAGGACCAAGAAGTGTAATGCTTTAAATATTCAATGTATTGTATATGATAAGCTCAGCCAGTGAAGTACTTTGTTGTACACACATATTCTAAATATTGTGGTATTTAGACATGCTAGAAATGTCACATATTACACAACTGGCTGTAAGTTTTTATTGAAGCTAAAGTCTTTTATATTCTTCAGTCATTTATAAGAGGCCTGGGGTATTGTTTTACATTTTTTTATTTAAGCTTTTTTGGAATTTTTATTGGTACATGTACATGTACTTAGACTGCTTAAGAATATTTTACACAATCAGAATTAAACATATGCTTTTCATATGCTTAGGATCAGCATAAAAAAAAAACATCTGAAATGTGTAGTATGAAAAGAGTCTTAAAATATGTTTTAATGTGTTTTTCCGTGCACACAATATATATATTTCCGTATTAGTCCTATATACAATTCCTGAACCAATCCATGCAATGATTTGACGGATCAATGACCGCTGACTGAAATGATCGCTCTGATCAGAGTTTTGTTATGTAAAATGAAGGATGATTTGTTAAAAATAAAACAAATGTAAAATAAAAGTATAAATTGATATTTAAATCTGCTGCATTATATTTATATGTGTAAAATTGACAAATAAAACAACGGAATTTGTATAACATATTAACCGCTCTGTGGTCATGTGATGCGATCACCTATTTAATTGATCAGTTTGACGGATCGATGACTGATCTGAAACTGATCAGTGATCGATGACCAACTTCAATTTTTGTTGCACTGACCGGTTCAGGTACTGTATATGTTCCATTGGTGTTTTTTTCAAAACATATGAAAATATATGTTACACCTTTATCCTGTGTAGTAAACTTTGTCAGACTAAAGAAAAAAAAACTTTCCTAGGGTTTAGCATGTGCGTTTTCCTTCACATTCCTATACTTTGTAATTACAGCTCTTGGTGTCCATATCAGTCCATGCAGTTTATTTCATAAAACAATATATACATCATTTGATTCTAATATTACTTGCTTCAAAAACAACAGCCATTGTTAAATGATAATAAACATATGAACACTGCCATAGACAAATGGATGTGTTATTTCCAATGTCATGTTTAATCTAATTGTACCTATATCACAGTAGAATTTGGTCATTATTTTATGCAACACATAGGCTGCGTCTTTTCATATACATGAAGAAAATAATTCTTTTAGAATCAAAATAATTTATTAAGGCTCCATGTTTTCATTGTTTTACCATAGGCTTGCCATTTATCTGAATTTATTTTACTCCAAGCGATAGGGCAAAAATAATGACATAAATGACCAGCTCCTGGTAAAACAATGATAAGATGGGGACTCTGTTTATTATTTCTTAAATATGATTGTCTATTCCCCATTCTACACATTCTGATTTACTACAGACTTGTTGGCTTTTGCCACTTTCACTGACAGAAATAACAGGCTAATTATTATGGTAAGTTTACATGTACAACTCCTGATAAAAGCTAGGCAAGATCTGACTAATCATTGTAAATTCTGTGCATGTGATTTGCACTTTTGTCATTTTAGACTGAAATTTTGTTCAAATTTTTGTAGTGATGTTGAACAACATCCTTATTCAGTCATATCTAATAGTAAAAAATCAAGTTTTTAATATTGCAGTTCCATATACATACCTGTCACATTTCTCTCAATGACAAAATTGCAATGCTTTCCAAATTTACTGTATATCTGTTTTTTATCAGCTTATTTGGTGTTGTGTCGAACTTCAATTGCTAATTTTTGCCTTAGTTTTACCAGGACTTGTATGTTCTGACATCAAGTAGGCTCTAGAAAAGCTTTATGGGTAGACAAAGCAATTTGTTGTTTGTACGTCCGAGGATTGTATGTTTATAGGAAAGATACATGCACATATAGACTAAGATGTATGTAGCATGCAACCATGGCCAGCCAATGAAATGTAAGCATGCAACCATGGCCTGCCAATGAAATGCAAGCATGCCACCATGGCCATGACAATGTAATGTACGTTTGCTATTGTACTGTATAATTTCAGACATGGTCGTTCAGTTGTAGATGCATGTTGATGTGATACCACTCCGAGTAAGATTAATGCATGGATATCTCAATGTTGTACACAGAAAACACTATACACAACCAATATATGCATGTAATGCTTAATATCACTTTTTAACAATTTGTTTAAGCTGTTCATTCCAGCTTTGTTGACAATGTGACTAAAATGTTTGTAACTGAAGGTCTGCAAGAAATCTTTAATAAAGAATTGACTGAAGAAATGATTTTTCAAAGGCTCGGTGTAGCTCATGGTTTATTTGTTCAGACTATAAGTTTGAGAATAAGCCTGAGACATTTATGATTTGAATAGGCCATTTTTCATTGATCTTCATAAATATTTGTTACTTTTATTGAACATTATAAGCTTAAATGACATTTGATATTTGATAACTGCAGTCATTGTAAGATATTGTTATATGATACAGAATGATTATTGTTATCTTTAAATCATATTGCTACCTTTAGTCCAAAATGCTAAGAACTACTGAATACCATAATTGTCATTTAATCAAGGAAAGACCAACTCTGTTGCATGAACATCATCATTTTATGCGCTGTAAAGAATCAAAATGTGACCCAGATAATTGACTGCTAATTAGATCAAACACCACTAAAATAAGAGAAGGCAAACATGTTTATCATATGTACATTTTAGTCATGTAGCTAATAGCACTAAATATAAAGTTTTTCCTTACACTAGATGCCTGTATTGGCATATTTCCCTTAACGAACCAAGGTTGTATGATTACAATATATCTCTTATCAGGAAGTGTAATGTTTTAGTACAGTGGAATAGTGATAGCTGTTAATACCAGTAAAAACCATGATGAAAGTTAAGAACATTCTGTATATAATTCCCATAATGAAATTTGGGAATATTCCTTAGATAATACCCATTATAAACCTGTAACGAGACTCTGTCATGGTAACTGGTACTTGCATTAAATATTCACTATGTTCTTTTTAGCATTTGAACTTTCAGCTGCTAGTAATGACTCAGTCTAAATTAAACTCTTTGTAATGATGTACAAAAACCTGTTGGTATATAGATCTTTGGGCTGCGTAGCTATTTTTTGGTCAATATGTCTGTTGGTCTGTTGTGGTTCTAGGTTATGGTTTGTGTTTAACCTTTGTTTTTACAAAGAACTTGGTAGGTATGTACATCATAGTACAAATATGTAGAAATTCAGTGAAACCCATCTAATGGACTGAAAAATTTGTGTGGTATAATTAAATATTTAGTTTATGTTGGTTCAATTAAAATGATTTGAAGGAACTTTAGAATATTTCTGGTTTATACTGGTTTTTGGTTTATCCAAGATTCAGTTAAGACAGTTTGTTTTTTTTTTTATTGATTGGTATATATGATAAGGGTTTTTGTAAGAGGATCAATGTTTTGTAATGGCATTTTGTTGATAATATCAGTATCAGTTGTTTGGCACTAAATTGTCAAATTTGATCATTTTCTGATAGAAAAAAATGAAATTGGAAATCTGTATGATGCATGTTGTTTTTAAGGAATTCCATACTTTGACAATCTCTGCTTTTCAGTGTATATACAAACCTATTATACACCCTAGTGTTTATTGTCTTTAAATTCTATGTTTCAGCTAGTAACTTCTATGAAAGTACTTAAACTTATGGGTACCAATTTTGGTGGTTTAGGGAAAGATAATCGGTTAAAAGATTCTTGAATTCGGTGATTTGACAACTCAATCATACAAATGAAAGAGAAATTTACTCTTGATTGGAAACCAAATTTCATTGTTTACCAAACCCGCAAAAACTACAAAAATTGGTACTTAAAAGCTTAAAATGTGAAGATTTATTTCTTACACTTACATGTGTTAAAGAAGTTCCAGTGTGTTATATATATAATATATCAAAGTGTCACTTTTTATAGGTTTTCTATTTCCAGGAGTTGATTTTATGAGCTACTCTGTGGGTGTTTCTAGAAAAGCAGAGGACACTTACCCTACCAGTGCACCTGGTCCTTGCTCCAAATTTTTTATGGAGTCTGAGTTGCTTTTTTACTTTTGTTTCTTTGTATGTGTTATTTTGGTTATTTCATGTTCTTTGTTGTGTGTGACTGTTTTCCCTGTCTGGTCTTTATCCTGGGATTATATTCTTTTGATTTCTGCTTGATTATTGGTTCCCTTGATTACTCTTTAATACTATTTTTATAGAACATTTGTCTTTCACTTTTTTCAATGTTTAAATTGTGTATTTTTTTTCTTCTGAGTTGTTGGACTTTTAATTCAGGAAAAGGAATGTATCATATTCTTTATTTCTCAATGATAAAATTATGAAAATATCATCACTTCATATATAAATTGATAATCACATCTTAACCATTATTTACAGTTACCAATTGATACAAAGTATTTATTTTTTTGTAAATATTATTCAAATATAAAATGAATAAGTTTCATATTTAATGTGTGGTAAAAATTTGTAATTTTTAATTGGTAAGGCGTTCACGATTTCTCAATGCAAATTTCAACAGTTCTCATTTTTACCATGATATTGGTATTTTGTAATGATATTATAGATTTCTACATCTCTTTATATTAGTCTCCATGTCTACTTCTACAAGTTAAATACATGTAATTCCACTTTATTCTTCTCTTGCTAGAAAATTTTCCCCAACGATATATTTAATGATTTTAGAAGTTTTAAACTTGGTGTAGGTTTTTCTTATTTTGCATGACAAATTTTATCTTTTTCGCTTTTCAGTCTCCTAATAAGCACATTGAGCATACTAATTTGCTGAATATCAAGTTAATTATGGTAGTATCTAGTCACATATTATATTTATTCAATTTTTTAATCTGTGCAATCAATTAACTTAATACCTATTCTTTAAAGCATAAATCAAATCCACCTTGAAAAGTACTCTCAAAATATTGATGACCATGGGTGTGTTTGACCAATACAGGCCTGCCATAAATAAATATGTGAATTTATTTGTAGGAAGGTCCAATGGCACATTCAGGTGGTATTATAGCTGCTGGTTTAGGGAAGGGAAGGATTAACTTTTGTAAAGGCAAGGTCATATCAGTAAGTAATGATTGATAGATGAAAGAATCAGTGTTTCACAAAAGAAGATTCTGTTTCTCCCATTAGATTTACTTTAATTCACAGTGCTTTGTCTAAACAAAGTTCTTTGTATCATTTGTTCTTTGGGCTCTTTTCCCTTAAATTAATCATGATTCTGGCATGATAGACTTATTAACAAATCTTTAGTCAGTTTATGGGTCTGCTTGACTGTTATTCTTTAGTCAGTTTAAGGGTCTGCTTGACTGTTAATCTTTAGTCAGTTTAAGGGTCTGCTTGACTGTTAATCTTTAGCCAGTTTATGGGTCTGCTTGACCAATATATTATGTTGATTAAAAGAAAAACTCTGTTGAAAGAAAATTTCTACTGTAGATTCAGACTGGTCTTTATTTTAAGATGTATGTCCCGTCAAAATCTTATCTCCAACGAGTGACAGTTTTCAGGAAGTCTGCAAGGTCACTGATTTTTTTCAGTAGAACAAAAATACCACACAGTATTGTTTTTGTAATATACTTTGCAGTATACCTAAGCAAAATTAGAAAAGATTTGGAAATGTAATGTTTGTAATATTAACATTTATTCTTTAGTTATATGATGGATTTAGGAACGACCACGAAATCCGGGACTTTGTGGCTGGTGGGGCTGCTGCAGGGGTATCAGCTGCTTTTGGGGCACCAGTAGGGGGAACATTGTTTGCTTTAGAGGAAGCTGCCAGCTTCTGGAATCAAGATCTTACTTGGAGAGTTGTAAGTAGATGTTTTGCTGTTATATGGTTTTATCCCTAAATATTTTTTCACAGTTAATTGTCAGTATTGAAGTCATTTCATATCCTGGAATTTATAGAAATTTAACTTTAGAGTAGAGAAAATTTAGTTTCAGATGAAATACTCCAATTCGCTTTCAAAATATTGCTTTTCTGGTTAAGGGCAATCTTTTTGTTTTGCAAGTTTGTAACAATCCAGACTCTTGACTAATGTACATTCAGAGTGCCATTTTTTTTATTTTACTGTTAAGTGATATATTGAATATGGTATTCAGATACAACCCAAAACTATGCGCACAGTCCAAGGCGCAACATTAGGAAAAGTATCTTATCAAATTTACATCTTTTTCATATAAAGAAAAACTTTGAATGTATGGTATTTTTTTTTTTGGTGTTTTATTATTTATTTTTTTAGTTTTTTGGTGCTATGATTTCAACTTTTGCCACCAACTTTTTACTTGGACTGTTCCATGGACATCCAACAGAGTTGTCTGCTCCTGGTCTGGTCAGGTTTAATGTCTTCAAAAATGTAAGTAAATACGAGTTCCATGTTGAAAAATATACATTTTTGAGCTGTGCATGTTCTTGTCAATTTAAGCCCAATTTAATTGCTGGAATCTGTAAAAATCAGGCAAAATTGAAAAAAGTAATGAATCATGCTCAGAAAAAAAACCATAAATTTGACAATGTGGGCACATGGTTTTTAGTCTTTTGAGGAAGAATTGACTGTTCATTTGTTTTCTAAGTATCAGAGGATGCAGAAAAGTGAGTTCAAAGTTACTAGAAAAGTAAGTTATCACTCTTTGATGATGAAACTGCAATTTACAATTCAAATTACTCACACTTAAGATTTTATCATCAGGATTCTTTTTTTTACTGTATATTTACTTTCGATTTTGCTAATTTCTGCTTTGTTTGTTGACCTTGTAAAATCATTCCTGTAGTTGTATCATCATATTAAATCAAAATTCCTGAGTTGCATGAAACATCCACCAATCTCAATCAAACTATTAATCAACATTTGAACACTACATGACATATTTGTAACTTTTTCTGAATGTTTTGCCTGACTTTTTACACTGTATGTATTTAATCTGATTGTATTATTGTTTATTACAGGACCTGAAGTTTGATTTGATAGAAATTCCTGTATTTATTGTTATGGCAGTGATAGGTTAGTAAATATTTCAGATATTTATTACAGAGGCAATTTAAACATGATCAGAATTCATACAAAAATTTTGTGGTAAAAGGGAGACAATCCTGGCTTACCTGTTACCCCTTTCACACTGAGGGGGAGGTGAATCCTACAAATTCAATAAAAAAAATTAAGAATATACCACATAAAATTGTTATATTTTGTGGGAATTTTTGGGTTAAAATTACTGTATTTTCTGTGAAAAACACTAAATAATTGATTTTTTTTCACATTAAAAATTTGCGTTTACTTAAAAATCTCCCACATGAGACAGTGTCAATGGAGGAGTTTCTCCCACATGAATTGTTTCAATGGTTAACAGGTAGGTATATGTTTATTTGAATTGTGTAAGGTTACATAATGTTAATAAATGGTAATTCTCTAATATGACATAATGATTTTTGTTATTTCCATCAAATTCAAGCCATAATAATGTTTTTGGTAACAAGGAGGGTTCTACAAATTCAGTATTTATTTTCAACAAAAGTCGACATTTTTCACATGCAAGAAACTGTTGTTTAAAAATATGTTACTAGTATTGGGCTGGCTTGTGTCATGATGAAAGAATTGAAACATATTTACATTTCTTTTTTTTTAAGTAGCAATATTATTGTAGAACTACGGTACTTTGCTGCAAAAATAATGTAATTTATGGACATACTTTTTGTGTTTCTTTTTCAAGGAGGAGCATTAGGAGCATCATTTGTTGTGCTGAACTATAAATTAACAGTTTGTAGGCAGAGGTATGATTTTTATACTAAATTAATTGTAAAGTTTACAGTTTCCTAGAATTTTCTCATTGTCTGTGTAATATATGTTAAGATATTCCTTTTTAAGAATACTTATCTCTATCAAGATCAATGGAATTTTTAACTTTTGTAAGAAATTACAGATTTGTTTTTATTTGTCTATTTTAAAAGTTTCATTTCATTTATTGAAACACAATAGTGTGAAAGTACTATTGTTCATGGGGTACCAATTTTCGTTGTTTTCGTAGGTAGGCCAAACCAAGAAATTTAATTTCCAACAAAAAGAAGATTTGTGTTGATGTATGTACTGAAAACCTAAAACTACGAATTCAAGAATCCACAAAATTGTGTTTTTTCCCTAATCCATGAAAATTGGTATCCACGAATTAAAGGACTTTTACAGTAGTAAAATTTCTATCGTAACCAAATGCACATTTTCCAGATTTGTTAGAAAAAATTGGTTGAAAGTTTTGGAGGCTGGATTTGTTGCTGTGATTACAGCATTGATGGGATTTTTATTAATGATTGTCATACCTGACTGCACTTCTGTTTCACCTTACGGCAATGCAACAGTCGTCACAAAGGTGAGTACTGTACACGATCAAATGTCTACAGGAATAACTGTGACATATGTTTTCATATGTTTTAAGGTGTCCAGGCAAAAACCAGGCAGTAGGTTGCACATGGCAAATTTTGTTTTAAAAAAAATTTAACCATTTCATATCACAAATGCATTCTTTTTCAAAGTTGAATGTTGGTTTGGGATTAACTGCAACAGTAAAAGAAAAATAAATTGCATAGAAAGTATTGAAATTCAAAAGGGAGAAATTTTTAAATTATGCAAAATTTGGTTGCTTTGTTAGGGAACTTTAAAATCATTCTGAGCCATCAATTGTCAACAAACTTTATACTTCTTGACATATGGTATTTATATTAAATTGAAACTAAAAATTCAGTGGGATAAAATTTACCCTGTGCCTCTCATATTGTAGGATCTGCCTGAGGTTTAAGTGGGTAGCCTCATACACCTATAAGAAACAAATATTTAGGACCAGTATTTATATTTTTTGTGTATATTAAAATATGTGGAAACATGTTTTCTAATGTTAAATTATATGAAACCATGAAACCTTTAATACATGAAATCCTATAGAAAACATCATTACTATACGATTGTATATACTTCTATTTCATGAATTAATTTGTTAGTCCTAAACACATATTTTTCATATGTCTCTGTGTTAGTCTTAAATGTATGAAAAGCAAATGAGAAACATATGTTGCAACTTTTCCAGTCTATTGAACACTGGAATAAAGTATGCAGTAATTACCCATCTCACCCACTTGGGTAGGATGTCATATTGTTTTTGCCTTATCTGACTGACCATCACACTTTTGTAAGCACAATTCCTCTGAACTCCTGCACCAAATTTCATAAAAATTGGAAGCGTAATTTGGACATTATGCGTAGTTGTGTTCCAGGAAATTATGATCTGCTGAATTTTATGGAAACAATGTCCCTTTACACTTAGGAACAAGAGAGAAATAGATTGTTGAATTCAAAAAATAACTTTAATATTTCTATTTATCTTGTATGACTGCTTCTTAGTCATTCAATGAAATTCATGAAAGTTGATTCAGATGTAAGAGGGTATTTAAAGATGTGTGTGAAAAAAAAATCCAAATATCATATGCCCATATAATGATGTGCTTATGTCTGTCTATGAAATCACACAACTCTGAAATGTTTGAGATGGTTTAATAATTTTAAACAATGTTTAATTTCATGAAAGGAATTTCCCTTTATTTTTTTTCCCTACGTAGCTGTGTAGTGAATAAATATTATTGGAATTACAACCTTAAGAGAATTGTTTACAAAAACAAAAATCATCATACTGCATTTATGAATTGACCATGGAGACATTTTACATTGTAAAACATTTTGAATATAGCATATTTTTTTTCAGATGTATTGTGAAGATGGGAAACACAATGGATTATCTAACTTACTGCTCAATACACCTGAAGGATGTCTCAAATCATTGCTACACGATCCTTATGGTAAATGTCTCAAATCATTGCTTCATGATCCCTATAGTAAATGTCTCAAATCATTGCTACACAATCCTTACGGTAAATGTCTCAAATCATTGCTACACGATCCTTACGGTAAATGTCTCAAATCATTGCTACATGATCCTTATGGTAAATGTCTCAAATCATTGCTACACCATCCTTATGGTAAATGTCTCAAATCATTGCTACACGATCCTTATGGTAAATGTCTCAAATCATTACTACACGATCCTTATGGTAAATGTCTCGAATCATTGCTACACGATCCTTATGGTAAAACTAACACTTTTATCATTTTTAACCACTGTTCGGTTTTAGTGACATATTCTTTTATTTGTACACAAAACTGTTACAATTGTTAACAACATTAGGTGCTTCTTAAGGACATTTTCATTTATTTTTTCATCATTGAGATTTTAAGATATTTTGTAGGTGTAAATTTTCAATAAAGCAACATTAGTTATATGGGAGATTTGCCTCATTGATGCTGTCTCATGTTTGAGATTATTACTTTTGATGTAAAAATACAATTATTTAGTACTTTCCACAGTTAAAGTTTATAAGTTATTTTAACCACAATCCACCCAGAAATCTTCAATTTATATGAGGGAGATTTTATTTTATTTTATTAATTTTGTAATAAACCTAACCCCTAACCCCCCTTTTTTATATATATGTAAAACTAGCTTTAAAAGAAACACTGATAATTACACAGCAGCATGCATTACATGTATCACTTCCTTTTACATGTAGATAACACTTATTTACATACTACACAAAAGTGAAAAATGGAGTTGTAGTGTTGCAGCCAGTGTTGACATCAGAACAAGCGATTGATTGTTTTCTATTTTTTGACACATCAACTACAAATTAATAGCATATTTCAGAAAATTTACCTTTGATTAAAGAGGCAGTTTCAGTTCAAAATTTAAGAAGTGAAATAAGAGATTTCACAGGAAGGCCAATATGATAACCTAAACTGTACAATACTGAAAAAATAAGTACCAAAAAGGGATGATCAAGTAGGAGCTAGACTCATGTTTCTAGAATAGATGCTTATGAAATATCTTAACTGCTAACATACTTGTACATGTATTTCAGGAACCCATAGTGCTCTCAGCCTTGCTGTGTTTACTGTGGTGATATTCTTCATCAGTGTATGGACTTATGGGCTGAGTGTATCCAGTGGGGTGTTTATCCCTTCCTTAGCTACGGGGGCTGCATGGGGCAGATTAGTTGGGATAGGTGTTGTCAACATGCTTCCTGGATTTACACACCTGGTAAGAAGTGATAATAATATTGTACAGGGATCTACACATTTCTTCTCTTAACTTTTTTACAATCACAAAATCAGGTTTGTTTTCTTACTATGTTTTCCTATTTCTTCCCTGATTCTGATACTTTGTGCAATAATCTTTACCAACCCTTATTCCTTTTACAACTATCAGCACTACTTTGTAGAAAGTTTGTAGTTAATATAATTGATCAAATTGTTATACATTGGAAAATTATAATGTAAGAATTGAACAAGTATGTTCGTAAATATGCTGTGGTGATCCCCTAAAAAATTCTCTGAAAAATAATTTTTGCATAGAAATTCTAATATCCAGGATGATATACAGTGAAAGTACTATTTGTTTGTTTGGGTCAATCATGATAAAGTAATCAAGGGAACCAAGATTAGAGCAGAAATTAAAGGAATATATTCTAAGGATAAAGACAGTCACACACAAGAAAGAAGTTGAAATAACCAAAATGATGTGTACAAAGAAAAAAATATAGGTCTTATTAATTAACTGTTGTCTTCAAAAATATTTTTAATTACTTTCTTATGGTGACACTGCTAATGGTGAACAAATATCTTCCTACAATTAGGCTCTTGTAATAAGATTATGTTGCTACAAGATGAAAGTCATCACTACAAAAGTTTTTTGCTTGTCATCATGAACTCATGGATTGTTATGGGATGTGACATTTTATGAGCATTTTATGAGCAACTCCTCGGGTGTTTCTAGAAAAGCAGAGGATGCTTACCCCACCAGTGCACCAGGTCCATTCTCCAAGTTTATTGTGTAGTCTGGTTGCTCATTTGCTGTTGTTTCTTTAAATTTGTATGTGTTATTTTATGTTATTTGTTGTGTATGTTTATTTTCTCTGTCTGAAATTTGTGCCAGGATTATATTATTTTGATTTCTGAATGTTGGTTTGTTTGATTATTCTTAGTACAAAATGTAGCAACAGAAACTTACACTATGTTTTCTAGTAAGACATTCCCATAGTATTGTTCATTGCTAAACTATTGAGAATCAATTTATCCCTATACCCATCATAATTAATCTTTTAGGCATATAGATTTTGTCCAGCAGTTGTATTGTCTTTGTTTCCTGGCTCAAATCATGGTTTACCTGTATATATAAACTTATTTGTACCCTTCCTTGTAAGATATGATTCATTTAATTGCCTTGTTGCTCTTGTTTTCTTTATGTCTGCTTATTATATCCATTCTTTCACAAACAATTTAGATACGTGTAGTATTTTCTTCAGTTTTTACTGAGTAGAATGTTTTTTGTGTACAACTTTGCCTTGATGAGTTGTAAATATTCTTAAATTTTCAAATCTTCAACCTATTCTTTCTGATTACTTGTAAAAAATTGAAACAAGTTTGGCATGTCATCATATTTGAACTCCTGTTTTTTTATGATGGTTTGCCTGTATGTGTTCACTATAACACGAACTTTTTTAGATGATTAATAGTCCTTTTTGAGTCCATATAATATTTTCATGTGCAGTTTACAGATATTATTTCCTCCACTTAATAAATGGAATTCACCCATCAAATCTAGATTTTACCATTATCATTTTTTTACTGAATATTGACTTCCAATTTTGCCAATTTCCTCCTCTTTATTTGCATTATGAAAACATACATGTGAACCTCTTGCTGGATGGGTCAAATCTCCTGTTTTCAGAGGTTGTCTTCCATCCTCCTGCTCTAGAGTATAACCTTCCATTTAAAAACTAAATTGTAAATAATGTTCGATAAATGGCAAGCAGTTGATGTCTGAAGTTCATATTCAACATAATACAAACCAGGTAAAATTAGCTACTGTTAATTAAAGTTTGCAGTGAAGCTTCTGCTTCTAGTGTAACAGATGCCAATCATTTTAGGGTTGATAAAGCATATCTGCGTAGAAAGTTGAAGGTTGTTGTCAAACATAAGTCACAATGTTTGATTTAAAACAAGCTGTTGACAAATGACTTTAAATAGTGCAGACAGACATATAAAGGAACATTTACTGTAATCCAGGAAATTTTCATACCATCTGTTTTTGTGGTCGATGCTATCAATCAACATTTGCCTAGCTTTTAATTTGTGATTGTTTCCCAGATTGTATTAAAATGTTCAAGACAGTTTATTTGTTCCATTACTGGAAGTGAAAATAAAATTTTCGTGATTTCCCAGTTTACAGTATCAGAATGCAACTGAATAATATAATGAGATATCAATTTAAAAACTTCACTTTCTGAGGTCTAACATGACAAAATAACCTCCCTATCTGAGTAATGTGAGCTAATGTGTGTCGTGTCCAGTCTAAAACTGCTGTTCTCAGTAAATTATTACCGTCATATTTACATTAAAAATAGACTGTATATTATTTGACAGCTGTGTGCAGTCAATTAAAGGTGACACATTGATCTATGATATGTTGTGTGTCTGTTAACCTGTTTTGTTTTACAAGCATTCTAATGAAACTAAGGTAAGATGTCATGTGACATCACTAGAGACTAATTTTAGTGTTTTTGTCACATGATTGCCATATCATTTTTGTATGTCTTTCCAAAATTTTAGTTGTGTTTGACTTTAAGAAATTTTTTTGTCTGTAGTATTTAATTTCAACTGTGTGTGCTTGATCATTCATAATGTCGTTTCATCTTTTTATTCATTTATCATATGATGATGCTTTCACTATTTTTTTTCTTTTGACAATGAATGGCTTGGCAATTAGCTCTTTATTATGCATCAAGCTAAAATCTTTTGAACAGATATTCCCTATAAAGTTTGGGGTGTATAGGCAACACACTGCCTGTCTGTCTGTTTCTCTGTTGGTCTACATATCTTGTAAGTAAAACTTTTCCTTAACCACTCAATGGATTTTCATGAAAATATATAGCATTGGGTTTGGCATCATATGTGGATTTGCTTTAAAGAAAATAATGTAGTCCAATTTCTGCAAAGGAAGATAATCTAACCTGAGGGTTTATCATTTAAAGCAGGAGGTATTCTTTTTGTATTTCTTGTTTCTTTTTGTTGCGTTTGGTTTTGCTTGTGTTTTGATCTTTCCTTTCCAGTTCTCATAAATTTGTGGCAGTACCCAATGATGTCAGGGATATGTTATTCTGACTGTGCTTATTGTTAAGTGTGTGTTTGCAGTTTGAAGATCACTTAGTTGTTGTGTTCAGGATATAAAATGTTGTAAAAGATGGGGAAAAACCTAATATGTCTTCAGTGAAAATTCTGTTATATTTCTTGGGTTTCTTTATTGACAAGGATATCAGTTAGATTTATCTCCCTTTTGTACTTTTTGTCTCCTTTGTCTACTTGTGTGTTTGGATGATCAAATGATCATAAGTCATATTGTTTCTTGTTCTCTTGTAGTATTTTGATAGTCTTTAAAATCGTAATAGATTTATATTTGTGTTTTTTATTATTATTTTCTAGAAGGAAAGAGGTGTAAGTCTTTCACAAAATGTGTCAGTGGCTTTGCTTTAAATTTAAAAAGAAATGGATTTTTATTATTCAATTGTTGGAATATTTTTCACTTAAGACTTTGGAAATTTCAGTTTTTGGCTCTGAATTTCTCCAGAATTTTGATTTAACAAAGCATTCTTAATTTTTTATTATTCTTCTTCAATGGTTTGAAATTATCAATTTTCAAATATATGAGATCTAGTGAGTATGTCAAAATTCTAATTTTACAGTCAAGAGTGGATGTTTCTTATATCTAATTCATACTTATCAGAAATGCAATTTTATTCTTATGTTTATGAAAAACACAAGTTACAGCAGCACACATCTTGTACAACAAACATGATATAATCACTTTTTTGGAAACTTGGAAACTGTTTCTATTATTTATTGGCCTTGTACATGGGATTTTTTTTTCATTATTCATTATTTAATTTTTCCATACATCATTAGTTGGATGTTTAATGCATTGATGTTTCACAGCTTTTAGCAATCTAATGTTTTTTGTGTGTTGTGTGTGTTGGCAGATTTGAATAGGAAAGCATCTCTAACTTTAACATTATTGGATATAAAAATTATTCCTTAAACTTCAAATATTTTCCCACCCAAAACAGGATTTTAGGATACTCTACTCCTGTTACCCATGACTCGGGGATATTAGCCAAAAGTAAGATTTTTTTTTTGTAAATTTGGTAGGCTGATTTCTGTGTCATGGGAATTGTAACTTTTTTGTCAAACTCCTAAAGAAATTTCACAAATTACAGTGCTCTGTACTGAAGAAGTGAGACCTAAATTTATGACATCACAGGACAAAGTTAGGTTATACAAAACAATCAGACTTGTCTAAAGAAAACCAGCCAATCAGATGGCTTGTTACAAATATAATTGAGTTACTTATATCATATGTAAAATTAATTAAAAAATCAATATTATCAGATTGTAATTAACCTCATTTACTGTAAAAGTAACTTGTAATAGTGATGTACATCTTTGTATATTGTCAATTCAGAAAAGAACATGAAGTCTTTTCTACTCCAGAACTGTGACTTACATTATGTTTTAATATTTTGAGTGTGTTTTTTTTATTCTAGAAACTTAAAAAATAATTGTGGGTTGGGCCAAAATAAAAAATATCCTAGATTCTCATTCCCTCCCAATCCAATTTTTCCACCCTCCCCCCAAAAAATTCTATTTTGATTTGTTTTCCAATTTAGGTCAATTTCTTTCAAATTGATGACATTTTTCACCTGCATTAATAAAGAATGAAAAAAAATTGATAATGAACAAAAATATGAAATTTGCCTGCCTGCCTGCCTGCCTGCCATTTTGAATAATGTTGGTTGAGAATCTAGGAATTTTTTTATGGCCTTGAGTAGAAGACAATGATAAAATGAGACATTATTTAAATTTGGAATTCATTTTTATTTTAGAAATTAAGCAAAAAATTAGTTATGAAAGTTTTACCACTTCTTAAAGGGTTATAGTTATCCCTTCATAATTGATAAGTAATTAGTAATAAGTATTTTCTAGCCTTTCCCCTTAGCCTGAGCCCATTACAATGATGGCAGGGCTGACTGCTCTGTTGGGGATTAATTTTATATATGTTTTCTTACTCATTTCATAGCAACAAAAATAATTCCAGATTTATATAATACCTTGTTATAACAATTAAGTTGTAAATTGAAGAATTATTTTTTTTTTGTTTTTATGTATAATACTCTTTGTAAATTTGATAATCATTGTGTATAAAACTTATTTTCTGTTAAAAGGATTGGCCACAAATTATTATACATGATAATGATGGGAAAAAAATACAATGTAAAAGATAATCAAGTTTTTCGTCTTTTAGTATGTCATAAATATCAGTTCATCGGTTTAGCCAAACTTTACACAAGAATATAATACATACTTTAGATATTGGTCAATGATTATTTATCAGTCCATATAAAAATCAGACATTGTCTATGGTAGAGGTGATTCATAGTGTAGAAGGGAAAAACATTGAATGATCGATGCTTTTTCAATCTACATATGCTATACTTTTACGTAACGATAGTTCTATCAGTATTCAGGTCTGCATTTTTGAGGAAATCATGCATTCATTTCCCACTAAATTAAACCAATGCTCACCAAAGCAAGAAGGATAACTCTTGCAATATGCCAATTTCATACACTATATACTTTTTATCTCTAAAGTGCAACAACCAAACAGCAAACTTAGGTTGGTTGTATATTCTATAACTGTTTCTGAATTAGAAATAAACGTTAATTTGGTTTTTAACAAGTATGTATCACTTCCTGCCTGTTTTCATAATGACTGCCATTTTATAAGATGTAATATTTTGAATAAATCATATTGATGATGTCAGGTGATAGTTGTACATGTATTACATGTATGTTATGTACTTCTCTTTACAAGTCTTGTATAAAGGGTACAGAAATAAAGCACATGAAAACTGGTTCATATAAGTCTGTATACTTCAAAACAGCCTTCTATGCAGCAGAATGAATACCTGGTCTTATATTATGTATTGCTAACATGATCGTCACCTCTAAATTGTGTAAAAAAAAAAAATTTTTTAATTTCCAATACATTTCTTTCAGTATGGGGTAGTTGTTACATGCTAATTCAGTAATTTCACTCTCGCACTCTCCCGGCAAAACGATACATCACGAATATCGATCTGCCGTTCACAAAATTTGAAATTTATGTTGAAAATAAATAAATTATGAAAAAATCTATATCATGAATAGGATAACCAATTGTGAATGACTAAAATATTATTACTCGTGAGAAGAACGGTTGAGGATTTAAGTCGTGCGTAACAAGTTCCGCACACTTGTTTAATCTGACGTTCTTCTGCACTCTTGATATTATTTTGGTTATTCACTCTTTCCAATTAATCATCTTATTATTATTGATGTTTTAGACAGAAGACTTTGGGAAGTATGCATTGATAGGTGCAGCATGTCAGATTGGTGGAAATCTACGTACAACGATAAGTTTGACTGTCATTATAGTAGAATGTACAGGAGATATATCATTTGGTCTTCCTATCATGATTGTCTTGATGATCTCTAAATGGGTCGGTGATTTTATAACCACAGTAAGTTATAAGATATGGGGTTATATTTAGGGGGTGTAAAATTTTGGGATTTTTTTGCAAAAAGGTATATGAAAAATTTTGGCAATTCTTATTTTTGCGGATGCTTAATGGTCCACAAATACTTAAGCCCAGTGTAAATATTTCACAGAATTTATTTTGCTGCTGCTTTTAGACAGAACTGTAAAATATGCTAAAATTAGCACCCCACAAAATTTACCAGAAGTATGCAAAGTGTGTCAGTGTTTCGAATGGTTTCTATTACTCTTAGTATGAATAATACATGATATGAATTATTGTAGCACTCTAATTTGTTGGTACCAATTTTTTTATGTCAGGAAGGAACTGTAATACAAGTTCATGCAAAAATTGTATAACAAGACATTTAACAGATTGCTAGTGTTTGCTATAACTATAAGCTATCATACCATGTTTTATTACTGAGGAATAAATATTGTTGTGCAGTTTTTCAAAAATTGCCTCTGTCATGAAAATGGGAGACCAACTCTTACAACAGTACTAAGGACATCAAGATTGCAATAAATGGACTTCTTAACACCTTTTAAATGAAATGAAACAGATACTGGTTATTAGCTCACCTGGCCAAAGGCCATGTGAGATATTGCCATCACTTGGTGTCCGTCGTCATTGTCCGTCGTCGTCGTTAACAATTATACAAATCTCTTCTCTTCTGACACTACTTGACTAATAAGAACCAAACTTGGTATGAATGTTCCTTGTGGTATCCTGTATAGAGCTGTTGTGCGGATTTTTGATTTGTTGAAAAACATGGCCGCCGTTACTAAAAATAGAACATGGTAGTTTTAGCATTTATCTCCAAAACTTTTAGGTTTAGCTAAATTTCAAATGGGTAAAAGTGTTAAGCATGATAAGATCTATCTGTGGTCAAATTTTGGTTGTAGTCTGTTAAGCCATGTTGGAGTTATTGCCCTTTTTCAACGATTTTTTGCTATTTTTAATGTTATTTCTTTCAAAAATCTTCTGCTCTGACACTACTCGACCAATTGAAATCAAACTTGGTATTTAATGTCCTTTTGTGTAACCTGGATTTTTGATCTGTCAAAAAAACATGGCCACCATTACTAAAAATAGAACATAGGAGTTCAACTGTAGGTTATTGCATATATCTTCAAAACCGTTAGGTTTATCTAAATTCTGACATAGATAAAAGTGTTCAGCATGATGAGATCTATCAGTGGTCAAATATTTGTTTTAATTTAATCGGTTTGGCCATGTTAGAGTAATTGCCTTTTCTGTCATTTTTTTTCTATTTTTAATGCTATTTCTTTCAAAAATCTTCTGCTCTGACAAATTATTTGATCGATTGGAACCAAACTTGGTATTAATGTTCCTTGGTGTATCTTGCATAGAACTGTTGTGGGGATTTTTGATATATTAAATAATGTGGCCGCATTTACTAAAAATAGAACATAGGGGTCAGACAGTAGTTTATATCTCCAAAACCGTTAGGTTTATCCAAAGTCTTTCAATAGCTGAAATGATCCTTATTATTAAGGCTACAAAAGTCTTCAGGGATAAAAGTTGCCAGATGACTCCTTGTAAAAGTTATTGCCCTTGAAAGGGGAAAATTGACTTTTTTTCTTAGAGTTTTCTGTCAATATCTTGAAAACTATGATAGATTAAAAGAAACTTTTAATTGTTGAAAAGGCAAGATTCAACCAGGTGAGAGATTCAGGCTCCTGGGAGTCTCTTGTTTACTTGGAAGTAGCATGGTGTTGTAGCGAACTCTAACTTAAGAAATTATTTGGTACACGTATAACTCAAATGTATCTTCTGTTTTCAACACTTGGCAAAACTTCCCTAAAGTCATATGAAATATTTTAATTGTTTTAACAGGGTCTGTATGATATGAACATAGAAGTAATGGGAATTCCTATGATGCCATTTGAAGCTCCACCACATGTAGATGACATCAGAGCTAGGTATGTTCACATTTATGTTAGGCCATTTAAAGTTAACTTTTCGGTTCTCAGTTTGTTGTTTTTTTTTTTTTGGCTGAATTTCAAATAGTGAAAATCAGGTTATGGTACGGTATATAGGTCAGGTGGGTGGGTGAAGACATCATTTTCCTAACACTCTTCTCAGCATATACTAATCACAGCCTCTTGATATTTTGTATCCAGCATTAGGCTTGGATACCCATGTCAGGCCCTGTCGGACTTCTACTTCCAGTTTAATGAAATTCAGCAATTCTGTCTTTGACCCATTTTTCATGAAAACAAATGAGAGAAATACTTATTTTTATTTTTACCTCCATTTCACACTCAAATGATAAAAATGCTTTTTACATTGTTCCCAGCCAGATATATGAGAGTGGTGGTTGTTTTTTTTATTTAATGAAATGTCGATATTATAGACAATAGTACACCTTCAAATGACATGAGGGAGAACCAGAGATCTAAGGCATTAACTTAAGTTGGCCTTACATCATAAAGATTAGCATAACATTTCACACTTTATTAAATAATACTGACAAATTATTTGTGGTTTACCTGTCACAGAGTGTTTGGATTAGGCATGGGGACTTTTTCTTACTTTTGGGAGGGGGGTATATAGGAATTACAGTGTCTGTCCGTCCATCCATCTGTCTGTCTGTCTGTCTACCTTTCTTTTAAGCCCAACTTCTCCTAAACCATTCAATGGATTTTGATGAAATTTTAAAGGAAGTTTGGGTATTATATATAGATGTGCATGAAGGAAAATAATTACTGTCAAAAAGGACTCCAAAAGGAGATAATGCATATTATGGTTCATTGTAAGTGCAAATCCTACTAAACTGTGCAGGAGATTTTGATGAAATTTAATAGAAAGTTTGACTATCGTTTGTAGATGTCCAGAAAGTAATATAATTACTGTTTTAAAACCTTGTAAGTGCTACTCCTCCTAAACCTCTCAAGGGATTTTAATGAATTTTTATAGGATGGTTGAGTATCATATGTAGATGTACATAAAGGAAAGTAATAACTGTCAAAGGACTTCAAAGGGTGATAGTCTAAATTAAGGGCTTTCGTGTTCAAAAATGTTGTGAGCACAACTCCTCTTAAGCCACTGGTGGGATTTAGATGTAATTTTTTTAGGAAAGCAGGGTATTATACATTGATGTGTATGAAGGCACCATATGATTACTGTATGAAGGCATATGATTACTGTTTGAAGGCATATGATTACTGTTTGATGATGCCAAAAGAAGACAATCAAACAAGCATTTTTATTGAAGACCATTTGAAGTGGGGGTATTTGTGAACTTGCTCACAGTATTTCTAGTTTCTTATTATCATACCCCACTCTTATTGGAATCACTTGTTCCATTCATTAAAATTTGGTTGTTATTATCTGTCAATGGATGGATTGATTTCAAATTAGGTATATGGCTTTATAAAGATGTAAAAGACTCTGTCTTATATCAACTTTATGTGTGGAAAGACTTTGCCATTTTTTATAATTTGACTGTGGGTATACAGAGAATGATGAAGTGTGCAACTTCAGTGTTAGAATTATCCAGTGTAACCACATTAAAAGTTAGTCCATTGTTTGGAAGTTGTCCACTTTTGAGCTTTCAACTTTTATTTTTGTTTTTTTTTTTTTACTTTGATTTTGGTCATTGCAGTAGTTTGTTACAAGAAGAAAATTTTAGAATAAACAAATTTCACACCATTTTTATCCATTTGGATTTTTTGGCCCAGATATATTCAATACATATAGAAAACAATGGAAAGCTATATTAAATTTATCCTGAAATATCAGTGAAATAGATATTTATATACTGCTTATGTAGAGAAAAGTATTTTCACACCATTTTTCCATAGTGCATTTCAACTAAATAATAGTTTCTCAAGGATGTAACCTCAGAATTTTATTTTCATAACACATTCTCAGTTCTGTAGTGCGATCTTATTATGTGCATCTATTATGTAACTTCAAAACTACCTTCAACTTAACTTTACAAGAAAAATCCCACCACTTTCATTTAACTTTTCATAATGTGAGATCATAGTATGCCCCCTTTTTCTCAATTTATTAGAGAGACATTTTGATTTATGGTCTGAATGTCTGTCTGTCATACTGTTTTTCAACACATCTACTCCAGATCTGAAATTTTGGAATAAATTTTATGCAAACAGGTAGTTATGTAGTAATGCACAAAAGTTGAAAATTGTGTTGAAAAAGTTAATTTTTTGTTTGTCTGAATTTTATAGGAGTCATGCTCCTTTGAACATAGTTTTGGAGATAGGGAGGGAGGCTTACATTTTTATAGGTACACTGAATTTCTTTTTTTTTTTTGTGATTGAATGCCAGTCAAATTGTTGGAATAATTGCATCACTCTTAATTTAAGTGTTACATACATAAAGTTGTTTTTTTATGTTATGGATTGTACAAGTAATTATTTGTATTTTTTTGTGCGTGGCTTTATATAGATGATGCATATATTGTGAAAGCCATTTTGATTGCTATATAATTTTAAATTTTTGTACAAGTAGTGGTTTATATAGCAAGTTAGCACAACAACATGTGCAACTTTATATCATTTTTGTTTTCTTTTTAAATTAAGATTTTCAACAGCTGATGCAGCTAGTAAACATCATACTGTTGTAATGATGTCAAATACCACCACTTAATATGCTTTGTCTTTTTGATAGAAAAGAAGAAAAGCAGATATTTAAGCCCGAAACTCTAAATATGTGTCCTTATACAAGTTTCTGCTATTTCCTCTTAGAAAATTGTAAAAGTAATAACCAGTACAAGTTAATTATATCATTGTGTTTATATTTCAGTGAGGTGATGTCAGCCCCATTAATTGCTTTCAAACCAAAAGAGAAAGTTGGTCAGGTAGTAGATATACTGAAAACAGAGACCATGTGTGGATTTCCCATAGTAGATGAACTTACAGGGGTATGCTGTCTTATGTTTTAGTCTCTACTGACATTTTTAAAAACTTGAACTGGGTGGTCAAGACACCCTTATTCAAACTTTTAAAAACTTGAACTGGGTGGTCAAGACACCCTTATTCAAACATACAATAAAAAATTTAAGGTACAAGACTATCATTGAACAACATTTTGAAAAAAAGGTTTACTGAACTCTGTCATTAGACGTCCATGTTATAATTAGTGAACACTCACACAGGATTATCTCTTTTTAGGTCAGTTGAAGTAAAATTTGCAGATCTATAATTGTATGATGCTGACTATGGTTTTGAGAAACAAAAATTTTAATTTATATTGTAAACTTACTTATGCTCTCCAATATAGTGAGTCACAGTATTTCTTATTTGAAATAGCTGCCAATGTAAATAAAATGCACCAGTAAATAGTAATCACCCTGTCTGTCCGTCTGTCCACATTCCTTGTAAGTGAAACCACTTAAACTCCATCTATGGATTTTGATGAAACTTTATAAGAGGGTTGGTAGTAGGCATCGTTAGAAAAATGATTATTAGCAGATGGTTAAAAGGGAGATAATCTGAGGGTTTTCCTGGGTTTACATGGAGGAGGAAGCAGAACATTTATTTTTTGTGATTTCTAGATAAAAATATAATACTGCCACTCTACTAGTGCATTGTATATTGGCTTTTTCATGTTATTCCATCCATCCGTCGTTATATCTGTTCATCAGTTTATCCATGGACATTCCTATTTTTAGCCTTGTGAGACATGCAGTATTGGTGTCATCACAGTAAAATGTTTTATGACTTCTTGTAAATACAAAAGAATTTCAGCAATTTTGAATAGGCATACTAACCACAAAATTACTTTATTAAGTGAAAAAAAGAATCGGACACCATTAGAAATTGCAAGGCTAGAAAATGTTAGACATCCTCTGATAAGATTTCAGTGTTATCTAACTCAGCAGAGAACTTGAAAGTGTCACTATAGAATGAAAGAGAACATTTTTGTCACAAAAATCTTGGCTCCCAATCTTTGGATTGATTTCAAATTTGGTTTGGCTTAATATAGGTAGGACTTAAGTTTGGTGCTCTCTGATATCAACTTCTGTACAATTGAGGGTATATTTAGCGCAAGAACATTTACAACATTTTTTTAATTGTTTTTTTTTTCTTTCAGAATCCTAGTAACAGCAGGCTGAAAGGCTTAATTTTGAGAGAACAGCTTATAGTGTTATTGAAAAAAAAGGTATGTGATTATTATCCTCAGTGATATATATGTGTGAGTTTCTGTTTGTCTTTTTTTGTGCAGGTAGTTCAACTATTGTGTATAGTTAAACAAACTACTGTTAAAATAATATATACATGAAATTAATATGCTAGATAGAATAAAAGGCTGGAAGAATGGAAAAATACAAACTTGAGGGACTTCATGGGTAAATTTATGATGGAGAGCACAAAAAGAAAAACTGACAAATAAGTGGGGAAGAAAATATTGTATATCACTTAAGGAACATCAAGTACACACCTAAATAATAATAGTATAAACTCATTGTTATTTTAATTTCCCAGTTTAATACAAACACGTCATTGTTTTAATTTCCCTGTTTAAATATAAACTCATCATTGTTTCATTCAACACTTATATAAAGAACAATACTCAGAAACTTTATTTGCAAAATTAGAAAAATAGGTTTTGACGTGGCAGGTTGAGATAGAAATTAACTAATTATAGACAAGGCAATACATATAAGACAAATATTTTGTTAAAGTCTCACTTCTTAATATTGAATAACAAATAAAGACCATATATTACCATAAAACACACAAGAGCCATTCTTAAAAGAGTTATGAGAGACTATAACATATATTAAAAAAAACCATATATATTAAATATACGCTGTCGTTAATTATCTGTATAAAACTATATAAATTAAAATACTTACTTTGACTGATTTGATTATTATCTTGTTATGTATATTTAACTTTTTAGGGTTTGTTGTTTTATTTTAGTTTGATCTAATATTATTATATTGATAGGTATTTAGTCCAGAAGGTCTTCCACAACCTAAGGGTATAACAATCACAGATTTCAGGAATTTTTATCCATTATATCTAAAAATAGATGTGAGTACCGGTATATATTAACTAATGTGTTTTGTATTTATGATTGGAAAATATGCTCTTTTCTATTCTTGAATTACCTTGTTGATATTTTTCAGTAGTAAGAGATCGTGGATAAAATTTAATACAAAAAATAATAAACTGTAGCAGTAGCAGA
The DNA here is from genome assembly GCA_037379345.1 of Perna viridis. Taxonomy (NCBI): domain Eukaryota; kingdom Metazoa; phylum Mollusca; class Bivalvia; order Mytilida; family Mytilidae; genus Perna; species Perna viridis. The sequence continues at coordinate 47,206,556 of CM074515.1, read as the reverse complement.
TCCAGGGGGTTGCAGGGGGTAAGCACCTCCTTTTCGGTAAAATTGACAAAAAGTGGGAAATAATGTCCTAGCACCCCCTTTCCTTTGGAACTTCTGCTTGCACCCCTCCTTTTCAAAGTGTTTGGATCCAGCCCTGTATAGTAATTCCTGTTTTCAAACTCATATATCCAGTAATCAGTAATACATTGGTTCAGAGAAATACACAAAAGTTATTTGTTAAAATATACTAATCCAGGGGGATACATATGTAAAGACTCAGGGGATACATATGTAAACAGTTTAAGTACCAGTTCCCATGAAATTCAGACACTTCCAATGGTAAAGTGATTCATGGTGTAGAAAAACCCACCAAACAAACAATGCTTTTTTAGTCTATATATATGCTACACATTCACATAACAATAATCATTTTTGCATTCTGATCTGTACTTTCTAGAAAATCATTTTTATCTCCCACTAAAATCAACCAAATGAAACCAAAGCTAGAACCATAACTCTTGTAGAGTATAAATTTCATATACAGTCTATATAATTTTTACCTTAAGAGCTCTACATTCAAATAAAAAACTAAGACTGGTTATGTGATCGGTAACTGTTTCTGAACAAAAAATAAAACTGAATTTGGTGGGTTTTTGACATGCATGATCACCTTCTGTCTGATTTTTATGAAGACTGATACTTAACAATATTATGCAGGACTTTAACCCATTATTATCTGTCTATTTTAGGATATACATATATCAGAAGAAGAGAGAGAATGTGTAATGGATTTGAGAACTTTTTATAATCCTACACCACACACAATAGAAAAGGTATGATCCCTTTATTATTTTTTTATACTTTTGAGGTATTTTTCATGTCTCATGTGTAGATGTAATAAAACATGCTTATTTGTGAAATTTCCTTTTTTTTTTTCAAAGTATGGAAGAATTTGATACTTACAATTTCTTATTAATTTTCAGACATTTTCACTGCCAAAAGTGTTTAATGTGTTCCGTGGTTTAGGACTCCGCCATTTGGTTGTTATAGATGATAAAAATTCTGTAAGTATTACATAAAGAATCTGATTAGTTTGTTTAAAACGACTTGTACTATTTATTTAAATTGAGCCTTAATATTAAAATTAACCTCAATTAATTTGATAAATTTTTATTTCTAGATGGGACATATTATGCTATACCAGTGTCAGTCTGTACCTCATGCTTTGCGTATCATTTAAAAAATATTGCCGTCAACTTTTGTGAAACTTTGGTGAATTGTATCTTTCTATTGATTTGAGCTCCCTTTTAATTATTATAAATTTCTCATTTTTCATTATGGAACTTTCTGTCGAATGATTTTTCAGACTATAACTCAACAGCCCTAGCAGCCATGTCAATGAAGCTTTGATGCTTAGTTTATTTTTACTAATGTAAGCTCCCTTTTATTTTTTGTAAATTTTCCAATTTTCCCATTTAGAGTAATGGGACTTTGTAAAAAAGGGGGATTTCACAGCTTCAGGACTATGACTCAGTAGTGGTTTCACCCATTTTCATGAAACTTTAGAAAGCAGTTTATTGCTATTGATGTTGATCGTTATTTTGAAGTTTTACAAAAGAAATTTTTGAAAGAGACAATAGATACATCTTTTTTCTGCTTCATACCTAACATTAACCTGTCTCATGGCACAGAATATTTAAACTTATGGCAAAGAAGATGATTTTGACATTCCAATTGTACTTATTCCCTCTCTTATTGGCAATATATACCAATATCTGCAGCCTTTTGAGTATACATTTTACAGTTGATCTGTTACTGTGGTTTGTATACAGATTTACTTAGTTAAGTGAGGATACTGTTAAGTTCTAAGATCGGGTTACATTCAGCTTTTAATTGTACATATATCATCACTACAGTCATCCTTTTTGTTTTGCTGCTTCAGTATTTTATATTTAGGAAACAGCATACTGATGTAATTGTATTAGAAGTATTTTAATATTTCATTGTAGCCTATAGGAATGATAACAAGGAAAGATTTGGCCAAGTTTAGAGCAGCTACAAAACGAGGACTTGTTAAAATAGAACATCTTAAGATTCAGGACACTTGAAGAATTCCGGAAAAATGTTTAAAGGAGATATGGATGATTATTGTATTTATTAGCAATGGCAGGAAAAAATTACATGTATATTTATGTTTTATATAGAGAATGATTGGTTACATTCAATCAAATCAAAATCTCAACATGGTTCTGAAAAATAAGAAACTGCCAGATATTTTGCAGGAGTAAATTAGAATTTCAAAGATTCCAACATTTAGACATAGGCATTAATAAGTCAAACTGCTGTATGTATACATGTATATATGTGTTTATAATCATAAATCATTCTCATTCATCAATTTTTGAACCATTGGTGTAAATAATGGTATGCTGCTTCAGCATCGGGACTGAACTATATATTGGACTTTCATGTGGTCATTCATGCCCTTTCTGTTCTTCTAATGAAAAAGGGCATCCTTCTTGGTGGGGCATTGATGGCCTATGGACATGTTTCTTTGAAATTGCCATAGTCTCAAAATGTTAATGCTTATTTTCACTCTGTTAGTTGATACAAAGAGATTGATTCCCAATAATACATGTAGCTGGAGAAATATCCCAGTAATACATGTAGATAGAGAAATGTCCCAGTAATACATGTAGATAGAGAAATGTCCCAGTAGTACATATAGACACAGAAATGATGGATATTACATGTACTAGCTACACAAACAGTATATGCATTAATTCAGTATAAATCAATTTGTGATTTTTGTATATAGGTCCCTTTACCATTCCTCAGTGTATATATATATCTTGTAGTTTGTTAACCAGAATGTGCCAAAAAATATTTAAGGTTTGTTTTTTTTTTGTTTCATTAGGAAATATGCTGTGATCTGAGACAAGTGTGATGTATTCACTGTGATCTGACACAAGTGTGATATATCCACTGCGATCTGTCACAAGTTGTGATGCATTCACTGTGATCAGACACGAGTGTGATGTATTCACTGTGATGTAATTGTTTATGTTGCAAGTACCGTATAGCGAGTTATTTTCACAGGGTGCTAATTTTGGCATATTTAATTGGCCTGTCAAAAAACGCCAAAGTAATTTCTGCAAAATATTTTCTCAGGGCTTAAGTACTTAGTGCTCTGCAAAGCCAAAATAAAAAATGCCAAAATTTTTTGTATCCTTTTTAGCCTAAAAATCACCAAATTTTAAATCTGCCAAAATAACCTGCTGTACAGTAATTTAAGTAGTTGTGAAAGTAATTGAATGCCTTGAAAAATTAGAATTTTTGAACTTGCAACAATTTTATGTCCAGATTATGTTATTTTTATAGCCTTTATTTAAGTGCTTAAATATAAGTAGCAAGTCTCTGGCAAACATATTTTTTTTTGTTTAATATCTATTGCACCGAAGTGGTAGTATTAGAAAACTATATCATTAATAGGCCCATAACCAGAAATTTTCAAAAGAAGGGTATAGGACAAAATTTTCTCAACTTTAATACTGCTTAATTTGTGTATACCTGTTGTGTGACCGGTGAGTGTTCAGGTGTACTACAAAGATAGGCGGTTTAGTCTCTATCTAGTATAATTACATTAACATTACTTTCCATAATAGAAATTCTTGTGCTATAAATCTGAAATCTCCGAGTCTGTTTTTAACTCTGCCTTTTATAAGCATTCCATTTAATACCCATGTTATATGTTTAATCATACTTTTTCTTCACTTTACTTGTAAAAATATTGAAAAATATAAACACTACCAAACTGTGCATTTGCCTCATTGTTTTACCGGTTTTTTTTATAGCAACTAAATATGGTGAAGATTTATCTTGTAAAGCAAGATTGATTAATTAATTTTATTATATAGATAGCAGTATTTTATCAAATATTCTAAGTGTAATAAATTTCAATAATTCACACTGTGAAATAATTTGGTAATTTCACTCTAGGACTTTTATCCGCCAAACATCACAACTTTGAAATCAATCTACCAATCGCAGAATTTAAAATTCATGTTGAAAATATTGATAAAACATGAAGAAAATCTATGTAATAAATAGGATAATCAGTTGGTTATCATAACCAATATATGATCACTTGTCCCAAGAACGCTTGAAGACTGAACAAATTCCGCTCACTCGTTGAATCTAGGCACTCATGATAATAATTTGGTTATTCATTCTGATCAATTAATTATCCTCTTAATATTTATGTAAAAAATATAAACACACTAGCCTGCTTTTAAAAAAAAACAAAAAGGCCAAGTAAAACTTATTTCTTGGCTGGCATGCAGGCCGGAACTCATCTCTTGTGAGTGCGGCTCATTTATCACCATTCAAAATATAAAAACAAAAGAGGAAGCTCCCTTAATGTTTCTGGTCATTTACAGTTTTGAAAGCAGCCTTACACTTTCTTGGGGCAATAAAAAGGTAAAATAGAATGCTTCTACCTCCAATTTATTTTCATGAAAAATGGTTCTATAACCAAGGAATAACTTAGAATGGCCTTGTTAATATAGATTTTACTTTTGATTTTACTTTTTAAGTAAAATAATTTAAAGTGTTATTTAGTTCATATGACAATAATCTCATTACATTGTCACCATACAGCAATAGGTTTGTTCATGTGAATTGCTGGGTAATTTTTTTTTTTTTTTTTGTTTTTTTTTTTTTGTTGTTGTTTTGTAGTGAAACTGTTGAGTATGAAAAAATGTGTTATTATTCATTGTATAATAATTTTCATGTCTTTTTTATGTATTTGACAAACTTGGAATTTGATGGTCAAGGTCTTTTAGAAATTTTCTTTTACTTATCATGATGTTAATTGAAATCTGTAAACTTAAGCAGTAGTCTTATAAAAGCTGAAACAACACTTTTGAAAGTCTGAGAACATTAACTATAAGTGACATCATGACATTTCAATGCTCTGATGGGTTTTATCATGGAAGTTGAGAAATTCTCAGACTTAAGTATTTTTCTGGTTTGTGACCCTTTGGCCTGAATTAAGATAAATTATCACTAAAGCATAAATATTGAAATGAATGAATGAGAGATTTTCACTGTATGAATGATAACCTTTTGAGTTAATTTTTAATCAGATTCACCATTTATGAATAAAGTGAAATGCTTCTAACCTAAACGTAATTTTAGAATTTTGCACCATAATTTACTGTGCGATTTGATCTTCAGTAAACTGGAACACCCACTTATTCCTATTTGGATAATAGGTAGATATCTACATGTAATTGGAGTTGTATCACTGTATCTTACTAGGAATGTTTTCATTTCGTATAGTGTATGCTGATGAAATGTAATTAAAATCACATTGAAACTTGTCTGAACCTTAACCCTGATTAAACTGAAGACCTGTCTAAACCAGATGCTTCCTTTAAGTCCTTTTCTTATACATTTAAATGTTGGTAAACAAAACACCTGTCTAATCCAGACACTTCCTTCAAATCCTCTTCTTATAAGTTTAAATGTTGGTAAACAAAGCACCTGTCTAAACCAAACACTTTTTGAAGTCTCTTCATATCAGTTTAAATTTACAGAATACTTATCTAAACCAAACGAACTCCTTTCAGTATAATGAGGTTTCTCTGTACTTTATGTATAAGGAGCTTTATATCTATTGCTTAATTGAATTTGATTTTCAAACTGAAAAAATCTAATTGTCTAAGTATTTGTAAGCATTTTGAAGATTGACACTATATTAGTACCACTCCAACCATGAATCAGGTAAGGTCAATAAGTGGGATGAGGAATAATGTTCACACTTTTTTTTCATATGAATATTCAAAATTAAACCATGCTCAAAGAGAATGAAGTCCAAAAAAATATCATTGCTTTTTTCAGTGATAAGTAAATAGTTTTTGGAATTTTTCTTAAAACATGATTACTAAAGTACATGTATCATTCAAGACAATCAGTTATTTAGATATTGTGTTAATGCATGATCTTCTGTCTGATTTGGGAGCAGTACTTGAAGCCCAATGGAGTGGTGTTTTATTGGTTATTGATTAAGAATACAATTAAATGTGTGTTTAATACAAGCTTTCAGACATTGTTCCATATAAACAGAATTCAGTTAGAATTATTCAAGACAGCTGATTTTATGAATTTTACCTGGGTTAACCAAATAACTAAAAGACTGAAGTAAGAGTTTTCTGACTTCTTTTTGACTCATGACTAAATTTTCCTGTTCCAAGTATCCTGTAATTTAAAGAGCTTAAAATGACATCTCTATTACACTGCTCATTATATTACTATGCACATGTGTTACTCAGGGGTAAACTGTTTGAATGTTCTTATCAGATATCAAAATAAAAATCCTGGTTAAACTACATTTTTGTATGTGAAAATATGTTCTTTTTATGTAAATAGAGACTTGTCCTAGACACTTGAATATCTTTTTTTGTTTTAAAAATGGTTGATTTATATTTACAGCTTTTTCTAATTTTCAAACTTGGTTAAGAAATATTAGGACTGTCAACAACAAAAAATTGGAGTGGTTTACCATGTGCTTCAGCACAGCTGTTAATTATAAACTGTATCAACAGATAAATGACAGTTATTCTTTAAAACTACTGTGAAAGTACAATTGTTTGTGGGGTACCAATTTTTGTGGAATTTGTGGGCAAGGTAAAACACGAAATTTGATTCCCAAGGAAATGGATTGTTTACTTTAAATTGTATGACAGGATCATCAAAACCACGAATTCAAGAAACAACAATGTGTGCTTTTCCCCTGAACCACAAAAATTGATACCCACGAATATGAGTACTTTCACAGTGTTCACGACATGTGAGCCTGTGTTTCTTACTACATGTAGTGATATTAATGGCTGTCAGTCTGTTCTCTCATTTATTGCAATTAGATTTTTGGTTCTGTATTACTTCAAATCAATTATGATTTTTTTCCTTGTTTCCCATTGAGGAGTTCTAGAGCAGACCATTTCTTCTAAAATAATAATAATCATGTGATATCTACTTTTTCCTGTTTGACTTTCTTCTGTTTGTATTCTCAATGTCCTCTGTAGATATAATGTATATTAATATTGCTTTTGTGAGTGTTAGTCTTAGAAACATATGTACACTGATATATTTATTTCCATATGTAATTTCTGGATTATTTTTTATTTTTTTTTGTTATATTATCTTTTTCATATGTCTGTGATATATTCAGGGTATACCATTGGTTTGATGGGTTAAATGTTGAAAATGAAATTCATTTTTTCATTTCATTTTATTTATTGTGTCCCCTAGCAACTTAAAGTACATGAAGTAATATTGTGAGAAATTAAAATTCTTCAAAGTTTGTTTTTGGTTGAAGACATAGAACTTTGTTCTTTTATTACATTATCTATAGCTTTAAAAAAAAAAAAAAAACCTCTTGGTATTGTCCTGATTATTGCAAACTTTTAATGGAGTTTTATGTCTCACTTATAATCAATATATTATATGTTCTAGTAATGCTACTAATTACATGCCAATATTTGGTGAATTGTGAGGAGTATAAGAGCTTTATAGCCATATATATCTGATACAAACTAACTTTGCTAGTCGTGATTGATGCTTCTTATAAGCAGACAGAAAGTTTTCATTTATTTTGATAAATTTTATGGAAATTTTCGGTTTCATTCTTAAGTAAACTTCAAAATTGATTTAATTTTTTTTTAAAATATACACATATCTCCTCTTAAGAACCATTCTATATTAAATTCAGGCATATCAAAAACACACCATTTGTAAAGTTGTTTTAAATTCAGTGATTTAAATAGTTCACAATATCAGTTATTTTATTCTTAAAACTTAAAGCTGTAAAAAGATAAAAACTAAGTAGAATATACAGAAATAAGTCCTATTTACAGAGTTATCTCCCTTTCTTTAGTTACTTTACAGCACTTGTTATTTACAAAATTATTTATATTGTAGTATTGAATGGGTCCTTGAGATTGAATCTGTGTCATTAGATTGGTGTGTTTTTTTTATGCACATAACCACACTCAACACTACCATTGCCTGCTGAAGATTATACAGACCACTACTTAATTGTGAAACAAACTATGTTTTATTTTCGAGGTCTCCTGTTAATAGCAACTTTTATAAAATATCTTGTCCCTGTTTTATTGCCCTTTTTTTCAACAAACAAAAGTTAAGGCCACTTATGTCATTATGGCATTTTTAAGGTGTTGTATCAACATGTTTGTGTTACCTAGTAGGAGAAGAGGTTTGGTTCTTTGTACTTGTATGGGTTTATAAATGGTGATCCATTACTGGTTTATAATGTCAAAATTTTTGCACATGTTATAGATATTCGAAATGGGCAATTTACAATTATGTTATGGTTTTAATAAAAGATTGTAAGTTTTTTTGGTATTTTATTTCACCAATTTCGTGCAATTGGACCATAAAGAGCATGCGGTTCAATTCAAGTCTTTTCTCTTTATTGGAGATGTTCATAATATTCTTGGTATAAATCATAATGACCTCAGTAATTCTGTATTGACTCAGTGGTCTCTTATGAATGCTTGCCTCAAATGCGGTAGGTCATGGTGTAATCCTCAGCCAAGTGGAAGGTCATGGTGTAATTCCCAGCCAAGTGGAAGGTCATGGTGTAATCCCCAGCCAAGTTGTAATCAATGTAGTGGCATAATTGAGAGTGTGACAAATGGTTGGCATGGAGTCATTCTTATTAAAATTAGACCTATCAATTGTTCCATTCAGTCCCTGCATGTAGGATCTAACAACACTCCATTTTACTTTCTTTTCAAATGATCTCTTCAGAATCCTGAGATCTTCCCTTTGTAAAATGCTTTCAAAATTATGACACACAAGTTTTGAATGGCTGATCAGAAAGTAGAATAGATTGTTGATAAATCCTACATGCATTGACTGAATGGAACAACTGATAGGTCTTATTTTAATAAGATTGGGATAGAGTCAGAATAATGTGTCTGAGTGAAGTGGCATACCTGTTGGCTGTTGCACAATAAAGAACCAGCTTAGTGTGTTGAACTAGTAAAAAGTATGGTCTGTTTGAATGGATTAATTTTCTGCCATAGGATGTTGAACTTAATCAATCAATCACTTATACCTTTACATGAAGACATTTTATTTACTCGACTTATGTATTCAGACCCTGGTACCACAAAACTTTTAAAATTACTTTAGTCTGAGAATACTCTCAATTTTTCTGATTTAATGAAACCCTTCTGTTAAAGGACAATTGGTTTATCAAGTGAAGCCTGATTGTGTATCATAGGCAAGCACCCTACACAGGGAAGTAACATGGAATCAGTCCAACTAATTTATTATGACTAAAACGAGCATGTATGTGTCTGACTAATTGCCCTTAAACTTCCCTCTTTACTTCAGAGTTTCAAGTGCAAAATCGTGGAAACAAACAAATTGTTAATTTTAATTATGCAACCAAATAAAAACAACAGGAAAATATTACTTATATTACTTTATTCTGTAATTAATTTGTGTCTAAAATCGTTTCTAAAACTTATGACAAAGCAATACAGTCATTGAAATTAATAAATCCTTCAACTTTTACTTTAATGTGTACTAGAAGTTCAGAATTTTTTATGTATTTTTCTATCTACAGAGCGAAATCGAAATGAATTTATAAAATAGAGCAATAATATAGCAGGAGATGGCAGTGGAAGTATTTTTTTTAATAGCGGTCAACTTCGAACTAAAATGATCCGCAGAGCGCAGCTTGATACGACCAGAGGTCTGAGGGAGTATGGCTTGTTGCAGCTCTGGCGTAACGGACTCCACGTGTAGAGATCTCTCAGAACCCAATTCTTACCCGCTTCTCTCATTTTCCTGTCATTCAAAATTTAGCTTTTTTTGTTTCATTAATTCCTATTTTCAACTTTTTGTTTCGACAACACTTTTCCATTTTTTTATTTGTATGAACAGTGCGTATGCATCTGTGATATTTGTGGTGTTTATTCGACAACAATACCTCATTTACTATACAAACAATGCCATAAAAGCTTAACTTTGAAATCAGCTTAAAAATAATGAAATCAAATTTATAACAGTCCATAGATGATAATGCGGTATGTTTATTTGACCTATTACAGCGCAAACAACGATAATTTCCAGGAGTAATTTGCTAGATGTCTTCCCTTCACTAAAGGATCATCACTCTATGAACTTGACTCATTATAGTTCACTGGACATGATAAGATTTTAGTTGCTACAACAGATAAAATTCAAATTCTGTTTAATAGAGCACGAAAGTTCAGTTTATTAAATGAGGCGGTTCACGAGGCAATTTTCAATTAACCAAGAAAAAACATTGAAAGTCCCTGATAATCATCATTGTATGCGCTGTAAAATTAAGTGAATCGGTTTGTAAATTGTTTTGTTGTAGATACATTGATGTCTCTTTAACATACTAGCCTTTACCCCTTTCTTCTCTAATTCAATTGCAGACAAATTATTGCATTCAAGTAAAAAACTACAAATTCTTACTTCGTCGCATTACATTATATAATTACATGCATAATTTTTAAGCCACGAAATTACAACCATAGCCTCAAGAAATAAAAAGTAAATAAAAAACAAACACAAGATAATAACAACATGAATTGTGCAAATTGTTAAAGTCGCTCTGTATGGTTTACATGGTGTAAAAGCAGTTATTATAAGCATGAAAAATGCCACAACATGTCATGGAAATAGAAAAGAATCATAACAAAACGCAAATAAAAGAAAATCCAAAACATTTCGATAATTATTTTCATCAGACCGTATCGTTTTAAACGCTCTTAGTTGTCCACCCTCGCTATTGGGTAAAAAATAGACCAGACTTCTACATTCTGCAATGCTCAGTAAAGTATATGCCAATATGAAATATCTTCATTATTCTATTAGCTGAATGTTAACTTCTCTAAAACGGAAAACCCTTTAATATTCAAACCACACTTAAAAATTGTAAGAAAACACGTACAATTCTGGTATCTTAGTTAGAACTTGTACAAGGAGTCAACAACGACACCATTCATACTCATGAAACAAAAACAAATGTATTTATCATACTAATGTTATAAGCACGAATTCAATGATTGTTTATTCACCTCGAACATGGCAAGAACCGATAGGCTTTTACTACGGGGCAACCAATCCCTCTAGGGAGTCCCTTTCTTGAAGCTCATAATATATAAGCGATATTATATCACCTCTTCTATTGGTTTTCTTTTTCTCTTTAGAATGTCGATCAGCTGTTCTTTGAATGTTTGTTTAGCAATCTCGGAATCTTCCCATTGGATAAAATCATGTCTTTCCATCTTTCTCCTCAGCAACTTTGGAACATCTTTGGCAGTAACGCCCTCCACGTTGACTATAACTATATCAGAAACCACTCCTTTGTAGAGTAACTCGGATGCATATATTATCTCAAACTCGTGCCATCCTTTTGAAATGTATGTTTTTGTTAGAATTATAAGAATAACTCTACTCACTTCCATGTTTTCGATCATATTATGGACATCGGCAAGTCCAGGAACAGAGTCTCTTTCGTCAAAGTATAGTCTGAACTCCCCACCAAAATCTTCATCGTCCTTGCTGCCAGCATCTATTCCCGGTAAAAGGTTTGTCAAGACCCACTGATAATCATCTTCGTAGCTTGATATATAGGCATCATATTTCAACAAGTTTCCGCTTAATTTTTCGTATCCATCGCCTCTGAATGCAAACGATCTTTTTATAGATCGCTTAGCTCGATAATATCGTAGTTGAATGAACCATCGCTTTCTGTAGACGATGACTACGACAATTAGAAACAACAAAAAGACACTGGCGGCAGTTATTATAATTTGTGTCTTTGTGAACCAAAGGCAGTTTATTTTACTTCTGTCGAACGATAGAAGCTTTTTACGATGCCACTCTGGTGGTGAATTGCATAAATATGTGTCGACTTGTACAAAATCGATTTTTGTGGTGTTAATAAAATCACGAAACCATCGGAGATCGCAAGTACATGCAAATGGATTTTGCTGAAGATAAAGGGTTTTTAACTTCGTAAAATCCTTAACTGATGACGAATTTATAAGAGCAATCATATTCTGGCTTAAATCAAGACTTTCCAACTCCGTCGTTCTTTTAAACAACCTGTCACTCCATGTTGATATTTTGTTCAGGCGAAGTGTTAGATTTTGAAGGCTTGTTAAATCTTTAAACAGTGGGTCAGGTAGAATTGTCAAGCCATTGTTTGTCAAGTTCAAGGTCAAAAGTTTGTTCATTCCAGCAAAAAACTTGCCATTGTTGTCCCTTGCAATCACGTCACCAAGCATATTATTTTCCAAGTGAAGGTATTGTAAATTTATGAGCACATTGAAAATCCCAACTGGACACACCGCTAAAGAGTTATCGGCCATGTTGAAATAGCGCAACGAGGACATTGGCGCCATTAGGTTTTCGGCATTAGGGATCCTCTGAATATTATTCTTGTTCAGATCCAGTGATTCAAGAACTCCAAATGGAGAAAATAACCTTCCGGGGAGATTGTTGATGATATTTCGTACCAGGTGGAGTTTCTTCAGGCTTGTCAATCCATAAAAAGCGTCCTGTTCTAGACTATGAATCTTATTGTTACCCAAGTAGAGTAGTTGTAATTTCGATAGATTTGCAAAAGTTTTGTCTTCCAGTCCTGTTATTTGGTTCCCGTTTAAATATAATTTTTCTAGAGACGGTGGTAAGTTGTTTGGTACTTTTGATAGTTGGTTGTCGTTCAGAAATAAAATAGTCAACGCATCAAGACCATCAAAGGCGCTGCTACTAATGTTAAATATTCCACCATTACTTAAATCTAAAGTTATCAACTTTTTCAGGTCAGCAAAACCTCTAGGAGGAATGCTGCTCATCTTATTGTTTTTCAATTTTAGTGTAGTGATACTTGTGTTGCGCAATAACTCAAAGGTCGACGATGGAAGTACACCGCCAAGTTTAATGTTGTCAATGTCCAATGATACTAATTGACTTCCAACTAAACCATAAAATGCCGTGTGGAGATCGGAACTTGTAAGGGGGTTCGTTCCAAGTTTTAATGACTGAATATTTTTGAACCATCTGAAAGCACCTTTTGATATAGTATCTATATGGTTCCTGGACAGTCCCAACTTTCGCAAGCCAGAGTTCTGCAAATGTTTAAAGGTGTTGTCATCAAGAGATCGAAATGCATTATTACTCAAACCAATATCATTGATAAATTTCAGTTGTTGATAGTCAGCAGGGAATGTTGGATCTTTCATATTATTTGTTTGCATGTACAGCTTCTGGAGATTTTTCAAGTTTCCTACCTTCGGAATTCCAGGTAAGTTGTTGCTATCAAGATTAACCAATTTCACCAAAGTAGTTTCAATAAATGCGTCCTGTTCAATCTTTTGAATTAAGTTATTAATCAAGTAAACTTCTTCTAATGACGACAGATTAGCAAAACTATAACTTTCAATCACTGATATCTTATTATTCCTCAGATATAGATACTGAAGTTTCGGAAGCAGGTCACCATTGAACGTATTTGACTTCAGACCAACTATACCGTTATTATCCAACCATAGATATTGAAGATTAGGCAGCACGCCTACATCAGTAAACTTTAAGTTGTATATTTTATTATGTGCCATGTATAATTTTTCAGTCGATCTCGGGAGGTTTCCCGGTATGGCTTTCAGTCCATGTCCTTCACAATTAACAGAAGTCAACTCTTTGTTACAGAAGCAATGCTCAGGACATTCCGAGGGAGATGATCCTCCTATTGAAAGCACGAGGCTTAGAATCAAACACAGCATGCCAGACATCCTACAAGATAGACATTACGTATTCAATTCTAAAATAAATCCTAGCCCCACCCCACCCCCCTTTCAGTATAAAAATGGTCGATGCCTAATCGTCAGTTGGATATAACATACCCCGTGTCCATTTCTGTCGCCGATGGACGGGGTGGGTCCAAGACTTTAGGCAAGTAAGCGTGTCGAGCAATGCAATGCAACGCAACGGAAATTTTGGTGGAAGTATTTGTAAAAAAATCAAAATTTCGTGCATAAAAAATCCCAAGTGTAGAGGAGGGGGCGCACAACAGATCTGTACCCTATGAATCCGCGCCTGATCAACTCCAGTATGGCTAGATGTTGCCTTGCAAGCCATGTTTTCACTTGATGTCATATGGAGGAAAGTAATTCCAACCTCTTACTTTGTAGGAGCCCACATGTAGTAGTCTGTCTGACCAAGAACTGCACAGACTTCTTTAGAATATACGTGGGTGTTTAAGGGTTATTTTCATGCACTGTTTTCGGCTTTTTTTCCATTCATCGAGTTTCGGTTTTACCCGTGCAAGAGAGTGTCGTCGTGAAGCGTTTTATTCATCGTTCGTCGTGATTTACAGTTGTACTTATTTACGTGCATAATCAAAACAAAAAACAAAAATTATCAAAGTTGTTTTTAATTAATGTTTCTTCTGGAGCGTTAAAAGTTTAACCTTCATAATATTAAATTATGTTTAATCGGTATAATGTATAGCTACAATAATCAGAATTCTGTAGCTCTTGTGACATATTGTGTTCGTTATAGAAAAATTGTATTATGAATCAATTCTTAGACTAACTAAAGTAACATGTATTTACCTTGCGACCTCCTCAGATCTGATAGCTCATTCTTGTTAACCCATAAAAGTGATAAAGTCCTCCACAAATAAGTAGGTACTTAGGAAAATCCCAAAGAATTATCTCTTAAAAGGTTGGGATATCATATTTGTTTAGCTAACTGGCTGGGAGCCATTGATTGAATCTATTAATAGATTCGTCCTACGTGTTGAGATCAAAAATAACTGCCGGGGGTTTCTCGGGAATAGGACAAGCCATGCATGATCATAATATAATCGATGATCTAAATAATAAATTACTTACATTGTAAAAAATATGCAAATGTAGATTTGCAAAAAATCAATATTCATTTCGTTAACGATTTATGAAGATAACTATATAAGTTCAGAAGTACTGCTGCCGTCTGGTATAAGATACGTATTTGTATACTGATACTTAAGTGGTTTACCAGAATTTGAAGGTTGATTTCAATGCTTGTAGGGGAAGAGTTAAATGTATATTTTTCTAGTTATGAAAACCAGGATGTTGCATAATAATTTTTTGTATAGATTATATACATCAGAATTATAACTGAGACATTTCCATTTCCAACGGACATATGTCAGTAAAAATACTAAAGGTATGCGATAAACACATAAGAAATTAGACGTAGGCGTACCTTGTCACACGGAGCATATTTGAAATATTACCCGCCATAAAATATGATTTCAATGATTCTCTGTAAAACGGTTTTTGTATTTTCGTTTATCAACTGCAGGCACGAGACCGCAATTAATTTTCAAGTGCATTTCAATATACACATTTGAGCAGATTAAAAAACATTCCACCGGCGCAAACTGCATAAAACTTCTCTGGCCTAAAGATATGTACAAACAGGATTTTATATATAAATTGTAGAAAATTTTACCATCATTTTCTGAAAATTAATACATATAATTCGGAGATGGGATAAACATGACAAATGAACTGAGTTAAAAGTCCTAAATTTTAACCTTCTTCCACTGAACCAAATCACAACTTTTAGTCAGGATTAATGAAAAAAAATTCCCATGTAATTTTAACCTATTTTCTACCAATTAGAGGCAAAACTTCAGCAAATAAGTTTCCAGTAAAAATATGAAAAAATGTGGAAGGTACCTACTACCAAAGTTGGAACTATATTCGTATACAGTGAAAACCAAGGGGAATAAATTGTGTTCTCGTACCTATTAGATCAATAAATGTGCTCAATTTGAATAAAACCTCACTCATGTCAAGATGTACCTTTTTTGACTTCAAGTACAAAGTTGCATCATGATTAGTAGAAAAATATATAAGTTATAGCAAATTTAGTATCAGTGGTACATTGCTAGACTCGCATGTCCAATGGTCGAAGGAAATAAGGCTCCTCTAAAATGTACATTTTTTTTTTAATGCAATATTTTTGTGATTTTTTACATTGGTTGCATCATATTATGTGTATTTGATGCAATGAAGTTCAGTTTACTTAAGTTCCAGCTGCTTTAAGGCCAAAAATTGGGTTTTTATACATGCGGCCATGGTCAATGCACTTTTAGACCATGTATAGGGGTACACATATGAAAACTCATTTTATGATGCTGACAATGACTTAAATTGATCAACTTCAAACATAAAGGGGTCTACACATATCAAATGTACATTGAAAACGATAAGAAGTGGTTTCAAAGCTAAAACTGTCACTCCAGATCAATATAAACCAGACCTGTACAGAGCTTGTTCAAGTGCGATTGTGTCCAATATTAAAAGTTAGCCTTTATTTGGGTTTTGAATGATGAAAGATCTGAAACAAATGTAAAATAATCTAAGGTTCTAAGCTTATCAGGTACATAAGCAGACAGTCACCTGTATTTTTCCAGTTTTTCTACAAAAACATTTCATTTTTGAAACCTTATAGTGTATGCGGAACTCTAAAATTAGGTGTTTTTCAGACATCACAAGGTATATACATGTAGTGGTTTACATTAGATGCATGAATATCAATGGAATGAATATATTAGGTTTTTTTCACATTATTTATATTATTTACTAGCAAATACAAAAGATTCAGACCAAAAAAAAACACATATCTGTGATTTTATAGATCCTAAGACAAGGCTGTGAAAACCCCTGATTTTGCCATATTTCATTGACTGGGTTCATAAAAATTACACTAAATTGTCAGATTTCTGCCTAAACCTTTTTCATAAAGTATGTTTTTTTGTTGATTTGATGTTCCTAGTGTATAGTTAGAGGAGAAAAACTCAAAGCTGTACAATATTTTCCCCACTGGTCTATATTTCATACCTAGCACCTTAGCAAAAGTGCAATTTCAATGGAAAATCCCATAGAAACCATATTTTTTTATTTTAATTTCAGAAAATAGAGAATACAGGGCCAAAATCTTATTATTTCATGTAGACTTACTGAATTCTTGAAAATAAACACCAAATTACCCCCAGCAAATACTAGCAAATACAATTTCTGATACCCTGGCAACCCCCTTATTAGGCACGAGACCGCAATTAATTTTCAAGTGCATTTCAATATACACATTTGAGCAGATTAAAAAAATTCCACCGGTGCAAACTGAATAAAACTTCTCTGGCCTAAAGATATGTACAAACAGGATTTTATATATAAATTGTAGAAAATTTTACCATCATTTTCTGAAATTAATACATATAATTCGGAGATGGGGTAAACATGACAAATGAACTGAATTAAAAGTCCTAAATTTTAACCTTTTTCCACTGAACCAAATCACAACTTTTAGTCAGAATTGATTAATGAAAAAAAATCCCATGTAATTTTAACCTATTTTCTACCAATTAGAGGCAAAACTTCAGCAAATCATTTTCCAGTAAAAATATGAAAAAAATGTGGAAGGTACCTACTACCAAACTATATTCGTATACAACGAAAACCAAGGGGAATTAATTGTGTTCTCGTACCTATTATTCTGTTTAATAGAGCACGAATGTGTCTATCATCTGTTCATAAAGTTCAGTTTATTAAATGAGGCGGTTCACGAGGCGATTTTCAATTAACCAAGAAAAAAAAACATTTAAAGTCCCTGATAATCATCATTGTATGCGCTGTAAAATTAAGTGAATCGGTTTGTAAATTGTTTTGTTGTAGATACATTGATGTCTCTTTAACATACTAGCCTTTACCCCTTTCTTCTCTAATTCACTTGCAGATAAATTATTGCATTCAAGTAAAAAACTACAAATTCTTACTTCGTCGCATTACATTATATAATTACATGCATAATTTAAGCCACGAAATTACAACCATAGCCTCAAGAAATAAAAAGTCAATAAAAAAACAAACACAAGATAATAACAACATAACCTCGGTATATGAATTGTGCAAATTGCTAAAGTCGCTCTGTATGGTTTACATGGTGTAAAAGCAGTTATTATAAGCATGAAAAATGCCACATGTCATGGAAATAGGAAAGAATCATAACAAAACGCAAATAAAAGAAAATCCAAAACATTTCGATAATTATTTTCATCAGATCGTATCGTTTTAAACGCTCTTAGTTGTCCACCCTCGCTATTGGGTAAAAAATAGACCAGACTTCTACATTCTGCAATGCTCAGTAAAGTATATGCCAATATGAAATAACTTCATTATTCTATTAGCTGAATGTTAACTTCTCTAAAACGGAAAACCCTTTAATATTCAAACCACACTTAAAAATTGTAAGAAAACACGTACAATTCTGGTATCTTAGTTAGAACTTGTACAAGGAGTCAACAACGACACCATTCATACTCATGAAACAAAAACAAATGTATTTATCATACTAATGTTATCAGCACGAATTCAATGATTGTTTGTTCACCTCGAACATGGCAAGAACCGATAGGCTTTTACTACGGGGCAACCAATCACTCTAGGGAGTCCCTTTCTTGAAGCTCATAATATATAAGCGATATTATATCACCTCTTCTATTGGTTTTCTTTTTCTCTTTAGAATGTCGATCAGCTGTTCTTTGAATGTTTGTTTAGCAATCTCGGAATCTTCCCATTGGATAAAATCATGTCTTTCCATCTTTCTCCTCAGCAACTTTGGAACATCTTTGGCAGTAACGCCCTCCACGTTGACTATAACTATATCAGAAACCACTCCTTTGTAGAGTAACTCGGATGCATATATTATCTCAAACTCGTGCCATCCTTTTGAAATGTATGTTTTTGTTAGAATTATAAGAATAACTCTACTCACTTCCATGTTTTCGATCATATTATGGACATCGGCAAGTCCAGGAACAGAGTCTCTTTCGTCAAAGTATAGTCTGAACTCCCCACCAAACTCTTCATCGTCCTTGCTGCCAGCATCTATTCCCGGTAAAAGGTTTGTCAAGACCCACTGATAATCATCTTCGGAGCTTGATATATAGGCATCATATTTCAACGAGTTTCCGCTTAATTTTTCGTATTCATCGCCTCTGAATGCAAACGATCTTTTTATAGATCGCTTAGCTCGATAATATCGTAGTTGAATGAACCATCGCTTTCTGTAGACGATGACTACGACAATTAGAAACAACAAAAAGACACTGGCGGCAGTTATTATAATTTGTGTCTTTGTGAACCAAAGGCAGTTTATTTTACTTCTGTCGAACGATAGAAGCTTTTTACGATGCCACTCTGGTGGTGAATTGCATAAATATGTGTCAACTTGTACAATGTCGATTTTTGTGGTGTCAATGAAATCACGAAACCATCGGAGATCGCAAGTACATGCAAATGGATTTTGCTGAAGATAAAGGGTTTTTAACTTCGTGAAATCCTGAACTGATGACGAATTTATAAGAGCAATCATATTCTGGCTTAAATCAAGACTTTCCAACTCCGTCGTTCTTTTAAACAACCTGTCACTCCATGTTGATATTTTGTTCAGGCGAAGTGTTAGATTTTGAAGGCTTGTTAAATCTTTAAACAGTGGGTCAGGTAGAATTGTCAAGCCATTGTTTGTCAAGTTCAAGGTCAAAAGTTTGTTCATTCCAGCAAAAAACTTGCCATTGTTGTCCCTTGCAATCACGTCACCAAGCATATTATTTTCCAAGTGAAGGTATTGTAAATTTATGAGCACATTGAAAATCCCAACTGGACACACCGCTAAAGAGTTATCGGCCATGTTGAAATAGCGCAACGAGGACATTGGCGCCATTAGGTTTTCGGCATTAGGGATCCTCTGAATATTATTCTTGTTCAGTTCCAGTGATTCAAGAACTCCAAATGGAGAAAATAACCTTCCGGGGAGATTGTTGATGATATTTCGTACCAGGTGGAGTTTCTTCAGGCTTGTCAATCCATAAAAAGCGTCTTGTTCTAGACTATGAATCTTATTGTTACCCAAGTAGAGTAGTTGTAATTTCGATAGATTTGCAAAAGTTTTGTCTTCCAGTCCTGTTATTTGGTTCCCGTTTAAATATAATTTTTCTAGAGACGGTGGTAAGTTGTTTGGTACTTTTGATAGTTGGTTGTCGTTCAGAAATAAAATAGTCAACGCATCAAGACCATCAAAGGCGCTGCTACTAATGTTGAATATTCCACCATTACTTAAATCTAAGGTTATCAACATTTTCAGGTCAGCAAAACCTCTAGGAGGAATGCTGCTCATCTTATTGTTTTTCAATTTTAGTGTAGTGATACTTGTGTTGCGCAATAACTCAAAGGTCGACGATGGAAGTACACCGCCAAGTTTAATGTTGTCAATGTCCAATGATACTAATTGACTTCCAACTAAACCATAAAATGCCGTATGGAGATCGGAACTTGTAAGGGGGTTCGTTCCAAGTTTTAATGACTGAATATTTTTGAACCATCTGAAAGCACCTTTTGATATAGTATCTATATGGTTCCTGGACAGTCCCAACTTTCGCAAGCCAGAGTTCTGCAAATGTTTAAAGGTGTTGTCATCAAGAGATCGAAATGCATTATTACTCAAACCAATATCATTGATAAATTTCAGTTGTTGATAGTCAGCAGGGAATGTTGGATCTTTCATACTATTTGTTTGCATGTACAGCTTCTGGAGATTTTTCAAGTTTCCAAACTTCGGAATTCCAGGTAAGTTGTTGCTATCAAGATTAACCAATTTCACCGAAGGAGTTTCAATAAATGCGTCCTGTTCAATCTTTTGAATTAAGTTATTAATCAAGTAAACTTCTTCTAATGACGACAGATTAGCAAAACTATAACTTTCAATCACTGATATCTTATTATTCCTCAGATATAGATACTGAAGTTTTGGAAGCAGGTCACCATTGAACGTATTTGACTTCAGACCAACTATACCGTTATTATCCAACCATAGATATTGAAGATTAGGCAGCACGCCTACATCAGTAAACTTTAAGTTGTATATTTTATTATGTGCCATGTATAATTTTTCAGTCGATTTCGGGAGGTTTCCCGGTATGGCTTTCAGTCCATGTCCTTCACAATTAACAGAAGTCAACTCTTTGTTACAGAAGCAATGCTCAGGACATTCCGAGGGAGATGATCCTCCTATTGAAAGCACGAGGCTTAGAATCAAACACAGCATGCCAGACATCCTACAAGATAGAAATTACGTATTCAATTCTAAAATAAATCCTAGCCCCACCCCCACCTTTCAGTATAAAAATGGTCGATGCCTAACCGTCAGTTGGATATAACATACCCCGAGTCCATTTCTGTCGCCGATGGACGGGGTGGGTCCAAGATTTTAGGCAAGTAAGCGTGTCGAGCAAAGCAATGCAACGCAAATTTTGGTGGAAGTATTTGTAAAAAAATCAAAATTTCGTGCATAAAAAATCCCAAGTGTAGGGGAGGAGGCGCACAACAGATCTGTACCCTATGAATCCGCGCCTGATCAACTCCAGTATGGCTAGATGTTGCCTTGCAAGCCATGTTTTCACTTGATGTCATATGGAGGAAAGTAATTCCAACCTCTTACTTTGTAGGAGCCCACATGTAGTAGTCTGTCTGACCAAGAACTGCACAGACTTCTTTAGAATACACGTGGGTGTTTAAGGGTTATTTTCATGCACTGTTTTCGGCTTTTTTTCCATTCATCGAGTTTCGGTTTTACCCGTGCAAGAAAGTGTCATCGTGAAGCGTTTTATTCATCGTTCGTCGTGATTTACAGTTGTACTTATTTACGTGCATGATCAAATTTGTAACAAAAATTATCAAAGTTGTTTTTAATTAATGTTTCTTCTGGAGCGTTAAAAGTTTAACCTTCATAATATTAAATTATGTTTAATCGGTATAGTGTATAGCTACAATAATCAGAATTCTGTAGCTCTTGTAACATATTGTGTTCGTTATAGAAAAATTGTATTATGAATCAATTCTTAGACTAACTAAAGTAACATGTATTTACCTTGCGGCCTCCTCAGATCTGATAGCTCATTCTTGTTAACCAATGAAAGTGATAAAGTCCTCCACAAATAAGTAGGTACGTAGGAAAATCCCAAAGAATTATCTCTTAAAAGGTTGGAATATCATATTTGTTTAGCTAACTGGCTGGGAGCCATTGATTGAATCTATTAATAGATTCGTCCTACGTGTTGAGATCAAAAATAACTGCCGTGGGTTTCTCGGGAATAGGACTAGCCATGCATGATCATAATATAATCGATGATCTAAATAATAAATTATTTACATTGTAAAAAAATATGCAAATGAAGATTTGCAAAAAATCAATATTCATTTCGTTAACGATTTATGAAGATAACTATATAAGTTCAGAAGTACTGCTGCCGTCTGGTATAAGATACGTATTTGTATACTGATACTTAAATGGTTTACCAGAATTTGAAGGTTGATTTCAATGCTTGTAGGGAAAGAGTTAAATGTATATTTTTCTAGTTATGAAAACCAGGATATTGCATAATAATTTTTTGTATAGATTATATACATCAGAATTATAACTGAGACATTTCCATTTCCAACGGACATATTTCAGTAAAAATACTAAAGGTATGCGCTAAACACATAAGAAATTAGACGTTTGCGTACCTTGTCACACGGAGCATATTTGAAATATTACCCGCCATAAAATATGATTTCAATGATTCTCTGTAAAACGGTTTTTGTATTTTCGTTTATCAACTGCAGGCACGAGACCGCAATTGATTTTCAAGTGCATTTCAATATACACATTTGAGCAGATTAAAAAAATTCCACCGGCGCAAACTGAATAAAACTTCTCTGGCCTAAAGATATGTACAAACAGGATTTTATATATAAATTGTAGAAAATTTTACCATCATTTTCTGAAATTAATACATATAATTCGGAGATGGGGTAAACATGACAAATGAACTGAGTTAAAAGTCCTAAATTTTAACCTTCTTCCACTGAACCAAATCACAACTTTTAGTCAGAATTGATTAACGAAAAAAAATCCCATGTAATTTTAACCTATTTTCTACCAATTAGAGGCAAAACTTCAGCAAATAAGTTTCCAGTAAAAATATGAAAAAATGTGGAATGTACCTACTACCAAAGTTGGAACTATATTCGTATACAGTGAAAACCAAGGGGAATTAATTGTGTTCTCGTACCTATTAGATCAATAAATGTGCTCAATTTGAATAAAAACTCACTCATGTCAAGATGAACCTTTTTTGACTTCAAGTACAAAGTTTCATCATGATTAGTAGAAAAATATATAAGTTATAGCAAATTTAGTATCAGTGGTACATTGCATGACTCGCATGTCCAATGGTCGAAGGAAATAAGGCTCCTCTAAAATGTACATTTTTTTTAATGCAATAGTTTTGTGATTTTCTACATTACTTGCATCATATTATGTGTATTTGATGCAATGAAGTTCAGTTTACTTAAGTTCCAGCTGCTTTAAGGCCAAAAATTGGGTTTTATACATGCGGCCATGGTCAATGCACTTTTAGACCATGTATAGGGGTACACATATAAAAACTCATTTTATGATGCTGACAATGACTTAAATTGATCAACTTCAAACATAAAGTGGTCTACACATATCAAATGTACATTGAAAACAATAAGAAGTGGTTTCAAAGCTAAAATTGTCACTCCAGATCAATATAAACCAGACCTGTACAGAGCTTGTTCAAGTGCGATTGTGTCCAATATTAAAAGTTAGCCTTTATTTGGGTTTTGAATGATGAAAGATCTGAAACAAATGTAAAATAATCTAAGGTTCTAAGCTTATCAGGTACATAAGCAGACAGTCACCTGTATTTTTCCAGTTTTTCTACAAAAACATTTCATTTTTGAAACCTTATAGTGTATGCGGAACTCTAAAATTAGGTGTTTTTCAGACATCACAAGGTATATACATGTAGTGGTTTACATTAGATGCATGAATATCAATGGAATGAATATATTAGGTTTTTTTCACATTATTTATATTATTTACTAGCAAATACAAAAGATTCAGACCAAAAAAAAAACACATATCTGTGATTTTATAGATCCTAAGACAAGGCTGTGAAAACCCCTGATTTTGCCATATTTCATTGACTGGGTTCATAAAAATTACACTAAATTGTCAGATTTCTGCCTAAACCTTTTTCATAAAGTATGTTTTTTTGTTGATTTGATGTTCCTAGTGTATAGTTAGAGGAGAAAAACTCAAAGCTGTACAATATTTTCCCCACTGGTCTATATTTCATACCTAGCACCTTAGCAAAAGTGCAATTTCAATGGAAAATCCCATAGAAACCATATTTTTTTATTTTAATTTCAGAAAATAGAGAATACAGGGCCAAAATCTTATTATTTCATGTAGATTTACTGAATTCTTGAAAATAAACACCAAATTACCCCCAGCAAATACTAGCAAATACAATTTCTGATACCCTGGCAACCCCCTTATTAGGCACGAGACCGCAATTAATTTTCAAGTGCATTTCAATATACACATTTGAGCAGATTAAAAAAATTCCACCGGTGCAAACTGAATAAAACTTCTCTGGCCTAAAGATATGTACAAACAGGATTTTATATATAAATTGTAGAAAATTTTACCATCATTTTCTGAAATTAATACATATAATTCGGAGATGGGGTAAACATGACAAATGAACTGAATTAAAAGTCCTAAATTTTAACCTTTTTCCACTGAACCAAATCACAACTTTTAGTCAGAATTGATTAATGAAAAAAAATCCCATGTAATTTTAACCTATTTTCTACCAATTAGAGGCAAAACTTCAGCAAATCATTTTCCAGTAAAAATATGAAAAAAATGTGGAAGGTACCTACTACCAAACTATATTCGTATACAACGAAAACCAAGGGGAATTAATTGTGTTCTCGTACCTATTATTCTGTTTAATAGAGCACGAATGTGTCTATCATCTGTTCATAAAGTTCAGTTTATTAAATGAGGCGGTTCACGAGGCGATTTTCAATTAACCAAGAAAAAAAAACATTTAAAGTCCCTGATAATCATCATTGTATGCGCTGTAAAATTAAGTGAATCGGTTTGTAAATTGTTTTGTTGTAGATACATTGATGTCTCTTTAACATACTAGCCTTTACCCCTTTCTTCTCTAATTCACTTGCAGATAAATTATTGCATTCAAGTAAAAAACTACAAATTCTTACTTCGTCGCATTACATTATATAATTACATGCATAATTTAAGCCACGAAATTACAACCATAGCCTCAAGAAATAAAAAGTCAATAAAAAAACAAACACAAGATAATAACAACATAACCTCGGTATATGAATTGTGCAAATTGCTAAAGTCGCTCTGTATGGTTTACATGGTGTAAAAGCAGTTATTATAAGCATGAAAAATGCCACATGTCATGGAAATAGGAAAGAATCATAACAAAACGCAAATAAAAGAAAATCCAAAACATTTCGATAATTATTTTCATCAGATCGTATCGTTTTAAACGCTCTTAGTTGTCCACCCTCGCTATTGGGTAAAAAATAGACCAGACTTCTACATTCTGCAATGCTCAGTAAAGTATATGCCAATATGAAATAACTTCATTATTCTATTAGCTGAATGTTAACTTCTCTAAAACGGAAAACCCTTTAATATTCAAACCACACTTAAAAATTGTAAGAAAACACGTACAATTCTGGTATCTTAGTTAGAACTTGTACAAGGAGTCAACAACGACACCATTCATACTCATGAAACAAAAACAAATGTATTTATCATACTAATGTTATCAGCACGAATTCAATGATTGTTTGTTCACCTCGAACATGGCAAGAACCGATAGGCTTTTACTACGGGGCAACCAATCACTCTAGGGAGTCCCTTTCTTGAAGCTCATAATATATAAGCGATATTATATCACCTCTTCTATTGGTTTTCTTTTTCTCTTTAGAATGTCGATCAGCTGTTCTTTGAATGTTTGTTTAGCAATCTCGGAATCTTCCCATTGGATAAAATCATGTCTTTCCATCTTTCTCCTCAGCAACTTTGGAACATCTTTGGCAGTAACGCCCTCCACGTTGACTATAACTATATCAGAAACCACTCCTTTGTAGAGTAACTCGGATGCATATATTATCTCAAACTCGTGCCATCCTTTTGAAATGTATGTTTTTGTTAGAATTATAAGAATAACTCTACTCACTTCCATGTTTTCGATCATATTATGGACATCGGCAAGTCCAGGAACAGAGTCTCTTTCGTCAAAGTATAGTCTGAACTCCCCACCAAACTCTTCATCGTCCTTGCTGCCAGCATCTATTCCCGGTAAAAGGTTTGTCAAGACCCACTGATAATCATCTTCGGAGCTTGATATATAGGCATCATATTTCAACGAGTTTCCGCTTAATTTTTCGTATTCATCGCCTCTGAATGCAAACGATCTTTTTATAGATCGCTTAGCTCGATAATATCGTAGTTGAATGAACCATCGCTTTCTGTAGACGATGACTACGACAATTAGAAACAACAAAAAGACACTGGCGGCAGTTATTATAATTTGTGTCTTTGTGAACCAAAGGCAGTTTATTTTACTTCTGTCGAACGATAGAAGCTTTTTACGATGCCACTCTGGTGGTGAATTGCATAAATATGTGTCAACTTGTACAATGTCGATTTTTGTGGTGTCAATGAAATCACGAAACCATCGGAGATCGCAAGTACATGCAAATGGATTTTGCTGAAGATAAAGGGTTTTTAACTTCGTAAAATCCTGAACTGATGACGAATTTATAAGAGCAATCATATTCTGGCTTAAATCAAGACTTTCCAACTCCGTCGTTCTTTTAAACAACCTGTCACTCCATGTTGATATTTTGTTCAGGCGAAGTGTTAGATTTTGAAGGCTTGTTAAATCTTTAAACAGTGGGTCAGGTAGAATTGTCAAGCCATTGTTTGTCAAGTTCAAGGTCAAAAGTTTGTTCATTCCAGCAAAAAACTTGCCATTGTTGTCCCTTGCAATCACGTCACCAAGCATATTATTTTCCAAGTGAAGGTATTGTAAATTTATGAGCACATTGAAAATCCCAACTGGACACACCGCTAAAGAGTTATCGGCCATGTTGAAATAGCGCAACGAGGACATTGGCGCCATTAGGTTTTCGGCATTAGGGATCCTCTGAATATTATTCTTGTTCAGTTCCAGTGATTCAAGAACTCCAAATGGAGAAAATAACCTTCCGGGGAGATTGTTGATGATATTTCGTACCAGGTGGAGTTTCTTCAGGCTTGTCAATCCATAAAAAGCGTCTTGTTCTAGACTATGAATCTTATTGTTACCCAAGTAGAGTAGTTGTAATTTCGATAGATTTGCAAAAGTTTTGTCTTCCAGTCCTGTTATTTGGTTCCCGTTTAAATATAATTTTTCTAGAGACGGTGGTAAGTTGTTTGGTACTTTTGATAGTTGGTTGTCGTTCAGAAATAAAATAGTCAACGCATCAAGACCATCAAAGGCGCTGCTACTAATGTTGAATATTCCACCATTACTTAAATCTAAAGTTATCAACATTTTCAGGTCAGCAAAACCTCTAGGAGGAATGCTGCTCATCTTATTGTTTTTCAATTTTAGTGTAGTGATACTTGTGTTGCGCAATAACTCAAAGGTCGACGATGGAAGTACACCGCCAAGTTTAATGTTGTCAATGTCCAATGATACTAATTGACTTCCAACTAAACCATAAAATGCCGTATGGAGATCGGAACTTGTAAGGGGGTTCGTTCCAAGTTTTAATGACTGAATATTTTTGAACCATCTGAAAGCACCTTTTGATATAGTATCTATATGGTTCCTGGACAGTCCCAACTTTCGCAAGCCAGAGTTCTGCAAATGTTTAAAGGTGTTGTCATCAAGAGATCGAAATGCATTATTACTCAAACCAATATCATTGATAAATTTCAGTTGTTGATAGTCAGCAGGGAATGTTGGATCTTTCATACTATTTGTTTGCATGTACAGCTTCTGGAGATTTTTCAAGTTTCCAAACTTCGGAATTCCAGGTAAGTTGTTGCTATCAAGATTAACCAATTTCACCGAAGGAGTTTCAATAAATGCGTCCTGTTCAATCTTTTGAATTAAGTTATTAATCAAGTAAACTTCTTCTAATGACGACAGATTAGCAAAACTATAACTTTCAATCACTGATATCTTATTATTCCTCAGATATAGATACTGAAGTTTTGGAAGCAGGTCACCATTGAACGTATTTGACTTCAGACCAACTATACCGTTATTATCCAACCATAGATATTGAAGATTAGGCAGCACGCCTACATCAGTAAACTTTAAGTTGTATATTTTATTATGTGCCATGTATAATTTTTCAGTCGATTTCGGGAGGTTTCCCGGTATGGCTTTCAGTCCATGTCCTTCACAATTAACAGAAGTCAACTCTTTGTTACAGAAGCAATGCTCAGGACATTCCGAGGGAGATGATCCTCCTATTGAAAGCACGAGGCTTAGAATCAAACACAGCATGCCAGACATCCTACAAGATAGAAATTACGTATTCAATTCTAAAATAAATCCTAGCCCCACCCCCACCTTTCAGTATAAAAATGGTCGATGCCTAACCGTCAGTTGGATATAACATACCCCGAGTCCATTTCTGTCGCCGATGGACGGGGTGGGTCCAAGATTTTAGGCAAGTAAGCGTGTCGAGCAAAGCAATGCAACGCAAATTTTGGTGGAAGTATTTGTAAAAAAATCAAAATTTCGTGCATAAAAAATCCCAAGTGTAGGGGAGGAGGCGCACAACAGATCTGTACCCTATGAATCCGCGCCTGATCAACTCCAGTATGGCTAGATGTTGCCTTGCAAGCCATGTTTTCACTTGATGTCATATGGAGGAAAGTAATTCCAACCTCTTACTTTGTAGGAGCCCACATGTAGTAGTCTGTCTGACCAAGAACTGCACAGACTTCTTTAGAATACACGTGGGTGTTTAAGGGTTATTTTCATGCACTGTTTTCGGCTTTTTTTCCATTCATCGAGTTTCGGTTTTACCCGTGCAAGAAAGTGTCATCGTGAAGCGTTTTATTCATCGTTCGTCGTGATTTACAGTTGTACTTATTTACGTGCATGATCAAATTTGTAACAAAAATTATCAAAGTTGTTTTTAATTAATGTTTCTTCTGGAGCGTTAAAAGTTTAACCTTCATAATATTAAATTATGTTTAATCGGTATAGTGTATAGCTACAATAATCAGAATTCTGTAGCTCTTGTAACATATTGTGTTCGTTATAGAAAAATTGTATTATGAATCAATACTTAGACTAACTAAAGTAACATGTATTTACCTTTAAATTTTAACCTTCTTCCACTGAACCAAATCACAACTTTTAGTCAGAATTGATTAACGAAAAAAAATCCCATGTAATTTTAACCTATTTTCTACCAATTAGAGGCAAAACTTCAGCAAATAAGTTTCCAGTAAAAATATGAAAAAATGTGGAATGTACCTACTACCAAAGTTGGAACTATATTCGTATACAGTGAAAACCAAGGGGAATTAATTGTGTTCTCGTACCTATTAGATCAATAAATGTGCTCAATTTGAATAAAAACTCACTCATGTCAAGATGAACCTTTTTTGACTTCAAGTACAAAGTTTCATCATGATTAGTAGAAAAATATATAAGTTATAGCAAATTTAGTATCAGTGGTACATTGCATGACTCGCATGTCCAATGGTCGAAGGAAATAAGGCTCCTCTAAAATGTACATTTTTTTTAATGCAATAGTTTTGTGATTTTTTACATTACTTGCATCATATTATGTGTATTTGATGCAATGAAGTTCAGTTTACTTAAGTTCCAGCTGCTTTAAGGCCAAAAATTGGGTTTTATACATGCGGCCATGGTCAATGCACTTTTAGACCATGTATAGGGGTACACATATAAAAACTCATTTTATGATGCTGACAATGACTTAAATTGATCAACTTCAAACATAAAGTGGTCTACACATATCAAATGTACATTGAAAACAATAAGAAGTGGTTTCAAAGCTAAAATTGTCACTCCAGATCAATATAAACCAGACCTGTACAGAGCTTGTTCAAGTGCGATTGTGTCCAATATTAAAAGTTAGCCTTTATTTGGGTTTTGAATGATGAAAGATCTGAAACAAATGTAAAATAATCTAAGGTTCTAAGCTTATCAGGTACATAAGCAGACAGTCACCTGTATTTTTCCAGTTTTTCTACAAAAACATTTCATTTTTGAAACCTTATAGTGTATGCGGAACTCTAAAATTAGGTGTTTTTCAGACATCACAAGGTATATACATGTAGTGACTTACATTAGATGCATGAATATCAATGGAATGAATATATTAGGTTTTTTTCACATTATTTATATTATTTACTAGCAAATACAAAAGATTCAGACCAATAAAACACATATCTGTGATTTTATAGATCCTAAGACAAAGCTGTGAAAACCCCTGATTTTGCCATATTTCATTGACTGGGTTCATAAAAATTACACTAAATTGTCAGATTTCTGCCTAAACCTTGTTCATAAAGTATGTTTTTTGTTGATTTGATGTTCCTAGTGTATAGTTAGAGGAGAAAAACTCAAAGCTGTACAATATTTTCCCACTGGTCTATATTTCATACCTAGCACCTTAGCAAAAGTGCAATTTCAATGGAAAATCCCATAGAAACCATATTTTTTATTTTAATTTCAGAAAATAGAGAATACAGGGCCAAAATCTTATTATTTCATGTAGATTTACTGAATTCTTGAAAATAAACACCAAATTACCCCCAGCAAATACTAGCAAATACAATTTCTGATACCCTGGCAACCCCCTTATTAGGCACGAGACCGCAATTAATTTTCAAGTGCATTTCAATATACACATTTGAGCAGATTAAAAAAAATTCCACCGGTGCAAACTGAATAAAACTTCTCTGGCCTAAAGATATGTACAAACAGAATTTTATATATAAATTGTAGAAAATTTTACCATCATTTTCTGAAATTAATACATATAATTCGGAGATGGGGTAAACATGACAAATGAACTGAGTTAAAAGTCCTAAATTTTAACCTTCTTCCACTGAACCAAATCACAACTTTTAGTTAGAATTGATTAATGAAAAAAAATCCCATGTAATTTTAACCTATTTTCTACCAATTAGAGGCAAAACTTCAGCAAATAATTTTCCAGTAAAAATAAGAAAAAATGTGGAAGGTACCTACTACCAGAGTTGGAACTATATACAACGAAAACCAAGGGGAATTAATTGTGTTCTCGTACCTGCAATTAAAACTGCTAACAGGAAGTTGGAGGAAATTCGTCGTTGACAGACTATAACCAGTTTTCTTGATGACTCGTTATAACCGCTGACAACGGACTGTAATTGTAATGGTTTGGTGTAGCGTGAAAATGGATTGCTGTAATCTCGGTGGAACCTCCTTTTTGTAACATGATCATTTGGCCATATGGTTTAGTTCTATTTGGACTGATACGCGACTAACTATATATGCTATCCAATATTTTATCCACACTGAAAATACATTAACAAATGAATTACAATTATGTAATTAAAGGTTTCTTTATAATTTGGACCGTGCATTTGACAGGCAAAACATGCAATAAAAAGCCTTTAAAAGTGAAAATGTGCTAACCTGAAAATAGGGAAAAAGTTATAGATCGCGCAGCTCTAATGTGCTGAGTAAGTGTGAATACCCGTATTTCTATGGGTAGACAGTATATATAGTACAGACCATTTGTGGCGGGATTACATGCATTAAATTATCGTGCAGAAAGTATATATAGTGAAAGTCTATTGTCATTGTCTGTCAATGAATGAATGAATGAATGAAAGAGTGTGTAAATGATAGTAAATGATAGTTAATCGAAATCAGTATAGTATTTCTTTTTCTTTATTCAACTGATAATTTGTTACGGTGACATTTTTCAAATCGTAAATCTAGTTTTTGTACAGGGACCCAAAAGTTTGGAATTATATTTTTGTAAAGACGCACGAAATACAAAAGATTGGATTTAAATGCTCACATTTCTAATACATACATTATTCGCATGAATAACTTTAGCTGATTTAAATGATTCAAAATTATTACATACTAACTTACTTTGGCACTTCGCTCCCCATGGAGCATAGACCATCGATGACTGACCTCCAGCGCTGCCCGTTCTTTGCTGTCAGCTCCAGTTGTCCCCATGTTTATCCTGTCAGCTTTACGTTTGAGTCAAGGTGTTGGCGCAAGGTTTTCTTGGTCTCTTTCTCTTCCTCTTACAATGTGGTGTCCATGTAAAGGCCTGCCGCGTGATGTTATCCACTGGCCTACGCAGGGTGCGGCCTAACCAACATCATCTCCTTCTTAGTACATTTTCCTTCATGGGAGGATGGTCAGCCTGTCTCCATAGCTCTGTGTTTCTGATGGTATCTGGCCAGTGGACAGTAATAATTCGCCGATGACACCAGTTGACGATAGTCTGTATCCTATGTGCGATAGCCTTGGTAAATCTTCATGTGTCTGCACTGTTTGGTGGTTCGCAGTTGGTAACGAGGTTTGTATCTGCTGCTGTAATATCTTGTGGGTTTTCTGCTGTTTGTCGGTTCAACACCTCTTCCAAATGTTCGGTCTATCTACTGAGTTGTTTATCTGTCTCTGTCATGACATCTTTGTGTTTAATTGGTCCTTCTCATGGTTTAGTTTTTCCAGCTAACCTTTTGGTGATATCATATAGTTGCTTCATGTTTCTGCTTGCCACTGCTGCTTCTCAGTCATGTGAGCTGGTAAAACCCATGTTGCCCTGTGAATCTTCAAGAGTTGGAAAATGCACCCACCTATCACACAGATGTTCAATGCGTAAGCAAGCACCAGCACACCTCTCACCATTCACATAAGAATGCACAATGATTACAGGGATATAATTCATTGAGCGAAACACGCATGCGCACACAAACTATTAAACATAACGAAATGTATAAAATAAATCAATGACATTACTTTACCATACCTGTTCAAATGACTTAAATAGCTCATGTATGTCAATTGCATTATAAAATAATTTCTACAGTGATCAATTGAAAAAAATTTCTGGCATTGACATACTGTTTACATATTATACTTGGTATATTTAAGTAGCAGGTTTTATTTTTTAAAAAATCAAATAGGAGGTGATTCATGCATCTCAAAAATCCTCCAAATTTACTTTTATTTCCTTTTCAAAAACACTTACAGACCACAAAACCATTTGCAGTTTGTAATTTGTTGCACATTTGAAACCAAAAATATATCGATTGTAAAAGAAGTTGGTACTTTGAAGGAGTTATCGTTCTTGATTTGGTTTTATTTGGTTGAATTTAGTGGGAGTGCGTGTATTGTTTTCTCTGAAATACAGATCTGAATACAGTTAGGATTACTATCGTTACGTGAAATATAATATATGTAGAATATAAAAACATTTGTCTAATGGGTTTTTACACTATAAATCACCTCTACCATAGCTAGTGTCTGAATTGTATATTTCTGGTATTTAAAAAAGTCAAATCTAAAAGAGCTTTAACCAATAAATGTTTATAATTAAATTTATTTTCTTGAAGACGAAACCGTCTTGTCAGTTAAGTAATATTTGGACAGCGTCCCAACTTGAATAACACAGAGACATAATAGATGGAAATCAGTAAACTGGTGATATGTCTTTTGGACTTTGAACTCTTTTGAAACATACGAGTTTGAAAATCAGAAAATGAAGGAAATTTCTTTAAAAAAATGCATATAGACGAAACATCATAACCTGATTAAACTCTTGTCCTGAACTATCTTAACACTAAATATGTATCGTAAAACAGAGATTAAGAGAACATGGACTCGGGTCAGTGAATAACAATGGTGAATCATTAATTCGTTGAACCAAGAAAATTGTTAATCTTAGGGTCGATTTTAGAAAACGAAGACATATTTAATCAATTTGTTGTAGTTCCTTCCTTTATTGGTTATAAATGTATACACAAAACCAGAAAGTATACACAAAACCAGAATGATGATGATATGGTGATTCATATTTCGTTTGGCATGTTTAAGAAGTAAAAAAGGGCGAAATACTGGCAATGATCCCACTGTTTTCATTGCTAAAATAAAACTCAATTTGATTAGGGAAACGAAAGACGTTTTGAAAACTCAATTTGATGCCTGCAAGTAAAAGATCAGGTCCTAAAAATATTTGAAGTCCCTTGGTTTGAATTAAATTTATAAAAGAGCAAAAACGTACGGCATTTCAATGAGACTGCAATATACACAGGGCAAATTGCAACATGTATATTTCTCATCTGTTGACATTTTATAAGCAATTTGGCGGCGGTTTTTCAAAAAATGCTGAGGCCGCTTACCATACCAGGACACCTGTTCCTTGCTCCCAGTTGTTAGCGAAGTTCGAGTTGATTTTGTTTCTTTGTTTGGTTATTTTGGCTATTCCATTTTCTTTGTTATGTGTGTCTATATTTTTCTGTCTAGGTTTTTATCATTGGATTGTATTCTCTTAATTTCTGATCGAATCTTGGTTCCCTTGATTACTCATTAGCAATATTTATTAATTACATTTTGGTTAACGAATGGTTAATTTTAAAATGTAAGTCGCTGTAAGATTCAGCAAGTCGTTTAAACATTGTATGAAAAACTGAAATTTTAATTTGACTACTTATATTTGCACCATGAGAATCAGAAAAAAAATTTCCATGTAATTTTGATCAATTGGCATTTTATTGAAATTCACTGAAAATGAACATTTCAAGCGCATATAACTCTCACATATTCATTTTTCTAACAATCTGCAGAATTCATTTTAACTAATCCAGTAATGCAGAGATCAAATAGAGAGATCCTTGGGTGAAATTGTAAGATTGGTAGGTTTTTGCAAGCTCGTTTCTGATTTTATTTTAATTTTACCTTGTTCTTACAAAAACTTACACTTAACATACAAGCAACTTATAAACACTAAAGCTTTGTCATAAACTATCATGAAAATGAAAACGAAACACATTAAAACGTAAATGGAAAATGCTCAGATCACCTCTACTACAGGTTTCTTCTTTTTCTCTTTAGAATGTCGATCAGCAGTTCTTTGAATGTTTGTTTGGCAATCTCGGAATCTTCCCATTGAATAAAATCATGTTTTTCCATCTTTCCCCTCAGCAACTTTGGAACATCTTTGGCAGTAACGCCCTCCACGTTAACTAGGATAATATCAGAAATATCTCCTTTGTAAAGATAATAAAAAAACAGTTTCGGTCTAAATAAAACACCACTGATCCGAAATATACGTTTTCGAGAGAATGATAAGAACTGTTCGACTAATTTCCATGTTTTCCATCATGATCTCAAATTTAGATCCACGGGCTCCCTCTCTGCTTTCAAGGTACAATTTGAACTCTCCACCGAAATCAATGTTACCTTTGTTGCCATCGTCTACTCCTGGTAAAATGTTAGATATAACCCACTGATAATCATCTTCGGAGCTTGAGATAAAGGCGTCATATTTCAACGAGCTTCCGTTCAATTCTTCGTATCCGTCGCCTCTGAATGCAAATAATCTTTTCATATATCACTTAGCTCGATAATATCGTAGTTGAATGAACCATCGCTTTCTGTAGACTATGAATACGACGATCAGAAATAATAGAAAGCAACCGGCAGCAGCCATTATAATTTGTGTCTTAGTGAACCAAAGGCAGTTTATTTTACTTCTGTCGAACGACAGCAGCTTTTTACGATGCCATTCTGGTGGTGAATTGCACAAATATGTGTCGCTGTGTACAAGATTCATTTTTGTGGTGTTTATAAAATCACGAAACCATCGGAGATCGCAAGTGCATGCAAACAGATTCTGCTGAAGATAAAGTTTTTTTTAACTTCGTAAAATCCTGAACAGATGACGAATTTATAAGAGCAATCATAATCTGGCTTAAATCAAGACTTTCTAACTCTGTTGTTCTTTTAAATAACCTGCCACTCCATGTTGATATTTTGTACAGGCGAAGTGTTAGATTTTGAAGGCTTGTTAAATCTTTAAACAGTGGATCAGGTAGAATTGTCATGCCATTGTTTGTCAAGTTCAAGGTCAAAAGTTAATTCATTCCAGCAATAAAATTGCCATTATTGTCCGTTGCAATCGCGTCTCCGAGCATATTATTTTCCAAGTGAAGGTATTGTAAATTTATGAGCACATTGAAAATCCCAACTGGGCACACCGCTGAAAAGTTATCGGCCATGTTGAGATAGTGCAACGAAACATTGGTGTCATTAGGCTTTCGGCATTAGGGATCCTCTGAATATTATTCTTGTTCAGTTCCAGTGATTCAAGAACTCCAAATGGAGAAAATATCCTCCCGGCTAGATTGTGGATGATATTTTGTACTAAGTGTCGTCAGGCTTGTCAATCCATAAAAAGCGTCTTGTTCTAGACTATGAATCTTATTGTTACCCAAGTAGAGTAGTTGTAATTTCGATAGATTTGCAAAAGTTTTGTCTTCCAGTCCTGTTATTTGGTTCCCATTTAAATATAATTTTTCTAGAGACGGTGGTAAGTTGTTTGGTACTTTTGATAGTTGGTTGTCGTTCAGAAATAAAATAGTCAACGCATCAAGACCATCAAAGGCGCTGCTACTAATGTTGAATATTCCACCATTACTTAAATCTAAAGTTATCAACTTTTTCAGGTCAGCAAAACCTCTAGGAGGAATGCTGCTCATTTTATTGTTTTTCAATTTTAGTGTAGTGATACTTGTGTTGCGCAATAATTCAAAGTTCGACGATGGAAGTACACCACCAAGTTTAATGTTGTCAATGTCCAATGATACTAAATGACTTCCAACTAAGCCATAAAATGCCGTATGGAGATCGGAACTTGTGCATTATTACTCAAACCAATATCATTGATAAATTTCAGTTGTTGATAGTCAGCAGGGAATGTTGGATCTTTCATATTATTTGTTTGCATGTACAGCTTCTGGAGATTTTTTAAGTTTCCTAACTTCGGAATTCCAGGTAAGTTGTTG
Organism: Perna viridis; assembly: GCA_037379345.1. Lineage (NCBI taxonomy): Eukaryota > Metazoa > Mollusca > Bivalvia > Mytilida > Mytilidae > Perna > Perna viridis. The sequence goes on along the minus strand of CM074515.1, from coordinate 47,169,419 downwards.
CTATCAAGATTAACCAATTTCACCGAAGGAGTTTCAATAAATGCGTCCTGTTCAATCTTTTGAATTAAGTTATATATCAGGTAAACTTCTTCTAATGACGACAGATTAGCAAAACTATGACTTTCAATCACTGATATCTTATTATTCCTCAGGTATAGATACTGAAGTTTTGGGAGCAAGTCACCATTGAACGTATTTGACTTCAGACCAACTATACCGTTGTTATCCAACCATAGATATTGAAGATTAGGCAGTTCGCCTACGTTAGTAAAGTTTAAGTTGAATATTCTATTATATGTCATGTATAATTTTTCAGTCGATCGCGGGAGGTTTCGAGGTACGGCTCTTAGTCCATGCCCTTCACAATTAACAGAAGTCAACTCTTTGTTACAGAAGCAATGCCCAGGACATTCCGAGGGAGATGATCCTTCTATTGAAAGAACGATGCTTAGAATTAAACACAGCATGCCAAACATCCTACAAGAAAGGACATGTAAATTAAAAAAGATGCAAGGGGGCATGTCTTCATTTAATACCAATATGTATAGTCGAGGCAGTTTGATACTTGTATATTATGCCAAGGTATATAAAAAAACATCACCTATTTTCCAATGACGTTGTAAAACATGTCGAGGAAGATATTGACGCCATCGTGTACAAAATTGTTTCAAGCGTTATTGTGCGGGGCATAGCTAAATATACCCTTACTCAACAGTATAAAAATCCCTATAAAAACCATATTGAAGTTGATGGATCAATTGCTACTTAACAATATTGTACGATTTTGCGTTGTGTTGACCACTCGTGTTTGTATAAAAGCATTCGTCTAAAAAACCGAAGCAGCAATATGCAAATGAAGAAAAATCCATCCGCTATTGATGAAAATATTTAAATGAACAATATGCAGATGACCATAAAAGGAATATCCATCCATGCATGCACACATTCAGAAAGATAACACAAGATAAAAGCAACTTCAATTTACCTAAACTAGGTTCCATTGAATACATATTCAGACATTAAACCGTAAATCAAAGCTTTAATTAAAAACATCAAGTTCCCCATTTCACTGAGCTCTCGCTTTGAATTATTTTCAATTCTGAAAGCAACAAAATCAGCAAGGGGAGACTTCAGACACTTAGGCAAAATTTCACATCATGAATTAATTTGAAATGATAAATTAGCCTTTGAACGTGACAACTTAATGTCAAGAAAGAAAAACAGATAAGAAAAAAAAACAATGTTAAAAAAGCTTCATTTTGAAATTTTGATTTATGTGAATTTAAGTTATTACTTGTACATTAGCAATATAAAGCTTCAGTAGAAGGTACATAGATCTTGCGACATGATGGGTAAAGTTAAATGAGCAAAATTACAACTTTGAACTTTAGCAATCTAGAAGTCACTACGAATTTATCTTATGGCCTCCTCGGATCTGCTGGTTGAATATTCATTTACGTGGCAAGGTCCTTCACAAAAAGGTACGTTGAAAAATCCCAAGAGCAACCTTTATTAAAGTTAAAATATCATATTACGTGTTTACCGTAGTTGAGATGAGAATAACTCGATATGGATTTCATGTATTGAACCATCGATCCATGCATGTTTAAACCTATTTACGAAATAAGAGATGAAACGTTTAATGAAAGAGTAATAAAGTCAACCAAGATTCTTACAAAATCTTTAAACAGAACATGATTTATATCGGAAAAAAAGGATGAAAATATATACAACACTTGTAGACACATGATAATGCGGATGTCCCAAATGAACGGAACGGACTAACCTAGTAATGGTCTCCATCCGTCCGTCGGTCAAACTTATCTTCTGGGTACAACTCTTACATTCTTTTGATTACCACTGCAACCTTGGTTCCCTTGATTGCTCTTAAAACACTTGTGAGGTTTATGTATCCATACCTTTGGTAAAATATCAAATATGTAAACACTTGAAAATAATTTGAAACCATATAAAGATATATAAACGAATTATCTAGTGAAGGGCATCAGCAAATAAAACATTGATCCCCACTGGGTGCAGAAATATTACAACTTGCTGAGTTTCTCTCTTTAGTTTAGCATAAACGGCATTGGAAATATACATTTTTTTTCTTTTTAACATACAAGTTGCAGCCTAAACTGCACGTTGTGTGATGGTTTCCTCATCGTTCATTGAAGATCCATGAGTTCCCTTGAGCTGCCATTGTTCATTCCGACTGGATTGTTGTTTCTTTGACATATTAACTATATCTATTTTCGTTATAAAGTAATAGTTTTATATTCAGATTTAAAAAAGACAAACAAAAAAGTACTGACTGAAAACATTTTAAAAAGACATAAGACGGATGGGTTTTAGGGAAATCCGATGTACTGAGGGACGACCAATTCCGACTTAATGCAAAGCACCCACGATGCATGCTGCTCATTGAAGGTAATGTCCGATGGAAGAACAACAACCATAACAGATTTTCCTCCATATTGTATATGGTAGATGAGAGTTGTCAGATGTAAATGCGATTAAGTTGTTTCCCTTTTCCTGTAAAATATTAGCAAGCACATTCTGAGCTAGTGGTTTTACATCAAACCAGCTAAAAACTTTACACTCTGTGGTATCCATTATGAATCTATATAATATTTTTTTTCCTTTTTTCGTGTTGGTAACCAAGTTACAGAATGAACAAAATTTTCTTTCTTTAAATATTTTAAATCAATGTTTCTTTATCATTGATATAATCATTTTCATGGATTTGATACGGGTTACTCGGAATATGTCTGTTTGATAGAAGCGACAATCAAATTTTCATCAAAATAGTTTGTCTATGATAAGCGACCATTCGAAACATTTAGGAGATAAAATATTTTATCAAGAGTTGCATATAGGCGTTACAAAGCAAGCATGAAAATCTACAGTCATCTCATGAAATATATAAGTTCATGACAATAGGTCGAGAGCACTTTATATCTATATTTTAATGATGAAATAAAAAAAAATACCTATGCATCACTAAATTTTGTTACTTAAACTGAAAAGGAATAAAAATGCTTTGTCTAGTTGTGTATAATTTTCCTCAACTCTACTTCGAATCGACCTTCAATTACATTCTAGTCTAAATATCGGCAAAAAAGAACCGAAGCGTCATTAGTAGGATCACTCAACTACGTCAAAATTAAATCAAAAAACATGTCGAGAACGTGAACACATGAAACAAAGACGATCTACATACACAATGTAATGAACCGAATAAAATAGATTACTCATAAAAACTGAAGATAGGGAAAATAAGATGCTTAAAAAAAACAATATCTAAAGCACTAGAAATAAGAAAACCGGGAGTAACATCAGGTGTTTCGGTAGAATAAGCATGTCTTAAGAAATAAAGTAGATAAGTTCAAGTGTTTCAGGTCTTTTCAGATTTCTAAAGGTAAGTCATGATTAAAACAAAAGATCAGTAATGTTGTATTAAAGTGTGTGAATGTAGTAAAATATGGCATAAAAGAATAGGTAATTTAAAAACAGAAACAGAACGGCAACAATAGAACTGCTGTTTTGTTTGGAATTAGAATGTCGTCTGTCTGCTGAAGCAAATGAGCACGATAACTAAGTAAACTCTTTCTATTATTACTTAAAGTAACTTTGGGAGGTAAGGCTTCTCACCAGAATAAACCCACTATTTCACTCTAAAATGTCATTGCTATGTTAGGAACGTAGTGACTGATTTCATGGGTTTTTTCTGCCTATTCCAATTTTTTTTAATTTTACAGATAAAAAGGTAAGAAATTTATGTTGGAGTAGCTAAAATTATTGCATTAACAAAGGATTTACTTTGTTTATACTGTAACAATATTGTTTTAATTAGTATGAATAAAATGCAGGCGATTCTCTTTTTTTCACAAATGTTTGAATATATTTTTAATAATACACGCATGCTTATCAATTTAACACACACACACACACTTGTGAAGCAGCACATTATGCATTTCATTAATAACGGGATTTTATGATCATTAATATGATATAAGCCACCAATAAATGTGTACATTACCAAAGGTATAAGATATGCAGAAAGTAAATTTTCATCACCATATTCAGCACAGGATAAAACAAGAATACAACGTCAAAGCCATAACACTTTTGTCACTATTTATCAGATGTGAAACTGGATTTGCATTCTCTACTACATTGATTTCTTGATTATGTAACCTTGTCTTTAGGGTAGCCAGTCTACTGTAATTCTTTCTTTACTTTTTCTTCACGGGTTGATGGTCTCTTCGAGTTTTAGTAACTTAATCAAAAGAAATGTTTTGATGGCGGATTTGACGAGCTTTTTTTAGCTTACAATGCCAATCTTCTAGATGGTTTGTTGTTCTTGGTCTTCCTGTTGAATATCAGTGTAAAAGATTACGGTTGGATTCACACCAGTGATCAGTGAATTGTAGTGTTACACTATTGAACTCTGACTTTTCGATATCTTACAAATTATTGTAATATACATCTTCTACTAGTTATGATTGTAGAAGCGGTAGTACTGATGCCTGGCGAATGGGGAGAAGTAGGTTATTGGTTTCTTGTATGCTATCTGGGGTCAATGCTTCTGTGGGTTTAATTCGGATATAATGGAAATAGCAGCCCTTTATTCTGATGCATGAAACAAATCTGAGTTGCTGCATTGCAATCTACTAATCAAGGAGTGTTCGGTTGAAATATGATATAAAATCTCCATCTGGAGGTTTTCTACTATTAGTGTGAGAAGTCTAGTGTACCTCTGTTGATCTTTGCTGGGTATGACAATACTGTGAGAGTAGTATTTTTCGTTGGGTACCAATTTTTGTGGATTTCGTGAGTTTGGTAACCCATGAAATTTGGTTCCCAAAGAAAAGGAAATTTTCCATTTGTTTGTATGATGGAGTTGTCAAATCAACGAATTCCAGAATCCACGAAGTGATCATTTTCCCCTAAACCACGATCATTGGTACACACGAATAAAACTACTTTCACAGTATACAAGAGGGACTATAGTACCATGAACCTCTGCATGATACGTGTAAAGCTGGTAGAATAGAGCAGTGCAGGTTTAGCATAAACCGTTACACTAGATAGTTTCAGCTGTAGCTAGATAGGTAGGATTTTTCAGAGTACTGAAGAAGAGTGACGTAATCTGCGCATAGGAGGGGTTGTCTAGTTATAGTGTCTGTGCTTTCACATTTACAACAATGCCTGTTACTGATGTTATTATGTACTCCACTGGTCGTCGCTCCATTCTTTGTTGCGTAGTTTTACCAACTTTTCCTCATAGATAGTAAGAATTGTAATCAGTTCTAGTCTGGACGGGGTTTTCATAGTTTGCAGCACATCGTTTGAGCTTAACATAATTTCCTTATTGATGATTATTAATTGATATTATCATAGGTGTAATCACATTTGTTTGGGAAAATCATTGATAAAGATGATTTGTTTTTTTTAATAAACATTACAAATTCAAACAGTATACCTAAACAAAAAAAAACTCATAACCGATTTAAATGGGTTTTTTTTAATTCTATATATAAACATTTTCAATTAATTAAGTTAATTACACTTTTTTTAATCATGTAAAATAATTGTTTAACATCTTCAATAAAGTCAGAAATATACTTCTTATTCTAACACAAAGTAACTTATACCTATATTTTTAATAAGAACCGCTATGAAACCTAAGGCTATTTAAAAAAAAATAGAAGCATTGCGTTGTTCTTAAAATAGTATCCGTTAGTTGATGGTATTAATAAATCACAAATTGGTGATATATATTTAGCCGATTCGGTGATCCTCAGACATTACGTAATATTAAACAAAATATCGTCCATTGGAAAAGTTAACACAAGTATTGAAACTAGAGAAACAATAAATCATCGTTCAACCACTGACACTATCAAATATTTTAATTAATGATTGGAAATTTTGCAAACTATCAAAAGTTCGTGAAGTGGTATTTTCAATTCTTCAATTTCTTCAGATTTAATATAATCTATACTGCAGTGTTCCTGTTTAGTCTAGTTTCTGTTTTCTTGTAACTATAACGTTTTACAAATACAACAAGAGTTGATGAAAATTAATATTCATGTTTCATTCATGTAAATTGAATTAAGTAGCAGTCCACCTAAGAATCATGCAGTGGGTGATTTATCGATGTCAGACATTTGAACCAAATTGACTTGCAATATGTAGGATTTAATGGAAAAACAAGAATTAATATAGAAAAAATGAAAAATGTTTTCACCGTAACCATAGCAACGACCATTCCTTAGCAACCACCAATTTTGGGCCTAAAAAACACAAAAACATCACAATTTGAATGTATTTTTTTGTTTCTAATGGTGGAAATTTCTCAAACTATATAATTATATTAATGAAGTATGTCTTATGAAAAACAATTTACAATAAAGTACAAAGCAATCAGGTTGGTTTAGATCTGGTTACCATGGCAACCAAAATTCTTAATTTTTGACAATTTGAAATGTACGAAAATAGGTTTTGTTCCGATCCGTTTTACTAACAAGAGTAAGAAGATATTAATAAAATGTATGCATGGATGGGTAGTAGGTGCTCTCCACTGAAACATATCAAAAGTATAAATATGTAGCACAACTTTGTTTCTTGCTCATCTACACCCAAAATCACCCCCTGTAAGGACTTTTCTTCTTCTTAACGTTTTTCATACAAACTTTGTCCAGACCATAACTTTTTGTGTCTTTTGACCTAGACTTCTAATATTTGGTATGTTGTTATAACCTCTCAGGGTAGATTGTTGCATACCAGAGTGGTAGACTTTTGAGCTTGACTTTTAACCTCAAGGTCAAATAATATACAAATTTTGGCAAAATACGATACATAATTTTATCTGTGCCATCATTATTTGATCTTTTTTACTTATATACATGATCTTTGGCATTTAATTATATCACACCAAGGCAGGGAGTAATGTTTTAGATTGGTGACCTTTGACCTTGACCTTTGGTCCCGAGGACAAATAACATAAAAGTTTTGGCAAAATACCATAAAAAAAACTTTGTCTTGGCCACATTGCTGTTTGTCTTTTTACCAAGATACCTAATTTTTGGTATGTAAGTAAATCACATTAAGGTAGAGTGCAATGTTCAAGATAGGATAACTTTTGACCTTGACCTTTGACTCCAAGATCAAATGACATACAAAATTTTGGTCAAATACCAGACAAAATTTTGTCTGGGCTAAACTTGTTTTGTCTTTTCACTTAGACATCTGATATTTGGTATGGGATTATAAAACCTGAAGGCCAGGCACTACATACTAGGGTGGTTCACATTTGAACTTGACTTTTGACCTCATGTTCAAATAACAAAGTTTGACGCCATTCATACAAAATTTGTCCATACCATTACGCTTTTTGTCTTTTTGGCCTAGACTTCTAATATTTAGTATGTTGGTATATCCTCTCAAGGTGGAGTGTTGCGTACCAGAATAGATGAAATTTTCCCTGAATTTAACCTGTCAACCTCATGGTCAAATAAGATACACATTTTGGCAAAATACCACCAAAGTTTTGCCTGTGCCATAACTTTTTTGCCTTTTTACTAAGATATCTGAGATTTGGTATGTGTGTATTTCACGCGAAGGTTGAGTGTCATGTATCAATTAAGGTGTGTGACTTTTGAACATCACCTTTGAACTTATGGTCAAATGACATACACAATTTTGGCTTAAGTTCATGACTGATTTCATGCAATATTTCACATCACAGTATGTCGTAATTGCAAAGAATCACCTGCCCTTTATCACCTGATTGTGCGTAACTCCAGTAGCAGTACTAATCTTTTACATCTGTTATGGAATATGGGTTCTCTTAATTTCAAAGGAGAAGAACTCAGAGCTTAAATAATTATGCCCCACGCAATGCAGTTGCACAGAGTAAAATGTGTTTGACCCATCCGTCTGACCGTCAGTCCATCTTAAGTTTTCCAGACTTTTTTTAAACACTTACAGATATTGAAATATTTTTTTGGTTAATAAGTTCACCATGATAAGTTAAAGGACAAGTATACTTTTCAATAATTTTTACCGAAATTACGGGCTCTGTAATCATCAAAATTCACAGAAATAACCATTTTCCTGTCATTTTTTTTTTCTGAAAATTTGCAGATATTGACATGATTTTTATTATAAATTAACCGTAATAAGTTACAATACAACTTTGTGTTGGTTTCAATTCGATGATTTTACTGAAATTACGGGCCTTGAACTTAGAAAAAATTACAGAAATAATCGTTCTAAGGACTTTTTTCCTAAACGCTTGCAGATAATGACATGATAAGTTCACAATGAAAAGTTACAGGTCAAGTTTACATTCTGTTCCAATAGATAATATTTAATTCAGTTTAATTAAAATTTAAATTAATCAAAGTCTGGCGTTTTAAACTAACATTCTGAGTAACAGAATTTAGTTAGAAGAGGTTGGTTTTCTTATCGTATATTTAAGCTCATCTGGGACGAAGGTCAGTGTGAGCCATTGCCATCACTTTGTATTCATTGTAGTTGTCTGTTGTCATTGTTGACTTTTTCAAAAATCTTTTATTTTATATTGTTGCAATCTTTTCTAATGCCTATAAAAATCATTTTCAAAAATCTTTTATAAATTTCATTTGTGTTACAATCTTTTCTACACCTGATTTAACACTCTAATTCCTTTTTTATCTAGGTCCTTCTAAATGTATTTCTCTCATCAATCTACCTACATGTTTATGTTTGTGTTCCAGCATAGTTAAATATAGGGAAAATATATAAAGGAATATGCCAAAGAAGACAAAAAACTAATTTTTTTGTGAAAACATACGATTTAGTACTTTTGGTATCATACTTCATTATATATAACTGAAGTCATATACGGATACATTAGGATATTGAATCAAAAACGAAGTCTGCAACCTATATTTCACATTTCATTGACTGTATTAAAGTTTACTTCTGATCTCATGTATGGGCAATAATAGGTAGAAAGATCATGTAAACTTGTTGACTATAAATTAAAGTAGTTCATATTTTACAATTATGCAATTTATTCTTAAATGCCAATACAAGATGAAATGTATAATTTTAGGTTCTCACATAGTTAGCTACAATAGATGTAGGATAACAGGCCAGTAAACAAACATTTGTTATTTTTACCTCAAAGGCCAAGTAAGCTTATGCCATCACTTGGCATCCCTCCTCGTCGACAAATTTTCGAAATTTTCTTGATAAATGTGCACAAAATGACTGTCGGGATTTATGATCCGTGAAAAAAACATAGCCGCCGTTACTAGAAATAGAACATAGGTGTCAAAGGGCTTTTTTTGTTAAATTACTCAAAAAACCGTTGCTTTTAGCGTAATTCTTGCAGGGGATTATATTGTCCAGGATTAAGAGAAAACCTATGCCGAAATTCTGCTTACGATATTTACAACTGATGTAGGAGTTATGACCCCTATAAAAGTTTTTTTTGGCATTCCTGGTATATACAACTTTGAAAATATTCTCCTCAAAAACAATTGTTCTGTATGGTATTCCACAAAAAAATAAATGTTGGGATTCTTGATTCGTGACAAAAACATAACCCCTGTTACTAAAAATAGAACATAGGGGTCAGAAGGCAATCTTTTTGCCAACAACTCAAAGGTTGTTGCCCTTTTTTGGAGGATTATATAGTTCAGCATCAAAAGATTGACCAATACCGACATTTTTGAAACGATTCGTTTACTAATGTAGGAGTTATGGCTCCTGAAATAATTCTTAATTTTTCCACATGTATATGTGCAATTTTGAAAATCTCCTTCTCTTAAACCATTTAAGATCAGTTAATGGAAATAAAGCATATTAATTCTTTAGTGTATTGTGCTCGAAATGACTTGTGTTTTTTAATCCATTAAAAATGTATATGGCTGTCTATAGTTATAATGGAACATAGGAGTCAGAAGAGTTTTTTTTTAAATAATTCAAAAACTGTTGCCTTCAGCAAAATTCTGGTTCAGGTCACAAAATGCTATCAAAACAGTTTAATGCATTTGACTATTCAGTTAATTTTAAATTAGCCTGTCTCATTGCCATTTTTTTCTAATAAGCAAATGGTAAACCAGGTGAACGATTCAGGCTCTCTTAAGCCTCTAGTTATCCATTTATATTGTTTCTATAATATATTATAAAATTTAATGTTGATTTTCCAATTGTTCTTATCTAAATTTCTGGCACAAAATTCCATGTTGAATAAGTCACAGTATTGTGTATTATTTTAAACAACAAAATTATAAAACATTTTGAAATATTCTGTAAACAAGAACCTACATGTTCATGTTTACAAGAGTAATCATGGGAACCAAGATTCTAGCGGAAATCAAAAGAATGTAATCCTGGGACATTTTGATAAGAAGATGTGCATTTCAGTAAAACAGGAGTGAAAAAATGGAAATGGGATATATTGTCAAGAGTTGATCAACAAAAACAAGAAATATTCTACTTGGGTCTGATTGAATTCTCTCAAAATACAGAAATTAAAAAAAAACAATTTAGTATCAGTCATATGACATCTGTCCTCATTAACACTCATCAAGTCAAAAGTTGATATTTTATTTGACCATGAGGTCAAAGGTCAAGTTCAAATGTCAACCAATCTAGTACGAGGCGCCTCGCCTTGAGAAAACATAACCCCATACCAAATATCAGATGTCTCAGAAAAAAGACAAAAGAAAATTTTGCATGATTTTTGGCCAAAATTGTGTATGTCATTTGACCTTGGAGTCAAAGGCCAAGGTCAAAAGTCATCCAATCTAGAACATTTCATTCTAACTTGATGTGATTTACTTAATTGTCAAACAGGTCAGATATCTAAGTAAAAAGACCAAAAAGTAATGGCACAGAAAAAATTGTTTATCGTATTTTGCCAAAATTTGTATGTTATTTGACCTTGATATAAAGGTCAGAGTCAAAGGTCATCCACTCCGGTACGCGACACTCTGCCCCGAGAGGATATACCAACATACCAAATATTAGAAGTCTAGGTCAAAAGACAAAAAGTTATGGTCTGGACAAAGTTTGTATAAAAAGCGTTAAGAAGAAGAAAAGTCTTTATGGGGATGATTTAAGGCAAAAAAAACAAAAAAAAACAAAAAAACAAAGATATGCTACATATTTTTATTTTTGATATGTTTCAGTGGAGAGCACCTACTACATATCCATGCATACATTTGGATAATATCTTCTTGCTCTTGTTAGCAAAACGGGTCTAAACATAACCTATTTTCGTATATTTCAAATTGTCAGAAAATTGCTATGGTAACCAGATCTTAACCAATCAGATTGCTTTGCACTTAATTGTAAATTGTTTTCCATAATACACACTTCATTAATATAATTATTTAGTTTGGTAAATTTCCACCATTAGATATAAAAAAAATACATTCAAATTGTGACATTTTGGTGATTATTAGGCCCTAAATTGGTGGTTGCTAAGGAGTGGTTGTTGCTACGGTAACGGTGTAAACATTTTTCATTTTTTCATTTTATTCATTGTTTTTCTGATATATCCAACTGATTTAAAGTCAATCTGGATAAAATATCTGACATCAATAAATCACTTTCAGTGGAATTTGCATGATTCTACTACTGCTACTTAAGTTTCAAAAGTTGAAAAAAAATCATTATAGTCGGCGTCACATAAATAACATACTGTTAAAATTTGAATAAAAATATTTTCTACGACTTTATTGACACCTACCGTCGTTTAAATTGTCTTAAATGACTTGCTCATTCGTTTAGCCAAACGGCTTCTCCCTAAACATTGAATCGTTAAATTCCGGTCAGATTTTAATTCTAGGTGCCAATATTTACATTGTAAAAAGTCGGCCATGTTTACAGTGATCGGGTTGCTAGGATATGTTGTTTACGTATAAATGGTTTGTCCAAAAACCGAAGAACCCAGAATGCACTTCGGCGTTATTTCGAATATCTCGGATTTATTTTACGCGAACAACGTACAATACCGAGAAGTTGATCAAGCAGACGATTGTCACCGGAGTTCGACGGGAACTTACGAACTTCGTTTGTAAACAAATCGTCCCGTAAAAACCAACATGGCGGATATTAGTATGGGATTTTCCCGTAAGGATTTGTTACGCATGATTTAAGCCAATAAGCGACTTGTTTTTGAGAAGCTGTTTGGCTAAACGAATGAGCAAGTCATTTAAGACAATTTAAACGAGGGTTGGTGTCAATAAAGTCGTAGAAAATATTTTTATTCAAATTTTAACAGTATGTTATTTATGTGACGCCGAGTATAATAAGTAATGAATTCCTATATTACACTAGTGCAAATAAAGCTTCAAACTGATGACGTCAATGATCAGAGGAAAAGTATTTTGCGCAAAATTTTTAACTTTGTTATATAATAACCGTTTTATTTCATGCTTATTTGTAGTATACTAGTATTTACTGCACTCACAAGTTTATACATTATAAAATATTATTTAGGACAATATTCCCAAATGCTCTCCGTGCAATAGCCCTAAATTAAACAAAACATCCAAGCAAATCTAGCATATTGAATGAACACAAAAGCAAAAAACTGTCGAGCGCAAATAACAAATACCGCCATTCTACATAGTTCATACCTCAAACTTCAGAGTTAAGACTTTTTACAATACAGTGCTAGTCTTCTTACAATTAGGTTTCTGAATAGGATTATGTTGCTACAAAATTAAAATCATCAATTTATAAGTTTTACGGCAGTTGTCGTGAACTTTTACCGATCTGAACCATGTCAATCGATTTGTCTACTATGTCATAGTTTTGACATTCCTTTTCGTCTAACGCAGACATGACGTTATGTGCAAGTCAGCGACGAGCGTTTCTATGGCTATTGCACGAAGCGGATAAAAGTCCAGAGTAATATTTTATGATGCATCCCAAATTGTGATAGAAAGGTTGAGGAAGCTAACCTACTTGTTACCATGGTCCATTCTACTAGTTGTTAGTGCAGTACGGATTGCTCATTAACATTTGTTTCTTTGTAGGTGTCTTCTGATTATTTCACGTTCTTGGTTTTGTGCGACTATTATCCCTGTCTAGTCATTGGACTAGGTCTGTTGATTATCTTGATTTCCCCTCTACAGAGGACCCAGGCAGTGAATGGAACATGCCAAACTTCGTTTTTAAACAAAATTAATATCTATCTCAAACCCTTGTTTTCTAAACAAAAAAACAAAAAAACAAAACAAAACAAAAACAAAACAAAAACATGTAGTATTGGTTTGTATTTAATTGAAATGGCAAGAAGAATAAAATAACATGGAAAGCACTAGATAGGAACAATACTGTTGTTTACCCTGATCAATGAAAAATTAAATTTACGAAGGCGAAACAGAGAGGCGAACTCTGTCAGATTAGGTAAAGGCTTTGAGGTCTTTAAAATGTGAAAAGTATGAAAGTTTAACGTAGGTCAATGAGTGTCAATGCTACATCAGTTTTCAGAATCAGAATGCAAAAAGCATTTGCTTCTACCTGCCTGTAGGGTGTTCATATCACAACTCATACGACAAGCCAGAGCTTGCCGAATCTACACAGACTTTTTTGTATTATGCTAGAATTCTAACAAGTCGGCTTCTGGAACAGGGTTATGTTGCTACAAGATTGAAGTCATCACTACAGGAGTTTTATGGTCGTCATCTTGAACTCGTAGATCGTTACGGTGTAGCCATTTGCACCATAACAACTGATTTGTTCAAAGTGTCATAGTTCATACTTTTCCTTTCCTCTTTCGTCTACCCCGGACTTGACATTTTATGAGCAACTCGGTGGATGTTTCTAGAAAAGCAGGGAACGCTTACTCTACTGGATCACCTGGTCATTGCAGAATGCTCCCAGTTTTTGGTGGAGTCCAAGTTTCTCATTTGCTTTGTTACTTTGTATGTATTATTTTAGTTATTTTATGTTCTTTGTTGTGTTTATCTGTTGTCCATGTCTGGTCTTTGTCCCTGGATTACATTGTTTTGATTACCGCTAGAACCTTGGTCCCCTTGATTACTCCTTCAAAGTCGCTAATCATCAAATACTCTAAACCACTGATTTTAGCTTGCTTTCAACATCCAGGCAAATTTAATAGTCTACTTAACTCTCACAATAAATGATTTTCTCAATGTAATAGACTAGCTTCAGAATTGAACAAAAAATCACAAATTTTAGTGAGCTGAACTTTGAAGATTTTAGGTCGATTGTAAACATACATTCATGTTCTTTTCCATTTCACATCTTTTGACATATCGTACATTTGTACATTACTAGCAAAATAAGTGTATTCCTTTTACGAAAATGATTTATACTTGACATTTTAGACTTTCAAAGGTTGTGTCGGTTTTAAAAGCTTATTAGAGCTTGTGTTATAATGTTTCATACTTTACTTTGAACTTTGTTCTGTAACGCAACAGCTCATCGGCTAAGTTGTGATATGCTCTTTTGAAAATCGGATGAAAACACGAATACTTCTCAATCAAAACAAATTGGAGACTAGGCGTTTCTCAATTATATTGAGAAAGTCAATACTAACCGATCATTTCATCTTTTAATGTAAACTCCCCGCTCTCATACAAGTAAAAAACACAAGTAGAACACATGTACACGTATAGTATTTAAGAGGTACATTTTGATCTCGTATGAAGCTAGAATTGACAGTTCTACGGCACCACCAGCACATAATGTAATGAAGTAATATATAATCATGCAAATTATCTACGAAATTACGGGACTGAAATTATGAGTGCAAGAAGTTGCAAACAATATCAGCTACTTTAAAACGAAAGAACCAAAGAGTACATTCATAATCAGGAAAATAATCTGTAAAATTATGCAAAATGATGATGAGGAACGACTTTAGGAGTTGAGTTATCTAGTCCTATTTTAATATCTGTAAACAACAATCTCAGACTTCCTTGGCCATATTTACATGAAAGGTATTAACAAAATTATCGAACTGACAAACACTAAGCAATAGGAATTAACAAAAAAGGAAAGTTCGTATAACAAATGGCAATATAAAAGAAAAAAACTAGAAAATTGGAAATCAACGCAACGGACTTGGTACGGTGGATATGGTGGGTTTTAGTAAACCAGATTTTAAAGCACGATTAACCTTCCTCTTCCATGGTTGTAAATTATTTCCTGTATATTACAATATAAATATGGACAGCATAAAACTAACACCGGCCAAAGTTGGTAAAATCAGAAGTCAAAACAGTACAGAAGTCAGAAGATATTAACAATAATAAAAAATGTGTTAATTTTCGTGTTTCCGTAATAGAAGATCTTCTAGAATTGCTCCTTTGATTCTATTACTTATTCTATTTCCATATCTGTTTTTTTTTTTTTTTTTTTTTTTTTTTTTTTTTTTTTTTTTTTTTTTTGGCATACTCTTGTCCATCCTGTGATGATGAGAAGAAATGCGGAAATTGGTTAAGCATACTATTTTTGCAAGTCAATGTTTAAGTTATCACGGGAGTCCAACTTTTCGGTTATTAATTTATTTGTTTCTTTTTAGCTCACCTGGTCGAGAGCCAAGTGAGCTATTACCATCACTTGGCGTCCGTTGTCGTTGTTAATAATTTTTTTCAAAACTCCTCTCCGCTGATACTACATGACCAATTGGAACCAAACTTGGTATGAATGTTCCTTGGGGTATCGTAGAACTGATGTGAGAATTTTTTATGCGTCTAAAAACATGGCCGCCGTTACTAAAAATAGAACATAATGGTCATAGAGAAGTTGTTTTGTTAAATTTATTACTCTCAGAAGACAAATTTCAACCAGGAGAGCGATGCAGGCTCCTGGGAGCCTCTTGTTAATGTTGTTTCTTTCAAAAATCTTCTCCTCTGACACTACATGATCGATTGGAACCAAACTTGGTATGAATGTTCCTCGGGATATCCTGCATAGAACTGACGTGGGCATTTTTGGTCCGTCAAGAAACATGGCCGCCGTTACTAAAATTAGAACATAGGGGTCAGACAGTAGTTTTTCACATATATCTCCAAAACGATTAGGTCTGGCGAAATTCTTTCAATTGCTGAAATGAACCTTATTATAAGGCCTTCAACAAGTCTTCAGGGATCAAAGTTGTCAGGCGATTCCTAGTAAGAATTATTGCCCTTGAGAGGTGAAAAATGGTGTATTCCTTTACAATTTTCAAGCAATATCTTGAAAACTATAATAGATAGAAACAAACTTTTATTTGCTGAAATGATCCTTATGATAAGTTCTACCAAAATCTTCTTGAGTCAAAATTATTGGACAACTCCTTGTTAAATTTATTGCCTTTGAAAGAACAACTTTAACAAGGTTACCGATTCAGCCTCCTGAGAGCCATTATTTTTATTTTGGTTGGTTGCTTTTACCTGAATGATAGTTTCAATATTCCTGTTGTTTATCGTAATGTTGTATTAATTTCGTGACATTGTAATTTTTCCTTCTTGTAAGGCGCAAGTTTATTTTTGAGTTATCGTTCATTTACCATCTCTTGTTTGTGAGTGATACGCGAGAGAACATGTAGTAATTTAGAAAAGGATAAAAATGGTGTTATTTTTGTACAGATTATACTTTACGAAGGTATACGTACCTTATTATCGGACACAAGAAATATTACTCTTAAAATCCAAATAGAAAATTACAGATAATATCATTATCACCATAATAAGCTTTTTGGTATCCTTAGAAAGTTTGTTTGATTGACAACATATTTGTAGTTTTATGGATAATTGGTTCAACAAACAATGGGGGATTCTGAAGGGCAATATTTGTGCTCTTCCACTCGCTGATCTTTTCTTACACCTATGAGACAGATTCCATCCAAAACTTACTTCAGCGAAAGGAATACAAATTGACACAGTCCTTTAGCTTCAGCTTTATCTTCGTCTCATCTACAAAAATAAAGCTTGGAAGACTAATCAAGGGAACCAAGGTTATAGCGGTAATCAAAACAATGTAATCCAGGGACAAAGACCAGACATGGAAAACAGACATTCACAACAAAGAACATAAAGTAACTAAAATCATACATACAAAGTAACAAAAGTAAATGAGCAACTCGGACTCCACTAAAAACTGGTAGCATGGACCAGGTGCACCGGTAGGGTAAGCGTCCTCTGCTTTTCTCAAGTCCGAGGTAGACAAATGAGGAAAGGAAAACTATGACCCATTGAATACATCAGTTTTCATGGAGCTGATGGATACACCATAACGACCCACGAGTTCATGATGACGACCATAAAACTTCTGTAGTTGTGACTTCAATCTTGTAGCAACATAACCCTGTTCCAGAATAAAGGAAACCAGACACACTGAATCTGCCTCTGATGACTTTCATCTCGAATTTGAAAGAAAAAGACCCCCCTTGTCATTTATCCTTTCTTAATATATTTCAGCTGCTCCGTATAGTATCGAGCCTTTGTCTCCTAACTCATACACATTTTAAAAAAATGCAACCACTACACAATTTTTTCTAGATCTATAAAATAACGTCCTCATTTCAAAATTTTCACGTTGGTCACCATTACCTGATCGGCCGGTTTCAAATATTTGACCGGATTTCATATTCAACGAGCAGCGCGGTGATGTATTGTAAGCAGTACGAACTGTTTATCCTATCAGAGGACGCGAGTTCAGTCTTGTTGAATGGCATACAAAAAAAATGACATAGGTACACTCAGCAGAAAATCATTTTTTAAAAGCCAGTAGCATTTACTTCTGACTACACTGTATGTTGAGAGAAACTATATTCTTAAAAATTATTTCAACATATTTCATTGTGAGAATTTAAAAGAGAAATGTTAACATTAGTACATAAAAAAACATCTCTGCCTCCTAACATTTTAAAACAGGGTCTAGATGATTCAATATGATTCCTGTTTGAACACCACAAAATCATTTCATGAAGTATTATATAAGCGTGTCCTGTGTGAATTACTAGTATTAGGTCACTATATTCATAGAATACATGTATTTCAATAGTACGATGTTCTTCTACGGAAAATAATGCTTATCTTTACTGTAATCAATGTGATCCATCGTAATCAACTTTGCATTAGGATTTAAATGTAATTATTCTGCTCAACTTTGGGCGTCTTCTATGTAAGTTTTTGTAAGAATCAGGCAAAATTGGAAAAATCAGAAACATGCATGTCAAAACCACGCCGATCTGACAATATAATTTCACTCAATGTCGTCTCTTTTTGAAGAGACTATTATTAGATCTCTGCATCGCTGAATATATATGCTCAGAATTATGTTTTTGAAAGAATTTAATTATCTTCTCTTGAAATGTTCATTGTCAGTGCATTTCAATGAAATTATAACTTAAATTTACAATAGAGAAATATTTGTCTTTTTTTCTTGCTTTTAGTGAAATTAAAGTGGTGGGTTTGTCACCCTCTACCTGATCCTTCTTTGTATTGTATTTGTTCAGAAGAGTTTGTTTTTTCTTTTTTTTTCCTTTCTTTCTTTTTTTCTTTCTTTCTATGTTTTGTTATTTTTTCCTCCCAGCTGTGAGTTCTTTTTGTGTTTAAGTATACCATCATTGCACCTTCGGTATTGTTCCAGTTCTTCTTTCTGCTTGGATAAAATAGACAAATAACACGGTTAGGCGTTTCACAATTTAGTTAGCAGATTGGGTAAACTATAGTAATGGGTTAATTTTATATAGACGGAATATGTTTTGGTTCTGCTTCAGTCAAAATCATTAATCGTCAAAATAATTTTAGTAAAGATGTTCATAATGCAATTATTTTGTTCTTGAAAACTTTACTTAATTCTTCTTTACACGGTATTCTACATATATGCATGTTTCCTTCCTTTACAAAACGTGTTATTACAACCATATTTTGCTAACAACAGAAGTGTAAAAATCAAATTTGAAAATAAATGTACAGATTTACCAGTGCTGATTTTGATCGGAAATGCAAATATGTTGTAGCCTAAATATCTAATGACGTGCCAACTAGCAATAATTTGTAACAAATAGCTAAATTTGAATGAAAATTTTCATATTTTGCGTTTATTTGTGTTGGTATTTAGCTGGATCATGACATAAAATATCTGAATTCATCTAAATTTAAAGAAATTACTTTTTTTTTCAAGAAAACGAATACTAGTTTGCACTGCATAATACATTTAGGAACGGGACTATATGAATTTTAGACTTCAAATCTTGTTTTTGACACCTGTAGATATATTCTAAAATAGGTTGTTAACACTATTGTTGTTAATGTTATACAGAAGTTATAAAACATTGTTTCCTAAGTTTGACTTGTGCTTGGCATGGCCCTTGGGGTGATATAGGAGTCCCGGGTTGGTACGGCATGTAATACAGATTTTGACGTGTCATGTTCATTAAATAATATTTTTAACTATACTTTTAACAATTAGTTTGCATTCCAGTGGGCACTAACTGTGCTCCTCTCCTAGCAGATTCGTGTTTATATTCATACGAGATTGAATTTTGTCAGAATCTCACAAGGAATAAAAATATATAAATCCGTTTACTTTACATACAGAAATATTGATGATGTATTGTCCATTAATAGCCCTTCTTTTGGTAAATGGTTACTGTCAATATATCCACCAGAGCTCGAGACAAAGGAGACTACAGAAATAACATTTTTTGGACCTACATCTATTACAACAGTGATCATCTCAGCACTAAGATTTATAATTAAAGAGACTATCTGCGTAACAGACTCCTGAATCAGGATTATGAGAAAATGCGTCTCAAAAGGTCTCTTACTGATATTTTTTTTAAAATATCAGTTCTTGGTTGGAAAATACACCGTGACAAAATAATGAGTAATGATTGTTTTTTTTTAAGTTTTATTTAGAGTCGGCATGAAATACAAAATAATAAACGTAAGCTCTATTGAGCTTTTGACTACCATGGTTGCAAGACAGGACAAGTACAAAACACATAATTCAATGTTAAAACAAATAAACAGAAAAAAATAATAATAAAGTCTTGTTACTGCAGATGAGAATCATAATAATCATTCGTAACATTACACAAATGCACACTATTGAAAACCTTTTATCTCCAAATTCTGTTTGTACATTTCATAAACACCTGCTATACATATGCAACATACATCATAATCATAATCATTAACGAAAAAAAATTGTTTAATCATTATCCATACACGACTTCAGTTAATCTACTAAAAAAGCCATTTCTAGTTACACTTAAATGTTTGCAATTGATAATAAAGTGATATTCGTTTTCAACTTTTAACATTACATAAAGGACAAATCTATTGATCGGTGGGGGCAAATTTGTGTATCGTCTCCTTTTAGTAATTTAAATGCGGAGACTTGATTTCTGTCCAGGTTTGTTAAAAGAAACTTGACCATCTTATAGCACTTTTCAAATGTTCTATATGTTCTCAATATTTGTTCTTGCTAGAAAAAGGTTTTCTAGTACGAAACATAATTTTTTGAAATTGCATGGATCAACTTATTTTTAGAGAATGTACCTTGATTTTCCGAACATGTCCAAAGTTTAACTAGCCTAAAGTATTTCAAATTTAGTACAGAAACTGCCTGTTATATATAAATTATCTAAGTATGCCTTTTTCATCAGGCAATTACTAAAGAAAATCATCAAGTTTAATCAGGTGAGTCCAATAGCCAACAGTGGTTTTAATGGATGAAAAAGATATGGGAAATAATCCTATGATAAAACCGCTTAATTGAAGGCCAATTTAGACTCTCCTAAAACATAATTTGCATTTTTTATTTGAAGCTGATTAGGGCTGATTAAGTAATCCGAACACCATATCTCAGAGCAATATAACAAGAATTTATACATGCATCAGATAGTTTAAGATGTAATACTGCATTAGTTCTATCCGAATAAAAAGTTGTTCTTATATAAAATAAGGCTTAACGTGCCTTTTTTGATAGTTGATTTATTACTGATGTAAATGAATCCGAGGGCTTAAAAATATATCTAGGTATTTATATTCATTACATTGTTTGACAGTCAGATTTTCATATAAAACATTGTAACATTTAAGAATGTTACCAGATTTGTAATGATATTAACGACAAATCAGCAGCATATAGTAAACATGAAATATTTACATCGTTCAGATTTACAGGAGTCAAAAATATTTGCAATGTCATCATTATATACTGAAAAAAGGAGAAGGCTGAGTACACATCCTTGTTTGACACCAACATAGGAATCAAATGATTCAGCTATTCAATCTGCAAGTTTAATGGAAAAAGAAACGGATTTGTACATATCTTTATATATAATGTACAAAATTCCATTTACATTGTAGCAGGTTAATTTGTATAATAAGGCATGTCTATTGATCGTACCAAATGCCTTGCGGAGGTCAACAAAACAAGTGAATAAATATTTAGATTTTTTTTAATGTAAGAATTTGTCAATCAATGTTTTTAGAATGAAAATATGATCGCTTGGTCTAAATCCCTTCCTAAAACCACTGTTCTGAGCATATACCATTATTAGACTCTAAATGTTTATCAAGTCTATTGTATAAAATTCTAGAAAAAAAAATGATTCAGACATCTGGATACTGTGATTCTTTTATAACAAGGTGGATCAATTGTACATCCTCCGTTAAATAGTGGTTTTATAAAATTTATCCTCCAGCTTGAGGGGTAAACAAAGCTTTTTAATCTTGTATTAAATAACTCTATCAATTTACAATTTTTCATAACATGATATCTTAATCAATTAATTGTTGTACCATCAAAACAACTGACGTTTTCATTATTCAATTCCTTCACCGTTTTTATTATCTCCTCAACAGTTGCAGGTGCAATACGAGGATCATAACAACAATTTACATACATGTATTTACAATCTGATTCCATGTCAAACTTGTTGTGATAGCCTGGACTTATAAGGTCTTGAAAGTATTTTAACCATTCTTGTGGTGAAATATTTGAACTAGGGTCATAACTATTAATTTCTTTTAAATTGTTATTTTTTTTTCAGAATTCAGTGGTGTTATCATTGGAAGCTTCAACCAGATTATTCAATAATTGATTTTTAAAAGCCCAATGTTTCTTTCTCAGTAATTTATCATATAGTTTACCCATAGAATATTGTCAGTTGAAGTGATTTATGCCATGGAGATTTCCATCAGTTTCGACTTAGATTTCTTATAAATTTACGTTTCGTCTTACATTCACTATCGTGCAAATGTTTATCTTTTTTTTTCTTTTTTGATTTCTTGTTTTTTTTTTTTTTTTGTTCACTTCTACGATTCAGCCCAATAGCTGCATTTTTATAGTTTCTGTGAATTCATTAATTACAGTATTTACCCCCTTGTCTATAGCATCATTCATATTTATGGAGTTGTCGGTATTAATCTTTACTTTTATTGATTCAATCTTTTCATTTAAAGACAGAAAATTGTTAGATTTAAGATTTAATTTAAATTTTTTATGGTCGTCATCATGAACTCGTGGATCGTTATGGTGTATCCATCTGCACCATGAAAACTGATTTATTCAACGGGTCATAGTTTTCCTTTCCTCGTTTGTCTATCCCGGACTTGACTTTTTATGAGCAACTCGGCGGGTGTTTCTAGAAAAACAGAGGACGCTTACCCTACCGGTGCACCTGGTCCATGCTCCCAGTTTTTAGTGGAGTCCGAGTTGCTCATTTGCTCTTGTTACTTTGTATGTATGATTTTATTTACTTTATGTTCTTTGTTGTGTATGTCTGTTTTCCATGTCTGGTCTTTGTCCCAGGATTGCATTCTTTTGATTACCGCTATAACCTTGGTTCCCTTGATTACTCTTTCAAAAACTTTTCACCATTTTATGTTCTGAGGCAATGGTTTGAGTAAATTTGTAAAAGGAACCTTGTCCTGATTATTCATTGAGTGTATACTAACTGTTATAGGACAATGATCTGAGAGAAGTGGTTGAAAGTCTCCAACATTAAAAAAATATATTTTCAAGAAAGGAAGCACTACATAAGCAGTAGACATCAATTGAAGAACCATTACTATTTATAAATGTGAACTTCCCAGATGAGCCACCTAATCTTCTACCGTTCAGGATTCTTATTGAAGAGTCAATGCACAAGTCTAAAATGTTTTCCCATACTTTTTTATTAGTTTTTTTGTGCTAACTTGAGTATTTCTTGAGAGTTGTATACAGTCTGGAATATAATTATTAGGTAAAAGGTCATTCAGGATTATTATGAACATCATTCGACATAAAATCTTTTTTTTTCGTTACAGTCATTGTGATCAATCACCCATTTACATGATATTCCCCTTTTACTGTATATAAGTGTATTTGTAAGAATCAGGCAAAATGGGAAAAATCAGAAACATGTTTGTCAAAAACCCACCGATCTGACAATATAATATCATTCAAGGATGCTTTCTCTATTTGAAAAGACCATTATTTGATTTCTGCATCACTGGCTTTGCTCAGAAATTTTTAAATAGAATGTTAGAAAAATTAGGTTTTTGATACTCAAGCAATGCTAGAGGTTGTCTGGCAAGTTATTTTCTGTCTTGGCGCCATCCTAACCTCTAGCATCTGACATGTTGAAAGCCACCGCAAATGTTAATTAGCTAAACATGTGTTTTAAAATACTTTATGTCTTTTATTTACATAAAAGAAGTTTAACCTACCAGAAATCGAACGATAAAAATCTTAAATATTTGTTAAATACCCAGAAAACATTTGTAATGAAGACAGTTGTCAAATGACCAGCAATTTTGAATTAGGTCACTAATTTTACGGAATACAATATATTTTGACAAAACGAACTTCAAATGGGTAAATTGGTTAATTTGATATGTTCATTTCGCAAATTTTAAAATCCGTAATTTTAACAATCGGAATAACACACTCAAAAGCTAAAAACCAAATATGAAGTTCATTTTAACTGCTTTTACAAAGGATTTCCAGGAATGCTGGATTTTCTCATCAGGTAGGTCATTGTTTTTCTTCAGTTTAGTCACCTTCTCCCGTGTAATGGTAAAGAAACTGTATAAAACGTTTTAAATGGAAAATAGTTTCCTATAATTCTGCCGATTTCAAGGAACAGCGGAACCAGCGTTATATGCAATATGGCGCTCGGAAGTAAGAGGTTGAGGTATGGAGAAACGGAATTCCAACCTCTTACGTTGTAGGAGTAGGTTTTTGACAGAGTTATCTGCAACCTTGCATCGAGTCCGGAGTTGGGGTGTAGCTTAGACTTGATTATATATATATCTACACAGCTACAGAAATATTTTCCTTCTCTTTTGATGACCATATACATATGTCAACACTATATCTTAGTAACAGTTAATAAAGAAAAACAGCCAAAATAGTACAATAAAACAATGAAAATTGTATCCTAACCATGTTCACACTCTATTTTTTACTACTACTACAATTTACATATAAAGAACCTCCAGAATTGCAGTGGTTATACTGGACGCAAGCGAATCATTGGGTTGGTCATTATTTGTTCTCGGGTTGTTATACATGTCTATAGGATTGAGGCGTTGCTGAGTGACGCGTTGCTAAATGAGAGCTACTCGACATGTTGCTTGTGTTTTGTTTAGAGTATTCATTATCCTTCCGGTTAAAGTTCTCACTGTCATTTCGGTTAGTATTCATATGACCGTTTCGGTAAATTTCTCTGTGCCGTTGATGTAATTCTATAGGGTGTGATATAAAGTATGTGATATACATGTATGTCTCGGGTTGTGATATAGGGTATGCGATATAGATCTAGGGGTGTGATATAGAGTATGCGATATAGGTCCAGAGATGTGATATAGGGTTTGCGATATAGGTCTTGGGGTGTCATCTTGGTAATGCGATATGTTTCATGGTATGATAAACGGTATGCGATATACATGTAAGGTAAGCGAAATAGGGATGAAACGATCACTAATAATGATATTAAAAAACGTATTTTTTCAGTCTAAATATACATGAATGGAATACATAAATTTGTATAGAATAAACAAATTCCCTACTAAAACAGCCTTTGTATATAAGCATGTAGCCGGGAGGAAATAATGATTAAAAAAAAACAAAACAAAACAAAGGGTGCACTTTTTTATTGTGATCACGGTCGTGATCATACTGTAGATCACGATAGTTGCATTTTTTATATTGATCATAAAAGTGATAAATTAAAAAAAAAATTATCAATGTATGAACAATGATCATTTTGTGATCAAAGATGGCGGCAACCATTCTCAGAAACATGAACTGTAAAAATCGCTTGCTCGGCATAATTTAATGGTCATGGAGGTGGTTCTCGTAACCACAGGTCATTGGGACCAGGATTTTTTTTTCTATTTTTTATCACAAAAATATTATTAAATAATTTTGTTTCCATATTTGAGTTATAATTATGTGTTCTCAGACATGTCCACTTACTATTTAATATTGTTTATGCTATGGCGAAAGATCCTTGTCTCAAAAGCCTGTGCTCCTAACTTGGGTGAAAGCAACACAGGAACAGACTTGAGAAAGAAAAAGATGATTTATTTCAAAATTGTTGTAACTATCATCGTATCTGAATTAATACATTCTTACACTTCAATATACTGGTTCGTTCGTTGATTTAGTGCCAATAGAGAGGAAAAAAGCATTGAGATGAATTTATAAAAGTGTTTAACACTTGTTTTCCAATCCCAATATTGTATTACATTTGTATCTGTCATGTTCAATGCATTGACGCCTGCATCTGCCACTTTCAATATTGAGCATATTTAACTGCTTTTGCTATATATAAATCTTTGTTTTTTATCGAAAATAAAAATACATTAAAAAAAGTTGATATAAGTCTATTAAACCAAAACAGGGACTATGATATAAAGTACAAAATGTAAACAAAACCTTCGAAATGTAAACAAAACTAATGGAATTTATTGTAGTGATATGCATTCAAGAAACCGATAACTTAGCGTTTAAACATGACTGAGTTTAGAGACTTTTTTTACTGTTTAAAAAGTCACTGAAAACTATATTCTTCGTGGTTAAAATACCATTACAATTAATCCTCATCGACTGAAAGCATTTGTTTAATAAGCTCAGGAAAAATAAAAATCGTCATTCTAGACCCCCTTTTCCTTGATAGTAAAATGAAGGTATCAAATGCTTACACATCTAAGTTGATTCGTAAAGAAGTAAAGCACTTCCTCATAATAAAACAAACCGTGTAAATATATATATAAATATACATATAGTGTTTTAAACACGAAAACAATGTTATTCTGTGTTCACGTCATTAGAAACGGGTCACGTGGTCAAGTTAATATTGGATGTGTATTGCAATCACAATGGATGTGTATTCCATGAATTATCAGTGAAATAAATGGAAATAATGTGATAATTTGAGGTATTTCGTTGTTTTGGATTATAATATACTATCAAGCTGGCTTGTATATACCGTTACTGTAACCCTTTAGTGGCTTTTAGTGGAGTTTCAGGGGAAAATATTGGTGAAAAAGGTGAAATAGTGAATATGGCAACCATTGGCTTAGCTGATGTGTGCGAGGATAGCACGGCCGATGATGCACCGACAATCGAAATACCAAACGATGAAGAGGAAAGAGAAATTGTTAATGAAGATGACGAAGATCCAGATGAGGACAATTTTGAAAGTCCAGCCCGGGAAAATAGACGAATATTTGAACGGAACGACAGTGGTACAAGTTTTTGTAGTCTAATTTCACAGAATTCTATCAACACAAAACCGATTCAGGGACCTCGCTATAAATTGATAAATGAGGGAGATATACCGATTTGTAGACTGAATCACACAAGAACTATTGTTAGTAAAATAATGAACTCTCGCTATTTGAGGAGATGGGAGGTTCACAAAATTTATTTAGACAAAACAGAGATCTGTTCGGCTACGGTAAGTCGGTTTGTTTATGTTGGAGTCACTGAGGCGTGAACGGTAACTTTATCTGTCGTGTATTGGGTTGAGTTGTAAATTATAATTACTTGAATGATTAGTACTACACTAATCATATTGTTGAAGAAATTAATTAAGATTTATATTGACCTTATCTGAAAAAATGAATCAGCCTATTAGTAATGGGATTTGTACAGCTTTTAGTTCAATGATGGTTTGAAAATCCTTGAAATCATATAGAATTTTTTCGGAAAATATTAAAATATTAAAACCTAAATATTAAATTATAACATAATTTTATCTTAATGAAACTTTTATTAAATTTGAAAAAAATTAATACTTATACAAAAATATTGATTTTAATCTTTGGAAAACCAATCTACATGTAACTTACTTTGTCTTGATTAAAGATAGGTAATAGGAATGAGTTTTCCCTAAAAGTCAGAATTATAAAGTGTATGAAGGCCGACAAATTTCTTTTTTTTTTTTTTTTTTAAAGAATCCTTGTTGCTCTAGTATGGTTATCATTTAAAATTATTACAGAGTCTGTGGAATTATTCCTGATTGTGAATTGCTTGTAGCTCAGGTACCCATTTCTGAAAAATTAATATTTTGATAAATATCCTTGTCAAATGAAAAAAATTCTCTTTCCAAACTCTTACCAAAGTTACCATAATTATAATGAACACAATACAGGGGCAGATCCAGACACCCTGAAAAGGAGGGATGCCAGCCCGGGTTCCTCAGAAAAAAGGGGGCTGCTAGGACGTTATTTACCATTCTTTGTCAATATTATCTATGAAAATGACATTTTCCAATAAGTTTGCCAACCGCCTGCACTCCTTGGATCCCACTACTGCAATAAGGAAACAAAGATAACACCTCTTTACCTGTTTCTTACAAGTTTATTTGTTCTAAAGACTTTAGGTCTTAAATGTACTTTACAATGAGGTGATATGAACATGTCATACGCCATAATCACGTAAGGTTGACAAAACCTCCAAGGCTTCTGAGTCACTATGTAACTTTTCCTCCCCTTTGAAATGCATACAATGTACATTTTTGTTCATGTATGCATTAGTACATTTTATATGTTTTATCCTTGAAATTATGTATGCACATTATATCCTACAAATGTCGCATACAACAGGAAATTAGACTTCATCTAAGACAGCGTAAGTGAGTATTTCCTGTGCTTTTAATGTTGACATTTGACACAGAATGAAATGTTGTACAGCCTATGTACTAATACAATATAAAATGTAATTAATTAGAGACTTAGACATATGTCAGGGTTAATTTTCATCATTAGTAAAAGGACATATTACTGATTTGTCACCTGAAATACACCTATTTAGCTTACAAATACAGTACTGTTCATGTGGACCTTTCCAGTGAAAGAAAATACCTTTGTACATGTACATGTATGTTATAAAAGAAAACCCAGTTCATACATTGTACTTGTAGCTCCACATTTATGATAAGCAATCCTATGATAAGAGAGGCACAGGGTAAATTTTATCCCACTGAAGTTTTTGTTTCAATGTAATGTATATAGTGTAAAAAAAAATTCACCATGTTTCCATCCCATAGTGGGTACAGGGTAAAATGCCAATTATAATTAGTACCAACTAATTAGCCTAAAGACTATGAAGATGAAACCTCTGTAAAATCATTAAGTATTTTTTTTGTTTTCCTGAAATAAGAGTATACAGTGAGTAATCAAGGGAACCAAGATTCTAGTAAAAATCAAAAGAATATAATCCCAGGAAATCAGATATAGATAATACAGAACATGAAATAACCAAAACAACAGGTATAAAGAAACAAGAGCAAATGAGCAACTCAAACTCCACCAAAAACTGGTAGTGTGGACCAGGTGCACTTGTAGTGTACTTATAAATGTCATCTGCTTCTCTAGAAACACCTGCCTGAGTTGCTCATAAAATTTCAAGTCCTGTGTAGATGAAGGAGTAAAGGTAAACAATGACATGGTAAACAAATTGTTTTCTACTTTTGAAGATCAATAGTACATGTATATACCTTGTACAATGCCTTCCCAGATATCCTAAGTATAGCTGGGTCGTAAACTCACTGAAATTCTAGCCAGTCCTGAATACAATTTTTCAATATATTTACTATATGGCTATGTAGATTTTTGCTAAATTTAGCTAGCCCTGACAAAAAATCGCTAGTCTCGGACTGGCGGCAGGCTACTATTTCCAACTTTGGTATAGTGTAAATTATGTTCAGTTTACAATGACAATTAATTTACCACACTGTTAAGAGAAGGAATTGAAACATAAAATTTGTTCCTTATAAAACAATATGTTACTGTAATGAAGTATCTGATGAATGTAAGAGTGTGAGGGAATTTGTAGGTACATTTGTACATGTACATTTACATTATAAAGACTGGCTTTATTTTTACTAATTTTCTTAAGAAAGATGCTTTTGTTTCAAGATACTTGTACTTGTATTGTAGTAAAACATTTTTTGAAGAAAGAAAAGGTGATGAAAAAAAATTTCATCCAAGTACAGATTTATGTACCCTCCAAAAAAAATTATATCAACAAGACAAAAATAGAATAGGTTACTATGTTGGTAAAAA
This sequence comes from Perna viridis, assembly GCA_037379345.1. Classification (NCBI taxonomy): domain Eukaryota; kingdom Metazoa; phylum Mollusca; class Bivalvia; order Mytilida; family Mytilidae; genus Perna; species Perna viridis. The sequence continues at coordinate 47,139,870 of CM074515.1, read as the reverse complement.
TTTTTCAAGAACAAATTCCATTGGGTTAATGGGGAAACAATCATGAGAATCAGATTTGCCAAAAATTGTTATGGGTAGGCACAAAATAGGATATGAGGGGTAGCAGGAAACAGATATACTTGTTTTTGGCCCTATATTCACGGTGCTTGTATTTACATCATAGAGGTTTGAATAAGAGTGTGAGGTCCATGAGCTACATGTAGCACATAAGAAATTTCATTTAGCTACATGTAGGTCATGGACCTTGAATCCACTTTTTCTTTATTTTTGGCCTTGCGGTTATTAGACGTATCGATGACAACCCACTATCAAATACAAAACCACCTGTGACCAATCATGTGACCTCCCTGGTAAAGGTTCTGATATTTCGATGCCAATTTTAGACTTATTACTGGTATAAATGTTTGAAATGTACAAGTTGGTTTTTATATGTCAGTATAGTGTTCCAAATGCATATGAAAAATTTGAAAAAAATGGCGAACTTACACTTAGATGGACCATTCCTACATGCACTTTCCACTCTTGAAAGTAGATTTGAACATCTGCATCTTCAGCTCTTCATTTTTTTTTCAATTGTTCAAAAAAAAAAGAAAGAAAATCAACCCATTGTTAAGTTATATGTCATAGACACCAGGTCTACACATGTACAAATGTATGTTTTTTTTATGAACAAATCCAACAAAAGAATACACATCTACATGTATTAACTACAAACAGTGACACATTGTACATTAATTGTATTGATTGTCAAAATTTACACTTCATTGAAAAAGTCATTGATATGAAGATATTGAATCCCCTATCTTGAAAACAAATTCATAATTTTTGCTCTAAATGAAAAAAAAAAAAAACAACAACAAAAAACAAACAATTATAACAAACAATTATAACACTCTGTAGCATGATGTCTTAAAAATATCTAAGACCCCAACATCATTCCAGCTGAGACAATAATAAAATCAATACTAAATGAAGGAAATTTGCCTGTGACGTAAAACACATTTATTCCGTTGACAAATTGCCGGAGACTGATGTATCAAGACAGCTTTATAAGGAATAGTTTCAGAATTTGCAATTTTCTGTAGAGGAAGTTAGAAATATATACTTAAAAGTTTTACAGCTTGACTAATTAGCCAAGTGTTAGAAGCTCTTTATATGGTATCATGAGGGCATTAAACATTAATAAGGGTTTGTAGTACTGGAGTTACTGTGTACTTAGTAATCATGAAATATTGATTGCTTTATGGCCGAAAGAACCTGGGAAAAGACCATGGTTGGCTTTCTGTTTTTTAGCCTCTAAGGCCAAAAAAAAAAAAACAAAAACAAAACAAAAACAAAAACAAAAAAAAGTTTTGTTTTCTAATGCTTGTACCAGCAGGAAAAAAGTACAGTATGTACATATTGGTAGGGAAATTATTTTGTTTTTCAAAAATATTTTACATTTAGTTAATGGGGAAACATTATCTAGCCTCTGTACATGTACTTGTATGTGTTGTTTTGTTTTCACCTTTTGTTTATTTTTAATGTAAATTGAGTATACTGTATATGGCAACTCTTATGCTGTACCTGTTTATAATGATGTTTTGGGGCTAGCTGGAGCCTGCCCTGTTGTGTTGGGTTTCTTCTGTGTTCATTGAAGACCAATGAGTGACATTGGGCTGACATTTTCATCCTGGTGGGGTTGTTGTCTCTTCGACATATTCATCATACTTATTTCTGATATATTTAAGTGTGCTTGAGCAAAAACGGCCATAAAATGTTTAAGGTGGCCACTGAAGCAATAGAGTAGGTAGGGTAGCAGGAAACAGACACATTTTTTTTTTTGCCTAACATTCAAATTTATTGCTAAAATATTTTGCCCCTAACTATTTCATTGTAAAGTATAATAACTAAATTAAAATAAAATAGTTTTATTGGCATTAAATATAACATTGTAAACCAAGGATTTATATTTGAATTGCAAGGTTACAACAAAAAATAGCCCCAATATATTATTTTTGGTGTTCTTGTTAAACTACTTCTGCATTTACATGTATATCATATCACAAAATTTAATTGCAAATTTACATAAATATTTGAAACCACTAAGCATTTTCAAGATAAATCTCTGGTTTTAAATAGATAATATTTATTGTGAATGTTTACATATTGAGAAAACATAACAGTAATTTTGTGTTACAGGTTGACTGAAATTAGAACTCACATAATCATTTTGGGATCTGCTGTTCAAAATATTTTCCCCAGGATAAGTCTAGAACAGCATATATATACAACATATCCAGTTATATGTATATATTTTATGAATATTTATCCAGCAAATGAAGTTTTGAACAAACAGGTCCTTCCTTGTTTTGAGAAGGAAATTTTGTCTTTAACTTATTTTGTACCACAATTCAACTTAACTTTACATAAAAGAATTTCACTTTAAGAATGATAGTAAAATCACTTGTGCATTGAATTGATTTATTCTAATTTTTACAGACTTGTTCATTTTTGTGTTGGTGTATATTTTTTACAGTAACAATTGTATTTGAAAAACAACATTTTGTTCTAGTATGTTATACATAACCTTATAAAAAAACTTAGAATTTATAAATTATATTGAAATATACTGCATTATATTTGTACATACATGTACATGTACATTTGTATATGGTTGACTTGATTTATTTAAACACTTCAGTGCATGTCCATATGACACTTAATTGTCCTTCACCCAGATTGTCAAAAATTCAATGAAACAATTTTTCATTTGTTTTTGCATGTTAGATAGTGCATATTGGTAACTAAGATTTTGGTGTATTTAAGAGCAGTATGATTTCAAACAGAAAGATGCACTGTAAAATCTTATCAATGGTTTTTGTGGTTTTTATAAACTAAAATGGGTACAAAGTATTTGACAATAATGATTCAACTGCATAGCAATGCTGAAATAAGCAATTTATTTTACTCAGTATGTTCCCACTTACGTCCTTCCAAGTGGAAAAGGTAAAGTCCACTTGACGTATACTGTACCCTTGAAGTAACACATGTAGTTGAAAAACATTATCATGCTAAAAATCCATTTCTCTTCAAATGAAAAATATTTTAGTGTGTAATACACATATAATTAACATTTTGTGAAAATATTTTTTATAGAAAACCATTATTCTGTCTTCAAGCAAATAATGAAAATCATTTGTAATTACCTCAAAGATTTGCAATGCAGTTAAGTGTAAGTGTTTGCAAGAATCAGGCAAAGTTGGAAAAATCAGAAACATGCATGTCAAAACCCCACCGATCTGACAATGTATTGTCACTCAAGGATGCTTTCTCTATTTGAAAAGACCATTTTTTTATCTCTGCATCACTGGCTTTGTGTAGAAATTTTTCAATAGAATCTTAGAAAAATGAGGTTTTTGACAGAGTTGTTTGGCCTTGAAATGTTCATTTTCAGTGCATTTCAATGAAATTGTAACTCAATGGTCCAGCATTATATGGAAAATCTTGTCTATTTTCTTTAATTCTGATGGTGAAAGTAGTCAAATTACACTATCAAACTATGGAAACGATAGTTTTTTTCATACCATGTTTCACCCACCGCCTGATTCTAACAGGGACTGACATTTAAATATATACATTGTACATGTTTCAGCTGTTTCAAATGGGTACAGAAGGTTTAGTTTTTAAGTGTGTTTAACGTATTAAGTGAAAACACAAAACTTTTGTTACTGGAAACTCTTTTTTTATGACTTACATGTAGTTTAATATTCATCTTTCTTATAACTATTTTTGTTGACATTTGTTTATATTGGCTCACCGAGATTGCTGATTGCCAGCCAAAACAATAAAGATTTGAAAACGGTGAAAATTATGCCTGTACCCTTAGTTATTGAAAAAGTTCATATTCTGTGAAAAAAATCTACATGAAATAGTAGACAATTAATAGTCTAGAACTTAGTGTGGCCTTGTTATAAAACAAAAAGACCTGTTTATTGGGTCCATAAAGTATTGTACTAAATCCTCACCTCAGGACTTCATGCCTTGATCAATATCATTTTACTTGGTCTGTATAAAGTATATTGACCTCATCAAAAGTTCAGAATTGAAATATACAATAAAATTCATACATATAATAGTCTTTTACATTTGTAAACTTATTTTGTACTGTATTCTTAACTTACATGTAGTTCAAATCTATGTGAGTTTATGGGCAATAAGATAGTGATAGTCTGTTACAGTGAGTAATTATAGTTAATTTCAGGGAATAAAGTTGGTCTAATTGAATGACCATTACCTGATGTAGGTACTTAACTGGACAATTGGTATAGGTACATGTGTTTTAATCAAAGTTTGATAGATGGTTTAAATCTCTGGCATCAGGTGATTGTTACTTCTAATCCATTACCTGAAGTTAAATATATAACTGGCTGTAGAAGTTATTAAAACTCCTGCTGTTTCTAACATTACTTTGCTAAATATTACCAACATTATATTTCAGCCTGTTGGTATGATGGAAACCCCCATACCATATTCCAGTATTGAAGATGTACATATAGTGTCGCGGTGGAACGCTGGACAGAAATTTTGTATCCGAATCACAATACCAGATGGTTCTTTCCTAATGCAGGTATTTTAAACTTTATAAAGCAGCTGGTGGAGTTGACTTGTCTTTTTGAGTATATGTAATTAGATGTGCATACATTGTATGTTTTGTTAATTTTGGGGCTTCATCAACATTCAAGATTTTTTCCCTAGGTTAAAAATATGACCATTTAGATCATTAAAAATGGCTGATTTTTGGAACTAATAAGAAATTTTAATCCGAAATTATCATTTAATAATCTTAACCATTAAGTGTAGCTTTCAGACCTTTATTCCAAAAGTAGGTTATATCTAACTGGGTACTTTTCATGAAACACTGGACAAAATGCACGTTGTTTAAAGGATTATTTTTTTGTTAATAAGTGTAATGATAAACAAGTGCTATCTTTAAAAAAAATACTAGTAGCCGACATTTTTTTGGTTTGCCAGTCTAACATTAAAGTATATAGAAAATTTAAATAAGATTTTATTTGGAGAATTGTGTGACCACTGTGCTTTGTTTCCTATTTCAATAGATTATTTAATAGGTTCAATAAGTGAACCAATTTAGATGAAAGTCAAAGCACTGTTTTTAATTGAAAATATCCTGGATGCAAATCCCCCACTGGAGCCTTGAATAAAATAGTTGTCATCTTTTTTCACCAGTGAAATAAGAGGTTGAAAGCTCCATCAGTTACATTGCCATAGTTAAGCATCATGGGTGTCACATAAGTGAAGTCAATTCTGACTGTGCCAGAAACAGTATAAAAAACTACACTGTAAAGGGATTGAAACCAGAGAACTCCTCTGGTTTCTTGTAGTCCAATGGCTTAAAAGTGTCCTTCATTTAAGTAACAAGGGCTTGCAAGCTTTTGAAGAACTACAAATGTTACTCAAATCTTTTTTTACTGAACTGCGGCTACAAGCTTTTGGCTGAAGTGTATTCAGCACTGGTTTTGAAATTTTTTTTTTATTCTACCACAGATTTCAAATGTTTAAGCTAAATGTAGTACTTGATTTGTCCCTGTTATTTTGACAGCCTACATTTTTTGGGAAAGGTCGCTTGTGGTTTCTTTTTTTCGAGAAATTTTGATTTAACATTCTTTTGATCATTGTTATTCATGACTTGTCAATAAATGTAATCAAATGAACATCATGGAAGTAGTTTAATTGTCATTGACCTTTAGTCTGTGCTCTCTCAGTCAATTGCCATCATGGAAGTAGTTTAATTGTCACTGACCTTTAGTCTGTGCTCTCACAGTCAATTGTGCATCATGGAAGTAGTTAAATTGTCATTGACCTTTAGTCTGTGGTCTCACAGTCAATTGTGCATCATGGAAGTAGTTTGATTGTCATTGACCTTTAGTTTGTGATCTCACAGTTTACATGTACATGTATATGTACATCCTGTATAACAAGTACCTGTTTACCTGCTTTATCTGATACCTGTATATTCCAGATTTTTAGGGATGGAGTATCAGTGACTATATATATGTAGATACTCTGAAACATTAATGGGTCAAAATCATTTGGCTGGAAGTGACATATTTTGGAAAGCCAGATAAAATAATCCTTGCATTTGCATGGTACCGGTAGCTAAAATCATTTTGGAAAACAACTGATACATATCTATGTTTTGAATTTGACTTCAATTATTGAATTGTTGTCAAGAATAAATACATGATGATGGATGCCAATCATTCCAAAATGCATTTTTTCTTGTTGAAATTGCCAGATTGATGTTATGTAGATGAGGTAAATAGCAATACACACAGATTTCAGAATGAAATGTTTTCAGTGGAAAAGAATTTGGAAGTGAGATGAAAATATACATGTATATATTCCACTAGTTAAAATTTTGGTATAAAATTTTGATAGATACTTATTTGTTTTTGTTTAAGAATGTAATATACCCTTACAAGCATATAAGGATGTCAAATATATTCATTGTTACCAGTATTTAATACAATGGTAGTTGCATTTATATTGGTATATATCCCTTGCGGGGTATCATGTTTGCACTTGCAAGCTCATGCAATATAATATCATATATCATTTTTGGTGATATTAAACAATATGAATGAAATAACCTTCTTATATTGCTGTTTATCATGATTTTAGAAATTCACTCCATCCTAAGTAACAGGTAGTATTTTAAGAAGGCTAAAACACTTAAAGATATATCAATCTAACAGACTGTGCCTGATGCTTACTTGGAATTTTCATAATTCATCCCCATTTGAACAAATATTAAAGGTTGCTTCCCTCGATTTTCTACAAACCTATGACAAAGGAACTAACAGGTTATAATGTCTCCATGAAATGTTTTTAAGTAGCAGTCTTTATAAAAATCAGACAGGAGGTGATTCATGCATGTTGAAAACCCACCAACTTTACTTTTATTCCCTATTCAGAATCAGTTACAGACCACTAAAATCAGTCTTGGTTTTTCATTTTGGTTTAGCATTCTTGAGATAATTTTATATAGATTGTACATGAAATTAGCACTTTGCAAGAGTTATTGTTCTTGATTTGCTTTGATTTGGTTGATTTTAGTGTGAAATGAAAGTATGATTTTTTCAAAAGTGCAGATCTGAATACAGAAAATACTAATGTAACATAAGAAATACAGCATCTGAAGACCAAAAAAACATTGTTTGTTCAATGGGTTTTTCTACACTATGAATCACTGTACCATGTGCAGTGTCTTAATTTTATATGGACTGGTACCTAATAATGTTTGGATGAATAATCAGTTTCCGTATTAAAACCAACAATAATGATTGGATCGTATTTGCTTTTGTGTTGTTTTCATTGTTGGGAAAGAACTTGCTTGTTAAATCAATTCTGCGACAGAAATACAATGTATCTTGTAGCCCAGTAGTATTTTATGGATCAATTATTCTCAGCACTGTTGTGAGGAGATGATATAAGATATCTTATTCCTCTTGTAATTTAATTGTGTTTAAATGTGCTAAAGTGTTGACTTAAATCCAAAGCTAAGGAGATATATCAGAAGGCTTTTACGGCACATACAACAGTGATGTTTACAGGATAGAGCTGGTCTTCCATTCATTAAATGACCATCACTCAATGAATAGCATGGGTTAGGTAGTTCAATGGGCAATTAAAAAGATATTTCAACCAGACATTAGATTCAAAATACCTGTTTAAATTTAGTTGAAAGAGTAATCAAGGAAACCAAAATTCCAACGGAAACCTAAAGAATACAATCCAGGGACAAAGACCAGACATGGAAAACAGATGTACACAGCAAAGAACATTCAACTTTCTATCAGATCTATGTACAAATAGAATGCTGATAGAAAGTTCAAACCAACTTTATCCCCTGAAACATTATCCTTGTATGTGCTATAATATTCATCAATTTATCCAGCAATCAAAAGTCATACAATGCCATCAAAGTCCTCCCAGAATGTTTTCTTTCTGTTGCTCCTGGTATAATTTATATCAAAGAATTCTTCAATGTTCACCTATTGTATCTGTGGAAAATTTAATAATACATGTATTGCTGATGCAATGGATCCATTGATGCTGAAGTAAACATCCAAATCGGGATATTTCTGAGAAAATGTTGTTATGATGTTTGACCAACACAAAAAGACCTATGACTTGGAAACAATATCTGATATCTTCCACAAGGATAGAAAACATATCCTCCGACCACAGAGATGGTTCATCATATTTTCAGGTTTCAATTATTCACATGAGAATTTTTAAACCTGGATTCTCTGTAATGTTCTGCCTAGCTCTTTTGTAACCTTGATGTTGTTGAGAATTTTAGATTTCACTTAAAGCTCTCCTTTTTCAATATGTCTCTTGCCACTTTATTTTAACTTTTTATCTAAATGGATACAATTGGTCCAGTATAGCAGGAGCCTCATTTAGATGAGACAGACCTGGCATATGACCTCATTACATTGGGATTTTTTTTTTCTTTGCAAGAAAACTTGATGTATCACATTTATTTTGTGTGTTGCTTAGCTCAACATTTAATGCTATTCATGGCCCTCTAAAACCTGGGTCTGGCCCTTGAAAAGGTTATTTAAATGAATTATTTTGATCTTAATAGATCAAATACAGTTTTTGTGTGACATGCAGAACTGACATTGACCAGTCACTTTCTCTATGTTGTTTGTTAACTAAGTTTTTGAGGCTATATCAAGATTACTCAGCGTAGAATATAAAAAAAATCTGAACCTTCCCAGTCAAAAAGGCAGAAACTTTACTGTAGAGTCTATGAATTTTATTTTTTTTCTTATAGGACAAACATGTTTTTCTAAGTGAATATAAGTTCTTTTTATTACAAACTACTGTTACACTGAATAATATGTTGCCTTGATAAATGATGAATTAAGATTTTGTATAAAATTTCCCTTGAATTATTTAAAATACATAACATTCTAATGGAATTTACCACCTCTCTAAAATAGTTCTCATTTAATGTAATGGCTATGTATATTCATTTCATGTCGCTGTGTAGATATGAAAAAATATTGTTGGATTTAGAACCCTGATGTGTTATTTTTGGTTAAATTGAGCAAAGTATTATTCACATCTAATTGTATATTGCATAATTTTATTGTTGACAGTGTGCTTATAAAGAAAACTAAGCTTTATTGCAGTTAATGCATGCTCAACACAGATATTGATAACTAAAATGAAGCAAAAATATCTGGAAATTCAGTCAAATTTGCTACATAATATGACATTCTGGTATGCAGAAAATATAGACTGGGTATAAAGATAATCCCTGGTACTAGTCACACTGCATTATAAGCTCGATACTTGTCCTGTGTCACTGGCTATTACAAAAGTTATTTAGACTGAATTTAACTTGTAAAGTTTGGATGGTTGTCATGGCAACTGACCACGATATAATGTTGTAATGTTCATTAGTTTTGTAGGTCTTGATTCAGACCAAAAAGGGGCAAAATTCTTTTCAGGTAGGAAGCTGAAAGTTTCACAAAATAACTAGGCTAGACTGGTGTAAGCAAATATACATGTACCTTCTTACAATCTAGACATTTTCCCAAAACTTCTTGAAGCCCCATCCTTTTTTTTTGAAGTTTTTGTTAATTTTCTGCATTTTTGGGGCATAACCTGGAATCTCGCCTTTTCGGGAATCCTTTGCATTTCCACTGGATCATTTAAATCAGTACACATGTATTACAGGATCCCTATCTATACAATAGGCTGTTGTTATAAGTACATGTGTTACAGGATCCCCATCTATACCATAGGCTGTTGTTATGAGTACATGTATTAGAGGATCCCCATTTATACCATAGGCTGTTGTTATGAGTACATGTATTACAGGATCCCCATCTATACCATAGGCTGTTGTTATGAGTACATGTATTACAGGATCCCCATCTATACCATAGGCTGTTGTTATGAGTACATGTGTTACAAGATCCTCATCTATACCATAGGCTGTTGTTATGAGTACATGTATTAGAGGATCCCCATCTATACTATAGGCTGTTGTTGTGAATACATGTGTTACAAGATCCCCATCTATACCATAGGCTGTTGTTATGAGTACATGTTTTACAGGATCCCAATCTATACCATAGGCTGTTATGAGTATTTGTATAAGGATATATCACAAGTCAGATGACATATAGGTCAGATGACATACAGGTCAGATGGCTAGTCATACAGGTCAGATGACATACAGGTCAGATGGCTTGTCATACAGGTCAGATGGCTAGTCATACAGGTCAGATGGCTTGTCATACAGGTCAGATGGCTAGTCATACAGGTCAAATGGCTAGTCATACAGGTCAGATGACATACAGATCAGATGGCTTGTCATACAGGTCAAATGACATACAGGTCAGATGACATACAGGTCAGATGGATAGTCATACAGGTCAAATGGCTAGTCATACAGGTCAAATGGCTAGTCATACAGGTCAGATGACATACAGGTCAGATGGCTAGTCATACAGGTCAAATGGCATGTAGTAATAGTTAATATACATTTATTGGTTAATGCATTCAAATGTTCTTTTTTCATGTATTGATATAGCAATCAGTCAAAGAGTTTGTCAGAAGATTGTCAGGTGTTTTGATTGACAATGCAGTGAAACCTACAATGCGAAATGGTTCTTTTCTTTATCAGTTTCTACAGAAATCAGCTATTTGTTTTTGTTTTAAGACCACATATTAAGTTGTTTCTAAATATTTATTATTTATTTGAATATAATATATTGAACAACTTTCCTATTGTTTCCAATGAGAGCTTTAGGAGGCATTTAGTTAAGTGTAGACTCCTTCTCTAAGCCCCTTATTGTCTTATGGATTGCTGCTAGGATTGTTACAGCACATTTTGTGATCTTGGGGATAGAGTTGGTCTTTCCTTGAATAAATGACAATCATATGATGAATTTCCTTAAGTAGTTAACCTGACTATCATTGCATATACATGTATCATGCAGCAGGAAATTTTCACGGTGCTACATTTTGAAATTTGGTCTATGAATAGTGGTATTAAGTTTTCAGGGTCTTTATTTCTAACATCTTTATTTTAATGGAACAGATATTATATGTGGAAATCTGGAATTAAATTTGGCATGCTTTTATTTTTGCACTTATTTATGTAAAACCTCATGAGAAAATTAGAACTTCACGAAAATAAGAACCTAGCAAAAATTAGAACCTCGCAAAAAATTTCCCACTATTCAGTAATTATTTAAATCTGTGTTTGAAAAAATATAATAATTTCCTTCATGATTGTCCTTTTAAACATTTACGGCAAGCCAACTCTATCCCCAAAACTTCATTATTGTATGTGCTACAAGCCTTATAGTCATTTTATTACTCTCTCTATTGACTGGTCAATGGCTGCTCACTGAATTATAAATGACTGATCACTGACTTATCACTAACTGGCAATGACTGATTTATGACTGATCACTGACTTATCACTAACTGGTCAATGACTGATCACTGACTTATCACTAACTGGTCAATGACTGATTTATGACTGATCACTGACTTATCACTAACTGGTCAATGACGGATTTATGACTGATCAGTGACTAATTACTGATTGATAATTCACAGTGATAACCTATGATAGATTTTAAAAACGTACAAATGCTTTACTTGGTATAGACCCTATTACCATGCTGCATCCGTCATTGGAAAAAACTATCATTAAGGATGCAATATTTTAGGTTTTCTCCAAGTAGGTATTGATCACAACATCAAACCATCAATTAATTTTCTTTGCAGCTTGTTGTGCATCAGAGTAGTTAGAAAAAAATATGATTTATCCATAACCAATAGTCATTTATTTCTTTGGAAACCATATCTTTCTCTTATGGTTTGTGTCAGGGCTTTTTAATCTGGTTACCAATATCGATGATGGAGCTATTTTGATTGTGAACCAGAAATGAGGTCAATTTATTTTAGTATTGTGATGCATTTGAAGGCAAGATGTATGTTAGATGTATCACTCAAAGTAATGATATAATGACTGTGTGGGGAATATTAGTCTTTGGTTAACCTTTCCTACATGTAGTTAAGACATTATATTGGCTTATGTAACTGTACTCAGGATGGTGTATGTTATGAAAGCAGTTAGAAGGCTGTCTTAAGGGTCCATGGCTCTCTTGTAGCAAGGGTGGGTCCAGACGCTTTCAAAAGGAGAGGTGCTCAGAAAGAAGGGAATGCTAGGATATTATTTGTCATTTTTTGTCAATTTTACACATGAAAATGACAAATTTTCCAATTTAAAGGGGTGCCAACTCTGGATATGCCACTACCTGTAGGAAATATGATGTATAGGCATATTAAAGTCTTCACAAGTGGTAAAACTGGTTAAGATGCAAAGTTAATGAAAATAGTTAGCAACCTGATCCTACTGTCCTGTCAGATAGCTTTGACACAGAATCTTATATTGGCATTATCTGAAATATCATACTTTGCTAACAACATGTATGTAAATGAGAAAAAATGATGAGCTGGCAATTTCTGCCACTGACGCAACAACATATCTCCCATTTTAATCATGTGTATTAATATTTTACATTACACATACTGTATCTTGCCTGAATTTTTGGCAGCTTTTGCATTCTTTCTCCCTTTTCAGCATTTGCTTTTTTACTGCAGGACTTTATTTGCATAATGCAGGTATATAGTTTGGTTTGCACCACTATAAAGTGTTCATTTAATAATATTTACTTTGTCATATGTCAAGTAAATCTAGGAGTTTTGACGTAGTAAGAAAACCTATATATCTGATACATTACAATCTAAAGATTTTTTAAAGAAACTGACATTATCCATTTGTTGTATAACTCATCAAAGTTCATTTCTTTCTTTTATCTTTATTTGAATTAAGATTTATATCGGCCGAGATATTTCAATTTTAAAAGAATGAATCTGGTTGGATTTTTGGGGTTTTTTTTTTTGTCAAGGTGGGTTGCTAAGCATTTTTTGATAGAACCTGCCAGTACATATTTTGTGGTACATATAATGTGGTCTTCCTTGTTGGTTGGATCCAATCCTATCATTCCATCTTCAATGGGGTACTTTCTTATACACGTAATATGGATCGCTTTCATTTATTGAAATCAGTCAGAATTCCGATATCTCTTATGGTTTGGGAATTATAAGGGGTCACAACTGAAGAAATCAACTTTTTTACTTTTGGTCTGATTTTTCATTTTTGATTTAATTTAAAATTTGTGCTATATAGTGTCCAAAAAATTTGATGTGTGCATGATAAATTGTAAGTCCTTATGCTTAAGGGTGTTCAAAACTAATATTGTGTCCATACTTGCCCCAACTGTTCAGGGTTTGACTACCTTCTTTGTATCATGCCATGCTCATCAAAGCTTTTTATGACTCTGTGTCTGATGAAATGTTTTAATACCCTAAACCTGGTGTTACCTACCATTTCCATCATAAATGTCCTGTACCTCTTCAGAAATATTGAGGTGGTTTCTGGTTTTTACTGTGATATTTTCATTTGTTACACAGACTTTCCTTTTTTATTATTCCTTTTGACTTCCACTTAGAGATCATCAGTTTGGTAATTTTGTTATTATCCTACATCTTCTCAATTGTTCAGATAACTGACTATGGTAGTTTCTCAGTTAATGGTCATTCTATCAAGGGAAGAACAATTCCATTCCGTGAAGATAGTTATATAACTTGCTGTAATGCACCAAAGTAATGTAATATTTTTAGTCTCCTAAGCAATTCTGACTTTATCAGGATTTACTGTCAATTAGTTCTTTATTTACTGATTATCTCGATCAATATAATGAGAAGGAAATCAGTGAGATTTTTTTTTGGAGAAAAAACTCACCGATACATTTATAGATGATGGACAAGGAAATGCTCTAGTCGATATATTTATAGATGATGGACAAGGAAATGCTCTAGTCGATATATTTATAGATGATGGACAAGGAAATGCTCTAGCCAGTACATTTATAGATGGTGGACAGAGAAGTGTGATTGATTTCATCTCTTTCATTCTGTCTGCTACAAAATGATACCATAGAAAAAATGCATAGTTTGTTGGATACCAAATTTTATGTTTTTTTGTTGTTCAGAAAAAACAACCCGTTTCAATGTCCAACAAAAAGTTAAAGATAAAGTGTAATCTTAACAGTGTATGGATTCAGTTATCTATGAAATAATGCTATTATCACCAAACCATGAAAATTGACAACAATTAATATATTGACTTTGTTTACTGTAGTACTATATAAATCATGAAAAATTCTACAATCTCATGCCCAAGTCAATATTCTACTATCTTGTGCCCATGTCACAATTCGACGATCTCGTGTCCAAGTCAAAATTCTACAATCTCATGCCCATGTAGAAATTCTACTATCTTGTGCCCATGTCACAATTCGACGATCTCGTGTCCAAGTCAAAATTCTACAATCTTGTGCCCATATCAAAATAGGAGATTTAGCTTCATTCAGTAATTTATCACATCTTGTTTGAATTTAGGCTTAAAATTTGCAGTTTTGAATATACCTACCGGTATTTGAGGTTGCAAGTTTTTTTCTAAGTACATCACAAAGAAAACTGTATGTGGGTATGGATATTTATGACATTGTACCATACCACAAAAAATCAAGATATTGAGGTGTCAATAACAAGCATTTTCCTTTCTGTGGACAAGAAATTGAGTTTAAGTGTTTGGATCCCTTTGAAATTGTACTAAGTGCCATGTCAAAAATGGATATTGCAGGGTATTTTTGGTGGTTACGATCTGACCAACTTATTGTAAGTTAGAATTAGAAGGAATTTTCAGGAATAATGATCTGACCAACTTATTGTAAGTCTGTATTGGAAGGAATTTATGGAGTTATGATCTGACCAACTTATTGTAAGACTGTATTGGAAGCAATTTATAGGAATAATGATCTGACCAACTTATTGTAAGTCTGTATTGGAAGCAATTTATGGAGTTATGATCTGACCAACTTATTGTAAGTCTGTATTGGAAGCAATTTATGGAGTTCTGATCTGACCAACTTATTGTAAGTCTGTATTGGAAGCAATTTATGAAGTTATGATCTGACCAACTTATTGTAAGTCTGTATTGGAAGCAATTTATGGAGTTAGGATCTAAACAACTTATTGTAAGTCTGTCAGGATGTCACTGGCAGATATGTATGAGTGAAAAAAGAAAATGATGACAAATCCTTGACAAAATTAGCAATGTCTAATGTGAGATATATACTAATATAATATACCACCAGATCTAGATACTGAAAAAGTGTAATGTTAAATTATTGCTGGTGTCTTGAATGAATAGTAAATAATTGTTTTTGTCTATGTTATTGATTAGATAGATTTGTCATGTTTCAGGCTAGTAGAAAAAAACAACAATAAAACCTATCAGTGCAAAAGGGTGAACTTTTTTCTCTTGTTTATTTAGTGTCATTGTTAGTTTTTGCAAGTTTTGGATGTCTACAACTATCACAGATACACACAGATATATAAACTGTTTTTGCATTGGTTATTTTGGTAAATCATAATAGACTCTTTCCTGTTAACTGTAGGGTAGTCAATGAGCATTTATGACATGTACTTCTGCCAGGTAGGGCTTTGGGTAGAACAAAATAGTGTATATTTCACACTTTGCAATTAACATAAGGGGTCTGTTACCCACATTTCCTTCATATTTTACCAGCTACAAATACAGGCAAAATGCTTTCATGTGAACTACATATAATTTTCACATGAATTGAACAATCTTTTGTAACAGAAGTTTTATATAAAATTCAGTTCTGTCATCATGTACTGCATATACTGTACTTGGTTGGCAAACTGGCAAACTGGTCAACACTGTACCACGTGTGCTGTACTTCTTTGGCAAACTGGTCAACATTGTACTACACGTACCTTACTTGGTTTTACAATCTGGTCAACATTGTACTACATATAGTGAACTTGGTTGGTGAACTGGTCAATATGGTACTACAGATAGTGTACTTGGTTGGCAATCTGGTCAACAATGTACTACAGGTACTGTACTTGATTGGCAAACTGGTCAATACTATACTATATATACTGTACTTGGTTAGTGAACAAGTCAGCATTGTGTTTTCATACACTGTACTTGGTTAGTGAACAAGTCAACATTGTGTTTTCATATGCTGTATTTGGTTAGTGAACAAGTCAACATTGTGTTTTCATATGCTGTACTTGGTTAGTGAACAAGTCAACATTGTATTTCATATACTGTACTTGGTTGGCAAAAGGTAAACATTGTACTATATGTACTGTACTGGGTTTGCAAACTGGTCAACATTGTACTACCTATACTGTACTTGGTTTCTCAAAAGTTTCTCAAAATGGTCAATATTGTACTAGATATACTATACTTGGTTAGAGAAGTGGTCAACATTTTACTACATATACTGTACATGGTTGGCAAAAGATCAACATTGTACAATGAACTTTATACACTGTTCTTTGTTGATGAATTAGTAGACATTGTACTCTATATACTGTTCTTGAGTGACAAATTTTTACAATTTATAGAAACAAAACAAGAATTTCTGTTTGGTCTTAGAAAGATTGCACTAAATTTAGTCTGTTACAGTGAGATTGTAAACAACCTTAAAACTCTGAGTTGGTCTTTCCCTTATGAACAGTTTGAGTTAAAACAATCTTACACCTCAGTTGATCTTCCCCTTATGACATTTTAATGTGTGAAATATTCCAAACTAAGTTATAAAACTAATTTTACCATTACTGTCAAAATGTCAACCCTCCCACATTACGGGGGTGACTTCCACAAAATCAACAGAAAATTTAGAATTTCCCACATAAAAATATAAGACTATATTTTCTGTGAAAAATTCTAAATAATTAAAGTTTTACATAAAAAAACATTGCTTCTACCTTGCACTTGAACTGTTCCAGAGGTTGTTATAAAAGTAAGATTTCTTTAAAAGTTAAAAACTTTGAAAATTGATATGTTTAAAAAATCTGTATTTTTTGTGAAGCCATTTAATTTTGAACAACAGTGCATGTTGAGTTAAGGAACTGATTGATTTATTGTTCTTTTTTGTAAGGATTCCTGTGACAAAGGTCATAATTGGGTATAGGAGATATCTTATGGTCTTCATGTTCTAGTGTCTTTGGAAAAGTTATTTTACGTGTGATTCAATTGTAGCAGTATGGTCGGTTCATAAAGAAATATCTTTCTGCAAAAGATTGGTCATAAATCTATCGTATTTAATATCAAAAAGCATTTATTCCCTGTGACGGAAATATTGTTTCTAAGATCAAATCTTAATTGCTTAGTAAATATTTTTTGTAGCCCTGGTTGGCACTGTTCTCTCATTATTTGACAGTATAAATCAAGCCTTGTTAGTTATTTTTGTGTTGACTGAATTTCATCAAAAAAGCTTTGATAAAATTATAGACAAAAAGCAAATAAAGGATTCTTTATTTATATAGTTTGTTAGTGGTTTGGGGTTTTTACATAGACACATAAATCTAATAGAATATGATTTGCTTGATAATTGGGATTTCTTTTTCATAAAAAAGTTGTACTTTTCATGGTGTGTATTAATATTATGGCTGATGCTTTACTGAAAATTAAATTCAACTTTGGACTTTTGATTTATATGAGGGAATGTTTTATCTATAAAGTATAAGTCTTTGTAAGAATCAGGCAGAATGGGAAAAATCAGAATCATGTAAAAAAAACCCACAGATCTATCTGACAATGTAATTTCAGCCAATGATGCTTTCTCTATTTGAAAAGACCACTATTTGTTCTCTGCAAATCTGGATTTTTTTCAGAAATTTTTCAATCAAATGTTAGAAATATAAGGTTTTTTGGCAGAGTTATATGTCCTTGAAATGTTTATAATCAGTGTATTTCAATGAAATTATGTGTATAACTCAGTTTACCAAAATGATATGGAAATTTTGTCTTTTTTCCTTGATTCTGATTGTGGAAATAGTCAAATTACACTTTCAAAATGTTGTTTTTTTTACAGAGACTTAAACTTACTACAGTAATCAAAATCCACTGTATTAGGTAAAAAAATAAACTGTCTTTTTTTCTGCTACCTTACTTAGCCTACTTTTTGTGTATATATGGCCATTTTGCCCTAATTACTGTTGAAGTCTAGATTGTTTCTCCATCAACTCGATGTAAAATATTTTTGAAAAATAAAATAATTACTTAGTCACCTACTATGGGGAGGTGGGCTATTATCAAATATGAAATAAAGTGCCGGATTGAAGTTTATTTAGAAATAAAAAGGCATGACAGGTCAAGAGGAAAAAGTAAAAGGGCAGGATCTGTTATTGTCCTAATATTTTTGTTAATATTATTAATAACTTTTGGCAATGTGCAAAGGTAGGACCAATATTTTCTCAAAATTAAAGGGCATGATAGAAAATTTGATCCTAGCCCCCTAAAAATCAAATGGTTATTCACTCAGGATTTTTTTATTACTGATCCAAGGTACTGTTTGGATTCAGTGGAACTAAAATACAAATTTTTAATGCCAATCTGCACAAATTACATTTTGCAGAAGTCACCATTTATATGAAAATTAAAATTTATGGACTTTTCACTTACATCTTTTTTTATATATTTCAGGCACATAATTCATATTTACGAGATCAGTGGTTGCATTCTATCTTATGGAAGGTATGTAAAATACATTGTCACTGTATTTTATTGGTAAATGATTTTCCTTTGGAATCTTATATGTCCAGTTGTTGATGCACCCACTGGCACCCAACCAATAATCTTCTTAAAGTTAATGGTACTGTTTATTTAATGCTTAAAACAAGTTGTGGCATACATGAGTATTTGAATTTTCTCTGCTATTTTACTTTTTATGTATACTACTACCAAACAAAGTTTAGTAACTACCAACATTTTTCAAAATTCATCAAAATGTTCAGGAAGCATTTTGGCCTACTGCTTGTTATTTTAGATAAAGTCATATCTGGCATAAGGTTTTTTGGTTACGTGGCTAAGGGTAAGGTGTAATATGGATTTTGGGGTATGATATGACAATGATGATATAAAAATTGTAATTAAGGGAACAAAAATTCTAGTGGAAATCAAAAGAATAAAAACTAGACAAGCAATATATAGACAAACACAACAAAGATCAAAATTACAGGTACAAAGAAACAAAAATAAATGAGGAAGCCAGACTCCGCTAAAAACTGGGACTATGGACCAGGTGCATTTGTAGGATAAGTGCCCTTTGTCTAGATATACAAAGAATGTACCAATATATCATTTAATTTGACTTGTAACAAACTTTCTTTTGGGGCAAACCCTGTTATTTTGTATAACCAGGTTTAGTGCTGTGATTTCATTAATGTCAATTGGTCTGTACTCCAAGATTCAAATAATACCTATCAAAAAAACTTTTTTGATTACGAATCAATTATTACTATTTGGACTGATGTTCATTAGAAATTAAGTTACTGTATAAGGAATGTTTCTTATTTTTTAACAGGTTATTTTGTATAAACGGTTAAAAAATTAGAAACATTTCTGAAATATCTTATATACAGAAAGGTCATATTTTATATTTATATTGATGATAAAAACAGTTACATATACTGGTGGCACAGTCGTTATTAGGGGTGTGTTGTTGATCAGCAGAAGTCTTCCAGAGGTTGGAATATTTTGCTAATACTGTGAATTTTTTTAGCAAAAGTTGAACAAAAAACAGTCTGAAACCCTTGGTTGTCTGAAACTCTTGGCTTAGATCTGCTCTTGATGTGCAACACCTAATGAACCACTTCCACCCTTGTAAATAATGTTTCACTGTCACAGCCTACTTATAAAATACATCTTGACTAATAACCAACTTTATGAACAATAGCAACCCCAGAAATGCCATACATTTGCTGTATTGGTCCATTAAATTAAAATTCTAAAATGTTACATGACCATTAGTCATATTGAATGCATTTTTGTCTAAAAAAATATAACAAATATGATGTTTCAGGTAGTAAAATTGCAAATTTCTGTTTGTCATACTTGTCTGTGAGACACATCTGTTGCTCTGAAGTATGAAGGATAGGCTTGTTGTCTATCATCAGTACCAAGAATTAGACTTTTTTAAGTTGCAAAATTTATTTTACAGCGCCACATGTATAAATATGAAAAGATACTGAAGAGTGCCAGGCGACCAGAAGTGTTATTAAAAGAAATTAAGGTGAGGCTTCACATTGTATATACAGGTGTTGCAGAGCTGTTGAAATTTAATTTCAGATCTTTTGAACATCTGTATGCTTTGTAGCAGAGATATTATAATCTATTTATAAAGTTTCCAATGGCTTGCATTGAAGTTTCTATTATTCAATAAATGAAAGTTTACTGCAAATAGTTTAAAAGTGAAATATATAGGAGTGAGTTATTGTTCACATGTCTCTGACGTGATCTGTGATATAAAATTATTTGTTGGGAACTACTTTTTTAAAGCAGTTAACTTGGTTGCAGTTATAATATTTCATATACTGTGAAATTACTTCAATCCATGGATACCAATTTTTGTGGAAAAGAGAAGAAACACAAGATTGTGGATTCTTGAATTTGTGGTTTTGAGGTTTTCAGTGTACACAACAATGGAAATCTCTTTTTTTGTTGGGAACCAAATTTCATGCTATGGCCAACCCACAAAAATCATGAAATTGGTACCCCACGAACAATAGTACTTTCACAGTATATTGTAATAGTTTATTAATTTATGTTAAATTGTTCGAAAACTTGAATATAAAAGTATGTGGAGATTATGTATGTTGTACAACATTTGTATACAAGTAATTTTCTGTGAATAGAGTTGGTCTTCCCTGGATTGAATGAGTCAGATGATGAATTTCCATAGGTAGTTAACTGGACAATTGACATGGAAGTTTAAACTTTCATAGGTATTCTAATCCTTTTGTCCAATTAACTACCTATGAAAGTTTACCTGGTTATGGTCAAGGTAAGACCAACTCGATCCCATGAAGTTAACTGTTTTACTTGCTGTAAATCGCTGCATACAATAGCACTTACGATATTAAATTTTTATATTCTTCAATAAATTATCATACAGAATTGTATAAAAATGAGAATATTTTATTTGAGTGTATCAATTTCCATGGTTTTGCAAAATTAATTTGGTTGGTGGTTTTATATAGGTGGTTTTGAATGCTATTGATCTTGTATATCTATAACAGAAAATTTACATTTCATTTTGAGTAGTAGTTATTTCCTTCTTGCTTGGTATTGTCTAAAAGCCACACCATTTGTAAAAAGTAATAACTATTATTGGAAATTTGAGTAAATCAAGATGCCATGATTTGTCAAGTTGATTTGAATGAGAGCAGGTTTTCGCTGTAATTGATTTCTAGTATATTTGCTTCATAATATCAGAATATGCAGACCATTTTTACAGCTGAATGTTGGAAAGACTGCTATCCCCATCTTTCTAGATATAGGACTTTGTATAGAGATGCCTGTCTAAACCAATCTCAGTACAAACTGATAACCTATCAACCAGGCATTTTTTTTAGTCCCTATGTATCAGTTAAAATGTATATTTAATGTATTAAAAACTGTTTCTACCAGTTGTATAGATTCTATTTTTATATGATGGTTATATTATGGTGTTGCACTGTCTTCCATATAGCCATTGTTGTACTAATCCATGTTGGAATCCTCAGATAATTGATTTTTCTTGTGATTTCTTCAGTAGAAGGATCTTGATAAAATTTTATTACATAGTTTCATACTACAAAAGGAATGTTAGTAGTGATTTCAGGGGTAATGGACATTTTCTTTAAGGAGTTTTAGGGCCAAAAAAGGGGTCAAATATTGGCATTTTTTCCAACTTTGTAGACAGTTTTTATTTCTAAATTATGTTTAACTGTAAATTGTAAAATCTTTGACTACTTCCATTTTTAGTTAGAATGATATGCTATGTCAAAAGATTTAATCAAAATCATAAGTTCCGAGCTGTATCAAGTTTGAATGTTGGTATCCATACTGTACCTACTTCTTCAGGGCTAAATCTCTACACAGTCTTTTAAATATCACGTTGCAACCTGTGAATCATTTTATTTTAATATAAAAAACATCAGAAATTCCCATGTGATCCAACTGCTGTATAGCCAAAAACATTTGACCATACTTTTGCTTTGATCGTTTGGGTTAAGGTGAGCTCTATTCTAAAGATTGGTGACAAAACCCGATATCTTTCACTAGATTGATATGGTAAGAAAAGATTGCAACTTTAAGTAGGTGCACTCACTGTTACATGAAATAATGCATGAAAAAATTCATACATTAAGTGTTTTAAGTGCTTTTTTAATTATACAAATACTTCAGATTTTTGTTGATTTTTGTCAATTAAGTAAGTTAAGGTTGAATTTCCAAAAGAAATGTTTCTTAATCTCTCCCACTGGTTTATGCATAATTAGATCTACTTATTTCTGTAAGAAGTGTCACTTACAGCTGCCTACACACGTGGTCTATACATGTGGCACATGTTCCCAGGCTTAGACTATAAAAGTAATTTGTCTAAATGTGTTAGATTTGATTAACAGTCAGGAATTGATGCCAGTTACTTAGTACATTAAAATCTGAAGTTATAGAAACTTTTATTCTTTTATAAGCTTAATTATTTATTTAATACATGTCCATGAAAATTGGAAGAGTATAGGTAAAAGACATCTAATATGAAGTCTGTCAAGAGGCATAGAAATTAAAAAAAAAGGTTTTTGATGTTTTGTTAACAATAAAATGAAAATGCATGGAGTGCTGTATAATCCTCTTTAAATCCTTGGACATTCTGATAAAGTCTGACACTATTACTTGCATTACTTTATGTGAATTAGTCTCTTGAAATCAGTGATACGTTTGTATCATATTCAATTTCACCAAAGCCTATCATGCTTTCATTTGAAATAGAATGATATTAGTTCAAGTTACTTTGATGCATACATGAGATTGATATAAAATGCTGAATTCAAATATTCCAATGATTTGTAAGAGTTGTGTCCCTTAACCTAGGTCTACCTCCTTAAGTAGAAAAAGAACAGTTTTAATTTAGAACAAATCCCACATCAGTCATGTTAACTTATACCAATCAATATCAATGCAAGTTATTGTGATCTTTTGTATTGTCATTGTAAAATCTCAATTTGTCCGGACCAATAACTTTTAAAGAATAAAATACAGATCAACTGAACCGATTTATACTGGATCCACACCTTTCACAAGCACATTTATTTTACCTGCACATGTTTAAAGTTGCTTAAGTACAGTTGCCTCACTGTTCTCATCAAATTTTGATGTGTGCTCCAGATAGTATAGGAAGAACTAAAGAAAAGAATGTGTCAAACCAAAAAACCATTAGAATAAACTTTTCATTTTTTTTTCTTTGAAATTTGTAAAAAAAAAGTGAGTAATAAAAGTAAATACCACAATTTTTTATTAAAGTCACCAAATTTAAGAAATAAGAAAATTATCCTATGCATTTTTAAATAGAATATACATATACAAATTGAAATTGAGTTTGATTTAATTTGATACATCACATTAGACTATTGCTTGTAAATTATCTTCTATTTAGAATTAAAAAAACATGTTTGTCATTTTCTCCGTGTTCAGTAACAAACCAACATTATCTAGTGTTACAGAGTAATCTTGTTAACAGCGAGAGAAATAGTTAACTTCAGGGAATAGGATTGGCATTCTTTTGATATAATGACTATTACCTGATGGACCGCCTTATATATTTAAATAAGATGCTGATTATTCTATAGGTATTTGAAATTATGACTGATAGAAAGTTGAAATCTTCTCCTCATTTGTCCAGTTAACTACCTAAGGAAGAAAACAACTCAGTCCTCTGAATATAACTGTTTTACTTGTTGTAATTAGTACTTGAAAACTAACCCTTATCTTCATTCTTAGACCAGAGAAAATGTAATCTTCAGCACAGAGGTACACATTACGTTATTTAATTAGTATGGTCAGTTGTAAGAAACTTCTCAGATTTTAAATCAGTAGAGAAAATGCTAAGTGATAAATTTTACATCCAGCATGGCAGAGGGATTTAATGGCAGAGTAAATCAGGAAACAGTGGGGATTGGAGAAGATGTTGTCAACTAAACTGTGTTTCCGTGTCTCTCTAATAACATTTAGTATTTCCTGGTAGTGACAGTTCCATGTGTTATTTTTTTTTCATGAATGAATCAGATATGAGGGCAGCATCATGATTCATGTCACAATGAAGTTAAGGATATGTGTCATGTTTTTGACATTTTCTGGTTTTGGGAGTTTATCCCAGAGAGCCATGGCAAATTAGCTTTCGATAAAATAATTGGTTTAATCTGAATACTGATTGAAAAGCTTTCTGTTAAGATAGCTTTATACTCATTGGTCAATTCGGACAATATCAAAACGGGACAATATAAAAAAAAAGATTTCTTTCTGCTTTGGCAGCTATTTATTTAACATTGATGGAAAATATAAGAACAGGAGTGACCACAAATGATGCTGGTTTTGAAGTGTTGAGGAGTTATTGGCTATGGTGTTTATTCCCTGCTTTGGGGAAGATGTAGTGGGATTGTCCATTTGTCCATCTACTACTTTTATGTTACTATTCTCTGTACAACCACTTATCACATATTTTAAAAGAAGTTTAAATAGGTATGCCATATCATGGTATAGCTGCTTGGGCGTTAAACCCCAATAATCAATCAATCAATCAATCAATCATGGGATTCTATTTCAGACTGAAGCAACATCAACTTCCTATTTGACAACTGAGTTTATAATTTGACCTTATAGTATGCAGATGGTTTTTGTTTGGTTTTTACTGGCAAATCCCAACAAATTTTGATAATTTTAGGAATGAAGTGCAGCAAGTTCCTGAATTATTATAGCTCTTGTCAATCAGTACTCATATGATATAAATCTTGGCATTATTCATCCGAATTATGAGTTTGTTATTTCTGAAAAATGCCAAAATTCACCGCAAAATAACCCTATTTTAGATATAACAATTAATCTGCTATTTTATGTAGCCCAAGAGAAATAGCTATAAATATTATGGAGCCATTACTATTATATCTAAAGCCTGCCAACTGTGCGGGTTGTTAATTTTAGGTATTGATATTATAAAGGGACCAGCCACTATAATGGCTATGCCAACAAATTAATTGATAAAAGCTTTATTAAATAGAGATAGTGCTTAAACTTGAAGACAACATCATGCAGTTTGTTTGTTTGACTCTTATATAATGCCTATATTGATGTAATGAATGGACGTCCATCTGTACAATATTTTTATATAACATTACATGTAAATTTTTCAGCAAAAGTAATCAAGAAACCAAGTAATATAGCTTCCCTATAGAAAGCAATGCCATGTCAGTATGCAATAAACTCCCATATTGCACTAGTAGAAATATAGTTAAAATTTGTGACGTCCTTTGTGACAAAAGTTTTTTCATAATAAGATAATTTATATAAAAATAATATTGCCATACAATAAAAAGGTTATTGCATGAATTCTTGTAGAATGTATATTGCACTCATTAACTATGCTATATAAAATTCTCCTTTGGATAATATTCCCCTGTATTCATTCAATATTTTGATAGGTTAATAAGTATGTAGTTTGTAACAATACCTTAAATATATCTGCTTGATATGGTGTTTGGAAGTTTGCTATTCTAGTTGCCAATGTGAAAGAGTATTGCATCCAGTATAGATAAAAAAAATGTCATAGAAACGATGGGGTGGGGTTGGTGGCTGATTGGGTGATGGGCTCCTCTACATGAGATGAGAAGCTTGCATTGGATAATGTTTATAGGTAAATGGCCTTTAACTTATATAACCCTAACAGCTTTATATGGTATGTTACAAGAACCATGGATAAGTTTGCTCTTCAAGTGCTTCAAATTCCACTATATAATGTGGAAAAGACAACATCCACATGTGCTGTAATGTAAAATGGGAATAATACTTAATTATATTATTTGATTAATGTATAGAAACTTCTGAGACTAACATGGTATAAAGAGGCTAATTTGATTCCAGACAGATCTATCTTAGCTGATAGTTTTCCTGTAACCCTGAAGAGAATGACGTTTTTCCTGTCTTGGGTTGTGATACTTTGACATTTGGAAGCTAAATTGTAAAAAAAAGTTATTTTTAAAATAGATGTTTGGTTTATGCGGTTTATATTACTGTCACTCATCATTTCCAAAGTTCATCTATTTAATTAGATAACAGTAGATGTAATATGATACCAGAATTACTAATACTTAGGTTGAATGATCAGAATTGCTATGATATGAGCAGTTTTGACCAGACAAATTATATATTAAGGCTAGAATTCTCTATTATTTTTCAATTATATGTCTCAGCTTAAGAAAGATATGGAAAAATTGTTTAACTGTTCATTAGAAATAAAAAATCCTTGGGAGACTCACTACAGACAACTAGTCACTACCATGGATGGGGTTGAATGGGAAGCAGGAGGAACTGAAGCTAGCCTGCACCCCTGGTCACACATTAGTTTTTAATGAATTCTAATATATCTTATTTGTGTTAGTGACTTTTGATTGATGATTTTTTTATTCCCTATGGACTTAACTTTTCCGTAAAAATCCTTTTCTCTGTTTTGAAGCATGTAAGTGTTTTCGTTTCTTTCAACAAAACAATTTCCTATGATTTTTAGACAACTAAAGTTATGAAAATTCACACTTTGTTTGCTTTAAAATTCTGAACTGTCAAAGAAATATTCAGTTTTTGTGGAAACAAATGAACTATTCCTTGTACATGCTTACATTTTATTAAATATAAAAGTGTCTTAACAACACGAAAATTCTGTTTGTGATAAGAGAAAAATGCTTGTAGGAGGAATTCCAAACTTTTTTAAGTGTTACATCATTTTTTCGTGATGTTTACTAAGTAAGATATCATGCAATCTTTCTTTATTTTGTTATGGAATAAACAACAACTAAAGATAGATTATATTGTTTATCATCCTTCAGTATCCGTAGATGAAGCACTCTTGTTATGGATTGGGTCCAACGTACCACCTGTTAGTCAGCCACGGGTGAATCTACTGTTTATCAGACAATTTCATCACAATAGAAAGTAATATACTTCCGTAGCAGCAAAGAAATCTTCCAGTAAAAAAATCAATACTAAGTCCACGGTTTACAGGCTTTGTCAATCACACCATGGAATCTGTTCCATATTAATTGAGTAAAAATAGTAACGATTATTTGTATCTTTGCTAAAAGATCTGTAAGAAATGGAATTATTGAGGTAAAGGTTACATGGTGTTAATCTTAAAATGCTGAGTAAATTGACAGACTATTTGCTATACCCAATTAGAGTTTATCAGTGATAGGTTGTATTTGATTGACTGATGCAATATCTTTTATTTTTGTCAAACTTCTTTTGTGAAATTAAAAGTAAAACTCTTGACCAAACGAAAATTGAATTTTGAATACCAAGGCCTGGATGTTGTTCAGTCATCTGAATATAATTTCAAAACTGTAGGTGTTCTATAATTCATTGAAAAACAAAATAAGGAAACATTGCCATTGGTTAAAAAAAAAAAAACAGCTATTAAATATGTACTTCAAAATTTCTTAGAATTTAGATTTTTGTATTCTTACAATTATTAGAACTGACTTGAGTTACTTTCTCTTGATGCTAAGTACAGGTGGCACAAGAATTATTTTCTTTGGGTACCAGTTTTAGTGGATTTCAGTGTTTAGTAGTTTGCCTTTTGTGTTATTGTAGCTTCAGAATTTTTTTTTCACTTTTCACTGACAGTGTAGTGAAACCTGTCTAAACTGAACTGTGTATAATCTGAAAATCAGTTAAAACTAAACCCTTAATAATCTGAAAACCTGTCTAAACTTAACCCTTAATAAACTGAAAACCTGTTAAAACAATATATTAATGAAAGTGTTTTTATATCAGTTTTAATGTATTTTGAATCTGTCTAAACTGAACTAATTATAAGGTCCAAAAGGAGTTTGAGTTCAAGAAATTATGTAGGTTTAAAAGTATATAATTTATGGTTGTATTTTGAGGACACTTACCCTGCTGGTGAACATGGTCCATGCTCCCAGTTTTTAGTGGAGTCCGAGTTGCTCATTTACTTTTGTTACTTTGTATGTATTATTTAAGTTATTTATGTTCTTTGTTGTGTATGTCTGTTTTCCATGTCTGGTCCTTGTCTCTGGATTACATTCTTTTAATTTCCACTGGAATTTTGGTTCCCTTGTTTACTCTTATATCAAGTTTAGTATGTGGATTGATAGTGAATGGTTTTTTTTGTGTTATCTCACATTCCCAGCTGTCATCAGGGACATAAAACTCCTTTATTGGTTAGTTGGTGAGTTGGTTTAATATTCTACAGCTCTTTTACAATAGCCTCCCATCAGATATAACCTGCATAATTTATACCTGGAGCAATATCTGGGTTGGATATTATGTTTTATGTCAAACGGTGCATGGCTCTAATCAGCTGAAAACTACCTTTTAATGTTATTATCCCAATTTCCATAAAAGTGTAATATGTATGGATGATTATGTGTTAAAACTGTCACATATTATGGTTTAAGAAGAAACTCATTCTGAGATTCAATCAATATGACTATGGTGGTGTTGTTATCAATGCTCAGAACATGTAATTGGTTATGACTTAGGACTGGCTCTTTAATTCATTGGTTGTAGTAATGTCTCCTCATTTCTTGAAGTCAGACATATTGGTATTTTTATGTCTGTCTCTCTGTCTACAACAAACAATTGCTCTCTAACAGCTTCAATGAAGGTTTCCCTTGGCAAACATTAGAGATGAAAAAACATCCCATAATTACTTAATATAGATAAACATCCCTGAAATGTTCAAACCATGTTTGCTGTAATTAAATGCTTTTTTTAATCACATTAAAAGAATGTTTTTCTCTTTTACAAGTTTCTGGGTTGCAAAGGGACCTTATTCTTCACCTGACTGGAAATGTGAAAGGCCATCAATCTACTGATGCCCCTGACTGGAAGTGAATAAAGCACTTGCACTGCTGGTGCACTATACTGAAAGTGGATAAGGCACTTTATTGGTGCATGACTTTTTAATATTAGAAACTGATTTTCCAATATTAGAAAATAAATTTGTTGTATTCAATAATGATTTTTTAATATTATAAAATCATTTTGTAATATTAAAAAAATGTGACTGATTTGCAATATTGCAAAGTGATGTTCTAATATTACAACTTCATTTTCTGATATTACAAGTTCAATTTTTCATATTACAAGTTCAATTTTTCATATTACAAAATGTGTAATGTTTTATAATATTACTAAATCAGGAATTTGTAATATTAGAATTTTTCATATTACAAAATGAATTTCTAATATTAAAAAATCTTTTCTGATATTAAAAAATGATTTTGTAATATTGAAAATTCATTTTCTAATATTACAAAATATTGATTTTTGTCCACTTTGGCTTGCCATACAATCACCTTCACTCTATTGGTGCATCTGTCTGAAAAGGCAAAAAGCCTCTACTCTATTGGTGCGTCTGAGTGAAAAGGCAAAGGGCCTCCACTGTATTGGTGCATCTGACTGGAAAGGCAAAAAGCCTTCACTCAATTGGTGCACCTGTCTGAAAAGGCAAAGGGCCTTTTCTTGATTGGTGCATCTGACTTAATGTGCAAAAGATCCTTAATCTTTTGGTGCTTCTGACCAAAAAGGAAATAGGCATTTACTCTTATTTATGAATGTGGCTGAAATTTCAAAGGGTCCTTACTTTAAAGTGCATCTGACTGAAAAGGCAAAAGGTTATTTCTATATGATGCATTTAACTGAAAATGCTTAGGGTGCTTACTCTTTTTCTGCACTTGACTGAAAGTGGATAGGGCCTTTACTTTATTGGTGCATCTAAATGGAAGTTCAAAGGGCAATCAATCTATTAGTGTACATGTACTTGACTTAAATCAGCTTTTGCCTGCACTTAATTTTGCCAATTTTTTTTTTTTTTTTTTTTTGAGATAAAATACATCCAGGAGAGGCATAAATGATGCTCTGAAACGCATCTGAACCCCTGGACCCCCTACCAGGGCTCTGCCCTGGACCTGCTAGGGGCCTTAAGTGGCCCCCAGACCCCCTTCTGTAATTTGGCTACACTTCAATTTGGCCTCAGCTACACGCCTGTAAATTGCAAAGAGTTCTACTCTACTTTTGTACCGGACTAAAAGATGATAGAGAACATGCTCTATTGGTGTATCTCACTTGAAGTGCAAAAGGCCATCTCTCTTTTGGTGCACCAGATTGGAAGTGCAAAGGATCCTTTTTCTGTGGTTGCACCTGACTGGAAGTACAAAGGGCCCTTACTGTTATATATTGGCATACCTGACAGAAAATTTCAAAAGGCCTTTACTCTGTTGGCACATCTGATCCAATTTGCTCCAACATTAATAAAAGAGTCAGAGATGCTCCTAAATTTAAGAATTATGTTTCCTGAAGTTATTTCTTGTTTTACTCCTTGTCTTAGTCTTTGAGATTTGATTTCTTTTGATTCCGCCTACACAAAATCAGTTAATGTAGTATTCAAAGATGCCATGATTGAAAATATCTTTGAATATACATTTTGTCCCTGTCTTGAAAAGTTCTGTAGCTATTCCTTAAGGATAAAGAGATTATATGCTGTAAAAACACTTGATTTTCTAAATGCCAATCACGATGGATTAGAGTTTTAATTATAGGCTTAGTCTTTTATTTCTGACTGAATCCGGAGATAACAACTGCCACCTACTGGATATCATTTTTTAAGCAATCAATAATGCCTTGACAAAACTGGTCACGATTTCCATGTGACAGTTGGGAAAAGGCATGTTATGATGTGAAGGTTTGAATCATAAATGTTGCTAGGATAGCAACCATATCTGGTTACTGAAATAATCATCTGATATTTTTGTTACTCCTACTAAGTAAAACTATTTGGAAACATAGGAAAATAGCAAAACCTGTCTAAAGCAAACACTGGATATACCAGAAACCTGACTAAACCAAACCCTTGATATAACAGAAACTTGTCTAAATAAACCCTGGATATACCAGAAACCCGTCTAAACCAAACCCTGGATATACTAGAAACCTGTCAAAACCAAACCCTGGATGTACTTTGTAAATCAGAAATATTCCTACATACACATTTGAATATGCTTTGAATCTTTTTAAACAAAACATTTGTTATAAGTGTCAGTCTCTGTAAGAATCAGGCAGTGTGTGAAACATAGTATGAAAAAAACACTATTCTGAAAGTGTAATTTGACTGTTTGCACCAGTAAGTCATATAAATAAGACTCTCAATATCATTTTTGTAAATTGTGTTATGATCTGATCTCACTGAAATGCACTGAAAATGAGCATTTCAAGGGAAGATAACTCTGTTGAAAACATTTTTCTAACATTGAAATTTATCTGAAAACCCAGTGATGCAGAGATCAAATAGTGTTTTTTTAAATAGGTGAGATCTGTGGGTTTTTATCATGAATGTTTCTGATTTTTCCCATTTTGCCTGATTCTTACAAAGACTTACATTTGACTTAACATATACTTCAGTCCATGAGAGGTTAGGTTTAGAATGTTTTACTGTAATAGCCAGAAGCAAATTTCACATGCCAAGTCATTACTCTTAAAAAATAGATGGAGCTTATTGTTTAATATCATCTTATCATATGTTGATTGTGTAGATACGTAAAGGGTGGATGACTTCTCTGCTACTCCTCTGTCAGAGGTAAAGGGTGGATGACTTCTCTGCTACTTCTCTGTCAGAGGTAAATGGTGGATGACAGAAATATTGACTTGTCTTAGGATTTAGGAGTTACAAAATATGTGCTTCTGTCAGAAAAAAATAGACATTTAAATATATTTTTGGATAGAGGTCATTGGGTTCTAATGTTTCTGAATTATCTTCTGTTTAAATGCTTAAGTAGTTTTGCTGATGTTAAGGTTAAAGTTTCTAGGGAAAAGAACTGTTAGTTGGTTGTCTCATTGGGTAAAACTATAAAATTTCATATCTCCAAATTAATTGACGCTATTAGTATTAAAGTGAAATCAATTAAAATAAAACAACTTCCTGAATATTAAGATAATTAAGGCTATAGTCACCAGATTTTTGAGAATTGGAAAAGGTTTTGAATGTCAAACTTGTCAGTTACAAGTGTTATTTTAAAGTATACATAATTGGCATTTAGTGCTGTTTTTATTTGATATTTTTCACAGAAAAACATTGTTAAAAATTGATCAATAAGTGTAATATGATTCTATATTGACACATATATCTCCTGTTTATGAACACCATTCAGTTATGTGATAAAGACCAAATAAAGAATATAGCTTGGTTCATATTTGGTCATTGACTCTTCCTCTCAGAGTAGAGATGGTATATGATTGCCTCAAGTCTTCAGTACAGCTAAAATGTTTGTTATAATGATAAAAACTATAAATGTAATTAAATAGTATCCCCACACTGTAAGTGATTGGTATATTGGGATCATCTTGATGGTCAAAAATTTTCTTCACAAAAATCTGTGCTTCCACTGGACAGTAGGTTTTAAATTTGGTAAATGGCTTTACATAGACAAGGCATACATTGTAAGCAATTGTGGTTGCTGTTTTTTACAAATTACCACCTCTGATTGGATGGATTTATTTCAAATATGGACTGCAGCTTTATGTAGATGGAGTATACACTTATAGTGAGTGCTTTTGGTTGCTGTCCAACGCACACAACTTCATGTTTTCATTGTTTTAGATTGATCTTTATTTCACATTTCTCTTCTATTGCCTTATGTGTGCTGTAGAAGTAATCTTCATTGCATACTATTTTTCGTGATTTTCATGTGTTAACTACAAGTTACCACAGAATGGTAGAATTTCCATTTAAAATTATGATGAATAAACCCATTAACAATTGTACTTTACACTGAGAATAAAGAACATACATGGTACAGATGTGTGTGTTTTCCAACAGTCTGGTAATTACCTTTTCTCTTTGGTATATACATTTGATGTTTGTATAAATTCATTATTTTATGGAATGCAGAAGAAAACTTTTTTAGTCATTAAAATGTTTCTTGTTCAAGATTTTTTATTAAAGTATTTTTATTTTTCAGAATATGATAGATGTATCACTGACTACGAACATACAAGATGCCAGCATTTATCAGTTTCCCTTGGATCTGGTGTCAGATTTATTACAACAGGTAACTTTTACATAAAAGAGCACTTCAGAAGTCAGGTGGTAGCATGTTAGTCTCCAGTATCATATTGTTAAGTTATTTGATTGCAAGAGTCCTCAGGAACACATGCCGACCAACTCAGACTCAAGGCCTAGCATCATATACTCATAGTGTTGTGAAAAGCATCAACTACTCTGAACCAACATATTTCACAGAAACTTATTTTTGCATTTAAGGACATCAATTCATTTCCACTACTACCGGTATTCATTTTTAGTGACTAACACTGTTTTTAACATGTATTCATAAATGAAGGGACATACTCCTGGCAATTTATTTTCTGACTCTTAAAAATAAGCTGGTTTTTAATACTTATATCTTACCAGTAATAATACAAATAAGATTTCCAGCTTATTATACTACCACTAAAGGAGACATTTAAATAAGGGAACAGCTTATAACAATAAAGCCCAAAAAATCACGTGTGTCTTTAATAAATGGGTAATATAAATTACCCATGCCTGGAGTCTGCCTCCTTCTTACAAATGTACGTGTGTCATGCTCAAAATACCTTTGATCATTTCATAGTCTCTTTTGATCTCCTTAAAATTAAATATGAACTCAAATGTCTACAAAATCTGGTGTATTTGACGATAATCATGACGGGATGGGGAAGATATTGATATGTCTTACTTGCATGTGTTGCCGGTGAAATTGATTTAAAAATCAGGTCACCTGACAAGAAGCTAAGCTAATGTGTAATGTTACATAACTCTAATTACACGTTATGGTTTTTTAATGGGTATTCAATATATGATCAATGTTTTACATGAATAGTTCTTACATACTGAATTGATTAAGGATTATATAAGTTGGTTTCTCAAGATTTATAATTTTGCCCTGGTTTTTTTTTGCTTTCCTGCACTTGTGATTTGCTTAGCATTGAAATTGTTGACTTCTTGTCTATAAGTGGTTTACATTGTAATCTTGTTGACCAGTTTGAACCTTGGTTTTAGCTGTATCAGCAACTTTTACATTTGTGATTTAAATCAAGTAAGGGATTAAGAATATAGAGTTATGATTGGAGGATAGAATGCATTATATTACTGTAAAATGTGAATTTTTCATGACAGTTTTACTTTGATTATTTTAATGCTTTAATGCAAAAGTAAAGATAGCATGAATATTATCATCAAGGAGGATTATAAAAGGATTTAACTAATCATCTTGATTTTAGATTGCAAAAAAAGATGAAGATAACTGAGAAAAATTATGAAAAAGACAGAACAGAAATTTCTTAGAACTTCTTCAACAGTTATTTTTAAGCTTCCATTTTTGAGCAGTGTAACATCAGGGTAATATGTGCCAAACTTGAATAAGAGGTTGAAGGGTTTTAGGCCTTTTTTTCAAGTTAAAGAATAATTATACTTACATGGTTGCTCAAAAAAGGTTAAAACTCATTTGGTGTCTTACTTAGTCTGAAAGTAATACACATGTGTGGTACTCATATTCAATTAGGTGCAACTGTACGTGTGCTAATTTTCGCAGGTATTAATTTTCTCACTTTCAAAAAAATGATAAGTTTTTTATAGTGTTAAAACTCAATTTTGCTGGTACTATTTTTCACACTTTTCTGTCCACTGCAAGAATAGCAAAAATTAGTGCACTGCGAAAATTAAGTACTTTTACAGTAACTGTATAGTGTATGAAGATTTGGTGGTGTCAATCCTGGATTTGATGGTGGCAAATTGATTTTGCTGGCCGTCAAATTTACATTGATGACAACAAATCTTCAAGTACAATATGGTTTTCTTCATTATTATGTAAATGTCAAATGAATATGTGTATTTATTATTATAGTGCAACCTGAACATATTATGAAACAATGCATTACTTAAAAAGTGAGCCAGCCTTCACAGGCTTACGATGTACTTTCTTTTCAAAACTAGCTAAATATCAATATTCGAACACTTTCAATAAAAAAAGGGAATATGTAAAAATAATTTGTAATAGTCAATTGTGGAATTGACATCCTGAAATCATTGTTTTATCCAATGAAATTCCTTGTTACAATGAATGTTGTATTAGAAAAAGTTTTTTCAGCTGGAAAACAATGTGCTAATGTTGGTTTTACATATGGTACTCTCACACTTAATATCCTAGCTACTACAACTGGTTCTTTAGACAAATCCATGTTCAGTTTCTTGTTATAAATTGTGATTGCATTTGCACTGAATTGCTTTCACTACTGTTTATTGAGTACCTGGTTTCATTTATAAAATGACCACCTTGGTGCTTTCAAGAAGGTAGTGTGCTGACCTTAAGGAGTGGGTTTAATCCCTGGCAGAGTTGCACCAAAGACTTTAAAATAGGTAGTCACTGCTTCTCCATCAAACATACAGTATTAAAGAGAATAGAGTGATTACTGGTTGTCTCAGTGTCAGAATAATGTTTCTGATTTGGGTTGCATACCTACCTGCAGGCTGATGCAGGATGAACTAGTACAATATAGATATTGTTCAGTGTGTTGCTCTAATACAATGCAGGGTCTGTTTATTGGTCAATCTTGCTCTTCCTGAAATGCATGAAATACCTGCCATAGGAAATTAAATCATGATCAATTAATCAATCTGTCATTTTCAATTTGATGAATTAGAATTGAAAACTATGCTGCTCTAATGCAATTGAAAACTTGACAATCTACTTAAATAATGGAAAGACAAAAAACTGATACCCATTGCTTCCACATTATCTGCCAGTTAGTTGTTAAACCGGAAAAATATGATAATCATACACCTAATAAAGCCCTCAGGTGAGATGTATATTTTCAGAACAGTGAACCCTCAGCAACCCCTTCACTGAAATAATCAAATCCTTTCACAAAGAACATTGTCACTCATATAATTTGTAGGAATCATAGCTGAATGGATAACATAATCATTTATATCGTAGCTGAATGGATATCATAATCATTTATATCGTGTTAAATCTATTGATTTAATCTTCATTTCATTTCATGTAGAATCCAAACAAAAATAATTCATGACCTCACTGTTTTGAAAGGCGTTGATGACTGTTACAGGAAAAATATCGACTGGAGGGAAAATGTCAGGAGGAAATCATGGTTATTCCTGTTACTATATATGTTTGACTGAGCAGAACTGAAATACAATCATTTCCTTGTGTAAAGATGTGACGTAAGGGAAGACTTTGAAATCCTGTGTCATTGTCAAATTACTTGTCCTGAGTATTCATAAAATATGAAATCCTTGTCATTTTAAAAGGAAATTTTTTCCTGTGAAACTGATTTTATTATTATTATTATTATTATTTTTTTTTTTTTATAAAAAATGAGTTTCATATATTACATTTTTAAAAACTATGAGGAATAAAATTAAATGTGACACTGAATAAGGAAAAGACAGTTTTTATTTGAAGATTTGGAGTTGTCAATCATGGATTTGATGATGACAAGTTGAGTTTACTGGGAACCTGTAAGAAGATCCAGAAAACTGGTATTTGACACTTTAAATCTAGATGATAATAACAAAATTTCAAATACTATAAAGTTATCTCCATTTTATATTAGTTGCAAATATATCTATAAAAATAACAATTAAACTTCTTTAAAAAGAAAATCTGGGCACACATGAAAGTTTTGAGTTAATTATGGAGTTGATGTCCTGAAATTTTTGGTGCTCTCCAAATGAAATTCCTTGTGACAACAAATGTTGTATTTTAAATAAGGTTTTAGTATCTTCCATTTACTTTTGTTTTCTTTAATTAAATGAACAATAATACTAGAGTCTGTGGTGTATCCTACTGTGCACCTTAGGATGTCCTAATTTAAATGTTTCTTATTTTTTAAGTGGTTATACAAAATAACTTGGTTAAGGCCAGTTTACACTTTATATATACTGCTTCATAAACCTGTTCAAAAATTAGAATGATTCGGTAACAAAATTGAGTTTATTGAAGTACTGTTCCACTATAACAGCTTGATTATGTTTTTCTTTGAAATTGATACTAAGGAAGGAAAGCTGATATATGTAAATGTTTACGTCTTTATAAGGTCACATCATTTTTAAATTAAATGTCTTTGTTAAGTAGTATTATGATGAGTTCCTTTATTAAACCTGAAACCTGCTGTCATCAGACTCATTAGTTTGAATGTTATATCTTGTGGTGAAATCTCGGTACAAGTATTGATTTCTATGACAACAATAAAACCAATATAAGTTCCCTTTTTTATATTTTTCTAATGTTAATTATATAGACCTTTTTTTCCATTGTAATTGTCATGCATTTAAATGTAAATATACAAAAAAGTACCTCATTTCTCAGAAATTGTTGATAAAAAATGTAAAGTTAATAGTTGGTAGTGAATAGTCATCTGTCCCGTCTTTAAGTTATCTATCAGATTTAACCTTTGCCTCCCCCTTCCACCTGAAAGTAAGGCAATTTAATGATTGACATCCATGCATTTCATTTGCTCTAAACTTTTTAACTTTTAAAGGAGTAATGATTTTCAAGCTTAATTTGTTCAAATGACATTTTTGTGGCTGTGAAAGTTGGAATTAGTAGAAATCTATTGCTAACCCACCCCCCCCCAAAAAAAAAAAAAAAAAAAAAAAAATCATTCCTGAAGAAACAAATATTGCAGGAATGTCTAAATGGTCTATTAATTACATTTTAGATTAATTAGTGAAAAAAATACTGTTAATTTTCACAGATTCTGTCAAGTGAACATATTCACGGGTATCAGTTTTTGCAGTTTCAAAAAATGTTCAAAATCAATTCCACAGGTACTATTTTTTGCGCTTCTTTTGTCCACCACAAAAATAGTGAAAAATAATTCCCAAAAAATTTGCAAAATAGCAAAAGGGATTTGACACAAGTTATTCCAACTAAAAAGGTTCTTCCCCCAATCTCCCTTTAGTGACAAATCACCATCTGCCTAACTATTAGACAGACACATACTTTATAGTGCACCCATTAAGAACATGGAAGCTTTTAACCTTTTATATAAGAGTGCTCTTTAATTAATGTAGTAGTCCTTGTTTATTGTTTTGATTACAACAAAGATACCAATCTAATGTTCCCGATTCTGGTCAATAAAACCATTACTATTGTAAATGTTGTAATATAATTAGTCCATCATCTCACTATCCCACCATTGATCTATGTCCAATGACAGGAGAAATAAATATTTTTCATGTTTATTTTATATTTGTTTACAATCTGAAATTTTCCTCACCTTTGTGTCTGATCAATCTATTGATAATTCCAATTAGCAACTTCATCTGTTTCCAGAACTGGTACTTAATTGCATTGGTTTTCTGTTAGACCTAGGTTTCCAATGTATAATTTAGTGGAGTTAAATATTTTAAGTGATAAAGATTGTATACTTTCAAGTCTGATACCAGTGTGTCAAATCTGTGCTCCTTCAACACAGATGATTCGCACTTTGTGTTTTCTCAACTTTTTTTTTTTTCAATGCTTGATTTTCTGTCCTATTTGTCTTGTTCTAATGATGTAAATAACCATTTTCTCTACTTTCACTTTCATTTTGCACTCATCAAACCAACCTTTTCTGTGGAACATTTTCATGGTATTATGTTAGATTTTCTTTTAAAAAAGTATAGTGTGATGTTTGCTCTATTTTGTAAGTCATTGCTCATATCTTTTGACGAAACATCAGTTTGTAGAGAGCAAAAAGAAAATGCACTATATTTTTATAGCATCCATGTTTTGACATACACTGACTCAGGGATATGCAATGCGATACTGGTACCTATTAGTCACAAGCAGTGATTATACAAATGTTAAAGTCTTTGGTTAGACCTGACAATGGATCAAACCACAATCACCTGCCCTCAGGCATTCTACGTTAGTACAAACCCTCAAACAAATTAGAATGAGATCCTAATGTGGCAGGAAGACCATATTGTTGTAGATAACAAATTTAAATAACCAGTTAATTGACTTGGCTAAAGGAGTAATTCTTAAGCCAAATCAGTTTGTTGCTGGCTTGTCACCTAGCAGTCTAGGGTTCGATTCTTAGTTGCAAAGGTTTAATTTTTTAGTCAAATGATGCTCTCATGTTACATTTGGTGCCTAACTAAAAAACCAACGGGGTTTGTGTAGCTAGTGAGCTAGTTGATAAAAGTCATTCCTAGTAGGAACGAAAACTCTTTTGGTAGGATAAATGTGGCAGGACGGCTGACTTACATTGTATCAGGTAGTGAGAATTAAATAGATATCTAATTGACTTGCCTAAAGGATTTTAAATTCTTGAGCTGAATCGGTTTGTCGCTAACTTGTCACTTAGTGGTCTAGGGTTCAATACTTGGTGGCAGAGGTAATTGGTCATGTTAATTTTAGTAGCCTTTCCACCTATCTTGTTAATCCATTGGTTGATCAGTAACTTTCTATGAACTGTTAAGGTGACGATAGAACTTAGAAAATGGTAAGGGAATATGCTTTCACAACGTGTTAGAATTGTCTCTTTATATTTAAATTTGGCAAAATAATGAACTTGCTTGACAGTTCTAGTTATAACTTACTATTCTCACTCGTTATGAAACTCAAATTTTATATTCATGAATATTAGAATGGATCCATATTTGAACATCACTCAAATATTCTTATTTCCTACTACCTGTGGGAAGTGACATTTAGCCAAACTTTCTTGTGAATAACATTAAATTCCTCAATTTTTTGTGCATTAGTTTTTTTTTAAGACCCCAATATTGACATCAGATTGTGGTCATTTGAGAAAGTAACTAAGTCTTATTCAAGCTCCTGTTATATTGTTTTGATTTAAATTTTAAGCCTATTAAGACTGTCAGCACCTGATAATGTCTTTTCTTATATTGTTCCTGGATGCCCTTTGCTTGAAAGACACTTGTTTATGTCATTAATTACTATTTTGAAAAGATATTGAGAATCTGCAATTCTTGGCTACAGTAAGCTATAAGCTTCTTCTGTGTATTTATGTTGATTTATTCATTATGTAACTGTTGTGTTATGTGATCATACCCATCATGGGCCTTTAATTGGTTTAATAAAGATCTATCTATGATCATATATATCTGATGTTATGTTTTCTGTGAAAGCTTAGTTTTAGTAGAGAGTTCATTTTTTGTTTCTGCAAGAATGATAAAATGAATGAACAAATGCCAAGAGAAGAACTTCAATTTTATTTCAATCAAGAAAGCAATGTTTTTATATATGAAATTAGACAGTGAAATTGTTTAAAAACCTAAAAATGAAAACCTATCTAAACCAGAGACTTTTTGAAATCCCTTCATATCTTTTAAAACACCTGTATAAACTTAACACATTCTATTGTTCAAAGTAGGTTTGGTTAAGATACCTTTCACTGACATTATTGGTGAATTTTTGGGGTATTTTTAACTGTGTGTATTTTGTTTAATTGATGTTATTGTACATATTTTAGAGGAAAGGCTATATTCTTTAAAACTTGGTTCCATAGAGAAAAAGACAATGTTGAACTGATGTCTAAATTTTATTGAAAAAGTAATTATGTGACTCCAAAGAAAGTTACTAGATATAATTAAACCTAATTGAACAAGACTTCTGGCGAGTTGACATTTTAGCATTTGTAGGCTGTCGGCAGCCATTGACGTCAAAAGAAGTTCTTCAATATGAGATTAATGGCATGTCTGCCCATCTCCAGGGCTGTCAAGTTGCATGCATATTTAACTTATGTCAGTTTTTTTTTCACTGTTTGATTTCAAATTTTTGTGTGTGCAGAATATCAATTACAGATCTGTCTTTTATCTTGACAGCTCTGCAACTGATATTCTTAATTTTAAACTTGTATAAGAAATTTTGAAATGCATTGACAATAATATTGTAGATGAAAAGCATCAAAACTTCACTCTTTCTCTTACTGTATTACATTAACATGTCCATTTCATTACGACTGCAGTGATTGTGTATGAATTAAGGAACTGACAAACCTAACAGATAATTGACTTCATCCTTCTAACACATGTAACCCCCTCTAAAAAAATTGTTGAAAAAGTCCTTTGGATTCTTCTGAATACTGTTGTTTGAAATGACAAGTTACAAAAAAGAATGTCAACATCATTTTCGATAACATCAAAGTTTTAAAATTTAAAATAATTCTTATTTTTCAAGGTGAATAAGGTTTGCTGCAATTAAATTTGGCATTTTTTGCAGAATGCTGACTTCATCACAAGAGTTGCTCATGAAAACATTATTGTTGCCTTGGCACCATTACTGGAAAACAATCACCCAACGCAGGAAATCTGTGACTTCTTTAGTAAAGTAAGTATGTCACCCAATGCAGGAAATCTGTGCCTTCTTTAGCAAAGTAAGTACGTCACCCAATGCAGAAAATCTGTGACTTCTTTAGTAAAGTTAGTACTAAACCTTCACCATCACATTTTGCTCAATTTGATTCTTTTTCTGGAAGTATCATTCAAATCAGTTGTTGTGTATTTTGTCCAACGAAGCTTTCTGTATCTAAATATACATGCTGTACACATGTAAAATAATTTCACATGACTTTCCCCTGAAATATTTTTTGTGACATAGTTCACATGAAATATATGTGAATTGAACCATCACAAGAATTTCACATGAAATGTTCACATTAAATTCATGTGAAATTTATGTGGAATTTGATTATCATGGATGATATTTAGACAATATAACCAGAATGGAAATGGTGTGTATTTCAAAGAAGGGATGAAAAATGTCAGCTGAAAGCCACCCACACTGGTACAGCAAAATAGCTGCTTCTATATACGCAAGCAATATAAAAGTAAACTGAAATTGAACATGAAACAGTACATACAGATACAATATTTGCTTATGTAACTATCATCAGCTAGACACAAGTGGTTGAAATAATGAATATTAAGTTATAAACCTAGGTATTAATTTTTATAATAGGAATATGAAAACCATTTCATGAAATGTTATATATGTGTTGAGTGCTGTGATTGGAACAGTGGGAGTGATGATGATATATATGTGTTGAGTGCTGTGATGGGAACAGTGGGAGTGATGATGATATATATGTGTTGAGTGCTGTGATGGGAACAGTGGGAGTGATGATATATATATGTGTTGAGTGCTGTGATGGGAACAGTGGGAGTGATGATGATATATATGTGTTGAGTGCTGTGATGCGAACAGTGGGAGTGATGATGATATATATGTGTTGAGTGCTGTGATGGGAACAGTGGGAGTGATGATGATATATATGTGTTGAGTGCTGTGATGGGAACAGTGGGAATGATGATGATATATATGTGTTGAGTGCTGTGATGGGAACAGTGGGAGTGATGATGATATATATGTGTTGAGTGCTGTGATTGGAACAGTGGGAGTGATGATGATATATATGTGTTAAGTGCTGTGAAGGGAACAGTTATGATGATAGTTGATAGTGGTTATTTTTTATCCATGCTTTATTCATTTTACATGAAACTTCTCATAGGTTTGGTCTAATAAATGAATAAATAATAAATAAATACATGATATATCAGGTTTAACTTAGTCATGCTTCTTGGATTTTAATGCCATCATTCAGTTTTTTCATTGTTTTTTTTTTCATAGCCTCAATGCAATTTAAGAATTTTATGTGAATTTTAATGCATTATCTCATTACACCTATCATTACCTGTATAAAATCTATTTTACCATAGTTTTTGTTTTGTTCTGCAATTAGAAATTAATTGGTTCTACATTTCTTCTTAGTTATTATATTTCCTCATTTCATTGTTATGTCTGTGCTTTATTATGGACATGTAATTCCTTGAATTTAAGCTATGGAGATTATTATTCAAAGCTATTGTACCTCTGCAATGTAATATACTCTGCCTCATTATGTAAATTAATTTTGTACACAGCAAATGTTTAATATTGCTCTGTTGCCTGGAACAAAATATGGTGTGATGAATGTGTCGTTAGTTTTAAATATCAGTCTCTGTAAGAATCTGGCAGTGGGTAAAACATTGTATGAAAAAAAAACACCATTTTGAAAGTTTGAATTTACTATTTGCACCATCAGAATCAAGGAAAAAAGACAAGATTTTCCATATCATTTTAAATATTTCAAGGGCAGATAAAATTAGATTTTTCTAATATTCTATTGAAAAAAAAACCTTTACAAATCCAGTGAAGAAGTGGTCTTTTCAAAATGAGAAAGTATCCTTCAGTGAAATTATAGATCAGTTTTTCTGGTTTTCTGATTTTTCCCCATTTTGCCTGATTTTTACAAATACTTACACTTATGATGAACACACCACAACTGTTTACATATCCAAAATAACAGTAATGATGTTTTTCCATTGGTTCAATCACCATCAAAAATATTTTATAATTATAGGAAAAGTAAAATGAAAGAATCTGGTTTCAATAATTTTAGAAACAGATTAATGGCACAGTTGTCCTATTAAGATTTCAGCCGACTGTAGAAATATGCTTCTAATGAATAAAACAAATAATATTGTTGATAAATAAAAAATCAAGCCTTTAACAAGTAAACAAAATATATGAAGAACATTGAAATTTGAGGCCCCATCAACCTCACAAACCCTGACCATAAACTGAACAGGAGGCTGACCTCTCCCCAGAAAAAAAGTAAAAATATGTGTACTTCATTCATTACTTTTAATAGTAAGAATCAGCTATAATTACCATTTCTATTTCAGCACTGTAAAAACAGTCCACGGTCCAGTATTGTCATAGAATTATTTACACCAGTCGTCACAAGAATATTGAAACACAATACAGTAAGTTATCTTCCTTAGTGAAATCATAATAAATTATTTTTTTATATAGATAGCAGTGATTTACTGAATGTTCCCTGTGTAAAAAAAATTGGATATTTCACACTATTAAATAAATTCTGTAATTTCACTCGCAGACTTTCTCCTGCCAAAAAATCACAAGTCATGACATGAATTTCAATC
Organism: Perna viridis; assembly: GCA_037379345.1. Lineage (NCBI taxonomy): Eukaryota > Metazoa > Mollusca > Bivalvia > Mytilida > Mytilidae > Perna > Perna viridis. The sequence continues at coordinate 47,095,549 of CM074515.1, read as the reverse complement.
CGCTGTTCACAAAGTTTAAACCTATGTTGGAAATTGCAGCAATAATGGAGAGAATCTATATAATAAATAGGATAATCAGTTGGTTATTGTGAATATCTGAAATATGATCACTTGTGCCAATAACAAATTCAGATTTAACCCTAGGTGTTCTTGGGCACTAGTAATCATATTTTGGTTATTCATTCTGTCCAATTAATAACCTATTATTATTGTCTAATGTTCGAATATTGGCCTAAATATGATCAATGATAAAAAACTGCCAATACAATACAAAATACAAAAGTGTGGGATATAGCCATCCAAGATGGATTTAGCCGTCCAATATGGGATGTAGCTGTCCAATACGGCTTTTACTTGTCCAACACGTCATACTGGACTGGTTAAAATCCATATTGGCCTAGCATATTAGATTAGTTAGTCAATAAAGGTAGAACTGTGTAAGGTTTTCCATAGTGGCTGAGTTATTGGTTCTCAGCTAGAAATATTGAACTTCAGCTACGCCTCAGTCCAATATGGCTAGCCTCAGACCAGTAACTTAGCCAATATGGAAAACCTCACGCAATAGTACTATATTATCCAGACTTTTACTATTTCTAGTACTACTGGTACCTATTGTGGATAGAACAGAAAAAAAGTTTCCAATTTCTCAATCATCTATTATTCTTCTATGTTCACTAAACAAATGTAGTACAGCCATTTTTTTCTCAATTTTAGCAGTTTTTGTTGACAGAATTAGCCCTGAGCAGCTGATAACAAATCCCATTAATAGCTAAGATAGCCTGCATATTTCATAAAACTATCCATAGACTAACAGTTCATTGAATGTCCATCAGTGCTTTAGTATAAATAATAATGCAGTCTGGGATTACTAGATTCCATTATGCTTTCAGGTGTTGACATCAGTTTTATGAAATACCTCAGCAAAGGTCACAATTATCTGGTCTATCAGTGCTTTAGTTTCATTAACTTTGCATATTTAATTCTTCAAAAAGTTAAGATTGTTTCTAATGACATCTTTCCTCATAAAAGTTCCAACTAATTATAGAAAATTGAAATTGCAAATTGAACTAAAAAATTTTATAATAAAAACTGAACTTTATGCTTTCAATCTAATGGAAAGTAGCTCTGATACATAATTTTTTGTATGTCTGTGCCTAGAAATGAAGTTTTTTTTTACATTAGTTCATGAGAACATTTAAGTTGTAGCTTAAGAACTTTATGTGCCAGTGACACTTCAACTTCTGGTAACTGTGGTAAAAGCTTCTTGGTGATATCAATAGGGGCATCAGTCTATGAACTTAATTTTTTTCTAGTTTCTTCAAAATTTAAAATAGCATCTGATGCATACCTCCTACAAAATCCATGATTTTTATATAAAAAGATATTTCTTTTACACAAAAAAAGACTGTCAAAGGAGGGGAATCTCCTTCATGAATTGTTCCAAATATAAACAGATATGCTTATGCCAAATAAACTTCCAACAAGTAAAATGTTCGGCAGAGATGTCATAGTTATTAAATTACCGACATATGGTACAAGTGATATAAGAAGACACTTCATACTAGCGGGCATACTAGGTATGAACAATAACCAAAAAATTTGACAAAAAATCAGACAAATAAATAATTTACCTTTGATTCAGGAATTGTATATAATCATCTTTTTTGCTAGGTAATTAATTTTCTACATTTTATTGCCCATTCATTTTATTTACATAAGTTTTTATCACCAGCAATGCATCAAAATATATAAAAAATTGATGATACAACATGATATTTTTTTTGTTTGATGTATTGAAATTGATAGTTGCTTTAGGCTTTATACTGGATCTTCTTTTGTATCAATGGTACTTTTTAAAAATTACATGGGAACTTTTTTTGGGGGTTATGTCTGTAGAATTGAAAGAAAGCCATCTGCAATGTACTTTTATTCATGTTTCATGATTTTTACAAATACTTGCAGCGAGTAAAATATTTAACTTCATGGAATAGAATTGGTCTTCCCTTGATTGAATGATTGTTACCTGTAGTTATGTGGACAATTGACAAGGTGTATAAACTTTCTGTCATTCCATAGACATTTAATCTGTGTCTGATAGAAAGTTTAAATCTATTGTTAACTGTCCAGTAAACCAAATAAAACAGGTTACTCTATCAAAGGTCGATGAAGTTAACTATGATACTGGCTGTAATCATGTAATTGGTCGTTAGACTAGAAATGAAGGGAACAGTGGGAGTGGGAGACAGTAAAGAGTTGGAAAATATGAGGGAATAGTGTATTTTAGGGTAGGGGTAATAAAGTGTTGAATTCTGGGTAGATGGGGAACATTATATATTATTTGGATCATCACAGGGGATGTGGGCTGTCAGCATTCTATGTTCCCTGAACCTTAGGTGAAGGGTATATGAGACCATATTCCTTTTGAATATCCCGAATAAAAATTAAATTCTACAGGAGTGTTTCAAATAATTTTTTTTACCTGTTTTAGTTTCCTTAATTGATCTGTTCAGATCATAGTCAGATATGCAAGTCATTTGTGATGGTACACATCATGAAAAAATTATTTATGAATACAATATGACTTTTCTTGAATTCCACACCTTATTCAAAAAGATATTGAATTCCTGCATAGTTATGATTAAATACTTATTTTAACTCCAGTTTCATAAAAGCAATTCATTTCCTGATCTGCTTCCATATCCCCAGATCTACCATGGGGATATTATAAATTCTGTAGATATAGAGATTTATTTCACCTAAAGTACCTAGTATGTCGTAAGGTGTACAGGGTACTTCAGGTTTCAAAAATCTCTATGGATTTGAACATATGTAACAAACTTATCCTCAATATTAGTCCAATTAAATCTAGTTTACACTCATAGGACCAAAATGAGGCAATGTCAAAGTGATTTTTTTTTTTTTTTTTTTTTTTTTTGCATTATTTTGTTAGTATTGCAAATTTGAGATAATCAATTAATCAAGTAGTTGTTTTTATTCAATGTAGGGATGTACTTGTACCTTTTGTAGAATCCTACAGCTACTTTAAATACTGGATTTTGAGAATTTTATGACTTAGCACCTGCGTATGGTGTTTTCATATCACAACTCATACGTTATGCCAGAGCTTGCTGTAACTATGCAGACTTTTTGAAAAGCGCTAGAGTACTTACAATTAGGCGTCTTGAACAGGGTTATGTTGCTACAAGATTGAAGTAATCACTACAGAAGTTTTATGGTGTATCCATCTGAACCATGAAAACTGATTTGTTCAATATCATAGTTTTCCTTTCTGCTTTCATGTACCCTGGGCTTGACTTTTTTGCTCACAGTTTTTAGTGGAGTCTGAGTTGCTCATTTACTTTTGTTACTTTGTATGTATGATTTTAGTTACTTTATGTTCTTTGTTGTGTGTGTCTGTTTTCCATGTCTGGTCTTTGTCCCTGGATTACATTTGGTTAGAATGGTGGTTCTATTGATTACTCTTTGACTTAGACACCATTTTGGCTCAACTAAATGACACCCCGTAAGTTAATTTGCATATATTGGGGATAACTATGCTTACACATAGAGACAAAGAGTAATGGGAGATTCAGTAAAGGTCTTTTGAAATTTCATTTCTGGTGTTGCCAGAAATATTGCAAGCATTTTTCTAAACAAGAGACATGAATCTCCTGATATATTTGAAATGGACATTGTGTTAGTACTAGATAGCATGTGATGTTCCACTGTGAAGTGGTTACTTAAACCAAGATAAATGGCCTTGCAAATGTGTACTCCGAGACAATCAATCAACACCCTACAAAAATTTACTAGTGCAGGGATAAGCTGATCAATCAAATTATAGCATCACCTGGCAGACACTCCAGTAGAAGATATGCTTGTACCTAACTGAAGTTGTACCAAAGCAGTTTTAAATTAAAGGTATAATTATTTTGAAAAAGATGAACCTATGCCTTATATCCTAATAGTTATTAATGTTTTCCAGGATTTTGGAAAGTTTCCAAGAATGAGAGGTTTTGTCCAGGAATACATACTCGCCTTGAACTGTCAAAATGATGGATTCAATGTGGTGCAGAATTTTATCCGATGGTAATGTCTAGATCTCTTGCTCAAACCTTATATAGTTTTCTTAAATACAATTATGATTTTTTTCCCAAACATTACATAATCTTCATAAACACTATTATACAATGTATATTTCTTTCCCAAACCTTTTATAATCTTCATAAAAACATTATCTTATATCATAATATAGATGATGATCCTTAAGTATTTATAGAAGTAAAATACTTCTTCAAATTTTTACTTGTTTGCCCGTAATATTTATGGCTAACCCTTATTTCTACATGGTAGATGTCAGTGCTCCAGTTTTGCAGTTGGATTTTTTTTACAAAAGGTTTGGTTAACTTAATAATGCAATGAAATGAAATCTTAAATTGTACTTCGTATTCTAAAATGGAATGTGAAGACGTGAATATAATTATAATTAAACCTTTCTTGTATAAGGTGTAATTAGAAAAAAAATATTAACTCTTGTGCTGAGTATGCATGAAATTCAACTCTTTCTGCGTGTTCATTAAATCGTTGTGTTTGTGTTTGTGGCATTTGTGATCTTATTTTTGATATTATTGCTCAACAACCTTAATTTTTGTAAATACCAAATAAAGAGATAATTTTCTGTCATTGACACTTTACTATAACCTTTTTGCTTGTTTAATTGTAACTTTTCATAAGAAATAGGCAAAATGTAATAACAATTTGAAAGGCAGCCCATCTGGTGTGTTTTTGTTAACCCTATGTTTCAATAACTGCCTGATACTGGCACTGATTAGCTGTTGATGACTACGTGATCTTTGATATGTTTACATACATGATAATCACCTTATCAAAAATGTAGAATGTGACATAATGATTGGTGAAATTCTTCCACAACTAATATTGCACTGGAACCTGTATAGCCTAAACTCTCATATGGACTAGAAATTTTGTATGATTGATTGGATAGAGTGTTGGATTATACACAGCCGAAAACTTAAAATTATAAAATTGAGCATATTTTTCAGTTTACATATGATTATCATATGTTTCAATTTACATATGATTATCATATGTTTCAGTTTACATACGATTATTATATGATTCAGTTTTTTAGGGCCCACTATGATTCCATATTTATATTTGATTCCATACTTCTTCCATACATTGCTGAAAATATTTTTATTGAACATGAATGTGGCATAAAGAAAATCAGAAAATTTTTAGTTAGTAAGCTTTTCTCAAATCCATTTCATATAAGTATGACTTAGTTGCCATGATGGGGCCCACAGACATGGATTCCATCTCAATGATTTCTAGTTAATATTTATCGTATATTTCAGCCTACATATGATTATCCTATGAACATATGTTTTCCACCAACATATGATAATCATATGTTTGAACTCGATATTTACATAATCAATTTATATCATTATTATATGTATTGAGCAGTATATGATAATCGTATGCACTTGAATATGTACAAAATTTGATTATCATTGAAATTAAAAAAAAGATAATAAAAACTACGAAGTTAGATCTGTATTCTGAAGTACACAGGTGCTGGATCAGACAGGTTTTGATGTGAAATTTCTATTTGGTTTTTATCTGCATTTTACTTCTCCTGAAATGAGGATAAGGTGACTCACTCATGTTGTGATGCAAATTAATTTTGTAGAAAAAAAATAATGGGGATAACATGAAATGAGACATTTTAACAGGAAAATTGGACTTATAACATCCTGTTTTTTTATAATTGTTATGTTGACAATTGTCAATATCACTTGAAGTCTCTAGGACCCTTTACATAGATAGGATTCTTTAGATTGTCTGAATTAGTCAGTACATTTTCTTCTTTTTTCCATTATTCTATAGATAAGCAGTGTAATAAATTAAAAAAAATTAACAATCTAGTGAAATGGAAATAATCAGAAAACACATTGATCTTACAGTATGATTTCACTCAAGGGAGCTTTCTTTATTTGAAAAGACCTCTACTTGATCTCTGCAGCACTGGTTTCACTCAGAAATTTTCAGTAGAATGTTAGGAAAATGAGGTTTTTGACAAAGTTATCTGCCCTTGAAATGTTCATTTTCCGTGCATTTTAATGTTATTTTAACTCAGTTTACCAGCATGATATGGAGAATTTTGTTTGGTTGATTCTGATGGTTGAAAAGGTCAAATTAAACTTTCAAAATTGTGTTTTTTTCCCATATCATGTTTCACTCACTGCCAGATTCTTACAGATACTGACACGTAAAGACAAATCACACTTATGTTTATGTGCATTGTTTGGCGATGTTGAGGTTGATTTGTGACCTTGCTTTTTGCACGAAATTTGGATTTAATCTCCTTCCACCATTGAAGCAATATAACATTATGTTGGAGAAAAGGAACTAAAATGCACTAGGAAAGATTGATAGCCAGTGCTGCCCGATACTTTTTGTGCAGTCATTTTTTTTGGCGAGGATCATGTTGGTGAACACTGTTCTTAAAATGTAGAATACGAGAATTACTGAAGTTGTTGAATTCATGAAAACTAAAGATAAGATTTTCCATATAATAACAAAGAAACTGCAAATGCATATCCATTTGCTGGAGTAAAAAAGATGAAATAATTTCTCATATGTACATGCACATAAAGCACCTAATTTCCCCAAACAAATTGATTGTGGTCATTTGCAATAGAAAATAATGTACAAATAAAAAAAAAAAAAAACGAAAATGATGCAGCATAAGTGTAGACACAAAACATATAGCCTTACATTTTACAAAAACGAGGCCAGAGGCTGTCCTGAGGTATTTAAAATATTATAGAGTGGTCATGTTTCTAATAATTCCAAAGGGTGATCAATAAATTTTTCCTCCTTTTTGCAAGCAAGTTTGTTTTCTTACATGTACCTTATCCAAATAAGACGGGAGACAGGGCTCACCCATTGGTAAAATTGTATATATCATAGATGTGTCACTAATTATTACAGGGATTCTTACAAATACTTGGGACAAAAACTTGATTTCGTTGTCAAGCAAACTAACTGTCTATGTTTATAATTACAGCATGCATGGTCCAGCCATAGTTTGTCCACATCCACGAGTGTTACCCAACTTAGTGGCTGTATGCCTTGCAGCTGTCTACAGCTCGTTTGAGGATAAAAAAATGTAAGTCTGTCTGTCTGTGTATTTCAATTATCTAGTCAAGTGATAATTTGCATAGAGAAGTTAAAACTGAGTAATAACTGGACCTTGGAATGTGAGTCTATAGACTTAAGAAGTTTTATTTCTGGTGATGGACTACCCTGTAGTAGTTGTATGAAAACTAAAGCTATGAATCACTTCCTCAAGAAAACAAAATTTGAATCTTTTTGAACCTTGTTAGTTAAATAGTGTAATAAATAATTGAGCTGACCCATCTTTACTCAATATAGAATTTCTAAATTTGGCAAATAAAGTCTTCATTCATCTATTTTTATGAATATACAAATGTGTTTAGTTTTATTTTAGAATATGTGTTGTGCCACAGTTTTGTTTATTGTTGAATTTTCTTTTTTTAGATATTATCTATTCTACTTTGATATTTAACTCCAGTAAAGCTATGTGTATGTACCAGTGAATGTACTCAGTCTGATCATTTTATGAAGAATAAAGAAGTGCATTAAAAAAAATTAACAAAACATCATCGAAGTTACAACTAATGAATAAAATAATATAGAATTCCAAAACAAATACTGAGCTAAACTAGACTTAAAATTATTCAATTTAGATATTAATCACTTTTTAATTAAATTAACTTTATATTATGTAAACTGTTTTTGTTGATAAAAAATAATGACATCAATTGATTTCCAATGTTGTTGTTTTATATGTCACATACAAATTGTCCCTAAAGAGTTATACTCTAAATGACTTGTAGGAAGACATGCATACAAGGCTCAGTGTATTGATTTATCTTGGTTAATAGTAATTAAGTTAATAGCAGAGTACACTACAGGAAATGAGAATTTTACATTTTCCACTAGTTCACAGTGGACATGTTTAAGAAAATACAGCGATTTTTGTTTTACGAGATTTCTGAATAAAATGAAAATCTGTCTAAATCAGACACATTCTTACTTCTATGGTATCAGATCAAATGCTTTTATAAGTTATGTAAACCCAACAACTGTCTGAATAAGACACATTCTTGCTTTTATGACATCAGATCAAATGCTTGTAAAACCTGTGTAAACTTCACAACTGTCTGAACGAAACAAAAATTTAGTCAGGAAAAGGAGAACTTCTGTTTAAGCTTCAGTGATGTTGCATGGATTTTACAAGTTATCTTAATGTTTAAATCATTTTCTTTGCCTCTTTAAGATGTTAAATATTGTATGTAACCATTACATGTTTTCTGAAAAAGAATTGAGAATTCCTTGATTTCCTCTTATCTTGTAATAAGACCAGTCTAATCACTTAAAACTTATTAAAGATTTTGAGGAAAAAAACTGAATACAAAAAAAGAAAATAACAATTTTTACAATTTTGTTAAATCAAGCCTAGAATTATTCAAAATGTTACACAACAAATGTCAACATTTCCTGATGAAAGTTGAAAGGCAAAATCCAGTCAGTCAAGTAAACATAACTTGTATAGAAAATTTCAGTACTTTTACCTAAAATGTACTGAATATACTTGCTAGAATTCCCCTGTCATTGCTATTTAACCATCTGAAGTGTTTTGGAATACAGGTTCAGCTGTATCTAATATAAAGAAGTCTTATTGGACTAGGAAAGCATTATTTGAATGCACTTGTTGTTTCACCTGGCCTGTAGACAGGGAGATATATAAGTACATTTAAATTGCCCCCTTCAAAAACTAAAAAAAAAAAAAAAATTTCAGTTAGTTTAGATATCATCAAAAGTTCTGCCTCTGAAGTATTAAAAGTTTCAGTTATTTATGTTACAACCTGGTTGCTTTCGAAATTCATGAATATTGATGAACTTTTTATTTTACCTTTTTCAGAGCCATGCAGAACAATACACTGAGTGCATCATTTGATCAGCAAGAATGGGAAAAACGTCTGATACTTTATGTCGGCATGTTGACCACAATGTAAGTTATACTATTCAGAACTTTCTAGCTTTCATTATCCCTAATGGTTGCTAAGTTGGGGTATATAAAGATAGGGGTTTTGTCCTTCTGCCCTTACTTCCTTACATCTGTTTTTTCTTCCGGCCTTACTTAAACAGTTACACAGATAGTGACCCTTATCATATAGGTTATCCCTCCTACACTACCTGATTGAATTTAATGAAACTTTCACAGTTGTGCCTCCAGAAATTGTAAATGAGAAGGCTCATATTTTACTTGAAAAAAATAATGAAAAAAAAATTTGCTATAGCTTGTAAGCATGTTAAAAATGTAAACCTATGTAAGGCTTCAGTTAAATTAAGCAGCCACGCCAAGTTAAGTTGCAGGAAAAACTGTAATGAAAAAATTAACGTCAAATGATCAGAATAAAAGATGGATGAATCCTATGATAACAGTATACCTCCTGCAAAGTGTACATGTACCTGCAAAACTAAACATAACACCTGGATATATTAGCTGGAGATAGTGTTGGTTACAAATTTTAAGATTGTTGAATGCTATGGTTGTTTTGTATATATTTCTGACAATTTTCATTAGTTTGTGTAATACTTGTAGGTTTCAGAGAGCTTTGCACTCGTATTTATTTCCTGATTGAAGTGTACTTAGCCCAAATGTATATTCAGGGTGACCTTGTGTACAGGCAACGTTTACATCTGATATTTCCTTGTGTTTACAAAATGAAAAAATGAAACACTCCAAGGAAGGTTTTCTTTGAAGAGCTTATGAAAGTTTATTTAAGTTAAATTGTTCACAGCTGGTAATAATTAACACATGAATCTATATATGTATGTTGTGTGAAAAGGAGAACATGGTTAAATCATGATGAAACCCAATCATGGGATGGAGTAAAGTTGAAGAAGTAATGATTGATTTTATGGTATATAGTTATCATTGTGTCTGTCTGTCTGTTCTTCCATTTGTCTTCTTCACAACTTTTTCTAAGTTTTCAATTTCCAACTAATGCAACATCAACTTCCAATTTGATAGTTTTGTTTACTTTTGGTCACTTAGTAACAGGAGGTATCCTTGTGCTTTGGCAAATTTTTTTCTAGTTGATGATGCAATGTAAAATCCAGAATTGTAATCTACACGTAATATGTGATTGACCGACACTACCCACCTCTCCCTTTTTCCAGTGGCAATCAAAATGTGTCGACCCCATTGTCCTTGTGTCCCATCCCATTTTTCACTCATCATCATTTCATGTTCATTGTATCATCCATTTCATGTTCAACGCCTGAATATAGCTGAAACATTGCTGCTTAGGCATTAAATCCCAACAATCAATCAATCAATCAATTTAAATGTTGAATTTGACGCATAGTCACACCAAAAAGACCTTAGTGATGCATATTGCCTTATCAATAGGACTTGATTAGTCACTCCTATCATTTGTGTATCTAAGAAGATGTCTCATTGTCATTTTGGAAATATTCTACCCTTGATGCAATTTATTGTTTTGACTAGGTACTTGCTAGCATAGGGATCAATGTAGAAAAAATGTTTGTAAACTTCAAGATCCCACCAGGTTCCAACTAATCCCACATTTTGACTTGAACTTTGATTCAGCAACTCTTTTGATATTATGGCAGCAAGCATTCTTTTCAATAAATTCTCTCAATGACATGTCTTGTTACAGTTGTTGTCAATAGTACACAATAAAGCCGTATGTTAACAGTGACTTATCTGATGTATTGGTTGCTGGATGTACATGTACTTGAAGACCTTTAATTCAACAATGTTTTGTACTTTTAAAAGTAATCAACTCTCATGTATTTCCTGATGATTTAAACAAAGCAGGATTGAATTCACTGATTGCTGTCATCAGATAATACTTTCAATAAACTAAGAACAAAAGTGTTTTTTTTTTTTTTCAATAATCTTGGGGGAATGTTTTTTCACAAAATAATGATATGATCTTGTATATAGGACTTATAAAACTTATGAAACTCTGAGTGCAGATAGTTAAATGAAGAACGAAATATGGAAGGTTTCAGTCCCCTGCCATATTAGGTTATATAACCATCAGCTGGCTGATTTTCAGAAAACCTTATTTCACACAAACTTTAGGACTAAAATTGTGAGAAAATGAATTGAAAAGTGTGTTATTATTTTTACCCTTTTTCCACCTCCTCCATAAATGCTTTCATCCTGTGCTAGTGTCAAAGTGCCTGATATTGTATAAAGCATAGTCTTTGACTGTTAGTTTTGGAAAGGCACCCCTGATATGTACTGAAACTCATTAATATATTTTTCAGTATGTTACCATGGCTATTGGATTTTATCACAAAAATCACTAAATTACTGATAAATAACTTAAAACTCCACACTATGAGTTAGTAAAGTATGTACTTTTTACCAAAAAAAAAAACACTAGAAACTTCTGTGTGGACTGCCTCAAAACAGCTTTATTTCAACAAAATGAGACCAAATTTTCAGATGTGACCTAACCGTATAGTACTACGTTGTAGCATTATCAGTATATCAGTTTGGAGCACAGGAAAAAAAATGTGGTTATAAAATGGTATCATGCTGCATTGTCATTGTTATTGTCTTGAATAATAAGTGTATGTATATTTTTTCCACAGTGGCCAGATTTTAAATGGGGAGGGTTGTGATCATGCCAAACTGGGCCACTTTTTTTGCACCTGTCCCATTCGCAAATGAAGAATTTTGGACCTCTGTATGTCTTGTTTTGTTTATGATACTTGAGTATATAGGGACAAATCATTGGTTGTACCTATTTATAATGATGTTTTGGGGCCAGCTGCAGCCTGCCCTATGGTGTAAGGATTTCCTAGTTGTTCACTGAAGACCAGTGGCTGGCCTTGGGCTGACATTTTCATCCAAGCGGGGTTGTTGTCTCTTTTACATATTCACCATACCTATTCTCATTATATATTTATGAAATTGTACCACAAAGTGCCAGGCCACTTAAATATTGATTTTTTTCAGGTCATGACTTGAACTATTTAGGAGTTAGGAGCCAAAAGGGCCCACTTTAGTTCTAGTCAAATTATTATCTTGTGTAAAATGTTTAATTATGGTACAATCTATATTCAGAGCTATATCAAGCTTGAATGATGTACAGGGTTAAACCTCTGTTACAGTCTGTAATCATATCAAGCTGACCCTGCCAAAGCATTTTAATGTTTTGAAGGTAAATTGTTTATTGTTGAAAAAAATGACAAATTTTTGTGATGCCAGAATACTTACTTTCAATAAGAATTAGATTAAGTTTGAACAAAATAATGGTATGCTGAAAGAAACATTGTGCTCATACTTTAATTTATAGGTACCAGTCTACTGTAAATGATACTTGTATCAAGTCAAAGTTTAATTAAAAAATATGTGTTGTTTGCAATTACTTAGTGCTTTTGTTTTTGCAGGTCATCATATGAAGATTGGCGGCATATTCTTGGAAGCTTACTTCAGCCTATTCCTTTTCCAAATGAGTAAGTTAAACAGTGCATTGCATAATTTGGATAAAAACTGATATATCAAGATTGCATGTTATGTCAGTCTTGGGTTGTTTTGCACAAAACAATAATATTTACAATATTTTATAAAATGCAAATTTTACATGACAAATGTGCCATGGTGGTTTTTATTTCAAATAATCTGTAGAATTTAAAGAACGTGCTTATAGGACATGGAAGAAAGCTGTTGTGGTGACAATACCTGGCAAATAAGGTAAAAATGAAATTACTAAACACTAATCCATAATCAACTCAAGTCCAAAATAAATCTGGAACAAATAGATATTACACGACTGGAGCAGCTGGTACCACAATGGTCCTGATTTGGTACAGGCATTTCAAACAAAATGGTGGGTTAAATTTGTTTTACAGTGCACTAAACCTCCCTCTTCCATAGGGGCGTGAATATACCATTGGTGATTAAATAGCATTTGCATGCTATTGTGTCATAATTGGTTAATCAACAGTCACATCAGCAGAAAAAACTGTTTACAAAATACATTTCTCATTATTTTAGAAGAAATTGAGTATTTTTCAACCAAGGCCTGATTTCTAAAAAAATAATTTGATAGAGACCTTTTGAGATGCATTTTCTCATACTCCTTATTCAAGAGTCTGTTACGCAGATATTTATGGCATTTAAGGAAATCAGAGTAGTTAGTACTTGCTCTAGCGTAACAAATCAATTGTGAAATATAAACACCATATGCAGGAGATGACGGTATATTGCTGCATAGGTAAGGAAAATTTATGATATTAAAGTTAAAGTCATCTCATTTATCATATATGTTAGTGCTAAGATGACCACTGTTGCCAAATTTAAGATGTAGGTCCAAATAAGATGCAGAACAAGCTGTTTCTGTAGTCTCCTTTATTTCGAGCACTGGTGGATATATTGAAGGTAACCATTTACCAAAAGATGGGTAGTTGATGGACAATACATCATCAATATATCTGTATGTAAAGTTAAAAGATTTAGCATCTTTTATATTTTTATTCTTTATGACATTCTGAAGTCTTGTGTGAATACAGACACAAATCAACTAGGAGAAGAGCACAGTTAGTGCCCATTGGAATGCCAACTTGTTTTTGAAAAGTAGCTCTTCCAAATGTGACAAATATGTTATCAGTGAGGAAATCTAGCATATCCCAAACCTATTTTTCTGTGTAGCACCCTTTGCTGTTCTGTGATGTTTTAGAAAAATATGTGGATTTGTAACCAGAAACAACATAATTTTTTGAAACAGCAAAAGAATCACAAATAAGTCTTTTTGAACGAGACCTCAATTTATCATCTGGCAATGTAGTGTAAAGAGTTGAGAAGTCAAAATTTTGGAGAGAACTAATTTCTGAAAAGCTGCAAGATTTTAGGTTTGAAGTAAATACTAAGGCACATTTATTTGAAGTTTTTTTATTTTTCTGTGAATGACTGTTTTTCACCAAGATAGATACACTACTAAGACAAGGTCATATGCAGTTATTATATTTTGTAGTAAGAGTAATCAAGGGTACCAAGGTTATATCGGTAATCAAAAGAATGTAATCCAGGGACAAAGACCAGACGTGGAAAACAGACACACACAACAAAGAACACAAAGTAACTAAAATCATACATACAATGTAACAAAAGCAAATGAGCAACTCGGACTCCACTAGTAAATCATTTTAACTGATGTTAAAGATGTCAAAAATTCAATTTCTTATACATGTAGGAGAATATTTTCCCTTTTTGCATTGTAATGCAGTTGTAAATTCTTATACTCATGGAGGAAATTGTTCAAAAGAGTTTAGTTTTAGAATCAATTATTATTTTAATAACTTGTCTTTTTTTTTGCAGCGCAATTGTTGATGAGATTTTCACATCGTAAGTAATGTCCTTTTTACTTTAATAAAACCATGTTGCAATTTTATTGATATAAAAACTTAGGATGTATTTATTCAAAACAAAATTTGAAACCTGCTGAATGAATTTGAATTTTATGAATATTTTATATTTTATATGATCCAGGTGAATGATTCAGGCTCCTGGGAGCCTCTAGTTATGATTATCCTTTTATTTCATATATGATACCAGATCAAATGTATTCATATTTGTATTAAACGGATTGTTGCTATTTATAGGTTATAGGTGATGGTTAATGATCTAAGCATTGATCTCTATAGTATAGTTGTAGCCAATTAGCTCATGGTATAAAAGACATTCTAAAAAGAGGATAGGCCCAGCATGTTGAAAACTACAACGCATATAGAAAATTAATCAGGTTTTGATCAATTTCCTGAAGTGATTGCTCATAAATGGGACTGGTTCTTTTTTTTATGGCCTTGAATTCATGAGTTTTGTTTATTATCAAAAGAATGTAATCCAGGGACAAAGACCAGACTTGGAAAAACAGACATACACAACAAAGAACACAAAATAACCCAAATAATACCTGCAAAGTAACAAAAGTAAATGAGCAAATGGGAGCATGAACCAGGTGCACAGGTAGGGTAAGGGTCCTAAGTTAACAAATTGTGTAGGCTTACCATCTTCTGCGTAATTCTCTTAGGTAAACCTCTACATTAATGTTTCCAAATTATCTCCCTTTTTCACAGAAATTATGATTTTATGTTCTTTATTTGTGTAATGAAAAATTACCAAGATTTTTTTTTTTTTTTTCTCAGAAAAATGAAAGATGTAATGAGAAACATCGCTGGAGATGAACATTGTGATGTTCACTCTACGATCTTAGGTATCAGAGAGGGTAAGGAGGGCTGGTTCCACCTCTATATTCCTGGAAGTATTGGCTGTGATGACGAAGGTGACCTTTGGGGTGTTATGGTATGTGCTTCCTTTCTGTTGTGTGTGATTACTATTTGGTATTCATTCATTTCAGAAGAAGTATACTCAAATCTCCTCGTTTGTCTGTCTGTTAATTTTTTTAGTTTGTTTGTACATGTTTTGTAAGTATAACTTCTCCTTAACTACTTCATGGATTATCATGAAATCTTAAGGATGAAAAACATTTGAATTATTTATGTCAATAAGGGGAGATTATCCAACTTAAGTTTGACATACTTTTAATTACAGGTCATTTGAAACATTGAGGGTGTATTTTATTTGCGAGCTGGCTTTTAGTGTTTCAGTATTTGTTTGACTGGAAAAAAATATGCTATTGTATTATGGTGCTGTGTTGGTTTTGGTGCAAAAACTTGAATTTACAAAATTGTATAACAAGATTCCAAACCACTAAAGAATGCCTGGTAGTGACCTTAACCTTTTAAATTAGGGGCCAAAAAGAGACCAAAAACAAGCATTTCATAAAATTTAACTATGTTACTCTAATAAAAGCATAAGAATGTCTATGATGTCATAATATTATATACCACAATGGTCATATTGGGGTTGATTTTATGTGTTTAGAGTAGAACATTTTAGAAATTAAGTGCCAAAAAAAGGGAGCCAGAAACAGGTATTTTCCTTATGTCCAGACAATAATGTGACCACTAGTGAATGGATCTCTTTGAAATTGCATTACGAGGTGCCATACCTCTAAAGGGAGACTCGGATTATCAACTGTTTAAAGTTTGACCTTTGCCATCATATCAAGTGGTACCTTGTGAAGCATTTTTTTTTCAGTGTAACTGGGAAATCATATAAAAAAGATGACTAAGTAACACTTGAAATACTAATTAATTATTTTGTCCCACATCTTGCAAAGGAAAATGGTAATCATGATGTTTGTCCGTTCATCTATATGTACTATGTAGTGTTGGCAGTTTAAAGCCCAGGTCTGTTGAATAGATCTGTATAGACTGTATATGTTATTGCTTCCAGTTGAAGACATTGATACGATGTTGTGGGAGAAGGAAAAAGTTCCTTTTGGCTCTAGTCAAAATGTTGGGGCCTGTCATGTTGTTGGCATTACGGGAAAATGAGGCTGCTATGGAGGTATGTACCAAGTAAAAGATAAAACCTTACAAATCTTGTTATGTGACTTAGTTATTCAAAAGAATCATTTAGTTCAGGTATGAAGCTCCCATGTAGAATTCATTTAATTGTCCATAGTACATTTATACTATGAAAGTACTATTGTTCCTTGGGTAACAATTTTTGTGGTTTTCATAGGTTTAGTAAACCACGAAATTTTCCATTAGTTTGTATGTTAGAGTTGTCAAATCCACAAATTCAAGAATCTATGAACTGATAATTCTCCCTAAACCACAAAAATTGATACCAAATGAGAAGGAACTTTTCCATTAGTTTGTATGATAGAGCTGTCAAATCCATGAATTTAAGAATCTACGAAGTGATAATTTTTCTCTAAACCACGAAAATTGGTACCCATGAATTAAAAGTACTTTTACAGTATGTAGTCCACAGAAATCCCTTCATGATAACATTACCTATGTTTCTATATTTGATTTAATAAAGAAACAAAAAATAGTTATTTCAGGTTATATTATTAACTTAGTATCCTGTCTTGTGAAAAAAAAAAACAGGTTTTTTTCTTGGATGTTTTCATGGTACGGTGAAACTTATCCAAACCGGCTACCACTGGGACAAGAAAAAAAAAGGGGGGTTGCCGGTTTTGTGAAAAATAGCAATGCATTCTAAGATTCTGTTTCCATTAATGTGTTCTATAACCCTACACCTTGTAAACTTTTGGCTTTTTATTACATTTCAAAGCTTGCATCATTTGTAAATGCTTTTATTTTACAAACGGTACTGCTGACAAAAAAATGTTCACGGTTTTGAAAGAATGTGTATTAAAGAACAAATGGCTATTGATGGTAATTAATTATTTGTATTGTTTTCATAAACTACCTATCAACAAAGTCTAATAATTTCAACCCTATGTTGTTTTGACTTGGGTACAGGTCACATTAATTGACAGTTAAAAGATAATAAAGATTATACTGTTAAATGACCCCTGGTTGCCTGACGTGTATACACACCAATTAACCTCCAACCAGTGACAAAATGTAATGTCTGGATTAAATTTGTTGTTTAAACGACTGTCCCCTTCAATAATCATTTGTCCACGGATGAAATGCAATTACGTAATCATTTACAGTTTTGTTGACACATTTATTACAGGAGAACAATAACCAGGCGGCTGGAATTGAGAGGTTATTTTTATTTGAAATATGTAACTAAAACTGTGAAAAACCGGCCGATATGGTTTTAGGGGGTGGCCGGTCTATTGAAGACAAAACACACAGGGTTTAAGGTATATTGGTTGGGACTTTTGAAAACAGCCGGTTTGAAGGGAAGACCTGTTTTCTGAGGGTCCGGCTTTGAGAAGTTTCACTGTAGTATATTTATTTTACAAGTTCATACTGGATAAGGGGTTGCAGGTAATTGGATTCCATTTACAGAATGTCTATAGATTGAAATGAAGCACTTTCCTTAACACGCACACACAAAAAGTTGAATCTGTTTACCTACTGAATGGCCTCAGAAGATCTTAACAAACACCTTTTCAATCTTTAAAAACATTATTTTAAATCTTACCGACTTTATTAACAGGGCTGACTTGCATGATTAATATGTATTCTCATAATATTACATATTTTAGGTTTTATGTGCAATGTTAGAAATGGATGTGGTAGAAAATAATGACATGAAAATGCAGATTGTCACCACTCTACAGAGTACCAGTACAGGGAAGAGACTGTATGCTCAGCTCTGTGACAGACAGATTGCTCTCAGGGAACTGGTAAGTTGGGTACCAGAATTTCTCTCAGGGGCTATTAAGTTGGGTACTAGATTTTGAAATTGAGTAATAGGGCACACTGGCTAATATTCAATAGTGATTTTGTTACTCTTTTCAAAATTGCCCCTTCCGATTGGATATGGGAAGAAAATAAACCCATTCGGACCACAAAAAGAAAAGCCTGGGAAAACTGCTTTCTGGTTATTTTGCATCATTTTCAGATATTTATGCTATGGGAAACAGCTTGTATTTTTTTGCTAGGGAAAACAGCTTGTATTTTTGCTCGGGAAAACAGCTTGTATTTTTTGCTAGGAGAAACAACTTGTATTTTGAGGTAACATCATTGTAACGATGTCACTGTAAGATCTAAGAAAACATGTGGTTATCAATATGTTTTTTTAGAATACTTTTTTATTGTTCTAATGGAGGTTAGCTTTAACAGTCATCAAAGTAGTCTTTTTACATGTTTTATCTTAACCCCTTGATTCGTTAATTCATGATCTTACATAGTATTTTCATGTTAAGAGTGTACTCTTATATTTTCTGAGTGAAGAGATGTCAGTAAATGTAATGTCCATGCTTGAAAGACACCTGGATACAACCCATATATTTTCAATATTCCAGCAATACGGAAGTTCATTTTTACTATTGCTGTGGTAAGATCATTAGCAATCAGGAATCAAATAGAGCTGTTAACTATACTGGTAGACAGTTATTTCAGATAGATAAATGAATTACAAGATTTACAGCACATGTCAGTATCACAAAAGGTCCACATGAGAAATCTAGACTCTTTATATTGGAAGAATAATCATGACTTGGAAATTATTGTAAAGTACTTTTATTCCATTGTGTAGTTATTGTTGAATACATTTGGTTTCATGGATTTGAAATCTTTGTCTATTGTTCCCAGCATGGTTGAGGGATCTGTCCAATTTCAGAACAGTCTGGCCACTATTACTATCTATAGGTGCCACAAACTGCCAAACCAAATATTACTAACGATGCAGGCTGGTATCCAGATATTTTAGAAAGGGGCCCCATATGGGAATTATATACTTATGTTTTGCATTGTTTGTAAAAAATTGACAAAATTTTCCTACAAAATGATGAATGCTCTTACCCCTAGAATTCCTCATTGGATTTGCTACTGAAATGTAATGTTGCAATTATAGAAAAAGAATCCATTGTCTAAATAATTAATGCAAGTTGTCTTCTGCACTTGAGTATCGAATAGCCTAACATATTCATGCTTAAAACAAAGTCTTTTTATTTCAGTCTATAGTTGTTAGTGCCTTTGTAAAGACGGACTTTCAAATGACTACTGAAATCAAATTCCATTGTAAGAAAGTTTGAATACAAATTTTCTCCAAATATTCCAATTTTGGGATTCCAGGGCAACTTGAAGTTAATTAAGGAACACATACACATATTATTTGAAAAACTGTAATGAGGACACTGAAGGTCGTACATTTGTATCATATAATGAATGTCATTAAACGTAAAATGTCAGTCCTTTTGTATAATAATGGTTCTGTTTGTAAATGGAAATGAATCTGGCGTGTGATATCTTAATTGTATGACATAAGGACAGATACAAATCAATATCAGTAATTATGTCATCCCCCATATAATTTATTACCATAAGTAATTACGATCGATTGATCTGTGAATTCTAGATAATAATTGATAGGCAAAGCCTGCCACTAAGTATGAAGAACAGTTAAAAGCTTAAGTTTGTCCCTAGTGTATATATAATGACAAGTATTTATAAAAAACAGGCAGTGGTTGTAGAAAAAAGAAGATTAATCATCTGTTTTTTATTGTATTGACTTATGCTATTTGGATATGTACGACTTTGTTAAAACTTCTATAGAGGGCAATAAAAGTTTATTGTTTATTATGAGTCACTATGGTAAGGGGAGTCCTTGTTCTTTTGTTGTTTGTCTGATGAACAGTCCCTCCCACGTTTTTACTTCGATTAAGGGTAATAACAAAACTACCAAGTTGAAACAACCACAATGGTCCTGACTTAATACAGGCATACAGGCAAATAGTGACTTAAAACAGGTTTTATAACGTGTTCAACTTGCTATTTTCATTATAGTTAAATGTTTCAATATTTTGTCATTAGAAATGACTGATAAAGCGATTGTAGTGCAATTTAATGCCTATAAAATACTAGAATTATTCATGGGATAATGCTTCTGGCTTTAAAACATTATTTGATTTGTTTTTTAACAGATGTAATCCTATTGATAAATGTCATGTTATTGAACAAGTTATGAAACATAAGTGTTGAAAAGATGTCAGGCTTTTAACTAGTATTAATATATTTCCGATGCATTAGCATCTCATATTTGGATGTATTATTCATTATCAAGTTCTGAATCTGACTTCTAATTGAGGGACAAAATGGCATTAATCCCTATAAAAGTGACTTCTATGCAATGCATAGAAAACAAAAAAAGAAAGTAAAATGTAAAAAAAGCTGTATTCCTGACGGAAATGAAATTTTAATGAAATAGCTCTGGAGTGCACATGAATATCATAATTTATCTTTCTTTGAAAATATAAAAATCCATGTTTGAAAATAATTCAAAACATGAATGATTGTGTGTTATTGTGTCCTGTTTGATTGGATTATACAGGAACACAGGTTCAGAATCATTTGAAGCTGTCCTGATTAAACTTCAAAACATAAGTGGTTCAGATAGACCTCTGTTAATTACATTAAGATGGTCAAACAGTGTATTACATCAAAGAATTGTTAGGCTTAAACCCTGTCACATGTTTTTGCACCTGTCTAAAGTCAAGAATTTTCTGGCCTCTGTATGTATTGTTTTATTTTCACTTTCAGTTTATTTTTATGTTTCTGGAGTATACAGGGCTGTACCTGTGTATAATGATGTTTTGGGGCCAGTTGCAGCCTCCCCAGTAATGTGTGGGTTCCTTGTCGTTCATTGAAGACTCATGGGTGGGTGGCCTTGGGTTGACATTTTCATCTCTGTAGGGTTGTTGTCTCTTTGATATACTCACCATATCTACTCTGTGTTATAAGTGTTATAATAAATCATCAAAGAATTGTTAGGCTTTAGTTAATATTACAGTGAAACTTGGCTGAACTGAACCCTGAATTATATCAAAACCTGTCTAACAAGCCTCAAACCCTGAATCATTGCAAAACATGTCTAATCAGCTTCAAACCCTGAATCATCACAAAAACTGTCTAATGAGCCTCAAACCCTGAATCATCACAAAACCAGTCTAACAAGCCTCAAACCCTGAACCGTCGCAAAACCAGAACCCTGAATTATCCCAAAACCTGTCTAACGAACTTCAAACCCTGAACCATCGCAAAACCTGTCTAACGATCCCAAAACCCTGAATTATCCCAAAAACTGTTTAACAAAACCAGAACCTTGAATTACACCAACGCCTGTACAAAACCAGAATCCTGAATTATCCCAAAAACTGTTTAACAAAACCAGAACCTTGAATTACACCAACGCCTGTACAAAACCAGAATCCTGAATTATCCCAAAAACTGTTTAACAAAACCAGAACCTTGAATTACACCAACGCCTGTACAAAACCAGAATGCTGAATTATCCCAAAAACTGTTTAACAAAACCAGAACCTTGAATTACACCAACGCCTGTACAAAACCAGAATCCTGAATTATCCCAAACCTATAAACAAAACTAGAAGCCTTGCAGTAAGTGTATAAGCCTGTTTATATGATTTATATACCTCTGACATTTATTTTAGACCAGAATTACTGAAAAGGTAAACTGTCATGATGTTTGATCAGTCAAAAGTCAAAATCTAGAAATGCTTTAATGATTTGTGTTACATGAGTGAACATTAGTGTACATGCACTTGGCTAGCTTGGTTGTCTCAGACTAATCAATAATGGTCGTTCCTGGAAGAATATATAATTTATGCACTTTTACATCAATTTTGTTTTTAATATTTCTCCATGCTCCATTGTCCATCAGATAAGAGAACAAACATGACTGTGTATAGTACTGAATTAATTTTAATTCCTGGAAATTAATTTTCCAGTTAACATTTCATAACCTTGGACATATATTCTTTAGTATTCTTTTAAAGTTTAATTTCTATTATTTTTAGAAGTCTAGATGAAAAACTGATAGACTTCAAGTTTTTGTCACGAAGGTTTAAATAAAGACCAGTAATTTCTGATGAAACAACAGTTTCTATGTCCTCGTACTTTCAAATTGTCAAAAGGAAAAACCAAAAAGCTTTTTTTTCTGTGAAGTGCATGTTCATGAATATTTAAATACAATATTAAAATGGTTTTGTTTTCTATACAGAGACTTCCATTAAAAGTTGTATAGAGGTCATCTTGATTTCAAATACAGAAAATTGTATTATTTAATATATTTTTTCTTCAAAATACAGCTTTTTTTGTGTTGTGGAAAGAATAATATTAAAAGATGAATGACTTTGAAATCATAATTAATAATCCCAGTGAGGTGAATATAATATTTTCTTGGGTTGGTAAATTATGATAGCAACATATCAAAATCATTACAAACTGTTTTATTACAGGAAGCGTGGTGCATCATTTTTCTATTTTAGGTACATTCTGCATCACTGCTGTTAATCTATTTTTAGCATGTTACCATACAAGTGCAAAGATTTAACATAATTTTAGGAAATTTGAAGTATCAACATGACTGGAAAATAGTTTTTAGGCCAGTTAGAAAACAGAAATAAATTCTATCCATGTTAAACTAAATTGATTATTATACTTTGGGTCAAAGTGAAGGATACTTCTATGAAAACAGTAGGATGTCCCAAAAAAATTGAATCTCGGCTATGCATCAGTCCAAATGCCTTTTTGGCACAACTTGTTATTAAATAGCCCTCAGTATTTTGAATGTTAATAGTTGATGTTTTTTTCTCCCTAACTCTTTATCTAACCTTCTATAAATATTCAAAATATTCAAAAATATTTAAAAGTTCTGATTGAAACTGATTCATTTATTTTTGTTGATTCTTGAGAGTGCAATTTTGCTTTTATCTTTTGCAGCAACAGAAAGGTGGGCCAAAGAAACTAACTCTACCCTCAAAGTCAACTGATGCTGATCTGGCCAAGATGTTAAGCTCTGGATCATTTGGAAACCTGGAATGTCTGAGCTTAGCTTTTACCCATGTTACTAGTGCCTGTGCCGATGATCTCATCAAGCTGCCATCACTACGCTACCTAAACCTCTGGTCAACACAGGTTAGCAGTTAGGGACACCTATTTCTATAGGGTCGCAAACATTTGTAGCAATATTATGTAACAAAGTGTTAAAGTGAAGAAGTTTTAATGTAGTATGATTTGTTTATGAAAAATTCAGATATGAAATAATATACCTCACCTCACCTCTTCGTCCCCGGTGGGACATAAGGCCGCAACAAGTTCATTCCATTTCCCTTTGTCCTCCACCACTTGTTGTGCTTGTCCCAGGCTGTATCCAAGATCTTGAAGCTCGCCTAGGACTGTTCTCCTCCTGCTGGTATGGGGTCTGCCAGGTTTTCTCTTCCGAGGTGGTTTCTATCTTAGGGCAACTTTTGGCAGGCATTCATTTTGCATCCGTAACACGTGGCCCAGCCATCTGAAGTGCCTCTTCTTTAGTTTAGTTGCGATTGATTGGCAATTGCACGTCTTCAGCAATTCATCAGTTCTGATTTTCTCTGGCCTAAATATACCTTGGATTCTCCTCCAGCTATTGTTTTGGAATACCTCCAACTTCTGTATATCACTCTGGATGATACACCAACATTCTGACCCATACAACAATACTGGCTTAACGTTACTTTTGTAGATCTGTATTTTTTTTTTTGCTACAAACCTTTGACTTCCAGATGGTTTTCAATCTTGCAAAGGCTGTCTGCACTTGTTACACTTCCAAGATATGTAAAATCATCAACTGACTCTACTGGGTTGTTGTTTATAGTGATGGGTTCAGATAGGGTGGTTATCACTTTGGTCTTTTTGGTATTTATTTTGAGACCAGCCTATAACTATTAAGAGAAGTTGTTTTATCCTGCAGATATTGCCTTGTTGGTGAAATTTCAGCAATATTGTCAGCAAAATCAAGATCTTTGAGCTGACTGAACATTGTCCATTGTATTCCATGACTTGTTTTTTTTGTTGTATCCAATCGATGGTCATCAGAAACAGTATAGGTGACAATATACAACCTTGTCTCACACCAGATCTAATGCTGAAAGATTTGGAGGTGAAATTCCTGAGTATGACACTGCATTCAAAGTTGTTATAGAATCATTTCACCAAATTAATGATCTTATTTGGAATTCCATATGTTCCCATTATTTTTCACAAGATGTTTCTGTGAATGCTGTCAAATGCTTTTCTAAAGTCAATGAAGTTTACAATGATATTTCGTAAAGTAAATATCTGGACAGTACATCCACATCCTTTTCTAAAGCCAACTTGTTCTTCTCTCAACTTGTTGTCAATCACATCATCAATCCTAGTAAGAATTATTTTACAGAATACTTTGCTTGAAAAGTTGAAATAATAGAAGCCCTCATTAAAATGATTAAACAAAATGTGTCATGATACATTTGGTATATTTGACAGTTTGGAGACAATGGTTTACAGTTGATATCAGAATATTTACAAAAGTTACAGGTTTTAAACTTATGTGAAACACCAGTAACGGACAAAGGACTGGTATGCCTATCAGGTAAGTAGAATGTTAGAGATTGGTACCTTATTGCACAAATGAAAAGTGCTCTCTGATTTAGATCTGGGCTTAGGTTGATCCCTTGATGGATTGAAATCTAGGTAAAATAATGATTATATATAGATACTCCTTCAGTAATGAGGGGTTTGAATTATCTCTCGACTCAATGATGGTAAAATTAAGATTTTCAACATGCAAGCTGGAAAACTCTGGCAGAAATTTGATGGTAAAAAAGTCATGTGCAATTTTAATCACCGGGTAAGAATGGGAGAAAGTAGAATTAGAAACTATTAAAAACTCATAACTTTAAAACAAATCAGGAAATAAAAAAGGAGGCTAACCATACATGAGTAACTTCAATGTCATCAAAAAGGTCATATATGCCAACATTAATTAATTGCATTTAAAGCCTTTATCAGTATATATGTATGAAGGAATAAAATGATGTACCAATATAACTATTTTTTTCAAAGCCTTGAAGAACTTGAGGAAACTGAATTTGAACAGTACAAGTCTATCAGCATTGACTTTTGAAGGATTGAAGGTAAAATCATGTTTCTAGATCCACTTATTATTGTGTGCATTTATTATTGTAATTTTTTAGCTTTATGGATAAAAACAAAAATGATTTTTTTTTCGACATTCAGTCTGATCCTTCTATATTCATAATTGAAAATTCCATATTGTGAATTACTCCCTTTCTGGTATCAGGGTATAGTGCTTCCTTTAAGTGCAGGAGGGTGTAGGGTCACTCCCTCCACTCCAAGGCTGAGTCACATTAAGACTTTAAAATTGATAGTCACTTCTTCTATGCCATACACATGACAATCTTATGACAGAGTGAGGACTATTTGGCTCATTGTTAGATTAATGTGTTGGTGTTTAGGGACAGACTACCTGTAGGCTGTTACTAGCACTGTGAAAATCCAATTCAGATTGTCAGAGTAGGACTATGCAGGATTTTTGATTGGTCAAGCATTCTCAGTTTGAAAGAGTAATCAACGGAACCAAGATTCTAGCGGAAATCAAAAGAATGTAATCCAGGGACAAAGGCCAGACATGGAAAACAGGCATACACAACAAAGAACACAAAATTACCAAAATCATACATACCATGAAACAAAAGTAAATGAGCGACTGGGACTCCACTAAAAAATGAAAGCATGGACCAGATGCACCGGTTGGGTAAGTGTCCTCTGCTTTTCTAGAAACACTCGCGGAGTTGCTCATAAAAAGTTTAGTCCAGTGTAGACAAAAGAGGAAAGGAAAATTATCACATGTTGAACAAATTAGTTTTCATGGTGAAGATAGGTACACTGTAACAATCCATGAGTTCGTGACAACCATAAAACTTCTAAAAACAAATGATAATTTGCCATAGAATGTAAAACCCTAATCAATTACCTTATTTTGTGAATTTACAGTATACATTCAGAGTCAGTTCCCTTCGTGTTATACTTTGAGTAACATCATTACTCTTATATTAACAAAAGCACTTATTCTGCTACAAATGTAGTTGAATGGTTTGATAAAAAAAAAAGAAGGAAACATTATAGCTCTTACTGACTACATTTATAAGGAAATAGGAAGCTCCTTCAAAGGAAGCATATGAGCCCAGTGGTTTAAAAACTGTTAAAACTATACCTTGTTTGCTACAAGATATTATAATTGGATCGTACAAAAATAGGGTTCAAGAAAAGTTCATAATCTGAACTGTTGTTCAAGGCTTAAATAATATTGTATTAATTTTTCATGCCAGAAAAAAAGTCAGTGATCATAAAATTTATTGCTTTTTTCCTTGAAGTTTCATGAAACAGGTCATTATTTAAGAATGGCTTTGAAATATTATTAAATTATGTCTTTATGGACATTATTTCCCTTTCATTTACTTTAGATCAATGCATGTCTTGATTGCATGCAAAGTATGAGAAAAAAAAGCAAAGGTGTTGTTAAAGAGGGTGTTCTATATGGAGGCATAAAAGCATTGATCACAGATTTTGAATAGAAGGTGTGAAAGAAAATTATTTTTACAGAATTGATGTTGACCCTAGTTTCATTATTATTTAAAAAGGCAATTGAGAAACTGGCATTTAAATAAATTACTTGACAAGTCAAGTCTGTCTGTCTGTCTGTCAGCCCTTGATTAACAACTGCCGAATAAATTATCTTGCCTATATTGATAAAACTTGTAGGGATGGAAACTGTACTTTACCAACCCATATTGATTTTGAGGTCAGTAGGCTGAAGGTCAAGGTCACCAAAATAATACTTTTGTGAGGTGGGAAACTTACTTAAGGGTCTCTTGTTGAAGTAGTTTTGTTTGTGATGTAGGTACTCCAATTTACTAAGAAAAGGTTAAATATGATTCATTAAATTTTCATGTTTGTATTCAACACAGGCTCTTATTCCAAATTCAAATGAGAAGACCACTCTATGCCGAGTCAAATATCACCCAAGAGAATGTGACTGGATGTGATTGTGCTTTCTGGTACTTCAATGTTTTTTTTTTCTCTTTTTATCATAATAATGAATATTATTCCTGTATTACAGGAGAAGCTGCCAGCTCTACAAGAGTGTGATGTGCGATATACAGATGCTTGGTAAAGACATCTTTATGTGATGTGTCATTGTACGTTATGTTATTATTGATGTTCCCTAGGAATTAAAAATAACCTTAACCCACAGTAACCTTAGTCATGAAATGTACAGGACAAAAAATTAGTGCTATCAAATGACTGAACATTTTTTTCACATGGCTTGGATGATTTTCTGTGTCTTCTAATGGAATTTGATATCTCATTTATTCTTTGAATGGTCTAAATCTAATGGATGAATTTCTGACTGAGGTTTGTCAGGAATTTGAAATTACAGTTCCTTTTTATATTTTGTCGAATGAGTGAAATATTCTGTACAAAGTTTATCTTATGAAGTGCAATGCCAAGGAAGAATTCAATGGGATGGAATTCTGGATTAGGCACTATATCCAATGAGACTAAAGCTTAAATGCCTAGACATATAAAGAAGAATTCAATTGGATGGGACTTGTTTCTAATGGAAAAATAGCTAGGATCTGGTACTAGTGAAGTCCTTATATCATATTGACCTAATGGATGATTGAAGCTACATTTTGTGTAGTATAAAACCATTTTTTCATAGAGTTTAACTTGTAATCAGTGTATATTTTAACCCATGCTCAAACTTTGGAGTTAATGAAGATTTAAATATTTAAACATTTTAAACAAGTGGAGCAGACCTTGTATTGGCAAGTTATGGTCCGATTCATGTTTAAACAAGTGGAACAGACCTTGTATTGTCGTGTTATGGTCCGATTCATGTTTATTCTTTTTGTTGTGTATTTATCGTTCAAATCATCCTTAGATATAAACAGGAAGTGAGAAGTCTGATCGCTTTATTGAAGCAGTGAGAATGAACTTCTGATTTTTTTTTTACTTAAATCTTGATAGTAAGGTTTTATATAACTATTATTATCATCATGTAACATGTATATGAATATACACATCCTCATTATAACTTAAGTCTTAATTGATATTTATAGACGCCAAATTTTGTAGTTTGTCAAAAAAGAGCTTTTTAATATTGGCAGTCATTTGAGTTTGTCACTTACTAAGTTTAGTTATCTGTTGAACTTTATTTGCTATAATGACCCTCATAATTTGTATGCTACTTTGAGGTTTTTGCAGTATGTTTTCTGCTGGTTTAGAGAACCTCTCTTTTAGTACAAGATCTATAACTCTTGTTCATAGCCTTTACAGTCCATCAGTGATGGATACAGGAGGGGGTTCCAGGGTTTTAAACCCCCCTTATTTATTAGTTAATTTTGTGCAAACTTATGGCAATGTGAGCAAATTAAAACCTAGAACCCCGCCCCTTTTTTTATTAAAAAATTATTTCTTTACCCACCTCTGATGTCAATTATTCCTTTATTGATTCTGTTAATAAAGTAGATTGTGCAAAAAGTATAATTAAGTGTTTCTGAAGGGGAGATTTTTTGTTATGCAGCCCCAGCATACAGCTTGCTGTATTTGTTAATTTTTTTATGAAAGAGATTTATCTTACTTTGTAGAAGTGCTATTTATTTCCACCCAAAATGTGCCAAGTTCAGTATTTCGGGGTTGGAATTTGTCTAGTATTTTATAAGATGCCATACAAATTTCTAAATTTAATGTATAAAATTTCTGTCACAAATTTAATATTCAAGGTTGATTTAAAGATTGCCAAAAATTTGTTTTGTTTGGAATTTGTTATAAAACTGTCTTATGCCTTGAAATTTTTATGAGTTCTGGCCAGGGTTTCATAAAAAAATCTGAAGTTTCCTCAGTCCTGAGCTTTTTCCTCAAATCTCCAATTTCAACTGATTGGATTGATCAAAATTTGAGTTTAGGAAGAATTTGAGGATAATTTCGATTGAAGATTTTTTTTTAAACCAGGCACCATTCTTGTCGGCTGCTTTTACTCTATTGTATGTATATGTCAGCTAGTAATGCAAAATCCATTTTTAGAAACATTTTATCATCTATATTTAACTTACGATTAAGCAATTAATTTATGTTACATGATTTGTTTAGGTAGGTTTTTATGTGTGTCAGGATTTCCCAACTAAGGCTGTTTATTTGCAATTTTGAAAAATCCCCATTGATATCTGTAAGACAATAGGCCACATTATATAAAAAAAATGAAAGTTTCAATTTTTTTGTTAAATATTCGGATTTTCATTTTATATTTGTAGGCAATTAAAAAAAATTGTTTTGTTTTGATGCCATTTTTTCCCAAGGTACAGTAAAGATTTGTTCACATATATTGCAGACAATAATGATACATGTATTTTGTTACCAGGCAATCATCAGTTCCCAAGGAAACTGAATTTTCATGTTTTATTCTTGAATTGTCATAAAAGTAAATTGTTTTGTTTACAAGCTATGTACATGCAGACTCTTATTTGGTTGTAGTGAGACCAATATGTATAAGTTTGTGTTGTTTTTGTTTTATTACAGCACATACAATGATGATGTGCAGCGGATATAGTTGGTCTTCCATTAATTAGATGCACTATTTTAGGTAGTTAACTGGAAAATTGTTTATTATATCAGACAATTTGAATCAATGACTGATGGTAAGTCTAAATCTAAAAGTCATCAGTGTCATTATTTCAAGGAAAGACTAACTCTCCTCTGAACATGATCATTTTATATGCTGTAAAATAGAATGTATACAGTATATTTGTTATTTATTTTTCAGACTAAATATATTTTATTCAAGTCATTATCCAAGTGCAATTTTTCCCATGTATAGAGAAAACCATGCATTGCAATTGTAAATATCATGTTCATGTATCGTTGATTAATTTCTAGGCCATGTGTTAAAACCATAAATTCATAAGACAACAATTGTTTTGCTCTTCACCAAAACAGGCCATGCAATTTATTTTATTTGTTCATTGTTACTTTTGAAATAATTTTACAGAATTAAAGAATTTAATTCAGGGAATAAGATTGGTCATTACCTGAAGAACTGTCTTAATTTACTGGACAATTGACAAGAAGATTTCAACTTTCTTTATGTCCATAGATTAAGGTACCTATTGAATAATAGAAAGATCAAATCCCTTTGTCAAATGTCTATATAGCTGCCTAAGACTTTTCATCTGGTAAATGTCATTCTTTCAAGTGGAGACCAAGTCTGTTCTCTGAAATTAATCATTTCACTTGCTGTAATAATTGAAAAAAATACTACAAGTACCTACTTTTTTTACTCTCCTTTTAATCAGTTTCTTTAAACTGATAGTCTTCTGTATATTTCTTGTTGCAAATCTAGGAAATCAGTATGTAAAGATACATAGTAAGAGTATTTAAATCTGGAAAAATGTTCCTTTCCTCCACAAGAAAGAATGAGAGTATTTTTTGCTTATATTGAACATGTGTGAGATAACTGGCTACACATTTTTGCAAATGTAGAAATAGAGAGGCAAATATAGTTCTTGTAGCTCTGACTCCTTTACTTTATCAATGTACTATTTCTTAGGGATGGTGCTTTAAGAGGATGGAATCATTGTGTGTGCCCTACATAGGCAAAGTCTCGTAGACAGTCACAAATGTAAACATGTGCCACAATAAAATATTCTGATATTAAAGTTCATATTTTTTATGCTTTAAAATATTAATTTCTTTTTGTTTGAAGAAAAACTTGTTACTATATATATAGTTTGTGCTTTTTTGAAAGGACTATGTGCAGTAAGGGCTTAAAAAATACATCAACATTCTTTTGGGAATTTTATATGGTGCTATTGGGAAGAAACCAATTATTTTTTACTGGTCTTCTCATTTTTTTTTTAAATTGAAAATATTTTATAAATTAAAATCACATCTGAAAAATACAAGCAAGGATTTTTAAATTAACAAGGGATTCATTGCAGATAATAGAATTTGTTGTTGGGTAGTTGTTTTGGCAAATTCTTTCCTTACTGTACCTTCTCCTTTCACCTTATTGTTTTTAACTATAACTTTCAGATAAATTGGAATTGTGCTATTTTATTGGATAATGCCCAATTTATGAATTTTTATTGTTTTAAGTCACAAATTGTTATGTTGATGTTTTAATGAACAATAGTACTTTAATGGAAGAAGGCTTTAAACGTCTCACTTTTTCTTACATGTAGTTGTTAAAATGAATTTTTATTGTAGCAGTACATGTATTTATAATTTCTCGTTTATTGTTAATTAGTTGTTACTTCTCTTGCTTTTATGACTCATTGTTTCTCTAGAAAATTTAGGTTGCATGTGTTAATATCTCTATTATGCTTTCTGTACCACAACATTTTCTAGCAAAGTTTTGTCTTGTTTAAAGCCTGTGTTTTATGAAATATCAGTTAATTAGTAGATGATAGAAAACATTTATCTGTAGCTAGAAAAGTCATCTGGGGATGCAATAAAGAAATTACAATAACTTATACTGGTACATTTTTGTACCCAGAAGTTGTGGTGGGATTTAAAAACAGAACTGCAATATGTAATATATTTATGAAGACAGATGTTTTAGTTGATTCAAATTCAGAACAGCAGTATTTGATTTAGTTAGTAAAAGTGTTTTTTTGTATTTCATGATAATGATGGTAGACGAAACTAAAGTCATCTATGTCACATTTTTTTCTTTATACTGAAATATAGTAGAAAATAGGAATGATAAAAAAAATATCAAACAAAAAAAAAAAACATGTTCTGTCAGAAAATACATATTTTACACCTATCAAATGAATTCTTTTTTTGTATTCCATTTAAGTTGATACAGATCGTAGTTCATAATTTGCCTGATCCCATATCCCAATAATCTTCATCAGGCATCAATTAATCATACCATCAAAATTGTTATCATACAATGGTTATAAAAAAAAAAGCCTTGCAATGCAATATATCAAGTAAATCTTCTACGGCAATTTTCAAATCACATGACAAATTAACTAAAACTCGCAATTCAGAAATAATGTGTTGATGTTCATGACATACTCACCAGTGCTAATGACAATGCAATATATACATATGTATATTTTTTTTTTTTATTTTTGTGTCATACTTTAGAAAGTAAACACTTAAAGATATTTCTATTTATTTAAAATTTATCCTGTCATACTTTTAAGATAGTGCTATCGAAAACAAAATTGTTTTATATTTTACAGTGCATGTAATACTGATGTTCAGGGGATAGAGTTGGTTTACTAAATTACCTGCCATACAAGTACATGTAATATTTTTAAAAGACTACTTACCTGTTTAATTTTGTAGGTATTGTCAGATAGAAAGCCTTAATCTCCTACTTAGTTGTCAAGTTATATATCTAAGGCAGTTCATAAACTACATCTCCTGAACATTATCATTGTATGTGCTGTAATACAGTGTTAGTAGATGCCATATGTCATACAATGCATTTTTAACATCAAACACATCTATTTTTTGTTTTATATGTAAGCTTTATCGTTAAAATACTCCTTTGTTATGTAAGTCAGAAATTTTATGTTGTTCATTTTCAGCTTTTTGCATTTTGTGTGAATGATACTGAGAAATAAATGTGATATTTGTATGTTTTGTGTTGATTGTGCCAACCATCAACTAGAAAATCTCACTTAACAATACCCACAACTCTCCATCCCAGTAACCATGTGGTAAAGAAATGTCCTCACAGGAAAGTGATTTTGCTTCATTCTAAAATCATATTCCATTGGCCACCATGTTTCACTCAATGAAGTCTGTGCTACAAGGTGTGTCCAACCAATTGTTCTCTTAAAACATGGCAAAAGTTGAAAAATGTTGCAGAAAAATGGGAAACGGAAAATGTGTTAAACAGATGTTCACAGCTGAGCTGTTCATTTGGGGTACGGGGCCAACTCAAGTTTAATGTCTTCACAAAATTCTTTTGGAAGTTCTTCATTAACCATTTTGATCATATTTCAAGAAAGAAAGCATGTCTCTTGTCATTTTGTCTTTTAATGAACTATGAAAAATAGGGAATTAAAGGAACATTGTGATACCTGCCACATAATTGTGGATGGCAAAATGTTCATAAGTGGCTTAACTCAAAAGCGACATGTTGGATTTTGGTGAAAATAAAACTGAACTTGTATTCTATGGTACTCAACAATTGTGCAAGAAAATTAAATGATCCATTCTCAAGTTATCATTTGGAAACTGTCAGAGAGTGGACAGATAGACACACAATTTGTTTTGGGTATCACTTTATAACTCACCACTTGTGGTGGGGTATAAAAAGAATAAGTTTTCTTAAGGAAAACAAAGTAGTAACTTTGAATTGTCCATTGAAAATACAGCAAATCTATTTTATTTTCTTAACCATGGTACTTATTGTAAAATGTTGTCATCATAATTAGAGTTTCATTTACTATGTTGCACATGCTATCCCATTTTTATCAGAAACTGTCACATTCAAAGCAAATATTTTCAAGTGATGAAAGACAAACTAGGATTTACTATAATACTATAATCGAGGACATGCACTTAAGCTCAAGCAAAATTTTAATGAGGCAACTTTGGTAATGTTAATAAAAGCTCCACTAAATATAGTGTGTAAACAAGAAGAAACATGTTTCCTTTCACCCATTACCACTACAGAAAGTAGACAGGAATGATTCTGCTATGTACTATGCGTGGATCTGGAAATAACCACATTAATTACAGAATTTAATGCAGGGATCTAGAAATGACCACCTAAACTACAGAATTTAATGCAGAGGTCTGACAAGACAACCTGAACTACAGAATTTAATGCAGAAGTCTGGAAATGACCACTTAAACTACAGACTTTAATGCAGGGATCTGGAAATGACCACCTAAACGACAGACTTTGATGCAGGAAACTGGAAATGACCACCTGAAGTTTACTTTGATGCAGGGATCTGAATGACCACCTCAACTAAGGAATTTAATGTAAGGATCTGCAAATGACCACCTAACTACATAATTTAATGCAGAGTCTGGAATTAATACCATCTAAACCAAGGAATTTAATGCTGGGATCTGGAAATGACAACCTAACTACAGAATTTAATGGGGGATCAGAGAATGACCACCTAAACTACAGAAATTAATGAATGAATCTGGAAATGACCAACTAAGCTAAGGAATTTAATGCTGGGATCTGGAAATGACCACCTAAACTACAAATTTCAATGCAAGGATCTGTAAATGGCCAACTTAAATAAAGAATTTAATGAAGAGATCAGGCAATGACCACATAAACTGCAGAATTTAATGCAGGGATCTGGAAATGACCATCTAAACTACAGAATTTAATGCAGAGATCTGAAAATGACCACCTCAACTAAGGAATTTAATGTAAGGATCCGCAAATGACCACCTTAACTACAGAATTTAATGCAGGGATCTGGAATTAATACCATCTAAACTAAGGAATTTAATGCTGGGATCTGGAAATGACCATCTTAACTACAGAATTTAATGCAGGGATCTAGACATGACCACTTAAATTACAGAATTTAATGCAGGGATCTGGAAACGACAACCTAACTACCAAATTTAATGCAGGATCTGGTAATAACTACCTGAAGTTTACTTTGATGCAGGGATCTGAATGACCACCTCAACTAAGGACTTTAATGTAAGGATCTGCAAATGACCACCTTAACTACAGAATATAATGCAGAGGTCTGAAAAGACAACCTGAACTACAGAATTTAATGTAGAGGTCTGGAAATGACCACCTAAACTAAAGAATTTAATGCAGGGGTCTGGAAATGACCACCTAAACTACAGACTTTAATGCAGGGATCTGGAAATGACAACCTAAACAAGACTTTGATGCAGGAATCTGGAAATGACCACCTGAACTACAGTCAGCCTCATATCTTGACCTACACTTAGAAATCGATGGTAAAGGAAAACTATTGACCAAACTTTACGACAAACATGATGACTTTTCATTCAGAATTGTCAACTTTCCTTTCATCTGTGGCAACATCCCTTTGGCTCCTGCATATGGAGTGTTCATATCACAACTCATATGTTACGCCAGAGCTTGGCGAAACTACAGAGACTTTTTGTATCGCGCTAGAACTCTAACAAATAGGCTTCTGGAACAGGGTAATGTTGCTACAAGATTGAAGTCATCACTACAGAAGTTTTATGGTTGTCATCATGAACTCGTGGATCGTTATGGTTTATCCATCAGCACCATGAAAACTGATATATTCAATGGGTCATAGTTTTCTTTTCCTTGTTTGTCTACCCCGGACTTGACTTTTTATGAGCAACTTGGCAGGTGTTTCTAGAAAAGCAGAGGACGCTTACTCTACCGGTGCACCTGGTCCATGTACCCAGTTTTTAGTGGAGTCCGAGTTGCTCATTTACTTTTGTTACTTTGTATGCATGATTTTAGTTACTTTATGTTCTTTGTTGTGTATGTCTGTTTTCCATGTCTGGTCTTTGTCCCTGGATTACTCTTCTACAAATGACCACTTAAACTACAGAATTAAATGCAGGGATCTGGAAATGACAACCTAACTACAGAATTTAATGGGGGATCACAGAGTGACCACCTAAACTACAGAAATTAATGAATGAATCTGGAAATGACCAACTAAACTACCGAATTTAATGCAGGATCTGGTAATAACTACCTGAAGTTTACTTTGATGCAGGGATCTGAATGACTACCTCAACTAAGGAATTTAATGTAAGGATCTGCAAATGAGGATCCACCTTAACTACAGACTTTAATGCAGGGTCTGGAATTAATACCATCTAAACTAAGGAATTTAACGCTGGGATCTGGAAATGACCACCTAAACTACAAATTTCAATGCAAGGATCTGCAAATGACCAACTAAAATAAAGAATTTAATGAAGAGATCAGGAAATGACCACATAAACTACAGAATTTAATGCAGGGGTCTGGAAATGACCACCAAAACTACAGAATTTAATGCAGGGATCTAGAAATGACCACCTACAGTACAGAATTTAATGCAGGGATCTGGAAATGACCATCTTAACTACAGAATTTAATGCAGGGATCTAGACATGACCACCAAAACCACAGAATTTACTGAAGGAATCTGGAAATGACCACCATAACTACAGAATTTAATGCAGGAGTCTGGAAATGACCACCTAAACAACAGAATTTGATGCAGGGGTCTGGAAATGACAACCTAACTACAGAATTTAATGCAGGGGTCTGGAAATGACCACCTAAACTACAGAATTTGATGCAGAGGTCTGAATTTGACCACCTAAACTAGAGAATTTAATGCAGGCTATACATCTTACAAAGATGGTTCTAATTTCTTTTATTCAGAAAATGCATTGCATTTCTTTCATACAAAATATGATAATGTATTCACCATGACAAAATATATGGAAATAAATCTTTTTACAAAAGGTTTAATTGTTTTTTTAACCTACCATTAAACAAACAAAAGCATACAAAGAACAGCTTTTACAACATGCAATTGTCATTTAAAAATGAAGCTCAGTTAATGAAGAACAGGTGTACTGTAGTGAGAATCCTATGTTTTATTGGTTTCCTAATATCAATTTAACTTCTCATTGGATTCAGGACCAGTACAGTTTTGCAAAGACAGAGACCCCCTTTCATGAAATTATAATAATACATAGGCATATCCATGGGTAAACCCATCCTCAATGCTAGAAAGTATTGGTTAATTATATAGAAAACCACTGTAAATCAATGGAGACACCCTCCATTAGGCCAGGCAGTACCCCCTCCCCCTTTTCAGAATTTTGGATCTACCACTCCAAACACACATATATGAAATTAACTTCCAGTTGAAACCAAAACAACCTGTTAACATGTTGAGTTTTGACTGAAACAGTTAAACAATCCATAAGTTCAGTATCCTTTCCTAGGTCAGATAAATTTATACACTCATTTTAAAAGTAAAAAATATTAGGAGTACAGTTTCACACCAGAACTAAACAAAATAAACAATAAAAATCTAACAAAACCAGTTTACAACTAGTTACATCCGATCACAGTCATACATAAAGCTTAATCTAAGTTAAAAATATAAATGAGCACTTCATAAAACATAAAGTATAATACAGCACCTAAAATCTCAAACAATTAACGATGTAAGGTTGTAAATAGAAAAAAAAATCATTAGTAATGAGTTGACTACACCTTAAGGTAATATAGCAGTCCTTCACTGGAGAAAGATTACAGAAAATATTCTTATAAATTTAGGCAACGACTATGTACTGAATAGATATAAAACCAATGACATTAAATTGACTTGACATACCAATGACAGTGCACTGACTTGACATAAAACCAATGATAGTCCACTGATTTGACATAAAACCAATGACAGTGCACTGACTTGACATAATACAAATGACAGTGCACTGACTTGACATAAAACCAATGATACTCCACTGACTTGATATAATGTAAATAACAGTGCACTAATTTGACATAAAACCAATGACAGTGCACTGACTTGACATAATACAAATGACAGTGCACTAATTTGACATAAAACCAATGATAGTCCACTGATTTGACATAAAACCAATGATAGTCCACTGACTTGACATAAAGCAAATGACAGTGCACCGACTTGACATAAAACCAATGATAGTCCACTGACTTGATATAATGTAAATAACAGTGCACTAATTTGACATAAACCAAAACCAATGACAGTGCACTGACTTGACATAAAACCAATGACAGTGCACCGACTTGACATAAAACCAATGATAGTCCACTGACTTGATATAATGTAAATAACAGTGCACTAATTTGACATAAAACAAATGACAGTCCGCCGCCTTGACACAATACAAATGACAGTGTAATAACTTGAAATAAAACCAATAAAGTATAAGGCTTAGAATAAGAGATATGGAAAAATGCTAGTCTGTACTGAGCATTTAACCTGTTCAAGTCCAGTTAATGTGTAAAGCAAGTGTACTACAGTAGTTTTTTTATACTGCAACAAAAAATTTAAATAAATATTATTTTTTAATCAAAAAAGCATGTTTTTGAGTTAAGGGGGAGACATCCTGACTACTTCAAAACAATGTTATAACTATGATTTCACAGCAACATGTTGAAGGTAGAGGGAGACAGCAAAATAGTAACAATCTGTCTTTTATATCTATGAATCTACAAGTATTGTTTTTTTTTTTAAAAGTATCAATCTTTATAAAAATCAGACAGGAGGCAATTGATGCATGTCAACAGAAACACAGACTACATAACCACTCAAAGTAAATCATTTAGTTTTGCATTTTTGAGATAAAAATGATATTTGACAATGACATTGGTACTTTGCAAGAGTTATTGTCCTTGATTTGGTCAATTTTGGGGAGATAAATCTATGGTTTTTCTCAAAAAAAACAATTCTGAATATAGAAAGGACTATCATTACCATAAAAGATACAATGTATATAGACCGAAATAACAATGTTCAGTAGGTTTTTCTACACCATGAATTACATGTATCTCTATTATTGGCAGTGTCTGAATTTTATCTGGACTGGTACTTAATAATCTCCTAATTTGCTAAAGCATCTCTTTGAGAAATAGAACAAGTAAATTGTAGACATCAAAGTTTACATCACAAGTATGAACCATAGATACAACATCAATATAGAAAAAAAAGGACTATTTAAAATTATCAAGCTTTGTAGTTCCTTAACTACATTACACAAAGAGTACCATGCAAAAAAGTATGAAATTTACACCTATGTAAACATCAAATACATCAACAAAAGAAGAGATTAGTACATACTTTAACAGTCACAATAAAGATTAATGTTGAGTTAATAATAGAAACCTTGTCAAACCTTGTTTCTTTTTAAATATAACATCATTTTCCATAAACCTACTACTGTGAGAGTACTTTAATTCTTGGATACCAAATTTCATGGATTAGGGAAGAAAAACATGTTTGTGAATTCTTGAATTTGTGGTTTTGAGGGGTCTAGTATACACACCAATGGAAATGGTAGTATTCTATAAACTACTAGTTGGGAACCAAACTTCATGGTTGGGCCTACCCAAGAAAACCACGAAAAATTGGTACCCCACGAACAATAGTACTTTCACAGTATTCTATAAACTACTAGTATAATAAAATATCAAAAGAGAAAGAGCTGCCCTATCAATAATAAAAAAAATTACTTTAAACTATTTTTGGAATGCAATAGAATGTAAACATGTAAACATGTATAGGAAAGAAAATGATGGAAAAGTGTGTATTAGAGCTTTGATTCCAAAGGGCAAACTTAAAGTGTTCAACAATCAATAAGATATAATATTAGTCCTCAGGCAAATAATATCTTAGCCCTTCTTGTATCTATATTTTTGGAAAGATTTTATTGGTCATAACTCTTGCTTTTACATCTGCGTGAATTATATGAAATTGAAAATTAAATATATATCAGATGACAGTGATTAAATACTAAACCATCTACTGCCGTGCATAGTTAAAGTTTTCCTTCACATAGCTCTATGGATGATGATCACATGTCTTCTTCAGATATCATGCATCTTATTACATAAACAATCTCAGTCAGAACAAATACAATTTCAAAGAGACAAGCTCTACACTTTACCAA
Organism: Perna viridis; assembly: GCA_037379345.1. Lineage (NCBI taxonomy): Eukaryota > Metazoa > Mollusca > Bivalvia > Mytilida > Mytilidae > Perna > Perna viridis. The sequence continues at coordinate 47,055,343 of CM074515.1, read as the reverse complement.
AGACCTTCTAAAAATAACCTCTATACTGAGGACATCATCTCCGAAAATCTTAGCAGATTCAGTCTGATTTCTCCAATATCATCCCATCTTTATTTAAATACTGGCTTTAAAATATCACAATGAAGATCTAATATATGGTAAAATCAGAGGACAGACTTGTATTTACAGGCGAACATGATCCACGAGGCACAGGCTGACTCTGGGTAAGGATAGACTTTGACACGTACTGCTAGTCTGACATGGTCTCCTCTACAATTCACTATCTCATCACAGACAGGAGATCTAAAATCAACAGAAATTCTCAATACCCATTTAAAAAGATGTAAAATTCACTAATGTATCAAGTAACTGTATTTCTTCTAGAAGTTTAAAAGTTAGGATTGTTATCTTCACTTGAATTGATTTGAATGTATCGTTTAAAGTGTTTGAACCTTAAGATAAACTTGGGACAAAGATGCATTGAATCTCCACAGTGTTCAAACGTATTTGATCCATGATCTTGGAAATCAATATATTATAACATGCATGAGGAATAAAGATGTACAATATAAAAGTTAATCAAATTGAAGGATATCTATTTTAGATTGGTCACACTGGTCTAATGGCTGGCAAGATAAAAAGACTTTACCAATTATGGTACTAATTTCTAAACAAGGAGAAAAAATGCATGGTGTAGTTGATCCAGTGTAAAATGGCTAAAAAGGATTTGTAGAAAAGGTGACAGAAAATATGTAAGCTGACAATATACCCATAAAATTTTATTATGTACACAATACAATTACAACATATGAGTTTAAATGTTTCAAAACATATGTATCAAACCAAATCATTAGTACCAATTTAAAAATTGGTTTCTGAGGCTTTAAAATTCATTAAAAAATGATATGAACACATACTCTATTCATATATGAAGTCAAATAAGATTTTATATATAACTTTTTCATAACTCTGACACACATGTATCTAATATACTTTTAAAGTTGTGTGTAAACATGGAATAAATGTAAGTTGCAATTTGTTGTCTGTGAGGTATTGGTATAGACAAATCTTACTTGAGACATGTAGCGAACATTCTCCTGGCATTCCTATGGTTAAACTGAATAGGATAACCTTTAAATGTATGGCCATCAGGAACAGCTTGTTTTATTGAGTCTTGGAACTCCTCATTTCCAGCTGTAATACCTGAAAGAAAGTGAAAATAATGGAGTGTTTATTTTTTTGTTTTAACGGTTGGATTCTCACACTAATGAAAATTCCAGTTGACCATAAGTAAATTAAGATAAATCATAAGTGTGTACTTTTAAAGTAAAAAAAGCCATTTTCAGGAAATAGTTATAAACAGTTCTACTATTAAAAAACATATTTTCAAAGTGGATTTTGTACACATCTGTATTGCATGTGTCTAAAATCATGATACACCCTTCAAACTCAAGAAATTTAATGCCATATTTTTTCTGTATTTTTGTATTAATTTCTTTAAAATTAATACTAAAAATACTTAAGAAATATACATACAATTTACCATATCTAAAGTAGTATTTTTTTAGTGACTTCCATAGGTTTAATATTTATCATACCAACCTGTAGTTCTTTCTAATTCATAAGCTGCTAGTGCTGGAGTCAATAAATAACTCAGTTGGTCATCCCATACTGTAGTTAATCCTAAATCCTAACAACAGAAAAAAAAACATGAAGTTAAATGCTTGTTGTGTTAGGCATACTCCTCTTAAGGAAGTTTATATTGCAGACTATCATTTACAACTTATGGCCTACCTATATCAAGCCATACACCAAATTTCAAATCAATCAATCCATAGGGAGCTGAGATAATTGCAACAAAAATTTGGATGGACAGACAAGGTGATTCCAACACACCATCCACTTGTGGAAGTATAATATGATAAGCAGTACGATTAATATTTAATTAGGTATAAAGCAGATGAAAGCATTAGTATTGATACAAGTAACCAGATAGTTTCTTTAAGTGGGGCACACTTCCTCATAAAACTATGGGTTTTTCTAATATTTTAAGTGTAAATTTAGGGTGCAACATGAAAAACAAAAATAGTCTCCTAAAATTATTGTTACTGATGCTACTGCAACTGTTGTATTGCCCAATATGTTCCTGTTTTGTTAAATTTAAAAATTGAAAACCAAACTTCTGATATTCACATTAATAATGACTAAAGATATAACCAGGTGTACTTTAAAATAGAGGTAAAATTCGTAGTAATAATAATGCTGAAGAAAGAGAAATGAATTTCAAGCCCAAAATCATCTGACAGTTAAAACTTAAACTGTAACTCTACTAGATATGGCCATAAACAAAGTCAGTATCTCAAAGGACGTTTGAACAGTCGGGACAATAAATGTGACAGACAAAACCTAAAATTGTAAGCTATTTGGCTTTCACCAGTTGGTGATTAATTAAAGATCTTACTCTTCTATGCTCAAACAGGAGGATTCTTAGTTGTTGTTCCAAATCATTGCTGACTAGGGTAGAATCTAACTGTGACGAGCACAGTGGAGGTAAAGTCGGCCATGAAGGACTCGATCCTGGACCACATACAGACAGTACAGCATCCTGGGACATTGACTTCCAACGTGATTCATTACTGAGTTCAAATTGGCAGGTTTCTACACTGTCTGATGGCTGGAATTGTCAATATATTCAATAATTAGGAAATCAATGGCATTGAAAATTGTAATATATTTTACTTTAATATGTAGAATTGCCACAAACATTATTTGAATGTAAAGGTCTCAAAATTAGAAAATGGAGAAAAAAATCTGATACTATCTAGATTTTAATATCTAAGGGTGAGTCTGTGTTCTTCCGTATCTAAGGGTGAGTCTGTAATGTTCTGTATCTAAGGGTGAGTCTGTATTGTTCCGTATCTAAGGGTGAGTTTGTAATGTTCTGTATCTAAGGGTGAGTCTGTGTTGTTCCGTATCTAAGGGTGAGTCTGTGTTGTTCTGTATCTAAGAGTGAGTCTGTGTTGTTCCGTATCTAAGGGTGAGTCTGTAATGTTCTGCATCTAAGGATGAGTCTGTTATGTTCTGTATCTAAGGGTGAGTCTGTGTTGTTCCGTATCTAAGGGTGAGTCTGTAATGTTCTGTATCTAAGGGAGAGTCTGTGTTGTTCTGTATCTAAGGGTGAGTCTGTGTTGTTCCATATCTAAGGATGAGTCTGTATTGTTTCATATCTAAGGGTGAGTCTCTGTTGTCTCTGTTGTCATCTGAGTCTCTGTATTGTTTCATATCTAAGGGTGAGTCTCTGTTGTTCTGTATCTAAGGGTGAGTTTATGCTTTGTTTGGTATCTATGGATGAGTCTGTCATTCATTTCCTTTTAGTTTTCAGTGTAGTTTCTTAATTATTCAACTTTGGAATATTTTTCTAACCACAGATTCAAATGATTACAAATTGTATACAAAGGAAAAACTGCAGATCATGTTTTTATGTTTCAAAATAAATGGAGACATAGTTTTTGATCATTATAAAAACTGTTGTTTCGTGAATACAAAAACACATGAAAAAAATAGGATTCATGTAATCATACAAAAGCTTTATTTTACTTTTTATTATTAAGAGTCCTAAAAAAAAATATATATTTTCCATTTGATATTTATTTCCATAGTTTTATTAATAAATTCATCTGTTCTAAATTTCCAAACACATTGACTTTAATATGATTTTCAAGTATTTTACAAAACATATGAAAAAAATGCTGCAAGTATTCCCTGTGAAAATGTGAAAGGTAAATCTAAAAATAAAATAACATTAAAATTGGAGTTATGTAATACCTGATTATTTGCAAAGAATGACTGGTGATTAAATACACATCCTACAGTTTTATATGGGTACTTTGGTCGTTGCAATTTATCCATTGGAGGCATATCTGGATCTACTGGTTCATGGATATACCTGGAAAGGATAATTGTAGCTGTAATACATTAGTACTGTGTTTAACATACTGTATTATCATTGTAAATAATAGCGGTCAAGAAATTTTTGTAATTTACTGTAAATTTCCTTTTTAAAAGTTTTAAAAATTTCATTAATTCATTCTCAAGTTATCATCTTGAAACTGTCGGAGGATGGACAGACACACAGCCAAACTTTTCACTAAAAATATGTTTGCAAGACATCAAGTTGTTCAAAACATTTCACCGCTGAATAGATATATACCTATAGTTTAGGTTCTAGGAAAACTAAACAAACATCATTTTCTTAAAATATCATCAAACAAATAAAAAAAAAATACACATAACATCATTCTAAAACCTCTGGAAAACTGGCTAAAACAGACAACAATTTTATGACTCATATATATATATATTACCTGTGACCATTAAGGCTTTCCCAAAAAGTGACAACACCATTAACTGTTATTGTCATAACCCAGGCATGGACTGCTCCTTTAGACTTGGTACCAATACATACATAGGCATCTAGTCCAAACCCCAGTAATAAACTACACAACAAGACAGCATGATCTTCACAGTCCTAAAAATAGAAGCATACATAAGAATAAAAAAAAATAATATGAGGACGGAGAAATCTTAAGCGCGCCTGCAGAAACTTATATAAGTTCATACCCCAAATCAGTCCAATTAAATCTTAATCCATGTTTAACATGTTTCATTGGCATAAAATCACAGGAGTGAGTAAATTCAAATGCAAGAAATCCTTTTTCGCCATCTTTGCAGAAATATTTTTTAACCCATAGTATATCAGATGTTTAATATTCATTTCAATATTTTTTAACTTCTCTACCATAATAGTTCCTTTAGGGAGCATATCACATGATTGGTTTATATCTTACAAAGATGATATATAGCAATTTGAAATAGGAAGCCATTAACTACTCTTATTTTTCATAGAAATGTCATACATTGTTTTGCTTGTTGGTAAAACTATGTTTCTTTAACAAATCATACATAAATAAGAATGCTATGAATCTCCTGTTAAAAGAAATAAGTTACAGCCACTTATTAAAAACCAAATATTAAAAAAAATTAAAGAATCTTAGTTAGCATGCTAACATACCCCACGCATCCCAATGTTGGATAATAAAGTCAATTTTTTCGTAAGAGAAATACATGTAGAAGGACCCTGATAAAAAAAGAAATAAGAGCGTTTTTTTAGGCTTTAAACCTTTATCTTCTAACTAACTTCTTTTATTCAGAATGGTAGTTTAAAACTGAACTGTGATTTCTTTAAGTTTTAGTTAATCCAAAGTAAATATCATTGTATCTGTACACTTAACCTATAACTTATCATGGTGATTTATAAACCAAAAATCATGTCATAATCTGCAAGCGTTTAGAAAAAAAAGTCAGAAAAACAGTTATTTCTGTTAATTTAGCTAAGTTCAAGGCCTGTAATTCTAGTAAAAATCATTGGAGCAGAACCAACTACAGCCTGGTCCTGTAACTTATCATGGTGAATTTAAATACTAAAAATCATGGCAATATCTGCAAACATTCATAAAAAAACGTCCGGAAAACTGTTATTTCTATGAATTTTGTTAAGTTCAAGGCCCGTAATTTCGGTAAAAATCATCGGTGTGGAACGAAACATATACTTGACCTATAACTTATAATGGCAACCTTACATATCAAAAATCATGTCAACATCTGCAAGCGTTTAGAAAAAAAATCTGGAAAACTATTATTTCTGTGAATTTTGTTAAGTTCAAGGCCTGTAATTTCAGTAAAAAATCATCTGAATGGAACGAAAGTTATTCCTGACCTGTAACTTATCATGGTGAACTTATATACAAAAAATCATGTCAATATCTGCAAGCTTTTAGAAAAAAAGTCCGGAAAACTGAAGATGGACTGATGGACAGACTGACTGATGGACGGGTCAAAACATTTTACCCCTTGCAACTGTGTTGCGAGGGGTATAATATTGTCTCTCATAAACTCAGTGTCAATCAAAAAAAAATTGTTTTCATGATGCTTAAATTGAAAGAATAAAAATATTGCTAGGTAGGTCTGTAACGATACACCTACCTCATCATAAGATATGTGTCTTGATACAAGGGTGACGATACAACACATAATAGCAATTTGTCCTATATATTTTCTTCAATTTGAAATAAAAAATATTGAACAGATTCAATTATGAATTTTGTTGAAGCCAGGTTTAACTCTAAGAGTCCTAGTAATTTCATCAATTGTTTAAAAAAAAAGTGGTATTTAGTCCTGTATCGTATCATATTGAAACCTCAGTCAAACATGTCGTATCATGACCAAAATTACAGTGATACATCAATATTGCCATGAATAGTTTTATTGCTATTATTCCTGATTATCTTCATATAAATCAATATTAATCAGTATTTCATTCACCTGGGTTTCTTTTCAAAGATCTAAAAACTCAAGTTTCAATATATAACTTAAGAATAATAAATAAGTGAACAATAGCCACATTTAAAAGGTAAAAAGGAACTTGATATGAATAAAAAGCATACAAATAAAGAAAGTGAGGCCCAGATTTTCTGCTTTATGGCCTTCGTCGGGGCAAAAGTTCTAAAGTTGGAGACTGTTGACCCAGACTGTATAGACAAGCGATCTTCAAAATACAACTTACCCCTCTATTTCTACACAGAAATCCATGCATGTTTGTCCACTGTTCTGTTTTGTGTCCACCACCTAAAGACTCTATCTTTTTGTGATGCATCAAGCTAACAAATCTAGCAGCATGTCGTGAAGAATCAAGAAGTCGGCCACCCCTCAATGGCTTAACAAAAGAGCATACAGGACGATTTATAGAATTCTCGTCCTGTAGATGATAAAAGTTCAAAAGCTATATTTATAACCATTCATCTCTTTTTAATAAATTATTATTATCATTCAAAAGCTATAACAAAAACAAAGTATCTAATTTTATTTATTACCATGGTAATCAGTATTGTTACAATTTATCTAATTTTATTTATTACCACAGTAATCAGTATTGTTACAATTTTGTACATTGTATTCAAATTATTTTATAAGCTTTTCATTTCACATTCTTTAAGTAAGCACCTGAGCAAATATTTTGACCAATCTTTCTTGATTGGCTGGTCTTATCTGTAAATACTCTTTCCACCACTGCTTGGCATAAACCAGATATAATCTCTCCTTCTCTGCCTGTCTTGTCCTCTCCATGTTTAGTTGAGCAGAAAGGACATCCTGACCTAGAATTTTGGTAGGTTTGGGGAAAACTTCTAATTGTATATCTATTATACCAGCAGGAATCTTGCTTTCATTTCCTGAAAAATCAGAAGGCCTATTTTTAGATATTTTTCTTTATAATGGAATTTAAATCAAAATCCCCTAACTCTTGTAAGAGAAGTATGAAAAAAATGATGATGAATACTAAGTTTTTTTTTTTTTATTTCAAACAACAAACAATCAAAATTATCATGTGTGGATTGTCAAAAAAAGTCTAGTAACTCTTAAGCAAAATAGAATAGATGTCAAAAGAAAATACATCATGTGTGGATTGTCAAAAAAAGTCTAGTAACTCTTAAACAAAATAGAATAGATGTCAAAAGAAAATACATCATAACATGTATACTTTCAATTTATATCAGCCATAAATTATATTGTTACTATGTAAACATTAAGATTACTGTCCAAATACAAATACATGTAACAAAATTTGTTAAACTGAGGAAGTTTGAGAGTTATTATGGTTGAATACCAGTTCCTTTCAGTTCCAAAGATGTCTGTAATCTTCCAGAGTTAGCAGTCAGAACAGGTCTCCATTCCAGAAAATGAGATGAAACCAGAGTTGTCTCCCCTGTTATTTCGGTTTTTATTAGAACTATGTGGATTTGGTCACAAACAGTTAACATACTGGACTCATCTATCATCTTACCTGCTTCACCTGGGGAGAAAGATGTGACATAAAGGTATCATTAAGAAGACCTGGAAAAAAATACAGAGAAAAATGTACAGTCAAGTACAAACAAAAAATTCTGAAAATAATCTGATTCAGAATTCTTTGCAATATGCGTCCAAATTCAAAAATTACTTATAAATATTTTGTTATTACAAGATATCTCACACAACCTGAGTCAGCTGTATGCAAAACAAATTAATCAAAAATTCGAGAGAAAATTTAAAACTTCTCAAATCTCTTTACCTGTGATACATTTTTGTAATGTTATAAGAATATCTTAAATGTACATGTAGTTGCAACGAAAATTATGTCAATTGATTTTTAGGAAAAAAATACCCGCAGATTCTTTATGCACTTCTAATAAGAATCCTTCATCAATATCAGGTTCACAAGCACAAGGTATAGGTCTGGATTTAAATCTCTGACCTCGGAAATGTATGTGGAAGTTGAAGTGAGAACTGACTTGTCCGGGCATTGGATCAGAGTTCTCTATGTGTTCCAAGAATGCCTTCCCATTCTTAATATGGAAGTAAAGATACCTTCTAGATGGATCAATGTTTGCTGAAAATATACAAACATAAAATGGTCTGAAGATAAAATAAAGATTCAGAAGTTTCTTTTCTTTATTTGTACTTATTATAGTTTAAATTTACGTTTTCTACATATATCATAACAATATATTCCTTAAAATATGGTAATATTGATTGAACTTAATTGGATCAAGCTGTCTTGACAGATAGCTGACCAACATATGTGAATGATTTGATAATGGATAGGATTCATACAAAAAATGTGAGCGATCCAATAACTGCAGCAAAATGAATCCAAAAGTCCCCTGATCATATGCTCCTTTAGTTTCTAGTCTTAGTTGAATCACTGAATACAATGAGAATAGGTATGGTGAAAATGTCAAACAAACAACAACCCCACCTGGATGAAAATGTCAGCCCAAGGCCACCTATTGGTCTTCAATGAACAAGGAAACCCTCACACCAAAGGGCAGGCTACAGCTAACCCAAAAACATCATTAACGATGAAACCCTCGCACCACAGGGCAGGCTACAGCTAATCCCAAAACATCATTAATTATGAAACCCTCACACCACAGGGCAGGCTACAGCTAATCCCAAAAACATCATTAACGATGAAACCCTCGCACCACAGGGCAGGCTACAGCTAATCCCAAAACATCATTAATTATGAAACCCTCACACCACAGGGCAGGCTACAACTAATCCCAAAAAAACATTAACGATGAAACCCTCACACCACAGGGCAGGCTACAGCTAACCACACCACAGGGCAGGCTACAGCTAACCACATCATAGGGCAGGCTACAGCTAACCCCACCACAGGGCAGGCTACAGCTAACCCCAAAAAAACATTAACGATGAAACCCTCACACCACAGGGCAGGCTACAGCTAACCACACCACAGGGCAGGCTACAGCTAACCACACCACAGGGCAGGCTACAGCTAACCACATCATAGGGCAGGCTACAGCTAACCCCACCACAGGGCAGGCTACAGCTAACCCCAAAAAAACATTAACGATGAAACCCTCACACCACAGGGCAGGCTACAGCTAACCACACCACAGGGCAGGCTACAGCTAACCACATCATAGGGCAGGCTACAGCTAACCCCACCACAGGGCAGGCTACAGCTAACCCCACCACAGGGCAGGCTACAGCTAACCACACCACAGGGCAGGCTACAGCTAACCCCACCACAGGGCAGGATACAGCTAACCATACCACAGGGCAGGCTACAGCTAACCACACCACAGGGCAGGCTACAGCTAACCCCACCACAGGGCAGGCTACAGCTAACCATACCACAGGGCAGGCTACAGCTAACCACACCACAGGGCAGGCTACAGCTAACCATACCACAGGGCAGGCTACAGCTAACCACACCACAGGGCAGGCTACAGCTAACCATACCACAGGGCAGGCTACAGCTAACCACACCACAGGGCAGGCTACAGCTAACCCCAAAACATCATTATATCATTCTTAGTACATATACCTCTTTTGGCTGGTAAATTGGTGACTTTATCATCTTTGTCATCAAAATGTGTGGCTGGTCTTCTCAACCCATGTCCATCTATTTGATTATCAAACTGTAAATGTTGCAATAAATCATCAACCAAACCACGCTGTTTCAGTCTCTGTAGAATTTCCTGCTCTGATACTTGTCCAGTGCTGTAATCCTCAGTGATCACTTCACCCATAACATCCCGTATTCTACTCTGAATTTCCATCTGTAAAGTACAGAAAATTAAAACTAATTAAGTGGAATCTACTGTATTATCTACGTCTATTTAACTGTGAAAGCACTTTTATTTATTGGTACCAATTTTTGTGGTTTAGGGAAAAATTATCAATTGGTAAATTCTTGAATTCATGGATTTGACAACTCTACCATACAAACGAATGGGAAATTTTCTATTTGTTGGAAACCAAATTTCGTGGTTTACCCAGTCCCCGAAAAACCACGAAAATTGGTACACTATGAGCAACAATACTTTCACAGTACCTAACAATTCTTAAATTTTGCTAAATGACTTGCTCATTATATCATAAAATGGCTTCTCCATAAAATATGAATAACTAAAATCCAATGACATTTAAATCCAGCATCACAATGATTCCACTATCAAATGGGCTGTGATTTTGTAACCAAGACCATTTTTGGTTATTAGTAATATGATGTAAACAACGATTTACCACCTAATTTCATGTCATAAATTCTTTTGTAGGTTTCAGTTCTTACCAAATAATTGTTTATTTTCAAATCCATTAGAAATACACTGTATTTTCAAATTGATAAGAAATTACATTTTTGTTAACACAGAAATTGTAGACAATGATCAGTATAAATTATAATCTATTTATTCAACAATCAGCATTTATATTAGTAGCAACACAAATGGCTGAATTACAATGGAATTTCTTTAATCTTATGAGGAGACATAATTTTTTTTTATTGGGTATTTCAATGGTAAGTACTGATGTTTGGTTTTCATATAACAAATACATTGTAAAAAGAAAGACAACTCTGCCTAGATAATAGAACAGCTTGAGAAAATTGTGATTAAATCAGAAATGGGTTTGAACTGACATGGAGTATAGAACCTGATCAGACAATAGATCAATAATTCCTTCTTTTCACAGAGTTCTAACTAAAATTTCCAGTAACAGCCATACATATACACATGATATCTAATAGACAGCTGAAGAGACAAAACGTAGTCAAGTCAATTTAATGTACATTTTACTGAAGTACTGTAAAATACAGATTTTTTGAAAGAAGACTTTGTATAATTAAAGATGATACATGTATCTGTAACAGATTTTGAATTGGCCATCGGGATTCTACATGGTACCACCACCTGTTTTCGGGAGTCACCTATTTTGCGAACTGTTTACATTAGTAAATTGCTGATCACTGTTGTGTTCGATTGCACATACTGCAGTGCATGTCTTCTTAAATAAGCCATCTGCTGAACGTCTGTAAGGCTACCAGTCACAACGAGCAGAAAAAAGGTACAATGTAAGTTAATTGTAAATAAATAATATCCTCCATTTTTATTTGGTTTCACTTATGCCCATTTGTTTTCGAATTCAATGCCCAAGACAATAAAGCCATGCTACATTATGTACTCTGATAAAAATTGTTTTGAAGTAGTGACCTTCTGTGTACATTGTTCAATGAATTCATGCTTCTGTCTTGTGATCATTGAGAAAATTATGACAAACTCCCTTGTGTACTTTCTGGAGAAATGTTCTCTGTTAATGAGTGAATTTTTCCCCCAAAAAATTATTTACATGTAGTATAAAAAATATTTCTAAGAATGCACTACTATTTGCTGTCATGCTACTTTCAATCCACAAGGAGGAAGGACTACTTCTAATGATTTTGGAGTTAGTTATTTGATATTCTAAAAGTGTTCATGAATTCTTGGAGGTACTATACACCTAGAGAGGGACGATTCTCTTATTTTTATTTTGGTGTCCAGTGGATCACAGAGTTTTGCAGAGTCTACTCCTAAAATCCTCCAAGTGATTTCTCCCATCTGGGAGTATTTTATTGCCTTTCTAGGAGTATTTCGGAGTCACTTCAAGTGTTTTGTTACCTAGTGTATTGTAATCATGTTCACTTGACAGATAAGACAGGATGTACATGTACTTCAAAGGATAATCAGAGCAATAAAAAACTCCCAGCTGAGAGTATTTCATTGTCATTTGAAGGAAGCATACTGTATGCCAAGATCACTCCAGGACTTTTATGGCATTTTTGGGACTGTACATACATATGTATGGATTTCATCTTAGGACAATTTTGTGCTCTTAATCCTTTTCTTGTGTCATTTGTGGACTCAATCATCTTATATTATTTCACAGGTTTAACATCTGTACCAGATTAAACATAACCTTAATCGTTTCATTTAATACAATTTTACATGTAGGTGACCCAGTACTCAAAAAATATAATTTTGACCTTGGCCTGGAATGTGGGTAGTAATCGATAATAAAAACTTGCTGAAATTTCTTAAAATTCACCAATTTTATTCTTAAATGGTCTGTCTATGTATTTTCTAGAATTACAGAAGTGTTTATGAAGGTACAAGCAAAGTATTCTAACATGAAAATTACGTTTGCTAAAATTGGTGACACAAGTACAATTTAACCAAAGGCATATATGTAGCATTACATGGCTACACCTTCTACGCCTGGATTTTCAGGAAAAAAAGTAAGACATAAATAAAATCCAATCACATCTGAATGAGCACATGAGAGTAGGTACATTTCTTCACATCACCATGATCAGATATCAAATACAATGCATTTAATTTTAAAACTCTAAACAGCGATAAATGTTTTTTTTCTTCTATTACTGTTAAATGGAAACAGTCCTTTCAATTACATTTATTATTTAAAAAGTGCAATGATCTACTTCAGAAGAAATCCCTAAAACCAAAATTATCTTCATATGCATTAGGCAAGCATCAGCATGTTTTGACACCAGTGTTTACATCATGTAACGTCAATTTTACCTGCGACAACTGTCCATGAATGATTTGTTTCAGTTCCGAGATCTTTTCTGGTGGAACAGACATCCTGGTTATTTTTAATTATTATATTTTCATCGATAAACTATGGTAGAAATAACTAAAATCCAGTTGTCACCATGTGAAATGTTTGAAAATGGCCGCGGTTGTTCCGAATAGTTGAAAACGTCCTTGAGGTGAGAGGTCATGTTTTGATTTATTCGGTATTCATCTAGATTTATACTTCTGTCCTACTTACTCAGATCATGGGCGGTGGGGAAAGTAAGGATGGTACGAACCAGAGGTTTACTGAATCAGAACAACTATACATATCGAAACATTACAATCTATTAATCAACAAGGTATACCCGTTAATGACTTCAAGTCTAAAAAATATTAAAAGTTCCTCTATTCCCTTTTTTATGATGTCATTAATATTTTTTCTAGCCAATCTGCATAGTAGGTGCTTGTTGAATAAATTCAGGATCAAATAAAAATTAAAGACTGAAGTCTTCAAAGTCACTCTTACTTTCAACATCCGAAATGGTACAAATGCAATTAATCCCTTTTTGGGTGGCCAAATCAGAAAATAGCTCCGGAGACTGAATCCCAATAGGGATTAAAATGTGACATGCTCCAAAACTTGGGTGACTTCTGCTTAAATCTGGGTTCCCTTGCGTATTCTTTTGTAACTGATAAGACCCGAATATTTTCAATCATCCGGAACAAGAGTAAACAACTGGCAATGGCTATATATATAGATGTCGGTCTACTGATAATATATATGACCTTTTGATAATCAATTGTAACGAATATTGTGTTTGAATCGGAAACTGGGTAATATTACATAAATTCAATACTAACCGATCATTTTATCTTTTAATGTAAACTTCCTGTTCTAATATAAGCAAAAAACATGCATAGACATTTTTAAAAAAGGTACGTTGTAGTGATCTTTGGGTCGCTTATGGCTAAAAACCAGTAATTCCACTTTCCATAGGCTTCTATGCTAATTTCACAATATTCAATGGCTTCTCTGGACTTTACCTTAACTTTAACCTGCAGAGGACTATATATCAGCATGATTCTACATATGTCAGCTCACAATCCTCAGAATGGCATATGGGGTTAGCAGACTTGCAGTGCAATACTGGTCACTGGAAGTGAAGGGTCTATAAATAGCATGGGAAATCCCAGTGTTTTCACAAGATAGGGATATATTTAAAAATCATTATGGAGATTAGGCTTCACATCACAAGAAGCAAAATGCACCTATAAAATGTACAGAAATGTTTTTCCTTCCAGAAACTGTTTAAATTTTTTAAATAAGATGAGAACTTTTTTCACAGCACTATGAGGAACAGGGGTAATATCTGCGTAGGACTATTTTTGCGTACGTTCCAAATGCTCATTGGTTGAATTGGTGGTCTGTAACCTAAAGAGTCACTTTTTGTCTTAGAAAAAATAAATAACTATACAGGTATCTTCCTACACACATACTGAATGCATTTGCAAAGTTTCAGTGAAATGTGACAAGCACTTTTTTTAAATATTTGATTTTTAAATATAGGGTAACCAAGTTGTGCGAGCAAAAAAGTGACAATATTCTACCATACTTAAATGCATTAAATATTTACAAAGAACTTTTTCTGACTTTTCAAATAAAAAATATCAATCACAACTTGTTTTTTAACAATATTAATGAAGAAATAGTTTTAAAAGTAATCATTTTCTGAGAAATTGGTCTATTTTTAAAAATTTATTTCTGACATGCCTCCCCCTTTTTCTTGATCACATGTCAAAAATCCTAAATCTTTAAATTTTCACAGAAGGTGATATATTTGGCTTTAAATTTGTAAATACAGTGTTTTCACATTAAAACATGACCAGTAAAGGGCACCTAAAGCAAAAAAAGTACTCAATAATGGATTTTCCATGTTACCATAGGGGAATGCTGATATGGCCTTAACCGCAGTAATGAAAGTGAGTTTTTCCTCATTTCTAACCTAATTTTTGCTCAAATCTACACAAAACTTGATTTCAAGTGCTTATTACCACCATATTTAGGTAAATATAGCCATCAAAGTTTAATATTTGATATTTTTACTAAATTTTCTACACTTTTTACAAGATAAGACATAAAAATCAGCCAAAAAGACCAATTTTCCATAATTTGGACCTATAACTTAAAAAAATGCATATTTTGAAGGATTTTTGTAGTGTTTTCCTCTCATGGCAAAGTTAACAAGATCTTCAAGTAGTTTAAAGCTATTTCAAGAAACTTTTCATTTTGCCATGGCTTCAGCTTAAGGCTAAAAACCACTTATTCCACTTTCCATAGGCTTCTATGCTAATTTCACAATATTCAATGGCTTCTCTGGACTTTACCTTAACTTTAACCTGCAGAGGACTATATATCAGCATGATTCTACATATGTCAGCTCACAATCCTCAGAATGGCATGTGGGGTTAGCAGACTTGCAGTGCAATACTGGTCACCGGAAGTGAAGGGTCTATAAATAGCATGGGAAATCCCAGTGTTTTCACAAGATAGGGGTATATTTAAAAATCATTATGGAGATTAGGCTTCACATCACAAGAAGCAAAATGCACCTATAAAATGTACAGAAATGTTTTTCCTTTCAGAAACTGTTTAAATTTTTTAAATAAGATGAGAACTTTTTTCACAGCACTATGAGGAACAGGGGTAATTTCTGCATAGGACTATTTTTGCGTACGTTCCAAATGCTCATTGGTTGAATTGGTGGTCTGTAACCTAAAGGTATTGACCAAGGAAGCAGTTTAGTCACTAGATTAAGCAGCTTTCAATGAACATTCATAAATATCGGGGCATGCTAATGTATATGACCTGTATAGTCTTGTAATGAGTCTCAGTGCCTGAATCGGAAACTGGGTAATGTTCAAAGCTAACCGATCATTTCATGTAAACTTCCCATTCTCATACAAGTAAGAATCACATGTAGAACACGTGTGTATGATACTAAAGAGGTAATTTTTATCTCAAATGAAGCTAGAACTATGACGCTATGGCGGTAAACATGGCAAGGATCTGCAGCCTAACATGGTTTAAAACTACATATTTAAGCAAATCACATGCGAATATTAAGTACTGAAATTACGACTTAAAAAGAACTCCCTAACTATAGTTCATGTAGACTTAATGGCAAGAAACAATATGAAAAATTAGTTTGAGACTTTAATTACTCCAATCAAATTATGTGTCCTGCGAAAGAAAAAACAAAAACATTCAATTATCACATATTTGTGCCTGTCCATAAGTGAGGAATTTCTGGCCTCAGTATGTATTGTTTGTTTTCACTTTCAGTTTACTTCTAAGTTGCTGGAGTACATGTATATAGGGGCAGTTATTTCGCTGTACCTGTGTATAATGTTTTGGGGCCAGCTGCAGCCTGCCCTGTGGTGGGAGGGTTTCCTTGTCATTCATTGCAGACCCAGTGACATTTTACATCCCAGTGGGACTGTTATCTCTCTGACATATTCACCATTCCCATTCTTGTTATATTCAGCTTTAGATAAATTGATGTTCAAAATTAATAGATTGTTTAATATTTAGAGATACATTGTATACCCACCTTCAGAGTCAGTCTTATTCAATGTCCAAAACTTAATTTACAGATTTGGCTGCCCACTGACCATGATCCCTTCTAGGATAAATGGATTTATATGTACATATGTTAACATCTAGAAAACCAAACTGATCCCTTTTAATACTTGATTTTAATAGCTGTTGTTAGGACATTCAGCTGGAATTAGATGGAACTCACAAAATTATACAATGTAGCTTCTCTAGTAGGACGGAACCCTAGATGCTCTTGATGACAAGCCAGTGACAAACTGATTGAACTAAAGAAATATTAATCCTTTAGCATATACAATTAAGTGCCTATTTAAATCCACTATTTACTACTATGCAGGTAGGTCATCCTGCCACAATCCCCCACCCCTGACTTGGCACCCAGCTTGAAAAAGACCAAAAAAAGCCAGATGTTTGGATAGCTATTAAGCTAGTTGTGTTGAGAGTCATTCATGCTACATTTGTATAAAGACTCTTGAGATGACGGATTTGTGGCATGATAGTAGGTAGAATTAAAAATTGGCTTCACTAAAATATTAAATCTTATTTAAATCAGATTCTCACTGGCATGTCACCCACTGGGGTTCGATCCTTTGTGGAGATGGTATATATATTTTTTTAGTCAAAACATGCTCTCCTATTACACATTAAAAGAACATGTACATGTAGACAGTTACTTTGATATGCAGAAAATAAATATGTATGAGTAAAGTTATGCCTCAGCAAATATCATTAATTTCTTGATTATTGACAGTCCTGATGTACATAGCTACATTAACATTCACTCTTTTTACATTTAATCCCTCTCAGTCTTTGTGATATATCCATACATTTAGTATAATTTAAATTATGGAGCCAAGTGTTGCGGTAATTATTTTGTATTATTATTAACTTCGTATTTTTTCCAACTTGTTAGATTGAACTACTTATATAGTAGATTCCTGTTAATCACATAATCTATTTGTCTCAAAAATGTATGCAATTAGCAGAACTTGTAATTTCAAGGGAAAAGACCTGATATTTTCAATGTTTAAGTGGGGTGTATTCTTTCCTCATGTCTTATTAGATTCCTGCTTTAGTGTCTAGTCAAAATGAAGAGAAAATATTGTTGTGAAAATAAATTAGGTATTTCACTGACAATGTATTGTTGTTTTACCCATTTAGGTATATTTTTGAGTAAATTTTGAAAAAATTATGCAATTAAGAGGAATTTTCTCATTTTTGGCCTTATGTCATGCAAATAAGAGGATTTTTCACATGGATAAGATGGGAAATGTTTTTGTTCTTTGAGTTTTTATGTAATTAACAGGTATGTGATTAATCCACTGTACCACCTAAAACTGGTTTGCTAATTCTAAGTTTTTAAATATTTGCATCCAAAATGAACATGTATCTGTACTTATGTTTTGTTTTATTCTTACCAAGGTAATACATGGAAATCTCTTAAAACAGAAAAAAGATGGAAATATTTTGTCTAGCATTTCATGATACTTGTGCATGTACACGTATGTGTCCAAATGGAAATATTTTGTCTAGCATTTAATGATACTTGTACATGTACACATGTGTCAAACAAATACTCTGTTTTGCTATACAGTTCAGTTCAATTAACTTTTAATCAAATCAACGTGCAAGAATTCACTCGTGAAATTAATCTACATGCTGATATATGTTCATGAATTTATTTGATTTTGTTAGAATTTATTTAAATGCTAATCTTAAGCCCTTAACAATATAAATATCTATTTTTTTATGCTTGTGTATTTAATGTTTCTACTTGGATCTGTGATTTTCAGAAATTGGTGCAGTTTCTTCCATCCGTTTTGACACAAAAGATTTTTGGCTATTTAACACATTGTCAGAAAGAGAAAGTGAAAGGACACTTACCCTTTTCCCAGTTTACATTTGAGGCTTTTGTAGAAGGTTGTTTAAGAGGGACAGTAACAGACAAGTCTCATTTTTTATTTAATCTTAGTAGTCCAGAGGGAGAAGTTGTTTCAGCACAGAATTTATACCAGGTAGGTTCAATTTTATCATTGAGCCACTATTACATTTATCTATTTGAAAAAATGTTGATTAGAACTTAAGCTCTATGATTAATGAAATTTTCTGTGCCTTCATTTTCAAAATATTACTGCATAGCTAGGTGCATATCTTACGATAAGAACAACAGTGACACAGAATAGGAATTCTTCATGAACTGTTGTTTATAAAAATCAAACTTTTTTAGTATTGTATTCGTGTGTGTTTTGTTTCTGTATTTTCTGAGAATTTACATATACATGTAGAATCAACAAATAATATACATGTACTGTTTTTCTAGACTGTACAAGAACTTGTGCAAGGTTTTGATCAGATAATTGAGCATCTACCACAATGGAAACTATGGCAGACTACAGACTATAAAGAAAATGGTGTTCAAAGATTCACTTTAGGATTATTCTTTGAGCTTTATGCTAAAGGTATTTTCCAATAATTGATTGTTTTCAATGAAAAAAATGCTAAAAATCTATGAAAAAAGTATTGTAAAAAAGGCCAATTTTACCTAAACATAGGTTAAGATTTCAACACTTTCTTTCAAGCCTATAATCTTGGATCTTTTTTTCTTATTTAATTATCAGACCTGTCTCTTTGTCACCTGATATCATTTAATTTTAATCTTTGTTTTCTAAGTTGGTCCAGCAAGTTTTTTACACTACATCAGAAATATCTTCTGTTACTAGATTTCATCTTGAATCTCTTTAAGAAAAATGAAGATCAATACAGCAAGTTTGTTTTTTTTTCACATTTTCAATTACTTAAATTACAACTCTTGACATATTTTTATGTTTCAGGTTTAAGTAAGAGAGCTGAGATTCCAAAACTATGTGTACCTAAAGATATAAGTTATACTGTGATAGATATTGAGGAATGGCTGACGAGGACTTCAATGTTAATCTGGATAATGGATGTCGTGTTTACTAATGTATTTAGTCTACAGGAGGTGATCTCTTTGTTTGTTTGCTTAATAATTTAACATTGACGTTATGTAAAATAGAAATAATATAGTCATTATGATTCAAGAGAAAAGATAAAAAAAAATCAAGGAAACACAAATAATTAATATAAAAGAAGCAAATAAAAAAAAAAACACAAAAAAACTGTAAATTTGCAACCCAGATTCAAACATGCACAATAGGTGCACTGATTGCGCCAGCTTCCTCTAGATAGATTTCCATGGAGTATGTTTACATGGATATTCAGTTAAGAAATGATTGTTATGATTTTGGGTCTATAAAGAAATAACCTCAGTCATGAGGTGCATACTGCAGGTTATCTTCAAGTGTGCACCACAAGCATTGAGGTTATTTCAAACAGACCAAAAAATATAACAGGCATTACTTATAATTTAATTTTAGTATCAAAATATAACAAGTAAATCATGAAAAATAGGTTGATGATATCATAAACACATAACAAAATTTGGTATAAGACAATAGATAAAATTTATTATCCAATCAGAAAGCTTGTTTCTTCTGAAATTAAATTATGAAGTAAAATATTTCAAAAAGAACAAACAAAAAAGCTGAAAATATATTTCAGCCAATACGTTAATCATGGATGGTTTCATGGGTTTCTTAAATTTACTCAAAATTGGTAAGGCCAAACAAAAAATATGTCGGTTTCCTGCTACCCTTCCTATCCTAGTTTATTTTTTTCTTGCTGGTAGCAGGAAACAAAACTGTTATTTTTTTGGCCTGATCCAATCATCTTACTATAAGTTCTAGTCTTTTTAAGTGTTATGCAAAGTTCACATACATACGCCATGTATGTCAAGGATTTTTCAGTCTAAAAATATATTTTCATTCAATGTGCATGAAATTGATATTTGTATCTCTTTTCAAATGACCACACTACTTCATCACAGACATTTAAGAAAACTCTATTTGGAAAATTAAAGAACTATGCTTTTTGACAGTTATTTACTCCTGGAGTGTTCATTAATGAAATCATTTTAAATGGCAAACTGCTCTTTATCCATTTAGTTTTGATGGTAAAATAGGAGAAATTACACCAGTCTCTCAAATCGTTTTTGGCTAGGTTGAGCTATTGCAAATCGGTTTATAGAAAAGTGCATGTCAATTGGGCGGGCAGGGAAAATATTTTCAGAACATTTTTCTCAGCAAGTATAAATTACAGCCACTAGATATTTGGTACATAACTTCAGTATGGGGTCCCATATTGTGCCACATCAGGTCTGCCACACTTCTACTTCCTGTTTATGGCAAGGACCCATTTTTTTTCTGTATCACTCATCACTATTTTACAGGAATTATCCAGAAAAGAGGTTTTGTGTTCATCTATACATGTTCCAGTGATAACTCAGGCCAAATCCCTACCTGTGTCAACTTTGTTAGATAAACATGCTTTAGTGTTTCTTAATAATTATAACTTACCAAAGCACCTGACTACAGAATGGAGATTGTTGTTTTGTAATGCTATAAATGGTGATAGCTTTACTCAGCTTGTCAGACATACTGTAAACAAGGGACCAACATTGATAGTTGTGAAGGACAAAGATGGCTATATCTTTGGAGGATTTGCTAGTCAAGGATGGGAATCAAGACCCAAGTTTTATGGTACATTTGCCACAAGATTATTTTGACCTTTTAGATAATGGAAATAGCTATTTTTAAGATTCTGTCAAATGTACATATTGATTGGTACTAAATTTTACAGATTTTTAGAATGTTGTACAAGCACTTGTTTCTGCAGGAATTTTTTTGTGCATTTGTTGGAAAAAAGTGAAAAAAAATATGACAAATATAGCAAGTTTTTAGTGTATTTAGAATTAGTATCATTATCAGCCTGCTCACCTTTGACACATACTGCCATCTGTCTGTCTGTCCGTCTGTATTGTTAAACCTTTTTACACATTCTGTAATCAATTTCAAATGATTTAACTTCTGAGGTAAAACATTGATTTTAGAGGTCATACAGAGGTCCCAGTCACAGGGTCTTAATAAGTATTTTAAACATTTTTTATGAACACTAATTAAATCTACAATATTCATTTGTACATGCAAAGTCCTTTTTTCTTTTTCATAAAAGTTATGCCATCAACATCAGAAAATCACCCTCTGTTCTGTACTACACTTGATATGACAGTAAAAAACTTGTGGTAAACAGCACAATACAAACTTAAGGCACATATTTGGCCAAAAATCCAGTTATAGTATGTGATTGTTGGTTTTGCTGTAGGGGAAAATATACTAATTGTAGTCTCTTGATACTAGTATTTGGAATCCAACATTAGGTACAATTCCCATATCATGGGTTCAGATTACAGGCCTGTTGGATATCTACTTCCTTTTTTACGAAGTTGTGCCATTTTGTCTTTGACCCATTTTTTTTTCCTTTGCAGGATCTGAGGACTGTTTTCTGTTTACTCTAGCTCCACAGTATGGTGTTTTTACAACGACAGGATACAATGACAACTTCATGTACCTGAACCAGGGACAGGAAACGTTACCTAACGGGCTGGTACATTTATACTATAGTGAATCCTGTTTTAATTCTGAGTAAACTCAATACTTTTTAAGATCATACCAAATTCTGATTAAACCAGAAACTTTTTAAAATCATATAAAGTCTGTTCACATCAATTTCAATACAACTTGAACCTGACTAAACCAAACAACTCCTGAATAAACAGGGACAGGTTTTTCAGTCTCTGATGGGGATGGGTAGAAGGGACAGGTTTCACAGTATTTGCATAACAAAAATAATCAAACAAAAAATATATAGTTAACACGTTCTAATGTATTTGTATTTATAAGTTTATTCTTTTGAAAAAGAAATAAAATATGAAAGTACTTTTTACCAAATTAATATTGCATGATTAATTCTGAGTACAACCAATCTGAATTACTCACAGAAAGTGTTCATTTTCATATTCTAATTTTTTTTAGTATGGGTCTGCCTAAAAACCAGACAGGATGTGATTTATAATATCTCAAGATTAACAAAGAAACTGTATAAATACATCAGTTACATCCTGAAAACAACTCTTTCTTTGTGCATTTCCTTGGATCTGCTATATATATTGTGAAATATTTTTTTGGCTGTTTATACAACAGCTTGTAAAAACTTTGGCAGGAAATTTTCCCTTTCTTTTCTGTAGTATAATGTAACTAAATTTTAAGTGTTAATATCTCCAGTGGACAACTTTCATTTGCACATTTATTTTTGAATAGTTTCAATGAGGCCTGCTGAAGGATTTTCAATAGAAAAAATGTAAGAAATGCATGAATCATAAATCATAAGCTTCTGTTTGGTTATAAGGCAGAGCTGTAATTAACTGTTTATCTATCATCATAGGGAATGGGAGGACAATTTAACTACTTTGGGTTCTGGATAGACCAGAGTTTCAACAATGGTCACAGTAAAGCACAACCCAGATGTACAACATATGGAAGCCCACAGCTGTCAAAATCACCAGATTTTACAGTGGAGCTAGTGGAGGTATGGGCATTAGGTCCTGAACCAAAGAAAGATGATAGTGACGAGGAAGATGAAGAGGTTAGATATTTCATGGTTAAAACAGTTGCAGAATTTGTATACTGCTAAAATTGTTTTACAATAATTTAAATCTGTGGGATCTTTTTCATGCCTTAGATTTATAGCCTAGAATTGTTTTTACGAAAGAGTTATCAAGGGAACCAAGATTCTAGTGGAAATCAGAAGAATGTAATCCAGGGACAAAGACCAGACATGGAAAACAGACAAACACAACAAAGTAACTAAAATAATACATACAAAGTAACACAACTGTTTTATAGGTCTACATGATGAAATTATTCATTCAAATCTATCTGCTCTTAAGAGGTATTCAATAGTTTCTATTATATCTTAGTGTCATTTCTTATCTCCCAAATTTTTTTTATTCTATACATGTAGTACATTTCTTATAATTTATATATCCCATGAACAGGAGTTTTATGAAAAGCCACATGTTAATTTCTGTTTACTATAAAATTTTAAACAAGTAATCAAAAATAAAAATATGAAGGCTTTCCAAGCATGAATCATATTTTGCCACTTTTTCTTGCTTGCAAAATTAAAGAAATAGATTTTTTTGTGAAAATAAATTGGTTGACAGTATTTGATCCCTGCAAGGAGAGATAATTCATTGACCAAATTTGTGATCCCAGCACAGAGAAATAATTCATTGCCCAAATTCAGTCAAAAGGTTACTCTGTTAGCTTACTCCTAGCAGTTATGGTTTGTTAGGAAATGATTTATATAAAGTACCTTAATATAAATAATATTAATATTTTCCAATAAAAAACTCTTTTTCTTTTTTTGATAGAAACAGAAGAGTGTGTTAAATGATACGGAATCTAAAGCAATGTTAGAAATCCTCGGTAAACATCAACACAGCGAGGGAATGAGAGAGAGAGATGATGATGATGACATGACAGAGGAAATGAAGAAAAAAATGAACACTATACCAAAAATGTTATGATTAGAAGCTTTTCTTTTGTTTTATTACAATGAAAGTAATTTTATTTGTGGGTACCAATTTTTATAGTGAAGGGGGAAAATGACAGTTTATAGATTTTTGAATTTATTGTTTTGACAACCTATTGTAGGAAAAAAATGGAAAATTTCCTTTTGGGGAAGGTATTAATTTCCATGGTTTGCTAAACCCATGAAAACAATGAAAATTGGTACCCAACAAATAATAAAACATTTGGGGTATGTTACACCTTCCTCTCGGGTTCAGAGTAATGATAAGACTTTAAGTAAATGTAAGAGCTGTCCTTCTTGCAACACTTGTTTCATTATGATGTTGGGTAAATTCACCTATATATATGGGTGTATTAGATAAATTTAAATAAACAATCCAGAATTTTTTTCTCAGAGTTGCTTTGTAAGAAGAGATAATTTCTAACTGGTTTTATAAAATACAACTTTAAAGAATAATATTTTTTCACATTTCCCTGGAAAAGTGACAAAATTTAAGCTGGAAATATCCCTCTGAACCAAAGAATCACCAACACTAAGTTTCTATAACAAATATCGTACAATGTAATATATATAGTCCCTTTTTTTTTGTTGGACATTATTTTCACTATTTGTTGGGTGAAATGTATCTCATGGGTGATAATTTCATGGTCAGATGTCTTGACTCTCATAGTAGTCTTTATAAAAACCAGACGGGAGCTCATGTATGTCAAAAACCCATCAAATTCAATTTTATTGTTAACTCAGTAATTGTTACAGACCACATACAAAACTAGTCTTAGTTTGTCATTTGGTTCTTGCACTTTTGAGGTAAAAATTATATAGATTGTGTATGATATTGGCACATTGCAAAAGACCGTTCTTGATTCTGTTTAATTTGGTTGATTTTAGTGGGAGGTAAATGGTTTTCTCAGAAGTACAGATCTGAATACAGAAAGCACTATGTTACTAGGTATGGTATATATGTCAAAAAGAAAATAACAACCCCACTAGGATGAAAATGTCAGCCCAAGGCCACCCATTGGTCTTAAATGAATAACGAGGAACCCCTCATATCAAAGGGCAGGTAGCATTTGGCCCCAAAACATCATTTTACACAGGTACAGTAAAAGAGTTGCCCCTACACCAAAAAAGCATCATCTGTTCAGTGGGGTTTTTTTTATACCATGAATGACCTCTACATTAGGCACTGTCTGAATTTTATATGGAGTGGTACTTAACATCTTAACCAAATAAGACAAGGCAACTTCCTCAGCCTGGTTATCCTTGCAGGTATGTTGTTGTTGCAAACATCTAAAATTCCCTCGCGTCAAAATGTCCACCTTTACAGTAATACAAATATAAAAGTTTCTAAATAACTAAATCTGGAGTTTTCATTTTCATTTATATATTTATTTATATGTATCCAGTACTTGTCATGATGTATTTTTGGTACAAACTTGTTATGTTTATTATTATTTTTTAAATACTTTTTTTCTGTTTATTACTTATGCAATAAAGTTTCACTTCTCTTATGTTCTTGTAATATTAATGTATAATTTTACCTAGGCAAACCAATTTGCAAAGAAGAAATAAGTTTAACTGCAGTCAGGACTTGACTGTGTATGCCTGTGTGCACAAGGGTCAGACTAAAAGAAATAATGGATCTGTTTCTTGCCACTAGTAAGAAAAAATGAGCTAGTTTAAGAAATTATTTTATTTTTCAAAGACATTTTACATAG
Organism: Perna viridis; assembly: GCA_037379345.1. Classification (NCBI taxonomy): domain Eukaryota; kingdom Metazoa; phylum Mollusca; class Bivalvia; order Mytilida; family Mytilidae; genus Perna; species Perna viridis. The sequence goes on along the minus strand of CM074515.1, from coordinate 47,029,541 downwards.
AGTTAATGTAAAGACGATCTAGACTTTAATGGTGCTTTAGCCTAAATGGCCATAAAATATTTAGGATAGGCACAAATAAATAGGGTAGGTAGGGTAACAGGAAGCAGACATTATTTATTTTGGCCTCACTAGGTAATTGTTGAAAGAAAGATGTACACTTGAACTATTACAACATATGTTCTCATGGGAAACATAGGAACATATGTTCTCATGGGAAACACAGGAACATATGTTCTCATGGGAAACACAGGAACATATGAATAGGAATTACATTTGGACTATATTTCTGTGTAGTGTTCAGAAACAGTACAGAAGTTCCAGGCATGAACAAATCAAAAACCCCCAAAATATGAAAAACATATGTCTCCTGTGTATACCAATTAATTTGTACCTTGAAATAATATATCACATGAAGCATGATGTAACATGTACACAATTTTTACACAAACACACACTCCATTGACATAATTAACACACAATTTGCATAATACCAGCTTTCATGTTAATGCTTGCTGAAGGAGGATTACAGATGACACCGTTTCCTACTACAGGTTGAAAGTGAACCAAAAGAAGTTATGAAATAAGACTGAAATTAATACATAATGATTATTCTTAATGAAGTTGTACAACAACATAGTTCACTGTATGTGTAAGCTGATCTACAAGTATCACTTATATTTATCTAATGCTGAAAACTTTCTCTAACTAACATTATAGAAGATTATTTTACAAGAGTTCCAATGAATACAGCAAAATAAGTCTTAACTGAACCTTAATGTATATAAGTATACCGGCTACAAGCCTCATGCATTTGGAAGGGTGACAACCCAGAAATTTCAGGTTGGTACTGAAGACAGTTTTCAATATATGCAGGATTCAGTTAAGCCAGATTTCATTTTTTTCATACCCATAGTGTATAAAACATGCAATTAACAACTACTCTATAACAAGGCATCAGTAACTTTACAATTGCTCACAGCATAGAAAAACAAACTGCAATTGATATAACTTGCATTAAGTTACCATTGACAAGTTTTGTATCAATGAAAACAAACCTACTGCAGCACCATAATTTGATGCTGACAAGATAGAGAGGGTGGAACTAGGCTGACACAGACACAACATTCACATTTAAACTACACTGGGATATACAGGTAATGAAAACAAATATTTCTCATAAATTTCATCAAAATTGGTAAAAAATATTCAACATTCAACAATAAAACCTGCCATAACTAAACTTTTTTGGACTTAATTTGTTGGGTTCAGACAAGTACCAGGTTTATCAACAGTTCTGTTAACAGAAAATGTCTGGTTCAGGCAAGTACCAGGTTTATCAACAGTTCTGTTAGCAGAAAATGTCTGGTTCAGGCAAGTACCAGGTTTATCAACAGTTCTGTTAGCAGAAAATGTCTGGTTCAGGCAAGTACCAGGTGCATCAATAGTTCTGTTTAGAGCAATATCAAAATACAAAACATTCTAATACCATTATGATCTATACATTATCATACGCCATTTCATCCAGACAGTAGTGTTTTAAGTTTCAGACAAATCTGACAATAAAACAAAAGGCAGCACTTTTAACAAGACACACGAGATAAGAAACAGAAGTGCCTATATTTCTGTTTACCCATCTCTTGTAACAGATGAAACAAGAAAATGGTTATATCCTAAAAAGATATTGAACAGTAAAAATTTAAATAAATAACAATCACATGTAATACATATACACAATGTATATTAAATAAGATGTGATACAAATACACTATTTTATGGATGAGTAATCAAGGGGAACCAAGGTTATAGCAGTAATCAAAAGAATGTAATCCAGGGACAAAGACCAGATATGGAAAACAGACATACACAACAAAGAACATAGAGTAACTAAAATCATACAAAGTAACAAAAGCAAGTGAGCAACTCAGATTCCAGTAAAAACTGGGAGCGTGGACCAGGTGCACTGGTAGGGTGAATGCATGAATGTTTAAATACCAGCTCTTGATATATTTGTATGGACACAAAAAGTGTCCTACATGTATATATAACACACATCAATCAAGGTGAGGGTGGATTCAAAACCCTGAATCTGGAGGATGATGATGGACTTCAACATGAGGTATTTTGGATGGACATGGTATGTACAGTGTATATGCAATGTAATTCTATTATCAATTAAAGTGACAAAGAACCATATGTACATGTACACTTGCAGCACTGGGAATCAGTTTTGCAAATTGTTAATAGAATAAGTTTTTTTTAATTTTACATAGAAAAGTGAAAATATCTTATCAAACAGAAAATGATACAATGTACACAAAATGTACATTTTACCATAATATTACCCAATGTCACTCTGATCAAAAGCTACTTTTTGTTTTTTTTCCCTATAAACTGAAGACCAGTGTGCTCTTTGCATTCATCTCCATGTAAATCCATTTCTTTATCCCCCACCACAAAAAAACAAATACTACCTTTAAAAAAAGATAGCGGACGCAGTAAAATTTGTTTTAACGTATATTTTTCTGCATTTCATTCAGGAAATAACACATAGCATGCAATTTCAACTTTTGATACTTTTTCTTTTGAATGCCACTAAGTTATCAACATCTGGCCAATTGGGAAGCAGACTTGCTATCAGGTGATATGCATTTCCATGGAGGAGCGTCTTTAAGGACAAAGGGTAAAAAGCGGAACTATACCGACTGAGTCGGAAAAAGATAAAGAGCACAGGATTAACATTCCTATTTTCAAACACAGAAATATGCAAAATTTTTTTAGATATTCAGTAAAGAGTATTTCAACTTACAGGGACAGATTCAGGATTTCAGAATAGGGGGTGTAAATAGAATTAAAGGTTGAACAAAGTGAGTTATGACAATTCTATGGGATAGAAAAGAAAATCAAGACTCTCTCAAAATCAAATATTTTTCCCAATTTCAGGGGGCAGGGTGTACACTGGGTCTGCTCCCTATAAATCTGTGCCTGACTCATAAGCATTTGTATACAAGGAAATTAAATTAAAATAAAAATCATTTAACAACATTCTATGCGTCTTCTTCTGACAAAATACTGTATATCAAATAATGCCCAGCATGATTTAAATATAAAATATAAAAATATAACAAATACATAAATTATTATATTGAGCTATAGATCTCTGTACGATTCTGGCATGCCCAGTAATCACACTTTCTCAGATTATTTCATTGTTGATATGCTTTCAAAAAGAGTCAAAAACAATGCCTAATCTGTATCAAACAACAAAAATGAAGGATTTCATAATTTGAAAATTGGTTAAATGAACAGCAAATTTCTTACAGTTTTATTTTCCAGTCTTGACCAGTCAAAAATTATCTCTTTTCAGTGCTATCACATCACTTTTGTTTGTTTAATATGTGTTTTAATTCTATTTCACCAATACAAAGTTCTGCATGTATTTTTTTAGGTTTCACTGCATGCCTGATTCTAATACAAACTTTCTACATGTAATAGTTTCCACTCACTTTCAAAATTATATTTTCAATTAATACTGAAAAAAGTCACTACATGTAAGTTTGATCAAATTTCATGACTTAACTATTTACAGTCATTTTTTTACAAATTTGATCTTGTATTCAGACAAACCTAAAAAAAGTAACAAAGTGTGATTAATTTCAAAACTAATATTTAACATCTCTTTGAGCAGTCATAATGCATTGACAGTATGTTTACAAGTTCTATACCGTCACTGACTGAATCTAACTTTCTGTTGTGACATCATAAAAGCCAGATTGTTTAAGTTGCCAGGATGACACCTGCCTCGAATAAAAACATTATTTTTTCTTGCTTAAAACATCGTTTTTCTTTAAAATTTTGTAGCAGTATAAAGAAAATGACAGTGACTTGACAAAAACTTTGGTATTCAAATACGGCTCGAACCATTGAAAATGCTGGTGACATTTTCCTGCTGTTCTAAGCATCATTCTTTTATCAGTTTTATGTCAAGTAAGTACACTGTAATTGTCTATTTACTTGTACAAGTCAAGTGTATAACAAACCTTATCCCAGCTGCATATTAAATATTAGTTACCAGTACTATAAAACAATTATCGGAAATTTTTTTTTTTAAATCGATAAAAAAGCGTTGTCTTACTTTAAACTAAATAAAAATACTGTAAGCAAGAGAACAAAAAATTAATCACTGTTTCCATTCAAATTCTACAAACATAAACCCATACATTGGATTGTCTCCCTTTATAATTTTCATTTGCAGGAGTTCATGTATTTCTACATAAACAAGCTGGCTGGCTTTACAATGATATGAATGATTTTATTTTATTACAGTGAAACCAAAAAAACCTATCTAAACCAGACACATTTTGATTTTGATCCTTGGCATACCAAACACTTATTTGAACCAGTTTTAAAGTTCTTCAGTATAGACAGGTTTCACAGTATTATTCTCATACAATAAAAAAATACTTCAAACAATTAATATATCAATGGTCTACAGATAAAAAGTCATTTGATACAGCATTGTGCTTCCTGGCATAGCCTGTGTATACATAAAAATTCTCCAAAAAATAATGTACCTATATTCTTATTGTAAAAAATATAAAACTGCAAAGCTTGGTTTTATAATTACCTGGGGAGAACAGCACATTCAATTAACTACAATGTGAACAAGAGGAAGAGGATAATTGTAAACCTCTCCAACAAGTAGTTAATTTATGAATATGAAATTAATTACTTCAGTAACAAACTTTGATCTTAGTACAAAAATCTAAAACAAATTATGCACACTAAAAGCTTGATAGGACAAGTAGCACTATTATCATTAGCCTGAGTAAAGGATGTAAACCTAGGGTAAGGGACACAGCTCTTACAAATCATTGGAACATTTGTACTTATTATCTTACAATCATTTCATGAAAGCATCAAAGTAACTTGCACTAATTTCATTCTGTTTCAAAGGAAAGCTTGAAAGGCTGCGGTGAAATTGAATATGATACAAACATATCACTGATTTAAAGAGTTATGTCATTACTCTAAGTCTACTTCCTTAAGAACTATTTATTCTTGGGTTCAAATGTCAACTTTCCTTGCTCCCACTGAAAGGTTCTTAACAAATATGTGGGAAGCCTGTACAGACAAGCAGGATACCCTCGCTGATTAGGAGGAGCATTCTGGGCCACACAATGCCATGTACACGTATGTATGTTAAATGCTCTGATACAATGGAAGGTACCTTCCATATCTAAATCTCCAATAACAAGAATCTCTTCACCATCATACATAGCCCCATACACTTGGGAGGAGTCTGACATTGTACAGAGACCAGTTCCTCTTGTGTGCATCTGAGCCCAATAGTCATTTCTGGTTGAGTACACTTCAGTTCCACAAAACTTTATATTGTGGCCTCCATGCATGGCACTGGGGCATTCAATTCTCCTAAAACCTCCAAATACGTAAATGTCTTTGTCAACAGCTACAGCTCTAGCATCACATCTTCTCTCCCTCATTGGAGATACTGAAGTCCATGTTTGTGTCCTTGTATCAAAACACTCAACTGCCTCAAAAAGCTTTCCAACAGCACCACCGGCCATTACATATATCTTTTTGTCAACAGCACAACAAGATGACCAAACACGCTTCAAGTTCATGTCTGGCAACTGGGTCCATTTGTTTGTATAAATATTGTAAACTTCAACTGATGTTAAAGGCTCGGTCATATCATTACTGCCTCCAATAGCATAAATGTTGTCATCGATAGAAACTAAACCAAACCCAACTCGTGCATGGTTCATTCTAGGAAGATCAGTCCATTTGTTTGTTAAGGGATCATATTTCTCACATGTATTTAAGATAAGACAATTAGAATCCCTTCCTCCACAAGCATATAAACAGCCACCTATAAAGTAGTCATATGAAAGTCTTTAATTAACAACATTTTAATATATACATTTCCAAAAGTATAGCATCAATGTAAATGATTATGTACATGTATATCAATCAGATTTCCTTGTTTTAAAACTTTTAAAAATTATTTTAAGGTTCCATTGACTGTATTTTTTGCTATGGTGATTAGCTATATTCATTTTTTATATAAAATCTTTTAAACATTGTTTAATTGTTTATTTTTTTTAATATTCCATACTTTTTAAATGTAATGATCTACGAATACCCGTACTAATCTTGAACTTTGAGTATGTCAACAATTTATACAAGGAGATTTATATTAAGTATTATAATCTGAATAGGGTATGCAAGTCTCGTCACATGGCTTAGTGGTTTCATGAGAATGGGCCCTTGTCTACCATTAAAATGCATGGAGATGTATCATTTACATAAACTTGAATTCAGTAGTGTTCAAAGCAAGACATCTTTTTATTTAAAAATATGGACACAAAATGACAAATATATAGTTCTACATGATAAAATAGGTTAAGAAAAGCATAAAATAGAAGATACGGTAATACATTGTAATGCAGTGTGTTTAGATACCAGAAGAATCAATAAAATGCAGATTAGTTTTCGGGTTTCAATTAAATCTACATGGGAAACTTACAAACCCTGTGTGCAATTAATAAAGGTTAATAATGTCCGTTACTATAATGAAGTCCTGTCTACTCACCAACATCAACAATTCCATGTCCTGTTCTCTGACCATTAAGTGGTGGCAGATCTATCCAAAGACCAATACCATTAGTACTACGTTTGTTAGGTACTAAGCATCTGACACACGACTTTATTTCAATATCATCTTGTTTCCTGAAATTAAAACAGAAAAGGTACTTCTCAAGTACATAGTTTACTTTAAAGTTTATGCTCAAATCATATATTGCAAACTTACTTATACAAACTTAGACACTTACTCACATTGTGAGTACATTGTAAGCCAAACATAGGAATCCCCTTTTTGTTGGGAACCCAATTTCGTGGTGTGGTTCACCTAGAAAACCATGAAAACTGCTACCAAAGTAACAATAGTACTTTCACAGTAATGAGGGAAAATAATTATTATTTGAATACTGATATTACAATTTTACAAAATTTGGCTAAACCAATAATTGTACTACTTTGGTAAGAGTATTTTCCCTTGTCAAAAAAACATACATAGACATAGGCCCCTCTCCACCTGCTGCTACAATAACATCAGTAAAGCCTCTGCATCGTCTGTCTTCTTCTTTTCTTTCAGGACTTTGTCCATGAGTACTTAGGCAAGCATAAAACTCCGGATCTGAGGAACATATCCTTTCCAGATATTTATGAGGTAGTTGTACCACTCTAACACACTCTCGTACAATTTCTTTTGTCTCCTCTTTCCGTGTGTTCTCATCAAATTTGTTCCACCTCAAAATGCTGTTGAAGACATCTTCCTCTGATCTTACTATCAAAGTATCTCTCTTCAATATTTCTCTCAAATCTTTGGCTTGAAGTCGTAAAAACTCTTCACAGTGGCTAATGTCCCTTAAAATATATAAACAAAAACACATTAGCAATTATGCAGTGATATCTACCTTAACTGATCCCCTTATGGACGGTAGAATTTGTTTAATTTTAACAAGTGTTTGGTTCACAAATCAGGTTAAAAATACATTTAAATTGATATAAATAGACTTTAAGAAAAGTCTAGTCCAGACCAGTTTTTTACACATTATTTTTTATTAAATTTTGATAAAAATAAATTCTACTGCAAGCTACCTAAAATGTTCATCAAGGTAGCAAGATGCTTTATGGTGTACCCATGGACAAGAATACAAAGCTGAGAATTCTCGGATCCCTATACAGTTCTGTGGGCTAATACACTGTTCGATGTATTCACAACATAAAGCTTTTAGGTCTATCAGGAGAAGCAAATCTGAAGCTTGTAACATATCCTGTATGTTTTCATCACAGAGGCTGATGTTGGAGGTGTAAATATAATCTAGGATGGTCTGGAAAGTTTCTTCACTAATCCCCAAAGATGTAAGATCAACTGTGGATGGATCTGCCGAAGGACTATGTGTTGAGTCATCATAATTGAAGACTAGTCTGAAAAAATCATGTATGAAATCCATTTATGTCATATCAGAGAAGAATGATATATTTTAATTGGTTAAAACATTGTCATGTGACATTCATTAATAGGCCTATAAAATGTCAAGATGAAATGATCACAGGGCAATACCACATGGTAATACCCTCATCAGATAAATACAATACCACATGGTAATACCCTCATCAGATAAATACAATACCACATGGTAATACCCTCATCAGATAAATACAATACCACATGGTAATACCCTCATCAGATAAAAACAATAGTTGTTTATGTAGAGGGCATTATTGATAAATTGACTGTCCCTGGAAAGTGATATAGCCAGGGTTTCCTCTGGGGAGATTTCATTTTGAGCAACCACATGAGCCAAAAGCAATTTTTGTTATCAAGTATAACTGCATATCTTTTTTTCTACTAAAACACACCTACATGTAATTAATGATTTATTTTACATAAGTAACAATTGTATAAGTTAATATATCATAGTGAACAAGATTTTCAATCAATATTGGTTAAATTCTTTGATATACATGTACATTGTATAGAAACAAGACATTTAACATTATGATGAATGCATACCAGTTTGAAAAAAAAATCAAAATGGCTTGAAGAGCTGTTAATTTTTATAGGGCAACTTGCAGCCGAGTCTGATGATGCCAAACATGCCCCATGCTTGACTTTTATTGCATTTAACTTCCATAGTTACAGGACAACATCTCCAGTATGTATAAACAGAAAGCAAACACAAAAATATAAATTAAAGTTGGGTTTGAATGTACATATATACATGTACATATTTAAGTATTTATAATTAACATGTCAGCAGAAATAAAAGTATTTGATGAAATGAATTCAATAAGTGTTTCGAATTCTCATACAGATCTTGAAAATATCAGATATGCCTGTCACATTTATGGGACAATTTATGCTTGATATTAAGTTCTTTGAGAGAAACTGTTTTTACATGTACATGTAACTTGTACATTCTTTAACCTAAACTGAATCAAAATTGGAAGGGGATTTTGGTCCTTTAGTTCTACCCATACACAGGGTGTTTTCAGACTACAAATGTATGTGACCAGAATCGTAACAAAACTATTCCAAATCTGTGTCACACCTAAAAATTGTTAATCATAAAGCAGAAAAATAAAAATCTGAAATGCAGCTAATTCTATCTTATTTTACCAGCACAATGGTATTTCATCAATTATGTAGATGTTTCAATTACCAAAGAAATCATGACTTGATTAATATCATGATGAAGTTTTAAATAATAAGATAGGTTTGATAGAAGTGGTTTAAGGAAGTAGACCTAAGGTAAGGGACATAACTCTTGAAATCAGTGATATGTTTGTATCATATTATATTTCACCAGAGCCTATCAAGCTTTCAATTGAAACAGAAGTAAATCAGTCCAAGTTAATTTGATGCTTAAACAAGATTGATGTAAAATGCTGAATACAAACAATCCAATGATTTGTAAGAATTGTGTCCCTTATCCTAGTTCTACCTCCTTAAGATTATTCTTACTTCTAACTATATTCATTTCTTTAAATGTAATGATTAACATTTATTTTGGATTGCCTTTTATTGAAAAATTACCTTTAAAAAATGTCTATGTATATTTTAGATAATGACATATAAATTGGAAGTAAATATTTATGTACATGTAATACAATGAAAGTTTTTTGTTTTTAAAAAGTGGCTGAAAGAACATAAAAGGTAAATATAGTATTAGCCAAAACGTCAGATGACAAAATGTCTTCCATTGTGAAATGTACACTCCTCAAAACATTCACGTTTCCCATTTTAGCGTTCATGCATCGTTTATCGTGCGTTTACACATTGTTTTGTGTTCTTTTAAATGATTGCTAGGAGTGTCCGTTTAAACAAATGATAAAAGCGTACATTCATTTTTGTACTTTGATCATTTCCTTGCTTCAACTTTTATTTTATATTTTTTTGCTATTATTAATTCATATATTTTCATTAATTCTATTTTTTCTTTCTTTATTATTTGTTAATATTATTATTTTTCATTTTTGTCTACCATGCATTTAAATACACCCTATGAGTGTTTGTCTTTCGCGCATATAGGCACACACTATAAGTTTTTAACCACTAAATTGCATAATTGCGTGATCAAATCACATGAGATTTTTCTGGGAACTTTAGTATGGACCAAAATGTGTAACCTGTACCTGTATGTATCCATACCAACTCTTCCTTGTATCCAAAAAAGTAAATGCTGAATTGTTCAATACATTGTATAACAAAATTTCAAGTTCTGAAAAATGCATGTATCAGATATGCAAAAGTCTGTTTCAGTTCATTCCTAGCCATGAAAATGGTGTATATATTTCTAATATTTACTGTTTGACCATTTTTCTCACTTTCCTGTCTGAACTCCACCCTTTCCCAAAAAAAACTTCACTAAAAGACAGGGTAAAGTTTTGAAAGAATTTGTATAGTTTAACAAGAATTGTCCAAGTTTAAATTTCCTACTGTATGTAAAAAAAAATATCATAAAGAGTAGTGATGGGCAATCAGAAATACAATGTATTTTATAATATATTATCAGAAATAAATTTGGAAAGGATATAATCATTTATTAATCAGTTATAATTGAACAGAAAATAATTTCATAATTTTGAAGTATGAGTGACGTAACATTAATAACAGAAATCAGCAATAATGCATTCGGTTGGAAGCATGCTACATGTGCACACATATACATGTATATATGGTTCTTTAGTATCAAACATTCTACTAACAGGTTTTCTAAAACCTCACACACTACTACACAGATATTTAAGAATTTTTGGGAAGTATATATTTATGTACATGTAACTGAAAACAAAAATTAACTTAAAATAATTATGCAAAGAGGCACATTAGTGGTAAACATTTATCTGATTTAATTTCAAATAATAGATTATCAAGATAAAATTTAGTATCATAGAAGGCCTATTTGGATTAGATAAATCCATTTATTGATTAATCGTAACATCACTAATATAATAAGAATCTTATGCGATTTTCATTTATCATCCTTGAATACTTTGATAATAAAATGGTGTTCTAATCAAGGTTTTTTTTCAGGATTTTGAAAGCTTTAGTCAACTTTACGTGAAAAATTTTAGTGGTATATTTTTTAAAGTAGTATTTGCATCGGGCATAAGATATTTCAATATCATCTGTTATTTAGAGTACTGTGAAAAGACATTAAATAAAACTTTGTAAATTGCATATGAATAAAGCACTTTATTTTTTTCCCCTACATGCAACCATGTTTCCCAGACAATCCCAATAGCATGTCTGAGATTTAATAAAAACAGAAACTCCCCATCCTTTAAAAATCATCAAAAATAGAAATTATTTTACACTTTTATATTTAATCAGAGACCATAGAATCTAAACATCCCTGAACTAATTTTAAATGTCTTTAATATTGGAAGAATGCTGTTTTCTGCATGGCCACCCTTTATAGAAACACAAAAATTCATCTAGCACAGTGTAGACATGGATACATGTATGTACATTTGTACTGCCATAACATGCATCAGTACTACATGCATTGAACAGATATAAATATTTTAATTAAATGGTACCTCATGAGATTATATTTTTAGCACAATTTCAAGTGTGCCACTGGAATCAGGACCAAATTAATGACAAATTTATGTCATTATTTCCCAATTGTATTAAGTATTGGTCTCTGAGGAGTTCATTGACAGCATAAATGATATTTTCAAGGTCGTAAATATTGCTGACATGCAACTAGTGTATCCGGGGTAGTGACCAAATTACCTACATTTGGTTTACACTCAAATTCGATGTACAAAATTTTTTTTTTTTAAATTTGTCAATTCAAGCCTACTAGTCACGATATTTTGTAAATTTGTAGAAACTAACAGTTGGATATATCACTTAGATGTATAATTTATAAAGAAATGAGTGAAACAGTAGTGCCACCTACCAAATAATACAACTGAGAAATACTGTAATACCAAGAGTTAAATTACATGAATGTTATTAAATAAAAAGAGTGTGGCTGCTCATCCAGCATATGTGGACGGGGAGCCTCTTCAGGCTAATCATCCACACATCTGGTTTGCATCAATAACATACAAAATTGTGACAGAAATGCCTGATTCATTACAGAAATATTGTCTAACTTACCTGCAAATGTACAACTCTTGATAGCTTATCACATTTAATAAACTGGATAGTTTTCTATTCATGTTATATACTATTCTGGCTGTATATTTGATAGTGGGAGCAAGCCCCTGTGCTTGAAATAGGATGGATTTTATTTTGGTCATACAAAGAACAAGTCACAGAAGTTATGATGACTGGTGCAAAATTGGATGCATCGTAAACCTTGGGCTGACATTTTCATCTTGGTGGGGTTGTTGTCCCTTTGACATATCAACTATACCTATTCTTGTTATATTTGTTTAAAATAGTCTTTCAAGTTTGTCAAAAGTGTATTTTGTCTTTATTCTGACTGATTTTTAATCAATATTTTTGACATCAATAATCCTCACATTTTCCATATTAATAACGTACGTGTAAGTGAAGCATTAATTACTCAAACCTGATGTGTAGACAATAAAAAGAGGCTCCTCTTCCCCAAATGCATGGACGAGAAGCCACTATATGCAAGACAAACCAGTGTCAAGCGTGACACTTACATTGGCTCCCTTGATTACTCTTACATAATACAACACAGTATTAGGGTATGGGGGAAAAGTTCGTAAGGTAGGGGTCTGCATCCACAACTTAAGATTAATTACAGAATCATAAGCGTCTATAAAGAGGGTTTCAATGCATTTTGTACCTAAAATAATGACTTGCTGCTGCAAGAACATTCTTTTGAACAGGTATTCTAGAATTGCAGATGACTACTGTGCCATCACAAAAACGGAGAATCTTTCTATTTTCATTGAGTGCTGAAAGAATTCTTTTAGCATGTCTGTCTGACGTGAAGTTGGGCGAACTCTGGGCCAAAGTTCCAACTTCGGCCGCATTCATCTCCAGCTGTTTGTTTGAACTGGTTACTTTCCCGGTCACAAAACAAGGAACCAGTGAAACATATATTAAGATGAAGTGTTCATATTTGATGAATTTTCACTATAATAATACCGACACATCCGTTTTTTTTATTTAGACATATTAATTTTTGTAATTTATGCTGTTTTTTCTTGTTTTAATTTATTGTTAAGACGAATCCTTCTTTCAGGTTATATCACTTGATTTAAACAATGCAAGGTGAATTAATATTTGAACTGGTTTAGCAAAAAAGAAAAACAAGTCAAAGGACCAGATAGATGCATATTTTTTGCGGTCTATGATTGACTGGTTCGTATCCTTCTAAGTTAAAAAAAATCATACAAATTCGCACTTTTCCTCATTGATTGAAACGTATTTTACTAATAACTTGGAAACAACTGTTATTCAGACAAAAGCCTACTATTGTGGTGAACTAAAAATAAAGACATGATACTTTGATAGCCAGCGCCAGTTTAATAGTGAGATAAGAGCTTGCTTGAATGTCATAAAACTGACCATAAATGCTTTGTAATTTAATATTTAAGCTACAAAATATGGGTCTATTACCATATAGAGCTTCTATATACTAAATTACTTAACATGTGAAAATGAAAGTAAGACTGCTGGAACTCATAGGGTCTGTAAGTCTTGACGGTTACTCTTGTTCTAGTTTCATTTTCCTTACCTGAATACAATGTATCTCAGGAATACAAATCAGCAGTTGCCCAGTAGCCCATGGCTAACTGATTTTTGCATGGGCTACCAAACTTATGGGTAATATTAAGTTTGAAATATAGAAAATATTGCACAAAAATATGGTCTGGACTACCAGATTGTATTTATATGTACTAATTTCTCACCCTGTATGATGTAACTGATGTAGAATGTATTGAAATCCAAAGGCCAGTCTGCATTTTTTTGTCAGTAACAAGTGGGAGACATCATAGGGCATTCAGAATATTTGTAAAATCATCAGAATATACTGGTCTGGTTTCAGCATAGAATGCATGGTTTTATCTAGATACTTTCAACCGGAAGAAACTTTTTTGAAAATAACATAGACATCTTATAAACATTTTGTCTAGCCTGCATTTTAGCTATTTCTGAAGATCCAATTTACCTCAATGAAGTCTTTTGCATGGACGAAAGTTTCTCTCGTCTGAATATAGCTGAAATATTGCTGCTCAGACATTAAACCCCAACAAACAAACAAAACGAACGAAAGTTTCTCAAGTGTCAGTATGATGAATATTTAGACCAAATTCTATGCATTTAAGTGCAAGCTTCACTGGCTTATCATGTGGAAATAGATATTTGTCTTTTTTATTGGAATTTTTACACAAAAATATGTATTGCTTTTATATACCAAACCAAATGCCCTGAAAATGACAAATCTTGCATTTGAATGGTAGACTAAGACCTATTCTCATGAAACCATTGAGTCACATGACGAGACTTACAAACCTTATTGGTAATGTTCAGTGAAATACATTTTAGTGCTTTCTAGTTATCTTAGCCATAGAATGTTTCGGTCACAGTTATAATCAGCCATCTTTGCCATGGTTTTTAATATCAATTAAGTAATTTGCATTTGATTCATCATTAAATATATTATTCATTATCAACATGCTTCTTTTGTGGGAAAATAGCTTCATTGGAATAAAAAATGTCTTCTGCATTATTTCTGGTATTCGAGAACGGTAAAAAATCTTTAATACATTTTAAGCTCACCTTGCCAAAGGCCATGTGAGCTATTGCCATCACTTGGCATCCGTCGTCGTCCATCGTCATCATCTGTCGTCGTTGTTAACAATTATACAAAACTCTTCTCCTCTGAAACTACTTGACTAATTAAAACCAAAGTTAATATGAATGTTCCTTGGGGTATCCTGCATAGAACTGATGTGGGGATTTTTGATTCGTCAAAAAACATGGCCGCCATTACTAAAAATAGAACATAAGGGTCAGACGGTAGTTTTTCACATATACATGTATCTGCTAAACTGTTAGGTTTAGCAGAATTTTGAAAGTAAAAGTGTTCAGCATGATGAGATCTATCTTTGGTTAAATTTTGGTTTTAATCCATTAAGCCATGTTGGAGTTATTGCCCTTTTTCAACAATTTTTGCTATTTTTAATGTTATTTCTTTCCAAAATCATCTCCTCTGACACTATTGGACCAATTGAAACCAAATTTGATATGAATGTTCCTTGGGGTATCCTGCATAGAACTGATGTGGGGATTTTTGATTCGTCAAAAAACATGGCCGCCATTACTAAAAATAGAACATAATGGTCAGACAGTAGTTTCTCACATACATCTCCTAAACTGTTAGGTTTATCCAAATTCTTTCAATAGCTGAAATGATCCATATTACTAGGACTACAAAAGTCATCAGACTCCTTGTAAGATTTATTGCCCTTGAAAGGGGAAAAATTGCTTTTTTTTTTAGAAGTTTTCAGTCAGTATCTTGAAAACTATGATAAATGTAGATTAAAAGAAACTTTCAATTGTTGAAAAGATCTTGTGACAGTCCTACCAAAGACTTTTTTAGTCAAAATTGTTGGACAACTTCTTGTTTAATTTATTGCCTTTGAAAGGCAAAATTCAAGAAGATGAGCGATTCAGGCTCCTGGGAGCCTCTTGTTTGTATGTATCATTACCTTCGTTAGATATGATAAAATAACTTAAATTCATCATTGAAAATAAAACCAATGTCACCAACTAAAAAGAAAAAGTTTGCACTGAGCAACTTCTCATTTAATTTGAACTGGCTTGTTACCCCATTGAAAGATTTTAAAAAAACTATATATTTTTTATCGTTTGAGAGATGCACAGATAAGAAGAATATATGCTATATAAAGTTACAGAAATGTCTACAGAAATATAAAGGGTAATGCTCACCCTTACATGAGATGATTGAACGACCCCTGAATTCAAGGAAGCTTGCCTTCCAATATTTACATAACAATGCTGGTACATGTACACTCCTTGAGAGGTTTAGGTTTGCTGCATGCACAATGCCTAAATGCAATTAAAGTGTATGTAAACAACTTTGGAAAATAAATGAAGCCATAATATGATAGTTTCAACATGATAACAAGTAGTTATGTAATATGATTGTTTTTGAATAAAAATACTCGTGACATGATAATTAAAAGGCTCCATAATCTAATTACCTGAATAATTATCATGAGCTTACTATTTTTTTACTAACCTACTTATAACATGAGAAATTTTGAAAATTATGATATAAAATAAACTTTTTGTACCTTTTTTATATATATAGATTTATTCTGATATAACTATAAATTGGTATACATAAAAGCAGATAATTTGAATTCAAAGCATTGTATAGATGTTGGGGAGAATTTTCACTGAGCATTGCGGAAATTTTGAAAAGTCCATGGCCATTTATCAATAATTCAAATAAATTTACAGTTTTCGATCTGTACTTTAAGTTTTTTACATAAAAAATGTGTTGTCACAGATATGATGTATATCGATACAACTCCCACAGTCACACTGCCGTGTATCAGGGACTATAAAATTAAAGTCCCTGAGCACATGTTGCTTATGTTTGGAGTCCAAACATTGGACATACCGTTTGCATGTAACACACCCAAATGACATGGACCATGTGGTGAATAATGAATTGTAGCAATTTGGGATCCTTTTTATGTTACTTGATAGAAACTTTAAAAGTACTTCTTAGCCTAAGACTTAGACAGCTTATTCAGTAATAACAATATTTGGTCGTGCTACCCTTCCATCTCTAGTTATTACAGTTACACAGCTTGGGTAGTTGTTCAAGTAAATAAATTATCTCTGTTGTTGTTTCGTAAATTTAACTGTTTTTTTTTCTCATTAGTTTTTAAGAATTAAGTAATTATTTGTTTATGTTCATCAAAGACCTGAATGGTAATGACTCTGCTTATCAGTTCTGTATTCATCTTTTTTTCTACTGATGAAAAATGCTTTTTTGGTCAATAATTATCATAATTTTATAAGTTTACCACCGTCATCCATCTTTATTTTACTTAAATAAAGAATTTATGTTAAATTTATAAATGTATACAATATTTAATAAATGTATGAGACAACTATGACCGAAGTGACAGTGGTCAAGGTAGTAGAGTGGCCGAGACAACTTGCAGTGCATTTTAGTAGATGATAAAAATGATACTGTTTATTTTTTTTCTTTTGTACCGTAGCAAGATGAGTGCAACAGCGTTAGAATATTCCAGAAGCCTGACGCTGTCTGACCCAGAAAAAAATGCTGTGTTGATTATTGGTCAGCCAAAATATTTGTCAAAAGTCCAATTCAGTAATATCAAAGTTAAGTTAGAGCCAAGAGTAAATGAAGAGGTGAGTTATATAAACCCAAAAAGAAACATGGGCAAAAACTCAGAATAAAGGATGGCTATTTAAAACACATTTACATGTACAAATGTAAAGCAGGGTGGTTTAAGGGTTATTTTTGTTCTTTATTCTCATTAACCCATTTTGCCCTGTGCAGGTCCAGGTGTCCAAAGAATAGTCCCGCAGCAGTGTGAAGCTTGTCGTAAGAGGCGACTAAATAGTGCTCAGAACCCTAGCCGGGGGCTCACTCTGCCCACAGAGCAACTGGGTTGTGTTCCCCTGGTGGTAGAATAGGGTACCCCTGGCGTGTAACATGCTGGGGTTGTCAGGCTATAATATGGAGAACCTGACCTCAAACCATAGTGGTGCACTGTGTTGGGAAAGATGCCACGTTCCTCGCACGTTAAAAAACCCTACTGTGGTATTCTTCCAGAGTAGGAACCATAGGGCTCTGCCGCAGAAGGCTAAATTGCCTGACCCTACCCACTTCTCCCTATTTCCAGTGGCAATCAAAATTTGTTGACCCCTTTATCCTTGTGTCCCATCCCATTTTTCATTTCATCATCGTTTCATGTTCATTATATCATCCACTTCATGTTCATCGCCTGAATATAGCTGAAATATTGCTGCTCCGGCGTTAAACCCCAACAATCAATCAATCAATCAGTCATAAACCCTTTCCACTGTGTAAGGCCAAGTTATGTTCCAATTGGCAAAAATGTGATTAATATACGATGTACATTTACATAAACATGTGTATGCATTAATGACTGTACAGTTTTGAGGGAGTGTTTGAAATAACAATCAACATGATGATGCAACTATCTATTAAAAATGGTTCCATGATAAATTGGTCAAATTACATGTATAAATACATATACATTGTATTTTTTTTTAAGTATGAACCAGTACAGCAATATCTGTGTATGTGAACTTTTCTCAAAATTCTTCTCTGCTAAAATTTCTCTATAGCTAGATTTAGTAGATTTTCTTTACTAATTTAATTGATAATGAATGTAAATTACATGAGAATGCAAAGAATATTACATGATTTATGTTCCCTTTCACACGAGCAGTTGTTTTATAATTCAGCTTTCCAATCTTTTGTCTTTCTACTAATTTGAAGGAAACAATTAAGGTGGAAACTTGATTATTAAGATTGCTCTGCTCATTATGTCAAATGTTGACATCAAATTTACTAAAAATAGTAGGATTACTTTGGGTTACTTTGAACTATATTATTTGTTACATTTTGAAATATTCAAAGTATGAAAGTATGTCAAAAGCAGTGATAAGATGTTTCATATTCTTTATTATTATTTTTCTTTGCAGACCTTCAAGAAAGCCTTAGCATCTAATTCTGATGTTTGCTCCTTGTGGCTTAACAATGCCACTCTGGCTCAGCTTCCAGTTAAGTGTAGCCGACACAATGCACCATCAAGATCTCATGCATTGACTAAAATGGTGAAATCCTGCCTCAGAGGAGGTGATGAATATGTTGTTGTAAGTTATATAGTGGTAAAATAGGTACATTTGTTCAACTCAGATCTTAACTTAAGATTTTAGCTTTTTATGCATACAGTATATACTGAAAATAAATATTGTACATGCCTAGGCCCCTGAAAAAAAGGTAAATGTACAGAAAGTCACAGGACAAAAAGTCACAATTTTGGTTGGTGAACAATTTGCAGGAGATAAAATCACAAATCATAGTACATAAAATAAATATTGAGGTATAATATAGCATTCATGGAATATAAAGTTATACCTTGCCACATAATGGTGAAAAAGAAGGATGTCAATTTCTAAATGGCCTAACTCAAAACTACATTTTGGGATTTTGAAAAAAAAAAAAAATGAACCTGTTTTTTTATGATGCTAAACAACTATGCGAAGTTTAAAAAAAAACAGTTCATTGATCCGTTTTCAAGTAATCATCTGGAAACAGTTGAGGGACAAACAGACAGATGGACACGGAACTTTTCGGAGGGTATCACATAATACCTCGCCACTTAGTGTGGAGGGGTATACACATAATACATTGCCACTTAGTGTGGAGGGGTATACACATAATACATTGCCACTTAGTTGGAGGGGTATACACATAATACCTTGCCACTTGGTGTGGAGGGGTATACACATAATACCTCGCCACTTAGTGTGGAGGGGTATACACATAATACCTTGCCACTTAGTTGGAGGGGTATACACATAATACATTGCCATTTAGTGTGGAGGGGTATACACATAATACCTTGCCACTTGGTTGGAGGGGTATACACATAATACCTTGCCACTTAGTTGGAGGGGTATACACATAATACATTGCCACTTAGTGTGGAGGGGTATACACATAATACCTTGCCACTTGGTGTGGAGGGGTATACACATAATACCTTGCCACTTAGTTGGAGGGGTATACACATAATACATTGCCACTTAGTGTGGAGGGGTATACACATAATACCTTGCCACTTAGTTGGAGGGGTATACACATAATACATTGCCACTTAGTGTGGAGGGGTATACACATAATACCTTGCCACTTAGTGTGGAGGGGTATACACATAATACCTTGCCACTTAGTGTGGAGGGGTATACACATAATACCTTGCCACTTAGTCTGGAGGGGTATACACATAATATCTTGCCACTTAGTGTGGAGGGGTATACACATAATACCTTGCCACTTAGTGTGGAGGGGTATACACATAATACCTTGCCACTTAGTGTGGAGGGGTATACACATAATACATTGCCACTTAGTGTGGAGGGGTATACACATAATACCTTGCCACTTAGTTGGAGGGGTATACACATAATACCTTGCCACTTAGTTGGAGGGGTATACACATAATACCTTGCCACTTAGTCTGGAGGGGTATACACATAATACCTTGCCACTTAGTTGGAGGGGTATACACATAATACCTTGCCACTTAGTGTGGAGGGGTATACACATAATACCTCGCCACTTAGTGTGGAGGGGTATACACATAATACCTTGCCACTTAGTGTGGAGGGGTATACACATAATACCTCGCCACTTAGTGTGGAGGGGTATACACATAATACCTTGCCACTTAGTGTGGAGGGGTATACACATAATACGTTCCTCCTTCATGGGGTATTAAAATCAATGAAATAACACCATTTTTTGTTTTTGTTTTGATAATCCCCCCAAACATGTTTTGATAATCCCCCCCAAACATGTTTTGTGACTTTTTGGGCATATTTTTACTAAAATCAAGACTGAGACTTTTTGTCTGTGATATTTGTGCATGACTTAATGTTCTGCAACTTTCTGTCTGTCATTCATTAAAAACACTGGATATTTATTAAAAATGGCCATAGACCTAGAATTGTATCTTTGTGAATTGAATTTATTATTCCACTTTGATGTTATTTCTTTTCGTTACGGAAAAATATCAAGTATTTCAGATTTCTTTCTTAAATTTTCAGTCTTTTCAATAAAAGTTAATTATACCTAATGACCAATGTCTATATATTTTATAAAATAACTGACAGATTTAAGGTTTAAAAAATATATGGGGTTCCTTAAAATATTGTTAGTATATATTTTTAAGTACTAATCCATATAAAATTCAGATACTGCTATGGTAAATGTGATTCATGGTGTGGAAAAACTCACCTAGCGAATACATGTAATAATTTTTTTTTTGGCAGAGACATACAGCATACTTTTGTGTAACCCTTTCAGCAAGCAAATCTGGATAGATTTATCTCCCACATATCAGCCAAACCAAGAAATTAACATGTAGCTTTAAGGAAATAAAAAATGCATAGAATATAATATAGATTCTTACAAAGACTATTACTTAAGGAAGTAGACCAAAGGAAAGGGACACAACTCTTACAAATCATTGGAACGTTTGTATTCAACATTTTACATCAATTTCATGTAAGCATCAAAGTAACTTGGACTGATTTCATTCTGTTTCAAATAAAAGCTTGATATGCTTTGGTGAATTTAATATGATACAAGCATATCACATATTTTAAGATTTATGTCCTTTACCCTAGGTCTACCTCCTTAATATTAATGAATTTGGTGAATTTAAGATGGAAGGTGTTGTCACTAACTAACATATTACAATTCAGATTGTTTGTGAAAAGAAAGATGTAGTTGCCTTAGGCTGTGCTGTTGCCAGGGCTCTTCCTCTCTTCAATGGTAAATCAACCAAGGGTCCACCCCAGACAGTAACTGTAGAATATCTCTTGGTCAACGAAGACAGCCAGACTCCATTGTCTCAATCAGAGATTGAGTGTCTCTCTGCCCAAGCCTATGGCATCAGATTAGCAGCCAAAATTGTAGACATCCCATGTTCTGATATGCATGTTGGAAAGTTCCTAGAGGTTGGTATTGGTCAAAAGATTAAAATGTTTTACATGTTCATTGTTTCAGAAGTGGATATTGCTGCAAAAATTTGGATCTAACTGTTGGAAATTTGGTCTTATTTTTTGTGTTGTAATTTAGCAGGTTTTGTCTTACCTAAATATGACTTGTAAGTATTACATGTATATTGAAAACATGAAATAAAACTGAGATTGCTCCATTACAGCTTTGAATTACATGTATATGTAAAAAATGTAGGCCGGACATCATATTTGATTTCAACAGTAATTTGGAAAAGTTGATTCAGATAACAGTATTCATGCATAGATCATGTCTTTTGACATACCACAAATTGTTGCAGTATTATTTTCAATGCTGGCTATTTCCATAACCTTTCATTTTAATCAAAATCCTACAAAATTTCCTTACTTATTTTGATTTGACTCTTTTTTGCTCTCTTTATTTAGGAGGTCATGAATGTAGGGAAAGAGTTAGGAATAGAGCCCATGGTAATACGAGGAGAAGAATTGAACCAGAGGGGATTTGGTGGTAAATATACCAGTACTTCGGGAGTCACAAAGTGGGTTGTAAACATGAAAACATGTTGTCAATCCACCATTCATTCCAGCCATCTGAATTTGGGTGCAATTATCTTAGTCCCCAATGGATGGATTTATTTCTAATTTGGTGTGTGGTTTCATATAGATAAAGTTTATGTTGTAAACGATTTTGGATGCTGTCTGATATCAAATTCCTGTTTGAGTGGGGGTATATCTAGCATGACAATGTGTGCAACTTCATTTTGTTAATGTTTCTTAGACCGGTTTGTAATGTTCAATTACTCATTCAAACCCCTAATAGAATAATATGCATATGTTTATAGTGATATGAAATTGTATGCTGGACATTAAGAAGGTAGACCTATGGTATTGGGGACACAACTCTTACAAATCATTAAAACGTTTGTATTCAGTATTTTACATCAATCTCATGTAAGCATCAAAGTAACTTGGACTGATTTCATTCTGTTGAAAGCTTGATTGGTTTTTTGACAAATGTATCACTGATTTCATGAGTTATGTCCCTTACCCTAGGTCAACCTCCGAAAGGATAATTAGCTACAATGTAAATATACAAATTTCCTAACCTGAATGCTATCTCTAACTCAGGCTACATATTTTGTGCAAAAAATGTAGGAAATTAAATGATGTGTACATTGTAAATTAAAAGAAATAGCGAATTGTTTTGCTTGCGTTTTTAATGCTATTTTATAGAATGCTATTTTATTAGTCAATTTAATATGTAGTGCAGTATGATTTAAAATCAACTTAAAAGTGAGGTTATTTTATTTTTCATTAGGGATATACAATGTAGGAAAAGCAGCTGTAAATCCTCCAGCCCTAGCTGTCCTCAGTCATAAACCAAGCACTGCCACAGTAAACATTGCCTGGGTTGGCAAGGGTATTGTGTTTGATACTGGTGGACTCTGTATCAAAACAAAGGTAACCACAATCAAAGGATAAAAAAATCTGTATCAAAACAAAGGTAACCGCAATCAAAGGATAAAAAATCTGTATCAAAACAAAGGTAACCACAATCAAAGGATAAAAAAATCTGTATCAAAACAAAGGTAACCACAATCAAAGGATAAAAAAATCTGTATCAAAACAAAGGTAACCGCAATCAAAGGATAAAAAAATCTGTATCAAAACAAAGGTAACCGCAATCAAAGGATAAAAAAATCTGTATCAAAACAAAGGTAACCGCAATCAAAGGATAAAAAATCTGTATCAAAACAAAGGTAACCGCAATCAAAGGATAAAAAATCTGTATCAAAACAAAGGTAACCGCAATCAAAGGATAAAAAATCTGTATCAAAACAAAGGTAACCGCAATCAAAGGATAAAAAAATCTGTATCAAAACAAAGGTAACCGCAATCAAAGGATAAAAAAATCTGTATCAAAACAAAGGTAACCACAATCAAAGTATAAAAAAATCTGTATCAAAACAAAGGTAACTGCAATCAAAGTATAAAAAATCTGCATCAAAACAAAGGTAACCGCAATCAAAGGATAAAAAAATCTGTATCAAAACAAAGGTAACCACAATCAAAGTATAAAAAAATCTGTATCAAAACAAAGGTAACCACAATCAAAGTATAAAAAAAATTATATCAAAACAAAGGTAACTACAATCAAAGTTTTAAAAAAAATATATCAAAACAAAGGTAACCACAATGAAAGGATAAATATCTGTATCAAAACAAAGGTAACTACAATCAAATTATAAAAAAATCTGTCAAAACAAAGGTAACCACAATCAAAGGATAAAAAATCTGTATCAAAACAAAGGTAACCACAATCAAAGGATAAAAAAATCTATCAAAACAAAGGTAACCACATTCAAAGGATATAAAAATCTGCATCAACACAAAGGTAACTACAATCAAAGGGACTCCGACCTTTATGTGTGTTTAATTATGTATTTTTTTTTAACAGTGTCCAGATTTTAAACGGGGAAGGTTGTGATCATGCAAAAGTACTTTAACCCCTGCCACATTCTTTGCACCTGTTCCAAGTCTGGAATTTCTTGCCTCTGTATGTTGTGTTTTGTTTTCACCTCTAGTATATTTCTATGTTACTTGTGTATATAGGGACAACTCTTTGGCTGTACCTGTGTATAATGATGTTTTAGGGTCAGCTGTAGCCCCCCTTGTGGTATGAGGGTTTCCTCATTATTCATTGAAGACCAATGGGTGGCCTTGGACTAACTTTTCATCCTGTTTTGGTTGTACACAATAGTTCCATGACTATAATGTATAATTATATGTTCATGTAACTCAGGAATGCATCAGTAATTGGGATGAGAGTTTGAAAATGGGCCATTTTTATTGATCTTCAGAATTTAAATGTGCTATTTTTTAACATTATCAGTAAAAAACATTTGATTTTAACATAACATTTTCAACTAGAATGTGATAAATGGCACATGACCCACCTTATTCCAGTCACAAATGCACAAGTTTAATTGAGGTTTTTTTTCACAAGCTTCAGTGTAACGCAAATCTAAAATCTTTTCTGTGTACAAATCTCTAAATTCTTTTCAAAAATATACCATGATTTCATTTGTTTTTGTGGTTTTTAATTTTCATGGTTGGAGGAAAAATAGACAATTTGTTGGGTATTTGAATGTGTGGTTTATGGTTTATGAGTCAATGAGGTTTTCGAAAAGATAGACAGATTTGTCCTAATTACAGCTATAATTATCACTAAATCAGGTCCCAATGGTACTTGTATAATTAATTGAAGTTGTAATAATCAAATCCATAAAATAATGAATGGTAGTTTTTTTTCTTTAATACATATTTTTTTTTCAGACCGGTATGTGTGGTATGAAGATAGATTGTGGAGGAGCAGCAGGCATCTTAGGTGCATTTTATACTGCTGTTAAGCTGGTAAGATATAAACATATATTGCTGGGTGGCAACTTTTTATATTTATTTTTTTCACTGCTAAAAATTACTTATTTACTGGTTGGTAAGCTTAGGCTATTCCACCTTATTGACTACAAATAAAATATTCTTATCCAAAATTTCAATATTTCCTCTTGTCAAAAATGAAGGGTGTTCAGAAGATAAACTTGTCTCTATCATTATTTCTTAGCAGGACGTGTGGGCAAGCACTTGCATGTATTTCAAACACTGGACAAGTTACCAGAAATATACTGTAGTCAATTTCTAATGATAATAAATATGGTAACAATCATCTTGTTTTTACCCTCTAAACTTCAAGAATTGCCCTGTCATATAATCTCAACTTACCTTTTGTCCCTAACTTTCAACAAAAGCAGAGACTATTTAATTTGGCTTTTCATCAGTCTGTCCTTTCCATCCAAAATTGATTTTGCCGCATGATTGCCTTAATGGACATTGAAATGTAGCTGGCATAGATGAAATTCATGTACTTTTATGTTTTTGATGTCAAAAGAGCAGACATTAACAAGCTTTCATAAACATAACTATTGTTCTTTCAGGGTTTTAAGGAGAATTTACATGCTGTTTTGTGCTTAGCAGAAAATGCTGTAGGCCCAGAGGCATGTAGACCAGATGATATCTTCACAATGTACTCAGGCCTGTAAGATTCTTGTACAATGTTTCACAATCAAATCTGTTAACTTGATGTCCCATTTATGTGAAAGATTTTTAAAATTTGAGTAGTCATTGTTGGTACCAGAAGTTTTTACCTTAGGTGACAATTATTCCTATATAATGTCTCAAACCTTACATGTGTACATAGTTAAGGTGTATAGTATGAAAAGGGAGATGTTGAAATTAAAACAAAAAATTCTTCTCCTTAAATTCATGAAATACCTGTTGATATATTTTTATTCATGATTTATCAATCAACCAGTCCTTTTGGTTGAATGCTCTGGTATATATAAAATAAAAACACCCTTGTTCTTATTCAGCTTTGTAATCATTTGGCCTTTGATAAAGGTACCACCATTCTGTGCATCATTCAGCTTTAGAATATATTAATTAATCTTCAACTTGGTGCTGATGAAGGATATTGGTTATTTGAAATATTCAATGTAAATTTTTACAATCATTTGGTGATGCTGAACATATTTAGATGCTTATTAGGATTGCTTTGTTAGGAGAATGTAACATTCACTACTATACAAGTTAAAGTTGATTTTTGCCCAAAAAACTTTATCAGCTGCAACTTAACTTAAGAACATTTAATGAATGAAGCTTCAGTATGTAAAGTTATCCAGATTACATGTACATGCACACTGCTTCTTAAATAGGTGCCAATTTAAAATTTAGTGTACTTATGTTAGGTGAAAACTAGAAAAAAGAAGGGCAAAATTTTGATATTGGGTATGAATGATTCCTTCCACTGTACTTAAATGCTTTGTATGTAAAGAACCACTGTCTTGTTTCAGGACTGTAGAGATCAATAACACAGATGCTGAAGGACGATTAGTGTTAGGAGATGGGGTAAATATTTGTTCATTATGATATATATGGATTTCAGCTAACACATGATAAAGTGTACAATGTATGACAGAATATTTAATAATCTGCCAACTGTGCAGCAATTGTTTGTCTTTTTGGCTCCTCTGGCCCATACTTAGCAGAGTCATTATCTGTCATTGTCGTCTGTTGTTGTCATGGTTATCAATTTTTCAAAACTCTTTTCCTCTGAAGCTACCAGACCAATTAGTCCCAAACTTGGTATGAATGTTCCATAGGGTATTCTAAATTCAACTGTTTTGGAGATTTTTGATCCATTTAAAAAAAGCATGGTCTCTATTACTTAAAATAGAACATAAGGGTCAGACAGAAGTTTTTCTCATATTGTTTTTTTTTTTATATATGACCGCAAAAATTTTTTTCGGTTGCATAATGGTATCATCCTGTCATTATCATTGTTGGTATCTGTTAAATTTATCCAGTATTTATGAAAATTTAACACATTGTTCCAAGGGCCCTATAGTTTTTGAAGGTTTTTGCCCCATACCTTTTTCTTTCAGTTGGATACCTCATGAAAATCCCTACAGGTGTTTTACAATCAGATTTCAGATATCTGTTATGGTTTTTAAGAGGCCACACCCCAGAAAATCAACTGTTATATTTTTGATTTGATTTTGAACATTTTTAATTGAATTGAAAATTTTGTGCTATATTGTGTCCAGTCCAGTTGTTGTGTCCATATCGAACTGAAAGTCCCTATGCTTAAGTTAAGTGTGTCAAAAACTAATATTGTGTCTGCTCTTGCTCCATCTGTTCAGGGTTCGATCATAGCGGTTGTATCTTGCTGTGCTCAGCAAAGTTCTTTACTGACATTTTTTTGCTATATTTAATGTTATTATTTTCAAAAATCTTCTTCTCTGACACTACTTGAGCAATTAGAACCAAACTTGGTATGAATGTTCCTCAGGGTATTCTGCATAGATCTGATGTGAGGATTTTTGATCTGTCGAAAAAAAAATGGTCTATGTTACTAAAAATAGAATATAGGATCAGACAGAAGTTTATTGCATATATCACTTAAAAGGTTAGATTCTGACAAAGGGGTTAAAATGTTCAGCATGATGAAATCTGTCTATGGTCAAATGTTCATGTTAATCCGTAAGCCATATTTGTGTTATTGCCCTTCTTCAATGTTTTAAAAACATTGCCACTTCTTTAAAAAATAATATGTTGCTTATCAAGATAGGTTAGCAATTCAGGCTCTTTAGAGCCTCTAGTTTTTTTAACAACTGCATTGATTGAATGATACAAATTGCAGCTGCATGTATTTTTAAAAGGAATTTGCTATAACAGCATAAAATAATGTTAAATATAGGATGCATTCATTATAAGAGAAGTTTAAATATCAGAATTTAAGGGTCTTTTTGTGTTTTTATTTTGTGTTGCAATTTCAAGAAAATCCTGCTTCATTTAAATGTACAAGTTCCAAAGCTTTTTAAATAGCAGTAACAGTGATGTATAATATCATTATGTGTTATTTTTTAAGGTAGCCTATGCAAGAAAAGATCTAAAGGCTGACATTGTAGTAGATATGGCAACACTCACTGGAGCTCAGGGAATAGCAACAGGTTAAATATCGTTAATTTGTTTCATAATATATAGCTTATTCTGTCATGAAATTTCTCTAAAAACATGTACCAGGCAACAAAGATGCAAACATATATATGATTTTTCTGTAATTTTTACTTTTACAAGTTTCGAGTAGAATACGTGGTCTTATGGTCAACAGTCTAACATTTATAGATTTCCAATTGTTTCCAGTCTGAGCCGTTCCTAGTTTAAAGCCAAATTCTGATTGTTTAGATGCTTTGCAAATACCATTGAAATCAGAGCAATGGGCATTCTGATCATTCAGTGCGTATCGATCTCGGTTAAGATAATCGTATTGTTTCCAAATACTGTAAAAGTAGTAATTTTTGTGGTTGCTAATTTTTTCACAGATTCTCTCAAGTAAACATATTCGGGGGTATCAAGTAAACAAATTAGTGGGTATCAAGTAAACATATTCGTGGATATCAATTTTTTTTGGTATGATTACTGACAAAAGTGCCTAATTACTGACAACTCCATTTGTTTTTACTGATTGTATCAAAAAGTGGTTAGCATCTATGCTGGTAAATATCTGGGAAATAAGGTTTGTATTGTTTGCATTTTAGGGAAATACCATGCTAGCATATTGACAAACAACGAGGATCTAGAATTAGCATGCGTCAGTGCTGGGCGTGTGTCTGGAGATTTAGTACACCCAGTGCCATACTCACCAGAACTTCATTACAGTGAGTTCTCAAGCTCTGTAGCAGATATGAAAAATTCAGTTGCTGTAAGTTGCTCTGTAACATGATAAAAATCAGTTCTGTATGCTTTCCATACTCAAAGAGTAATCAAGGGAACCAAGGTGATATTTTATTAGTTTTTGTCCTATTCATTGACTGTGAATGCCCTCCTTGGAAATTGGAGATTTTTTTAAGACTTTATGTCCTACTAATTTCTGTACAAATTAATAATTTGAATAAGTTACATCAGTCTTTGATCAGACTTGTGTGGCAAAATGAAGATTTTTCTCAATTTTTGTCTTAAGCTGTTCCTGAAATGAAAAGTAGTTGTGAAAATATGGTGTGCTGACACTATATCTTTACACATCAGTAATTTTGTTAATTTACACATTACATCAAACCATAGATGTGGCTAAAGATCAGAGATATGTTAAAAGCAAGAATACAAGTTTGCTTCATAATTTAAACATTACGTCACATTGTAATGACACAGTGTGTACTCACCCAAACCTGTAATATGGCTAAAAAGCAGAGATATGTAATAAAAACAAGAACTTTAATTTCCTATTTCAAAAGACAATGGATAGATTAATGCTTTAATGCTTTTTTTTTTTTAATTTAATTGGTTTTCTGTTATTTATCTTTATTTTAAGTTGCAAAATGACTTTAAAGGAGGGGGGAAAATAAAAAAAAGGCTTTTATTTGCTGTTTAACTATAAGTGTCTATTAGTTTAGTTAAGATACCTTGAGTTTCTTGAGAAAAATGGCTTAAAATGATGTTTCTAGAAAAGCAGAGGACGCTTATCCTAGCGGTGCACCTGGTCCATGCTCCCAGTTTTTAGTGGAGTCCGAGTTGCTCATTTGCTCTTGTTACTTTGTATGTATGATTTTAGTTACTTTATGTTCTTTGTTGTGTATGTCTGTTTTCCATGTCTGGTCTTTGTCCCTGGATTACATTCTTTTGATTACCGCTATAAACTTGGTTCCCTTGATTACTCTTTCACCACTCTAATATTATAATATAGTCATAAAGAATAGTTCCTTGTACTATTTAATATAACAACACTATAAACTGTACTATGAAAACATGCAAAAACACAAAAAATACCGTGTAAATTCCCTGGTAAAACATACCTATTAATTACTCTTAAAATGGTATGGTGCATCCCAAATAACCAGGAGCATTGAAATTATTCCATGTAGACTGAAAAAAAACACTTAATAGTAATCCCTTTTTTCATCCTATCTGAATATCAGAATTTTTTTATTTCACTTAGTATATATGGCACTTGAATGAAAAAGGAAGTTATTTTCAATGTTAATTTAATATAGAGATACTTTGGAGATGATGTTTATCAATTAATTTTCAGGGCACTTTGATTTTATGAAATTATGACACAGGAGTGACTAAGGAGGCAGAGGGGCATGGTTCTTTGAGGATGGGGTGCAGCGCCTCTTCATTTTTATCTAGCAAGGTCTTTCCTGTACTGGATATTTCCTAAGCTTAATTTTTTATTTATAGGACAGAGGAAATGCCCAAGTGTCTTGTGCAGGATTATTTATAGGATCACACTTAGGTTTCACATACCCAGGAATGTGGCTCCACATCGATATGGCTGCACCAGTTCGCACAGTAAGTAGTTTAGTATCTTCCTTAAGGAGGTAGACCTAGGGTAAGGGACATAACTCTTTTACATCATTGGAACGTTTGTATGAAGGATTTAACATCATTGTCTTCTAAGCATCAAAGTAACTTGGATTGATTTCATTCTTTTTCAAAAGAAAGCTTGATAGGCTTTGGTGAAATTGAATTTGATGCAAACATATCACTGATTTCAAGAGTTATGTCCCTTACCCTAGGTCTACCTCCTTGAGTGCATCAAATGGTTATTGGCTAATTTTTCTGTAATACTCTAAAGCTTGTCAAAACCAGATCCTGAAGAATCCCGAAATCTGTTTATACCAAAAACTTTTTTAAGTCTTTTTTTAAACATATTTTGAACCGTGGTAAACCAAAAAGCAGTACAAATGTTAAAGTCCAAGGGGTGTTTGATTTAGACAGGTTTCACTTTTTTATTATTGTGTTGAGTGTTAAAATTCTAGATGTATCTGCCTAATTCATACATGGACTTGTACCTTAGCTTTGACATGATGTCTGCTTTAAAATGTTGATATTTTGCAAATATGAAGTAACTATAAATTTGACAAATTGAATAATAATGTTTTTGTTTTCAGGGTGAGAGAGCAACAGGCTATGGTGTTGCCCTTCTTACAACACTGTTTGGTAATCTGTCAACTAACCCTCTACTGCAATATGTTGGCCCATCATTGTCAATCCAGGAAATTATGGATATTGATGGGGAGGAGTGTGATACCAGTAAAAAGCAGAGAGTTACTGCCCCTTAATTCTCTGATCTTGGATTCTATATATTCAAATGATTTCCTACTTAATTTGATTTGACTTATTTATAGATATGGCACAGTCTTATTTGTACATGTAAATATGATTTTTTTAATCTTCTTCAGATGCATTCTTTATTTACTACAATTAAGAGAATTAAGAAACTTGAAAGTCAAGCCTTTTTTACTCAGAATTATTGTTATATCTAGTACTTTCGATGAAGATTGCAGAGACAAGTTAAGGTCCAGAATCACTACAAGTAATTTTTTATTCAAGCATAAGTAATTAGATCTATATTGTATTAGAGAGATAATCAGGAGATATATTATGAACAATGTTCAATTATCTCCAACTACACATAATAAAAATGGAGTAAAATATGATTCATTATTAATTCAGTAGTTAAAAAGGTATGCATTCATAATCCATATGCATTTTTTTACTACATACCTCATCAAAATGTCATTACTTGACAATTTGTAAACTGATTGTGACTGAATACATTCACACCTTATTAAAAGGCATAAAAGGATGTATGATATTTCTATTTTAGTCCTCAGTTACAAAGTTTAGGTTCTGCTAACATCAAAATCTAGGACACTAATTGTCAAGACTATTTTAGTCAAAATTTTTAAGAATGCAATTATTGTGGTCCTGAAAACTTTGCTTAATGCTTCTTTATACAGTATTCTACATATATGCATATTTCTATCTGACACATGACTACAGCCATATTTAGAAGTGTAAACATCAAAATTTTAAATAAATGTTTAGATTTACTAGAACAGATTTTTGTTCAGAAATGCAAATATACTGTAGTCAAAATATCTAGAGCAGTGCAAACTAGCAATAATTTGTGACAAATTACCAGATTATAATAAACATTTTAATATTTTATGTCGGTTTTGGTATATAGCTGGATCATGGCATAAATTATATCAGTTCATCTAAATTTAAGGAAATGGCAGTTTTTTCAAGAAAACTAATGCTGGCTTGCACTGCATAATACACTTAGGAACAGGACTATATGAATCTTATTTTTGACAGCTGTAGATTTATTCTAAAATATGTAGTTTTTGTTGTTAAATGTAGTATAGAAGATATAAAATATTTTTTCCTAAGTTTTGACTTGTGCTTGTGTGTTAAATACATATAAAGATGCACTTAGCAATGTTTTAGTCCTCAATTTAATGTATTATTAAGACTATGAATGAAAACATTTCATTAAGGAATGTCTTAGATATTGACTTTAGCTGAAACTTAATGTAATACCTGCTTCTTTCCAAACTCAAATGAGATCAGTGGGGGTGGATTAAAATGAATACATGTAACTAACAAAAATCTAAAAATCTGTTAAAACTGGAGACTTTTTAAAGGTTTGCAGACGAAAATAAAAAAATATTTCAGCCTTCTCAGATATTTTAAAATGTTGCAGAATTACTGTAGTATTCACTGATGTGAAGTTCTCTTGTCTGAGACTAGTAAAGATAATTGAGGCAAATTAACATTCAATGTGGAGTGTTTGAATTTTTACTAAAAGTAATCAAGGAACCAAGATTTTAGTGGAAATTAAAAGAATGTAATCCAGGGACAAAGACCAGGCATGGACAATTGACAAACACAACAAAGAACATAAAGTAACTAAAACAATACATACAAAGTAATGAAAGTAAATGCCTGTTTTTCATGTCTGGTCTTTGTCCCTGGATTACATTCTTTTGATACATCATAGGTTTTAATGCTATTATATTCAGATAATAGTCTTGAACTGATAGTCTCCAAAAGATCTTTCGAATTTTTCAGGATCCACATTGAATTAATACCACTACGGGAGTAACAAGTGCTGTGGTACGACTGCAGACCCTCTTTGACAGTTGTGAGTGCAGAAGTTAAAAGTTTTGAAAGAGGTTTGGTGGTATATTTTGCCCATCCAGCAATGAAACGTTGTTTGTATGGATTCTTATGAAGTTTAGGAATCCAGTACATAGACGGTAAATCACAATCATCGTCCTTGGTAGAGAGACCAAAAGAGGATAGCACAGATTTATGGTTTTCCACAATCTCTTCTTTGGAGAGAGTGGTAGCAGTATAGGTCTTATCACTGCTATTATTTTCTACGTCTACCTCTGATAATAAACATTGGATGTAAAACGTTTTGCAGACAAAAACAATGTTGTTTTTGGCTTTGTCTGCTGGTACGACAACATATTTGTCATGTATAGTAGACAATGTTTTTGCTACATCGGGGTCTTTGAAAACTGATGTAGCCTTGGCACTCATTGACCTACTTAAAACTTTCATTCGTTTCAAAATTAAAGACCTCATTGCCTTTAACTACTCTGACAGAGAATCAATGTCTTCTTGTTCTCGTTTTATCCATTTTCTTGCATAGTCCTCGACGGCATCCATAAGAACTTTAAAATTATAATTCCAATTTATGGAGCGTGGTTCACGGTACTTGGGACCCTTAGAAAGGATTTTACGCAGAGATTCGTTTTCGATAATGGTTAAATCTCCCGTAACGACGTGACCAGAAGGACCATATTTGAATGCAGAGGTTTTGCAAAAACAGTCAAGTGGTTTAGCCTTGAAGAACTCAATCTCGAGGTTCTGCAATAGCTTTTAATAATTGAAAATTTTGGATGCGATGGGTGAAGTATAGGAATATGGAATAATTGGTATGGATTTGTCTTTGAAATAGGGGGAATTTTGTTGGTAATGTTTTTGTGATGGAGGATGTGAGCCAAATTAATTGCATCTATACCTTTGTTGACAAATGGCAGTGGAAGAAATGATCGTTTTTCTTCATCTTGACTTTTCACACAAACTGGTTTAAAGAGTCTGTGGAAACCAATATGCAAAATGATGGAAACAAGTCTGTATAATGATGAGGTGGGGTCAGAAACAGGAGTGTCAAGACTTGTTTTGTAAAGAGAGTGTAGTAGAGTGAGAGGTATAGAATCAAGTTTGGTCCTAATGTGAAGAGGTTTTTGTATGAAAGGAACGAGACCATCTATGGAGATATCATGTAACTTAGGTGACGTATAGTGGCGATGGCCATGATTTCTTTCCCGTCTTGGATTTTTGTCAAATAAATTCATCACATTTATGCTATTGTTATATTGGCTTGAAAGGTTTCCTATACTTTTGATGTTGTCATTGCATCCGTAAGGTATTGCAGTACCTAGTCTGCGTATTCAGTACTCCTCTCTTTCCCTACCATAGTTTTTACTTAAAACGGAATTTGGTGGTGTTAATTCCCGAACGATGACCGCACATTCTTTTATTTAATCGTTCTTGCGTTTCTCTGACATATATGTTTGTTCTTGCGTTTATCCGACTTAAAACATGCACATCCACCTTGTTTAAGAAAAGTAGAAGTACCGAAAAGCCAATAAAAATAGGGAAATCCCTTGGACAAAAAGAACTGTTCAGAGAATGTATTAAAGTCTCGTTTTATTTTCAAACCACTTCACTGAAAACCAACCAAACATTTCAAAATATCTTTACATGTTCAAATTTTTGGGATATTTTCATGACATCTGTAGAAAACTGCAATTATGTTATCATAGCTTGGTATTAAATCAATTCTGTTCATTTGTTTAACATTGGCCTTTGGAGACAAATGTTAAATGAATTGCGTCATGTGATGGCTACCTTTCCATTTCATGATTCCCCCCCTCCCCATATCTTTATGCTTAATTACAAACTATTATTGTCAAAACATTAAACAGTTCGTATAATAAAATTACATATCATATACAACATGTATTTATAAGATTTCATCATTGTTTTTCGTAAATGAACACTTCAGACATACACATATGATCCAATTTGGTCGTCATTGTTATTTTTACAAATTGTCCAACTATGATACTGTCTTTACATAAAAATTCTTCACTTGTATATTGTTTCTTGGGAGGCCCTTTATATGTGTTGCACAGTTTAAATTTATCCAATCTGATACCGGCGAATACTTCAATATCATGGAAATGTTCTGGAAAAGAAAAAAATACCAGTAATTCGAGAAAGAAAACCATTTTAATTAGTATTACGAGTTATTCGTGAAAGTAAATATATGTTAGAAGCTGTCAGGTGGTTACAAACTCGTATTGTCAAATGACCTTAATTTCACCACAAATTTCCTTCTGACTACAGCCAAACCTGTGTACATAGTGGAATTTTAAGGCATACATCCCATAGATATGAAAAAGTTACATCAGATAGTGCAAAAATTAACACCTGAGATTCACTGGATATGGTCCACTCGTTTAAACAGTACAAGTCCGTTTTAAAACACCTTTAAAGTATTGGTGGCTATTCTCCTTTTATTGACCAGCAAGTCAATGTGGATAGAGTTTACCTTTAAAAAATAAGAAGCATCTCAAAATTTTGTCCTGATAGTTCATAGTCGCACTCTCTGCAAAATTAATGAAATTAAAACAGCAAAAGTCAGGCCAGTTTTAGATAGAGTAATCAAGGGAACCAAGATTCTAGCGGTAATAAAAAGAATGTAATCCTGGGACAAAGATCAGAATGGAAAACAAACATATACAACCAAGAACACAAAGTAACTAAACAATGCATACAAGGTAACAAAAGCAAATGAGCAACTCGGACTCCACTAAAAACTGGGAACATGGACCAGGTGCACGGTTAGGGTAAATTTCTCACATCTAGGGGATGCTTAAAGATGCAGAGGTTTTTTTTTTTAGTCGGAGGGAAATTGTGCTGAAATTGGGGACATATTTGTCGAAAGGTTATGATGAACTTAAGTCTTGAATTGCTTTTTTGCATATAAACTAATATGCATACATAACAGTTTTCGAAATCCACTAAAACGAATTATTGAAGGATACTCACTAAAACACGAATTGTGAGGTTGTCTATTTCAGTGTTTTTTTTACCCATTATGACTGCGCAATATCCTAGGTGTTATTATATTTGTAATTGTTTTAAGGTTGTGTTCCATTCGCACTACGGGCAATTGTGAATGTTTTTATCCTTGTGTTTTATATATTCACTATTTCGATTTCTTCTTTTTGTCTTTGATTTAATCAATGACATTTGTACTTGTTCTGTGCTAGTATTACAAACATATATTCGTATTTGTTCAAGGCTGTCTATTCCATGTTCACTAATACAATTGTGAGCTGTTCTCGACTTGTGTTTAATAATCACTACATCAAATTTTCCTTGGTATTCTTACTTTAACAAACTGTATTTGTAATTGTTCTAGGCTATGTGCTCGATACTCACTATAACATATTATGAATAGTTTTAGGTAGTGTTCCATGCTCACTAATTTACATTGCGAGTTGTTCTACTCACTAATATAGATTCTCCTTGGTGCTCTTTCTTTAACAAATTATATTTATAATTGTTTCACGCTCAGTGTTACGAATTGTTAATAGTTCTACTCTAAGGTTTTATACTCACTACTATGCCCGTTTATTGGTGATATTATTTTAACCATAGATATGTTGTAGATTTGATACAAGTCTACAATCCACCAAGGGTTTTTTTCTTTGTCAGTACACATATCTGGTTTTAATAAACCATCAACTGCACGCTGATGATTGCTTCTTGAGCTTGCTTCAGTACGGAAACCAGTTTCTTAAGTTAAAAAAATGACGTATGAATTTACTATAAACAACATCTGAAGTTACACGACGGATTTTCAAATTGTTCTTTAAATTTGTGATCTTTGTTGTACCACTTCATTTCCGTTGTGATACTTAACCAAACGAGAAATTGTGGATTCAAAAGAAAAAAAATCTGTCGGTACACCTTATGTTATGCCTTGCATGCCAGTGTTAGTGTATTTGTTTTCTTAGTATTAGTTTGATATTCGTTTGATATTCATTTAGAATTTACATGCTTTAGATTAACCAGAAATGAACATCAAAAGAATTTCAAACCATAAAATTTTACCGTTCGATATTCAATTGACCCCAGGCGAATAACGACATAAATAGCAAGCCCGTGGTAAAACAATTAGTACGTTTGACAACCTCTCGTACCCCCTCATCAACCAAAATGTGACTTTCAGGTACCCTCCTACCATTTACGCAACTTTTTTTTTGTCGCCAAAAAATAATTTTTTGTATTTTTTGGCATCTTTTTATATCTCGTTGAGGCAAAAAATCCATTTTTACGTCTTTTTATTCTTCGAACTTCTTCTTTCTATCATCATATAGCCCAATGTCTCAGCTTTACAATGTTGACAAAAAAGTTGCGGTAACACTTGGGGTTTTTTTTGGGGGGGGGTGAAAAAAATGTACCCCTACCCACCGAATAATCGCCAAAATTGACATGTTTTTCCATGTCAAAACCCTTAGAGTATTTATGCTTGTGTAAAAAAATGGCTTATTTGGTATTTTATGTTTAGTAGTATCACAATCAATATTTCTGGGGTTCTTATGATGAATTTTGGCAATTTCAGTTGTTATTTTGAATTTATCCAAAAAAGCGAAAAATGACTTTTTGATTTTTTCGTAAAAAGACATATAAATTCGACTTAGCAAGTTTTTGCTCGACTAAAACGTCTTACATTTGGTATCATTCGATAGATAATTCAATTTTCTACGTAAATAAATCACGTTAAATAATTTTCAAGAAAGAAAGAAATGTTAAAAAATATTGCCCCTACCCCTTGAAAACTGGTCCCAGTATCAAACAGAATTCTCATTCTTAGCATACCGACACCGTAAACCTAATATTTTAGGCATTCATAATTAAGATAATGATGTTCCCAACATATTTGATCAATTTAGACGCACTGAGTTCCTTTTGGGTTGACAATTACTATAAAATCTAAAAAGGTGGAATTATCTGAGTTTCAAAATGTCTTCTATATCACCCGTTATTTCCTTTTTTTTCAGAATACCGTAGATTAACTTTTTGTGTGATATAGTAAATTAATATAGTGTCTGAGCTTCCAAATGAGCCCCATTAATAAATATTTGAACTTTTCCAAGTCAAAATAGGAAGAAAATGCCTCTACTAAAATGTTAATTTTTGGCATATAAACGGTGTACAATAGACGTGTTGGGTACTGTTGTATTAATTATCGATGTATTTAACATATCTCCTCAATTCAGGGGCGTATTTTTAGATTCAATGTAACAATAATGAGTTTTTTTTAAAAAAAAGGGAATTTTCGGAATTTCATAATTTCTTCCATTTCACCACAATTGGCAATTTTTTCCGATACCGTACTTCAAACAAGTATTTGTATATTCAAATACAATTATATAGTGTCTTAGCTTTCTAATGATCCCAAGTAATAAATATTTGAACTTTTCAAAGTCCAATTAAATGAAAAATTGCCACCCCCACCCATGAAAAGAATACCTCAACATTAGCAGAGATGTTAGTTTTTAGCATATAATCGATGTAAAACCGTTTAAATTTAGGCGAATGTGATGTAAAAGAGACAGGTAGGGTACTTTTGTTTTATATATCGATGTAGTCAATATACCTGCTCATTTCAGGCGCGTGTTTTTTAGTTGTTTATATGACAATAATGAGTTTTTCATAAAAAAAAGGAATTTTCGGAATTTCATATTTTAATTCTTCAATTCTCTAATCAGCTTTATGACTTTTTAGCCAATATGATCCGAAAGAAAGAATATCGTTTAGCTAGATCCTTTAATCTCATTTTCCGCTGTATAGATGACGTATTATCTTTAAACAATCCTAGTTTCGGGGATTTTACACATCGCATCTATCCCAAAGAACTTAAGATAAAGGATACTACAGACACTGTGAAGTCAGCCTCGTATCTTGACTTACACTTAGAAATCGATGGTAAAGGAAAACTATTGCCATAACTTAACGACGAACGTGATGACTAAATAATGATACCTAACGTGTTTATTTTGTTCACACATGCTGTCCCAGGAAGGCTTAGACGCTCAACGTCACAAAAATCTTACCTTTTTGACCCAGTGGTGTACAAATATAGGCTTATACTGACAACGAATCCGAGAATATTCTTCGGCGATAAATTGATTCGGTAAAAGAAGGTATAAAGGTACATAAAAATCACCATGAAGTTGATGAGATCGGAGGGGGGTGCACAGTGGCCCTCCCAGCCCATGGACTCTCAATACCCCTCATAAAAATTCTTGCATGATTCTTAATGCACCTAGTATTGAGGCCAGTTTTGACAATAAGTGCTTTGCATCGGTATATTTTATATTAATTGTTCGCATATTTAATTGCATGCGTGTGTTTTCTGTTGATTTTTTATATTCTGCAATTAGTTTCTCGTTAAAAATTTCAAAGTGAAACATTTTAGTTGGTATGGAAAAGGCATAAAAAAATTAATGTGTTTTACCTGCTTCCCTTTTTTTTATTTGAACTGAAACAGCAGCGGATACAGTAGAACAGTTCGATCACAGTTTTCGGTTGAGAAATGAAAACGTTATATATGAATATATAAAAATGAATGGCTTAAAATAGAAACCCTTAAAAGTTCATTGATACAACCCTAAAACCGGTTGTAGAAAATGTCGTTGCACCTTGCAACACCCTTTGCACAATATAAGAATGGATGTCTAACATTAGAAAATGAGATTGGTGATACACGTGGCAAATCAATCTACGTAATACAAGGATACTCGGGACTTCCGTAGAATGACTATGCAAGCAAAGAAACCACATCTACATTGCGTTCGATAAAATTAAGACTGTCGTTGCATATATTTTCGACTAAAAATTATATATCTTATGAACAACTATGTAAGAAAGCAAGCTTACTGAAGCACTTAAATCCATAAGCTCAACATATCATTACTGTTAAAGTAACCAAATATACTTATCTATATTCTAACAAATTACTTACTTCCGAGTTCTATGCGTCTTAATGTACCCGCTGCAATAAGAAAATAAAAGTATTGGACTTAAATTGGAACTTAAGGGACCGGTCAAAAATTATCGCCACATAGGATCAGTGCAAACAGCAGTAGGACAGATATTTTTTTGATGTAATTCTTCTGTTGAGACACCACTTTTTTACTGATAACATCCAAAGGGCACATGTTTTTTACGAACAAATACATTAAACTAAATTTTTTATGTACTTTTTAAAAAAAAACTATTATAACAAAAATAGTCTACAACATATAAATGCGGTAAAAAATATAACTATTTAACATGATTGTAATTGGAATAACTATATGTATTAAAACAGAAATAGCTTTATATCAATACCGCATATGTAAGATCTTTAATACACTGTATGTGTTAATATAATATTTCCAAATAAAAATTTTATAAGAAAACCATAATAGGACATCAACATTTTTCTTACCAAGTTGACATAGGACATCATTTTTTTTTCAAGTCAGATAGCCACAGGGTTGCAACTTTTATTTAGGCTCTTATTTTTTTTCCACAGAAATATAAATTTTGACCGGTCCCGTACAGATCTCATACAAAAAAGTAATAGAAAAGCTGAACAATGCTTACTTGGTACCCCCACTCCCCATTTGATACCATGCACCTTTTAACCTCCATATTGATTTGGATCAACAATTAAAATAGGAGGTGCACAATGAGAACATGTAGTAATGATTATGTTAAAATTTTATCAATTCAATTCAGTGGTATAGGACGAGTAACGAATAAGAGATGGGTCCTCCATATTCCATGTCCCTATATCCACAAATTACAGAGACCATGTTTTGCTATGTGAAACCCCCACATTGATTGGGATCAAAATCTTAAGTAAAAGGTGCACAATGGGAACAGGTAATAAAGATTATGTGAATGTTTTATTCCATTCTATTTAGTAGCGTTGTAGGAGCAATAGGTGGAACCCCATGTCCCTATATTCACAAATTACAAAGTCCATATTTTGCTATGTGCAACCCCCAAATTGATTCGGATCAGAATCTGAATTAGAAGATCCTGTGTTTTTTGTTTGTTTGTTTGTTTTTGTTTTTAATTTGTTGTAATTAATTCATACTTTTTTTTCTCATAATAGTTAACAAAAAATGAGGCTCATAAGAGCCTGAATCGCTCACATAGTAAACCACGCTATATTCAACTCTTGATATTAATTATTTATTTATAGTTAAAATATTTTTGAACTAAATACAAATTCGGCAATTTTGGATTATTAAATAAAAGGAAAAAAGCTGGAAAAATCGTCAAAAGTGCATTTTTAGAGGATGCCACTCCATGATAAGAAATAATATTTTTCTGGAACATGTACATTTGTTATATCTTAAGATGCTTAATAGACTTATTTAAACATTAGTAATTGATCTGCTATCATATTCTAGATAACTGGCATAAAACTATAAAATCATAAAACCTAGCATTTCAGGGGCCATGACTTCACAATAGACAGAGATATTTTTTTCTGAATTACCACCTTTGAATGACTTTGTCATTTATATTAATCATTTGGCTGGAATTGGTGAGCTAGTTGCTATACCAGTCTAGAGTAATCAAGGGAACCAATATTCTAGCGAAACTCAAAAATATGTAATCGAGGGACAAAGATCAGACATGGAAAACAGACATATACAACAAAGAACATAAAATAGCCAAAATAATATATACAATAAAAGTAATAAAAGTAAATGAGCAACTCGAACTCCACCAAAAACTGGGAGCATGGACCAGTTGCATTCCAGTAGGGTAAGCGTAAGCGCCCTCTGCTTTTCTAGAAATACTCGACGAGATCCTCATAAAAAGTCAAGTCCAGGGTACACAAAATGGGAAAGGAAAACCATGACACGTTGAACAGATCAGTTTTCATGGTGTAAATGGATACACCGTAACGATGCACGAGTTCATGATGACGAGATAAAACTTCTATAGTGATGACCTGAATCGTGTAGCAAAATCCTAAGTGTAAGAAGTCTAGCCCGAAACAAGGAGTCTGCGTAGTTACGACAAGCTCTGGCATGAAGTATGAGTTGTCATATGAAAACTCCACACGCAGGTGCTGAAGGGATGTTGCTACAGATGAACGGAAAGTTGACAACACGAAATGAAAAGTCATCGCGTTTGTCGTATAGTTTGGTCAATAGTTTTCTTTTACCATCGATATCTAAATGTAGGTCAAGATATGAGGCTAACTTCACAGTGTCTGTAGTATCTTTATCTTAGATTCTCTGGGGTAGATGCGATGTATCAAATCCACGAAACTAGGATTGTTAAAAGGTAATACGTCATCTATATAGAGGTAACTGAGATTAAAGGATCTAGCTAAACGATATTCTGTCTTTCGGATCATATTGGCTATAAAGTCATAAAGCTGATTAAAGAATTAAAGAATTAAAATATGAAATTCCGAAAATTTCTCTTTTTATGAAAAACTCATTATTGTCATATAAAAAAAACACGCACCTGAAATGAGCAGGTATGTTGAATACACCGATGTATAAAACAAAAAAAAAAAAACCCAACATGTCTCTTTTACATCGA
Source organism: Perna viridis (assembly GCA_037379345.1). NCBI lineage: Eukaryota > Metazoa > Mollusca > Bivalvia > Mytilida > Mytilidae > Perna > Perna viridis. The sequence continues at coordinate 46,986,583 of CM074515.1, read as the reverse complement.
TTATATGCTAAAACTTAACATTTCTGCTTATGTTTAGGTATTCTTTTCTTTGGGGGTAGATGCGATGTATAAAATCTACAAAACAAGGATTGTTTTACGATAAAACGTCATCTACATAGCGGAAACTGAGATTGAAGGATCTAGCTAAACGATAGATCAGCTATAAAGTCAGCCTCATAAGAGTGAAGGAATGGAACAGCAAGTAGGGGAACACAGTTTGTTTCCATTGGAATAATACAAAAAGAAAATAACAAAACAAAAATAAAACAAAACAAACAATAAAATAAACATACAAACAAACAACTGAAAAAATAGGTAAAACCGACATGTAAAGAACAAAATATTCAAATTTGGAGGGTAGGTAGATATCATCAAACTAGGGAGAGTAAAAAGTCTTTCATTTTGTCTATTTGTTCCATTTTTAAGATATAAGCCAAAATGTATGGTTAGATCCCTATCTTCTATACCGGATATAATAACGGATACAATTTCTAAGGATGAATGTGAAAAAGTTTCATGAAATAATGTTGTACGGTTTCAGAGAATATTTTAATAGATTTGATTACGACGGACGACATACGACGACGGACGCCAGGTGTTGACACAGGCTCAAATGGTCTATTATGCCAGGTAAGATAAAGATTAAAAAACTCATTTTTTTATCCCTTTTTAGGGCAAAATCTTAAACAAGGCGTCGTGCTACAATTTTGACCCAGATGGTAACTTTAGCAGGCCCTTTCAGAAGGATAATTTCATCAACTGAAAGTTTTATTCTATCAAATACAGTTTTCAAGATATTAGCTGAAAACAACAAAAATAAGTCGTATCTGCCTTATAATGACAATAAATGTAACTGTAACATGGAATCGTCCGACAATTTTTACTAAATGGAGACCTGTAGACTTTATCATAATAACTATTGCATCATTCGAAATTTGTTTCATTATTATAGTTTTCACGATATTGGCTGAAAACTGCAATGGTAATAATCCACTGAGTGGTTGGAGAGAAGAAAAATTAACGAGACGACAACAACAACGATGAAGGCCAAGTGATGACAAATGCTCACATGGCCTTTTAGGCCAGGTAAAAAAAGGCTTTATATAAGGCGAACTTTTATGAAACATTTAGAGTGAACGACAGTTGGATATTTAGTTCACAAAAATATTAAATAACTTTACATAGCATTACATGTATATATGTACATGTAACAAAAAAGAAAAAAAATGTATTTTTCAACATGAGTGCTTAGAAGAAAAATACAATGAACATGATCGTATCAGAAAAAAGTAAGTAGAATCAGTTATAACAATTCAGAATTTGGCATTTATTACATGTACTTACAATGAGCTAAAATATCGGCTTCAATTTGGACTGAAATGAGAAAAAAAAACTTGTGTGAAGTCATACAACTTTGGGGGTAGAATTAACAGTAAATAGCAAAAAAAAGAACAACTACAACAGCAAACAAACAAACAAACAAACAAACAACAACAACAGAAAGAAACAAAAACATAACGATGGCTCTTGTATCATTGAAGAGTTGTTTAAATATCTACTGTTAAAATCAATATTAGAATAGCATCGTTTCAAAGGTCGTTTATTTTACAGGCCAATTAAATGAAGAAGGTAATCATGCTACTAAAGTGTCCATGTATTTTGTTTTTACGTTTCAACCGCCTGATAACTCACATATATCTACACTTACATTATGTTATTTAGAACCATGATCCGGTTTTTTTACATCTCAAAAGGGTTTCTAAACCGAAAGTTGAAAATTGGTGTAAAACTCAAGGATGAGAAAAAAAATCTTACAATATGACTTTTTTTCTGAAACCAATATAATAAGTTAATAAGTGAGTGTTGCTTTATTGTGTGTATGTTGTGCTATTTTCATTTCGCGTTCATGTGTATGCACCTGTTGAGCTTTGACTCACGGTTACAGCTGCTTATAACTTTATATCGACCTGCACTATAAATACTGATAAAATCGCATGTCACTTTCTATCGACATTAATTGTAAATACTGATAAACTCACATGTGATTTTCTATCGACCTGTATTGTAAATACTGATAAACTCACATATGACTTTCTATCGACCTGTGTTGTAAATATTGATAAACTCACATATGACTTTCTATCGACCTGTATTGTAAATATTGATAAACTCACATATGACTTTCTATCGACCTGTATTTTAAATATTGATAAACTCACATATGACTTTCTATCGACCTGTATTGTAAATACTAATAATCATATTCGCAATCTTGGAGGTTAAATGACCACATTTTAAGTATTCTCTGAGGCTCATGATGAAAATACCGCCATTAAACTACTTCAATATTGAGAAGTAAAATAATTCATTTGTTACAACGGAATAAACTATTAAATATACAGTTTTCTGATTTGACTTTGGTGGAAAGTTAAACAAATATATAAATATATGAACATGCAGTTACTTACTTGATGGCTTTATTTCCGATCCCAAAACTGCAAATGTATCTGGAAGATATAATATAAAGTAAAAATTTATTCAAAAACTAAATGAGTCCACTTATAATACACAGTACAAACGCTTGAAGAAAAAATAAGTATATTATAATTAACATCATTAAAAGTATACATTTGTTTGGCATAATGTTATGATAAACATATTCATATTGTAACCGTTCTATTTGAGCTGTCAAAAATAATTGTATGTTTCAAATGATATAAACCGTTACTGTTTAAATATATATTACATTTTAAAGTCCAAAGCGTGATATTGTCTTGGTATTACTCGCTTCAAATTAAATCGTTGATTTTCAGCAGATTCAAACCTCAACCATTCATCGATTTAATACCCTCACACTCGACCATTTCTGACAAATAAGGTCGTGCAAAAACAGGAAGTATACAAGAGAGGCCAGTTAATATCTTAAGTTTTCCTCCAACATAAGAAGAGAAATCTGTCATAGAAAAGTGCAGAGGGCAGACGGACACGGATTGTAACATAGCTCACTCATTGTGTTAGTATAATTTACTTGCCTGCTATCTTTTCTTAGAATTTCTTTTGAAATAATGATTGAATTTCTTTCAACGAATAAACAATAATATTAAAGGCGCAAATTTTTGGATGGCAGTCCACCTTATTGAGAAACCTGAATATTTTTTGGAATTTAAAGTGAAGTAGGTGGTGAAGTCCAAGATGGCGGCCTGTTTCCCTTGTGTTTTTTTATTGTATGGCCATGGATAGTTAAATGTAAAAAAATAGTTAAAACAGCATTTTAGTACAGTTTGTGCCTATTTATTGGATCTAACTCATGACCTCAAGTCCATGTGTTATATAATACCTCATACACGCTAATGTATGCAAATAAATAAAATATGTTTTTGTTATGAAAAAGAATTTCAACCAGTCCGCCACAACAAGACATCAAAGAGTAATGAAGTTACTATATTTATCATTATTTATCATTAAGAGTGACTTGAATGCATAATTGTATTTAGAAACAGACAACATATACTAATACGGTAAATACATGAAGGGAAAGTAAACAAAGATTTGAGCTGGAATCGATAGAATATATTCAAAGAAAAGACTAGACAAGGAAAATAGACACACGCAACGTAAGACAACTACAAATAGCCCGCACAAAGTAAATAAGCAAACTTGACTGCATAGACCAGGTACACCTGTTTTTTTTTTCACAGTTCATGCAGCGGTGTGGGTAAAATATTATCACACGAATAAATCAAGAAAACAATTATGACAATTGACTTAAAACTACGATGAAATTTGAATTACTTTAAAACAGAGAGTATTCAAGTTTTGTCTCTGTTTTATTGTTTTCTATATCACGTAGTAAACCTTTAAGTTCTGTTCTAAGGGTGATCAAGGGAATCAATTTTATAGGCATAAGGGACAAATGGAATATAATGTAAAAACTTATCAACATTGAAAACAAACATGTTAATGATGTTCAGTTTAGATAAAACTAATAAATTAACTAAAATTAAAAACCAACCAAGAGTACTTACCACTTTCTTTTAGTGTTGGTGGTAATTCTTCGGGTTTTGCCGCTATTACACAAATGGAAATTGTATAAGTAATTTTAATTTCAATATATCTTATAAAGATAGTTTCATATGATTATTTCGTGTCAAATATTTATATTGATATCATCAGAAAGGTGAAACAAAACTCCCTGAACAATAGAAAGAAGTGAACTTGGTTTCTCCCAACGACCACGTGTATCTTGTCTACATATTTATGGATGAATCGATGGGCCTCGTGCACGAATAGCATGACTAAGCCAACGTTAAAGTATAAAATCTAAAATTGATACTAGCGATTGTAATTATGCACAGTAAATGTGTTTATTTTGGGATTGCTTTTAAACGTTGTTTAGAGTATTGAATGTAGACAACTCTGGGTCGGTTTTCGCTGAATGAAAGCGGTTTATATTACAGAGAAAACCGACCAAAAGTTTGTATCCAATACCCTAGCAAACGATTTCAATTGAAATAGACAAAAGAAAACAAAAATAAACAAATAACTTTAAAAAAAACCATTTTATTAAACTAATAATAAGAAATCATTAATAATTTTATGAGTGCGGATCAATACTGTCAAAGTCAATATCCGATTATTAGCGCCATTTGTAATTTACATGTTTTAGTGTATTGAGAAACCATTAAAGAAGTTTCGTAATTAGGGAGATTTGCTAAATAAGTTTATGCGAATTAGACAATGTGGCTACATAACACTGGAGTATTCAATATTTCATAGAAATTCAAAGGCTCGTTTAAAAAAGGCTCAATGTTGCAATGAAATAACTTCAGTTAATTTTAAATCAATTTTCACTCATTATTGTGTTTTGAAAAAAAATGGAGTACTTTAGTCCTATTAACCCTACAACGGTACCAAATCAGGAGAAAAGGTCTGTAACCATTAGCAACTTTACTACTTTAATTGAAAAGAAGTTATGAGAAGTCATTCATCCATCATAGACATTCAAGCTAGGAAATGAAAAAAAGCTTTCGTACAAATATAATCATAAACTTACATGGGATGGTTACAAAAATTGTTCTCTAATACAAATACAATTCACATAAACACTTCTTATGATTAAAAAAAAACCTTTATTTTTTCGAAGCTTATGTATTTAGAAGTAGTTGATATAAATTAAACGAAACAGTCCAATTTAAAGAGTTTCTTATATCATTACACTGTAGTATAATACAAGAAATACATATTGGATAAGTGGAAGTAATTGTACAAATATAGCACGTAAGTGTCAAACTAAATTACTTAAATTTAAAAACACTTAAGGAGTTACTCACCTTTCTTTCCAAATACTCTAACTTCTCTAGATTGAAGATAACCTTCATTAATTGTTTTACTAAGAATGACCGTTTCTCCTTCAATTCCTTTTCCATATTCCCCACATGTAAACGTTACATTTTCGTATTCTTTAGCTGGACCTTTATACATTGAACCACATTGTTCAAATAAACTTATTATAGCTTTAACGTTGTTAAACCATTTGGCTGAAACAAATTAAATTGACTTTGAACCACACAGCAATTGTGCGGATCTAAATTAGTAATTGAGATAACCGGATACAATTACAGTTAATTAAAACACTTGCAATATGAATTCTAACAAAAAACCGAGAGTGGCATCTGGTGGACCGGAATGAAAAATGTGCCTCGCCCGGTCAGCGCAACCTTTTATGTCATCTTGGTAAGTTTAATACAGTTTGTATGATTGTCAGTCCGGTTAGACGTTAAATTTAAATGATGATATTTTGTCTCAACTGTGAAACTTCATATCGCTCAATCAAATTGTGATGACCACCATAAAACTTCTTTAGCGATGATATCAACAATGGCACCTTATGCCGAGAAGCTTCTCTGATAGTATTATCGCTCTACAAAGAAATCAATTAACTGGAGATGTTGGCAAATTGCCACTAATTGTTAACAGTAATGTAAAACGACAAAACATAATTCTCTGCCAACCAAATAAATCAGTTATGTATTTTCAAAGAAAAAATGCCATAACTTGTGATTCATTAAAATAATGCTCACCAGGCAGTAATGCAAATTATATGCAATGACTTCCGTTTTTAATTTCATTGGGAAACGTAATACAAATCGACATCGGCCTGCGCTCCACTACTCGCTGACGTATTCCTTTACTCTTATTAAGCTGACTTTATAGTTGAAAGAGCACTGTTTACCCAGATTTTTAAATCTCAGTTTACGCTATATAGATGAATCATTGTCTACAAACAATCCTAGTTTCGGAAATTTTAAACAACACACTTAACACCAAAAGACAATACAGACATTATGAAGTCAGCCTAATATATGTACCTAGACATATAACTCCATGGAAAAAGACGTCATGACCAAACGCGATAACTTCTCATTCCCGTTCTTCTGTGGCAAAATCCATTAAGCACCTGTGTATGGAGTCTTCATATTACAACTCATACTTTATGGCTCAGCTTGCCGTTACAACGCGGACTTTTAGTATCGTGCTATACTTTTTACAAATAGGCTAGAGAAACAAGGTTATTTTGCTAGATTGAAGTCATCACTACAGAAGTTTTATAGTCAACATCATGAAATCGTGAATCGTTGCGGTGCATCCATATGCACCATAAAAAAACTGATTTTTTAAACCTGTTATAGTTTTCCTTACCTCTTTCATCTACCCCGATGTGACATTTAATGAGCTACTAAGTGGTTGTTTCCAGACAAGTAAATGACGATTACCCTACCAATGCACCTGGCTTATACTCTAAGTTTTTAGTGGATTAAGTTACTCATTTACAGTTTCTTTGCATGTCTTTTTCCCACGTCTAATCTTTATGCTTTGAATATATTTAAATAATTCTCGTTCGAATATTGGTTCCCTGGATTACTCTTTCAATTAAGAAAAAGTGAACCAGCTTTTATGTGTATACAAAAGCAGTAATTGCACAGCATTAATATTGGGTACAGCCTGAATCCACCGCATGTATCAAATAGTGATAATTATTTGACACATGACACATCTCTAAAATAACAGTAATGTGTTTACAGACAGTGAAATATTTAATAATAATAACAATTTTGTAAATCAGCTAAAGCTAAGCTCAAATTGAAATAAATCCCTGAAGCGTTGTAGACGCTATATCTTAATATGCATGCTGATGAAAGTTAAACCAAATAAGCCGTCTTGATTTGTTACAACCACTTAACCTACAATTATTCCGGTATTAGAAAATTAATGACTAATGACATAAAAATAGAACATAGGGGACAGACAGTAGTTTTTTGCATATACATGTATCTCCAAAACGATTAGGTTTAGCCAAATTCTGACTGAGGTAAAAGTATTTAGCATGATGAGATCTATCTGCGGTCAAATTTTCATTTTAATCTATTAAGCCATATTGGAGTTATTGCCCCTTTTCAAAGTTTTTTGCTATTTTTAATGTTATTTCTTTCAAAAATCTTCTCCTCTGACACTATTTTACCAATTGAAACAAAACTCGGTATAAGTGTTCCTTGGGGTATCCTGCATAGAATTGAAGTGGGACTTTTTGATCCGTTGAAACACATGGCCACTGTTACTAAAAATAGAATATAGAAGTCAGACAGTAGTTTTTTGCATATATTTCCAAAACCGATAGGTTTAGCCAAATTCTTTCAATATCCTTGATCCTTATTTTTAGGACTACTAAAGTCTTCAGACATAAAATTTGTCAGACGCCTTCTTATAAGAATTATTTGCCCTTGACAGAGGAAAATGACATTTTGTTTTACAGTTTTTAGCCAATGTCTTGAAAACTATGATAAATTAGACTTTCATTTACTAAAACGATCCTTATGATAAGTCCTATCAAAGTTTTCTTGAGTCAAAATTGTTGGACAACTTGTTTAATTTATTGCCCTTGAAAGGCAAAACTCAACCAGGTGAGCGATTCAGGCTCCTGGATGCCTCTTGTTTCAACAAAATTTAAGTGTAAGTGTTTGTAAGAATCTAGCAAATGGGTAAAATCAGAAACATGCATGTCAAAACCCCACCGATCTCACAATAATATATCACTTAAGGATATTTTCTCTATTTGAAAAGACCATTATTTGATCTCTGCATCACTGGCTTTGCTCAGAAATTGCTCCCAGTATTCAGTGGAGTCCGAGTTGATCATTTGCTTTTGTTACTTTGTATGTTTGATTTTAGTTACTTTATGTTCTTTGTTGTGTATGTCTGTTTTCCAATGTTAGTAAAAAGAGTTTTTTTTACAGAGTTATCTACACTTGAAATGTTTATTTTCATTGCATTTCAATGAAATTATAACTCAATGGTCCAGCAAGATTTGGATAATCTTGTCCTTTTTTCTTGATTCTGATGGTGCAAATAGTCAAATTATACTATCAAAATGATGGGGTTCTTTTATACCATGTTTCACTTTCTGCCTGATTCTTACAGGAACTATCACTTAATTTTGATTCACAAAACTGCACAGAAATGAATTATGTTGACCACTACATTAAAACTAACGATATACTATTGAAAATCTGAAGAATTGTTTGTAGGATGACAATATTGAAACTTTGTTTCAGTCACATTGTTTTTCAATACGAAAGACAGATCGCAAAATCATGGTCAATCGGAAAATTTTAAGTAATAAGGTAACAGAAATGTTACCGCAGGGATAAATGACTCGCGGCAGCCAAGAATTTATAGTGACTTTTATTATTCTTCAAAAATCGACTCTTGAAGAATAGAAATAAACAGAACATTTGAATTCACATACAATCATTGTTCATTTCAAAGGTTTAAAACAAAACTATTGAAAGCAGTCCTAATAGGTTTTACAAAAAAATATTTTTGGATTTTTATTTCATAATTTCATGATTTTTCCCTTGTTTTCACTTTTAAATGGTTGAAGATGGAGTATCATATTCTCTGAATCTTATATAATGGCAATCACTTCTACATTAACTATTTTACAACTTTGTTGGCGTTGATATTAATATAGTCAGCTATTTCACAACTGAAATTGACCGAATCATTTGTAAACCAAACGCATACATTATGAATTGTTGCAGAATAAGGTGACAAGAAGTAAATACAAAACAAAATGACAAGGACACATTTGTACTTCTGAATGTCTACATCAAGTTCCAACCTCGGTAATTGAGATCTAAAAAGAGCTAATTTTATGTAAAGCAAGGGTAAGCCAGTTTTAAATAAGGGGTGTCCATTGAATATCCAGGCACTGAGTGGTTTATGCAAAAGTTTGTTTCCAAATATTTTTCATCCATTAGAGATCAAGAATTCATGTTTTGTGAGAAATTAATGTAGGTTTATAATTTACTGAAATAAAGTACATTGAAAATAATTGAAACTTTTTGATAAGAAAAACTCTTTATTCTTATCAAAGTCTAGTTGACTTTTTAGAAAACTTGTAAAATACATTTTTGGTCATCCACTTTTGATACCAAAAAAATGCTGTGTTTTTGACATCGTAATGATTCTAACAATACATTGGAACAAATTAATTTGTTAGATGAAATTTACACTGTGTCGCTCATATAATATAATCTGCCTGGTTTCTATATGGACATCCTCTAACAGTTTAGCAACAAAAATACAACATTTTACATACAATATTGTATTTAGATATCAGTAAACTTACGGTTCCCTTTTTTCCCTCCACCTACCACGTAAACCACAATTTTTGTTACGACATAAATATCCCCTAAGAAAACTTTCCAATATGAGTTACCACCGCTATTAGTGGATGCAATTGTATTCAAATTTCCATCAACAGCATGCCATGCAACAAAACGACCATAATTTGAGCTCTGTGTTGCAGGCTTCCCAAATGCAAGCATATCATCTACAAAAATAAATCAGAGAGAATATGATAAATACTATTGCTAAACAAAAATAAAAAAAGACAAGAGCGTAAAGTGAAACTAAGTATGCAAAACATTATTCGAATAAGAATGTCGGTGTTGAAAGTTGTTGCACAGGGCTTCACTACGTTTTTACACAAATTCGAAAAGAAATCGAAGTAATCTAATAATATATAAAAATGAGTTTAACAGAAATTAGGATTTTGTTGTTTTTATTCGTTTTGACTTCAACCTATTGTTAAAACCGTTGATTCTTTTTACGAATCAACAGTGGACAAATAACAGACAAAACCGTCAAATAGTAGTTTTTAGAAAGTGAAAGCCGTTGTCCGATTTACCAGAACGCCACTAATTATCACCGGTCCAAAAAAAACTAACAAATAAGTTCATTCATTTATTAACGTTGACTTTTGAATGCACATCCGCAAATGTTTGTTGGGTTTTTCGCTAGTTCCTTCACCAGTTTGTTTTTCATGATTCTAGAATTAAATTCAAGGGAAAAACTCACAGGATTTATTTATCATTTCATACTAGATATAATCATTAAAAAGTGTTAACTTGATATTTTGTTTGGAGAGACACAATGATAGAATTTTTCAAATGAATTAAAATTCAAATGCTAAAATAAAAAAACAATCAAGAATGGCTGATATTTTTTAGTTAATCGCCGCTACCCGTTTCTTACAACAAAATTAATTTAATAATAAAAAAAAATTTCGTTGGAGTCCGTGGAGTCTGAGTTACTCATTTGCTTTTATTACTTTGTATGTGTGATTTTAGTTACTTCATGTTCTTTGTTGTGTGTGTCTGGTCTTTGTCCCTGGATTACATTCTTTTGATTACCACTATAACCTTGGTTCCCCCGATTTTTCTTACACGATAAACTATAAAAATAAATGTATGCATTAAATATGAAGTTGTTTTTGGGACATGGACACTCTCTCCATGCCAAAAAATGACATGAGTATATAATAGTATAGCAAGCTATCGATTTTTGAAAGTTTAATACACCGGAAAATAATACGGCTAAATTATATATCGATGGAAAGCTTATTCCAAGCTTTATCGAAATATTGATGTCGTACTCATCGATTGTGGTCACGTCTCTAACAAAATGGGGTCAAAGGCCAATCATGAAATTTAGGGGAAAATGTTGTATTATTTTTGTATGACTTTTTTCCCTTTACTGATAAGAAAAAAATCCAAAGTTTTTACATCAGATCAGCTCAACTTCTATTTCATACAAGAATCAATCGCTATATTAAAGAAAAAAAATAGCAAATAGTGCCGTCCGCAGCAGTTTTTGGTACAGATGCCAAAAACTTTTAAATTTTAGCAGTCCGAAATGAGAGGCCGACTTGAACTTTAAGGTCTCAAAATGTAAAATTAGAAAGTAAATATTAAAAAAAAACACATTCTGAAATTATTTTTTAATATTTTACATTTGCAGTATTTAAATAGCAGCATTGAAAGTGTCATTTCTCCATTAGTTCAATTACAAGTTCCCATTTGGTCCATTTTGTGAATATTTCGTATATTTGCAAATATTATGATACAATACTTAACAAAACTGTGAAGTACGCCAATGTTTTATATAACCATCTCAGTTCTTGAAACAAATTGTGATAAATATGGAATAATATTAACTCCAAAGAACATCACTTAACCTGTCTATATTTTTTTGCCCTGACTACAAGCAAAACCATCAGTTAGTTGAGAAACGGAAAGCATGTATTGATTTTGCAAAAAAAACAATACCAATAATGCAATATATGCCATTCTCAAAAATCTCAACAAAAAACAAAACAAAAAAAAAAGAGCAGAATTAACACTTCGTTATTGGCCAAAGTAAATTAAGATCTGTGAAATCTCTGCTATCCTACTATAGCACAAAGTGCTTCAAACAATTACATAGTATATTGTCTCATTTATGAAGTCCTTAACTTTCTAGGGCTTTATGGATTCAAGTCTTCAGATTCCAAAGTAAAACTTTCTACCTTTGATTTTCCGTTGTATTTTTTGCCAATAAGAATATTTAATTTCCCATCTCCTTTTAATATCTTAAAATAGGCTCAGTAGATGAAGTTCCGTTAAATCCTGATATACTCATCAAGCTACTTGAGTTTATAATGTATTTCATGTATATATCTAAAATGTTGTTCACGCTTCTAAATGCAGATGCAATTCTTACACAATCATGTTTCATCGTATAGTAAAAACTTAATTACAAATGAAAACAATTGCTTTTTTAATCAGTAAGAGTAACTAAGGGAACCAATATTCTAGCAGAAATTAAAAGAATGTAATCAAATAACTAAAATACAGGAAAAAAATGAAATATACTGACAAGGTTATTAAGAAAAGATTAGCTTGAAAAATACTCATTCAGTAGAATTTATATAGTCAAGAATACATGAAAGTAGTTCCTTAGTTTTTGTTTCAAAATGAAACGAGCAGATCAGCAAAAAGGTCGATGACGTCGCAGTCGCATAGCGGTATTTTAGCAGTAAGACGTTTGACATTTCTGTATTTAATCAGAAAGTGTGTTACATCAAAATCAAATACCAGGATACAACATTGAAGCGTCAGCAGAGGGATGATTCACACGAGAGGTTACTCCTTGAAAAATGTGTACAGCATATCGAAATTTTCAACATTTATTCATTTAACACAGACAAACAAACATCAAACAAACAAACAAAAACTTAAAGTCAAAAAAGTTTTTTTTAAGAATATTTCCTTCAATTAAGTAAAGACTAAAACCCATAATGAACAGCGTTTCGAAAATGCAAAAGCAATGCAACTGAAACTAGAACACATATATTATCATATTGCAGTGTGCTATGATTAGAAAAAAATAATAACTATCAAACACATCCACTGCCGGTAGATAAGAAAATAAATCTTTTCTCTCCAGATATGGGCTTGAAACTTGGGTAATTTCAACACACTCTCAGGATAGCGGTGTGAATGATAATTGTATTAGAGAACCATAGTGACGTAGTGAATCTTATGTCAAGTTACGTGGGTAGTCAATCCGGCTAAAAGTCAAATCTAATTGATAAGATAATAAGATATCTTGTCTCATCTGGGATATTTGAACTTCATATTGGTTGATCGTAATTGTGGAGATGTTGGTATAATGCAATTTAGAAAGGCGAATTTACTATTGGACAGTCACAATCGTCACGTTTTCATACATTATTTCGATTTCAAACGTCCTGTAGTATCTACGTACAATTTAAGGTTTTTTTTAACGTGTTAAACGTTTATCTGGGTAGTTTAGATGAAAGGAATCCTTGAACTAGGATTATTCAGAGATAATACATCATATATAACGGAAACTGAATTCGATAGACTGGGCTACTCGCTTCTGTTTTTTTCCTGAAGGAGCCCTTTTAAAAGCTGGCATGTAGGAACAGATCGACCAAGAGTGTCGCATAATTCGTTCCAATAGGTATTCTGATGGTCTACTGAATACATATCCCCCAATTCGACAACAAATTTTGTTTACCAAAACATTTCAGAACATCAGACTCTGTGTACTTTTGTTAGAATCAGTGTGTTTCTATACAAAATAAGTCTCTTATCTACCCTATCTACCCAGCAGTAGATAAGCACAGTTTCCTACTTTGTATAAAAGCATCTGAGAATAAAAAAAAACGTAGAACTGACTTAAGCTTGTCATGTGGCAGTGTGATGTACAAGGTAGAAAAAAATTAGGTTACTGCTACAAAAAGTAAAGCTACTGAAAGAATGATACTTTTGGAGGTCTTTCGAATTCTTGAGATTTTAAATCTGATACACGCCATTCATAGAGTAAGCTTTATCATCGTAACTCTTAAGTTCATTTGACTGCCGTGAGAAGTTATAAGGTGTCTCGAAAGGGGTTTAGTCGTGCACTAGGCAGACTACGCAAATAACCTTTGTTTTTTAATACCAAATATCCATACAAAGGTTTGTATGCTTTATCATTCCAGTGCGGCTGATATCTCTGACATATTGACGCTTCCCTCGTTATATTATTACTGAAAATTAACTTAACTTCTTGAAAGAGTAGTCCTGTTCCATTAAATAATTCATAATAAAATCAGTCTAAATGGTTTTATCATGAACCAAAAATTATATATTTTAAGTATAAAAATATTATAAACCAACAGTTTATACACATTTTATTTCGGTGTCGCATGTACATTGCATAATTAAAAAAAATATATATATATAATTAGATCCTTACCGTCTCTTTTTTTCCTAATCAGTCTTCTTGAAGCTAAAAAGAAAATAAATAAAATAGTGGTTGAAAAGAAAAGCTTTCATTATCACATGAACCTAGTTAACATAACACTTTAAGCAATTTTGATACTTAATTAAAATAATACCGCCCACCCAGGTTTTTACGGAAATATAACCATTAAAGCACATTCTTTCAAACAGAATCCTATTTTAGTAGGGAAGCGAAGTGACGTAGCGAATCTTATGATCTAGCCATTTTGACTTGTATCAAAGCAGATTATTTGCTGTGGCTATACGGTGTCAAGTAAGGTGGGACGTCAATCCGGTTAAAAGTCAAATCGAACTGATGATGTCTTGTCTGGTCTGGGAAATTTGAACTCCATACCAGTTGATCAGATTGTGATATGTCGACCGTAAAACTCAAACTGGAGAAGTTAATAAATTGCAATTTAGAAAAGCGAGTCACAATCGTCACGTTTCTTATACAATTTCTATTTCAAACATCCAGTAGTATCTACGTACATGTTAAGGTCTAGTAATGTGGCAGACGAAGGTGAATCAGTTGTCTCTTTAACTTCAAGTTCATTTGCGTTGATTAGATGTAATTAATTCTAGAAACTTGGATTATTCAGAGATAAAACATCATATATATATTACGAAAACTGAATTTGAGGAACACGACTACTAGCTTATTTTTTTTCTATTGGAGCCCTTGTGAAAAAAGCTTTCTCTATAGGAGTGTAGGAACAGATCGACCAAGAGTGTCGTTCCAATAAGTATTCTGATGGTTTGCTTGAATACATTGCCCCCAATTCAACAAATAATTTTGTCGACCAAAACATTCCAACATCTTAACAACATCAGACTCGGTGTACTTTTTGTTATAATTACTGTGTTTCTTTACAAAATATACCTCTTATCTACCCAGTACTAGATGAGCACAGTTTTCTGCTTTGTATAAAAGCAGTTGTGAATAAGAACACGTAGAACTGACTTTAGCTTGTCATCTGACAGTGTGTTTTACAAAGCAGAAGAAAAATTAGTATACGTAGTATAATTGACGTCTTTTACATATTCGCTCTATCATCATTATATTTTATTGGAAAATTAACTTATTTTTTGAAAGAGCGGTGCTGTTCCATTCAAGGGTAATCAAGGGAACCAAAGTTATAGCGGTAGTCAAAAGAATGTAACCCAGGAACAAAGACCAGGCATGGAAAACAGATATACACAACAAAAAAACATAAAGTAACTGAAATCATACATACAAATTAACAAAAGCAAATGAGCAACTCGGACTCCACTAGCACTGGGAGCATAAACCAGGTGCACCGGTAGGGTAAGCGTCCACTGCTTTTCTAGAAACACCCGCCGGGATGCTCATAACAAATCAAGTCCGGGGAAGACGAAAGAGGAAAGGAAAACTATGACTGGTTGAACAAATCAGTTTTCATGGCGCAGATGGATACACTGTAACGATCCACGAGTTCATGATGACGACCATAAAACTTTGGTAGTGATGACTTCAATCTTATAGCAATATAACCCTGTGTCCAGAAGCCTATTTGTTAGAATTCTAACGCGATACAAAACGTATTCGTAGTTTCGGCAAGCATAAAGTATGAGTTGTGACATGAACACTCCATACGCAGGTGCAGAATCGATGTTGCCAAGATGAAAAGAAAATTGAAAATTCTCAATGAAAAGTCATCAATAGTCGTAAAAAATATTGTCTTTTTTCCTTGATTCTGATGATGCAAATTATCACACATTTATAATGGTGTTTTTTTCATACCGTGTTTCACCTACTCCCCGATTCTTACATAGACTGACACTTAATGGGGCATGCTTGGGGCTTTTTTGTGATTTGATGGTGTAAAATACATTACATTTAATTTTAAGTTAACATACAGTCACCATACTGAGCTGATCTTTTCTTACGCATCTCTTCAACATCTGAAATAAGAATACGGTGAAACAGTTAGAAATTAAAAAAAAATTGAATAAGATGATATACACAAGTACGTCCATACATACTCTACATTCTACTAGCATTAGCCAAACGGTCGTATTTAATGGTATAGAACAGAGGAAGTTCTTTTTCTAATTCTCCAATCAGTAAAGCTGTTTGCCAAAATTTCTTCGACTTCAAATTCACAAAAGTCTTGTCATGACGTTTTGCAATATCAAAATAAAGTTAATTAAAAAAAAACAAGACGTTGTTTCAAATTTCTGTATTGTGTAATGAACAGTGTGACAGTCAATGAAGAAAATAACATACATTTATTCATAAATTTTTGAGAATATATTTGATGACGAACCACATTGTACCATATCAAAATGTGGTATTAAAAACTGCAATACATGCAACATTCTTATAACCGACTCTTACTACTCCAGTTCCCTTACAAACAAAACCTAACATACAAGAAGTCACGATGACTTAAGTTGCAAATCAACTAACTTAATATATGGATTAGAATGCAACTTACTTTGTTTAATATATGTCGGAGAAACGCAAGAACGATTAAATAAAAGAATGTGCGGTCATCGTTCGGGAATTAACACCACCAAATTCCCGACAGTTTATCAACACTTTAATCAAGAAGATCATTCAATCCTCTTCATGAAAGTTCGTATTTTAGAAAAAAAATTACCATCCTACGAATAGTCCCGTTCTAAGTAAAATCTATCGTAGGGAAAGAGAGGAGTACTGAATACGCAGACTAGGTACTGCAATACCTTACGGATGCAACGACAACATCAAAAGTAGAAACCTTTCAAGCCAAAATATAACAATAGCATGAATGCGATGAATTTATTTGACAAAAATCAAAGACGGAAAAGGAGTCATGGCCATCGCCACTATACGTCACCCAAGTTACATGATGTCTCCATAGATGGTCTCCTTTCTTTCATACAAAAACCTCTCGGATTTCATCACATTAGAACCAAACTTTATTCTAGACCTCTCACTTTACTACACCCCCTTTATAAAACAAGTCTTGACACTCCTGTTTCTGACCCCACCTCATCATCGTACAGAATTGTTGCCATTAGTTTGGAGATTGGTTTCCACTGACTCTTTAAACCAGTTTGTGTGAAAAGTCAAGATGAAGAAAAACGATCATTTCTTCCACTACCGTTTGTCAACAAAGGTATACATGCAATTAATTTGGCTAACATCCTCCATCGCAAAAACGTTATCAACAAAATTGCCCCCTATTTTAAAGACAAATCCATACCAATTATTTCATATTCCTATACTTCACCCATTGCATCCAAAATTTTCAAATATAAAAGGCTATTGCAGAACCTCGAGATTGAGGACTTTAAGGCTAAACCACCTGACTGTTCTTGCAAAAACTCAAATATGGTCCTTCTGGTCACGTCGTCACAGGAGATTTAACCATCATCGAAAACGATTCTCTGCGTAATATCCATTCTAAAGATCCCAAGTACCGTGAACCATGCTCCATAATATGGAATTATAACTTTAAAGTTTTTATGGATGCCGTCGAGGACTATGCAAGAAAATGGATAAAACGAGAACAAGAAGACATTGATTCTCTGTCAGAGTAGTTAAAGGCAATGAGGTCTTTAATTTTGAAACGAATGAAAGTTTTAAGTAGGTCAATGAGTGCCAAGGCTACATCGGTTTTCAAAGACCCCGATGTAGCAAAGACATTGTCTACTATACATGACTAATATGTTGTCGTACCAGCAGACAAAGCCCAAAACAACATTGTTTTTGTCTGCAAAACGTTTTATATCCAGTAGTAAATAATAGCAGTGATAAGACCTATACTGCTACCACACTCTCCAAAGAGGAGATTGTGGAAAACCATTAATCTGTGCTATCCTCTTTTGGTATCTCTATCAAGGACGAAGATTTACTGTATGTACTGGATTCCTAAACTCCACAATAATTCATACATACAATGTTTCATAGTTGGATCTGCAAAATGTACCACCAAACCTCTTTCAAAACTTTTGACTTCTGTACTCACAACTGTAAAAGAGGGTATACAGTCCTACCACAGTTCTTGTTACTACCGTAGTGGTATTAATTCAATGTGGATCCTGAAAAATTCGAAAGATCTTTTGGATACAATCAGTTCAAGACTATTATCTGAATATAATAGCATTAAAACCTATGATTTTTCAACACTGTATACTTCTATTCCTCAAACTCAGTTAAAATCCCGACTTAAAACATTAAACATCGTTGTTTTTAAAAAAAATGATGGTACACCTAGATACAAATATATAGTTCTTGGTACAGATTCCTCATACTTTGTGAGAAATAATTCCAAATCATCTTCAAAATATACAGAGGAAGATGTTTACAAAATGCTGGAATTTTTAATTGACAACATATTTGTCCAAAGTGGTGGACGTGTTTTTCAACAAACGGTCGGAATTTTAATGGGAACAAATTGTGCTCCTTTACTTGCTGACCTTTTCCTTCACTCTTATGAGGCTGACTTTATAGCTGATCTGATCCGAAAGAAAGAATATCGTTTAGCTAGACCCTTTCATCTCAGTTTCCGCCATATAGATGACATATTATCTTTAAACAATCCTAATTTCGGGGATTTGATACATGGCATCTACATCAAAGAACTTGAGATAAAGTATACTACAGACACTGTGAAGTCAGCCTCATATCTTGACCTACACTTTGAAATCGATGGTAAAGGAAAACTATTGACCAAACTTTACGACAAACGTGATGACTTTTCATTCAAAATTGTCAACTTTCATCTGGGCAACACCCCTTCAGCACCTGCGTATGGAGTGTTCATATCACAACTCATACGTTATGCCTGAGCTTACCGAAACTAGAAAAGCAGAGGACGCTTACCCTACCGATGCATCTGGTCCATGCTCCCAGTTTTTAGTGGAGTCCGATTTGCTCATTTACTTTTGTTACTTTGTATGTATGATTTTAGTTACTTTATGTTCTTTGTTGTGTATGTCTGTTTTCCATGTCTGGTCTTCGTCCCTGGATTACATTCTTTTGATTACCGCTATAACCTTGGTTCCCTTGATTACTCTATCAAATGAGTTTATAAAACTGTGAGATTTTTTATTAGATTGTCCCCATTAACATTTGATTGTTGATATATGATAACTTGATAATTACTATAACCAAGAACAAAACATGTTTATAGTGACAAGTGTTGTATAGATAATTGATTTAAAATAGTATGGTCTTTTGATTCCCTGTTGATTGTTTTATACCGTTAAGTACATGTAATTCAATTGATAATTAACATGAGCAATACTTATTCTTAAAGTCATTAACACATTCCTCCCTTTCTCAAAAATAACACTTTTAATCAATAATGTCTAACCACTGTTCTATTTTATTAAAAATCATTTATCTGTATAAAAACAAAAATACTAAAAAGGGGGATTAAAAGAACATATTATAAAAAACAACTACACAACAGCAAAAATATCTACGGCTAAACATTGAATGTGTCAGTAAAATGCACATGTATACAAAAATACCTCGGTGAAAAACAAGTAATAAACAAGTCAAAAGAGATGTATGGATACCTGGAGGACAATAATACTTGTACATAAATAATAAAATGGGTCAGTATATCATACGCAATAATGCCTTACAACTGTCCTATCACAATAATGTCTAACCTCTGTCCTGTCACAATAATGTCTAACCACTCTATCATAATAATGTCTAACCATTGTCCTATCACAATAATGTCTAACCACTCTATCACAATAATGTCTAACCACTGTCCTATCACAATAATGTCTAACCATTGTCCTATCGCAATAATGTTTAACCACTCTTTCAAAATAATGTCTAACTACTGTCCTATCACAATAATGTCTAACCAATTTATCACAATAATGTCTAACCATTGTCCTATCACAATAATGTCTAACTACTGTCCTATCACAATAATGTCTAATCACTTTATCACAATAATGTCTAACCACTTTATCAAAATAATGTCTAACCACTTTATCACAATAATGTCTAACCACTGTCCTATCACAATAATGTCTAACCACTGTCCTATCACATCAAAATACTGTAAAAATGAAAAAAAAATATTTGATAGTGTGTCACGCTTCTTTAAAAATTGCAATATTAATGACATTAAAAAAAGGGGAAGACAGTGTTCAGTACTACTTTATTTAAAAATTAGTCTTGCTATTGGGATTGATTTCCTTAAACACAAATTAGGTCATTTTTCTTTTTTTCTTTTTTACTTTTTTTTATCTGAATTCTGGATGATTAACATAAACGAGAAAAAAATCCGAAGCACATAAAACACTTTTGAAGCAATCATGAAATTACACAGTATGCATTTTTTTTTTTTCGTTTTTTTTTTGTTTTTTTTTTGTTTTTGTTTTTTTGTTTTTTGTTTTTTTTTTTGTTTAAAGTTTTAGACAGTGAGAACATTGTTTATACATTCAGGTGCGGCACTTGTCACATTGCTAGTGAGAAAAATGCGTAAGTAAACAAATTATTATTATAAAATAACACATAACAATAAAGTTTCATAAGAAAGCTTTTCCCGTAAATCCGTTACTCATTGAAACCTTTGCTTGTTTCAAATCAAACATTTTTTGAAAATGTTGTTTTGTATAACTTAAAGCACTGAACTGATCTCCTGTTTCCTTTTTTTTAATAAAACCAACCGATGTATTTACGAAGTTCGTACAACAGCCAATTAAATAAAGACTTGACACTACAAATCGCTCTGATGGACCTGTCCATGCGTAAATTTTATGCGTTTCTGACATTTATACGCAGTTCTTACTACATAGGACCACACGAAGCGGGTAAAAAAATATTCCATGTTGAGTTTTTAATTGTGTTTTAATCGCTTATTCGACATATTGAACATAAGTCATGCCTTTACTTTTGTAAGCGAGACCTTCATATCTGAAAGAGTAGATTAAATATATATAAATATAAAAGAAATGTCGGTATCCACGCGGTATCCTCTACGGATCATCAGCTCCATTTTTCTTTATCTGGGTTATTTGACATTATTTTTTATTGTTAATAATGTCGAATAATTTGCCTAATAAGTCGGAAAGTTTTAGTGTTATACATATATGCACTACATGCACCTTTATCAACATTTAAAAAAATGAAAAATAGTACCCCGCGCTACGCTCGTCTGTACAAATTTGAAGAATTCAACACATTTCTGTAGATTTACAAGAACGTGTGATTAGTTCCGATTGAAAGTATACTTGGATTAATTTCCCTTTCCATGCTTACAGAATAATAAATTAATACTGATACTCGCATAGAAACCCTGTCATGCATCGATACATTTTCACACTAATTGGGCAATGGTGTGGTCATCGTACTTTATTGTCATGTGACCACGTTCATTCATGACATAGGTGTACACACATCACGTGATCCAGTGTGTACGAGTTCTTGGAGCTCCTCAATGACCGAAATATAAGAACGAAGGGACACCAGAACGACATTTAAACTGTGCACAACGTTTACTTAACCACCGACCAAACAGAATACCCTTTGGACTTATAAATGAACGCAATTTCAATTTAAGTTTCAACTGATTTGATCTGTGCCTTTGACAATTAAATATTCTCAAATTTGTGTATTGTTGGAGCTTTTCGGATTACTGCAATGTTATCACGAGAGGCTGCGTGTAAACCAAACAATTAAGGGACGACTATTTTATTTGGAGGACAGTTTTTTTTTTGGTTCAGAATATTTATTTATGAAACTTTGTAGGTCAGAATTGAAAAAATGATTCAACCACGTTGGGGCAAGATTATTTCCATTCCACTATAAAGTATCTGGACTAATGTCAGAAAATTTATTTTCTAGGACGTGAGATGTAGGCCAGAATATTCGTTTTCAACCTTTTCAGGGCAAGAATATGTATCTCGGAGATTCTCCGAAAACTGCCAGCGACACCTCTTTCAGAATCTAATGGTGTACCATTATGTTATGAACTCCAATTTCGGGCCGTTTTTCAAACCTTTAAGTTAGGGATCAACCATTTGATTTTAATAGAGGGAGGCGGCTAGGATCAAAGTTTGTGTCCTGTATTTTTCCACTTAATTTCTGACCTGGATTTAGCCATGCGTTCATCCCGGATTTTTTAGAATCATATATAATTGTCCTCCCTTTTTATTCTTAAATTGATCCTATACCCCTATGAAATCAAATTGGTGCTTCCGTACATGTAATCATACGCTAAGATATAAACACAGACAAAATCTTATCTTAACAAACCTGTTGTTATTTTAGGGTTTATGTACATATGTACATGTATATGTGTCATCCTAGACCTGTAGAATATGATTCGCCTTCGGTCATACTTCCCTATTTTAGATGATAAAATTTAGATTTTTAACATTAAAGCTTTTGCAAGTATGCATAAAGTGAATAGAAATAGTTTAATGCAAAAAAGGCAGAAGGGGTCTTTCTCCTATGAAATCTGTGAAAAAATCAGAAATATGTTAAAATATGAGAAATCTCCTGCATTTATTTCATCACTGTCTGGTTGTTAAAATGTCACAATGAGACAAGCATTATAAATCGCTACCTTAAAATGGGATAAATGTTCTATTTTAAGTTACTTACTAGATATATATGCTGTCAATAATATATACAATTAAGATCCAAATTAATGGATATGTTATATTTATATTAACTCTTTAATACTGTTTAGGACTTAAAATATGGTTTTATTATTCTACATTTCTCAGTTCATTTTATTATGATATACATAATGTGCATGCCTATGATGATGTACATGTAAGTTCTTTTTTATTCAGCATAAATTTTACTGATTACCAGTTGTCATTATTCGGGCACAATCGAGGATTGTGTTTATTATGTCTTGTGTTTTTGTGGGTGTAGTCAATAGACATATGATTCATCACCCCCCCCCCCCTTCAAGCAAAGGATTATTTTGAAAGTTTGTTAGTATTTGTATGTTATCAAGATATCATGCACACTCATTTTTATCTGAGTTTAAGGGCACGAGTCCATCCAACCTCATTATGAATTAGCACTAGACTGTGTACATGTTTGCACATATAAAATTACAGTGTGTGTTATTTATACATTCAATGTATATGATTCTTTTTTGCAGGAAATTGATTGTCAGTCTGTTTAACATGTACATGTTGTACATTCTGACATTTAACCAGTACAACTAGTATGCAAATATATCACATTCATTGTGTGTATATAGTTGTTGTTATGTTCCCTGTTTGTTTGAACAAGTTCATCCTTTATACGGAATCAAACAGAGACGTGTTTCTTATTTTACTAGAAATAAAAGTTTAGGTTTAATATGGTTAGTTAAGTCATTATGAAGGAGTGTCATCGTTCTGTTGCCTTGGATTTAATTACTTCTGCTGTCGGTCCTTTCAGAGCTAATACTAGCAGGTGTGTTTACACTAATTGAAGACTTTTTGGTGATCTCTGTAAGCATTTACTATTTTTATACGATATGATGCATATGTTGCGTGTCTCCATATTTTCCTGCAACAAGGATTCAACTCTATCTCATACATATGTATACACATGCACTATCAAGTAGACATTTTTTATGAACAAGCATTCATAAAATGCCAAAAAAATCCACATATTGGTGTTACATGTTACTACATGTGATTAATTTATTAGGAGCAATTTAGTGACCCAGATTCCCAAATCTTAATACCTGCATTTGAAGAGTACGGGTATTATTCTCCTTTTATGTATCTTCAAAAAGAAGTTCTGAAAAGCAATAATTGCTCAACTTGTAATGTTAGAAATATGGTCACTATTTTATTTGTTTTTGCAGAACTTTTTTTTTAATTTGCAGAGGCCTATCCTAATACACTGGACATTTTTGTAGCATCTATATCTATATTGCCCTATCATATGAATCCCATTATCAACTGAAAGGGTTTTCTAACTATCGTTACAGCACGTACTTCAAGTATTGTGCATGGTTTTCCAGATAAAAGTTTAAGAACCCTGTCTTTGTTCACACTACACACAATCACTTGATTAATTATAATTTTATTCGACTACGACAAATTTGCTGTCACATATAAGAATTTGACACTGTCGTTCCAGTTGTAAATGCATGCCAACAGATACTTAGTTACATGTGACAGTTATATGCAATACAAGTTTTCGTTAGTTGCTCAAGTTTTCAAATCCAAAAGGAAGGTTCGTACTGATTTTGAGAGATATGGCCTCAACCGTTAGGAACCAAAAGCAAGCATATCATATAATTATATACATGTACATGTAACTAAAGTAAAAGCAAATGAATGTCTCTGACATTGTTTTACAATCTTCTATACCACTAAGGTTAGACTGATAATGATGGTTAAGATTTAAATCTTTAAGGAAAGATGGTCCTAAAAGGGCCGGAAACAAGCATTTCGCTGATTTCTGACAAGTTATGTACCAGGTACAGTACATGTAAATTAATCTATTTGAGATTGTAATACAAGGTGCCATTTTAGGAGTTGTGACTTGGTGTGATTATGAACTAGGGTTAAAACCGAGCATTTTCCTGATTTTTTGGATGAAGACTTGAGTACAGCAGAACGAAATTGTACCACAATGTGCTCTTTCTCCAAAGTAAAGTCCTGACTGACCTGAACCAAGTGAGAGCCGAAAAAGGACAATACTGATTCTGGTGAAATTCTTTTTTCCAAACTGAGTTCAGACTGATTTGAATCTAATAAGTGTAAAAAGGGTGACATTGATCCTGGTGAAATTCTCATCTTGCGTTATTGCAACAAAATGAAGATGTGTTTATTTTTGCTGGGAATTACAGTGTAGTTATCATGTTTCCAGATAATTTGAATAGAAGTTAATTCCGACATTGATTTGTACATAAGTATGTTTCTTATTATACCAGGACAGTTTCATATTTTCAATCAACTCAATTCAAGTACATTTTGAACTAAATTTAACAATATAATCCGAAATTCTATTCTTAACTATATATCATGTATTAATTTCAAAATATGTTTAGTTTATTCGATGCATAATATTACTAGTCCAATTGGCACTGATTGTATGGGAAATTTATAACACAAAACTGTCTTAAAATCTCAATACAAAATTACAAATTTCAGGAATTGATCGTGGACCCACTGATTGTCCCGAAGTTTACACATTCAATTTTTATAGACCAATATATCAACTAACAAGTATTTGATTGTTTATTTTTGCAGTCTCTAAAAAGCCAATAATGACGAAATGAATGCACAGGGAATTGTTGCTTGAAATAAATCATTGTTGTAAGAAGTTTCTTTGCTTACTTTTTAGTCCTAAAAATACAAAATGTCAGAAAAATGGCGCCATCTCTATTGCTTTGAATGTTTACAAGAGAAGGTAAAAAAAGTTATTGTACATGTAACTTAATGCATTCTTTGACAACTATGCAGCTTCCATTCAGAGTTATGAGACTTAAAAGAGTAATCAAGGGAAGGAAGCTTTCACTAAAAACTTCACTACAGTAATATCCTTATTTCAAGTAACTGATAAATACCATACTGTTAGTTTCTGTTAAACTGAAAAAATGAGAGTCAAGAATTAGACCAACTTATATTTAGTGAAAGGGTAAATTCTTAACGCGACTTAGCAAAGTTTAATACATCCATGCAAGTACACTATCAAGAAGAAGCATATAGCAATTGTCCTATGACCTTAGTTCCTGCAAAATAGGATTTCAACTTTGAATAACAAGTACTCTCCATTTCCTTTTATGTATACCAAGGAAATATCCTCAATCATTCCAACTCAGTGGGGTTTATATTGATAGAGGGATCCGTCCTTCATTCCGTTCAATTTTATTATTGAACTTTGTCTCAGTAAAAAAAAAGTTCAAATCCTGTTACATTTTTATTTCTTAGAAAGATTATAGTTGTAGAAAATATACATTTCTTGCTCCGTTATCAACAACCAGTCCAAGAAGAACGTTAATTAATCCAAATACAGAATAAGCTGTTGTCATAGTAATAATAAATTATAAAAATTTTCATCTCAATGAACAGTACTTATAAAATGTACTTACCTTGAGCAAAACTTGTTGCGTGACATTTCAAAAGGTATTATCTTGCATATTTTATTTTTACGAAGAATAAGTCCAAAGTTATCTAGCTTGCATGCTTTGATTTTTAGGGAGAAGGAGTCTCCACAGAAGTATGCAAAGGGCATGCACATTCAAGACATCACTGATCCGGTTGATTGCATTGGAATGAAATAAATTAAATTACAATTACTTTCATCATGTAATCATGATTACTTTGGATTACTTTATACTTTTTCTCTAAAATAGTTACTAATACCACAAATTCAAACCTAATTTGTTTATGTTTAATGAAACATTTTATAAAAATATGAGCACTTTTGAGGTAGATAATAAAATCAGCATGCTTTTAAAACATATGTACATGTACAATGTTTTCAATGAATTAAATGTTTGAGTTGCATTTTATCATTTCTTGCTTTTCAAAAGTGTCATCCATTTAAAAAAAAAACACCTTTCTGGATAGAATATGCTAAAGAATCTCGCAACTGGAGCTTACGATGACAATATTACCAAAAAAGTGTTTTCATTTCTTTAAATCATTCTCCTTTCAGTAATATATGGGATTGATTCTTTGAGGCACTTTCTTTTGATAAGTAGGAATGTATCTGGGCTCCTACACTGCTGGGTACTGATACATGTCTCTTTTTGGTTTCAGTCAGCAAACTAAAGAGAAAGACTTCTCGAGATTCACTTTTTTGACTCCTTGGATTACATTATTTTGATTACTGTTATAACCTTGATTACTCTTTAAAGTCTTGTCTGGCTCTGACTGGTGAGAACATCGATGTCATCACCTAGATGAATCCAACAGTCACTCACAACAAAGCTAGAAGACCTTGACTTTACAGATGATGCGAGCCTTCTACCCAACCAATTCAATCTACAACTGCGGATATCGGCCTTGTGCGAAACAGCCAAACCAACTGGTCTAGAGATCAACCCCAATAAAACCAAGTCACTCAGAGAAAACACACAGAACACAGTAGCCATCATGCTCAAGGGTAATTCCATTGAAGACGTTAGCAACTTCACCTACGTTGGCAATGTCGTTTCAAAGGATGGGGCGCCAATGAGGACATCAAGGTGATCCTTGGAAAAGCCAGACAAGCTTTTGTAACCCTAAGACCAATCTGGAGGAGTAGAAACATCACCTAAAAACAAAACTCAGAATATACGAGACAAATGTCAAGTCAGTTCTTTTGTATGCATCGAAGACTTGGAAACAGATGAAGAAAACCGAACATAACCTTTAGGTCTTCGTAAACAAGTGCCTCAGGTTGACAGTCTAATCAAAATTAGCCCATCCGATTTTTATTGGTAAACGCAACGTCTAACTTTAATTAGACTGCTCAGGTAGATTACACAAATCATGTGGCCTAATAAAATTACTAACACAGAGCTATGGGATCCTACCAACCAAACACTAATTACTGATACCAGATTCAGCTTCAGATTCAATATTTTATTAAAGTCTCACCACATGTACAACATAAGACATGTCAATATTATGATAAAGCAATGTATATACAATAATTAAAGATTATCATATATTAAAAGTACATGTGGCATTCTATGAAGAATTATGAGAGACTATAAAACATAAATTAGTAGACAAAGACAGATATAAACGCACTTGTAAAAAGTAACTAAGCGTAAAAGATAAAATGTTATCATGAATACAGAAAACTACATCTTTTAAAAATATTAAAGCATTCAACACTTTGAACGTAAAACAAATTTATCATCATCAGATAAAATAGCAAACTCTCTATTTACACCTTAGACTTCATATGATAATTGTTCATGCAATTCTACATATAAAGGACAAGATAATAACACATGTTTCTCATCTGATCATTACATATAAAACATACTTTTTCACTGACCTCCATCCAGAGATGTAAACATAGTTATACGCACAGAAAACAACATCTCAAAATCTCTCTAAACTGGAATCAGCAAGGCAAAAGAAGAAGGGGTAGACAAACAACCACATGGAGACGAACCATAGAGGCCAAATTGAGAGCATGCCAACTTACACGGGCAGAGGCAATGAGAGCAGCAAAAGACCGAGCCAGATGGAAGACTGTTGTGGAGGCTGTATGTCCTTCTAGAGGTTAATAGATTTAGGCCAGGTTGGTCAGTGATACCAAGAAATCCACGCATCTGTCTATTAGACCATAAATCAATGGTTAAAGCAACATTCCTTGCAAATAACAGCTGTTGTTTTAGGTCAGCTTGAACTTCTAATGATTCCTGACGTGAAAACATTTAATTACATTTTTTTAATAAAATTAATAATCATCAAGCTACAAGAACTAAAATTTATCCTGCAATGAGGTTATTTGTTAAACGAATAAATGTATACGGTTATTATTTTTTGCTGTATCCGTACATCAGCAGGTTATCGACTTTCTGGCTCCTCCCTCTCAAGCGATCGGCGGATCTACTTTTTTCTGATATGCATAAATTAATCATGGCCGCCACCATAGATACGATATAAACAAATTGCGATTGCGTATCCGGTTACTCTTTTTTTTTCCTGTTTTGTTTCGTTTTCACTTTTTTAGCTGAATGAAATAAAAGATTTTATGTAAACAAAATAATGATTTTGTTTGTATTTTTTTCACCGTCATATATATGGCAAATCCCAAATCTCGTTCAGATTTGATTCATTATTAGTTTACAGACGACTTCCCCTGTCATTTCAGTCATGTCGGCCTCGGAGCCAGAGTGTCTGTCACAATTTAACATGAACTGGTCCCTACTTAAAGAAATTGATGCATTACAATATGATAAAACTCTTGAAGAAACAAATGACCAGGAAACTGTTATGGTCTTGGATTTATTACTACCTAAACCCTAAGATAATGAATCAGAGGAACACTACATTATACATCTGCCCATACAACTGCCTCCTCTTCTTTAAAAATCTCAAACAAATATTTCAAATCCCACAGAAACTAGTGCACAAATTTCACCCCTGAAATCTACTGCCATATACCAAACAGAAACAAGTCAGCTTCCACCTTCCTCGCGAAATTCAAAACGTTAATGTTCGTAAAACGACTTTACAACATTCAAAATATTTGTATTTATTATTCATTTTACTTATTTGTCTCTTGGAATTAAATAAATTTTGTTACATTGCTTATTTTCTTCAAACAGCCTTGACGGATTATATGGTGCGGATTGAATTTCAATGTTTACTGAGTCATGCGCCATGTGTATTAATCTTTTTCTTCCGGTTTAACGATCGGGGCTCCTCAGGGGATATGCATTTTAAAATTTATTGTAAAAATGTACACACGTACAAAACTATTAATATAACTGGATAAAAACAATATAGGAACATTGACGTAAAATTATTGAAAATATGTGTATTCGACTTGGAACGGGGGAAATAGCTCAGCGGAGCCTCGCATTTCCTATCTGTTCCGTCGCCTCATCACATATCTTCAATAATTTTCGACAATGTACCGATAATGGATATATAAACGTAACCAGCATTTGTTTGTTTAGTTCATGTAACTGAAATGAATTTAATTTCACACCTATTTTCAATACTTTATTGACTTTGTATGTATGAGGTGTAAAAAAATACATGATTCAGAAATGAGATTTTAAATCTAATTTTATATACAGCCAGCATACATTCTCACATAAAGGTGGCATTAAAAGGTTTTTAGCAAATTCAGAATTAACTTTAGGGTGGAATTTTTATAAATTATATTTAAAAAAGGGAAAGTTTCATATGGCATTCCTTTTGTTGATAGAATAAACAGAAATACTAGATTAGATGCCAAAAGAATCTTTTTCACCAAAAAAGTAGTCAGAATGTAATCAAATAAAGTAATCAAGAGTAATTATGATAACTGTTCATTTTGGTCCTATAATTAGCAAAATTAAATTACAAGTAATCATATTTCTAAGAATTAGTGATTACAACTAATTACATGCAAAAATGCAATCGATTACAGCTGATTACAATTCAAATTTATGTTTACTACATATCTGATCAATGACAACCACAATATTACACAGGTCGAAAGTTCTACCATATAAGGACAATGGATATTTGTACAGGTATAGAGGATGACCCAGAACGACCTATCTAACAAGTCATTGAGATACCTGAATACGTCATTATTACACGTTTTCTATAAATTGTTCTCACGTGTTTGATTGAAATTTTGAGGTATTTTCAATTGATGTCTCCGCGCATCAACTTTCATTATAGTCTCCTTTTTTACCCAGATATCAAATATACTGCATACTGTAGTATATCCATAAACCGATTAACCGTCAGTACATGAGTTTAATTATTAACAAGTTTTGGAAGTGAGTGTGCGCCTCCATAGAAAATGCATTTTACCAGGTAATTATTCATTAAAAAACCTTTACAACGATATCAAATTTCAATATTTTCTTATGCATGGAATCAGTAGGATGTCATGTTATACCAATATGTTTCCGAAATAAAATGAAAACACAACTAAAACATAACCGGGAAACTAAAAGTATTTTATATTACTTTAAGGTGTTTAAGTGTCAATACAACTGTAGAAATGGAAAATGGAAAATACAGGGATTGGTCATTTGACAAGCACGTGAAAGGGGTCTATTGCTTTGCTTCATATTTCGTATAGGAGGCGTGACATTCTTTAGTACGTCAGAATTCTAATGATTTCAATCTAATAAAAAGTACCGAAACAAAAAAAAAAAAAATATTGATCTGTTTCATACTTTAATATAAACAAATACTTCAGAAAAACTGATGTGATCATATTCTGTTCTCATTTGTATCTTTACTCCCTTCCCTCCTATTGGTCCATCTTTACAGACGAATTCAACAGTTGCATGCTGATACTTCAGTGTGGGGTGTCCACTTATAGAATTGCATAAATTTGATACTGAATCATCGTTGTAATCGGGAAGAACGGAAACTTCGATATCATGGAAGTATCCTAGAATAAATAATATGTTAAAATTAAAGGAAGAAAGGAAGAGTTTCAAAGATGCTTAGAACGCTTACCTCCTCATCTTGTGGTAACAAAATCCAAGGGATAATTTTAAACAAATTGTTCAAACTGTAACCCATATATTTTCCTAGCTTGAATAACTAACATTCTCCTTTTTTGTTTTGTTTTTTTTTAATTGTTTTTAACGAAATATGCAAGTATGGCCTTATTCAAAATATAAGCATGATTCGACCGTGCCATGTTGAATTTTGTACAAGTCGAAAACTGTAAGTGATGTCCGAAATCTGATTGAGAAGCACAAGCAAGAATTTTCCCGAGAGAACTTTAAAAAAATAAAATTTGGACCAACAATTAATACATTTGAAGATTTGGGATGTGGCCCTATTCAATACATCTATGGAAATTGTTGAAATCAGTCTATTCTTTAAGAAAATGATTTTTTGAACAAAAATAAAAAGGCACACATTGAAAACAGAATCGTAATAATCAGATTAACAATAAACTATTTATAATATGATTTTAGGCTTTTCCTATGAAAAATGATGCTATTTGTACACAAA
The DNA here is from genome assembly GCA_037379345.1 of Perna viridis. Lineage (NCBI taxonomy): Eukaryota > Metazoa > Mollusca > Bivalvia > Mytilida > Mytilidae > Perna > Perna viridis. Next base: position 46,954,805 of record CM074515.1, on the reverse strand, counting down.
TAATAATTGACTTTTTTGTAATTGACTTCTATGTTGTTTCATCGCTGATGACTCGACCAACGAGAATATGCAATACTTCCTGTAATGTTCTTCTGCGTTAAGGAGTAATCAAGGGAACTAAGGTTTTAGCGGTAAACAAAAGAACGTAATCCAGGGACAAAGACCAGACATGGAAAACTGACACACACAACAAAGAATACAAAGTAACCAAAATCATACACACAAAGTAACAAAAGCAAATAAGCAACTCGGACTCGACCACAAAACTGGGAGCATGGACCAGGTGCACCGGTAGGGTAAGCGTCCTCTGCTTTTCTAGAAACACCCGCCGAGTTGCTCATAAAAAGTCAAGTCCGGGGTAGACGAACGAGGAAAGGAAAACTATGACCCGTTGAAAAAATCAGTTTTCATGGTACAGATGGATACACCATAACGATCCAAGAGTCACGACGACCATAAAATTTCTGTAGTGATGTCTTCAATCCCGTAGCAACACAACCCTGTTCCAGAAGCCCATTTGTCTAGCGCGATACAACAAGTCTGCCCAGTTTCGACAAGAGAATGTACGTACCATGTATGAAACTTCCACGTCTGCCAAAGTTACGAAAGAGATTTATTATAGATATCCTCGGTATAAGTGAATGTAGATGGACAGGATCAGGAAAAAGGAGACTGAACAGTGGAAATAAAATCCTATACTCAGGACAAAATACCAATCATGTCAGTGGAGTTGCTATCATTATCAGCAAAGAGGTAGATAAAACATTATTACAGTGGCAACCAATAAACGACCTCTTAATAACAGCACGATTCAATTCCAAATTCTGCAAACTGACCATTATACAGTGTTACGCTCCTACAAACGAAGCGGATGAGGAAGACAACAACGACTTCTATGACCAGTTACAAGCTGTATTCAATCAAATTCCTCAACATGATATGATACTTGTTACTGGAGATCTCAATGCTAAAGTAGGATAAGATAACATCAATATAGAACAAGTTATTGGAAAACATGGTTGTGGTGTAAGAAATGAAAATGGAGAACAACTGGTTGATTTTTGTCTTACTAACAGATGTATAATTGGAGGCACTGTCTTTCCTTTGAAAGTCACTAGATGGGAATACTGTGAACCAAATCGACCATGTGTTAATAAATTCAAAATGTAGAAGATCCCTTCAGGGGTGCAGATGTTAACAGTTGACCATTATCTGATACGAGCAGTAATACAACTTAGGAAAACCCCGAAACAAGAAAACATCAGGAAAAGGTTAGATATATCAAGACTGAACATCCCAACAGTCAAAAGATCATTCAATCTTGCTCTACGTAACCGATTCCGTGTTCTTGAAAATTTTAAGAATGATAATATACAAAACCAGTATGAGATAATAAAAGATATGTATCTTGAAACAGCTAAAGATACTTTAGGATACCAAACTAAGAAAAATAAGGAATGGCTATCTGAGGAAACATGGAAGAAAATTGAAGACTGTAAGGACCTCAAACAGAAAATCCTTAATTCCAAATCATGAAGGATACAAGAACAACTCAAGACTTCATACAAGATCAAGGATAAATAAGTCAAAAGGAGTGCTAGGAAAGACAGGCGTGAATTTGTAGATTCTATGGCCAGAGAGGCAGAAGAAGATGCCACCAGGGGTGAAATGAGAACAGTATACAAAATCACAAACCAACTATGTGGTACAGTGAAAGTACAAACTGCCCAGGTCAAAGACAAACAAGGCAATACAGAAGAAAGAACAAGCTAAACGCTGGGTAGAGCACTTCAAAGAAGTTTTGAATTGCACCGATCCAACATCTATAACAGATCCAACACCAGTTACTGAAGATACCAACATAGATACTGATCCACCAACATTGGACGAAGTGCAAAAAGCCATTAAATTGCTGAAGAACAACAAAGCCGCTAGAATTGACTCATCGGTGCAGAATTACTAAAAGCTGATATAAACACTTCAAACAGAATACTTCACAACCTATTTACAAACATCTGGAAAAATGAACACATACCACCTGACTGGTCGAAAGGTCTTATTGTCAAAATCGCGAAAAAAAAGAGATTTATTGAACTGTGACAACTGGAGAAGAGTAACATTACTGTCAGTTCCAAGTAAAGTATTTTGTAAGATCGTTCTTGCCAGAATAGATGATCAAGTAGACAAGACGCTAAGAGAAGAAGAAGCTGGCTTTAGGAAAGGACGTGGATGCATAGACCAAATATTTACGCCCCGTAACATCATAGAGCAATGTATAGAATGGAATATGCCTCTTTTCATCAACTTTATCGATTTTCGGAAGGCATCTGATAGCGTCCACAGAGAGACCTTGTGGAAAATTCTAGGAACATATATAATTCCATCAAAGATTACCAACTCAATCAAACTTGTCTACACCAACTTTGAATGTAGTGTCATCCTGGGAAATGCCATCCCACAACCATTCAATGTAAGATCCGGTGTTAGACAAGGCTGTATATTGTCACCTATACTGTTCCTAATGACCATAGACTGGATCCAACGGAAAACTACAAGAACAAGTCATGGGATACAATGGACAATGTTTAGCAAACTCGACGATCTGGATTTTGCAGATGACCTTGCAGAAATATCAACATCAAGACAACACTTGCAAAAGAAAACAAATTCTTTGAATAACTATGCAGAAGAGGCTGGCCTAAATATAAACACCACCAAGATCAAAGTGATGGCCATCAACAAGACACTTACCAACCCAATCACTATTAACAAAAAGCCAGTAGAAACAGTTGAAGACTTCACATATTCAGGCAGCATAATAAGCTCTGACAACGGCACAAAGAAAGACATCCAGGCAAGATTATCGAAAGCTCGAACTGCCTTCGCCAGATAAAAACCTGTATGGAATTCAAAGGTATACAGCAAGAGAACAAAAATACGCATATACAACAGTAATGTCAAGCCAGTGCTGTTGTATGGGTCAGAATGTTGGTGCATCATTCAGATGGACTTGCAGAAATTGGAAGTTTTCCAAAACAAATACTCAAGAAGAATCCAGGGTATATTTTGGCCAGAGAAGATAACAAACGAAGACCTGTTAAGAATGTGTAAATGCCATTCAATTGCAACAGACCTAAAAAAAGAGACGCTTCAGATGGCTCGGCCACGTGTTCAGAATGCCAAATGACCGCCTGCCAAAAATTGCCCTACGATGGACACCACCTGGGAAGAGGAAACCGGGCAGACCTCGCACCACCTGGAGGAGAACAGTGCTGGCAGAGCTAGAAGAACTTGGTTACAGCCTTGGCGAAGCTGAACACTTGGCCCAGGATATAGACAAATGGCGGGATCTTGTTATGGCCTTATGTCCCACTGGGGATAAAGAGGATAGGTAAGGTAAGGTAAGTTTCGGCAAGCTCTGGCACAACGTACGAGTTGTGATACGAACACTCCATACGCAAGAGCCAAAAGGATGCTGCCACAGACGAAAGGAAAGTTGACAATTCTGAATGAAAAGTCATCACGTTTGTCGTAAAGTTTGGTTAATAGTTCTCCTTTACCATCGATCTCCAAGTGTAGGTCAAGATATGAGGCCGACTTCACAGTGTCTGTAGTATCCTTCATCTCAAGTTCTTTTGGGTAGATGCTATGTATCAAATCCCCGAAACTAGGATTGTCCAAAGATAATACGTCATCTATATAGCGGAAACTGAGACTGAAGGATCAAACGATACTCTTTCTTTCTGATCAGATCAGCTATAAAGTCAGCCTCATAAGAGTGAAGGAATAGGTCAGCAAGTAAAGGAGCACCATTTGTTCCCATTGGAATGCCGACCGTTTGTTGAAAAACACGTCCACCACACTGGACAAATATGTTGTCGATTAAAAATTCCAGCGTTTTGTAAACATCTTCCTCTATATATTTGGAAGATGATTTGGAATTGTTTCTTAAAAGGTTTAAGGAATCTCTACCAAATACTATATATTTGTATCTAGGTGTACCATCTTTTTTGGAAAAAGCAACGATGTATATTGTTTTTTAAGTTGGGATTTTAACTGAGTATGGGGAATAGAAGTATACAGTGTTGAAAAATCATAGGTTTTAATGCAGATAATAGTCTTGAACTGATTGTCACCAAAAGATCTTTCGAATTTTTCAGGATCCACATACATCGAATAAATACCACTACGGGAGTAACAAGTGTTGTGGTAGGACTGCAGACCCTCTTTGACAGTTTTGAGTACAGAAGTTAAAAGTTTTGTAAGAGGTTTGGTGGTACATTTTGCAGATCCAGCTATGAAACGTTGTTTGTATGGATTCTTGTGGAGTTTTGGAATCCAGTACATAGACGGTAAATCACAATCATCGTCCTTGGTAGAGAGACCAAAAGAGGATAGCACAGATTAATGGTTTTCCACAATCTCTTCTTTGGAGAGAGTGGTGGCAGTATAGGTCTAATCATCGCTATTATTTTCTACGTCTAACTCTGATAATAAACATTGGATGTAAAACGTTTTGCAAACAAAAACAATGTTGTTTTGGGCTTTGTCTGCTGGTACGACAACATATTTGTCATGTATAGTAGACAATGTTTTTGCTACAACGGGGTCTTTGAAAACTGATGTAGCCTTGGCACTCATTGACCTATTTAAAACTTTCATTCGTTTCAAAATTAAAGACCTCACGGCCTTTAACCACTCTGACAGAGAATATGAACATCATAGTGTCAGGACTTCTTCCTCGTGACGTGACGCATTCAGCAAACATTGAACTTCAGAATCTTTGTAGTATGCTGGAGATTGTGAATATTTCCCTTAGACAACTATTTTTACAGAGATAGGAATGGCTGTAGCAAATGTGGAGATCTAAACCATTCTACAGGAATCTGCAAATTCCAAAATGTGTTACAGTGCAACATTTGTAGTCTATTTGGACACAAAGCAAAATGAAAATTAGGCAAAAAAGATATAGGCACTAATAATATATTTTCATAATTTTTGAACATTTGTACAGAGTGCAACTTCTTCACATGTGAATGTCACTACTTCATAACTAATGGGTTTAGACAGGAACAAAACTCTTGTTGTGAAATTTTATCATCAACAGAAGCATCCAATAATTCATTAATCAAACTATGTGAATCTAACAAGATTAGTGATATAAAGCCAATTAGCTTAAAGAGTGATAAGTAAAAAAAATCTAAATGATTTCTATAGGTGATTGTAGCATGTTGTAGCATGTCCTTGTTGCTAATTTGATTTTGTTACTTTATATGTATGATTTTAGTTACTTTATGTTCTTTGTTGTGTAAGTTTTTTTTTCCATGTCTGGTCTTTGTCCATGGATTACATTCTTTTAATTACTGCAATAACACTGGTTCTCTTGATTAATCTTAAACTGTACTGTATTTAATCCAATCCAGAAGGCCAACTTATCTGTTGAAATGTATATGCATGTTTTCTCAATTTTTGCTATATGAATTGTATATTGTTTGTATCGTATAATGAGTGACAGCAACACCATTAAAGGGTTTACATATTTTAGATACAGTAGTAACCCATATGGTCTTAATCAATTTAAATGTGGCATCTAAATATGTTCTCAAAATATAAACTGATTAGAATAACAGTTTGATGAACCATGGAAGTACAGATATGAAACATGGATGAACTAAGATACAGTCTGAATGTCCATCTGATATAATTGGTTTCCGTTAAACATTCTTGACAGATGACACAACCAATGACCAAAGATACAACAGGTTATAACATTGAAAAAAGAATAGAACATACAATAAAGACGGGGTCAAATTGTTTATATCAATGATAAACTTAATTTTTTTAATCTGGACTTTCTCGAGATAAATAATATTGAAACACCATGTTAGAAATGCCAAATTTAAGACAGCTTTTTTCATTGTGTTTTGTTTATAGACCTCCTCAGTCTCAAATAAATTAGATAGATGACTTCGAAAGAAACCAGAACTGGCCATGACCCTAAATGATGATGTAGTTATAATAGGTGATCTGAATATGAACTGTTTGATGCCAAACAATCCATCACAAAAAAGGTTAGGCCTAATGGATATGTTGAATTTTAGTCAGTTAATTACAAGACAGACCAGACTTATTAGAAAAGCAAAATCTTTTATTGATCATATTTATTTTTATTATGTTGATAAGATGAAGGAAAGTCGTGTTAGCCTTAATGCAATAAGTGATCATTATCCAGTTTGTGTGACTCAAATTGTAACCAAAAGGGTAAAAAAAGGATAGCTGAGTGGTACAGTGCTGAGATTAATTTTGCAAAACGTATAAGGAAAAATTTAAGGCGAGTGGTATGTAGACTGAATGTAAGTTCTCGAGAACTAGAACAAAACAAATATTTCAAAATTAAAAAAAGAAATATTCTAATGTTATAGTTAAAGATAATAAAAAACACAATATTTGTGAAAATGTATTCATAGTTTAAATCCCAGATCACACATTACACTGTCTGAACTCAAAACAGATAATGATAAAAAAAAATATTACTGACACAAAAGAACTGGCAAATGCTTTTAATGATTTTTTTGGTTCTGTTTCTTGTGTGGACAAAATAAGAGGGGAAATAAATCACACTCCTGTCAATTTTGAAAATCTTCATAACTTTGTTAAAAAGAAAATCAATACTCATGAAAAATTTACAATACCACTAGTGAAACTTGATGCAATCTATAATGCACTGCTCAGATAAGATACATGTAAGTTCTCTGGTAGTGACAATTTTGGGCAAAAATTTTTAAAACTATGTGCACCTTATATTGCATCGCCTCTTACATATATTTTTAATAGAATGATTGATACTGGTTTCTACCCACTGTCACTAAAAATGCAAATGTGACTCCTATCTTCAAAACTGGTGACAGGACATCAGCTAATAATAACAAGGCAATTTCATTCTGGCCTACTCTATCTTAATTCTTAGAAAGGCATGTATCTGACCACATTTACAAGTTTTTATCTGAATTTGAACTGTTGCATCCTTCACAATCTGGGTTCCAACCAACCATTCTCTGTCAAACAGCACTCATAAATATAACTGATCAATGGTTACAAGAGATGCAAAATGGTAATATTAACCTAGCTGTACTTGTAGATTTTAAAAAAAAAAAAAGCCTTTGATGTAGTGGATCATGATATTCAATGTAGAAAACTGAAAATGTATCAATGTTATGACAAGTCTGTAAATTTCATAAAATCCTATCTTAGCGGAAGAACACAACAAGTAAACATTCACAATGCCTCATTAGAGAAAAGAAAAATTAAACATTGTGTTCCACAAGGTTCAATTCATGGTTCCTTGCTGTTTGTATTATTCGTCAATGACTTACCTCTGTTTGTTAATAGCTGTAAAACTGATTTATATGCAAATGATACTACTTTGCATAAATCAGGGAGAAATATCAATTACTTGCAGAGAGAAATACAAATAGAGTTTTTTTTTTAATATAGAAAAGTGGTGTAAGAATAATAACTTGTACATTAATACAAACAAAGCCAAACTTATGTTACTTGGGACAAGGCAAAGATTGTTATCACAAACTTGTCAATCAGAACTCTACATTTCAATCAGAAATTATAAAAAAAAAGTCATCATGCGGAAGACTACTTGGTGTAAAAATTGACAATTGTCTGACGTGGAGCGAACAAATAGACACGATTTGTAAAAAAATGTCACCTAAAATTTATTTACTATAAAAAATTAAGTACTTTCTTAGTACATGTTTATAAAAGCCAGAACAACCATCTGTAATGGTTATATACTAATTCTGATAGATTACTGTTTTGTTGTAAAGGGTGAATGCAGTTGTTAAAAGTAATTTATTGTTAAATTTTTTATAACTTGCACTATATATCTTTACAAGAGTTATGAAGTTAAAGTTTACATAATGATTCATACTGAAATAACAAACGTTGACAGACTATTTTTGCAGTTTTAGTTGCTATCATGAGTTCGTGACTGCAACGGTGACATTTTAAATTTAACAGACAATATTTGGGTTCATTATTTGAGTTAGTTTAGAAAGGGTGTAACTTAAGGCTGCATTCTATATTTTTATAATTAACTTTAGAGTTTGTGCTTGGAGAAGAAACATTTTTTTTTGCTTTAATGTAACGTTAAATTTACCTAAATTGTTGGATAATTAAAAGTAGTGAAATTTGATCGAATTCTACTTTGCAACATTTGGTGCTCAGCGGTGTGAATTTTGAAATATTTAATATACGGACTAAGCTTCTATAACTCTTGGATTTTTAAATTTTAACATTTTGAATTTATTCATTACCTATCATACTTAGTTTATTAGTGCTAGTTATAATATTTTCCTGGAGGTTAAAGTGTGATATAAGTGTATAAATTGGGATATACCTGTATTTCTCCAAGCACCAATTTTAACTGGAATGGAAACAGAGGAACAACTACAAACAAGAAGTGCTGCTGCCGTGGCCAACAATTTAATCCAGTTTACGAACAATGCTAGTGAAAGCGAACATGAAGAACCAATTATGGGCCCGCCCAAGAAAGCTCCACAGAGGAAAAAGGCCACTTGTAAAAACGAAGCAAACGAAATTGAGTATCAACTAGGAAATGCCAAAAACTTTTATATACCAAAAAGGTTCGTAGATTCTAGAAAAGCAATTAAAAGAATTCGAGGATTACCCGTTGATCAAGCACAATGAATCAAAAGAAACAAAGGAACAGGAAGCCTTGTTGATGCAGCAGAAGATTATATTCATCAAAAGCAAGGAAGTGCGCCAACAAGACCCCCACATACTTTCCCAACACCAAAAGGTAAACAACAGAAAAGTAATGTCCGTCATAAACTAGGCCACCACGCTCGCGACAACTGCTCAAACAAACAGAAGAAAGAGAAATTGGCTTCGTATCTATTCAGACCAATGGTGAGTACAATTAATATCAGTAACTGGCATTATTGACGGGAATGAAGCATTGCTTGTAAATGACACTGAAACAGACGTACCTCTAATGAGAGAAGATTTAATTGACCAAAGGTCTATTATAGAGGGTCAAAACATGACTTTGTACACAGCGATTGGCTAACTTTTTACAGCCATTATGGCAGTTGTGAATATGAACAATCCATTTTACAAGGACCACAAAAGAGGTAGCGTATTTCCAAACCATGCCATGGAGGGTTTAATTGAAATGGAAATATAAAATCACAGTAACGTGAATGCTGTGACAAGGTCATACAGAATGGAGGTTAGAGAAGAGAAAATATGGTTGAAAATGTGAATAATAGTGACCTTGATGTAGACCATAGTGATGGTAATGAAGAAAAAGAGGTTAACACCGAACATTTATCTAGGTTGCAAAAAGCTGACCGAGTCAATATAGAGTGCTAGGACTAAAGCTTCAGCTTGTGCTGAAGTTTCAGCAGATCATATGGAGGCCTCCTATTGGGGCAACGACATTTTTAGACGAAAGTAGACTAATCATGATGGAACAAAGTCTAGTTGTCAAGTGGTATTGCCAGTTGAATAGCAATGAAGTTAGGACAAGCACATTCCCTTGCAGATCATTTAGAGGCCATTAAAACCGAGGAAAGAATTATTGCATCATTTTTCTGGCATGGAATGTTTAAAGACATAAAAGATTACTGCTCAAGATGTGATACTTGTCAGCAAACCGCCAAGAGAAAAAGTAACGAACGACACTCCATGATAACTCCACCAGTGGATGAAGAACCTTTTAGGAGTTTTTCAATGGACAAAGTTGGCCCACTTGAACGTACTAAACAAGGACATAATTACATTTTAAATATTGTGGACGAGGCAACACGATATCCTGAAGCTTTTCCACTGCAAAATACTGAAGCAAAGACTATCGCTGATGCATCAATGCTGTTGTTTAGTTGTGTAGATCTACCACAGAAAATACTAACAGACCAAGGAGCTAACTTTAAAAGTCAGCTGTTGAAGGGCGTGTATGCAGTCCTAGGTACTCTTGGGTGTACAACAACAGCCTATCATCCGCAATCGGATGGTCGTTTTGAAAGGTTTAATAACACGTTGAAAGAAAAGTTAACAAAAATTTGCACAGATAATCAAGATGATTGGGATCAACACTTGCCATATGCCTTATTTACCTATCGTGGAGTTCCTCATGAAGAGAAATAATTTTCACAATTTGAATTGCTATATGGTTGACCGGTAAGGGACCCGATCCAAGTAATGCGTGAGATGCTGACAGGAGAGGAAGCTGCAATCACGTCAGTTGTGAATCATGTTGTTAACATGAGGGAACTTCAAAAATGAAGGGGCAATGGAAAGGTCCATTCTGTGTATTAAGAAAGATAAATGACGTAAGCTATCAAGTTATGGTAGGTGGAAAACATGGACTGATTAAATACCATATAAATTTGTTGCGAAAATATCATAGTTGTATTTTTTGTAAATGAACCAGATGTAAGCATAGAGAATAAAATAGATTATACAAGCATATAAACGGCCAAAGATGTTGTTATTAACATCAACCTGGAGAAAGCGACGATCACTCATCTGCTAAAACTGTGCAATGAATTTGCAGACGTACGAACAGGAAAGCCTAAAAAACAAAATTAATTGAACACACAATCAAGACAAACACTGATAGCCCGATTATGTGCAAAACGTAGAGAATATTGTACAATTTACGTGATGAAGTAAAAGAAAGTAAATTTTGTATAGATATCATATTGAAAGAAGGAACCACAAGTCCTTCTAGAAGTCCCTATAGTGTAACTATTGTTCCTGTATAAAAGCGTGATGGAAGTTTTAGAAAATGTATCGATTACAGAAAGATCAATGAAGTTACAATATTCGACAGCTAACAACTGCTCGCATCGATGAAATCTTCGAAAAAGTCGGACATTCTAAATTCCTAAGTAGTATCGATCTTACTAAAGGCTTTTTTTCAAGTTCCGCTCGCCAATGAAAGTAGAGAAAAATGCTGTTTGGATTAAAGAATTTTGCAAGAATGATGGACAAAGCCCTAAATGAATTAGATAATTTAACATCTTACTTCGGTGATGTAGTTATTGATAGTGACACTTGGGATGAACATTTAGAACATTTAGAATACATCCAAGGTGTACTTGAGTAATTGAGATCATAGAACATTACTGCAAGACCATCAAACTCTGAATTCGACTGTAATGGGACATATAATAGGAAATGGTGAATTGGAAACTGACAATGCAAAGATAAAGGTTATGCTGTAAGGCGTAGAAACATAAACCTTTCACCATTCACCCTTGAGCCAAAACCATAAGAGATAAAGGGATAATGTAAATGGCAATGTTGTTCAGGACAAGAAACTCTGCAACAAAAAACATTGGGTTCCATTCAGTATGTTTTTAAACTGTAGAAGTCATTGGCCAAAAACTGATTTTTAGTGAGTTTGCCAAAGCAACGGCCATTTTCAAGAATGAAAAGTACCTAGCAACCACATATAATCTTGATCAGTAAGTTAATGCTTCTTAAAATGCCATGGTCAAAGGTCAAGGTCATTTGATAATTCAGTCGAAAACTATTTGTCGAAACAGTTTTTAGCAATTTCCGCAAATGTGGTAAAAGAAAGATAACTCTAACTACTTTCAATCGATAGTTTAGCCTTTCCTGCAAAGTGTGATATGTCATTATGTATACTTATCTTGAAAATGGCGAGTTTAGGGACTTGGGGGGAAAACACCGATTCACTACATTTCCTGAATTTTTTTTAAAAAAAAGTAAAGAAAATTCATAGCCTTGTGGTTGTGACACCAAAATATAATTCACTTTTCTAATTATTGCAACAAATTTTATTAAGGTCTTACTGTAATTCTGATTATCTTTTTTTCTTCCGTAACTTATTCAAATGGATTTGGCAAGGAACGTATGCTACACATTTTTACGACACTTTAGGCTATATATATAAATCACTTGAACTATCCGTTATGGACTTGCAGTGAAATAACACGTTAACGTGCCTTAAGTTATCTCCTCTAAGAAAGATTTGTAATTCTTGCATCCATAGGAAAAACCTATATAGACAGAGACAATCTGAAATGAGCATAATGTTTGTATAGTAATTGGCAAACAAAAATGTCCCGTCGGTCAAAGCGGTCAAACTATTCCTTGTATGAGTTATCTAACTTTAACCGAAATCAGTTTCCGTCAATTTTGTTCACTTTGGAAACCGTAAGGCGTAGAAACATAAGAATTTCACCATTCATTTCAGGTGACATAAGGTGTTTCCAAAATCAACAAATTCCAGCTATAAGGAGAATACTCTTTGGTGATATTCCATATTTTTGCATTCAAGGAAGCTAAAAAAAACTGTGTTTGTCTAGAATTTTTGAAGGAAAAAGTCTATTGACATTAGGGACAATATTCGTGTTGAATTTCTGTAGTTATGTATTAGTTACTTTTGTTAAATTATTACCTCCCTTGGTGTTTTTCGCTCTTTTTGAAAAACAGCATTTTCTATCAAAATGAAAGAATGATTTTGTTTAATTTCGACTGAATCAAATTTTTATTATGAAAATTACTACTCCAGTAATTGTTTCTTGAAGTATTAGAAATTTGTAATATTATTAATTTTACTCCACTTTACCTTTTATGATTTATAAAAGTGATAAAAGTAATCAAGGGAACCAAGGTTATAGCGGTAATCAAAAGAATGTTATCCAGGGACAAAGACCAGACATGGAAAACAGACACACACAACAAAGAACATAAAGTAACTAAAATCATACATACAAAGTCACAAAAATCCCGCCGAGTTGCTCATAAAAAGTCAAGTCCGGGGTAGACAAACGAGGAAAGGCAAACTATGACCCGTTGAATAGTTGTTAGTTGTTATCTCGATTTGAAATCAGAGAGATATTTGACTTGATGGTTGAATCAGCCCTATCGATTTAGATTTGTTCACCATTTTGGGTTGACATTCGGCATTAAGAAGCAATTGGTCGCATGGTGTGTTCAAACTGTGTATTACCAAGATAATGAACAATGAAACCATTTTGATCTTCGGAGTACATCGTGGGTAATACTTAATAAGGACACAAAGGAAATGAAAACAAGCAAAAGGATTGATTGATTGATTGATTGATTGATAGGGTTTAACGCCCAAGCAGCAATATTTCAGCTATATTCAGGCGAAGGAAAAGACCGTAGCAATTGTTTTGGACAGTTGTCCTTTAATCATTATTATTTTTATAATTATATTATTATTATTATTATTATTATTATTATTATTATTATTATAAATTAAACATTTTGTCAAATGGCTAGATACAATGGGCTTTTATGATTGGAATATCTCGGTTATTGAAAAATTATATAAATGAAGAATTTTGTTTTTGTTTGTTTGTTTTGTTTTGTTTTGTTTTGTTTTTGTTTTGTTGTTGTTTTGGACCTTATGTTCGATTTAACGTTTATATACATTTCAGAAAGAAAGCTCAAATATTAAACATATAGTGCTTTACTCTTTGATTTTTATTTTAATTTTCCCGGAAGATGCTGTTTATATTAATAATTATTTCGGAGTTTTTAAATGCTATGGAATTTTAGTGAATTTGATATAATGATTTTCTTCCAATTTAAAATAACAGTTTAAATGCTTAACTGGTAGAAGCGAAATGCTGGTGTAGACAAAATGGAAATTCTAAATGCCGATCGTTATAAGCAAAGTACCCCTCTCCCTTTTATTGATTGTGGTCATCGACTTTAGGCGACCGTTCAAAAATTATGAAAGCCCATCATACATATTTGAATCTTTTAAGTTCAAATCTAATATGTTACCATAACAGAGGCGAAACGAATGGTAAAAAGAAAAAATTTATCTTGACGATAATCAATATAAAATTTTATGTTGTATGACTTTGTTCTATGACATCACATATTCAGATTGAAAATATACTTTTTTGTACATACATTATAAGTGTTTGTTTAAACCCTATATCGTTAACCCTACATCGCATACCCTATATCACACCTCTAGACCTATATCGCATAAACAACATCATGCCCCTAGACCTATATCGCATACCCTATATCCCATCTCTTCACGAACCATATTTGAAGTTTAGTCAAAATATATGATAAAATGAACACGACATGTCAAAATCTGTATCACTTGTGGTAACAAACCTCGACCTTGGGGTGGTATAGGAGTCTCGGGTTTATACGGCTTGTGATACAAATTTTGACTTGTAATAATCAGTATTTACAATTTAGGACTATATGTGTTATCAATTCTGTAATCAGCATTCGTAGATAAATGTAAAAGACGCAGCACCAGTAACAAGGAGTCCACTGGTTTCTATCATTGTTAAAGCATGTAATTTTATAGTGTTTATCATTTGACTTAAACAAAAATTGTAATTCCCTTTTTATCACTATATGCAGTTATCATTGTTCCTCACCTTTCTATGCAAGTATATTTCTTCTGTTACGCAGAGGAGGTTTTTTATTCGTTCCTCCCGCAATACCATGAGTGGAATTAAATAATTCAAAAAATCTGTGCACTACATGTATAAACCAATTGTGCACCGTCTGTTTAAGAATTAAAACCAAATGAGTTGATCAAACGTTGCATGTTATTAATCGAGTGAGCATTGCAAACAGTATATCTGTTCCATACAGCATTGAAATTCATAAAATTCAAATTAACATTATGCCATTACCTCAATTTACTGTAATTATTTATTAATCACTACACCTGAATTTAGGAGCCGTTCAAAGAAGACTAGAATCGGCATATTGTGGTGATCTTAAAATTAAAATCTAATCAAGTTACTCTGTCAAATTTTCATTATGATCAATTCACGGAGCTTTTTAACTTATGTTTTGCCATCGCTGAAGAGCCAAAAATGTTTTATGACACTGAAGAAAGGTCAGGGTGGTATTACTTTAAAATTCTAACAGTTCTTAAAGACGACCTTTCTGAGTTACACTTTGACTCCCAGGTACAACTTTAATATCCTCCTTATTTTAACGATTGAATTTCTATGCCGGCTGTTTAGGACTGGGGAATTTAACAATCGAACGCACATCTATACGCAATTCCTGTCGTTCATACCATTTATGTGACCAAGAATGATCAACGGAACCAAGATTACAGCGGAAATAAAAATGTAATCCTAGGACCAGACACGAAAAAACAGACATACACAAGAAAGAACATGAAGTAACTTAAATCATAAACACAAAGCAAGAAAAGCAAATGAGCAACTCGGACTCCTTAAAAACTTGGAGCATAGACAAGGTGCATCGGTAGGGTAAGCGACCACAATCGATTCAAGATTGTCGAAAAATGGGGTCTGAATTTGCATCACTGTCATATTTTGTTCGCACATAAACAATCTTAATATACACATAAACACTAGAGAAGTGAAACAACCACAGTGTGTATCTACACACACAAATTACCTCTAGTATGTATTAACGATATAATGTACTGCTGAAAATGTGGCTACAGGTTTAAAAAAATCACGTTAAATAGCTGTCTTAATTGTGTAAAAGGACGTGCACATCAATATATTCAGAGATTATTACATTGGATTTTCCTTATTGCAATCGGTATCTGCCCAAGACAGGATGGAGGGCTGATATGGGTTGAGAATTGGCACCTAGGCAATATGGAAAATCCCATGTAATGACAAATTTAACACATATTATGACTTCTGCAATTCAATTCATACGAATTATTTTGAATAAAATTAATTGCAACCCCAGGTATTTTTGTATCAAAGGTTTGAAATGTTTTAAGAAATCTTTCTTATAGAAAGAAAGTGAATGAATGTGATTCATGAAGCACTGGATTGGGATATATTTTCTTATATTAATCAATTCTTTTTGTGGGGTGTATCAGGCAGGTTATTTTCAAATGTGCACCACAAGTAAATCATAATATAAAGGTTGTGACGCCACAGCCACTTTACAAAATTTTGAATTTTCTTAATCTGAAGTATTTACAACCTTTAATGCTTTATATTTATAATTTTGTATTAATCGCATTTTTTAAATCAAACTGATAATGATAATGTCTAATCAAAACATTCAGTTTAAGACACGAACAAATGGAGAAGAGCTGGAATGAAATACAAAGAACAGAACAGGAAAGAGTTTCATGAAAGCAGCTTATTGAGGCCTATGTCCAACCTTCGGAATTTATATCTTTTATTAAAAAGAACCACTTACTGCACCAAAATTGGTATCCACGAACAATAGTCCTTTTAATACATTGTTTGCAAACCAAGAAAAGTGATACCCTTAAGTATCAAATTTGGCCTGAGTAAAACATTAATGGGTTTATATGTATGTCACAAGTAAATATCCTTGTTATGCATTACAAATAATTGTCTTTTATCATTATTAACTAAATGATACTTTATGCAAATTACAGTACAAGATGACAAATATATTTCATAGATATGATATAACTTTTTCAAATGGCACAAAAAAATAAACTAGAAAAACTATGAGCAATTCTTACTAAATCTTTACTCTCGTTCCCAAAAAATGACCATATACACAGAATTCTTAACTGTAGGTTTGGTTGAGAAAAGCCATATACCAAATATTTAACTATTTCTTCCACCCCATTACATCTTTTGTTTATTATCAGATGTAGATGTAGAAAATTTTAGCAGTAATACGATCTATACTGCTTCCATATATTCAAAAGAAGAGATTATGGAAAACAATGCATCTGTGCTACCCTCTTTTGATATCTCTACCAAAAACGATTATTGAGATCTGCCACCTATGTACCGAATAATGGGTGCTGAGATATCTGCAATGGAAAATTTGCAAATACCTCACATATAAAATTTTGCTCGGAAAACAAGAAGATGACATAGAAAGCCAGAAAGGGGAGACACTGTACACGCTTAAGCTATATAATAAAATTTCTAAATAAATCATTCCTTCCAATTGGTGCTAAGAAATCTGTGACGAAACATTTTCCAATACTATTATGTAAAAATTATTAGTCGCTCGGAAACATGGAGTAGATGACTTAGAAAGCTTGTAAGGGTAGACATGGTACAACTAATAACGAATAAGCCATATACCAAATATATTATCATTCCATCCAATGGGTGCTGAGAAATCTGCGACCTTATATGTAAATATTCTTCGTCACTCGGAGAACTAGATGTAGATGACCTATAAAGCACCGTACAACTCATCATGCTTAAGCCCTATACCAAAACTTCAACCATTCCCTCAAGTAGAAGCCAAGAAATATGCTATGGAAATATTTGTTATGGACGGAATAACGGACGGAGGGAATGACAGACATCCCAATCACTAAATACCCCGAACTTTTCAGGGATAGAGATTAGAAAATTCCAATAGTTTCAAATACTAAACAACATTCCTTCTAAGTGTGGGTTTTACATACACTCCCAGAAAAAAATATATTTCACTATCTTCCAAAGTACTCGTTATTCCTTGTTAAATAAAATTCCAACAATAGAGTTGAAAACGATAGCACTTTCCGAACATCCATTAATTCTTTCCTTTCGTGCATTATAAAGCTATGACATCGTTGCTTCTAGCAGATAACTGAGTTGATAATTCGACTGTCTTTGTGGATATGAACCACTAAAATCCCCAAAAATCTTTCGTAACACGGTTTTAGCAATCATTTGCGTGATACGAGAGACGCTGACCATCAGCTGACTATTCCTATACTTGGTTTAATTTTTGTTTTGTAACATGTATACTCAATACGTTTAGACTCGATATGTTGTATTTGTAATTTATGATGACTGAGGGGTTTCTTAACGCCCTTGGCTATCATTTGTGGTCTCTCACGGACGGTATAAAGCATCGGAGCGTTTACCCAGTCCCCGAGCATAGTCATACCCGTGAATGTGGTTCATGGTGTATTCAGGGAAATTATAGTTTTCATGTGACCACGTTCATTCATTCAATTAATTAAATGCATTACCAGGTGATTTAATGTCGATCGGTGACCTAGTGATCGAATTTGTGATCTGCACGCTTATATTGTACAGCCTACAACATTTACTGAATCATTGACCCGGAAAAATACTTTTCGGGATAAAATCAATAGTTTCAAGTGCATGTAAGACAGATAGGTAAGTCAACTTATTGGTGTATGCCAGCTAATTGATGAGAAATCTATCTTCAAGGCCGAAAAAAAATAAGTTATGTTTCCGATCACAATTCTGAAATTTTGTAGGGTCGGTAGGGATTTATTTTTATTAAAACCTTTTGAAATGATATAAGTCATTATAGTAACACAAAACTCAAAATACAATGAAAACCAAATATGCAAAGACTAAATAACTACATTGTAATAATTTTAGACTTAGTCCATGGCCAAATCTCTTTTGGGATTCGGAGCTTGAGATATTTTTTGTTTTGATGGCGGTGGTATGATATTTATTATGATATGGTACACGTATGTGCATGTAAGATAAAATACATTGCACATGCAATGTTCTTTAAAAATATTTTACAGCCATAGCGCTGTCAGATGATGTTCTCCTATGAATATTCAATAGACACTGATCTTTAATTACTCACTTATATTTACTGTATATGATTATAGATGTAGAGTAACACCATACCCTCAACAAATGCAGGCATTGATATACATATACAACTACATTTATGTAAAAAAAAATTTTTTGATTATTTTTGTAAAGTATCAAAAATAAATGTCTTCTCTTTTTCTTTTCTTATATTTGCAAATATGCAAATATGGATGAATCGCTTTTCTGTTCAAAGGATGAAGGTTTTGTTTAGTATCAAGACATTAAGACTACACACGTAAAAATAATTAAGTTTTATTAAATTGTGAAGATCTACAGGATTTAATGAAATAGAGATTCTTAAGTAAAGTCAATGACAGTGTTTTAAAATGCTGAATGTACATACATGTTACGTTGGTTCTGAAACCAAACGATACTGGCAGTGCCTCTGGATATATTTTAAACAAGAACTATTAGTATACAGTTTTTGTCCAAGGAAACATTTTTTTCAGGCTACAAATGAATATAACTATTTAGAAGTTGATTAAAATTGTTTGATACAAGATTTAGTTGTAATATTGATTTTAAAGTGTTTACTAGGAGCCAGTATCGATGAATTTTGTCTTAAAGTCCATCATATGTCGGTAATGTAATTTTGTTTATAAGAATTTCGAATTTTATCTGTTGCGTACATGACTGTAAGTGGGAATATTTTTCCATTATGCAGTTTTATTCTCTTTTGCTAGAGAACTGTTTAACTGGGACAAAGACCTTATGGATGTAATTTCTTAGCAAATCACACACTACCAGGTTGGTCCTAAGGAAGAGTAATTGACAAGCTTTTTAGGCAATTGAAAATGGAGCATTCCAAAACCCTGAATTAGCCTACATATATGCTTGGAATAGTGTTTGAAATGATTGGAAAAGAATTTCAATCAAATCAAAAAGTATTTGCTTCAGTTTGTAATAAAATAGCTGATAATTTTCCTGAAGTATACAATGCTGTCAAAACCACCACAGAGAGTGATCGCAATTCAATCCATTCAAGAATACATCCTTAAAAGGCAGGATGAAATGAGAGAGAATAGATTTGTTGAAATAGATAACAATTATGCAAGGTGTTTAGAGGTCACGCTACCACAGTTTGAAACATTATCCACAAAGAGTAAGAACCACGATGTGGAAAATACTCAATCACAAATAAAATTGAAGTATGGTTCAATTAGTGCAAAACCAGAGACACCACTGGTTGGTGACAAGGGAAAAGCTATTCCCGATCATGTACAGAGTACACTAAACAGTGAAAAATCTATACGCTTTAGCATACCCATAAAGAGTATTTTCCAGGAATACCTGGCAAATCAAATTTCTGAAAGTCCAGGTCATAAAGAGACCAAAGAAGTTGGCAAGTCAGAAGATAACACAAGGAAAAATCATAGTCAATCAAACGCCTCTTCCTCCCATGTAAAAATGCGTCCTGTACAGTATGATGGGACAGAAGATTGGGATGAGTATTTATCCCAATTTGAGATATTATCTGATATCAATACATGGGGCGATAGTGAAAAAGGGTTATACTTAGCAAGTTGCTTAAAAGATAATGCTCGAAGTATTTTGAGTGAGCTAAGCCAAAGCGAAAGACGCGATTTCTCCAGATTAAAGCATGCAGTTTCTAGAAAGAAAGTTTGGCAGTGAATTCATAGCTGAGATGTTTAGGGCTAAGCTCCAAAGTCGGTACAGGTCAAAAACTGAGATCATATCAGAACACGCCACGTCCATAATGAAGCTTACAAGACAAGCCTATCCAAAGGCTGACATGAAGCTTTTAGATACGTTGGCTGTTGACTACTTCATTGATGGATTCGATGACACAGAAATTCGATTAATGCTTAGACAGTCTCAACAAGAGACAATAACACAAGCTGGAACTCTTGCAATTAGATTAGAAACTTTCAAAACAGCAGACAAGGTTAAACATCGAACAGTATGTTCCTATTCTGAACAAAATGAATCTGTTCACGTAGGGAAGAGCACTGATGTCGGCAATCAGGTAATGCCTTTCCTTGAAAACTGTATGACTAAGATAAGCAGTGATGTTGAGTCGGTTAAGTCTAAAATTGACTCAAATAAAAGCGATAGAATCTATGGGAACGGAAAGAAGTATTTCAAACCGAAATACAATGACAAACGTCAAAATAACAAGAATCCATTTGTCAAAATAAAAATGACAAACAAAGGAATGATAAGTCTGGTGACGCGCTAGGAAAAGGTGAACCGAATGATAAATCAAATAAAAAAAAAAGGGATACGGACAATAGTCGGGTCCAATGGTCGGGACACGACATCAGATAATTCAGATTGACCAAACATTGTTTTTGCAAGGACAGTTTGGTCCAAAAATGAAGATCTTTTCATAAATACAAAAAAAATGTGGTTTTCCGGTAACCATGCTCGTGGATACTGGTGCCACCATTACTATTTTAAGATCGGACCTTTTAAATTGTTTACCTCGCTGGTTAACCGAGCAAATGGAGATGGTCAATTCATCTCTGGTAACTGCTACTGGAGAAAGAACTCCATTCCTTGGGAAATGTAAGGTTGACTTTAATATAGATAGTACCGAAATCAAACATGAAGTATTGTTCGCGGGTATACAGAATGAAGAAATTCTGGGTTATGATTTTATGGCTAAACATAAATGTAATATCTGCTTAAATGATTTCACTTTGACCGTTGAAGGTAAATGTAGTATTCCACTTCAGTCTTCCGCTGTTGGTTCGAATTGCTGCCGTGTGTTAATAGCAGAAAACACGACCATTCCTGCCAACAGTGAGGTCATTATAAGTGGTAAACCTTCACAATAGTTAAGTGAATCCGAAGCAGAAGCAGCAATAGTAGAACCTATAGCCCAAATCATAGAAAATTAAAATATCCTTGTGGGCAAATCTGTATCATCTACAAAACAACCATATATCCCATTAAGAATATTAAATGTTAAAAAAAGTTGCTCATTAACCAAAGAAGCCGAAGTAATCAAACTTCCGAATCATCTAAAAACATTGTCTGAAAACTCTGGCGATGAATTGTCCAAACACAAAAAAGACAAGTTACTAGCCTTGCTGTCCAATTATCAAGACATATTTTCTAAGTCACCTACCGACATTGGAAGGACAAAATTGGTAAAACATAAAATTGATACTGGTAATAGTAGACCTATCTGCCAACTACCTAAACGAATACCTTTTGCCAAACGTGATGAAGTTAACAAAGATTTAGCTGATATGAAAACAATGGGTGTCATTGAACCAAGTGATAGTCCTTGGTGCAGTCCTATTGTCTTCTCAGGAAAAAAAATGGCACTTTAAGGTTTTGTATTAATTACCGACAGCTAAATGACGTCACAGTCAAGGACTGTCACCCATTGTCTCGAATTGATGAAACCCTCGATACTCTTTCCCCAGCATCATGCTTTTCTACCCTATGATAAAAGGGTTATTGGCAAGTGGAGGTTGATAAAAAAAAGATCGCACAAAAACAGCTTTTGCCACAGGTGGTGGTGGTCTCTGGCAATGGTTACTCTTCCTTTTGGACTTTGCAATGTACCCTGTACATTTGGGAGGTTGATTGAAAATATACTATCAGGTCTTACCTATGAAATGTGTCTTGTACATTTGGATGACATTATTGTTTTTGGCAAAACATTTGAATCAAAACTAAGCAACGTACAATTGGTTTTTGAGAGAATCAGGCAATCAAACCTAAAACTTCATCCTGACAAATGTGATCTTTTTAGAAGACAGGTTAAGTTCCTTGGGCATATTGTTTCCGAAAAAGGTATAGCAACAGATCCAGACAAAGTAAAAGCGGTGAATGAATGGCCAAAACCCAGAAATCTTAAACAACTTAGGAGCTATTTAGGTAATGCTTTTACTACCGCAAGTTCATACACAATATCTCGCAAATAGTAAGACCCCTAAATAGGCTGTTGGAAAAGTCTGCTGTAGATTTCATTTTGACAAATGAATGTGACAAATCTTTTGAAACTTTAAGACAAAAACTAATTGAGGCACCTTTATTTTAGATACTGACGCCAGCAATTTTGGTATTGGTGGGGTTCTTTCACAAATTCAAAATAATCAAGAGAGACTCATAGGTTATTTCAGTAAGAGCCTGAATAAGGCAGAGAGATCTTACTGTGTAACAAGGAAAGAGCTTCTCGCTTTGGTTAAGTCCTTACGGCATTGTCATTGCTATCTTTATGGACGATCTTTTCGACTACAAACAGATCACGGGTCCTTTAAGCGGTTGAAGAATTTTAAAAACCCCGACGGCCAACTTGCTAAGTGGTTGGAAGTTCTATCTGAGTACGACTTTATCACAGAGCATAGAAGAGGGCGTAGCCACTCAAATGCCGACGCTCTATCACGTAGGCCGTGCTCAGATGACTGTAAATACTGTCAGAAAATAGAACAGGAAGAAGTTCAGAATGATAGCGTACTTCCGATAATCAGAGGTGTCAATATTCTTTTCCTATTTGTGCAATCAACAATGATGCAGGGGATGTCAATGGATCTGTCACACATGATGAAGGGATGTGTCCGGATCAAAGACATGTCTCTGACTTGTTGATTAATAGTTCTATGGATCTTGAACGGCTACGGCAGGAACAGTTGGAAGAACCTGAACTAAAGATTATCATAGAGTTTAAGGAAAGTGGGGTTAAACCAGATTGGTCAGCAATTTCGAAATTTTCACCTAACGTAAAATATCATTGAGCTATGTGGGATGTTTTGCATTTAAGAACTGGAGAACTTTATTGAAAATAGGTGAGTTCCGATGGTGCTTAACATGAATGGCAACTTGTACTTCCACATCGTCTTCGTCGGTTTGCTTTTAAACTTTTACATGAAATTCCAACAGCTGGTCATCTTGGTATAACAAAAACACTGTCCAAATTACGGTCTAGATTCTTTTGGTGTGCCATGAAAAAGGATGTTGCTCATTGGTGTCACATTTGTGACAGGTGTGCGTCAACGAAAAGAACACCAAACAAAGTAAAAGCGTTATAATGTAGATGCACCATTATAAAGAGTGGGAATTGATGTATTGGGTCCTATAACTACATCCAATGACGGAAACATATATTTACTAGTTATCGGTGATTATTTACAAAGTGGATGGATGCATATCCTATTCCAAAACAAGAGGCAAAAAAAGTGGCTGAAATCTTAGTGAAGAAATTCGTTGTCCTTTTTGGGGTGCCAAGAATATTACACTCAGATCAAGGCACTAACTTTAAATCAACAATTTTCAAAGAGATGTGTTCAATTCTTAGCATTGACAAAACCAGAACAACTTCACTTCACCCGGAAAGTGATGGTATGGTTGAACGTTTTAACCAGACCTTCGAAAATATGTTATCACTGTTTTGTTGCGAGAACTAAAGGGACTGGGATATGCATATTCCCTTTTTAATGATCGCTTACAGGTCCTCTGTTCATCACACAACAAAAGGGTCACCTTGTTTAATGATGTTTGGGCGAGAAATTGACTTACCAATAGATCTAATTTTTGGTAAACCTAGGGAAGAACCCATGGAAGTAAATTCAGAATATGCCTATGTATTATCAGAATCATTGGCTGTTATACATAACTTTGCCAGAGATCATTCAACTTTCAACAAGTGCAATAAAAAGAGATTATAATCACCGGGCACATTTAAAACATTTATCTGAAGGAGATTGTGTATGGTTACATAATTTGGTTAGGAAAAAAGGCTTAAGCCCGAAACTACAATGTCCATGGAAAGGCCCATACATAATAAAAATATGCCTAAGTGTCGTTTTCCGAATTCGAGATCGGGAAAATTCAAAACCAAAAGTAGTCCACAATAACAGATTAAAACCATACACTGGTGGAAACAGATTGGTTTCAAAAATTGAATAGCTCTGTATTACTTCAAGGTCAGTTGGGAACTGCTGAAGAAGCCGAGTATGTGAGTCTTATGTTAATTTAGAGGATGAATCTGATTCTGTTCCAACTTATTTTGAAAATAATATTCCGGTTCTAGATGAGCCAGATTCTGTTCAGATTGACAAAGAACAAATCAAAACCGACAGTAGAGGTCGACAAATAATTAAACATAAACGATTTCAGGATTTTGTTTAACTTTTATCTCTGCAGATCAGGAGTTCCTACAGATGCACATTATGCAAAGTTGGAGTTCAAAACTCGTTTGCAACAAAGGGTGCTGCGGAGAGACACATCATGGAGAAACACAAACGTTTTGTATGGGAATGTCAATATTGTCAATACGTAACTGCTAGAAAAAACGGGAAGCATTCCAGATGCCCAAGAGGAGTCCGCCCGTTATCATCCATCTGTCATAATCGTGCTACAGAAGACACTAAAGACAAGGCCAAGAGTGACTATGAAGATTATAGAAAGAATACAGCACATAGTAAGATTCTTGAAGTCAAACCAGAGGGTGACAATCTATCAAGATCTTGCCACGCTCATGCAGATGCAAGAAAACTGAGATGTGCTAGAGTGAGATCACGTTCACCAATGGAAAGAAGGGAATCAAAGTCACCAATCATAAATGAGGGTAACAATCCAGAACAATCAAAGAATACTCTAAAACCAAGTATAACAGGCACTCAGAATCAAAAAGATGAAATTCGAACAGAAAATTCTGGGAAATATTTAGATATTTCAACTGACAAGTCCGATGATGAAGCATATGTTCCAAGGGAGGTAATTTCGACAACAACGTATAATGGAAATGTGTAACAAATGGAAGAGGAGGTACATGATGTGCTGTGGTGTCCTTCGACATGTAAAAATCTGTCTCCTAAGAAGGCTTCAACTCCAAAGAAACCATTGACAGATACAATATCTATAAAAATCATGACAGAGGAACAACTCAACAAAGCAACAGATGAACTTAAACAAGTTCTTTATGATAAGTTTAAACTGGTTGAGAACAACATAATCACGCTGAACATTGGAGGGGAAATGTTTGAAACGTCTACGGTAACACTAAGACATGATCCAAGTTGTATTTTGGCTATTCTCACAAACCGCAGATATGAATATGATGGGCACCGAAACATTTTTATTGACCAAGATCCGACATACTTTCACTTGGTGTTAAACTATTTACGGAATGACGGAATTTTTGACTTGCAGTCATTGCCAAGGGAACTCGGAGTCTTGCAGAAATTTAAGAGAATGGCAACTAAAATTTGTTTGGATGGCCTAATCGGAATAGTTGACAGGATAATTGACATCATTTTAAATGCATAAACTAAGTTGACAGTCGTTTTTCTTAATTCCTGTTTGTTTTTCATGTTGTTATTATGTCACACATATTCCACTTCGAATCATATTTATTAGATTTGGTTATAACTGTGGCATTAGACGATCGATCATCTCATTGCGCTCATGTTTGGGAACAAACACTTTTAATTGGAATTGAAATTGAATTAATTTAATTAAATTGTCACAAACCAATATTGTGTGATTATCTATATAATTAGTGTATTAATTATGCATTGACTACATGTTTAAACATCTTGTATTGATTTGTAATATTGATTAGTTTCACCTATGTTTATGTTTACATGTTACTTTTACATCCTAGATTGTAACCTTTACCCAGTCAGGTATGAATTAAGTATCTAAAAATAGCATGTCAAGTGACTTCTCAGGTGTATAAAAGCAGCTGGTTTTAATGTTTTGGGTTCAGTCTGTCAAGAGTAACAGAAAGTTATGAAGAACCCTGCCAGAAGAAGGCTAAGCATGGTAAATATTACTTTACTAGTTACCAGCCTTCGTTTAATTAACCTTTTCAGTTAACGGTAGATACATAAGCATAAATCGTGGTAAACAAGTTCACCATAGTTGATGGTAAAATTAACCATGAACTGTGGTAAAGTGTACCATTAAATTAACCATCAATTGTGGTGAAACCTCCAATCATTTACCATAGCCAAAGTTGTGCACTGTTGTCTATACACCTGCTGTTTTTATCATTAAGTTTGAATATTATATGATTGATAACCATATTTCATCAATCATTAAAGCATTGAAATTTATCTTTATCTTTGGTTAGATTTGTCATCGTTCAAGCTCGCACGTGGACTAAAATTGTAACGAAAGCGAGCATCGTTACAATATCAATAAATGGAGAAGTTATCTAGACAATGCAAACACGTTCAAGACAAATCATATTTATGTTCAAATTTGCTCTTCGGGCAATACCAGTCTGCGTCCATAGTTGCCCCTCGGGCAATGTCAGTCTGTGTCCAGACTTGTAGATGTTAGAAATAAAAGTTCACCAAACAGACACTTACAAATAATTCATAGCTCGAATATATTTTTTTCAAAAATCGGTAAAAAACACAAACAAATAAAAAGCTTCGTGGAGGGCACCATTATACGATCACATCATAACTGGAAAACCATAACAGATGCCTAAAATCTGATTGAAATAAGCAGGCAGGGATTTTCATAGGGAATGCAATAAAAAAAATTCGAATTCGGACCAAAAATAAAAAAGTCGATATTTTCGACATATTTGAAATCTGATGAAAACGAAGGCAGAAATTCTTATGAAGAATCCAATACATGAATACCATATTGTATGTAGTGGTTAACTAACGGGATCTTTCAGAGCTGCTCCTTGTCAAAAGAATCGTCCTGCAGCAGCGCTAAGCTTGTCGTAAAAAGCTACTTAATAGTGTCCAGGACCCTAGCCTGGGACACAGAGCAACTGGGTTGTGTGTCCCATGTGGTGGAATAGGGTACCCCTGGCGTGTTACATGCTGGGGTTGTCAGGTTATAATAAAGAAAACACATTACTCGTACGTTAAAGAAGCCTGCTGTGGTATTCGATACGAGTAAGAACCTTTGCTCTTCGCCTGACCCTACCCAGCCCTCTTTTTTTCTAGTGACAATCAAAATTTGTCGACCCTATTATCCTTGTGTCCAATCTTATTATTATTTCATCATCATCATTTCATGTTCTTTTTATCATCCATTTCATGTTCATCGGCTGAATATAGCTGAAATATTGCGTTAAACCCCAACAATCAATCAATCTTTAAGAGCTTACTTAGAGGTGTGTTAACACTTGTTGAATACCTTTTGATCTCTTTTTGTATTTAATATGTTTTAATTTAATTATTAGCAGGTGCATTAATTGCCTTTTAACATAGCTGTCTTTTTTCCGTGGCATAATTATCTTTACTTACTTTGCAATCTTTTAGTAGGCATTATTACTTTAACCATTGCAACATTAAAATAATCATTCATATCTGCTTTCCACCACGGGTCTTTCTCTGCACTGGTAAGTACTTCTGTTTTAAGTAAACCATCAACTCCATTTTGGTGATTTGACCGAGAGCTTGAATCTGTGCGCATTCCATCGCCTAAAATTAATAAATGACCATTTGATTTGAAAATCAACAGTTTCAAAAATACAGAAATTTTCAAATATTCGATGCACATTCACTAGTTTAAAAAGAAAGGTGATACGTATAAATCTTAAAAGAACCCTCAACATTTTAAAAAAAAAAGTGCCTTATCTTCAAGAATAATCACCATTAACACAATTCTTTCTGTCTTTTAATGGTTTTGCAAGATAAAATGAAACCAATTCCAGCCTTTCTATTGTGGCATGGCACCTTGTTATACGGTTCAAACATTTAAATTAAACAGAATAAATATTACTAAAACAACAAAAAAAAATAAATGTTCAGTTGTAATATAACCCTTACCATGCGGAAACCGTATATATACGGTCATGGGCTGCTTTCCGATTTTTGGGTTCTGGCAATTTTATTTTTAGTTTTAGAAATTTGATTTCATATGCAAGCAGAGTGAATGTGCTTTAAAATGAGGCTATATTATACAGAGTTTTAGCAAACATATGGACTTGACAGCTGAACAAGAAATTTTTTAGGCATAGAGCTCAATTCTCGGCTTTAACAACAGCAGAGTGGATCCATAGTGCTTCATTTCATTTGGTTTCTATAGAATAATGACGGCAGTCACCACTCGCACGATGTCAACCCCATACACTTACAACTTTCGGTTTTAGGCAAATCTAAAGCCAAACATTGCAAAAAATCCTAATTTTTTTCTCATAAGTGACCCCTCTGGGCACCCCTGACCTTCCACTTACGACTGTAATGATCAAGTTTTGGCTTAAATTACCATCAGAGGGAACAAGCTTTAGAAAAATTGCACGTTGGACACTGTCTTACCCCTGGTGATCACCACATCCGGTTAAAAATCACCATTTTCAGGCAACACACCCATTTTCCCGCGCATGTTACTACCTCATTACCCAATTCACCCGACACCGTGATTAGATACCTTTAACTTATATAGATTAATCAGCATCAGCACCATGTGACCAGTGATCAAAAATGCCAAAACTTTGTTCTTGGCAACAAATTCGGTGTTTTTATCCTTCTAGTAGTCAATTATGATGATATAACCAACTTCAGATGGTTTAGACGGATTTAAAACACATTATTAAAATATGGGGATTTACATGTACCCAAATTTGTATTTGTATAAATCGCTGATCGGTGTAAGCGACAGACATTTGAAGAAAACACATTAAGACAGGGAGGGGCTTAAAAAGGGGGCACGATACAAGTCAACATGCAGAAGTATTTTACCAAATGTTTCAGCATTCCCTAAAACTTGTGACGAAAATGTCCTTAATACAGCACCTTTAATTACCGAAGTCTTCGTTAACTAAACAGGAAGTAGATGAGCGTGGAACCAAGAAAAGCAATAAATGTTACAAGTCACCATGAAGCAAAACAAATTATTTAATATATATCTAAGCATTCAATTGAAATAAAACTTAGATATTTTGGAAAAGGAAACAGGAACAAGCGGACAATCAAGATGATTTCAATATAATCCTAATCATAAGATTCTTCATGCTTATAGCCATTTTTTTTTTGTTTTTTTTTTTTTGTTTTTTTTTTTTGGGGGGGGGGGGCGAGAACGTTTTTGCAAGGAAGTTCATACTTGCATAAACTTCGCCAGATCATTCATACATGCCGTCAGATTGAAACCAATATGGCTGCCGTGTAGTTCGAAAGAGAGTGGCAACGAACTAAACGGCATTATATAGTCGTAGTTTATTACATCCACATTGATTTTTACCGGTACAATTGGTTTACAGAGAGTAATTTTCAGCTCGAGGGAAAGAAACTTATAAATGCTTAAAATCTAACAATAAGTAAATTCGCCCCAAAATTAAATTGTCCCAGAACTAGATTCTATAAATACATTTACCGGTTCAACACATTTAAAAAAAAATAATTCCTAAATGTCGGGATAGATTTATAAGGATTAAACTATTTCCGGTCGTTAATGGATGTATGAACGAATCTCGCCACTCCCAAACATAACATGAACAGCCTTCGGCCGTTAATTGAGTTTGGGAGCTTTATACATGCATGAACGACCGATAATAACTGTTTAATCCTAAAATAAGGGTATAATTTGCTAAAAATGAAACTCGGCTATTTTAATAATTAGAATAAAAGATATCTGAAAAAAAATTATACTTGTAACTCCTTCAAAATTGCGTCCTATATCCTTCAACTAAATTGAAAAAAAGTACTTACTTTTCAGCGTTAAAATCCGACGAAATGTTTTTTCTACAAGAAAAAAACAACCAATTAAAAAATAATCAATGCAACCAAGATTTTATATTCTATGAGATATGATATGATTTTATAATAGATATTTAATTAACAAAGGTAGAAAAACATGTTCATGGTACGTATATTCAACCAACTCAGAATTAGAATATAAGTTATGTACTGGTGGTCATGCAGAAGCTGCACATCAAATTTGAAATCCTTTTTACGAATAATTTCGTTTTAAAGTTGACTTAAAAAGTTTTATTGCAAAAGTAATCTTAAAATTGAGATCGATGTCGGATTACACGGATTATGGATTATCAAGTGTGGAACATGGGCTAAATTTTATTGATTGATTGATTGTTGGGGTTTAACGCCCGAGCAGCAATATTTCAGCTATTTTCAGGCGATGAACATGAAATGATGATGATGAATGAAAAAAAGGGATGGGACACAAGGATAATAGGGTCGACAAATTTTGATAGCCAACGTGGCATCTTTCCCAACACGGTGCACTACTATGGTTAGCGGTCAGGTTTTCTGTATTATAGCCTGGCAACCCCAGCATGTAACACGCCAAGGGTACCCCATTCCACCACCTTGGGCACACATCCCAGTTGCTCTGTGGGCAGAGCGCCTAGCCCCCGGCTAGATTTCTGAGTACTATTAAGTCGCCTTTCACGACAAAGTTAGCGCTGCTGCAGGCCTATTCTTTTGACACCCAGACCTGCATTTTACAAACGCTTAACACTGTTTAGAAATCGAGCCTATACATTCTAAAGAAATATAAGACATTACAGTCATTATAATAGAACAAAGAACTTTATGAATTATATCCACAAAGAGTATTCAAGGGAACCAAGATTCTAGCGGAAATAAAAAAAAATGTAATCAAGGAACTAAGACCAGACATGGAAAACAGACACACACAACAAAGAACCTAAACTATCTAAAACAATACGTACAAATTAACAAAAGTAAATGAGCAACTCGGACTCCACTAAAACTGGGAGCAAGGACTAGGTGCAAGGTTAGGGTCAGGATCCTGTGCTTTTCTGAAAACTATCGCCAAGTTGCTCGTAAAAAATCAAGTTCTGTGTAGAAAAAAGAGGAAAGGAAAACTATGAAACATTGAACAAATCAGTTCTCATGGTGCAGATTGATACACCATGACGACCTACGAGTTCATGATGACGACCATAAAAGTTCTATAGTAATGACTTCAATCTTGTAGCAACATAACCCTTTCCAAAAGCCTAATTTTAAGAGGTCTAGCGTGATACAAAAAGTCTGCGTAGTTACCGCAAGCTTTTGCATAACGTATGAGTTGTGATATGAAAACTCCATACACAATTGCTGAAGGGCTGCTGCCACAGATGTTAGGAAAGTAGACAATACTGAATGAAAAATCATTTGTTTGTCGTAAAGTTTGTCGTAAAATTTGGTCAATAGTCTTCCTTTACCATCGATCTCTAATGTATGTCAAGATATGAGGCTGACTTCAAAGTGTATTAAATCCCCTAAACTAAGATTGTTTAACGATAATATGTCATCTTTATAGCGGAAACTGAGATTAAAGTCTTTAGCTAAACAATGTTCTTTCTATCGGATCAGGTCAGCTATAAAGTCAGTCTCATAAGCTATCATTGATTAAAGAAGCGTGCAACGAGAATTACACGTTCACTCATTTTCTTCATTCAGTAAACATCAATTTAATTTTCTACGAATGTGCGCTCAGTAGATTTACAAAAAAAGTAAGAAGAAATGTTTGTGGTTTTATAACGAAGTAATATATTTACACAAATCTCAACGAAACCACACAGGAAAATGCTGCATAATTAGTTTTCAATCTTCATTTTGATATATTGAACTGAATACACGTGCCCGATAAAAACCTAATGGTAAATTCTAAAGTTTTAAGTTGATAGTTATAAAAAAAAATATGATAAAAAAAAGAAAACAATCAATAAAGCGGCCGTACATGGCGTGTTTATTACACCTCCGTAATTTTTTTCCTTACAAGAGTTATGAGAATAGTCCTACCGTTCTGATGAGTTGCGCGAAAAAAAATTGCGCTCCCTGTACTTATTTGACCACAAACGAAATTATACATCGTGGAAATTGCATAACTGTTACAGTATTAGCTATTATTCGGAATTAACGGCATTATTATTCAAGGTCGAAACCAGAGATTCCATTTCAATTAGACGACACCGACGTCATGGCCAGTGCCCAGTCAGAAGTCCGATTTGCGTGTCGGTTACTTACTAACTGCATATTCGGGGAATAGTAAGTTTGTTTTCCCCTAATACCCAGTCAATAAGTATAAAATGTTTGAGAATAATCATGTTCCGTCGAAAACATGACATTATCGTTAAAAATGTATCAAATATGACTGAGGAAACATGTAATGTTATATCATGATGTAGATGTTTGTAGAGCATTTAATGCTTCATGGGCAATATAAAAAATAAGCAAATTTGGCGGCATTTGTGCATATGCAGCCGATGAAGGGATGCTGCCATAAATTAACACAGAATGATAAGTTATAGTGTAATCGTCATTAATTTTTATTGAGAAATGAAAAGCATGAAACCCCTGAATTTATGAGCGTTTAAAGACAATATGTAACATATAAGGCAGAAACAACCGACATCAAGGGATCTGGCTAACTGATGTTCCTTCTTTTGGATTAGATTTCCTATAAAGTCAGCCTAACAAATGAAAAGAAATAGGTCAGCGATTAGCAATGCACAATATGATCCCACCGTCAAACGGACTGGACAAATAGGTTCTGATAAAAAAAAAATCCAGCATTTGACAACATCATCTTTGGTATATTAAGAGGATGATTGAGAATTGTTTTCACAAGTATGGAGCATGAATCTCTTACCAATTCTGCGTATTTGTATGTAGGTGTTCCATCTCTTTAGAGTAACAACGATGTAAAATGATGATAAGTACGTATTTTGAACTAAGTATTGGGAAAAGCATGTATTGATGCTACTAATTACGATAATATTCTAGTTTTGGGGGTTTCCAGAAGAACGTTCGAATTTTGAAAAATGGGACTGAATCGACTAGATGAAAAAGGCTGGGTGGATACAGGAGGGCAGATCGACCTAATATAATGTTCAATATAATGAATCCGCTAACGTTTTGGTTATTCACATATTGGATGTTCATTAAAATCTACCTCGAAGAACTTAAGACAAAGAATACTACACTGTGGATTCAGTCTCATAGTTTGACCTACACTTAGAGACGATGGTAAGGGAAAACTATTGACCAAACTATATGACAATCACAGTGGAGTCCGAGTTGGTTATTTGCTTTTGTTGCTTTGTACGTGTCATTTTTGTTATTTTATATTCTTTGTTATGTGTGTCTGTTTCCCGTCTACAACTTCTTCATATATATTTTACGTATCTGGCGTCAATGTTACAAAGAATAATCGTATGAATAAAGTTGATCATAAATAAAAGTAAAGATTTAGAAGCAATTGCTTCGGTGATCAACCAAACTGCAAAAGTTAAATTTATTACCGAGACCAAGTACGTTGGATATTCAATGTTCTATAATCGACATTCAAACTTTTCAACATCAAACTGAATGTCAAACGGTAAATTTTTTGATATTCATTTCTGGCAACTTTTAAGAATATAAACACTAAATGAATATCAAATGAATATCAAACAGGATTTTTTGCTGTTCGATATTCGTTTGAAAATCGTTTCCAGGTTATATATTGAGTACAGAACGGATTTGAATATCAAACTGAATATCTAACAGGAGTTTGGTATGTTCGATATTCGTTTTACATTCATTTCTGGGATATATATTGAATATAGAATGGATTTGAATATCAAACTGAATATCAGACAGGATTTTTTTGCTGTTCGATATTCATTTGACATTCGTTTCCGGTTTATATATTGAATATAAGAACGGATTTGAATATCAAACTGAATATCAAACAGGTACTACAATACAGTGAGGTAATTTCTGAAAAATTGGTCTCATTTTGTTGAAATGGAGCTGTTTTGAGGCAGCCCGCAAATAAATTTCTAGTGTTTTGTCATAAAAAAGTGCATATTTTTAAAATCCTTGGTGTGTTCATGTTCAAGTCATTTATAAGTAATTTAGTGATTATTGTTAAAAAATCCAGTAGCCATGGTAACATACTGAAAAAAATATTACTGAGTTTAGTAGAAATCAGGGGTGCCTGTTCAAAACTTAAGCAAAATACTATGTTTATAAAATAACAGGCACTTAGACACAACCACAGGATGAAAGCACGCATGGAGTAGGTGGAAAAATTGTGAAAATAATAACACCCTTTTCCATTCATTCTCTCACAATTTTAGTTAAAAAAATTCGTGTGAAATAAGGTATTTTGAAAAATTGCCATCTGATGCTGAGGAGAAAACCTAATACGGCAGGGGACTGAAACGTTCCGGATACCATTTTTCATTTTAGTTACACCTGCTTACCACAATATATATTACATCTGTCTATGTATAAATGCTTAACTACATTTAAACAATATATCCACCAACTTTCAACTTTTAATTTTAAGTTTCAAAAAAATTGACGAGGGTAACTTGGTGTACGAAACAGTGTACCTTAATGTAACTGTATAGTGTACCCTTGATATTCAGTTTAATATTCAAAACAGTTCTATATTCAATATATAAACCGGAAACGAATGTCAAACGAATATCGAACAGACCAAACTACTGTTTGATATTCAGTTTGATTTGATATTCAAATCCGTTCTATATTCAATATATAACCCGGAAACGAATGTCAAACGAATATCGCACAGCAAAACAAATACCGTTAGATATTCAGTTTGATATTCCAACCTATTCTTTATTCAATATATAAACCAGAAACAAATGTCAAACGAATATTAAACAGCAAAAACAAAAACAAAAAAAAAACCAAAATTCATGTTTGACATTCAGTTTGATATTCAAATCCATTCCATTCTATATTCAATATATAAACCGGAAACGAATGTCAAACGAATATCGAACAGAAAGAATCCCGTTTGATATTCAGTTGGATATTCAAATCCATTCTATATTC
Organism: Perna viridis; assembly: GCA_037379345.1. Lineage (NCBI taxonomy): Eukaryota > Metazoa > Mollusca > Bivalvia > Mytilida > Mytilidae > Perna > Perna viridis. The sequence goes on along the minus strand of CM074515.1, from coordinate 46,919,497 downwards.
AATATATAACTCAGAAGGGAATGTCAAACGAATATCGAACAGACCAAAATCCCGTTTGATATTCAAATCCGTTCTATATTCAATATATAAACCGGAAACGAATGTCAAACGAATATCAAACATCCAAACACTCCTGTTTGATATTCAGTTTGATATTCAAATCCATTCTATATTCAATATATAACTCGGAAGACAATGTAAAACGAATTTCGAACAGAAAAAAATCCCGCTTGATATTCAGTTTGATATTGAAAAGTTTGAATGTCGAATATCGATCATCGAATATCCAACGTACTTGATCTCGGTAAATTTATTTTAGTTTTACTTTTTCAGTTCACAATGCATACTCGTTTTACACCCACATCCTCTTGCGCGAGGATAATTCATCAGGAACGAAAAGTTCAAATTTTGAATATTTTATCAAAACCGAACTATATTTAAGTAGATGTATTTATAAGAATCATGCAAATTCTGTAATATGCGATACACCTAAAAAAGGCTACACATTTTTAGTTTTGTTGTTAAGTTGTTTTGCAGGTCTATATGATGGAATGCATAATTATTCATTCCAATCTGTCTGCTCTTAGGAAATATTCAACATAGAAAATCCAATAGTTCCTTTTGTATAATTAGTGTCATAATAGAATATTCCCCCTTAATCTTGAATTGTAAAGTACATTCTATATAATTACTGTCTCGTTAGATGAACAGCTACATGTTAATTTCTGTTAATTATTACGTTTTAAACAAAATATTAGATATAAAAGAGTAATCAAAGGAACCAAGGTTATAGCGGTAATCAAAAGAATGTAATCCAGGGACAAAGACCAGACATGGAAAACAGACATACACAACAAAGAACATAAAGTAACTAAAATCATACATACAAAGTAACAAAAGTAAATGAGCAACTCGAGCTCCACTAAAACCTGGGAGCATGGATCAGGTGCACCGGTAGGGTAAAGTATGCATGCTGTTTTACTTACCTACTTTTCTTTATCTTTTTGTGTATTGTATTCTATGTAATAACACCATTTAAAACAGCTATTTACTTATCCATTATATAAAGTACATGAACTTACTGAAAGCAGACATCTCTTTCTCATATTTGACTGAAATAACAAAATGAAGATGTTTGATTGTTGATGCACGCAAAGTTTGCAAGTAGATATCATGTACTGAAAATTAACTGAGATAAAATTACGTCACTCGTCGACATAACTGCTAGGTGCAATGGCAAGTTTTTTTATGTGCTTTCGAAAAAATGACTTCATGTCTCACAAAATAACAATCCGTTTTTCACATTTGAAAAATCATTCTTTAAAATATTGTTAGTAGGCAGATTTTATGTCTATTCACATCGTGTTTTATTTATACACTTTTAACGTGTAAAGTAAGTGATTGATAAGACCATAAGTTAGTTACTGACATGTTTCCGAGAAATGCATATTTTGGTGAAAATGGCTTTCCGTATTGATCATTGACCCCTAAGGGCAAGAACATAATTGCAGGAACATAATCAAGTCAAGTAAAAAATAAGGCAGACATAATAGATTTCACACCACCACAAAATCAGAAATATGAAGAGTTTTTAAGAGCCTTTCTCTGTATGGATCAAAATCATTACAAAATATCAGACTTTTAAATTCATTTATAATTACAAAAAATAATTTCACATGACATATTAACATCAAAATTAGTATTGTATTTTACTTTTGCAAACGTGTTGCCACGGAAACCAACCTTTGATATATGCAATAAGTATAAATTCTGCTGTAATCAATGGAAACCATTTATGTAGTCATGATAAATTTATCTTATGGATAGTTAAGACAAATTCAAGGTAATAATACAGCTAGCTTTTATATGAAATCACATCGTATATCCACACACCAATGTATTATATGTGAAAACAATGATTTCAATAAACAGTGCCCTTTTCAATTTTGAAATCCTGTTTAAGACCATTTCTATACTGAAATGCACCAATGTGTATATTTAATTATGAATAGAAATGTCCTTGCACAAGAATATTGTTAAAAACTGGAGTTGTTGTATTTTATTGTTTTGTGAAATTCGAAGGAACAAATATTACCACTCATTTTTTCTAGAAAAAAAGAAATATTCAGTGTTTTCCAGCAGAGCATTTCATTAAATTTCTTTATCATAAGTAAGCAGATTAAGACAGTACCTGAAAAAAAAAAAAACATTCAAATATACCTAAAAAAAAAAGCAGGATTTTAATCTTCAAGGTATTTTTTTTTAATTTCAAGGATATATAAAAGGCAAACATGGGAATTTCGATTATTATTAAGATGCATTTTTGACATTTATTTTCACCGTGAAATATGTTTTGTTTTAAAGGTACAGAATATCGATATAGTTTCATGTTTGCCTTTTGATGGAGGATTAAAAAGATTTTCCAAACTTCTTATTTTCGCTTTTTTGCTATTGAGAAACCCTTTTAAAAGTCTTTTCTCAAAATAGAAATATAACATCCTGTTCTATTTTATTATAGAGTTAAATTTATATCATGTACTTTTTAAAGAGTAATCAAGGGAACCAAAATTTTTGCGTTAATCAAAAGAATATTATCCAGGGACAAATACCATAAAAGGAACATAAATATACACAATATAGAGCATAAAATAACCAAAGCAATACATACAAAGTGAGAAACTCGGACTCCACTAAAAACTGGGAGAATGGACTACACGCACCTTAATAAACAGTTATGATCTTATCTCTGAGTGCAGTATTCGTAGTTTGCAATTGAAATTCACAAAAATAACATTGTTACACTGCCACAATGGCCAAATAGATCAAACGAAAATGAAATGGAAAGACCATTTTAGTAGTATAGTAACCACCCGAACGCTGTAATCAAAATAAAAGCTATTATTGTTTTCCTTTGTTTGTTTGTTTATATTTTTTTGTATTGTTTTGTTTTTTTATTTTAATTGTTTTGTTTTTGTTTTTGTTTTGTTTTGTTTTTGTTTTTGTTTTGTTTTGTTTTGTTTTGTTTTTTTTTTTTTTTGAAAAACAGAGAATTGCGCTCAACAAGCTTAAGTGCATTGTGTAAATTATTCCTGTAAACAACGTAGCGTAGCAATGAAATAATAATACAAACATGATTTTTATTTCGTAAGAATCAATTCATTTTTTATGATAACCAATGCTTTAACTTCAGCTCCTAAAAATATCATGCTATGACAAGGCAACAAAAATCTATAATATATATATATATATATATATATATGATTGGCCAAATACTTATGTTTAGTGGTGTATCGAAAATTGAAATTGCGTGTCATGTGTTATTTTCTTGAATGAAATTTTGAAAATTTTAAGTAAAAAAAAAATTACTGCGTCGGCTATCTCTTTTAAAGACAGTATTTGTTTTATGTAGTGTCTAAATCAAGCATATGTGTACTATTATTGTTTGACTTAATCTTTGGGAAGAATTCTTGAACATAGATTTCGAAGTTTTGAAGAACCTTTAAACAGTTTAGCCATGAACTGCAAATATGTTATTGAGACAAATGATAAGTTTGCATCCTTTTTGTCATTTTTCGGAAATCAATATGAATATCAATTTAAAGACAGAAAATTTTGTCGAACAATTCTAAAGATATTAATACATTTCAAAGCTATTAATACACTATTACGGAATTTATAACCAAATAAATAGAAAAAAAGAACACACGATTAATTCTTCTGTTGGTTATTTCTTTCATTGTCGTAGTGAGTTTTACACCAATCAAATATCAAATAAGTTTTCAGCAGAAAGTTCCTAATTCATATATTTGAAGACTATTACCCTTTAAGTATGGTTCTGTCTAACGACAAGACAGGGGATAATAAATCATATTTTAAGATAATCAATGAAACTGTATGAATATATTTGTTTGTTCATAAAAAATAATTCCACCAATGTTTATAGCCTGTACCTGCAACTTATCGTGAAATAATATTTGACTGGTTATAGTGTAAAATGTAAAAAAATTCTGCTAGGAAGTTTTCCTGTAGTTTTTCTGTACTAGAACGTAACCAAAATCCAATTAGTATCATCTCCAGTGGGCATCTTTCATTTGCACTTTCACTTTTTTTATAAAGTTTTTTGAGGCGCTTTGACGCATTTCCAAGAAAAAAAATATTGGGGATCTCCTATAAATCTTGAAATATTTTACTGGTTATAGTGTAAAATTCCGGCAGTAAATTACCCCCTACTTTTTCGGTAGTAGAACAGAACAAAAATATAAGTTTTAATATCCTCCAGTGGACTATTTATATTTTCTTAAACAGTTTCTATTGGGCCTACAGAAGAATTAAAACATATATTTGGGATTAAGAAATGCATGAATCACTCACTGTAACCCAATGTCTGGTTTTAGGCAGAGCTCTACTTAAATCAAATCCAGCATGTCTTTGATAAAAAAAAATATAAGTATACTCGGGCCATTGCCTTTAATAGGTTTTCAACATCATTAGCTCAGATTAACATAGTACAATCACTTTTAAGCACATCTATACACAACTTCAAGTGCTTCTGAGACTACTAACCTGCTGTCCAGTATGGAGATGCAAATAGGTGACTAAAGATCGTAAAATGAATCAAGCGAGTATGCTTGACTAATGAAATATGAATACACAGCCATCACCGTGTTTCTTCTGAATATTACAAGTTTCGAGACTACAGTTATGAAGATACTCCTGTTGGATAGTCTGGTAATAAAATTTTAAAAAAAGATTCTTAACATAAACGTTTTACCAGTTTCGACTGAACTGTATTTTCCATTTGCATTTCAAATTCTAGGTTACAGTCTTTTTTTCCACTAGCAAAACTATCGGCTGGCACATAGTTCAGCCTAATTTTAGTCTCTGTGCATGTATGATATGTTAGGTTCGTGCTTGTTTTCCTAGAGCAAGGCTCTCCCAAGCATTTTTACATCAACAATTTAACTTATTTGTCTCGAACATTATAACTGAATGAACAAAGCAAATTGACGACATAGCTAAAATTATTCAAAATATGAAACATAAAAATATAAAATATAAAAAACATAATAATATTAAGAAAGAAACTTATGTTTCTTTATGTTTCACTTTGTTACCTGAAGGCTTGTTTTCAGGTTCTAGTACTGCGAATTTATCTGCAAAGACCAAGGTATCAAAAATTAAACAAGGAATTGTAGGCAAATTAAAATTGCAGAAGCATTATCGCATTTTAGTTGCAAATTTTGTCAGATGCAAATAATTGTATTTGATGTGATTTGTAAACGGCTTTATGCTTGGTGATTTTCTTTAGCTAACCGAAAGATATTTGCTAAAAACTGCAAAAATTGCATTTTTAGTTTTTCCATGAAAAAAAATCTGAACAACTTCGATCTAATAGAGATTGTTGTAACACCTTCACAGTAAGGAAATGTTATCAATGAAAGTATTTTTTTATCCATTACGGTTGTCTCACAACTCTGTCTCAATGGTGACCTTTGTAAAGCTCTTCAACACGAATAAAGAATTTCACTTTATATTCATTTATCTATCATTGTTTTTCTTAATATACCTCGAAGTAGGTTGCTTTGCCCAAATGATCTTTTAGTAAAGATGACGACGATATTTTTAACGGATCATGAATTTAAGACGTTTCTTTTTTTTCTTTTTTTTTTTTGTGCAATATAACATAAAGAACCACGTCCTTGTTCATTTCCTTTTGAGGGCTTGTGTTGAAGTTCAATATACTTAATATATTGGAAAATCAATTGATTTTCTTGATTGTAGGATGTACATATCTTCAAAATTTAAATACACATTTTGCTAACTATAATAACAATAGTTTGATACATATTACAAAAAAAAGGTATTCCTTCAGCGTGGCGGACAAACGGATGGAGTCAAGCGGCTACTAGACACTTGTTCAATATTTATAGGTTATACTTACCGCTTGCTTTTATTGTTCCCGGTTCTTCCTCCTTGCTTTTTACTGTAACAAATAAATGGTTTTTTTTACATATCTAATTAGAAATATTACTTTCATCTATACATGTTATTTAGATCGTTAAATTTTAACTGACAGTTTTTTTTCTTATGTATTAAGTGTAAGCGTTTTTGTAATAATCAGGCAAAATGGGAAAAATCAGAAACATGCATGTCAAAAACCCACCAATCTGACAATGTAATATCACTCAAGGACACTTTCTCTAGTTGAAAAAAAAAACATCATTCGATCTCTGCATCACTGGCTTTACTCAGAAATTGTTCAATAGAATATTTGAAAAAAATGGGTTATTTGTCCTTAAAATATTCATTTTCAGTGCATTTCATTGAAATTGTAACTCAATGGTCTAGCATGATATGGAAAATCTTGTCTGTTTTCCTCGATTCTGATGGTGTAAATAATCAAATTACACTATCGAAATAATTTTTTTTTCATACCATGTTTCACCCACTGCCTGATTCTTACGGATACTAACACTGTACATGTGTGTTTTTTTTCAAGTTGACATTTTATTTGAGACGTAGTTTTATAAATGAATCATATATGCATGGTAAGAGGCTACTTTGCAATTGGTTAAAAAAAGTAAAAAAATATTTTTTTATAATCCAATTAAAAGAATTATCATTTTAAAAAGATGGAGCATTTGGAGCAATGTGTCAGTGATTAAATAATAAAATCCTCCATGCAACATCTCGATTTAAGTATTCCATCTTCCAAGTACAGATACTAGATTAAAACAAGAATGAATAACATGCTTCAAGTGTCACAGTTTGATACGACCGCTGAGGTCAAACTTCAAAACCTCAACTGGTTGGAACAAATATGGAAGCACATACGATTTTGGACAAAAATCAAAGTGGCCTATTTTGACCTGAAATTTCTGAACGCTTTAAATATAAACTAAAAAAAGGAATAAAATTTTATGACAGGGAGATTAAATGATGGCTTTTTATATAACTATATACGAGTAATCAAGGGAACCAAGATTCTAGCAGTAATAAAAAGAATGTAATTCCGGAACAAAGACCAGACATGGAAGACAGACAAAAACAACAAAGAACATAAAATAACTGAAATAATACATACAAAGTACATGAGCAACTCGGAGTCCACTATAAACTGAGAGCATGAACTAGGTGCACCAGCATATTTCAAAAATGCAAAAGGATTACATCACTGAACACTTCATTTTTAATGGAATGCGAATCAGGTAGATATTTCGTGCACAGCGAATTTAAGAAACATTTTGGTAGCTAAAACATGAGAGCAATCGGAATGTCCTGCATTTTTAAAACTGTAATTTAAGACTAGTTTTCATTATCTTCTTCACGTTTTCAGAAAAAAATAATTCAAAGTATGATACATTTGTTTAGTTGTCAATAAAGTGATAGAAAAGTTAAGAGGAAATACAGGCTTATCTTCATACAATTACAACTAAAAGTTTATCTATAAGTGTTGGAAGTGTTTATTTTAAATTTAGACACTCGAAGAAGCATAAAAACAGAGAAAGCATAACGATTTCTGGAAATTATTGAATACAAAGAGAAAAGATAATTGCTTGAAGTATACATCTGTTAATTTTGTACTTGTTGGTAATTTTCTGGCAAAAAATAGTGTCCTTACAAAAGCAAAAAAAAAAAAAAAACAAATTTGAATTTATTTATTATACTTACCGCGTGTTAAACAAGAGGCTCACGGGAGCCTGAATCGCTCACCTTGTTAAAGTTTGTCTTTCAAGGGCAGTGAATTTAATAAGGAGTTGTTCAACAATTTTGACTCCAAAAAACTTTGGTAGGACTTATCATAGGGATCATTTCAGCCATTTCTTTCTATCTAATATTGTTTTCTAGATATTGGCTGAAAATTGTAAAAAAAAGAGTCATTTTCATCTTTCATGGGCAATAACTGTAACAAAAAATCGCCTGACAACTTGGGTTATGGCATACGTACAGATGTATTGTCCATCAACAACCCTTTTTGGTAAATGGTTACCGTCAATATGCCCACCAGTGCTCGAGATAAGGAGACCAACGAAACAGCCAGCATCATTTTTGGACCTACATCTAGAATTTGACAACAGTTTTCATCTCAGCACAAAGATTTATGATAAAAGAGACGACTTTAATTTAATATCATAAAGTTTCCTTACCTATGCAGCAATTTCCCTTCGTCTCCTGTATTTGGTGATTATATTTCACAATTGATTCGCTATGCTAGAGCAAATATTTACTACTCTGATTACTTTGAACGACATAAATATCTGCTAAAAGAGTAATCAAGGGAACCAAGGTTATAGCGGTAATCAAAAGAATGTAATCTAGGAACAAAGACCAGACATGGAAAACAGACATAAACAACAAAGAACATAAAGTAACTAAAATCATACATACAAAGTAACAAAAGTAAATGAGCAACTCGGACTCCACTAAAATCTGGGAGCACGGACCAGGTGCAACGGTAGGGTAAACGTCCTCTGCTTTTCTAGAAACACCCGCCGAGTTGCTCATAAAAAGTCAAGTCCGGGGTAAACAAACGAAGAAAGGTAAACTATGACCCGTTGAATAAATCAGTTTTCATGGTGCTGATGGATACATCATAACGATCCACGAGTTCATGATGAAGACCATAAAACTTCTGTAGTGATGACTTCAATCTTGTAGCAACAAAACTCTGCTCCAGAAGCCTATTTGGTAGAGTTCTAGCGCGATACAAAAAAGACTCCTGAATCAAGGATATGAGGAAATGGATCTAAAAAAAGTCTCTTACCGAATTCTTTTTTAGATTTTCAGTCCTTTATTGATGAATACTCAGGTTTTTTTTCTAAAATAATGAGAAATGATTGTTTTTTGTAAAATGTTTTTGTGCGGAATCGACCGCTGATTCATTTATTATGACGATAGCATGTAAATGCTTTTTAATCACCACTGGTACAGTCACGTCTCAATGGAACCAGATAGGTTTAGTGCGCTGTTACACCTAGATTTAGATTGCGGTACCTGCTGCTACGATGGTGTAATTTCTATTTTGCTACATTTATTTTTGACTTGACTTGATTATGAATTGGGATAGTGTTTGATAATTTTGTTGTTACCCTTATTAAATATAGAAAAGAATAAGCATGGATACAAGCCACTTTCCAATACTTGATGCATACATTGTACATGTCTTACAAATAAAACATTCTGATTGCATGAAACTGGCATTTGTTTAGTATCTATAAAATCATATTACATGATTATAAAGAGTTTTTTTTCATATGAAACCATGAAATTACCCAGTGGTAAACATGCAGCGGAACTACAGATACGCATTCTCCGCTGTAATCTAAGCCTCACGAAATCTCCCTGGTGTTGTCCCGAAAATAGGTATAAAGAAATTTCTAATACTATCATTAGCAAGGCTCGAAGAACTATCCACTGCGGTAGTTTAGTTAACCACCATAGTATTACTTTAAGAAAAATACCTGGCATGACAAAGAACGTCTATAAAATACCTTTTTGTTGAAAAAACAGAGGTTTATAAATTTTCTTTATGTAAATCAATTTAGAAAAATACTCATCCAAATATATTTGGACACATGCATAAATATTTACACTTTATCCCGAGCAAATGCTAACTTACAACATGTACGTATGGTGCAATTTTACAAACAAGTAAATGCATTCACATGGCCGGATTTGCATTTGTAAATATAAGCTTCTTTTTTTTTTTAATTTACATATGTGCTAATTTGTTCATTAGCACACGGCTTATTTTAATTTCCTCATTTTCCACAATGGAGTCGCTATTTTCCTCCACTGTGACTCCTCCATATCTCAACAAAGTAAAAATTAAGATGATATTGCTTCATTTTAAAACTTTTAATACAAAGTTTGGGATAAAGGGATCACCCCATCTGTCTGCCTGTCTGCCTGTATGTCTACCCGTCTATCTTTCCATATTTCTTGCAAACCCATCGCCACCTATATAACTCAAGGGATTTGGATAAGGAAAATATCGGAAGGTTGGACATCAAATGTAGATATTCATGAAGAAATATAAATAATGTCAGAGAACCTCAAAGGAAAATAATTCGATTTGTATATTACATTTTCGTAAGTGCAACTTCTCCTTAACCACTCAAGAGATTTTGAGGAAATTTTAGTAAGATCGTGCTTCATATGTAGATGAGCGTGAAAGAATAAAGTAAGTGTAGGAGATCTCCAAAGGGAGATAATTGAACTTGTGTGTTATTTATTTAATTTCATTTGCGCGGGACATTCCGGTAAATGATCTTGTTCTATGTTTTTTGAATGTAACAGAAATGTAATAAAACTTCAAAAATCATATAATATACTTTGCTTTGGAGGCAGAAGCATTTAATTTTTACTGTGGTGGAAGCTCGATGAGACACATATTCACCACTGTAAAGAGTGGAGAAACTAAAACTTGTGTTGACACAAGTACATTTATATCTATTTGTTTACATCAAATTATGTTTATGTTTTCTTAGATATTATGACCTTACTGACAATAGTATTGAAACATTAAAAAAAAGATGTTGAATATTCATAGTTATACATGTATTACAGTTTAGTTGTATATGTTGGCTACATGGGAATTGGAATTTCTGAAATAGTAAACCAATAATATGTTGAGTTATTCTTGAAATAACTGTAGAAGGGTACTAAAGCAAGATTAAATATTAGTATATTAGTATTTGTGACCTACATTTTACACAATTGTATAAAAAAAGCAACAAGATCAATTGAATAATAATCAGGGAAGACCATGGGCACATTATCAGTTTCTCTTCCTCACTAATACATTATAAAATGTAAACATAATATCTTATAATTGTTCTAATACTATTTGAAATTTCAGAATCATCCCATTAGTTTTGATGACCTGTGCAGATATATTAATCAACCTTTCATTTTTTCAAGGGTAAAAGTAGCCAATTTAGTCAAGCCTACTCTACAGCAAGTACAGAGACAGATACTTTGATCAGCAGTCAAGGATCAGTTGTATCAGAGGAGAATTGGAAAGCCTTAACTCCTTTCTCGCTGCGTCTGATGTAGCCAGAGTATATGAAAATGAAAAATCTTGTTCTCGTTCAGACTCATAAAAAAAAAATGTGCTACAAAATGCTTGCAATGCATCGCTGCTGTGTGTGAAGTCATTTGTCTCGGAGAGGGTGACATGTTTGCAGTGGAGTTACCTCTGTAATCTATTGGTAAAAACAGCTTTTGTTTTGAAAAATTCCAACAATAAAGCAGAAAAAAACTTCGACGCTTTGAAACTTGTCAATCTTATCAAATATATACACTAGAGGAAGTGCAAGAAAGTTGTCCTTTGATAAGCAGTAAAGGAATATATTCAGCATTTACTTTGACGTGTATGTAATTGATTTACAAGTCTTCCTATCTTTTTTCTATTATGTTATAGTAAGAGGAATATACCTCAAATTTCGTACACGAAAAAAATCCTATCTTGAAGTTTAGATATTTGGAAAAAAGATTTTCGAGGTCTCGCCTTAAAATTTGACCTTGACTTTTGACCTTGAATTGTGCAATTCATTTCAAACATGATCTAAAAACCTTAAACCAGATTGGAACACATATAGATACAACAAAATTCAATACCTATTCCTATAGCTTATTTTGCAGGGAAAAAGTGCCATTTTATCAATATTTGAAACCTTGACTTTGACCTTGACCTTTGACATTTGAACATGAACTTTTATAATTCTACTTTACTCTTCTTATTGACAGTTTTTCTACTGATACCTTTTCATTCAAGAAGCCCTTGATCAATCAAAAACTATTGACAAAAGTAATCCTTATTCATGACCAATCTCTGAAAAATAATTGTATCTTAGGGTTTTTCTTAGGGATCGGTAGAATAGAAAAACTTTTAACCCCAATGAATTTTTATTGATTTTGGTTAGGATATTGATCAAGTATTTTAAAACATTTGCGATTTTTTTTTCTCATATCCGTGCATTTTTAGCTTTTAGTGTTTATAAAGGACAAAAACACGGCTATTTGAAAATGTGAACAGGGGGGTTACATTACCGTCATGATATATACATATGAAATGTCAAAATTTATTTCTATATATCAATTTGTAATGACAAAATATTACATTAATCATGTTTGTATTGTGACTACTATATCATTAATGTATAATTCATATAACAAATGATTGAAAATGGCAATAAACATTGTCTTTTTTCCTACATTTTAGCCTGAACTCACCAAGGTCAGTTGCCATGATAAACATCATGATTTCTTTTTACATATGAAGTCTTCTAAGTTTTTACATGGTAGTAATTTTCAATGTCAACAAGAATCATTCTTTGATATGTTTCTAAATTATTCAAGTCAATTCATACGATATTTGTCTTCTGTTTTCAAAAGCTAGGTTTAAACAATTAAAAAAGTAATCATGTTTTCTTTAGTTATAACTATAACAAATTTGCATCGTATTTTGACTCTTAATACAATAAAGCAAGCTTTAACAACTGATGATGAGATTCTCTTCATGAAAAGGTGTTACTTAAAAGGATATCTATAAACGACTGTGTCTAAAACCAGCACAGTGTGTGGTAAAAATCAGGTGCATTTCTTGTTAATAAATGTATCTTAATACAATTCCTCCCTCATAATAAAAGATTTACGGTTAAATGATTTTCAGAAGAATTTTCAAGTTTTGCCTATTGTTCTCATTTTCTGATTTGATAAAATTAGTTCCAAAAAACCATTTTAAGGAATTTGAGTACATAGTTCATAATACAAATGTAAAGTAAAGGGAGGGAATAATTTGGTACTTGCCTTTATTACCAACAACTTTGACCTCTCTAATTTGAAGATAGCCATTGCTATACTTTATTATGCCGACAATTTCTCCACGAATTCCATCAGCCCCACATTCAAACTTAACTATTTCCTCCGATTTTGCTGGTCCTTTATAGACTGAACCACACTGAACACTACCATAAATTGAGACGGTGACGTTCTTAAACATTTTCGCTGAAACAATAATTAGTTTAAAAAATCATTTAAAGAACTGATAATCGATAGCATATTAACCTATTCTGAATTTCAGTGTGTTCGCACTTATAAAAATCAACACAGGGAGAAATGAAATTTATGTTTAGAGCATAAAACAAATTCAATTTGTTTTTTTAGTACCAGTGATAAAAACATTTGTTATTTGAGTGTACATGATGTGCAGACTTACGTAGTAAATTTTGATTCATGCCTATTGTATTTCATGATAATTCTTATCTGACAACACAATTAGATTTGTTCCATTATGATTTGCAGTTTTAAACAGCCAATTTTATTGAAAAGAAAACACTTTTCACACTTTTGATAACTTCTTGTCTACAATTATTTTATGAATTTGGATCATCCTATGTATATTAATCTCACTCTGAAGATAAGAGCTAATTCCTTAAATCACGTGTACAGCATATCAAAATTTTCAATATTTTTTATTGATATTTGATGTATTTATTTACAATGGCTACTGATTTTCTGACGAGAGTAATCAAGGAAACAAGGTTATAGCGGTAATCAAAAGAATGTAATACAGGGACAAAGACCAAACATGGAAAACAGACATACACAACAAAGAACATAAAGTAACTAAAATCATACATACAAAGTAACAAAAGCAAATGAGCAACTCGGACTCCACTAAAAACTGGGAGCATGGACCAGGTGCACCGGTAGGGTAAGCGTCCTGCATAATTTGAGGAAAATTGCCTTTCCTGGTCATTGTTTGCATTTTCCCATTAAAGCAATGTAGTGACATTGGTAATCTGGCTATATTTTAAGAGGTGCATTGTGCAAGGTATTTTAAAAAGCAAAATAGCAACAAGATTTTTATCAGTAAAACTGACTCATAACTTGACGTCATCCCTGAAATACCTAACGTCACTGCTTGGGATATTCAAGCTACTCAAAATGTCATACAGCGCAGACTAAGAATCACGCAGTGAAATAGAAATAATATTAATGTTTTCATAATGATCAATGATATTAAACACTACAACTTCTTGAATTATAGATATCAAAATGGCATGATAAGTTACCTAAAATTGTTATTTTAGTAAGATATAAAAATGGCCCTTTCTTTGTAGTCCCATGTCTGATTTTGATAGTAATGGTCTTATTAGACTTGCAATACCACAAACTTTCATATTATGTAAAAAAAAGAACAAATATGAAAAATCATAAAATGTTCTTAAGGTCTCACTAACAACTTCCGGGTCAAATGGCCACCCCTATGTAGTACCAAAAACACACTGAACCTAGACCTATGCATTGTAAGTGCATTATTTGTGTGTATTCTGATTAAAAGTGGTCAAAATAAAGCTGAGAACGTGTACTTTAAAATCATATATGTAATTTACTACAAAAGTATATGAATATTGTTTACATCTGTGAGTAATTTGCCTCCATGCCGTCAGTTAGCAGAAAAAGTAAAAATGTGGATTTTTAGTATTTATTCAAGTAAATTTTGTGAAGAATTTCTACAATCATCGCACCATTAGCATAATGATTTTGAAAGCCTTGTTTTCCAAGCTTCGCAATGTTATGCGACTTTAATATGTCATTTGTCCTTGGAATTCACAGTGGAACATTGAAAATTACTTTTCAACATGTAAAGTAATGGAAACGTTAGAAATGGTTAATGAGATCTCAATATGAAACAAAATGGTATATTAAAGATGAAAAATAATCGGGCACAACGGTTTTAGATATCAATGTATTAACAGATATTTTCATTTCAGAAAACACTTAATTTTCACATTTATTAAGATGACAATTATGACTTTATGCAAATTTCCAAGATTTTCTTCCACCTCACCTGTAATTAGCATTTATAAAATTGACAATTCAAAAATTTACATCAAACAAGCTTTTGTACATATATATACATATCATCTAAGCTTTCCGTTGAGCTAAAATGATGAGCACTGGAACAAGTTCAAGGCTATATAGGGGAAAGAATGGCATACCTATGCCACTAACAATAATCATCGTTTATATTAGGTAAAAATTGACATAATGCTTTCTGGCATTTATAGTGAAAATATGTAAGTTTAAATCATATTGTATAGCATACATGCCTAATTTTTACAACTTCAATAGCCTGATGTAAACAGAAATGTAAAAAAAAGCAAAATTTAAGATTTGCAGATTATCACTCATTTCAAAACATTGTATTTCTTGTTTTTTTTGGGTTTTTTTTTTCCGACTATCAGTTTTAACACGAGTACATTTGGTTTCATTATTTCGATAGGCTTTAGGGTTTCAAAGAAGCGACTATGATGATTGATTGACATATCTTAACCCCAGTACGGTAAACAAATATTTACATACCACATGAGAACTCTGTAATCAATTTGACAAAAAGTGTAAAAAAATCGTAAGACGTCACAATAGGTCAAAATATTGTGACGTCATTACTGACCAATTATACATTAACGATTTTTTTGTGAAAAGGACTGCTGGGTCAATCAAAAATCAGAAAAAAGCTGTGTAATTTGATAGAGAACTTTTATGTCGTCTTTGATAAAAAATGTTTCAACAGCCATGAGATATGTCTTTTGATTGAATATATTGCACCTGGTCCATGCTCCCAGTTTTTAGTGGAGTCCGAGTTGCTCATTTACTTTTGTTACTTTGTATGTATAATTTTAGTTACTTAATGTTCTTTGTTGTGTATGTCTGTTTTCCATGTCTGGTCTTTGTCAATATTTTAATCTCCAATATGCTTGTTAAGTGTGGTGGACAAGTTTTAACAAACGGTTGAAAATGGGGAAAAATTGTGCTGAGCTATTCGCTGACCTTTTTCTCCACTCATAAAAAACTGGTTTAATAGCTGATTTGATTAGGAGAAATTAATAATTAAGAGGATATAGATGACATTATAAACTTACGAGTCCCCTGGCCTGCTTTAACAACGTATACCAAAACCTCCCTGATGATATAATCCTCTCCTAAGTGAACAATCCAACAAGTTTCATAATTATTAGCGGTGGATGCATGTGTTTCAAGATCCCCATCAACAGCTAAATGTGCATAATGAGCGCCGTCTTTCGGTAGCAGACTCGTTGGTTTTCCAAATGCAAGCATATCATCTACAGAAAAGATACTTAGAACATATCACATAAAACTAACATAAAGTCATACTCGATTATCATAATAATCAAGGCACAAAGAAAAACACAAAGCAATTAATTCCATCAATAAAATATACAAAGAAGACGACTGATATAAAATTTATATGCTATCTTAGAAATAATAAAATATAGAATCAATTCTAGAGAAACTTTAGTAACTCTCACAATCTAAGCAATATAATACTTATAGTGAACTGTCACCAAATTTTCATTTTTAATTCAAAAGTCTGTAAACTCTAAAACCAAAGTCCAAATTTATGCAAATATAGTGAATAATAAATACAATCTTTCAGGTTATATTATGGTAAAGAAACATAAGATAAATTCGCACATTATGGCAGGAATGGTATAATTTTGGAGTCATGTATCCTAAAAGACATGTCTATATTCTGACCTTTGATGAAAGCATGAAAACCAAAATGCGTGGGAGCTGGTGTTAACTTATTGAATAATCACGATACGATTTTTTTTTTTTTTTGAGAACCTACTTGAGTGTTTGTGACGTCATAAAATTCAAAGATTATTTTGAATTCGCATTTTCATGGAAATAAAGAATACTCTCTTCAACGGTTCACGTGTATTTAATAAAAAATACTAGCACCTCAGTAAAGCCATTTTCACCCGTTATAACTAGTAAACTGACAATAAGAAAAATGTCAGATCAAAATACACATCTATACAAGAAATAAGTATATAATATGACTTCAAAGAAGATTGTTAAAGCGATTATGCAAACTAAAAGGTATTGGCTGCATATAACGAGACTATGAGTTGTGAATAGGTCAAAGAGATAACAACCCAACCAGAATGAAAATTTCGGCCCGAGGCCAGATAATATCTTCACTTCATATCGCATTAAGTAATCATTTTGCAACTCATACGTTATGCCAGAGCTAATATAAACTACTAGGATTTTGTGCACCAAGACCTCTTACAACTAAACTTTTAAACAAATGTCTCCAACCCTAATTTTTACGGCATTATTTTTCACAAAGCACGGAAAGCTCAAAACTTAATAAAAAAGTTGACGAAACCGTTGAAAAGGCTAATTAACAGGATTATGTTGCAACAAGATTGAAGTCATCACTACAGAAGTTTTATGGTCGTCATCATGGATCGTTATGATGTATCCATCAGCATCATGAAAACTGATTTGTTCAACGGGTCATACTTTACCTTTCCTCGTTTGTTTACCCCGGACTTGACTTTTTATGAGCAACTCGGGGGGGGGGGGGTTTCTAGAAAAACAGACGACGCTTACCCTACCGGTGCACCTGGTCCATGCTCCCAGTTTTTAGTGGAGTCCAAGTTGCTCATTTACTTTTGTTGCGTTGTATGTATGATTTTAGTTACTTCATGTTCTTTGATTTCCATGTTTTCCATGTCTAGTCTTTGTCCCTGGATTACATTCTTTTGATTACCGCTATAACCTTGGTTCCCTTGATTACTCTTGCTGTACTTGTGTATAATATTGTTTTGGGGCAAGCCCCAGCTTACCTTGTGGATTGAGGGTTTCCTCGACGTTCATTGGAGACCGATGGCTGGCTTTGAGCTTACATTCCTCATCCAAGTAGAATTGTTGTTTCTTTGACTTATTCACCCTTTTTCCCATTTCGTCTCATTCTTACAAACACTTACACTTAATTGATTAAACTAAATCCATTCCGAACATAGAGTTTAAGTTGAGACAAATGTTTAAAATGTATTTCATTTGCAACTACAGTATATCAGGCTTTATCTGGTTAAAACGGTTTCCGATCAGGTTTTACTGACTATCTAAAGATAAAGAATTCTATAAGAACTATTTCATTAGACAAAGGACATTAAGGACATTGGACTATGAATATAACCAAAAAATATATAAACTTTGTTCAAAACATAGTAAAATATATAAGTATAATGAAAATGGGGATTTTCTACCCTTACTTCATTGTTGTAAAATGGGGCTGCAATTGCGTAAAAAAGACGTAAAGCAAATATTAATAATAATAATAATAATAATTTTACTTATATTTATGACTTGTAAAACCCTAGTTTGTTTATTTACATTTTGCACTTTTGAACAGCAGGGTATTACTAAAATACTGAAACTCTGTGCAACGTAATTTCTGGGACTTTGGAAAATATTAATTAACAAACTTGTTGACACAGATATAGCGGGGATGGCTTTTTTTAAATAACATTAAAAACTCGAAAATACAATACACACACAGCATTTAACTCGGTCCGGCATATAACTGTGTCCATCATATAAATTTGTCCCAACATAGAGAAAATGAATATTTGAGTGCCATTATTTTGCATCATTCCGTGCCCAGCAACGTCTTTCTTTCATCATAATTTGATATTAGGTAACACTCATATTTAATACCGCCATGATTTTAGCCGTTAATATGACTGAAAGAGAAATTTTTCCAACGCTGTACCTCAAGATCATTTCTACATTTAAACAAAATCAGTAAACTTTTATAAAACTTTGTTTTTTTCATTTTGTACATGAAAGGTCAATATAATATCAATCTTGTGTCAATTTGAATTGTAGATTATTGCAAAAGAGAAGTTTTTTTATATAGGTAAACAGCTGATAATTGACCCCTTTTTGTAATTTTGGTAAAATAAAAGCCCAGTAACTCTTTGTTACGGTGTATACACCTGCACCATTAGAATCGATTTGTTCAACGTGTCATAATTTTCCTTTTCTCTTTCATTTACCCTGGACGACATTTTTGAAGAGCAACTCGTCACATGTTTCTACAAAAGCAGGGGACGCTTACCCTACTGGTGCAACTGGTCCACTTTAGTGAATTTGACTTAATATTCAGTAGTTTATCTAAATATTCTGTCAAAAATGACCCTAAAATACCAGATATGGTTTAGTTTAGCAACTGATTCAGATTTCCAATAAAAGCAATTTTACTATCCTAATTGTTCAAAATCTGCACGGTAAAATTTCTTAAAGATTAGTCGAAAGATGTACATCAGTTATTAAAAAACTATTAACAAATTTAAAGAAAATTGAATCATTTGAAAAATTACCTCAGGTCTACTACCTTAAATAAATAGAAAAAAACCAGGTTGGGTTCAAACGTATACAAATCCTATAAAACTGCATTTGTACCAAAGACTAACTTGATATTGTATACACTCTATGTGACTTGTACAAATGATTCGGTAAACTGTAGATCGAGATTCGAACAGTTTAAAATCCTAGAATGTAAAAATATATATATTATGTAAACGAATTCCATCCTGCATGACAGAACATTATGAATTATTGTAATAGTCAGGCACATATTGATTGTATTGTGTTTCTTATTTAAAAATCACAGGACAAAAGTTATAATTTCAGAAAAGTTTTTATTATCTTAATAAGAATTTACGCAGATTGAAGTTAGCGAGAAACCCATTACTTTCACAAAATTTGTCTGCTAAACTCTTCTAAATAGGATTTTTACCTAATATTGTTCTAAGTGTAAAACAATATCATTTGTTACGATTAAGATGTGACAGAGTTATTTTTAAATAGATTTAAGAACATTCCTCTTTAAAGTAAGGTAAAAAAAAATGAAACATTTAACAAAGACACATAAAAATAATGTAATATATTACCTAGGTGGAATACCTTAGAGTAATAAAGGGAACCCAGATTCTAGCGAAAATCAAACTCCAGGGACAAAGACCAGACATAGAAAACAGATGATTAAAAGTAATTTTTATAAAGATAAAGTCATAGTTTTTTTTCATTCTAACATGTAGAAATAGGTCTATGTGATTAATATCTTTAAATAGGCAAGTCATTGGCAGGTTGACATCATGTTATTTCCCTGTTTGATCAGAAAGTACATTCAACTGCCTGCCAACAGCCAGGCGCTTCAGCCGTTTTTATTTTTGGAACAAAGGAGGATTCAGTCGTCAGTAGTCAATTACCATTAGCAGTTAAAATTACTAAAGATGAAGTGTAACAATGTAATAGTCAAATAGCATAAAGACTAGGCATTACTAAGCACTGAATATTTTACTAAAAGAACTATTCAATATATACGACCCTGTAAAATCACAAAAAGTAAAACGCCTTGTTGATTGATCCCATCCTACTATGAAAGTTACTCACGAGTCTAACTTTTCTCACACGAACGTAATGTGGTAATTTAACGAACCAACAAGTGGTAAAATAAGATCAAAATCGGCTCCGGACACGGAAAACGGGGAGTTTTTGACTTTAAACTGATTTTCCGACGTGGCAGCAAGCATTGACCAGAAAAAAATAACACAAATATTGAAATGGTAATAAAAGAGAGGTGAAAAAAAAACGTTGCCTGATTTTGCTCCAATAATGCGGCCAAACCGCAAAATGCAAAAGTGTGTGCTATAGCGTCAAAACGAAAGAATGGCGTTGTTTCTGACAGAACATTTACATGTATCTACTTCATAGAGTTTTCATATTACAACTCATACGATATGCCAGAGCTTGCCGAAACTACGCTGACTTTTTTTTATCATGCTAGGCTTCTTACAAGTAAGCTTCAGGAACAGGGTAATATTGCTACAAGACTGAAGTCATCACTAAAGAAGTTTTATGGTCGTCATCATGCACTCGTGTATCGTTACGGTGTATCCATCATAAAGTTTACCTCTTATAAATATGGAAAAGCGGTAGACTATGGGTAAGCTGTCAGGCTGTATGATTCTGAGTTTGAGTTCCGTTATATCATAGACCTGGACATTCGTGTCAGTAGACGAGTACGCTGCCGATTGAGCTACATTGACTATTTGTTGATCAGTGGTTTAAAATTGAATATATTTGTTTTTGGTGAACATTAAAAACGACTGCTGTGCTGTCATTTTTATGCTTTTATATGTTGTAATTTCTAATTGATTCAAAATTTGCTATTTTCTTGACGTCATTTTTTTGCAAATTCAGATAGGTCTAGACGGCGATTCGTCGTTTCATTCACCGTAGACGTTACGCACGCTATTGCGGCACATTCGGTAACGTCAGAATTCGACGTTTGTCGAACACTCTTCGTTTCTTGTTTGGTTTGAATGCTTATTGAGACAAGGGCACAGTAAAACGTCCGTAACGAATACGATGCCGAATGATCCGGACTGATATGGGATAACAATTTTATTTCAAACAAAAAATACATATATATACAAATACAAAAAAATTCTTAGTACATAACGAGACACATGTTGGATCTTCATCTAGCAATATTGAATGCCATTATTCAGGAGACCCCAAAAGTTCTTTCAATCAGGGGGAGATAATTTCTGATTCTGATTATTCCTATATCCCTGTTTCAATAAATCAGAATAGGCATCCAAGTGAAAATAAAGCATGATATAAGCATGATATTGACACATGATGACTCATATTCATTTAATGCCCCTGTTTTAACACATCAGAACAATACAAACCAAGAGGAGATAATCCAAAATTTGAGCAGTATTTCCAGTCCTTATAAACTACACGTGAAAGGGAGATATAAATCAACGATCCTTATATGAGAACCCCATTTTCTGGCCCTATACAGTCTTACTGTGACACAGCTCTCATCATGCAAGCAATTCAAAGTCCAATAAAGATAAGTACATTATTCAGGGCATGAAATAACAAATTGAAAGCATGACAATTGAAATCAAAGAATTAAGAAAACATAATCAGTCGTCTCTTGGGCAAGAAAATGAATTGACGAGACAACGGCGAGTAATCTGAGAATCAGATGGTTAGATTCAAACAAGAAATAGAAAAAAAGAAATGCTGAAACTGAGAGTGTCGGCCAAGTACCAGCCCATACCAGAAAAATAATTGATGACAGTTAGGTTACCAATACAGTTCACCTCTAATAGTCATACATCCTTTGTAAAAAGCCAGGACCAAAATTGATCCTAGTACGAATTTCAAGATCAAATTTCTGAATTTGGAGCTTCAAAAAAAATTTGTACCCTATCTGCAAATTGAAGAGATGATAAAAAACACACCCGTCCGTTTGCTGAGGAACTTTTTGATCCTGATATTTCTAGTAGAGACAAACTAATATTTGTTACTGAGATAGGACTTATACAAAAAAGTATGGATTTTGAGTCCCAATGACGTTCTTATAGTTTACATAAGCACAGACCGCTTGTAAAACCTCTAATGATTGTAACCAGAACAGGATATATTGTCGCTGTGCTAGGCCCTTACTTAGCCGATGGAAAAAATTCTAATGAAAAAATATTGAATGACATCTTAGCATCAAAGGTACAAAAACTTATATCCAGGATAATAGAAGACGACATTTTCATAGATGGTCGGGGATTCCGAGATTCTGCTGGATTCTGCTGACATTCTTTAAATATTTGGCAGAAAATTGGAAAAATGTCCTCTTTTTCTCCAGAAAGGACAGAAAAACACACTTCAAGATGGTAATAATTTAAGACTAGACATAAAGATTTGCACATTGCGTAACGCTTATTCATAAAGTGAGAAAAAAGTCTTATTCATCGTCTGAGCTTAAGTCAAGATTATATTTTCATTCTAAAATATAGACCTATAAAATGTTGTCATGGGTTAAAAATTACATGTACTGTGGTTGGATAGTAATTGACGATCAATCGTTAGTATTAAGCCTGCGCTCATTTATGTCTGTTCCGATAAGTTGGGATACCCTGTCTTAGGTAAGTAACTGGACATATTCTTGTATCTTTTCTATAATTCTAACATACAGACTAATACTATTGTATGGTTATCGTTAAAGTTGGACATTGGACTTCTTTTTCTAACATTTACATTGTGGCTGCGACTACTCCTTTTTGAGTTGTGGTGGAGATGTGGTGATAACTTTTTCAATGATTCGTTGTGCCGTAGGGAGTGTGAACGGGAGGGTTAGAGTATGGCGATATCCGGACAGAACAAACAAAATACACAACTTCCTTACATTGGAGATTATGTGGAGATTATATGTGCTATTTGCAACAAGATATGAATATTACAGCAAAACCAGAGTCAGAAACCCTCGCGCATTTATAGTAAAAAAAATATTAGTGTAATGATAAAATATAATTATCATGTCGATGGGCAGTTTCATACCGGAATTTTAATAACAGGCGATATAGAGGTACAACCCTCCTTATCCATCTCCAACTGAATTCCATTTTTTTCTTCAATTTGTCTGTGTTTTCAAAGAAGAAGAAGACATTGTTATGGCTGCTAAGAGATGAAAAAGAAGACATTGTTATGGCTGCTAAGATGAGACATCTTACCGCGCAAAGTAATTTGTGTAAAGAGGAAGTAGAAAGAGAAGAGCTGGACAAAAGGTCTCACAAATGGGTGAAAATTGAGGCTTCGTCGGATCATGTAGAAGGTTTTCCTAAATACACGGAAGATGAGATATCTGAGAAAAAAACAATAGCCGTATACCAGGTTTAACTTGCATGAACATTTCAATCAGGATGGGAACTATGAAATGACAGAGCAGTGTGATCAAGGATGAATGTGTTGAGGGGATTTTATGAGTATAACTTGAATAGCTGGACAATTAATACCAGTACTGAATACTTCTTTTTATTCGTATACTGAATAAATGAATAACACTCAATCCATTTATCAATTACATGTATTTAGAACGGGCAACAAAAGTTGTGTAATATTTTGAAGTGTGATGTAACGTCTTCAAAAAAGTCTTATCTAGATGGTTGATTGGAAAACTTATTTTGTCCAAAATTTTTTTTATCTATTATTGGTTTCTAGAAGTTGGCTAAATTCTGCACAAATCATATTTTTCCTTTCAATGGCAAAAACTCAATTATAGAGTTGTCCCACAATTTCGTCTCGCGTTAACTTTTGTATGCATGCATTGTCTTAAAAATCATTTCATCAACTGAAGTTGTTTTTTATTATTTATAATGGTTTCATAATGTATTGACTAACAAAAAGACACTTTTTTGCCTTTCATAGCAATAAAAAACAAGATGTCGATCCAATGAGAATATATGTAGGCTTTAAACATCGTAAGAATCATTTAATCAAAGTTTTTTTATCTACTGTGATATTAAGGTATTGGATTGGTTAAAAGATGAAAAAGGAACAATCCTTACAAGGGATCTCCCTACAATTTTTATCCGACTTTCGTAGAGAGTTTAAAGCCAAAGAAAATAAGGTCATCTTCTTTTTCGTTATCCCTCATAGTATTTTAAGATATACTTCAAAATAATTGACCTTTTTCTATTCACTATATTATATCAATTCATATGGTAGCTATGTTGTAAGCGGGATCAAAAGTCCAAACGTACTTTTGCAGAATACCCTAGGAAACATTCATGCCAACGTGTTGGAGTCCTAAGGAGGAAACGAACAAATAATTGATTGCAAAGTTGACTTTTTCTACACCATTGGAGTGTTTTCAGAGGCTTAGATACTAACAAACTCATCATGTACTTATAAATATCATTCTGTATATAAGGGTCTGAAAAGTTCCTTACAATGTTAGAACTGTCAAATTTTTGAAGCAAATGTTTGGTTGTTTCGTTTGCAGGATTGATACTCGTCATCTCTGGCAACAACACCTGCACTAAGTCCAACACTCTAGACCACTCAGCTAGGCTATATCAAATAACGATTTTGCTGGTCATGTCATTTTCCTCAAAAGATAAATCCATAGTTGTCATTCGACCAAAAACAAAGCTTAAACTTACTCTTATGTCTCCATCAAAAGTATTTGTATATTTAAAAAAAGTCATACTATATACTAAATCTGTAGCAGTTTAAATACGTTCTTACCATACTTTGTTACGTCTTGTGTATTTCCATCTACAAAAAATATTAATAGAAGAATAAATTTAAAGCCCATTATGACAGAAAAATTCAAAAAACATAAATATGTGACAACTATACACAATGCTTAATCCAATCATTAGCCTTGTCATGTGTTATGAATAGTTTTTTACCTCCTGTGGCCTTTAAAATAACTATTGATAATACAAAGTGTTAAATAGTGTACATATGTCATGCAAATATGCAAATAATTTGCAAGAAATGCAACTATGGATGTCATCGCTTAAAAAGGTTAGGCCAATTTAAGGTGTTTTATTGGTATGATCTGCTTTATTTACAAGTAAAAGAGTTTTGTTTTACAAGAAATATGGTAAGCAGTAGCTCCTATTTCCTTCAAATACCGATCGAAAATAGCTGTTTAATCTTTATAATTCTATTCCGACATTTGATAATTTTTTTTAAATTCGTTGCACCAGTAAATGTATCTATAAAATCTATTTCTGGGACAATTTAATTTTGGGGCGAATTTACTGGTAGTTAAATTTTAAGCATTTATAAGTTTGTTTCCCCGAGCTGAAAATTACTCTCGGTAAACAAACTTGACCGGTAAAATCAATGTGGATGTAATAAACTATTCATACGGCGACAGTATGCCGTCTAGTTCGTTGCCACACTCTTTCGAACTATACGGCCGCCATATTGGTTTTAGGTTGACTGACGTTCATGCGTGTATGAACGATCTGGCGTAGTTCATGTATGAACTCTCTGGCAAAGACATTCTTGACCAATCAAAAACGGCTATCAGCATGAAGAATGTCATGATTAGTCTTATTATACCTTAACTGTTTTTATATTTGAAAAAATACATTCATAGATAAAGTTATTAAAGCTTTATATCATTCATCAACAAAATAATGATTTAAGCGTGAAATGAATAGATATGTTTGGACACTTTACTGTTTCTTTCAATCTATCTTATTGTTCTCGATAAAAAGAAAAAAAATAAGAATTCCATAGTTAGTTTTCGTAGTGATTTTAATTTTTTGATATAGTCATATGGTGTTTTATGTGGGAACTCAAAAATAAAGATTGAGTTTTTGAAGACGGGCCAAAATTTAAAACTGGTCCAGAATTATTACTGCTTCCACTTGTCTGAGTCAAATACCTGAATTTGATATTTTTGCATGAGTTTAACAAGAAACCCAAATTTACTACATACTAAATCTGCATGTTCTACGTCGCACAATCAACTGCTATCATACAATGAATGAGCATGTCTAATCGAATAACAATGTAATACGTATATAGGTCAATTAGAAGCAGGTAAATCGCAGTAACATGTTGCCGGATATAACATATGTCTATCAGCATATTTTTTTCTCTTGGAATAGATACTATTAGCATGTTTCAACAACGAGACCACTAAAGGTCATCTGAGAGATAAAAAGTTACTACGCCATATAGTCATTACTAATATCCAGTCACGTAATTTTACGAAACAGCTACACAGCAGCAACATCTACTTCAGTGGCCATACTAGGACGTTCCGATCTAACAGACCAAAATTCTGCTGTTAACGTACCGTCAATTTTAGACTAACTACAAAGGGCTCGAACAGACAAAAAATTAATTGGCCACAGCAACGCTTGAGATCAGGTTGGTTCAGCGACGAGTAGGGCGTCCAGTTATTCCACATATTTGGCTGTTGAAGTATTATGATAGGGAATGTTATATGTTATACATAAAGTTCGGCTATGATACCAAATTGAAGGATCTGACAACTTAGTGGTATTGCGTGTATACCGGTGCCATCCATTCTACCATTGATGGCGTTTTATTGATTTCTTTAATGCCAACACAGAAATACTGCACTGTTAAAAAAAATGACAATTTAAGAACCATTCTGTGTAAGAATCAGGCAATGGATGGCACATCATATTTCTCAATTTGGTCTTTTTTGCTTCAAATATATTCAATACATCTAGAAAACAACTGATCAGCTATTTAAATTTATCTTAATGGATCTGTGACATGGAAATTTTTTTGAATGCTTATAAAAGGAAAAAGTGTGGGAATTTTTTCCCGCTATTTTACCATAGTGCATTTCAACTAAATTTAACCTATCAATATCTTAAAAAGGCAAAATTTACAAACACTTTGATGGTTATTTCTGGTGCTTATCGGGATAAATATTTGGTTAACGTAATATTTTTTTTTCTTCATGTGCCACACCGTATACACACTTTGCCTGATTCTTTGACAGAGAAGTACTTAAATGCCTTGTATAAATTAAAATTCTTTATCGTGATTATTTTTTGTTTTACTTTATTAACCCACAATTCATTTTCTTTTCTTTTAAAGAGTATAAAATATCTGATGATATATATTGTGACAGAGAGTGCCTCTTAGTTTTACGCATTTATATTTAAGCAATATGTACGATACAAGCATACCCCAAAAACTTTCGAACTATTTCCTTACCATCTCTCTTCTTTCTAACCAGTCCTCTTGCTGTTAAAGAAGATCTATTATAACTCCGTAAAACTTTTATTTTTAAAAATGCATTGGTTAGAACTTGTATGTGCAAATATCTTAAAATTTGTACATCATACTGCAACGAGTAATCAAGGGAACCAAGGTTATAGCGGTAATCAAAAGAATGTAATCCAGGGGAGAATACCAGAATGGAAAACAGACATGCACAACAAAGAACGAAAGTAGCTTAAATCATACATACCAAGTAACAAAAGCAAATGAGCAACATCAAAATCATTAAACGAAATTCACTTCATATAAATGAATATGAGACTTTTGCTTCATTCCTTTATTTCGTAAATCGACAAAAACGACAATCACATATAATTGATACACATTAAAAGGGAAAGTACACTTGATTCAGAGAGGTAAGTAGGATATTCCGATAAAGAAAATTGGTTTCTGTTCTAAAAAAGTGAAAAAAGAAATAGATACGGTGAAACTCAAAAACATTGTATACTTTCAGGGGTCACCAGTTGGTCTTTAACAGGTGTAAATCCACTTTTAACTCGGTCGGAGAGGCACAAGAAACAATAGTAATAAATCTACGATAACAAAAAGATGATGATTCCTCGTCATTACACTAAAAGAAATATGACGACAAAAAAAAAGAATTGAAACATTTAACAAATACACAAAACATTAATGTCATAATACATTCAATTACCTCTGTGGAATACCTTAGAGTAATTAGATTTTAGCGGAAATCAAAAGAATGTAATCCAGGGACAAAGATCAGACATAGAAAACAGATAATAGAAGTATTTTTTTATAAAAATAAAGTCATATTTTTTATTTTTACCTGTAGGAATAGTTCTATGTCATTAATATCTTTTAAGAGTAATCAAGAGAACCAAGGTTATAGCGGTAATCAAAAGAATGTAATCCAGGGACAAAGACCAGACATGGAAAACAGACATACACAACAAAGAACATACAGTAACTAAAATCATACATACAAAGTAACAAAAGCAAATGAGCAACTCGGACTCCACTAAAAACTGGGAGCATGGACCAGGTGCAGCGGCAGGGTAAGCGTTCTCTGCTTCTCCAAGAAACACCCGCTGCACCTGGTCCATGCTCCTTGTTTTTAGGAGAGTCCGAGTTGCTAATTCACTTTTGTTACTTTGTATATATTATTTTAGTTACTTTATGTTCTTTGCTGTGTTTGTCCGTTTTCCATGTCTGGTCTTCGTCACTGGATACCATTCTTTTGAATTCCGCTAGAATCTTCGTTCCCTTGATTACTCTTCAAACTCAAGAAAGTTTATGAGCTTTAATGATTGAAGAAACATGTAATATCAAAGCAGGAAACTGCCCTTTTAGCTGGCATTATTTGCAATTTAGTAACACAATACGTAACTTCGGATGAGTGATAAATTCTTATGTTTCTATGCCTAACGATTTTTAGAATTAATAAAATTAATGGAAAATAAGTTAGATCGCTCATAAAAAGAACATTTAAGCTGCAGTGTGCGCTCTCCAGATTGTCTCTATCGGTTACGGTGTTTGCTATACATGCTAAAACCACAATATGGTGTTCATGGAGAAAACTCAAAGACCGTTAATATCCCAACAATCGGCAAGTCCAGGAAGCAAAGTAACAGTGACTTGGACCAGTACAGTAGGCTGAAGTGTCATAACATCGCGCCGTATACCTTTCTTGCCAAATCAATTTGACGAATTTTATGGAGAGAAAAAAATAATCGAACAGTTACAATAATGCTCTCCCCTTGAGGGGAAAGACGTTAATAATATTTGTCGCAAAAATTGAATATGACTATACAAATATTATACAAACAAAATTTTGGTATTGTACACTCTATATGAAGAAAAGTTTATATATTTTTAAAATGTCGCGAATCAACACTTCTCAAGATAAGTATACATACTGACATAGGGTGAAGTTTTATAACAATGCGCCGTTTAATTTTCTTGCTAAGTCAGTTTTAAGAATTTACAGGAGTCCTTCGACAGTAGTTATATTCCTTCATGTGCATCTACAAATCATACCCAACCTTCCTATAAAATTACATCAATATACTTTCAGCAATTAAGGAGGAATTCCCTTACGGAGTTCTAACATGTTGGGGTCTTCCAACGGGTAAGCTATTCCTCTATGCACGTCTGCATATACTATCCAAGCTTCCTTAAAAATGTCCTCGCAACCACATTGAGTTATTTCGGAAGAGTTTAGCTAACAAGGTTTTAAAATGTAAAACCCTTAATCTGGATTATCTCCCTTTGAGGTCTTCGGACAGTTATTAACTTCCTTCATCTCATCTACATATTTCACATAACCTTCCTACAAAATTACATTTAAATCCCGTGAGACGATTAAAAGCACATTTTGATAGTGGACGGCAAAAAATAATTGGAGTATAATGACGTCATAATACGTAACTCGGTTAAGTTACATGATTGCCGGGTAAAGTGGTAATGAGTATTAGCACGCGCGTTTGGCACCAGGGTACTCAAATACTCGGGGGTATCACCATTCACCATCCAATACATCAAGTGATTTTGTATGTGCTGTTTTAGTTACCTTATGTTCTTTGTTGTGTTTGCCTGTTTTCCGTGTCAAGTCTTTATGTTCTTTTGATTTTCGCTAAAATCTTGGTTCTTTTGATTACTCTTAAACATGCTAACCCTTAATTTGAATTATCTTAACTAGTTATCTTTCAACAGTAATAATATTCCTTCATGCAAATATACATATGATACTCTAACATCTTTCTAAATTTCATCAAAATCTCTAGAGCGATTTAGGAGGAGTTGCGCTTATGAGGTTTTTAAAGAGTTATCAAGGGAATCAAGATTCTAGCGGAAAGAATATAATCCAGGGACAAAGACCAGACATGGAAAAAAGACAAAGGGAATAAAGGGCTGTTGCAACAGATGAAAGGAAATTTGACAATTCTGAATGAAAACTCATTTCGTTTGTCGTAAAGTTCGGTCAATAGTTTTCCTTTACCATCGATCTCTAAGTGTAGGTCAAGATATGAGGCTGACTTCAGTAGTATCCTTTATCTCAAGTTTGGGGTAGATGCGATGTATCGAATTCCCGAAACTAGGATTGTTTAACGATAACAAGTCGTCGATACACCGGAAACTGAGATTAAATGATTTAGTTAATCGATGTTCATTCTTTCGGATCAGATCAGCTGTAAAGTTAACCTTATAAGAGTGAAGGAAAAGGTCAGCAAGTAGAGGAGCACAACATGCAAAATCCTTAATTTATGTTATTATATTATTATTTATATTATCTCCCTTTAGAATCCTTCGACAGTGACTATTATTCACGTCGAAATATGATACTCAAACTTCCTGTTAAATTTCATTAAACTACTTGAGCGGTATAAAGGAGATGCGCTTACGAGGTTTTAACATGCAAAACCCTCATTTGGATTTGTTCCCTTTTGAATCTCCCCGGGTGCGCTCACAAGAGAAATGGACGGACACAGACTGGGTGATTCCTATGTCTTGTTATGGGGGTATACTAATCAAAAAAATTTCAATTAGGTCCTCCCCTGTTTGAAAAGACCTTGGAAATTGTAAAATATATATATATATAATGGACTATTCACAAAATTGAAATTTAATTCTGAAGGAAATTTTCACTATTTGGCAAACAAAAAAAAAGGTGTATGAAAACTTTAAAAGAAAATTTAAGAAAGAAAGGCACCGTACTCTTTTAATGTGATTAAAAAAACAAAAAAATATATATTTCCATTATTGAAAGATTATACAACCGCAAATTATCTCCCCTTTGAAAGAATTCGACCACCAATTCTTTATTTTGTAGTTTTTGATTGTGTATTTGTATTTTTGTTTTGGTCACAAATATGATTTTAATAGTCTTTGAGTCATTTCAGTTCTTTAAGGTGAAAGTTTTAATTGTGTGATTAAGTGATGAAATTTCACATTTTTAACACCACTTACAGTTAATATTTTGATTTCAACTTGCATTTACTTATTACTGATTATTGCTTCACTTTTCAGGGGTATAGTACTAGTTCTCATAGTTCTATTTTAGAGCATACATATTTTAACTGTAACAATCAAACGCGCATTTTTGTAAACTAAGCCATTTGTATTGACAAGTGATCCTAATTTAAATTTTTTTTGTGTTTTGTTGTTGTTGTTGTACTTAATATCTTTTTCTGTAGTGTAGCTTTTTACACTATGATTTACTTTTCTTCATGTTACTATGGACATGTTCAACAAAAGATTTAAATTTGAAGTTGTCTGGTAAGCCATTTGATATTACCTAACTGAATAGTAAAAACATGATGTTTCTCAGTGACACTGATGACTACATGATCTACAATAACCTCGTCTAGAAAAGGACAAATCATGATTGATGAACAATAATGTGCATACAAGGACTCAACAGAAAAAAGTGTGGTCCGGTGTTGAGAAGGCGACACATTGGTATTATCGAAGATGTTTTGCAAAAATAGATGAATACAAAGATTTTCTACAAGGACAAGCTTTTAACATTATTAGGGAACAAAGTGACTTTCTGCTTAGATGTGCAGAGACAGTAAGTAAATCAAATCAGACATAATAGAGCGCAATAGTAGTTTCAAATATTAGTGCCAAAGAAGCTAAAGCAGCTGAAGAAGAAAAAAAATAATTACAGTATGTTAAACGTCAATTCTTGTAAAAAAAAAAAAGCCAAACTTGAAGCTAACATAAGTAGAGTAAAACAAGAGCCTATAGTTGCTGCTGCAGAATTAAAGGTATAATATTTAGAACATGAAAAATCAGATCATGGTCTACCTTCTCTGCAAAGTAGTATATCTGAAAAAAAACCTCAAAATTTCGCTTACTCTTTGCCTACTCGCGCAAGTTCACATGAACTACATCCAGAACAGATATTACAAAATACTACACAAATCAATACTTAAGAATCTGCACCATGAAAACTGATTTATTCAGCGAGTCATAGTTTTCCTTTCCTCGTTTGTCTATCCGGAACTTGACTTTTTATGAGCAACTTTGCGGGTGGTTCTAGAAAAGCAGAGGACGCTTACCCTACCGGTGCACCTGGTCCATGCTCCTAGTTTTTAGAGGAGTCCGAGTTTCTCAATGTTACTTTGTATGTGATTTTAGTAACTATATGTTCTTTGTTGTGTATGTCATTTTTCCATGTCTAGTCTTTGTCCCTGGATTACATTCTTTTGATTACCGCTATAACCTTGGTTCCCTTGATTATTCTCTCAACCATTCTCCAAAGACGAGATAGTGGAAAACCATAACTCTCCGCTATCCTCTTTTTGTCTCCAAACAAAAGCTCCTTCAGGAAATTATTTCAGTCACACAAGGGACTAAATTGTTGAATTGGTTGAAATTACTGAACTCGGTACATAACATTCAAGTACTTCGAATGATTGTCCCTCCTGACATATCTTAAGCAAGCAAAGTAGAAGTTAATATCTTTTCAAAAACTACTGAACAAACAATATCTTCAGTAGCTTTACTCAAGTTTACCACAGTTAATTAGAACACAACATACAGGTTTTCTGATGGAACTCAGAACTCGCACTTCTGGACAATTACAGTAGCAAGGCTCGAACTCAGTGGTGCTATTCTTGCTATTGAGGTTGGAGAAACCTGAACTTGCTTTCTGAATTCTGTCACTATTTTATCGATAGATAGTTGTACTAGGATATAGCAACCGTTCGACCCGTAGGTTGTACAAATATTTTAGAAATTGTGTTGTAAAAATACACAAATTTCAAAGCTTTTCAATGGTCTTACATTCCTACTGCTCAATCTCAGCTGACTTAGGAACATGGCTGTTAACACACCAAATACTCAACATATTAGTCAGTAGATTGAAGGACCAAATAAAAATATTTCTGATTCTGACTATCCATTAGTTTATCCAAAAAATGAAAAAGATATAGCTCGTTCTACAAAACCAGATATTGCTTCTACAAAGGATGGGGGTACATAAGGCGCTGTACCGCCTACTAGAAGAAATGAAATTATCTCCCTTTAATAAACTCAAAATTGTTCCATTTTTTTTTAAAATTAAAACTATTTATTTCATCTTTGTTTTTAACCAAATCAAGAGAGAAATTTTGTTTTGTTTATAAAAGAAACAAACAAAGTTATATGCATATTCAATTAGCATATGTTGAATAAAGTAAAAAACAATTACACCTCAGTCCTATGTTTCACGCAATCTGATAGACATAAAAAGTAACTAAAGGAAAACCTGGTCATAGAGGCATACAAGTATGATGTATTAATATTTCTCTTTTGTTTAGTGTTGATCTGTTGTGTGTGTGTGTTCATACACAATATGTTACCATATCATACATGTAATGTTAATATTTTATAGTTTTGCGTTCTAGAATCAGCCACAAAAATGTTCTATGTAGCGTTTTTTGTCTGCACATGAATTGATCTTTGAAGCTTCAAATTAAGGAGGCATGTATATTAATTTATCTTATCGGATGTAACAATTCCTTAGGTAGTTTTCGAATTGGTGCAGTCGCGCACTTAACCCTGTAACTTCTACATTTTATAAAGCTTTAGGCAATTAACCATTTTTTCTACCCTTCCGTAAAATATCGTTTTACTTGAATCAAACTTGTATAAAATGAAAAAAAAAAATAAAATCATCCAGTCTCAGTCTCAGAGTGTTCCGCTGAAAACAGAATCAACAGAGATGGGAAAATATACAAATCATGTGTTCTTGTTTCTTCATCAACTACATAATAACACTGCATGAGTAGCTATGTAACTCTTCATAACCGTTTAAAAGTCACTTATGATTCTCGTGGTTAACTACAGACAGACAGACAAACAGACAAAATCCCTGAGCAATGTGTTAAAAGTTTTCCAAGTACAATAGCTGAAAAAAATAATAAGCACGTACATGCACAAATCTTTGTTGATAAACTTATCAATACTTTTAGTTAAATCAACACTTTGTATAATATTTGCTAAGTTTTAAAATACACAAATGAGAAAAATAAAAATGAAACATTTTTTTTTATTAGAATTTATGATTACGGATAATAGTAAATTGGTGGGAAAATTTTCCGTTTCCGGCTGGAGCCTCCCAACATTTCATCATACTTTCCGTAATCTTCAGCGGTCTACTCCGTCTCCCGGTGGGAGCTTAAATCCTGCCGGTTTCGAAATTTTCGCTATTCATCAGTCAAAATATTAGGGATAAAACTGGGAAGTTAAGAAGCCAAGGAGTGACACACTTCAATTTTGGATAAGAATAACAGGGGGTCTCCTTTTGTAGGGTTTCCGAAGATTAACATCAATGCAAACCGTATCTCCGCTAAAATGCATGAAATTTTGTTACATCTTAAATTAAAGTTCAAAAACTAATTTCAAAAAATGTCACATGGATATTCATACCATTAAACCTCAGATGGTTCACGGTCAGATCATGTTTATTTAACCATGTATAAGACATTGTCGCACCCCATCAAATCAACCACCCGCCACGCGCCTGTTTTTGTTTTTGTTTTTTAATATTTTCAAGGGGCGGATAACAACCAATCGGAGACATGAATTAAATACAAACGTGACACAGGATGCAGCTAACTAATTATAAGACAACTTCGTTCACATAAAATATAGATGCTAAAATTTGCATTTAATATTCGAAAAACTGACAAAAAGCTGAACTGCAGACAATTAGCACGACAGCACCGCTTGGCACAAATATTAAAGACCTGTTATAACAAATACTAAAACTACATGTATGCTATTAAGCACAGATATTTACACAAGAAAGTAAAGAATAAACATGTACATCCATGCTCCTCCCGAGCGGAGCATCAAAGTACTTTCTCAAGTAACAGCTTTGATATAAAAACGGGTAATTTAAGTGTCTACATGTTTTTGGCGTATGTGTCATTGTACACTAAATACGAACGAAATGTTGAAATATTTACTTATATACAAGAAACTTAAGCAACAGGATTTTAAACACACAAAGTTGCGTACAATTGACCATCATTTTGCATAAATAAATATATAAATTCGCAATATCGAATACATGTAAGGATATGTTTGATATGTTCACATTGTAAATGTATATGTATTGCAGATTTTTTCCAGATAGAGAAAGCAGTGTTGAAAGAACTTTGTTATATAGAACTGTACTTTCTACTTTCAAAATAAAAACTGAAGCGAGTAAAAACTTTATTCACGCTTGATATTATAAGTTTCCAACTTTGCTCGTACGCATAAGGAAATAAAATGCGTTGCAGTATTTATTACCAAGAAGGTTATCTTAATCAGCGTGCTGCAGGTTTCTATACACTAATGCTTATACGAGCTTATTCAAAGCCTCTCATTTTTGTACTACGTTCCACGCAGAAGTAAATCATAAAGTAGAACAATCTTTATCGATTTATACGGATATTAGAGCAAAAAAAATATTGAAAACTATTGGATTCAAATCCATTAAAAAAAGCCCACGTAACAGTAACACGGTTCAAAGTATATAAGTGCATTCACGTACTTGTATGCATGTTTACAGAAGTGATTTAAGATTACTTACTATATTATTATTTCAGACTTTATTTCATTCGTTGGCTTAAAGTTGAGATAAAAGCTCTTTATTAATATATCTATTCCACTTGCTACAGTGTAATTAGGATTTCAGTGTATATTACACGTGTGGCCAGGTGCTTAATCATGTGACAGTTAGCTAGGTCACATGATATATGTATAGGTAAAGTACGACTTTTTTGAAGGGATTTTAAGCATGATTTTTGAAGGTTTTATGTTAAATGCACATAGAGATCCAGCGTTAACCAAAAAATCCTTTTTCCTGTACAAAGATTTTATAAATGCACACTTTCAGTTTCAATCTTTTTTTTTCTTTGGTTAACACTGAATCTCACTATAAAATAAAAGGCAGAAGCGTGAAAAATGCTATTATATTGACAGAATAGCCTTTCAGGCGGTTTTTGTGCATTCGTTTCTGTACTTTTACTCCTTAAAACACAAACTGAATGTATAAAATTGAAAATTTACCATATGTATTATATTACTATTTAGTTTTCTTCCGAATTGATAATTTTTTACCAATTATTTCAGTAGGCATAACAAGGCCTTATGGACCTTCATCCTTTAAATTCTGAGTGCTTAAGCAAGTTTTCATCACGGAAATCTCTTATCAATCGTTTCACTTTGTTGCAAAAATGTGGCACGAATTCGAAAAGGAAACTTCAATGCATACGAAATCAAAACCAACTCGTCAACTGAAACTGGAAAATTTGTCATTCGTTGAAAAAGAAGCCTACGCAAATGAAATTTGGTCTTTACAAGCAAGCAACCCAATTCCAATGGACAGTGCTATATTTAAGCTTAATCCAATTTCGGATAGCGATGGTTCTAAAAGTTGATGGTAGACTTTAATATGGCTGAGAATGGTAAGAATCTACAGTGATTTTTTTTTAATCTGTTCACTTATGTAAGACGAGTCGACTGTTTTGGTCCTTGTGACATAGTGACTGGTAAAACCCGAGGAGGAAGCATAAATTCAAAACGCTGTGCTGCATTGTTTTGTTGCCTATCATTACGAGCTGCTCATATAGAGACAAAAGAAGAAATGAGTAACTCATCTTTTATCAATGCACTACGAGACTTAATCACTATGAGGTGGGTAAAAGTAAAAGAGTTCTCTAGCAAAGGAACATACTTTTTAGGAGGAACCAAAGGGTTTGGGTGCAAGCTAACAATGCTGAAGTGCTGAAGTAAAGTCTTTCCTTTAGGACCATGGATTAGTTTGAACTTAAAAAAACTCTACATTCATCCAACTTGAAAGGGTAGTGCGAACGACTATTGAGGTTGCTAGACGTATAACAGATGCAGTAATGTTCAGCGAAAGATATAAACGTCTACTCACAAATGCCATCATGAACTATCACCCTTTAGTCTATGTTTCATCCGATCCGGATTCACCGTGTATTGAGTCTTCTACCTCATTATTGATTTTAAGGGTTGCAGTATTGATGATTTTTTTTCAAACTAGACTTTCGAGACATATACGTCAATCAATGGAAATTCCCTCAATTTCTAGCAAACAATTCCCATGTCGTTGGAAACAAGAATACTTACACTCATTACAGACTCGTCAAAAGTGGCAAAGCACACACGACATCACGAAAAAAGATGATGTTCTTCTAAAGGACTCATGTGTTTCCTGGACATGACATTTTTTTTTCAGAACTATCAAAGAATGGCAAACATATTAATTTGGTTTTGGTGATTTTTCATATCAAACGGGGGGGGGGGTGGGGGGGGGTGCATATGCTTACATACTCCATGTGGATAAACATTGGTGTGTTGTATTCATTTTCATTTTAACAGAACTTCATTTTCGTTATTATCTAAGATTAACATTTCACCCTAATGAAAGTACTGATTATCTCCTTTTGTTTACATATGTATGTGATATGTCCAGATTTTAGAACAATGCTGTACCACAATGTATATCCAAGATTTCTACAGTTCTCATCTACTACAGAGCCACCTTGTAAGTTGCATATTAATCTTTACAATGAAGCTTTTAATTGTGTGTTTGCATTTTTGTCAATATATGATTTTACAGTATTTAAGACATTGTATTTCTTTACAGGTAAGACTTTCAATTTTGGTTATTTTAGTAATACAATCGCACATTATAAACATCACTAACATTTAATATTTTGGTTAAAGCTTCGCATTTTTTATTGCTTCACTTTTTTAAAAGTTTAGTTCTCGTGGTTCTATTCTAACAACATACATATTAGAACTGTAACAATCAAACGCACATTTTTGCAAACCTAGCTATTTGTAATGATTTGTGTTTCTTTTTTGATGGCTTTTGCCTTTTTTGAACCTTTTTACCACAGCAGTCATGTTTCTCTGAACATGTTCAAAAAAATATTTAGAAGTGAAGTTGTCGGATACTGCTTAACGGAACACACCATAGTTCTTTATTGTTTAAGAAATAAAGAACATTAGTGCTTTTTTTTTTTATTTAAGTGCGTCTTTTTGGACTTTTGATTCCATTATTTTAGTTTCAGCCTTTTCCTCAGTCCTTATTGCTTCCAGTACATTTTAGGTCTTCTCGTTTTGTTTTGACTATAGATTTTCCTTGGTTTGACACCGATAATCCTTTCTTAACACCTCCAAACTTTTGAACATTGAAATTGCAAAAAGTTCTGATTCCACAGGAAATAATCAAAATAAAGTTTGTACAATAATGCATTTTCAACCAAAATTGAAGCCAAACATATTACATAAACAAAAATAAAATCTAAAATTTATCAAGTCTTAAATTATTGATCATTATATGAATAACTAATTTAGGTCTTGAAAAAATTCAATTTACTCAAAAGCTATATACACAAAATACATGTAATAAAGTGTGTACAAAATGTACTTCATAAATATAAATCATGATATATACAAACATGAAGTTGCACGAGTCGTCGTACTAGGCCTACTGTCACTCGCATGGGAAGTTGATATCGCAAAATCAACGGTAATCACTTACAAAATATATTTCATCTATATAAAGCAAGGCTTTGACATCAATCCATCAATTGGGAACCAAGTTTTTGCAAAGAAGATTTCGCTATCATTCCATGTAAGTGGTAGAGTCCTAGGAATCAAATAGCTGATATCCAACAGCACCCAAAATGACATACAATGTATGTCCTATCTAAATAAAGCTACATACCAATTTGAAATCATTCCAACCACTGGAGGTCCGGACTTTTGTGACGAATATTTTCTCTATTATTTCTTATACTAGAAAGTTGCAAAGTTCCATGAAACAGGAGGTTGCTTCCCAACAGCACATAAAATGGCTGCATTCGTATGTTCTATCTTTATTTCACAAAAAAATCAAAACCAATCAAAGCATTGGGAACAGAAATAACTGCAACGAAATTCTGATGGATGGATGGATGGATGGATGGATGGGTTGAGAGGCGTACGGAATGACTAAAGGAATATTAAACGGACAAGGTGATTCCAATATACCACCCACCCAATGCATTTGGGTAAAATAACTAAATTATTAAATAAATGATAACAAGAATGACATCATACATAATACGAGAGACTTTTACAAATCGTGAGTGTGTTGAAATAATATATAATGAATAAAAATGTGCAAGTACACGACGTTCGTTCCGTTGACGTTTTTGTTTATAAAGAATTAAACATCTTAGAGCCATTATTGCTTCTCATTATAGCATCAGAATATCACTATGATGTTTATCTGGAATCAGCAAACCTACAAGAAAAATGTTTTGTATGAGTAAAAAGCCTTGATTTTAACCCTCTCAAAAAAAAATGAGTTAAGAAAGTTTTCAATGGCAATTCCAAATAATCCAACAAAGAGTTATATAGTTCCACCTCAAACTTATTGATAAGGTTTTCTAGCGCTGCACAAATAAATTACTAAATGAGGACTGATGCTTTCAAAACATTGCTTATCCGATTTATCAAAAAAAAAAAACAAAAAAACAACAAAAAAAAAATTGAGTAGTAAAGGAAATCTGAGAATGATCAGAAAATATGTAGATATTTTTATTACTCAACATACTTTTAATGTCATTGAAAAGGCCCACTTTGCTCTAAATCATCGAGGACGGGTTAAAATTATAAAAGAATAGCAATAAAAGAATATACAGACATGACTGTATATTCAATAACGTTCTAGTCTTATGTAATAAATTGCGAAAGAGCTGGTGGCCAAAGCAATTTTTGTCAAAATAATAACGCATAAGGGCATTACGCTATGAATATTGTCTAATGATATCAATTTTGTTGTTATAACTTGAAAGTTGTTCACAACATTGGAAAATATATAAATATAGGGAAAAAATAATAGTTTTTGGTATTATTTTATTGTAATGACGTCATAATGGGTTCATTATCAACTTACAAATTCCATTTCGTATAAGGAGTAATTAAGGGAACCAAGTGGAAATCAAAAGAAATCCAGAGACAAAGACCAGACATGGAAAACAGACAAAAATAACAAAGAAGATAAAGTAACTAAATTAATACATACAAAGTTACAATAGTAATGAGCAACTTGGACTCCACTTAAAACTAGGAGCATGGACCAAGTGCACAGGTAGGGTAAGCGTCTTCTGCTTTTCTAGAAACAACCACCGAGTTGGGCATAAAATGTCCAGGGTAGACAAAAAAAAAAGAAAACAGAGACACATTAAACAAATCACTTTTCATGGTGCAGATGATCTAAACCATGCAAATAGAACAATTTGTCCGGAAGCCAAGTTTTCAGATTGATACTCGTCATGATGCCTATGGTTATGCCTAGTTATCTATGTCACAAAAATGTCGACCCTGACAACACTTTTTTTATTGAACGATTTTTATTTATAGATTCTTGAAACAATGGATATTTAATATTTGCAGCATTTGAAAAGAAACTCTCTTACCCCACCCAATATAAATCGTGTTGATTCAAAGTGGACGACTTAAGAAGTTTGATGACTTAATATGAGATTTACAAGATAAAGGAGTTATTTCTATCAGATATAGCAATATGCCAAGTTATGGCAAAAATGTAAATTTTAGTATTTTTTTTTTTCACATGGTACTTTCCAAACCCTATATATGCTAAGATGCATCTTTTTTTAAAGATGTCTGATGATTTAACATTATATGGCCATAATACAAATGAATTGTGAAGTATTGATCGTGGATTCCATGCTCTAATGCATTTAAAATAACCATATTTCAAGGACATTTTTGACGTCTTTTTATTGAATATTCTTATGTAGCATCGGTGTGAAGAACGATTATAATGATAAAATATGGTCTTTGAAAGTAACGGCATAATCAGACAAATTAGACCGAGAAAGGATAAGTTACTGTTCAAAGAATTGGTCATAATATACATGTTTGAAATATTCCCTTTACACTATACCATCTGCAGGAAAATATCATAGAAATATTTAATTTCAATAACTGAATGAAATTTAAACACTTTCAATAGAAAAAGATATTGTAAATTTGTTCTTACTCAAAGGTTTTATTCACTCAACTTAATAATTACTGTCAATTATTAAAAAGTTTCTTTCATACTACAATCAATATGATATTATTTTCTCAGTTACCAAGTACTGACAAAACAAATCAACATTATTCTTTATATGGATAGGGAGTTATGCCCTTGTTTACTCTTCTTTGTTGATGCAAACAAGTTATTAGAAATGATTTCTTGCATAAGTAGAACGGCACTATTTTTCCCATGGGCGACAATAGTGAAACTTTTTTTTCTTCACCCTTTTAACACAGTGGCTGAGTCTAAAACTGACTTTTTCTTTTTACTAACTAATGTAAGCAAAGTCATAGCATGATCATTTACCTTTTTCCTATTTGAGGCAGGTGATGCATTGAGTCAAAGTTCCCGTGTCATAGTTTTCCTTTCCTCTTTCGTCTACCCAATACCATTTTAATACAATTTTATGGTTTTAATAAGAGGAATGAAATAATAACTGGTTCGGACATCGCCCAGTATAAAAAGGTCCAAACCTGACAGCAAATCGGACACGCTGTTGTCTTGTAAGACTGTGGTGTCCCCAGATGGGAATCTTAACACGCTCACATCTGGTATGAATAGTGCCCCAACCATTCCAACAAAAAGTACCCAATCACACGTTCAGTCTGCAGACCATCTATTCCAGTACCAAAATTCTGACTATTTCAGAATAATCAAACCATGTTCCATCACTTTAAATGATATATTAAACTACAACGATGACAAACCACATTGTACTATATCAAAATGTGATATTAAAAATTGCAAAACATGCAACATTTTTATAACCGACTCTTACTTCTCTAGTTCCCTTACAAACAAAACCTTCCATACAAGAAGTCACGATAAGTTAATATAAGAATTAGAATGCAACTTATGCGGTTTAATATATGTCGGTGAAATTCCCTACAGTTTATCAACATTTTTATCAACAAGATTATTCAATCCTCTCTATGAAAGTTCGTATTTTAGAAAAAAAAAATTACCATCCTACGAACAGTCCAGTTCTAAGTAAAAACTATCGCAGAGAAAGAGAGGAGTACAGGATATGCAGACTAGGTACTGCAATACCTTATGGATGCAATGAAAACATCAAAAGTATAGGAAACCTTTCAAGCCAATATAACAATAGCATAAATGTGATTAATTTATTTAACAAAACTCCAAGACGGGAAAGAATTCATGGCCATCGCCACTATACGTCGTCTAAGTTACATGATGTCTCAATACATGGTCTCCTTCTTTTCATACCAAAACCTCTTGGACTTCATCACATTAGAACCACACTCTATTTTATACCTCACACTCTACTACACTCCCTTTACAAAACAAGTCTTGACACTCCTGTTACTAATCCCACCTCATTATACAGATTTGTTGCCATCATTTTAGATATTGGTTTCCACAGACTCTTTAAACCAGTTTGTGTGAAAAGTCAAGGTGAAGAAAAACGATCATTTCCATTACCGTTTGTCAACAAAGGCATAGATGCAATTAATTTGGCTAACATCCTCCATCACAAAGACGTTACGAATAAATTCCGCATATTTCAAAGACAAATCCATACCATTTATTTCATATTCCTAGACTTCACCCATTGCTTCCAAAACTTTAAATTATAAAAGGCTATTGCAGAACCTCGATATTGAGAACTTCAAGGCTAAACAACCTGACTGTTCTTGCAAAAAGTCTCCATTCAAACATGGTCCTTCCGGTCACGTCGTTACGGGAGATTTGTCCATCATCGAAAACGAATCTCTGCGTAATATCCTTTCTAAACCAAGTACCGTGAATCGCGCTTCATAAATTGGAATTATAACTTTAAAGTTCTTATGAATCACATGGAAGACTACGCAAGAAAATGGATAAAACGAGAACAAGAAGACATTGATTCTCTGTCAGAGTGGTTAAAGGCCGTGAGGTCTTTAATTTTGAAACGAATGCAAGTTTTAAGTAGGTCAATGAATGCCAATGCTACATCACTTTTCAAGGACCCTGATGTACCAAAAACATTGTCGACTATACATGACAAATATGTTGTCGTACCAGCAGA
Source organism: Perna viridis (assembly GCA_037379345.1). Lineage (NCBI taxonomy): Eukaryota > Metazoa > Mollusca > Bivalvia > Mytilida > Mytilidae > Perna > Perna viridis. Next base: position 46,875,914 of record CM074515.1, on the reverse strand, counting down.
CAAAGTTCAAAACAACATTGTTTTTGTCTGCAAAATGTTTTACATCCAATGCTTTTTATCAGTGGTAGACGTAAAAAATAATAGCAGTGATAAGACCTATACTGCTACCACTCTCTAAAGAGGAGATTGTGGAAAACCATCAATCTGTGCTATCCTCTTTTGGTCTCTCTACCAAGGACGATGACTGTGATTTATGTACTGGATTCCTAAACTCCACAATAATCCATACTAACAACGTTACATAGCTTGATCTGCAAAATATGCAACCAAACCTCTTTCAAAACGTTTAACTTCTATACTCTGTCAAAGAGGATTTGCAGTCCTACCACAACACTTGTTACTCCCGTAGTGGTATCAATTCAATGTGGATCCTGAAAAATTTGAAAGATCTTTTGGAGAGAACGAGTTATCAAAATATAATAGCATTAAAACCTACGATTTTTCAACACTGTATTCCTCTATCCCATATACTAAGTTAACATCCCGACTTAAAAAAAACATTAGACATCGTTGTTTTTTTTCCAAAAAAAAGGTACACCTAGAAACAAATATATAATTCTTGGTAGAGATTCCTCATAATCTGTAAGAAATAATTCCAAATCATCTTCCAAATATACAGAAAGAGTAATCAAGGGAACTAAGGTTATAGCGGTAATCAAAGAATGTAATCCAGGGACAAAGACCAGACATGGAAAATAGACATACACAACAAAGAACATAAAGTAACTAAAATCATACACACATAGTAACAAAAGCACATGAGCAACTCGGACTCCAAGAAGATGTTTATAAAATGCTAAAAAAAAATGTCAACTTTCCTTTCATCTGTGGCAACATCCCTTAAGCACCTACGTATGGAGTGTTCATATTACAACTCATACGTTATGCCAGAGAATGCCGAGACTACGCATACTTTTAATATCGCGCTACAATTCTATCAAATAGTTTTCTGGAGCAGGGGTATAATCTTACAAGATTGAAGTCTTCACTATAATAGTTTTATGGTCGTCATCATGAACCCCTTAATCGTTACGGTGTATCCATCTGCGCCATGAAAACTGATTTGTTCAACGTGTCATAGCTTTCCTTTCTTCTTTCGTCTACCCCTGGCCTGACGTTTTAAGAGCAACTCGCCCGGTCTTTCTAGAAAAGTAGAGGACGCTTACCCTACCGATGCACCTGGTTCATGTTCCCAGTTTTTAGTGGAGTCCGAGTTGCTCATTTGCTTTTGCTATTTTGTATGTAAGATTTTAGTTAGTTACTTTGTATGTAAGATTTTAGTTACTCTTTGTTCATCGTTGTGTGTGTGTCTGTTTTCCATGTCTGGTCTTTGTCCCTGGATGACATTCTTTTGATGAAGATGATTTGGAATTATTTCTTACAAATTATGAGGAATCTCTACCATGAACTATATATTTGTATCTAGGTGTACCATGTTTTTTGGAAAACAACGATGTGTAATGTTTTGAATGTAACTGGGTTTGGGGAATATAAGTATACAGTGTTGAAAAATCATAGGTTTTAATGCTATTATATTTAGATAATAGTCTTGAACTGATTGCCTCCAAAAGATCTTTCGAATTTTTCAGGATCCACATTGAATTTATACCACTACGGAAGTAACAAGTGTTGTGGTAGGACTGTAGACCCTCTGACAGTTGTGAGTATAGAAGTTAAAAGTTTTGAAAGAGGTTTGGTGGTACATTTTGCAGATCCAGCTATGAAACGTTGTTTTATGGATTCTTGTGAAGTTTAGGAATCCAGTACATAGACGGTAAAACACAATCATCGTCCTTGGTAGAGAGACCAAACGAGGATAGCACAGATTGATGGTTTTCCACAATCTCTTCTTTGGAGAGTGTGGTAGCAGTAGAGGTCTTATCACTGCTGTTATTTTCTACGTCTACCTCTGATAATAGATATTGGATGTAAAACGTTCTGCAGACAAAAAACAATGTTGTTTTGGGCTTTGTATGCTGGTACGACAACATATTTGTCATCTATAGCAAACAATGTTTTTGCAACATCTGGGTCTTCGAAAACTGATGTAGCATTGGCACTCATTGACCTACTTAAAACTTTCATTCGTTTCAAAATTAAAGACCTCACGGCCTTTAACCATTCTGACAGAGAATCAAAGTCTTGTTCTCGTTTTATCCATTTTCTTGCGTAGTCCTCCACGGCATCCATAAGAACTTTAAAGTTATAATTTCAATTTATGGAGCGTGGTTCACGGTACTTGTGACCTTCAGAAAGGATATTATTCGATGATGGACAAATCTCCCGTGACGACGTGTCCGGAAGGACCATATTTGAATGGAGATTGACCGGTTCATATTTATTCGAAACTGTTTCTGTCAGATTAAATTTAATGTTTCCAAACTAATAAAACGAAAAGGTACACGTAATTGTAAAACTAAAACTATGATTTTACCATTCTTAAATGTATAATACATGTACGTATATGTTTCCAAGAGATTTTGAGCTATACCCTAAAACCAATCATAAACTGCTTCCTTCGATTAATGTAACTAATAAAAGCACATTCTGTATTCGTTTTAAACAAATCAGAAGGTACTCTGTCAATTCAAAATTATATATTAAAAGTTTCATTTATACATGATAGAGTTTTTATTATCTTGAACCAAGCAAAATGTGTTTCAAATTGTCCACATATAACAAATAATGACACTTTTCACATACAGATTGCATTGTGTGCAGAGCAATATTATGGCATTGCATAAATAAAATTTACTCTATTGCCAAAATTTGAGTATGTTTTTTTCCAATTTTATGAAATTTCAATATTTTTATACACCAAGATGAATGAAAATGCTATTGCAATGTACCATGTATAATTAAACGGATATTCTCAAATGAAAATGCAATATTTCTTTTTGTAAGGTAAATCATATAGTTTTACAATAGTATCAATAGCTAGATTACTAAAAAATATATGTATATATTACCAAAACTTTTTTGAAATTTTGATATTCTTCTTCTCATGGACCAAGGAAAATCTCTTCCATATATACTATATACAATATATATAGACATTTTTCACATAAAATTGTATCATTTTCAAATTCAGAGCAATTATACGGTATTTCATCAGTCAAAATTACTCTATTACCATACAATTGAGAGTATTTTATCCGAACTTTATGAAATTATAATATTTTCATACTTTAACGCTACAACCCACTAATGTCACTTCCAATAAGCTTCAATGCTAATTTCACTAAGTTCAATGCTTTATGGAGCCGCTACCTTAAAAGCTGCATGGGAACACTAATAACCCTGAAAATTTTATGTGGGGTTTACTACCTTCCAGTGCGACACCGGATCCTAGAAAACAATGAGCTAAAATTAGAATGGGAATTACCCTACATTTCACGAAAAGGGTCTTCATGCAGAATATTTAATTCAGTAAAGTACAGTGACCATTTTATCTAGAAATAAAGAAAATATTATTTCCTGCCAAATACAAGCTCACTTGTGCAGACTTGACGTGCACTTTTTCCACAGCAACATAACACAAGTGCACTAAAACTTGTGTATGACAATTTTTGCGTCCGTTCTAAAAGAGGATTTTCTATAGGTTAAGAAGCTACATTACTTCAAAATTAGAACATATAACCAATATTTTCTGAAATTTTTATATGTGTTTTTTCTTCTGGCAAAAAGAAAAATCAGTTCTACATGGTCTGAAAATGTGATCTCAATGTACCATGTATTATAAAATTGAACATTTTTTTATATAAAAAACTGCAATATTTTCATTTTTCAACAAATATGATTATATCGCATTAGTATGAATAGCTAAATAATATCAAAATAGACTATATTTAACCAATATTTTATGATATTTTGATATTTTTATTCTCTTGTATAAAGGAATATGCTGTCCATGATCCATATACAACAAATATAAAACATTTTTCATATTGAAATTACGTTCTAATGCTTTCAGAGCAATAAGATGGTATCATATAAGTGAAAATACTTCATTACCTAAAAATTGATTGTATTTTTTTACCTTATCCCAACTTTTAGAAATTTCATTTTTTTTCATACTCAAAGACTAATGAAAATTTTATAGCAATTTTTCATATTTCATGAAGATGAACATATTTTTTGTTTTGTTTTGTTTTTTTTTTTTTTTTTTTTGAAAAATAAGACAGTTTCGCTCAAGTATAAATAGCTAAATCAATTCCAAATATAGTATATTTTACCAATAATTTATCATTTTTTCTTTTAATGATTTCTATTCTCCTTGACCAGGAAAAAGCTGTTCCCATGGCCTAACTACAACATATATGGACATTTTTCACGTATTACTTATACGGTATTGCATATATGAAAATTAGAATTAATTAGAACCTAAAAATTGAGAATAATTTATCCCAACCTTACGACATAAATTTTATACCACACGAATAGTGAAAATGTTTTTCCAATGCACAACGGGCTGAAAGAGTAATCAAGGGAACCAAGGTTATAGTGGTAATCAAAAGAATGTAATCCAGTGAAAAAGACCAGACATGGAAAACAGATATACACAACAAAGAACATAAAGTAACTAAAATCATACATAGAAAGTAACAAAACCAAATGAGCAACTCGGACTCCACTGAAAACTGGGAGCATGGACCAGGTGCACCGGTAGGGTAAGCGTCCTCTTCTTTTTTAGAAACACCCGCCGAGTTGCTCATAAAAAGTCAAGTCCGGGGTAGACAAACGAGGAAAGGAGAACTATGACCCGTTGAATAAATCAGTTTCCATGGTGCAGATGGATACACCATAACGATGCAATAGATATCCAATAGATATATAGATGAAAAGATATTTTCTACGACGTATCAATATCGAACCAGTTGCATTAAATATAACATATATTTTATATGACGTATTTGTTTACGAGAGCATAAAACACATTAATGTAAAACTACATGTATGACATTAGCAACCAACATATAACGATGTACAGTGCACACCACAACGGAATCTATCATTAGTTTCGTTTATCAAGTTCCGAAATATACCATCAACAGCGTGTATCGTAAACTGTACAATATGTTTCATGTGACTTTCGTGTATCGTATACTTCGTCTGTGTGTTTCGTAGGAAACGAGTGCGCGTTTCGTGCGCTTCGTGTGCATAGGATTGGAAACGTGTCACGTTTCAAGTGGTGTACTTTATTTAAAAGAAATTATCCAATCATATCAAATGGTGTTTCGATAAAACAGATCAAAATTATATATGATGTAATAAAGAAAGGTCATTTCTCTCAGACAAACGAGACAAATATAAAAATCATTCTTTGCTAAAAATATAAGTATTCAGTCAGTTTTTTTCGTCACAACATTTATATTGATAATTTTTTCGGCAGTTTATAGGAGTTCCGATGGGCATAAATTATGCCCCTTTAATAGTATATCTATTCCTATATTTTTATAAATATCAGTTTAAGACAAAACTTCATAAAGATCATCCAAATTTGATTTAATAGACAAATATCATAGTACTAATTGTCATTTTCTGAATTTGGAGGTTTCCGTTTTACAAGGTAAGCTCAAAACTTAAATTTACGACAAAAGGAATCATTTCTCGTTTCCAATTGTTAAAGCGTAAGATCGCAATTTTTACAAGTAGGGTTAAATCGATTCAGATAATCGTAACAAGTAACTGTGCAAAGTATTGCATCACAAAAATGGCATAACAGAGATATTGGCTTTTTTTCTGCCGTAGAGAATCTCGGTTTCGTCCGCCATTTTCATGTTTATGACATCACAAGCACTGAGGCTTGGGAAGATAACTCCAGTAAAACTCCCGCCAATACCATATACGTCTTAAGACAGATAAATTAGTTGTAGAACATAAGAACGATGTTGCAGAAATATACAAGCTGCTGTTATCGTTAAAATACTTAAAATACATTAAAATGCACTTTCTTATTTTCGTTCTTTTTCTTCAACAATATGTTTATTGATATTTTTGTATTCGTGAAATTTAAAATAAAAAACACATCTTTTAATAAGAAATAAATCTTTAATTAAAGAAACAAACAATGCCAATTGAGTATACTTTTAGAACGGGTTACCGCTAACAGGCCGTGTTTTTGTTTACCTCCATGTCGGAATTAGCCTGTGAATTCGATTTTTGCCTCACTGCTTACTACCAGATAAAATGTACACGTATGTTAGAAATATTAGTGATGACCTGCCGACTCTTTAGTACATGACGACAATTTGAACGACTATTGGAAGTTGATTGACTCATCATTGTGTCTAAAAGACGACCAATTCGCTGGTAATTGTTACATATTACAATTAATAAATAATTATCACACTTCAAAGAAATACAGTCATAATGGTCAATTTGAGTAATTTGAATCTGTAAATATTACAAAAAAGGTGAGACGTCCTATAAGCATAACTAGGCTAAGTGCTGTCAAAGAAATGTCGTCTTCGAGTTCCAACAGTTCTGAGAGTGCTAGTGATGAAGAGTCCGATACGCAGCAAATTGAGCAATGTGACTTTACGGGGCAATTAGCATAAATCAAGACTTCATGCAAAGAAAATTTCCGGTCTCAGAGCGTTTCCGGGTCCGCCTTCCTATAATCCGGACCCGTAAAACAAAATGTAGTGAGATGTGATATTTCGATCTTTTCTACAATGTATTTAAGAAAAATTCACTTTTAGGTGTTTTACTTGTAAACATACTTTAGGACAACATACTGATTAACATTGAACAAGAAAATTATGTCCCGATGTTCTTCACAAATTTTCAGGCCCGTTTCAGTTTTATTTTTATCTCTTTTTAATTGCATATCAACCTAATTATTTTCCAAAACATAAATTGACCCAAAAAAATAAAATATATGTTTGATGAAGTAAATATAAAAGAACAAGATTGCTACACGTAGCCATATTTCCCCCGCCGCTAAAGAAAGAGTTGAATTACAAGTGTTTGACACTTGTATAAATAGCAGATTCGAAACTTATGTGCTTTCATAAGTCCATGTGGCGATTCAAGGTTAAGGTATCTGAATGAATCAAATTAAGTTAGGTTAAGAATGTGAAAGATATAATCTTCTACTGGCACCTCTTCATACAACAAAAAAATCCACAAAAAAAAGAACGTGAAAAATGAACAAAGTCCTATAACTCCCATAAAAATTGACAAATCAAACTGGCAGTTAAGTATAATGAACTACATATGGTGACACAATCCTACAAAATTTGGTCAAATTCCGTTCAGCGGTTTCAGAGGAGTTGCGTCCACAATGTGTTCATATTGCAAATAATGTGGAAAATGAACAAAGTTCCATAACTCCCATAAAAATTGGCAAATCAAAATAGCGGTTACGTATGGTGAATCACATATGGTGACAAACAATTCTACAAAATTTGGTCAAATTCCGTTCAGTGGTTTCTGAGGAGTTGCGTCCACAAGCTTCAAACGCATGGACGGACGGACACCAGCATTTCTATGTCCCCACTCCGCGTTGCGCCGGGGGACAACAATTAAACAAATAATAGAAGAACAATTATTACAATAAAAAATTATCTTTGAACCTTAAAACAGGAAAAATAATGTGTATATAATAAAGTATAAAAAATCATATTTAGATTTTTACTATAGTTGAACAAAATAATAAGATAATAATACATGTAAATTATTTAATAAATTATTACACTAAAAGTTAGCTTTGAACCGTAAAAAATGTAGAAAGAGAAAAAAACATTCATCCATTCATTCATATATGATATTCCAACGGTATGCCCTTGAAGTAGGACTTCCGACTATAGATAGGAAATCGGGGCAATAAACACAGAAGGAAATGGGAAGAACGGGGTAATAATTTACAGTGCCGTATGACAGGTAAAAACTTTACACAGGAAATAAGGGTGATAAACACAGTAAAAGAGGGTTATAATTATCTTTAACATATGACAACCGGAATACGACCGAAGTGTGTCTTTGCAGTTATTAGATATAACGATGACAACGCCCGTAATCAAATACAACACCGCCTGTGACCAATCACGTGACCTTCGTAATAAAAGATTCTGAAATTTAGATGCCAATTTTAGGCTTACTAAAAATGTTTGAGATGTATGAGTTGGTTTTTATTGTTCAATTTAGTGTATCAATGCAAATGCAAAATATTTTCTAAAAAATGAGAACCTTACACTTCAATTTTCCATTCCTTGACAGATATGCTCCTTTCGCGGTGTATAATTTCTCAACAAGTTCATTATGCAAGTCTTTGTGGCGAGGTCTAAGACTTTAATGAACGAAATCTCTGTGTCAAAGTCTTGTTAATATGAATTGGTTTTATACAAGATTTGATGCTAAAGTTAAGCTGTACTTGTCGTAACATAATTAAAATGGTATTGAACATCCTTTTTCGAAGGTTTAAACAGAATCCTTGTAGTCTGGAAAAATATTTGAGCAAGTTTGTTCCTAAGGGTTATCTTCACTATATCAGGGTTAAATCATTGAATTGTGTTTGATTTGCTCTTATATTGACTGTCTTATTTGAAATTAAATCTTAGTTAACACTTTACAAAAGTGCTCTACTTCTAGTATGCCGATAGCATTAATTTTTCCCCAAAGCTCAAGATTAACAAATGTTATTTAGAATATTCTCGCTTTTTATCTAGACATTTGCATGACCTTGTTCTATTTCGACTTTTACTTTCACTAAATCCTATTAGACGTGTTTTTATTGAAACTTTTGTTTAAGTGAACTTGGTGTGCTTATCTGTTGTTATTAGATTTTAATCTAGCTTACATAAAAAGTTAAATGTTTGTTGTTTGGTGTTTGGTGGATGACTGCTTTATTAACAATCATACCACACATATCCAATCTTTATATCATACGACCTTAAATAATAGAACGTTCCCATCCACCATGTCTATCTAATTCAAAGGAAGACTCTGTTTAAATAAATGCATTATACAGAGGGTTATACATCAGAATGGTTTTTGGGGTTTGTTTAAAACTGACCCAAAATCAGAGGAAAATAATAATAACCTGGAACCTCCTTTACCAATATAGGGTTCTCGGAACCACTGTCCTCTTTCTGTAAATGTTAGGACTCGCATGAAATATCTGAAGACAGCTCTTTCAATTGGAATTGGTACTAAGCATTCCTCTTTATATTTCGTTTCTGGGATTGAAGACTATGTATGATTTGGTTGGTTTTTCATTTCTAGCTAAACATCAAATAGTTAATTATGCGTCTATGAATAAAGCAATTGGAATGTTTTGACAGCGAACGACTGGTTTAGTCTGGTTAATGCATAGAAATGAATAATAGGTGCTGATAAGTGCTTAGAGGTCGACTGCTTTTAATTCAAACCGAATTAATTAGCATATTTTGCTCGCAGTTAATGGTGTTTATTGGATTTATTTATTTGCCTAATTCACGTTGAATTAAATTTCATATATTAGAAATACCTTTAAAGGGAAGCAAATTATCTGCATTAGATCCGTAACAGGGTATGCTAATGGGATTATTTTCCTGCGGTGATGTAAGAAATTATTGCAGACGTTAATAGGTTATACAAATGTAGTCACTGGCGAGAGTTACATAAATTCTGATTTTCAATCCAAATTCAAAAAATATACTTTACTCTCCACAAAGTCTTATCACAATTTTTCACGGCTTTAATTTACTTAAGGGGGTAGACCTCGGGTAAGGGACAACTCTTGAAATCAGTTATATTTTTGTATCATATTAAATTTCACCAGAGCCTATCAAGCTTTGACTTGAAACAGAATGAAATCAATCATAGTTGATGCTTACATGAGAATGTTGTAAAATTTAGAATACAAACGTTCAAATTATTTGTAAAAGTTTTTATACGAGGTCTACCTCTTTGAATTTGAATCGTTTATAACCATTACATAACTTGATAACAACTCCTAGAAATTTTGCTAGAAGAGATTAAGGCTGTCAAATAAAGACATCATAACTTAAAGAAAACAACCAATTGATGTAATACTGTTAGAATAAATACCGGTGAACAGATGTCTAATAGTAAATGTAATTAGATCATACTCAAAATGCGCTAAGCGAAATTTTTCATATATTTCAAGCACGTGTAAAAACAAAAGGGAATTGACAGAAAACTGAAAGGCTTATCACCACAAATTCAACATAAAAATAACACACAAGTGTAACAATTGACCGACATAAAAAAATCAGGTAAGGGTACCACTAAAGCTGGGAGTAAACACCTTATCAGTAACTGCAAATCATTACAAATAAGTGTGTTTTCGGGAAACATAAAAAAGCACCCAAAACCGGAGGCAAGATTTAAAATAAAATATTGATTGTAATCATCTCATTTCCAGTTATCTTTCGTTATTAGGAGTTGCTAGGCCAGTCTGATGTGTTTTTGCTATTTTTATACAAATTTGTGAAAAATTTTGATAAAAAGTTAATACTGACAGTGGATAAAAAATGTTTGCCCAAATTAAGGAAAATCGGAATATATGTAAATGTACAACATACCTGTACTTCTTTTCTTTCTTTTCTTTTTGGCTAATAAAAAAATCAAAACATTCAATCAAAACGATGTCATTCTAGTACTTCATATCGTTTTTGTTTTTGTTCACTAAGCAATGTGGCAGTATTTATTTTCATATACCATTTATGCATATTTTCGGTCAATACTGTGGCTTCTTGTGCTCATTCGTGTTATAGACAAACAGCAACTATTACAGCAACTAGATTGCAATGCTGAATCAGAACAACAAAATATTCGCAATGTAATTCTCAGATTAAACAAGAAACCCTGGAGGACTGAATCGCTCACCTGGAAATCGTTTCAATATTCTCAATATTCAATCAGGATTTCAAAAAACCAGCATTTTACTCTATCCCTATTTTCTACAATTCTATAAAAATGTAAACTAAAAACTATAATAGTGCTTGACCTTTCTTGGACAACAGTTATGATAAAGAGTCTTTTTGGAAAATTATATGAATGATCCGAAAGAAAGAATATCGTTTAGCTAGATCCTTTAATCTCAGTTTCCACTATATAGATGACTTATTATCTTTAAACAATCCTAATTTCGGGGATTTGATACACCGCATCTACCTCAAAGATCTTGAGATAAAGAATACTACAGACACTGTGAAGTCAGCCTCATATCTTGACCACTAAGAAAGAAATCGATTGTAAGAGAAAACTACTGGCCAAACTTTACGACAAACGTGATGACTTTTCATTAAGAATTCTCCAATTCCCTTTCATCTGTGGCAACATCCCTTCAGCACCTGTGTATGGAGTGTTCATATCACATAGTTTTGCCAGAACTTGCCGAAACTACGTAGACTTTTTGCATCGCACTAGACTTCTAACAAGTAGGCTTCTGGAACAGGATTATGTTGATACAAGATTGAAGTCATCACTACACAAGTTTTATGGTCGTCATCATGAACTCGTAGATCGTTACGGTGTATCCATCTGCACCATGCAAACTGATTTGTTCAACGTTTCACAGTTTTCCTTTCCTATGTCGGACTTCACTTTGTATGAGCAAATCGGCGGATGTTTTTAGATAAGCACAGGACGCTTACCCTACCGGTGCACCTGGTCCATGCTCCCAGCTTTCAGTGGAGTCCGAGGTGCTCATTGCTTTATTTACTTTGAATGTATTATTTTAGTTACTTTATGTTATTTGCTGTGTATTTCTGTTTTCCATGTCTGGTCTTTGTTCGTGGATAACATTCTTTTGATAACCGCTACAACCTTGGTTCCCTTGATTATTCTTATCACATGGACCACTTCATTAATCGAAAATTTCAACATTTACAATGATGTGTAGACCTGTCTGAATCGTTTTTTTATGAAAGGTAGACTTTGTCCAATAACTTCCACGAAATGAGTAACTTTGTAAACCTTTTTTGCACGTATTTTATGATTTTCAAGGGAAATACCTTTAGGAGGATATAGACCTAATGAAGCTTTTGTATAGCTCTCAGGCCAAAACAGACTGTCTTGTTTATTTTTCTCTACTTTTCAGTCTTTTAGAAATAAGACAATTTCATGTGTGGGCCTGCATCAATGTCATATCAGCATATAAATATCTTCAAGATGTATATAAACATAAGCAAGCTTAAGGATTGAAATGTGGGTACAAAATTTCCTCAAGTAGAGTACTAAAGGTAGCATATACTGCTAAAAAATGGCTATGTACAACATTAAAAATGATTGAAATAGGAAATTAAATTTTTTCATGATAAAAAGTACTCATCTTTAATGTGTATATTGACATAGAGCAAAGTTTGAATTATATCGATTCAGAACATTCTGAGTTATAGATTACAAAACTTAGGTAACATCAACAACATAAAGTGTCTCTGACAGAAAAAAACTGGTAAAGTCAACATTCAAAAATGAATGACAAATATTTCATTCATATTAAGAAGTGCACATCTCTAATGTGTATAAAACAGTTCGAAGTTAAAATGTTGTTTAAATATTTTTTAATTGAAGAATACACTTAAATGTACCATTTAGCATCACACACGAACAGGTGGACAGCGGAGTCGAGCAGCTCTTAGATCTGCTTTAATAGTTGATATATGTCTATATTTGTCGAATCATAAATTTGAAATAATCACTCTAAAAATGTTCGGTTACATCCACTAAGGACGGGAGGCAGACGCAAAGTAATGCTATAAAATCATATGAATCATTTTTCTAATTGAGGTAGTGAAGATTTACTGAAAAAAATTCTAAGCATTTAAAACAAAAATTGAATTCAATATTTCATTTGCTGTATTTCTTTTTAAAATTTTTATGGTAATTCTCACCTGTTTTCGCGTAAGTTTTCACTTCAGCTAATTTCAAAGAAGTATATCCTGTTTTTGATATGAAAACGATTTGTTCCTTCTTTGGATGTTTGCACGTTACACTGTAATGTTGTACTAATGGTGGCATAACTCCACATTCAAATCTGGCCTTGTGGCTGCCGAAAGTAACAGCCAAAGGACTGTTCCCTACATAAAGGTAAAATCATTTTAAACAAATGAAAGCATTTTGTAAAACTACATTTAACAAAATTCAACAGAAGTCTATTATCTGAACTATACTGAGCTTTGTTTCCATCATTAAAAATATTTAACAAGTCGCTTAGACAGAATAAGGTCAGACAAAAAGTGTATTTTTTTTTCTATTAGAGACAGAAAAGTTTTGTACTCACCATCAACTATTTGTTTGACTTCAACTTTTTCTATCAGATATTTTTTTCCAAGATCAACCCAGAAATATGGATTCAACTGCTTCACAGTCAAAGTGTATGTCTTCAAATTTCCATCTGTAGCATACGAGGCCGGGTGTGTTTTTGGATACCATGCTTTACTTAGTCCAGCCCTTTTCTTGTATGCAACATTTTTAAGTTCAGTTCCTATTTTGATTTAAAAAAAAATCAACAATTAGCACTGAACAGAATTATCAACAACTATATAAACTAAAGGATCTAAAGAGTTTTAATCCCTCACCCAAAACAAACGAAATCTGGTGGCAATAATAAATGAGGCCGCAGAATAAATCTTATTCTTATTCAAATGTATAGTTAACTTCTCCTTTCGATATACCAATATCTCCAGCATATGAAGCAGATTATGCATTTCTTAGTTGATCCGTTACTGTCGAGCCTATGATCGGTGAACGGATTATCTCGGTAGGGCGCAAATGGTTTCAAATAAACTTCTCAATCATGTTAAGATCATTGCAGAAGTTTTATGGTCGACATCACCATCTGATTGACCGATCTCCCAGACAAGACAAGATACCTGGGATTAGATTCGACGTTTCACAGGATTGACTAACTTGACACCTACTAGTAAGCCACGGTAAGGTAACTTAATATCACAAAGCAATAAATCATGTCATAAAGTTAACATAGGACCAAAAATTAACTCAAAGATTTCAAAAGAAATGAAATGTATACATCTCTCAAAAGCACTAACATGATAGCACAACGTATCCAAAAATAGATAAAATGAGTTTATCTGAAATTATTGATATTTATTTTAGTGTGTATGGATATCCATATATCTATATCATATAAAGAATTAACTATTAAGAATAAGTATAGACTAAAACTAAAATGAAAAAGCGTTTTGAAAATGCAAGGCAATGGCAATAATACATAAGCACAGTCTCATATCAAAGTGTGTTATGTTAAAAAAATCATTTATCAAACACATCTTCCGATACAGGATTAAATAAATTTTAGCTCTCCAGACATGGGCATGTTAACTTTGATAAAAAAAAACTTTGGTAATTTTTACGGACTCTCAGTGTAGCAGTGTGATTTATAATTGTAGTAGAGAAACGTAGTGAATTATATGACCTAGTATTTTTGACTTGTGTCAATGCGATTTATTATTTGATTTCTTTCATAACCGTAAGTGTGATTCCCTTAAATTTACTAATCAAGCAAATTTACATTTTTCAGCATTTTTTGCTTGCTATGTTGATCCAATATATCGGTAGCTAGATAACTATAATGATGGTTTATGTGAAAAAAAAATGTCATATTTATACCAAAAAGAAACAACAATTACTGTAAGCAAGCTCAGAAATAGAATATTCCCGCTTCAAATGGACTCAAATGTAAAACAAACACTTGTTGGATTATCTCTCTTTTTGGGGGTTACATCTAACAGTAATTATATTTAAAAGTACAGGGTAAATATTAAGCTTTGACACAAAAAACTTATATTTGAGGAAAAACAGTATTTGTATGAAGAATAATACTTCAGAAATTGGGTCTATTTTATGAACTCAAAATAAAGGTGAAACTAGAAAAAGTCTATTTTTAGTTTGACCTGTCCTGGTGTACCAAAGTTCGTGCCTTTTTTCTAAAATAAACCTAAAAATTATTTTGGCATTTCCTTAATGGAAATACATGGTCAAAAAACTGAAACTTCTTGTCTATTTAAAAAAAAACATGAAAATTTAAGGTATACTATAGAAGCCTATGGGGCAAAAATACAAGGACCTGATATTCCTTCACTCTTATGAGGTTGACTTAATAGCTGATCTGATCCGAAAGAAAGAATATCGTTTGGCTAGATCCTTTAATCTCAGTTACCCCTATATAGATGACGTATTATCTTTAAACAATCCTAATTTCGGGGATTTGATACATCGCATCTACCCGAAAGAATTTGAGATAAAGGATACTACAGACACTGTGAAGTCAGCCTCATATCTTGACCTACACTTAGAAATCGATGATAAAGGAAAACTATTGACCAAACTTTACGACAAACGTGATGACTTTTCATTCAGAATTGTCAACTTTCCTTTCATCTGTGGCAACATCCCTTCAGCACCTGCGTATGGAGTGCTCATATTACAACTCATACGTTATGCCAGAACTTGCCGAAACTACGCAGACTTTTTGTTTCGCACTAGAACTCTAACAATAGGCTTCTAATTGTATCAAATCTCCAAAATTAGGATTGTTTAAAGATAATACGTCATCTATATAGCGGAACTGAGATTAAAAGATCTAGCCAAACAATATTCTTTCTTTCGGATCAAATCAGCTATAAAGTCAGCCTCATAAGAGTGAAGGAATAGGTCAGCAAGTAAAGGAGCACAATTTGTTTCCATTGGAATGCCGACCGTTCGTTGAAAGGCACGTCCACCACACTGGACAAATATCTTGTCGATTAAAAATTCAAGCATTTTGTAAACATCTTCCCCTGTATATTTGAAAGATGAATTTGGAAATTAGCAATGTTTTTATAGATTAAAAGATGATCAATGGATTGCAATTGTTATTATTAAATTTTTTCTCAACACAACTATAGTGGAAATAAATTGGGCGATTTAATTTCTGAATTATAAACAGTTTTGATTTTTAATACTTGGAGTATACTTGAAAATGGTCGAATTGCACTTGTTACACATGACATATAAAAGCTGAAATGTTTTTTTTTTGCATTTTCACATTTATTCTACTTTAACTGCTCAAGAAGTGCTGTACTACAGATATTTGATTGATTAAAAGTGAAACCTGACCAATAAAACATTTTTGTATCTCATAAATGACCATTACTAATGGTACTTACACTCAAATTCTAATGCAGCTTATAAAAAAATTGGTGCTAATGACATACAAAAATTATTTTTTTTCAATAGTGTGTGAAGTAAGTAGAAACTATGATGTTTTCTGTGTATGTTATTTACTGTTCTAGCAAAATATCTGTCTGTGTCCGTGAGATATTTCTCCTTTTGAAATTACCGAGTACATTTATACATGCCCAGGGTACCATATTTGACTGAAAATCAGCATTTTTGGCAACTAAGATGTCTTTTTCATTAAAATAATGATAAATATACAACATGTTGTCTCTATTTTATCTTTGTGTAAACAAGAACTTTAACTTTGTGCAATTGGCTGTATTAGTAAGCAGATTTTACATTATCAATAGGCTCCCTTGTGTTAAGGCTAAAAAGGGGGGGTCCTTGACTTTTTGTGAATATGGGCAAAAAAAATAAAGATTTTGAAACAATTTGGTATTCATAGAATAGTTAAGGCATTTGTGTTATCAATACAGACCACTATTCATGTTTAAAAAGGTAAATAAATTATCTTTTATATCAAAACTTGTCTTTTTTGCAAGATTTGAGATATTTTGACTTAATACTGCCATATGAAAATTGAAACTAAAATTCACCGGAAAGCAGGAGGACAGAAATATTTTGTTTTAAAGTTGGAAATTGAACACAGTTATAGAAAAACAACATTTAAAGATATCTAAAAGTTTTTATTAGTAATAGGTATTAGGCTTGTATTATATATTCCTGAGCGGATGTACGTCAACACATGGAGGCTAAAAAATATAGTACGCTTTCTTTTTGCCTTTTCCTGTTTTTGTTTCTTGGCAAATGATTATCATTTTTCATCAAAAATACAGGGTAAATATTAAGCTATGACACAAAAAACTTGTTTTTGAAGGGAAGCAGTATTTTCATGAAAAATAATGCTTCAATTTTTATGATTCATGAGGAAATATCAATGTCCTGTTGCTATGCCAGCTGTCAAAAATTAGATGTTTTGTGATTTTTTTTTATCTTGATAAAATCTGTAGTTTGTTTGCATCATTTTGATATATACATATAGGCATGTTTATATAAACAGATAATTTGTGAAAGAAAGACCAATATGATGTTGTTTTAATAATTTGCTACCCTGTACAACCATTTTCAATAACTGTATATTACTACCTTAGTCGTCCCGATTAAGAATCTTGTTTTTCGATTTCGGTTAAATTTGATATCCAGATTTTTTTACCATGCAACGATTTATAGTATGCACATCAATGGACAGTATGTTGTTCCTGTCATAAAAATTCTTGCAAATGTCCGCTCCTTTCCTCAAAAGTGGCTCTTCAGATTGAGATAAAACTACTCTTCGAATGATGCAGAACTCCTAATAAAAAATTCCAGTTGCCGCCATATTTTTCAAATTGGCCGCCGGACTGAACTTTCTCATTTTTTACACCGGAAATTTGAATCTCATATATCTCAAAAACTGCAGAACAGAATTTGACAAAACATGGTATAAACTTTAAGCTCAAAAATCAAAAAACAAAATCTCGAAAAATAATCGCGTGCGTCTCTGCTGCCCTTTTCAAAATGGCCGCCAATGCGGCCGAAAATTCAAATTTGTCCGATTTTGATCAAAATCGATATCTACGTTCTTTGAGCCATCCCAATTAATAATCTGCGACTTATTTGCCAATTTGAGCTACGTATCGGCCGCTATTTCAAAATGGCCACAACCTCGGCAAAAAATTCAAAGTTGTCCGATTTTTATGAAAATTGATACATCTAATGAGGTTTTTTAAGTCGTCCCGACTAAGAATCTGCAGCCCAATTGATATTGTGAACTGTGTATTGACCGCAATTCATAAAATAGTTGACCCCGCGGCCAAAAATCAAAGCTGTTCCATCTAAATGAAATTTGATATTCAATTTCTTTACGCTTCCCCAATTAATAATATGCAGTTCAATTGATTTTTTTTTCTCAAAAAAGCAGATCTGGAAACGGGAAGCGACTTTAATTTAATTAAAGTTTTCTTTTTATTTTCTTTGTTGTGTGTGTCTGTTTTCCTTGTCTTTTAATCATCCTTGGATTAATTTCTTTTTATTAATGTTTGAATAGTTGTTTTTTTTTCTTGATTACCCTTTTAAAGAAACTTAACTAAAGTTTGTATTGTTTTTAATTATGAGAGAGGACCTAATAAGTTGGTATGAATTGAATCTGATACTTTTTACTATTTTGCTTATTAAATATGTTAAAAATACTGGTTATATAAAACAATTTCCATTCAAATTCTTTCTCAAAACAATCCTTCATCAATCAAAAAGGAAACAAAGTCTCTTTGCTACCTCATATTTAAATCCCTACCTTTATATTTTTCTTCTTTTTTAGGGATCTTCGCTTCTACTTTTCCTACAAAAAAAAATCCTATAAAAATGATCCATTAAAAAAATACAACATTTTCCTCAGCATAATTTCATAAGATCAAAAATTGGTATTTTTCAAAACAATATTGTGATTCATATAACGAAAGACGGACGGGAAGACACTGGTATACCATAATGTGTTCCACCTACAATGGCCTGTGTATAAAAATTGCAAAAAAATCATTTTTCGCCTATCATGAGCAATAACTATAACAAGTTTTCATCCAATACATCATCAAGTAATACAAGTAATTTTATATAAAACAACCCGTCCAGGTTTGCCACCGTATGTTGGTTCTCAATTAATCAGCAAACAGTCTGCTAAGCAATATACTGATCAGTTCAAAGACTATACATAAAGAAACCTTCAATTAAAAAAAACGCAGAAAAAAATTGGTTAAAAACATTCAATAACACAAAACTACAACTGCGGTAATTTTTGTAGAGTAATACAAATGTAATAATAATATTCAAAGTTATTTTCAGGTCCTCAGAATTTTGATTTACGAAAACAAACTGCGAGGAAGGCATTTCTTTTTACAACTTTACAGTTAAAGAAAGTGAAATAATTGCATCGTTCATTGCCAGAAAAAGTTATCAGGAAGGTGTTTTTTTTTCTTATTTTATCACACTGAAATGGCCAAAAAATGAACAATGAGGCAATTTAAAAAAAATAGATAATTAGAAAATCAAGAGTTTAAAAGGAAAGACTACCTAAGCATAATGTTAGGGTCTTATGAAAAATCATACCTGAATCTATAGGAGAAAAGTCCCAAATTTTGCGCTTTCTCCTTACACCATAATCAATTTACCCATTTACTTTTACTTGACAAACCGACTTTGTGACGTCACAGCTCAAACGATCACGGCGGCGACCACAGGCGCAGGAAATTCAAATTCCCTTATTATAATACCGACTAATTAGTTAAGAAAAGGAAATTATTTTTTTTTTAAATTTAATTTTCATGAATATTTAACAAATTAGTTTCGATATTTATGACTTGCACAATAACATAGTCTTCTCCTTTAATTTTGATAAGCCTAACCACAATAATGTTCTTTTCAAGTAATACTTGCCACAATATGGTACATTACAATATTCCCATCTTTTTTTAGGGTCTGTTGTATAACACCAAGGTCCGTTATGCGCTTTGTCAGGGTTTCTGCAGTAATTTCTCTGGTTGGCCAAAGAATATTTAAAAGGATGTTTATGAGGAACTGTAGTTACCCATGCCTGACACTTTCGTCCACTTTTTGTGACACTGGCAGTGCCTCCGTAATCTTTACCAACATTGTTCTTTTTACATTCTGATACTGTCAAAATGAAGGAAAAAAAAATTAAACGTGACCTTATTCCATAATTAAAGCAATGCCTTGAAAAGATAAAACATAAGGAAAAAATCGGAACAGAAAGTGTACAATATTGCCTATTTTTGCTGTATGAAGTCATAAAAACGAATAAAACGGTAACATTTTCTATCTTTTGTAAACCAGTTGCCTCATTAACTATCGCTGTACTTACTGAAAAGTCATTCCATGCCATTTTGAATTGTCTTGACATGACTTGATTATGGATCGGATTAGTGTTCGGTAATAATGTTCTTATCCATATATTTATGTAAACCTTAACGAAATTAGAATTGTTTTAATGTCAGCATTTGTTAACACCTACATTTTAAAACAATGCCAAAAAGCGAAAATATGATTTTTCAAATATTTTTATACCCCAAACTTTTGATCTTCAAAGAAAATTTCATTTTCATCGAGTGGTACAAATATTAAGAGTATATACATGATATACTTATGAAAACAAAACATATATTTTGTGGATAATTAAGGTCAAGGTCAAGAAAAATGTATATTCATGTAAACAGAAATAATAATGTTTGCCTATAAAACGACTTTAAAATGAAAAAAAATAGACCTTGAAGTTTACAATCTTGCTACATGGGTTACCATAAATCGTATCGAATTTCTCAAAATCAAATAATACCACATCTCTATAGCTAGGTTCGATAATTTTCTTGTGTATAAACTGTTTTACCTACTTATGAAAGTAAACATATATCTACGGTTTCAATTCTATTTTCGTTGAAAATTGAAATTCACTAAAATTAGCATTCTAATAATGAAAAAAAAATATTTTTTTGGAAACCATTATAGACATTTTCCATACCCTACAATGGGAAAAAAACGAATGTGACTAGATGTAAAAACTAGCAGTTTTAATTTCATGACATCGTCAAACTATCGAACGCATCAAAGTTATAGGGTGTGCAATAATGGTTTTCGTGATAAAGAGTCCATTGAAAAGAGCAAAATTTCCCTTTTGGTAGTTCAAAATACTAAATGTTGATTTTCCTAGGCCTCAGGTCATCAAAAAATTTAAATTCTGCTTATTTCGATGCTAATACGTCATACAGACTTATTTTATGAATTATTAAAAATTTAAAAGCATTGATTTTAATATTTGAAATTAGAGTAAAAATTAAAAATCTGCAAATTAATTTTATTTAACCTACTGCGTTACGAAGACACAAATGTATGAGACCACTATAAAACAAGGACATCTGTGAAACTATTTGACAGATCCATGACGATGATTGAATGATACCCGACAGACAAATGACCAGTGACTGATCTGATCAGTTTTATTAAGTAAAAATTTGGATGTAATTTTCAGACAATGCACTGTAACGAATTTAATATAAAGCCGTAAAAATTTTTTTTATTTAAATTTAAACTAATAACACCGCATTTTTAATTTCATTTAGAAAATATTGAAATTTATGTCTAAAAAAATAACACTTTTTAATATATGAAAAATGGGAAACAGAAACAAACCAATATGTAATACATATCAACTGATCATTGGCAATGTAATGTAAACAGAAGTGATCTCCGGTTCAACTGATCATTGGCAATGTAATGTAAACAGAAGTGATCAATTTGACAGATCGGAGTCTGATCAGAAATTGATTGGCAACCGATGACAGACCAGAATCATAGCTGCAAAGATAAGTTCAGACACTGTAGTTGGCAAATCAAAAATAACACTGAATATTGCTAAATTCAAGTAGTCACTATGACAAGTTTAACAGAAGCACCATATTTCCTTTTTTAATGAGGTACACCTAGGGTAAGGGACACAACTCTTAAAAATCATTGGAACGTTTGCATGCATTTTACATCCATCTTAAGTATGCATCTAATTAACTTGGATTGATTTTATTCTGCTTCAAACAAAAGCTTGAGAGGCTTCTGTGATATTGAATATGATATAAACATATCACTGATTTCAGGAGTTATGTCCCGTACCCTAGTTCTACCACCTTAAAGTACAACTCTTGAAAGGGTAATCAAGCGAACCAAAATTCTAGAGGAAATCAAAATAATGCAATCCAGATACAAAGACCAGACATGGAAAACAGATATACCCACCTATTGAACTGAAAGAAATTTTCGTTTTCCTTCATCCGATCATCTTGACCTTTAACACAAACTGATTAAAAGAGTCGGCGGAAACTAATATCCAAAATGATTTATGATTTATTTAAAATAAATTACATAAAAAAATAGCAAAGAGGTAAATGAAAATGCAATAACTCCAAAATCACTTAACAGATTAACATGAAAGCTTGACCAGTGATAAATCTCATTATGCTTAACACTTTTACCTTTCAGTCAGAATTTGGCTAAATTCAACGGACGCAATGAGATGACAATAGCTTACATGGATCAACAGTCAAACTAAGAAGAATGGTCGAAATCGTGACAGTTTCCAGATTGGCACAATACAGTACATAACAAGCCATAAAGAAATAAAAAGTTTCCTGGTTCTGCACAAAACAAAAGAAATTACCTTTGTTTTTTTCTCTCTCTTTCAATGAGACACTATCTATAATGAAAATAATTTTCAGAACAATAAATATATATAAATATAAAAATACAATTTTTTTTTCTATTTTTAACATTTGTTAAATTTGTTTATAGCATATACAACCGCAAGTTTATGATAATATGTGATTACAATCAAGTCAACTTCGATTAAAATCACTTTTTAAACGTGAAACATTGCATTAAACAATCATGTAATAATTTGTCAGCATCATTAATTTCTCCAATTGACATTTGTCTCAATAGTCGTCCTGACATTTGTTCTTGTCATGTTGATAACTAACTTCAAATCTAGTTGATTGGAATGTTCATAAATCATAATGAGTAACTGGTTTTCACATTACTTAATCGAATATCAAATTATCAAACTCTAGGATCGCTACTCAAGCACATAGTATTTTATTTTCAAGTCTTTTTTCACATTCTTAATCTAAATACAACACTTTTCACAAATGAGAAGAATCCTTATAAAAATATACTACAAACAGTGAAGCAGTCAATTTACAAAACAATCGTGTATGATTAAAGACATTTTCTATTCTTAAAGATATGTACAGGTTTTGTCAATCTTCTGTTAAAATTGGTGAAATTCTCAGATAACTTTTAAATTGTCCAAGCAGTAAAACAGGGAGAAAGTTTAAGTCCAACCTTGTTTAATGTCTTTATTATTGATCTAAATTCAATATTTGATAACTCATGTGATCTAGTAATATTGATGAAATAAATATATATTTTTTTTTATGCTTAGCAGATGACCTCGTATATTTTGTCCGAATCAGTAAAGGGCTTCCAACGTGCATTGAAGAATTAATGTCATAAATGGCATTTAACTTTTTGTCACGAGAGATTTGCTTTCTTGGCGACAGCATTTATTATATTTCAGTGTCGCGATACTCATGGCTTACATTGTGCTCATCATTAATAATATGCTTGGATTTAAGTGATATGCATTGGTCTCCTATTCATACGTTATTGTGACCTGGATTTAAAGGGAAACAAATGTATTAGGGTCGGTCGGGAAACCCGAAACAGACATTTTTTTTTGGCCCAATTATGAAATAAACGCTAATTTACCAAACAACATTCTCGCACACTGCCCAACACACCAGTGAGCAACATAAGCTTAAAAGTTATGTCTGGATCTCAACATATCTTGTAACACAGTAAAAACGTTCTGCACATAAATTATTTACATTTATCAAAGTAAGAGTCGTCCAACATTACACCTCCGCAATTGATAGTAATGTAACCAACTATTTCAATATCAATTGCGAATTCAAAAAATCATCTAATCTACAAAACGCTCCTATCTAACAACCAAGAGATAAGATTGTCCTCTATGGATAAATTAAAGGAATCACATTTATATACCGTACTGGGTAAACATCTTGCCTCTAAATTACCATTTTATCTGGCTTGGACAGCTGATGATTACTGGTCATTATAATAAATGCACATGTCATTTTTGTAAACAACACAGACCTTTTAAAATTTAACTATCAAATTACATAAACCAAAGATTGGTGGACAACACTGCACATCTCAGCTGCAGCTTTTTAACAAGATCATTTCACCTACCAATAAAACCACATTATATCAATAAGATGCTGACATCCAGTCATAACTAGGACACAATACGAATGTGATTCCCCAATAACCCTAACTGATCAGTGGCAATAAGATCAAATGTGGCATGGGTTCTGATGTATTTACCTAGGCAAAAATATATTGTCAGAAGGGTCGAAATGTTCACAAATGACTTGAAATACACATTCAAAACACTTCAAAAATGTAGCCAAAAACTTGGAAAGGGATACAAATGTATCTACACATCGAAAATATTTTATACATCTTCTTTTCAAAAGTTAAAAATTTGTGTGTATTCTCTGTTTCCTTGTGAAAACAGTATCAGTCAGTCTTAATAATTGTAGAAGTGAAATGTATATTAACCTCTTACTTTTCGCACATTTAGAATATAACAAAAAAAATAAAAACGAAAACGAATTACAATTATTTTTTCCAGCGACTCACCAAGACTTTGACTTTTATTTTTATTTTTATTTTCTCCCCTCGACCCAATTTTTTTGGAAAAAAAATCCCGTAAACAGATTATAAAAAAAAGTTGGCCTAAGATGTAATATTATGTGAAATGTAATTGACAAAAAGGGGATTTCAAAAAGTTTACTCAAGAACTGTCAAAAAATGGGCTGAAAGCTAAATTTTCATTACGAAATTATAAGTCAAACTTTATATATGTCCCAGTAATTATTTCTTGTAAATTAATTGATTCTTTGGTTAGACATTGGTTGTGACAAATTATTATTAGCAGATCGATATGCTTTAAACTAGAGTCTGAATTACTCGCCTGCCTTAATACTAAAGCAGCACCTTTTTTTTTTTGTTAAAGCTGTCATGTTTTCTCGGAAAACAAACACTCATATCAATTTCAATTAAATACTATCCAGTATTATCTGAGAAGAACATTTTTTTTTAAGTAATAACATTAAAAATTGCAAAAACAAGTCGAAGAAGGGCAAAAACTTCTACATGGCTTTACATATTTACATGAAAATTTGACCACAAATATAGCTCATCATACTGAATATTTTTACCCCGTCAAAGTGTGGATAAACTTCAATTTGGGAGATATATGCGGAAAAAAATTCTCTCTGACCCCTATATTCTATTTCTAAATGTAGTACATGTAACAACGGCCATGTTTTTCGACAGATCAAAAATATCCACATCAGTTCTATGGAGAAAATCCCAAGAAACTTTCATATCAAGTTCGGTTTTAATTGGTCAAGAAGTGTCTACATCTAACATCTACGAAATTATCGAAATTCTGCAGAAAACACAAGTCGTGACAGAATGTACCATCATCCAGTATGCTGCAAGAGGAGCTCGCCCATCAAAAGAGACGCAGATACTAAGTTTTTGACCCAGACTTCAGCTAGTTCCCACCTACTGTACTTAGATTAATTGACTTCGTAAAATTATAATTCAAATATTCAGTGCTTATATTCTTCATATTGATTATTGTTATGATATATCATAAAATTGTCAGTTATTTTGTTATTTGTTGCCTCAATATTGAATTGAATGATCTGAAATTATGATGATAAACTAGAGGCTCAAGAGAGCCAGACTCGCTTATCTGGTTAAACTTTGCCTATTTGAAAAACTTGAGAAATGAGACAGGCTATGTTAAAACCAACTAAATTGTCAAATGCAGGAAATGCTTTTAATCGCATTTTCATGACCTGAACCAGAATTTTCCTAAATGCAACAATTTTTTTAATTATTTTTAAATAAAACCCTGTCTTCCGACCCATAAGTTCCATTTTTAGTATAGGCAGTCATAACTATTCACGGATTAAAAGTCATTTTGAGCACAATACACTAAAGAACTATTATACTTATTTTCATTTAATGATCTTCACTCTTATGAGGCTGACTTTATAGCTGATCTGATCAGAAAGAAAGAATATCGTTTAGCTAGATCCTTTAATCTCTGTTTCCGCTATATAGATGTATTATCTTTATACAATCCAAATTTCGGGGATGTGATACATCGCATCTACCCCAAAGAACTTGATATAAAGGATACTACAGACACTGTGAAGTCAGCCTCATATCTTGACCTACACTTAGAAATCGATAGTAAAGGAAAACTATTGACCAAACTTTACGACAAACGTGATGACTTTTCATTCAGATCTGTCAATTTTCCTTTCATCTGTGGCAACATTCCTTCAGCACCTGCGTATGGAGTGTTCATATCACAACTCATACGTTATGCCAGAACTTGCCGAAACTACGCAGACTTTTTGTATCGCGCCAGAACTCTTAACAAATAGGCTTCTGGGACAGGGTTATGTTGCTACAAGATTGAAGTCATCACTACAATAGTTTTATGGTCGTCATCATGAACTCGTAAATCGTTATGGTGTATCCATCAGCACCATGAAAACTGATTTATTCAACGGTTAATAGTTTTCCTTTCCTCGTTTGTCTACCCCGGACTTGACTTTTTATGAGCAACTCGGCGGGTGTTTCTAGGAAAGCAGAGGACGCTCACCCTACCGGTGCACTTGGTCCATGCTCCCAGTTTTTAGTGGAGTCCGAGTTGCTCGTTTGCTTTTGTTACTTTCTATGTATGCTCTTTGTTGTCTGTTTTCCATGTCTGGTCTTTGTCCCTGGATTACATTCTTTTGATTACCGTTATGACCTTGGTTCCCTTAATTACTCATAAATGGTTTTAGAGAAGATTTTCAGTTATACATGTGAAAAAAATGTTTCAAAGGCCGTAACTCTTACATCAGTCAATGAATGGTTTTGAAAATTTCGGTCCTTCTCATGATGCTGAACAATTTTACCCTATGCCAGAAATGTGCTTAAAGCAACGGTTTTTGAGTTATTTGCAAGAAACTACCTTCTATTTCACCCCTATTTGCTATTTTTAGTAATGGCAGCCATGTTTTTTCATGGATAAAAAATCCATACGATCATTTTCTGCAGAACACCCTAAGGAACAATTATGCCAATATTAAAACGTGTTGGTCTAGTAGTTTCAGAGGAGAAAATTTTTGAAAAAAATTATTCATGACGACGAAGACGACGGAAGCCAAGTGATGGAATTAGGTCACTTGGCGTTTGGCTTGGTGAGCTAAAAATAAATATTTAATCTTGACTAGGTATTTACTTTTTATTTTACACGAAAAAATAGAAGGAAATTAGTCTTCATTTTACATACATACATCGAAATGGATACATATATTTAAACTGATTTTTTTTTCACATAAAGCAGAGAGAATATAAGGATATAATCCTGATTTAATATTTATTATTTATTTCCATTTGAAAATCCATAAAAGAAAATAGTCTATCTACATACATACAAAACATAGATATAATACCTATATTCATGAAAAAAAATCTTATGAAAAAGGGATGGCTTAGCGATAATCATCATGCCTATATGTCGTACTTGCTTACCTAGCTTATCCCTGCTCTTCCAAAATTATCCTTGTCCCCTCATGAACAAGAAAACTTTTTCCAGAAAATGGTGCTGAGTTTTGTTGAATGAGAAAAAAAAATTGTGCATGCCAAAACTTAAGATACAACCAAAAACTGCAAAAATAGCTACTTCTTCACTTTTTAGGCGAGTAACTTCTAATAAGATTTATCTTTCAACAACTCTTTTGACAATTTTTTTTTTGACAATCAATCAAAAGTTTCTTTCCATAGTTACTTATTTTGATTGTTTGGATAAAATACACTAAATAGTAACAACAAATGCAGGTCATTTTGCTTCAAAGTTTATTTCTAAATCTCAGGCAATTTTTCATAAAAACCAGTGAGTAGGGATGCATTTCTTTTTATCACACTACATTTTAAAATAATGAATGAAGGTGCATTTCACATTGTTCATAAAAAAAAATATGCGGGAGGAATTTTTTTTTCATAATGATATGGCAAAAAAATGGGTATTGAGGCACCCTCAAAAAGACAATAGAGGACCTGAGAACCAGGAAGTTAATTTTGAATGGTAACAAATAATTTTTCAAGTAATACTTGCCACAATATGGTACATTACAATATTCCCATCTATAGTTGGGGTCTGTTGTGTAACACCAAGGTCCGTCTGGCTCTTGATCAGGGTTTCTGCAGTAATTTTTCTGGTTCCCCATAGTTTTTGTAAAGATATGTTTATGTGGAACTTCAGATACCCATGCCTGACACTTCCGTCCATTTTCTGTAACATTGGCAGTGCCTGCATAATCTTTACCAACCTGGCTCATTTTACATTCAGATACTGTAACGATAAAAACCTATTCAAACATGGCCCTTCTTAATGAAAAAGGAGTGAAATTTAAATAAATGTCAAAAGCTGCGAAACAAATTTATTCACTTTAATACTGTCTTGTTAAAACACAAATATTTAAGACCAACAAAAGAAATAGTTGGCAAAAAAAAATAGGCAGTAACTTACCAATTATTACAAAAAAAATAACGCTTCCACAAACACTTATTGTAATGACAAACAGTGTGAGGAAGGTGATTTGAAATAGTTCAAATTTCAGTGTCCATTTCAGAAACGGACAATTGCTAAATCAAGAGTGGTTCTTCTCATTAATCATGTTGCTGATATGTTAGTCTTTCTAAAATAAAAGATCATGTCTTAATTGTGAAGGATTATTATATAATCTGAAATCTAAAGGAAAAATGCAACTCATCATTTTGATATCCATGCAGGCAAACACTCATAATTTTCAGGTCATGCAGGGTAAATTAAGTATATTTTTTTTTAAATATTTTTTGTAGTTCATTCTACTTCTTTCTACTGCAAGACCCCACGAAATACTGGGTTCTACTGGAAAATTTTCCACATGAATTATATCTCGATTATTATATTAGACTTATTGAGTTCTTTTTTAGCGATTTAAACAAAATAAAGCAATTATGTATATATTTATGATAATAAATCTAGTTTTAAAATCAAAATCAAAAGCAGTTAAAGAGTTGTACTGACAGGAAATGTTGACAAGACGAATAGATGGGCATACAGACAGACAGACGGAGTAATTTCTATATACTGTCAAAACTATGTTAGTGGAAAATACAAATATTTTTTTTTCAGTGAACATAATATCTTGTTTATATTACTTGAAAAACTACTGGGTAAATGTCTTAAACATTTTATACGATTTTCATTGAAAAACATAATCTAAATATTTAGGAAGAATGATAATCTTCATAAATGTACCAAACCTGATTTGTATACAGAAAGTTTCCAGCTTCCACCACACATCTGATCTTTGTTGCCATAACAAGGTGCGTTACAGTATTTTTCTTCAGCTGAACCATACTTGTTGTAATTATTCCCACAGAAACAATGCTTTTTGTACTAAATATAGTGTAAAATAAGATAAATCATACCACAAGTTATTAAATTTTGACTGAGGGCAGCTGAAAACTGGACATACATTGTTATTCAGGTGATTTGTTTACAACCAACCAAATGAATACAAATAAGGTATCACAACTTTATAGCATGTTCAAAGTTACAAACCCCAAAATCACTCCCATGCCCCCTTTTGTGGAATGGAACTGTGTGCTACAATTTAAAAGATATTCATTCACTGCTACTAAAGTTATGAACTTGAAATAAAAAAAATGTTCCTTGCCCCTTATTCCTAAATCGTTAGTCATTCCCCAAAAGCTTTCCATAGGTAGCAGTCCTACCACAACACTTGTTACTCCCGTAGTGGTATTATTTCAATGTGGATCCTGAAAAATTCGAAAGATCTTTTAGAGACAATCAGTTCAAGACTATTATCTGAATATAATAGCATTAAAACCTATGATTTTTCAACACTGTACACTTCTATTCCCCATACTCAGTTAAAATCCCGACTTAAAAACATTATACATCGTTGTTTTTCCAAAAAAGATGGTACACCTAGATACAAATATATAGTTCTTGGTAGAGATTCCTCATACTTTGTAACAAATAATTCCAAATCATCTTCCAAATATACAGAGGAAGATGTTTACAAAATGCTGAAATTTTTAATCGACAACATATTTGTCCAGTGTGGTGGACGTGTTTTTTCAACAAAAGGTCGGCATTCCAATGAGAACAAATTGTGTTCCTTTACTTGTTGACCTATTCCTTTACTCTTATGAGGCTGACTTTATAGCTGATCTGATCAGAAAGAAAGAATATTGTTTGGCTAGATCCTTAAATCTCAGTTTCCGCTATATAGATGACGTATTATCTTTAAACAATCCTAATTTGAGGATTTGATACATTGCATCTACCCAAAAGAACTTGAGATAAAGGATACTACAGACACTGTGAAGTCAGCCTCATATCTTGACCTACACTTAGAAGTCGATGGTAAACGAAAACTATTGACCAAACTTTACGACAAACGTGATGACTTTTCATTCAGAACTTTCCTTTCATCTTTGGCAACATCCATTCGGCTCCTGCGTATGGAGTGTTCATATCACAACTCATACGTTAAGCCAGAGCTTGCCGAAACTACGCAGACTTTTTATATCGCGCTAGAACTCTAACAAATAGGCTTCTGGAACAGGGTTATGTCGCTACAAGATTGAAGTCATCACTACAGAAGTTTTATGGTCATCATCATGAACTCGTGGATCGTTATGGTGTATCCATCAGCACCATGAAAACTTATTTATTCAATGGGTCATAGTTTTCCTTTCCTCGTTTGTCACCTAGTGGTATAATATCACAGAGATCCATACACATTTACGCAAATTACTTTCTGAAAATTAGGAATATATAGATTCATTCACTTATACTCAAGCTAACATCCAGACAATAAATAACGTAATTCTTACAGATAACTATGGCAACAAACCATTAAACACAATGAAGACAGCATGATACCATTATATGACTGCAAATTGTTTGTGACTGTATTAAATTTTCTAACTTGTTGGATGTATCATGTCAAATAAATTGATGAGAAATATTTCAAGATATTCTTAAACAAGACAAAAGAGAAAAGTAAATACCTCAACACCAGCATACAAGTATCCACCACTTTTACAGTGCTTAGTACACATTTCCACTGTCATTTTGTTGTCAGTTATGTGCTTGTGTGGCATCGCATGAAGTTTTTTATCATTGAAACACCCAACATATCCTGTGACTGAAATAAAGTTGCAAGGAAAACATATACTGATGTTCTCAAAAGCTACTTCTATTTTCATCAATATCTTCTGCTAAATTGAGTTATTTGGAAAACAACTGCGATGATTCTATCTTTATAAACCAGACCATAATATGTCTGGGGGTGCATTACCATCATATGTTTGTTAGCACATTTTCAATATATTCAAAAGAACTAAACAAGCTATAAAATGATTGCAAATACTGCTGTTAGTACAATTTGTTTATGTTGTAGGTGGTGTACATTTCAATGTGTATATAAAACTATGCAAAGTTTGAATAAGATTTATTAATACTCTTTGAATTACCGATTACACAAAGTGGGTACCAACAACAACATATAGAGAGAAAAAAATGGCTTAACAATGCAAACAATGTAGGAAAAAATCTATTCAACTTTTCCATAATAGAAGGTGCACATCTTCAATATGTATAAAAACACTGTGTCTGCATTATATTGGTTCAATGCTTTTTATATTTACAGATTACAGAAGGAAGGTACATGTACACTCAATAATATAAACATGCAAAAAGTTCAAGGAAAAAAATATCATATTATCCATGAACAGCTTTAATATATATATAAATACTTGGCAAATTTGAATAATATATTCAGAAGACTCTATCCAAAACACATTGTGGCAATGTAAAATGTTCCAATGCCAAAATTTTCTCGAAATAAAGTATCAATATTCTCAATAATATCAAATCTACATCTTTAATATGTAAACATTGTGCAAAGTTTAAATAAAATTGCTTCAATACTTTTTGATTTAAAGATTAAGATAGGTAAGGTCGACTGGCGAACATATGAAAAAATGTTGTACAGGATGACCACAAGTTGCTCCACTCTATTTAATCAATGTAATTATCTTTTGTCTTTTTTTCTCATAGGTTACCAAACTTGATCTTCAAATAATTGAACCTTAATGAGAACAGTATTTAACAGGATAATTTATAAGATTGTATATAAAGTTTCCCTAATTGAGAATAATTTTTAAAGTTGTATAGAATTTTTATTTTAAATTGTCAAAAGAAGACTAATTTGACATTCTTTCTTCATTTTTCACATTTTCTTTTTCTTTCCTTATTTGACATTTGAAAACGAAAGCAGAGATCTTTTAACAATTTTCATTGTCATTTGCTAAATTAATACTACCTTTACACTTCAAAAATAAATTTTCCAGCCAATAATAAATCTCAAAATACAATTTTTTTCTTCATTCTTCAGACTTTTAACACTTACCTTTAAGCTTTTTTTCTTTCTCGGAGGGTTTCAGTACTTGTTTCCCTGCAACAGTAATCAAGGGAACCAAGGTTAAAACGGTAATCTAAAAAATGTAATCCAGGGACAAAGACCAGACATGGAAAACCATGAAAATCATTCTCAAATAAATATTTAACAAAACATGAACTATTTAAATCACACTTTTAGATAAGCACTTCTCTTTCATCCCATGTTATTCAATATAATCAAGTTTAATAACTTACTTCTTGTTAAATTGCAGTGCTATACCTTTTGTTCTGCTTATGCTTAAACAATACATATCATTCCAAGTAAAGCCGACTCATTTCTTCTAACATTTAGGATCACATGATCATAACTACCTAACAGAAACTGGATAGAAAGATTTGTTCGCAACACGATACACATATATGTCAGTTTACTTTGTTTTATGGTAAAAAGAAGTTCGAAGAATCAAAAAACATAAAAAGAGGACTTTTGCCTCAACGAAGTATAAAAACTAGCCAAAAATTACAAAAATACTTCAGTTTATTTTTGTGGCGACACAAAGACTAGTAAATGGGAAGTAGAGGGTACCTGAAATTCATGTTTTAGTTGATGAGTGAGGGGGTGCACAGGGGTATCTTAGCCCATGTACTAAAGACTAAGGTAACTGAACATGTTCTTCAGATAATTGAGCCTTAATGAAAGCAATATTTAACCAGGTTATATACAAGATTATATATACAGTTCTCCCTATCATATAACAATTTAAGGAGCACTCCAGATAAGAATCATGCAATATGTGATTCATGGCTGGAACTTAGCTTATAATATTTCTATTTTTGATATTTTGTTTAAAATGTTAAGTAAACAGAAAGCATCATCAGGCTTTTTATATAACCCTTGATCTAAGATAAAATCATAAAGAGTGTACTGTAGATTTCAAAATCAAAGGCAATAACTCTGTAAATCACAAAAAAAAATACAATATAAACTATTGGATCCTTAGCCTGAATTATCTCCTATTTTAAAGAGCAGACATATTGGAATGAATCATTATACATTTCATTATTAAGACCTGTAAAGCAACATAATAACAAAAGAAATATGTGTAGACTTTTCTGGAGTGTATCATATATTACAGAAAATGATTCTTACAAAGACTGCTACTGAAAAAAAAGAACATTTTCTTTTCCTTTCTTTTTTTGATATTTAAAAAAGAAAAGCGGGTTCTTCTAACCTTTTTTACTATTCATTTGCAAAAGCTAAAACTCCCTTAAAACTACAAAATACATTTTCCAGCCAAAAATAAATCTCAAAGTACAAAATTTTCCTTCATTCCTCAGACTTTTAACACTTACTTTCAAGATTTTTTTCTTTCTTTGGGGGTTTCACTACGTGTTTCCCTGCAAGAAAATCATTCTCAAATAAATATTTAACAAAACATGAACTATTTAAATTACACTTTTAGACAAGCACTTCTCTTTCATTCCATGTTATTTAATATAATCAACTTTAATAATGTTGTTCTTGTTAAATTGCAGTGCTATATCTTTTGTTCTGCTTATGCTTAAACAAAACATATCATTCCAAGTAAGGCTGACTCGTTTCTTTTGATAAAATATATCACTGATTTAACAAGTCACACAGCAAGAGTCTTCAACATTTAAGATGACATGATACCAAACATGATCTTAAAATACAAAAATAGGAATATTTTCATAATTACATATCAGAACAAATCAAAATTCCTAATGAAAATAAAAATAAGAATTAATATTTGGGATCACATGATCATAACTACCATACAGAAACTGGACAGAACTTTCTTTATTGGAATATTTTTGTCTGAAAAATTTCTCCAATATTGTGATCTTGGGTGTCTCTTTGTTGTCAACTACAATATTCATGCATGGTATAACAAAAATAGGTATGGTGTATAAGAGACAACAACCAAACTGTAATGAAAATGTCAGCCCAAGGCTACCCGTTGGTCTTCTATGAATGATGAGAAACCCTCATCCCACAGGAAAGACTGCAGCTTGCATCAAAATATCATCATACACAGGTACAGCAAAATAGTTGCCTCTATATACTCAAGTAAAATAAATATTGAACTAAAGGTGAAAACAATACAAGACGAAACATGGCAGATGATTTTTAAATAAATGATGTACAATATGATATGTTTTTGTCAATCTCAATACTACCATACCAGACTATGCCTAGAACCTTCATAATATAAATTAAAGACTGAAGTCTTCAAAATCGCTAATTGTCAAGTATTCTCTGCCACTGATTTTGGCTTACTTTCAGCATCCAAAATGGCATGAAGGCGATATGCTCTAAACTTGGATGACCTTAACTAAAATCTTGGTTCCCTTGATATGATTGCATACTCTTTCGTAACGGTGATGACCCGAATGTTTTCAATCAAAGTAACTAGATACCTGGAACCAAATTAAACAACTGGCAATTTATATATAGATATCATGGTCATGATAATGTATAATGTAACGAGCCCCTGTGTTTGAATCGGAAACTGGGTAATATCACATAAATTGAATTCTAAACGGTCATTAAACTTCCCATTATCATACAAGCTAAAAAACACATAGACATGTATATTTTTTAACAGAGGTCCATTTTAGCAATCTTTCAGTCTCTTATTGAAAAGGAACCAGATTAGGAACCAGATTAAACAACTGGCAGTGAATATTCATGGACAATGTATATGACCTATATAGTCTTGCAACGACCCACACTGCCTAAATCGGAAACCAGATAAAAGTTCAATGCTAACCGATCATTTCATGTAAACTCCCCGTTTCCATACAAGACGAAACACATATAGAACACACGTTTATGATTTTCAAGAAATAAATTTTTATCTCGTATGAAACTAAAACTATGACATGATGGGGCTAAACATAGCACAGTCCTGCAGCATAACATGGAGTATAAATATGTAATTATGCAAATCATATGCAAATATAAAGTACTGAAATTAAGAGTGCAAGAAGTAGCTAATAATATTAGTGACTTAAAAAAAGAAATTTCAGCTTAATACTGCTATGACTTAAAATAGATTATACTTCAAAATGTTCAAAATAGATTTCTTTATTATAAAAATAATGATTTTTGACAGAAACCAATATGAAATTTTTATTTAAAAAAATACATAAATACTGAACATGGTCTGAAGATAATTGAACCTTAATGAAAGCAATATTCAACCAGGTAAAACAAGCAAAATTATATTTATAGTTTTCCCTATCTGACAATTATTTCAAAAAATGTTGTATATAATTTCTTAAAAATTTGTCAAAAGAAGACTTATTATACATCCTACCCTCATTTTTTTCACATTTTCTTTTCCTTTCCTTGTTTGACATTTAAAAAAAAGGGATCTTCTCTTTTTTCCTTCCCATTTTCAAAAAGAAATATTCCCATTAGATTTCAAAAATGAATCTAGGAAAACCAATTTTCCTTGTTTCTGCAAATTTTCATTCCTTACCTTTAAGTTTTTCTTCTTTTTTGGGAGGTTTCACTTCTTGTTTCCCTGCAAAAAATCATTTTCAAATTAATATTTAACTAAACATGAACCATTTAACAGACACTTTCAGACAAACACTGCTTTCCCATCACATGCAAGTCCATTTAACTTATTTTTACTTGCCAAAATGAAGTATTACATGATTTTTTGTTCTTCTTATAAGAAATACTATTCTAAACAACAGGCTCCTAGGAGCCTAATTCGCTCAACTGGCTAAATTTTGTCTTTCAATGGCAACAAATTTAACAAGAAGTTTACTAATAGTTTCGATCCAAGAAAACTTTTGTAGGACTTATCATAAGGATCAATACATGGCTTAACAGATAAAAATGAAAATTTGGCCACAGATAGATCTCATCATGCTAAACACTTTTACTCAAAGTCAAAATTTAGCTAAACCTAACAGTCTGACCACAATGTTCTATTTTTAGTAATGGCAGCCATTCTTTTTGAGGAATCAAAAATCTAAACACAAGTTTAGAGCAAGATACCCTACGGAACATCTGTGCAAAGTTTCCTATAATTCCTCTCAGTAGTTTCAGAGAAGATTTTTTACAAATTGTTAATGGACGACGACGGTGATGACGGACACCAAGTGATGGCAATAGCTCACATGGCCTTTGGCTAGGTGAGCTAAATAGACTAATTTCTTTTGTCTTGAAGATTTGATAAAACTATCACTGACTTAACAGGTCACACACAACAAATGTCTTCCACATTTAAGATGACATGATATCAAAACAGATTTTTCAACAGAAAGCATCAAACGTACTCAAACAGCTACCATTAATTGCCATAAAGAATGCTTCCAAACATGCATTAACAGTATTAAAGTGAAAAATTATAGAAAATAATATACATCTAATAATATTATATTTATTGTACTTTTGCTTACTTCCTTTTCAAAAACGAGGATATGCAAAATTTCTACACTGGCAACTTCCCATAAACAGAAATGTCCCTCATAAAACGTCCTACAGGTTGACATGTATGTGAATCTTTCTTGCATTAAACATTTTCAAAAAGTTTAGTCAAGGTACCAAACCTGATTTGTATACAGAAAGCTTCCAACCCCCACCACACATCTGCTTCTTATTGCCGCCACATGGTGTATTACAGTATTTTTCATTTGTTGAACCATACTTGCTGTATTTATTACCACAAAAGCAGTGTTTATAGGACTGAAAGTATATGCAATTTATATTCTTGAACTTCTTTGGCTTGAAGACAGTAATAAAATTATCACACATCATTTCAATATTAAAGTTAGAAATCTATACTGAATTAAAAATGCTTTGAAGGTAATGCTTTATATGACCACAAAAGTCAAACCCTGAAAAATTGGGTGCTTACTTATTAAACAATCAGAACAGGACAAAATGACAACTTCATTCATTAATCAGAAAGGTCTGAGTTGAACAATAGTACTCACAAAAGAAAAATTATCAACTGAATTGTTTTTCTTCTCTTAAAAGCAGACTTATTTCACTTTCCTGCTAAGAAAATTTCCAATCCCAATCACAAGTTCAAACTAATGAGAAACTAAAATGTCTCTTAATCATCTTAGGCATTGTACCAAATAACTTTTCACTTTTTGGATGTGTTCCAAATTTAATAAATATCACTTGCAGATAAAACCTGCACAAACTTTAAAATGGACAAACAGGAAAAACCTATATTTCTCTCCTTCAAAGGAAAATACATTGTTACCTCCACACCAGCATAGTAGTATCCTTTACTTCTACAGTGCTTAGTACATGTCTCTATGGTCATTCTATTATTAATAATATGTTTGTATGGCATTGCAGGAAGTTTGTTATCTTTGAAACATCCAATATATCCTGTAATTGAAAAAAACTTTCACGTAAAATATGCAACCCATGCATACAAAAACCATAAAAAGGCATAACTCCCATTAATCCAAATATTCTCTGACAATGAAACACTTCAATACAATCATATAACAATTCAAAATATTATATATACTCTTATAGTAGATCGGTTTGCATAAATTTTTACAACCCTGAATATTGACCACTTTTCAATATGTAATTGATCTACATATTTCACCTTGTGCTAAAAAGCTTTTTAGAAAAAAGTTTCCTTGATACTATATAGTTATAAAACATTACCTTTTGGCTTTATGGAGGGTTTCACTACTTTTTGTTTCCCTACAAGCAAATATTTCACACACTGTTAAAATATACAGATTTCAATTGAAGAATTTACCTCCATATATACTTCATGTATACCGTTCATGTATTCATTTTTAGATATCACTTTATTATCCCTCCTCAAATCTTTAATGCTTCTATTTTTGTCTCGTTTGTAAATCGGTTTGCATAAATTTTTACAACCCTGAATATTGACCACTTTTCAATATGTAATTGATCCACATATTTCAACTTGTACTAAAAAGCTTTTTAGAAAAAACTTTCTTTGATACCATATAGTTACAAAACATTACCTTTTGGCTTTATGGAGGGTTTCACTACTTTTTGTTTCCCTACAAGCAAATATTTCACACTCTGTTAAAACATACAGATTTCAATTGAAGAATTTACTTCCATATATACTTCATGTATACCGTTCATGTATTCAATTTTTAAATATTACTTTAGTATCCCTCCTCAAATCTTTAATGCTTCTATTTTTGTCTCTTTTCTACAAAATGTGTATGCTTCCTTTCAAATAGGCGTGTATCATACATTTCTTTTGAATGTGCAGGCATTATGTACC
Source organism: Perna viridis (assembly GCA_037379345.1). Lineage (NCBI taxonomy): Eukaryota > Metazoa > Mollusca > Bivalvia > Mytilida > Mytilidae > Perna > Perna viridis. Next base: position 46,837,256 of record CM074515.1, on the reverse strand, counting down.
ATGCATTGTTTGTGGTCATCTTATAGCTTTTGCTAAGTGTTTTTGATATAATATTTCAATTGTTTGTGCCTTTTTTGTACAACATATGTATGCTTCCTTTCAAGTAGGTGTGTATCATACATTTCATTTGAATGTGCAGGCATTATGTACCATGCATTGTTTGTAGTCATCTTATAGGTTTTGCTAAATCTTTTCTATATACTATTTCAATTGTTTTTCTCTATTTTCAAATTACGATTTTAAATATTCCAATTCAAAATATTTATTCTTTAATTTTCAAGTAATCTGAAGAATCAGTCCTAGTGCATAATCGTCACTCATTTCATGTGAGGATCACCTCTATCAATAATAAGCTCATTTGCACATTGAAAATTTTCACAAAGTTTTGTGTCTAGGTACCAAACCTGATTTGTATACAGAAAGCTTCCAACCCCCACCACACATCTGCTTCTTATTGCCGCCACATGGTGTATTACAGTATTTTTCATTTGTTGAACCATACTTGCTGTATTTATTACCACAAAAGCAGTGTTTATAGGACTGAAAGTATATGCAATTTATATTCTTGAACTTCTTTGGCTTGAAGACAGTAATAAAATTATCACACATCATTTCAATATTAAAGTTAGAAATCTATACTGAATTAAAAATGCTTTGAAGGTAATGCTTTATATGACCACAAAAGTCAAACCCTGAAAAATTGGGTGCTTACTTATTAAACAATCAGAACAGGACAAAATGACAACTTCATTCATTAATCAGAAAGGTCTGAGTTGAACAATAGTACTCACAAAAGAAAAATTATCAACTAAATTATTTTCCTTCTCTTAAGAGCAGACTTATTTCACTTTCCTGCTAAGAAAATTTCCAATCCCAATCACAAGTTCAAACTAATGAGAAACTAAAATGTCTCTTAATCATCTTCGGCATTGTACCAAATAACTTTTCACTTTTTGGATGTGTTCCAAATTTAATAAATATCACTTGCAGATAAAACCTGCACAAACTTTAAAATGGACAAACAGGAAAAACCTATATTTCTCTCCTTCAAAGGAAAATACATTGTTACCTCCACACCAGCATAGTAGTATCCTTTACTTTTACAGTGCTTAGTACATGTCTCTATGGTCATTCTATTATTAATGATATGTTTGTATGGCATTGCAGGAAGTTTGTTATCTTTGAAACATCCAATATATCCTGTAATTGAAAAAAACTTTCACGTAAAATATGCAACCCATGCATACAAAAACCATAAAAAGGCATAACTCCCATTAATCCAAATATTCTCTGACAATGAAACATTTCAATATAATCATATAACAATTCAAAATATTATATATACTCTTATTGTAGATCGGTTTGCATAAATTTTTACAACCCTGAATATTGACCACTTTTCAATATGTAATTGATCCACATATTTCATCTTGTGCTAAAAAGCTTTTTAGAAAAAAGTTTCCTTGATACTATATAGTTATAAAACATTACCTTTTGGCTTTATGGAGGGTTTCACTACTTTTTGTTTCCCTACAAGCAAATATTTCACACACTGTTAAAATATACAGATTTCAATTGAAGAATTTACCTCCATATATACTTCATGTATACCGTTCATGTATTCATTTTTAGATATCACTTTATTATCCCTCCTCAAATCTTTAATGCTTCTATTTTTGTCTCGTTTGTAGATCGGTTTGCATAAATTTTTACAACCCTGAATATTGACCACTTTTCAATATGTAATTGATCCACATATTTCAACTTGTACTAAAAAGCTTTTTAGAAAAAACTTTCTTTGATACCATATAGTTACAAAACATTACCTTTTGGCTTTATGGAGGGTTTCACTACTTTTTGTTTCCCTACAAGCAAATATTTCACACTCTGTTAAAACATACAGATTTCAATTGAAGAATTTACTTCCATATATACTTCATGTATACCGTTCATGTATTCAATTTTTAAATATTACTTTAGTATCCCTCCTCAAATCTTTAATGCTTCTATTTTTGTCTCTTTTCTACAAAATGTGTATGCTTCCTTTCAAATAGGCGTGTATCATACATTTCTTTTGAATGTGCAGGCATTATGTACCATGCATTGTTTGTGGTCATCTTATAGCTTTTGCTAAGTGTTTTTGATATAATATTTCAATTGTTTGTGCCTTTTTTGTACAACATATGTATGCTTCCTTTCAAGTAGGTGTGTATCATACATTTCATTTGAATGTGCAGGCATTATGTACCATGCATTGTTTGTAGTCATCTTATAGGTTTTGCTAAATCTTTTCTATACACTATTTCAATTGTTTTTCTCTATTTTCAAATTACGATTTTAAATATTCCAATTCAAAATATTTATTCTTTCATTTTCGAGTAATCTGAAGAATCAGTCCTAGTGCATAATCGTCACTCATTTCATGTGAGGATCACCTCTATCAATAATAAGCTCATTTGCACATTGAAAATTTTCACAAAGTTTTGTGTCTAGGTACCAAACCTGATTTGTATACAGAAAGCTTCCAACCCCCACCACACATCTGCTTCTTATTGCCGCCACATGGTGTATTACAGTATTTTTCATTTGTTGAACCATACTTGCTGTATTTATTACCACAAAAGCAGTGTTTATAGGACTGAAAGTATATGCAATTTATATTCTTGAACTTCTTTGGCTTGAAGACAGTAATAAAATTATCACACATCATTTCAATATTAAAGTTAGAAATCTATACTGAATTAAAAATGCTTTGAAGGTAATGCTTTATATGACCACAAAAGTCAAACCCTGAAAAATTGGGTGCTTACTTATTAAACAATCAGAACAGGACAAAATGACAACTTCATTCATTAATCAGAAAGGTCTGAGTTGAACAATAGTACTCACAAAAGAAAAATTATCAACTAAATTGTTTTCCTTCTCTTAAGAGCAGACTTATTTCACTTTCCTGCTAAGAAAATTTCCAATCCCAATCACAAGTTCAAACTAATGAGAAACTAAAATGTCTCTTAATCATCTTCGGCATTGTACCAAATAACTTTTCACTTTTTGGATGTGTTCCAAATTTAATAAATATCACTTGCAGATAAAACCTGCACAAACTTTAAAATGGACAAACAGGAAAAACCTATATTTCTCTCCTTCAAAGGAAAATACATTGTTACCTCCACACCAGCATAGTAGTATCCTTTACTTTTACAGTGCTTAGTACATGTCTCTATGGTCATTCTATTATTAATGATATGTTTGTATGGCATTGCAGGAAGTTTGTTATCTTTGAAACATCCAATATATCCTGTAATTGAAAAAAACTTTCACGTAAAATATGCAACCCATGCATACAAAAACCATAAAAAGGCATAACTCCCATTAATCCAAATATTCTCTGACAATGAAACATTTCAATATAATCATATAACAATTCAAAATATTATATATACTCTTATAGTAGATCGGTTTGCATAAATTTTTACAACCCTGAATATTGACCACTTTTCAATATGTAATTGATCCACATATTTCACCTTGTGCTAAAAAGCTTTTTAGAAAAAAGTTTCCTTGATACTATATAGTTATAAAACATTACCTTTTGGCTTTATGGAGGGTTTCACTACTTTTTGTTTCCCTACAAGCAAATATTTCACACACTGTTAAAATATACAGATTTCAATTGAAGAATTTACCTCCATATATACTTCATGTATACCGTTCATGTATTCATTTTTAGATATCACTTTATTATCCCTCCTCAAATCTTTAATGCTTCTATTTTTGTCTCGTTTGTAGATCGGTTTGCATAAATTTTTACAACCCTGAATATTGACCACTTTTCAATATGTAATTGATCCACATATTTCAACTTGTACTAAAAAGCTTTTTAGAAAAAACTTTCTTTGATACCATATAGTTACAAAACATTACCTTTTGGCTTTATGGAGGGTTTCACTACTTTTTGTTTCCCTACAAGCAAATATTTCACACTCTGTTAAAACATACAGATTTCAATTGAAGAATTTACTTCCATATATACTTCATGTATACCGTTCATGTATTCAATTTTTAAATATTACTTTAGTATCCCTCCTCAAATCTTTAATGCTTCTATTTTTGTCTCTTTTCTACAAAATGTGTATGCTTCCTTTCAAATAGGCGTGTATCATACATTTCTTTTGAATGTGCAGGCATTATGTACCATGCATTGTTTGTGGTCATCTTATAGCTTTTGCTAAGTGTTTTTGATATAATATTTCAATTGTTTGTGCCTTTTTTGTACAACATATGTATGCTTCCTTTCAAGTAGGTGTGTATCATACATTTCATTTGAATGTGCAGGCATTATGTACCATGCATTGTTTGTAGTCATCTTATAGGTTTTGCTAAATCTTTTCTATACACTATTTCAATTGTTTTTCTCTATTTTCAAATTACGATTTTAAATATTCCAATTCAAAATATTTATTCTTTCATTTTCGAGTAATCTGAAGAATCAGTCCTAGTGCATAATCGTCACTCATTTCATGTGAGGATCACCTCTATCAATAATAAGCTCATTTGCACATTGAAAATTTTCACAAAGTTTTGTGTCTAGGTACCAAACCTGATTTGTATACAGAAAGCTTCCAACCCCCACCACACATCTGCTTCTTATTGCCGCCACATGGTGTATTACAGTATTTTTCATTTGTTGAACCATACTTGCTGTATTTATTACCACAAAAGCAGTGTTTATAGGACTGAAAGTATATGCAATTTATATTCTTGAACTTCTTTGGCTTGAAGACAGTAATAAAATTATCACACATCATTTCAATATTAAAGTTAGAAATCTATACTGAATTAAAAATGCTTTGAAGGTAATGCTTTATATGACCACAAAAGTCAAACCCTGAAAAATTGGGTGCTTACTTATTAAACAATCAGAACAGGACAAAATGACAACTTCATTCATTAATCAGAAAGGTCTGAGTTGAACAATAGTACTCACAAAAGAAAAATTATCAACTAAATTGTTTTCCTTCTCTTAAGAGCAGACTTATTTCACTTTCCTGCTAAGAAAATTTCCAATCCCAATCACAAGTTCAAACTAATGAGAAACTAAAATGTCTCTTAATCATCTTCGGCATTGTACCAAATAACTTTTCACTTTTTGGATGTGTTCCAAATTTAATAAATATCACTTGCAGATAAAACCTGCACAAACTTTAAAATGGACAAACAGGAAAAACCTATATTTCTCTCCTTCAAAGGAAAATACATTGTTACCTCCACACCAGCATAGTAGTATCCTTTACTTTTACAGTGCTTAGTACATGTCTCTATGGTCATTCTATTATTAATGATATGTTTGTATGGCATTGCAGGAAGTTTGTTATCTTTGAAACATCCAATATATCCTGTAATTGAAAAAAACTTTCACGTAAAATATGCAACCCATGCATACAAAAACCATAAAAAGGCATAACTCCCATTAATCCAAATATTCTCTGACAATGAATCACTTCAATATAATCATATAACAATTCAAAATATTATATATACTCTTATTGTAGATCGGTTTGCATCAATTTTTACAACCCTGAATACTGACCACTTTTCAATATGTAATTGATCCACATATTTCATCTTGTGCTAAAAAGCTTTTTAGAAAAAAGTTTCCTTGATACCATATAGTTATAAAACATTACCTTTTGGCTTTATGGAGGGTTTCACTACTTTTTGTTTCCCTACAAGCAAATATTTCACACTCTGTTAAAACATACAGATTTCAATTGAAGAATTTACTTCCATATATACTTCATGTATACCGTTCATGTATTCATTTTTAGATATCACTTTAGTATCCCTCCTCAAATCTTTAATGCTTCTATTTTTGTCTCGTTTGTAGATCGGTTTGCATAAATTTTTACAACTCTGAATATTGACCACTTTTCAATATGTAATTGATCCACATATTTCAACTTGTACTAAAAAGCTTTTTAGAAAAAACTTTCTTTGATACCATATAGTTACAAAACATTACCTTTTGGCTTTATGGAGGGTTTCACTACTTTTTGTTTCCCTACAAGCAAATATTTCACACTCTGTTAAAACATACAGATTTCAATTGAAGAATTTACTTCCATATATACTTCATGTATACCGTTCATGTATTCAATTTTTAAATATTACTTTAGTATCGCTCCTCAAATCTTTAATGCTTCTATTTTTGTCTCTTTTCTACAAAATGTGTATGCTTCCTTTCAAGTAGGTGTGTATCATACATTTCCTTTGTGAATGTGCAGGCATTATGTACCATGCATTGTTTGTGGTCATCTTATAGCTTTTGCTAAATGTTTTTGATATAATATTTCAATTGTTTGTGCCTTTTTTGTACAACATATGTATGCTTCCTTTCAAGTAGGTGTGTATCATACATTTCTTTTGAATGTGCAGGCATTATGCACCATGCATTGTTTGTAGTCATCTTATAGGTTTTGCTAAATCTTTTCTATATACTATTTGAATTGTTTTTCTCTATTTTCAAATTACAATTTTAAATATTCCAATTCAAAATATTTATTTTTTAGCTTTTGCTAAATGTTTTTGATATAATATTTCAATTGTTTGTGCCTTTTTTGTACAACATATGTATGCTTCCTTTCAAGTAGGTGTGTATCATACATTTCTTTTGAATGTGCAGGCATTATGTACCATGCATTGTTTGTAGTCATCTTATAGGTTTTGCTAAATCTTTTCTATATACTATTTCAATTGTTTTTCTCTATTTTCAAATTACGATTTTAAATATTCCAATTCAAAATATTTATTCTTTAATTTTCGAGTAATCTGAAGAATCAGTCCTAGTGCATAATCGTCACTCATTTCATGTGAGGATCACCTCTATCAATAATAAGCTCATTTGCACATTGAAAATTTTCACAAAGTTTTGTGTCTAGGTACCAAACCTGATTTGTATACAGAAAGCTTCCAACCCCCACCACACATCTGCTTCTTATTGCCGCCACATGGTGTATTACAGTATTTTTCATTTGTTGAACCATACTTGCTGTATTTATTACCACAAAAGCAGTGTTTATAGGACTGAAAGTATATGCAATTTATTCTTGAACTTCTTTGGCTTGAAGACAGTAATAAAATTATCACACATCATTTCAATATTAAAGTTAGAAATCTATACTGAATTAAAAATGCTTTGAAGGTAATGCTTTATATGACCACAAAAGTCAAACCCTGAAAAATTGGGTGCTTACTTATTAAACAATCAGAACAGGACAAAATGACAACTTCATTCATTAATCAGAAAGGTCTGAGTTGAACAATAGTACTCACAAAAGAAAAATTATCAACTAAATTGTTTTCCTTCTCTTAAGAGCAGACTTATTTCACTTTCCTGCTAAGAAAATTTCCAATCCCAGTCACAAGTTCAAACTAATGAGAAACTAAAATGTCTCTTAATCATCTTCGGCATTGTACCAAATAACTTTTCACTTTTTGGATGTGTTCCAAATTTAATAAATATCACTTGCAGATAAAACCTGCACAAACTTTAAAATGGACAAACAGGAAAAACCTATATTTCTCTCCTTCAAAGGAAAATACACTGTTACCTCCACACCAGCATAGTAGTATCCTTTACTTCTACAGTGCTTAGTACATGTCTCTATGGTCATTCTATTATTAATGATATGTTTGTATGGCATTGCAGGAAGTTTGTTATCTTTGAAACATCCAATATATCCTGTAATTGAAAAAAACTTTCACGTAAAATATGCAACCCATGCATACAAAAACCATAAAAAGGCATAACTCCCATTAATCCAAATATTCTCTGACAATGAATCACTTCAATATAATCATATAACAATTCAAAATATTACATATACTCTTATTGTAGATCGGTTTGCATCAATTTTTACAACCCTGAATATTGACCACTATTCAATATGTAATTGATCCACATATTTCATCTTGTGCTAAAAAGCTTTTTAGAAAAAAGTTTCCTTGATACCATATAGTTATAAAACATTACCTTTTGGCTTTATGGAGGGTTTCACTACTTTTTGTTTCCCTACAAGCAAATATTTCACACTCTGTTAAAACATACAGATTTCAATTGAAGAATTTACTTCCATATATACTTTATGTATACCGTTCATGTATTAATTTTTAGATATTACTTTAGTATCCCTCCTCAAATCTTTAATGCTTCTATTTTTGGCTCTTTTCTACAAAATGTGTATGCTTCCTTTCAAGTAGGTGTGTATCATACATTTCTTTTGAATGTGCAGGCATTATGTACCATGCATTGTTTGTGGTCATCTTATAGCTTTTGCTAAATGTTTTTGATATAATAATTCAATTGTTTGTGCCTTTTTTGTACAACATATGTATGCTTCCTTTCAAGTAGGTGTGTATCATACATTTCTTTTGAATGTGCAGGCATTATGTACCATGCATTGTTTGTAGTCATCTTATAGGTTTTGTTAAATCTTTTCTATATACTATTTCAATTGTTTTTCTCTATTTTCAAATTACGATTTTAAATATTCCAATTCAAAATATTTATTCTTTTATTTTCGAGTAATCTGAAGAATCAGTCCTAGTGCATAATCGTCACTCATTTCATGTGAGGATCACCTCTATCAATAATAAGCTCATTTGCACATTGAAAATTTTCACAAAGTTTTGTGTCTAGGTACCAAACCTGATTTGTATACAGAAAGCTTCCAACCCCCACCACACATCTGCTTCTTATTGCCGCCACATGGTGTATTACAGTATTTTTCATTTGTTGAACCATACTTGCTGTATTTATTACCACAAAAGCAGTGTTTATAGGACTGAAAGTATATGCAATCTATTCTTGAACTTCTTTGGCTTGAAGACAGTAATAAAATTATTACACATCATTTCAATATTAAAGTTAGAAATCTATACTGAATTAAGGATGCTTTGAAGGTAATGCTTGATGTGACCACAAAAGTCAAACCCTGAAAAGTTGGGTGCTTACTTATTAAACAATCAGAACAGGACAAAATAACTTGATTCATTAATCAGAAAGGTCCGAGTGGAACAATAGTACTCACAGAAGAAAAATTATCAACTAAATTGTTTTCCTACTCTTAACACTTTCAGTACTGAATTTTATTTGACTGCACATTCCTAATGCCGGACTAAATATTAGCACAAGCGGTTTCCTGGCTGGACTAATTTTTGACATGTGCTTGCTACAAAACGTTTCTTAATTTTGAAGGACGAGTAATAAAATTTGACGTTGATTAGCGGTTTGAAATTTTAGGGACTTACTAAAAATCTTAGACTTATTTTCATATTGGACGGGATGTAGGCAAGGAGATCCTCTGTCACCTTACTTGTTTATTTTATGTGCAGAAATTCTTGCTATCAAGATTCGTGGTAATAAGTATATATGTGGTATTCAGGTTTTGCAAACGTGACAAAAATGTCAGTTTCCTGACGACACATCTTTAATTTTGGATGGCAATGAAAAATCTCTTAGTGAATCTCGTATTGAACTTGGTTGGTATGCTTAAATATCTGGCTTGAATATAGATTTTTTTTGATAAAACCCAAGTACCTTGGATTGGGAGTAAAAAAAAATAGTAGTGATATATTGTGTTCAGACAAAGATCTTTCTTGGGGTGAAACACCTTTTTAACTACTTGGTGTGAATTTTGATGTTGATCTGAACAAAATAATTAAAATAAATGATTTTGACAGTATTTTCCAGATCAAATCATTATTAAAACAGTGGTCAAAAAGAAATCTTACTATTATTGGTAGAATTAGTCATAAAGTCTCTAGTTCTGCCAATACTAAACCACTTGAAAATTTCTTTACCAAACCCTGATGAAGAAACTATGAAAAAAAAATAAATTACCTCATATTTACATGTACTTGGAACTCACCAGTCAATAAGGTTAAAAAAGATATTTCATGTAAAGAAGGTGGACAGAAAATGATTAATTTAAATGTATTTATAAATGCATTGAAATCAACTTGGGTCAGAAGAGGTTGTCAAAAAAATTGTAAATGGCAAAATATTTTTATGTCTTATGTTGACAAAAACAAATTGTTCAGTTGTGGTGGTTGCCTACATAAAAAAGTTATATCTTAAGATAAAAAATTATTTTTGGTAAGATGTTTTAAGATCTTGGGAAATGTTAATTGACAGAGAAAGACACACGAATTGGGAATATTTTCTTTCAAATCCTACATGGTTAAACAATATTATTAAAACAGATAATGAGCCACCATGCTTCAAAGATTGGTTTGAACATGGTATTATTTATATTAATGATTTGTATAATTCTGATGGTTCATTTTTCACTTTAGAACAGTTACACCAAAAATATGGAATAAATATTGATGTTATGAAATACAATAGTTTGAGAGCAGCTGTAAAAATCAGCAGCAAAATATTTTATACAAGGTACCACTATTCTATGTAGACCATTTATCCTTTCTGTATTTCAAAACCTTATCAGAAGTAATAAAGGGTCAAAAGATATGTACAATATATTAGTGAAAAATGAAATCTGTCATAATGGACAAAAAAAATGGAGTGAACTACTAAGTGAACATAATTTAGAATGGAACTGTATTTTTAATCTTCCGTTTGTAGTCACTAAGAATACTAAACTCCAGTGGCTTCAGTATAGAATAAACCATTATATACTTACTACAAATAAGCTTCTTTTTAAAATGAAAATTGTTGATGATGCTTATTGTACATTTTGTGAAATGAAACAATAGAACATTTACTATGAAATTGTAACATAGTTCAAGATTTTTTACATAATGTTGAATATTGGTTTCTTTCACATGGTTTAAGTATTCCAATTACAAAACTGTGTTTTATTTTTGGTGATGTTTCAAAACTTGAGGTAAAAATGACCTCAAAACATTACATTTTTTAATATCAAGAAATATATCATACAAGGTGTTTTAAAGATAATTTATCTATAATAGCATTAAAATGTAAGTTGCAAGATATGTATAAGATAGAAAAAATGTTAGCAGTAAAAATAAGTATATTACTAAGTTCAATAATAAGTGGAGTAAATTCCAAAATATATTTAATGTCTAGGATTCACAATGTATGAAAGTTAAATGAATGATTTATTAATGTATTTCAAATTAGAAAACAGACTTCTCCTCTTTTGTTTTAGTTTGTATTTTTTTCTCTTGATTTATTTCTCCTTTATTTTTTATTATTATTTTTTTATCCTCTGATTCTTTTGTAAAAACCCCCATTATTTACAAAAAAATATTTTTCAACAATAATTTTTCAACAATATATACATTTCTTAATGATTATATGTATTCTTTGTATACTAAATCATGTTGTGATATTTGTGAACAATATAAGTTACATGTTTTATGTAATGATGATTGTATATGACTGTTGGAAAATTTAGGGGAAAAAATTGTCAATTTATATCAGACAACCAACAGGAAAGTCAAACTTTTACGGAAAGTTTCTTCGTGATGTCATCACTTATCTGTGATTTGGATTTGGTTGGCAAAAAATTCATTAAGTGGCATAAGGTATCAACCTTAAATCATCAGAACTTTTGCATTTTTAAAGATAATTGAAAAATTCTTTTGGTTCCCAACATTGCAAATAAAATTCTTTTTATCTTTAACTCTCCTATTAAAGACTCGAGTTTAAAGTCTAAGCGAGGGGGAAATGTTGACAAGTGTTTTATCAAATACGATTGTTTTCCAGCCTTTGTTTTTCCCCCTAATATCGTCATGTGCATCTAAAAAATGAGCTTCCCGAAGTTTTACATGATGTAAAAAATGTTTTTCCTTTATCAGAAGGAATATAATCTCAATAAAACATCTGAAATTCTGAGAAAGTTAATTAAACGAACATTTAACTCCAAAATTCCATATTGAAAAGTTCAAACAAGGTTTCAAACAACAAAGTCAACATTAATAAAGATGCATAGAAAGTTAGTAGTAGGATTTCCTGGTATGGAAAATGGTAAAACAATCAGGGAGACAAAAATGTTTTCCACAATCTAAGCACCCATAATAGGTTTGTTTCCTTTTGTCTTGTTGGTTGGACTGTAATCTCATACAACACACATGGCACCAGCTTTTTGTTTGGAAACTTCCTGGTAGATGTCTCGGTGAAAGACCAGCTTCCACTTGTACAAGTGACGAATGTCCCATAAGGACTGATCCACCAATTAATCCTTCTGCCACAGCTTTAGAAAAGTCTAAGAAGATCCATGTTCTCCTATTTGGTCCAGGTTGATGATTTGGGGAGCACAAAAAGAGCCTAAAGCATTAAATTTCAGAATTTCAAGCTTTTTTAAAAACAAATCCTCTTTGGCCATTTCAGGGTCTTGTGTTGGAAAACATAATACTGAATATACTGATAAGCCCTATCAACAAGACCTATATACTTAGTATAGTCTACAACAATTTGAGGGCATGGTATGTCCTGCCGTTGGAATTAGCCATTGGGATGTTGTACATTTCTTTGTACTGTTCCAGTACTCCTGTCATGTATGGTAGAAATAACACATTTTTTTGTCTTTCCATACTGTTGCAATGATGGCCCTTTTCTGCCTGAACTGCATGTCCCCACCATTGGCTATTCCTTCAGGGTTCTTTCTCATAATGGCCCTGGGTACCTCCCTACGATCTGACCTGACTACCACAGGCACCAATGTTGTGATTTTCAAATAGATCATTTAGTAATGCAGCAGTTGTAAAAAAAAACATCCATATAAACATGGTATCCCTGCCCTAGGACTCCAGCTCATTCTAAGAATGATTTGACAACACGATGGGCAAGACCATTAGCTGTCCCATCAGTTTTACCACTGTATATTTTGCAGAATGAAATACATCGCATGACAGCTTCTGCTAAAGCCCACATTTTGATTCCCCATTTTGTAGGTTTTACTGGCATGTATTGCTTTAAAGATAACCTGCCTTCAAAAGGGGTCATTACTTCATCTACAGAAACTGGTCTCTTCGGTACATACTGATCAACCATCTTGTCTACAAATTTGCTCATGATAGCATTGACTTTATATAATACAGAAAAAATTGCATCTCCTGGCTGAGGAGCCAGATTACAATCTGAGAAGCGCAGGTACCTTAATATTTGCATAAACCTATCTCTATGCATGGTTTTCCTAAAAAAATTGTTGTCAATTAATACATCTGCAGACCAGTAAGATTTAATATCTGGCTTAATATTTATTCCCATTAAGAAACACAAACCGAGAAATGCTTTCATCTCCGGAATTGTGGGAGTAACCTATGGAGATTTATTTTCATCAGGGTTTTCATTTTATTTTTTAGCAAACTTGTCAGTTTCTTGCAAGATAAATTGTCAAGATGCATCAGGAAAAAGCAGGGAGAAGAAGTCTGCTGGGTTTCTATCGGCACCCAACACTTTTCTAGGGCCAGTATTTCCACGGGGGAGAAATAAATGAGGCAATCCCCTCTCATAATATGGGAAGCCATTGTGCCACCCATCATCATTTACAACCTGATTCTCTTAAATATGGTCACCTCTCTCATCAACAAGGGGGTCATAATTATTATCATCAACAGAATCTATTAAATTATCATTATCTCTGATCCCTATTTGCTCTAGTCTGTCATTATAGTGCTGAACTTCAGCACTGATTTCATTTTGCGAAAATTTCAAAATCATCGTCTGAGGACTCCATTTTTCGAACTGTCAACAGATGATAATACTACGTGTTTACACAATTTTTTACTACGGACCACCTTTATAACCCAAATAGTTCTAATTGGTCAGACAAAAATGGAATTTACCTTATATGGCAATGACCTACTATCTCGTAGGAAAGTTCACAGACGAATATCTAGACGAAATGAAAGCCTGACTACCAATTCATTATCAGAAAGTATCGGTATAAAGCTATTTTTCATGCGTTATTTTTTCCCGTTAAAGTTGGATAGCAAAAACAAAATCAGTACTGTATGTGTTCCAAAAGCTATTGGGTAATTTTTAAGAAAAAAAAAGATCTTTCTGCGTCATATTGCAAGCTCATGTCTGGCGAGATGAAAATATGGCGGCTCGACATAACCTCGAAACGATAGCATGGTTAAAACCGCTCATAATTGGCTCAAAGGTTTATTTTTCTCAAACTCAATTCATGAAATCAAAATATGATATATAACAGATAAGTTTTTAACAATTTGTATGGAACAATGCAGTAAAGTATATACGAAAAAACTCCCGTAAAAAAAAACTCTAATTTTACTTGTTTCATGATACCTTTAGGCATCATACAGCTGTAGCGCATTGATGCCTACAGGCGTCATGTGCCTTGATTGGGTTAAGAGCAGACTTTCCTGCTCAGAAAATTTCAATCACAAGTTCAAACTAATGAGAAACTAAAATGCCTTTTAATCATCTTATGCATTGTACTAAATAACTTTTCATCTTTTGGATGTGTTCCAAATTTAATGAATATCACTTGTAGATAAAAGCTGTACAAACTTTAAAATGGACAAACAGGAAAAAACTATATTCCTCTCCTTCAAAAGAAAAGATTTGTTTGTTTTGTTTTAACGCCCGAGCAGCAATATTTCAGCTATATTCAGGCGACAAAAGAAAAGATATTGTTACCTCCACACCAGCATAATAATACCCTTTACTTCTACAGTGCTTAGTACATGTCTCTATGGTCATTCTATTATTAATGATATGATTGTATGGCATTGCATGATGTCTGTTATCTTTGAAACATCCAACATATCCTGTAATTGAAAAAGAAGTTTCATGTAAAATATGTAACCCACGTATACAAAAACCATAACTAGAGGCTCAAGAGAGCCTGAATCACTCACCTGGTTAACCATTTGCTTATTTGAAAAACTTGAGGAATGAGACAGGCTAAGTTAAAATCAACTAAAATTATTCATAGCATTTTCATGACCTGAACCAGAATTTTGCCAAAGGCAACAATTTTTCAAATTTTTTTCAAAAACCTGTCTTATGACCCCTAAGTTCCATTTTTAGTATAGGCAGCCATATCTATTCACGGATTCAAAATCACAACAGTCATTTTCAGAACAATACACTAAAGAACTAGTATGCTTACTTTCATTCAATAATCTTAAATGGTTTTAGAGAAGAAGATTTTCAAAGCTGTACATGTGAAAAATGCAAACCAAACTATTTCAGGGCCGTAACTCCTACATCAGTTGACCAACCAAGCATAGGTCCGTCTCAAGATGCTGAACAATATTACCCTCCGCAAGAAATTTGCTAAAGGCAATGCTTTTTGAGTTATTTGCAAAACACTGCCATTAGACCCCTATGTTCTATTTTTAGTAATGGTGGCCACGTTTTCTCATGAATCAACAATCCCAACAGTCATTTTGTAGTGGATACCCTAAGGAACATAAATGCCAACTTTCATTGAATTCTGTGCAATGGATTTTGAAAAGAAGATTTTCAAACTTGCACATGCGAAAAATGCAAAAAGCCTGTTTCAGGGCCGTAACTCCTACATCAGTTGACCAATCATTTTGAAAATTTTGGCATAGGTCCGTCTCATGATGCTGAACAATATAATCCATGCCAGAAATTTGCTAAAGGCAACAGTTTTTGAGTTATTTGCAAAAAAACTGCAATCTGACCCCTATGTTCTATTTTAGTAACAGCGGCCATGTTTGTTTTTTCATGGATCAAAATTCCCAACAGTCATTTTGTGCAGAACACCCAAGGGAACAATCATCCCAAGTTCAAAACCTGTCAGTTCAGTAGTTTCAGAGATTTTTTTAAATTTGTCCACGACGACAACAACGACGAGGACGATGGACGCTAAGTGATGGCATAAGCTCACTTGGCCTTCGGCCAGGTGAGATAAAAAGGCACAATTCCCATTAATCCAAATATTCTCTGACAATGAATCACTTTAATATAGTCATACAACAATTCAAAATATTATATATACTGTTATTATAGATTGATTTCCATGAATTTTTACAGCCCTGAATATTGACCACTTTTCAATATGTAATTGTTCCACATATTTCAACTTGTACTAAAAAACTGTTTACAAAAAAATCAACGTTCCCCTTGATACTATATAGTTACAAAACATTACCTTTTGGCTTTATGGAGGGTTTCACTACTTTTTGTTTTCCTACAAGCAAATATTTCACACACTGTGTTAAAACATACAGATTTCAACTGAAGAATTTACTTTCATATATACATTGTACTTCATGCATACAGTTCATGTATTCAATATTTAGATATTTCTTTGGTATCCCTCTTCAAATCTTAAATACTTCCATTTTTCTAGGTTTTCTACAATATGTGTATGCTTCCTTTCAAGTAGGTGTGTATCATACATTTCTTCTGTATGTGAAGGCATTATGTACCGTGCATTGTTTGTGGTCATCTTATAGGTTTTCATAAATATTTTTGATATACTATTTCCATTGTTTTTGTCTATTTTCAAATAAGGATTTTAAATATTCCAATTCAATATGTTTATTCTATAATTTTGGAGTAATTTGTAGAATTGGTCTTTGTATGTTATCTTCCCTCATTTGACATGAGGATCACCTTTATCAATAATAAGAATCATTTCCACATTAAAAATTTTCACAGAGTTGTGTGTCTAGGTACCAAACCTGATTTGTATACAGAAAGCTTCCAAG
The DNA here is from genome assembly GCA_037379345.1 of Perna viridis. Classification (NCBI taxonomy): domain Eukaryota; kingdom Metazoa; phylum Mollusca; class Bivalvia; order Mytilida; family Mytilidae; genus Perna; species Perna viridis. Next base: position 46,820,555 of record CM074515.1, on the reverse strand, counting down.
CCCCACCACACATCTGCTTCTTATTGCCGCCACATGGTGCATTACAGTATTTTTCTTTTGTTGAACCATACTTGTTGTATTTATTCCCACAAAAGCAGTGTTTATAGGACTGAAAGTATATGCAATTTATTCTTTAACTTTTTAGGCTTGAAGACAGCAATAAAATTATTACACATCAATTCAATATTCAAGTTAGACTTAAAAATCAATACTGAATTAAAGATGCTTTGAAGGTGCTGCTTTATATGACGACAAAAGTCAAACCCTGAAAAGTTGGGTGCTTACTTATTAAACAATCAGAACAGGACAAAATGACAACTTGATTCTTTAATCAGAAAGGTCTGAGTGAAACAACAGTACTCAAAAAAAATATATTATCAGCTTAATTGTTTTCCTTCTCTAAAAAGCAGACTTCATTCACTTTCCTGCTCAGAAAATTTCAATCACAAGTTCAAACTAATGAGAAACTAAAATGTCTTTTAATCATCTTAGGCATTGTACCAAATAACTTTTCATTTTTTGGATGTGTTCCAAATTTAATGAATATCACTTGTAGATAAAAGCTGTACAAACTTTAAAATGGACAAACAGGAAAAAACTATATTCCTCTCCTTCAAAAGAAAAGATTTGTTTGTTTTGTTTTAACGCCCGAGCAGCAATATTTCAGCTATATTCAGGCGACAAAGAAAAGATATTGTTACCTCCACACCAGCATAATGATACCCTTTACTTCTACAGTGCTTAGTACATGTCTCTATGGTCATTCTATTATTAATGATATGATTGTATGGCATTGCATGATGTCTGTTATCTTTGAAACATCCAACATATCCTGTAATTGAAAAAATAGTTTCATGTAAAATATGTAACCCACGTATACAAAAACCATAACTAGAGGCTCAAGAGAGCCTGAATCACTCACCTGGTTAACCATTTGCTTATTTGAAAAACTTGAGGAATGAGACAGGCTAAGTTAAAATCAACTAAAATTATTCATAGCATTTTCATGACCTGAACCAGAATTTTGCCAAAGGCAACAATTTTTCAATTTTTTTTCAAAAACCTGTCTTATGACCCCTAAGTTCCATTTTTAGTATAGGCAGCCATATCTATTCACGGATTCAAAATCACAACAGTCATTTTCAGAACAATACACTAAAGAACTAGTATGCTTACTTTCATTCAATAATCTTGAATGGTTTTAGAGAAGATTTTCAAAGCTGTACATGTGAAAAATGCAAAACAAACTATTTCAGGGCCGTAACTCCTACATCAGTTGACCAACCGTTTTGAAAATTACAGCATAGGTCCGTCTCAAGATGCTGAACAATATTACCCTCCGCAAGAAATTTGCTAAAGGCAATGCTTTTTGAGTTATTTGCAAAACACTGCCATTAGACCCCTATGTTCTATTTTTAGTAATGGTGGCCACGTTTTCTCATGAATCAACAATCCCAACAGTCATTTTGTAGTGGATACCCTAAGGAACATAAATGCCAACTTTCATTGAATTCTGTGCAATGGATTTTGAAAAGAAGATTTTCAAACTTGCACATGCGAAAAATGCAAAAAGCCTGTTTCAGGGCCGTAACTCCTACATCAGTTGACCAATCATTTTGAAAATTTTGGCATAGGTCCGTCTCATGATGCTGAACAATATAATCCATGCCAGAAATTTGCTAAAGGCAACAGTTTTTGAGTTATTTGCAAAAAAACTGCAATCTGACCCCTATGTTCTATTTTAGTAACAGCGGCCATGTTTGTTTTTTCATGGATCAAAATTCCCAACAGTCATTTTGTGCAGAACACCCAAGGGAACAATCATCCCAAGTTCAAAACCTGTCAGTTCAGTAGTTTCAGAGATTTTTTTAAATTTGTCCACGACGACAACAACGAGGACGATGGACGCTAAGTGATGGCATAAGCTCACTTGGCCTTCGGCCAGGTGAGATAAAAAGGCACAATTCCCATTAATCCAAATATTCTCTGACAATGAATCACTTTAATATAGTCATACAACAATTCAAAATATTATATATACTGTTATTATAGATTGATTTCCATGAATTTTTACAGCCCTGAATATTGACCACTTTTCAATATGTAATTGTTCCACATATTTCAACTTGTACTAAAAAACTGTTTACAAAAAAATCAACGTTCCCCTTGATACTATATAGTTACAAAACATTACCTTTTGGCTTTATGGAGGGTTTCACTACTTTTTGTTTTCCTACAAGCAAATATTTCACACACTGTGTTAAAACATACAGATTTCAACTGAAGAATTTACTTTCATATATACATTGTACTTCATGCATACAGTTCATGTATTCAATATTTAGATATTTCTTTGGTATCCCTCTTCAAATCTTAAATACTTCCATTTTTCTAGGTTTTCTACAATATGTGTATGCTTCCTTTCAAGTAGGTGTGTATCATACATTTCTTCTGTATGTGAAGGCATTATGTACCGTGCATTGTTTGTGGTCATCTTATAGGTTTTCATAAATATTTTTGATATACTATTTCCATTGTTTTTGTCTATTTTCAAATAAGGATTTTAAATATTCCAATTCAATATGTTTATTCTATAATTTTGGAGTAATTTGTAGAATTGGTCTTTGTATGTTATCTTCCCTCATTTGACATGAGGATCACCTTTATCAATAATAAGAATCATTTCCACATTAAAAATTTTCACAGAGTTGTGTGTCTAGGTACCAAACCTGATTTGTATACAGAAAGCTTCCAACCCCCACCACACATCTGCTTCTTATTGCCGCCACACGGTGCATTACAGTATTTTTCTTTTGTTGAACCATACTTGTTGTATTTATTCCCACAAAAGCAGTGTTTATAGGACTGAAAGTATATGCAATTTATTCTTTAACTTTTTAGGCTTGAAGACAGCAATAAAATTATTACACATCAATTCAATATTCAAGTTAGACTTAAAAATCAATACTGAATTAAAGATGCTTTGAAGGTGCTGCTTTATATGACGACAAAAGTCAAACCCTGAAAAGTTGGGTGCTTACTTATTAAACAATCAGAACAGGACAAAATGACAACTTGATTCTTTAATCAGAAAGGTCTGAGTGAAACAACAGTACTCACAAAAAAAAAAATTATCAGCTTAATTGTTTTCCTTCTCTAAAAAGCAGACTTCATTCACTTTCCTGCTCAGAAAATTTCAATCACAAGTTCAAACTAATGAGAAACTAAAATGTCTTTTAATCATCTTAGGCATTGTACCAAATAACTTTTCATTTTTTGGATGTGTTCCAAATTTAATGAATATCACTTGTAGATAAAAGCTGTACAAACTTTAAAATGGACAAACAGGAAAAAACTATATTCCTCTCCTTCAAAAGAAAAGATTTGTTTGCTTTGTTTGTTGGGGTTTAACGCCCGAGCAGCAATATTTCAGCTATATTCAGGCGACAAAGAAAAGATATTGTTACCTCCACACCAGCATAATGATACCCTTTACTTCTACAGTGCTTAGTACATGTCTCTATGGTCATTCTATTATTAATGATATGATTGTATGGCATTGCATGATGTCTGTTATCTTTGAAACATCCAACATATCCTGTAATTGAAAAAGAAGTTTCATGTAAAATATGTAACCCACGTATACAAAAACCATAACTAGAGGCTCAAGAGAGCCTGAATCACTCACCTGGTTAACCATTTGCTTATTTGAAAAACTTGAGGAATGAGACAGGCTAAGTTAAAATCAACTAAAATTATTCATAGCATTTTCATGACCTGAACCAGAATTTTGCCAAAGGCAACAATTTTTCAATTTTTTTTCAAAAACCTGTCTTATGACCCCTAAGTTCCATTTTTAGTATAGGCAGCCATATCTATTCACGGATTCAAAATCACAACAGTCATTTTCAGAACAATACACTAAAGAACTAGTATGCTTACTTTCATTCAATAATCTTGAATGGTTTTAGAGAAGAAGATTTTCAAAGCTGTACATGTGAAAAATGCAAAACAAACTATTTCAGGGCCGTAACTCCTACATCAGTTGACCAACCGTTTTGAAAATTACAGCATAGGTCCGTCTCAAGATGCAGAACAATATTACCCTCCGCAAGAAATTTGCTAAAGGCAATGCTTTTTGAGTTATTTGCAAAACACTGCCATTAGACCCCTATGTTCTATTTTTAGTAATGGTGGCCACGTTTTCTCATGAATCAACAATCCCAACAGTCATTTTGTAGTGGATACCCTAAGGAACATAAATGCCAACTTTCATTGAATTCTGTGCAATGGATTTTGAAAAGAAGATTTTCAAACTTGCACATGCGAAAAATGCAAAAAGCCTGTTTCAGGGCCGTAACTCCTACATCAGTTGACCAATCATTTTGAAAATTTTGGCATAGGTCCGTCTCATGATGCTGAACAATATAATCCATGCCAGAAATTTGCTAAAGGCAACAGTTTTTGAGTTATTTGCAAAAAAACTGCAATCTGACCCCCTATGTTCTATTTTAGTAACAGCGGCCATGTTTGTTTTTTCATGGATCAAAATTCCCAACAGTCATTTTGTGCAGAACACCCAAGGGAACAATCATCCCAAGTTCAAAACCTGTCAGTTCAGTAGTTTCAGAGATTTTTTTTAATTTGTCCACGACGACAACAACGACGAGGACGATGGACGCTAAGTGATGGCATAAGCTCACTTGGCCTTCGGCCAGGTGAGATAAAAAGGCACAATTCCCATTAATCCAAATATTCTCTGACAATGAATCACTTTAATATAGTCATACAACAATTCAAAATATTATATATACTGTTATTATAGATTGATTTCCATGAATTTTTACAGCCCTGAATATTGACCACTTTTCAATATGTAATTGTTCCACATATTTCAACTTGTACTAAAAAACTGTTTACAAAAAAATCAACGTTCCCCTTGATACTATATAGTTACAAAACATTACCTTTTGGCTTTATGGAGGGTTTCACTACTTTTTGTTTTCCTACAAGCAAATATTTCACACACTGTGTTAAAACATACAGATTTCAAATGAAGAATTTACTTTCATATATACATTGTACTTCATGCATACAGTTCATGTATTCAATATTTAGATATTTCTTTGGTATCCCTCTTCAAATCTTAAATACTTCCATTTTTCTAGGTTTTCTACAATATGTGTATGCTTCCTTTCAAGTAGGTGTGTATCATACATTTCTTCTGTATGTGAAGGCATTATGTACCGTGCATTGTTTGTGGTCATCTTATAGGTTTTCATAAATATTTTTGATATACTATTTCCATTGTTTTTGTCTATTTTCAAATAAGGATTTTAAATATTCCAATTCAATATGTTTATTCTATAATTTTGGAGTAATTTGTAGAATTGGTCTTTGTATGTTATCTTCCCTCATTTGACATGAGGATCACCTTTATCAATAATAAGAATCATTTCCACATTAAAAATTTTCACAGAGTTGTGTGTCTAGGTACCAAACCTGATTTGTATACAGAAAGCTTCCAACCCCCACCACACATCTGCTTCTTATTGCCGCCACACGGTGCATTACAGTATTTTTCTTTTGTTGAACCATACTTGTTGTATTTATTCCCACAAAAGCAGTGTTTATAGGACTGAAAGTATATGCAATTTATTCTTTAACTTTTTAGGCTTGAAGACAGCAATAAAATTATTACACATCAATTCAATATTCAAGTTAGACTTAAAAATCAATACTGAATTAAAGATGCTTTGAAGGTGCTGCTTTATATGACGACAAAAGTCAAACCCTGAAAAGTTGGGTGCTTACTTATTAAACAATCAGAACAGGACAAAATGACAACTTGATTCTTTAATCAGAAAGGTCTGAGTGAAACAACAGTACTCAAAAAAAATATATTATCAGCTTAATTGTTTTCCTTCTCTAAAAAGCAGACTTCATTCACTTTCCTGCTCAGAAAATTTCAATCACAAGTTCAAACTAATGAGAAACTAAAATGTCTTTTAATCATCTTAGGCATTGTACCAAATAACTTTTCATTTTTTGGATGTGTTCCAAATTTAATGAATATCACTTGTAGATAAAAGCTGTACAAACTTTAAAATGGACAAACAGGAAAAAACTATATTCCTCTCCTTCAAAAGAAAAGATTTGTTTGTTTTGTTTTAACGCCCGAGCAGCAATATTTCAGCTATATTCAGGCGACAAAGAAAAGATATTGTTACCTCCACACCAGCATAATGATACCCTTTACTTCTACAGTGCTTAGTACATGTCTCTATGGTCATTCTATTATTAATGATATGATTGTATGGCATTGCATGATGTCTGTTATCTTTGAAACATCCAACATATCCTGTAATTGAAAAAATAGTTTCATGTAAAATATGTAACCCACGTATACAAAAACCATAACTAGAGGCTCAAGAGAGCCTGAATCACTCACCTGGTTAACCATTTGCTTATTTGAAAAACTTGAGAAATGAGACAGGCTAAGTTAAAATCAACTAAAATTATTCATAGCATTTTCATGACCTGAACCAGAATTTTGCCAAAGGCAACAATTTTTCAATTTTTTTTCAAAAACCTGTCTTATGACCCCTAAGTTCCATTTTTAGTATAGGCAGCCATATCTATTCACGGATTCAAAATCACAACAGTCATTTTCAGAACAATACACTAAAGAACTAGTATGCTTACTTTCATTCAATAATCTTGAATGGTTTTAGAGAAGATTTTCAAAGCTGTACATGTGAAAAATGCAAAACAAACTATTTCAGGGCCGTAACTCCTACATCAGTTGACCAACCGTTTTGAAAATTACAGCATAGGTCCGTCTCAAGATGCTGAACAATATTACCCTCCGCAAGAAATTTGCTAAAGGCAATGCTTTTTGAGTTATTTGCAAAACACTGCCATTAGACCCCTATGTTCTATTTTTAGTAATGGTGGCCACGTTTTCTCATGAATCAACAATCCCAACAGTCATTTTGTAGTGGATACCCTAAGGAACATAAATGCCAACTTTCATTGAATTCTGTGCAATGGATTTTGAAAAGAAGATTTTCAAACTTGCACATGCGAAAAATGCAAAAAGCCTGTTTCAGGGCCGTAACTCCTACATCAGTTGACCAATCATTTTGAAAATTTTGGCATAGGTCCGTCTCATGATGCTGAACAATATAATCCATGCCAGAAATTTGCTAAAGGCAACAGTTTTTGAGTTATTTGCAAAAAAACTGCAATCTGACCCCTATGTTCTATTTTAGTAACAGCGGCCATGTTTGTTTTTTCATGGATCAAAATTCCCAACAGTCATTTTGTGCAGAACACCCAAGGGAACAATCATCCCAAGTTCAAAACCTGTCAGTTCAGTAGTTTCAGAGATTTTTTTAAATTTGTCCACGACGACAACAACGAGGACGATGGACACTAAGTGATGGCATAAGCTCACTTGGCCTTCGGCCAGGTGAGATAAAAAGGCACAATTCCCATTAATCCAAATATTCTCTGACAATGAATCACTTTAATATAGTCATACAACAATTCAAAATATTATATATACTGTTATTATAGATTGATTTCCATGAATTTTTACAGCCCTGAATATTGACCACTTTTCAATATGTAATTGTTCCACATATTTCAACTTGTACTAAAAAACTGTTTACAAAAAAATCAACGTTCCCCTTGATACTATATAGTTACAAAACATTACCTTTTGGCTTTATGGAGGGTTTCACTACTTTTTGTTTTCCTACAAGCAAATATTTCACACACTGTGTTAAAACATACAGATTTCAAATGAAGAATTTACTTTCATATATACATTGTACTTCATGCATACAGTTCATGTATTCAATATTTAGATATTTCTTTGGTATCCCTCTTCAAATCTTAAATACTTCCATTTTTCTAGGTTTTCTACAATATGTGTATGCTTCCTTTCAAGTAGGTGTGTATCATACATTTCTTCTGTATGTGAAGGCATTATGTACCGTGCATTGTTTGTGGTCATCTTATAGGTTTTCATAAATATTTTTGATATACTATTTCCATTGTTTTTGTCTATTTTCAAATAAGGATTTTAAATATTCCAATTCAATATGTTTATTCTATAATTTTGGAGTAATTTGTAGAATTGGTCTTTGTATGTTATCTTCCCTCATTTGACATGAGGATCACCTTTATCAATAATAAGAATCATTTCCACATTAAAAATTTTCACAGAGTTGTGTGTCTAGGTACCAAACCTGATTTGTATACAGAAAGCTTCCAACCCCCACCACACATCTGCTTCTTATTGCCGCCACACGGTGCATTACAGTATTTTTCTTTTGTTGAACCATACTTGTTGTATTTATTCCCACAAAAGCAGTGTTTATAGGACTGAAAGTATATGCAATTTATTCTTTAACTTTTTAGGCTTGAAGACAGCAATAAAATTATTACACATCAATTCAATATTCAAGTTAGACTTAAAAATCAATACTGAATTAAAGATGCTTTGAAGGTGCTGCTTTATATGACGACAAAAGTCAAACCCTGAAAAGTTGGGTGCTTACTTATTAAACAATCAGAACAGGACAAAATGACAACTTGATTCTTTAATCAGAAAGGTCTGAGTGAAACAACAGTACTCAAAAAAAATATATTATCAGCTTAATTGTTTTCCTTCTCTAAAAAGCAGACTTCATTCACTTTCCTGCTCAGAAAATTTCAATCACAAGTTCAAACTAATGAGAAACTAAAATGTCTTTTAATCATCTTAGGCATTGTACCAAATAACTTTTCATTTTTTGGATGTGTTCCAAATTTAATGAATATCACTTGTAGATAAAAGCTGTACAAACTTTAAAATGGACAAACAGGAAAAAACTATATTCCTCTCCTTCAAAAGAAAAGATTTGTTTGTTTTGTTTTAACGCCCGAGCAGCAATATTTCAGCTATATTCAGGCGACAAAGAAAAGATATTGTTACCTCCACACCAGCATAATGATACCCTTTACTTCTACAGTGCTTAGTACATGTCTCTATGGTCATTCTATTATTAATGATATGATTGTATGGCATTGCATGATGTCTGTTATCTTTGAAACATCCAACATATCCTGTAATTGAAAAAATAGTTTCATGTAAAATATGTAACCCACGTATACAAAAACCATAACTAGAGGCTCAAGAGAGCCTGAATCACTCACCTGGTTAACCATTTGCTTATTTGAAAAACTTGAGGAATGAGACAGGCTAAGTTAAAATCAACTAAAATTATTCATAGCATTTTCATGACCTGAACCAGAATTTTGCCAAAGGCAACAATTTTTCAATTTTTTTTCAAAAACCTGTCTTATGACCCCTAAGTTCCATTTTTAGTATAGGCAGCCATATCTATTCACGGATTCAAAATCACAACAGTCATTTTCAGAACAATACACTAAAGAACTAGTATGCTTACTTTCATTCAATAATCTTGAATGGTTTTAGAGAAGATTTTCAAAGCTGTACATGTGAAAAATGCAAAACAAACTATTTCAGGGCCGTAACTCCTACATCAGTTGACCAACCGTTTTGAAAATTACAGCATAGGTCCGTCTCAAGATGCTGAACAATATTACCCTCCGCAAGAAATTTGCTAAAGGCAATGCTTTTTGAGTTATTTGCAAAACACTGCCATTAGACCCCTATGTTCTATTTTTAGTAATGGTGGCCACGTTTTCTCATGAATCAACAATCCCAACAGTCATTTTGTAGTGGATACCCTAAGGAACATAAATGCCAACTTTCATTGAATTCTGTGCAATGGATTTTGAAAAGAAGATTTTCAAACTTGCACATGCGAAAAATGCAAAAAGCCTGTTTCAGGGCCGTAACTCCTACATCAGTTGACCAATCATTTTGAAAATTTTGGCATAGGTCCGTCTCATGATGCTGAACAATATAATCCATGCCAGAAATTTGCTAAAGGCAACAGTTTTTGAGTTATTTGCAAAAAAACTGCAATCTGACCCCTATGTTCTATTTTAGTAACAGCGGCCATGTTTGTTTTTTCATGGATCAAAATTCCCAACAGTCATTTTGTGCAGAACACCCAAGGGAACAATCATCCCAAGTTCAAAACCTGTCAGTTCAGTAGTTTCAGAGATTTTTTTAAATTTGTCCACGACGACAACAACGAGGACGATGGACACTAAGTGATGGCATAAGCTCACTTGGCCTTCGGCCAGGTGAGATAAAAAGGCACAATTCCCATTAATCCAAATATTCTCTGACAATGAATCACTTTAATATAGTCATACAACAATTCAAAATATTATATATACTGTTATTATAGATTGATTTCCATGAATTTTTACAGCCCTGAATATTGACCACTTTTCAATATGTAATTGTTCCACATATTTCAACTTGTACTAAAAAACTGTTTACAAAAAAATCAACGTTCCCCTTGATACTATATAGTTACAAAACATTACCTTTTGGCTTTATGGAGGGTTTCACTACTTTTTGTTTTCCTACAAGCAAATATTTCACACACTGTGTTAAAACATACAGATTTCAACTGAAGAATTTACTTTCATATATACATTGTACTTCATGCATACAGTTCATGTATTCAATATTTAGATATTTCTTTGGTATCCCTCTTCAAATCTTAAATACTTCCATTTTTCTAGGTTTTCTACAATATGTGTATGCTTCCTTTCAAGTAGGTGTGTATCATACATTTCTTCTGTATGTGAAGGCATTATGTACCGTGCATTGTTTGTGGTCATCTTATAGGTTTTCATAAATATTTTTGATATACTATTTCCATTGTTTTTGTCTATTTTCAAATAAGGATTTTAAATATTCCAATTCAATATGTTTATTCTATAATTTTGGAGTAATTTGTAGAATTGGTCTTTGTATGTTATCTTCCCTCATTTGACATGAGGATCACCTTTATCAATAATAAGAATCATTTCCACATTAAAAATTTTCACAGAGTTGTGTGTCTAGGTACCAAACCTGATTTGTATACAGAAAGCTTCCAACCCCCACCACACATCTGCTTCTTATTGCCGCCACACGGTGCATTACAGTATTTTTCTTTTGTTGAACCATACTTGTTGTATTTATTCCCACAAAAGCAGTGTTTATAGGACTGAAAGTATATGCAATTTATTCTTTAACTTTTTAGGCTTGAAGACAGCAATAAAATTATTACACATCAATTCAATATTCAAGTTAGACTTAAAAATCAATACTGAATTAAAGATGCTTTGAAGGTGCTGCTTTATATGACGACAAAAGTCAAACCCTGAAAAGTTGGGTGCTTACTTATTAAACAATCAGAACAGGACAAAATGACAACTTGATTCTTTAATCAGAAAGGTCTGAGTGAAACAACAGTACTCAAAAAAAATATATTATCAGCTTAATTGTTTTCCTTCTCTAAAAAGCAGACTTCATTCACTTTCCTGCTCAGAAAATTTCAATCACAAGTTCAAACTAATGAGAAACTAAAATGTCTTTTAATCATCTTAGGCATTGTACCAAATAACTTTTCATTTTTTGGATGTGTTCCAAATTTAATGAATATCACTTGTAGATAAAAGCTGTACAAACTTTAAAATGGACAAACAGGAAAAAACTATATTCCTCTCCTTCAAAAGAAAAGATTTGTTTGTTTTGTTTTAACGCCCGAGCAGCAATATTTCAGCTATATTCAGGCGACAAAGAAAAGATATTGTTACCTCCACACCAGCATAATGATACCCTTTACTTCTACAGTGCTTAGTACATGTCTCTATGGTCATTCTATTATTAATGATATGATTGTATGGCATTGCATGATGTCTGTTATCTTTGAAACATCCAACATATCCTGTAATTGAAAAAGAAGTTTCATGTAAAATATGTAACCCACGTATACAAAAACCATAACTAGAGGCTCAAGAGAGCCTGAATCACTCACCTGGTTAACCATTTGCTTATTTGAAAAACTTGAGGAATGAGACAGGCTAAGTTAAAATCAACTAAAATTATTCATAGCATTTTCATGACCTGAACCAGAATTTTGCCAAAGGCAACAATTTTTCAATTTTTTTTCAAAAACCTGTCTTACGACCCCTAAGTTCCATTTTTAGTATAGGCAGCCATATCTATTCACGGATTCAAAATCACAACAGTCATTTTCAGAACAATACACTAAAGAACTAGTATGCTTACTTTCATTCAATAATCTTGAATGGTTTTAGAGAAGAAGATTTTCAAAGCTGTACATGTGAAAAATGCAAAACAAACTATTTCAGGGCCGTAACTCCTACATCAGTTGACCAACCGTTTTGAAAATTACAGCATAGGTCCGTCTCAAGATGCAGAACAATATTACCCTCCGCAAGAAATTTGCTAAAGGCAATGCTTTTTGAGTTATTTGCAAAACACTGCCATTAGACCCCTATGTTCTATTTTTAGTAATGGTGGCCACGTTTTCTCATGAATCAACAATCCCAACAGTCATTTTGTAGTGGATACCCTAAGGAACATAAATGCCAACTTTCATTGAATTCTGTGCAATGGATTTTGAAAAGAAGATTTTCAAACTTGCACATGCGAAAAATGCAAAAAGCCTGTTTCAGGGCCGTAACTCCTACATCAGTTGACCAATCATTTTGAAAATTTTGGCATAGGTCCGTCTCATGATGCTGAACAATATAATCCATGCCAGAAATTTGCTAAAGGCAACAGTTTTTGAGTTATTTGCAAAAAAACTGCAATCTGACCCCTATGTTCTATTTTAGTAACAGCGGCCATGTTTGTTTTTTCATGGATCAAAATTCCCAACAGTCATTTTGTGCAGAACACCCAAGGGAACAATCATCCCAAGTTCAAAACCTGTCAGTTCAGTAGTTTCAGAGATTTTTTTAAATTTGTCCACGACGACAACAACGAGGACGATGGACACTAAGTGATGGCATAAGCTCACTTGGCCTTCGGCCAGGTGAGATAAAAAGGCACAATTCCCATTAATCCAAATATTCTCTGACAATGAATCACTTTAATATAGTCATACAACAATTCAAAATATTATATATACTGTTATTATAGATTGATTTCCATGAATTTTTACAGCCCTGAATATTGACCACTTTTCAATATGTAATTGTTCCACATATTTCAACTTGTACTAAAAAACTGTTTACAAAAAAATCAACGTTCCCCTTGATACTATATAGTTACAAAACATTACCTTTTGGCTTTATGGAGGGTTTCACTACTTTTTGTTTTCCTACAAGCAAATATTTCACACACTGTGTTAAAACATACAGATTTCAACTGAAGAATTTACTTTCATATATACATTGTACTTCATGCATACAGTTCATGTATTCAATATTTAGATATTTCTTTGGTATCCCTCTTCAAATCTTAAATACTTCCATTTTTCTAGGTTTTCTACAATATGTGTATGCTTCCTTTCAAGTAGGTGTGTATCATACATTTCTTCTGTATGTGAAGGCATTATGTACCGTGCATTGTTTGTGGTCATCTTATAGGTTTTCATAAATATTTTTGATATACTATTTCCATTGTTTTTGTCTATTTTCAAATAAGGATTTTAAATATTCCAATTCAATATGTTTATTCTATAATTTTGGAGTAATTTGTAGAATTGGTCTTTGTATGTTATCTTCCCTCATTTGACATGAGGATCACCTTTATCAATAATAAGAATCATTTCCACATTAAAAATTTTCACAGAGTTGTGTGTCTAGGTACCAAACCTGATTTGTATACAGAAAGCTTCCAACCCCCACCACACATCTGCTTCTTATTGCCGCCACACGGTGCATTACAGTATTTTTCTTTTGTTGAACCATACTTGTTGTATTTATTCCCACAAAAGCAGTGTTTATAGGACTGAAAGTATATGCAATTTATTCTTTAACTTTTTAGGCTTGAAGACAGCAATAAAATTATTACACATCAATTCAATATTCAAGTTAGACTTAAAAATCAATACTGAATTAAAGATGCTTTGAAGGTGCTGCTTTATATGACGACAAAAGTCAAACCCTGAAAAGTTGGGTGCTTACTTATTAAACAATCAGAACAGGACAAAATGACAACTTGATTCTTTAATCAGAAAGGTCTGAGTGAAACAACAGTACTCACAAAAAAAAAAATTATCAGCTTAATTGTTTTCCTTCTCTAAAAAGCAGACTTCATTCACTTTCCTGCTCAGAAAATTTCAATCACAAGTTCAAACTAATGAGAAACTAAAATGTCTTTTAATCATCTTAGGCATTGTACCAAATAACTTTTCATTTTTTGGATGTGTTCCAAATTTAATGAATATCACTTGTAGATAAAAGCTGTACAAACTTTAAAATGGACAAACAGGAAAAAACTATATTCCTCTCCTTCAAAAGAAAAGATTTGTTTGCTTTGTTTGTTGGGGTTTAACGCCCGAGCAGCAATATTTCAGCTATATTCAGGCGACAAAGAAAAGATATTGTTACCTCCACACCAGCATAATGATACCCTTTACTTCTACAGTGCTTAGTACATGTCTCTATGGTCATTCTATTATTAATGATATGATTGTATGGCATTGCATGATGTCTGTTATCTTTGAAACATCCAACATATCCTGTAATTGAAAAAGAAGTTTCATGTAAAATATGTAACCCACGTATACAAAAACCATAACTAGAGGCTCAAGAGAGCCTGAATCACTCACCTGGTTAACCATTTGCTTATTTGAAAAACTTGAGGAATGAGACAGGCTAAGTTAAAATCAACTAAAATTATTCATAGCATTTTCATGACCTGAACCAGAATTTTGCCAAAGGCAACAATTTTTCAATTTTTTTTCAAAAACCTGTCTTACGACCCCTAAGTTCCATTTTTAGTATAGGCAGCCATATCTATTCACGGATTCAAAATCACAACAGTCATTTTCAGAACAATACACTAAAGAACTAGTATGCTTACTTTCATTCAATAATCTTGAATGGTTTTAGAGAAGAAGATTTTCAAAGCTGTACATGTGAAAAATGCAAAACAAACTATTTCAGGGCCGTAACTCCTACATCAGTTGACCAACCGTTTTGAAAATTACAGCATAGGTCCGTCTCAAGATGCAGAACAATATTACCCTCCGCAAGAAATTTGCTAAAGGCAATGCTTTTTGAGTTATTTGCAAAACACTGCCATTAGACCCCTATGTTCTATTTTTAGTAATGGTGGCCACGTTTTCTCATGAATCAACAATCCCAACAGTCATTTTGTAGTGGATACCCTAAGGAACATAAATGCCAACTTTCATTGAATTCTGTGCAATGGATTTTGAAAAGAAGATTTTCAAACTTGCACATGCGAAAAATGCAAAAAGCCTGTTTCAGGGCCGTAACTCCTACATCAGTTGACCAATCATTTTGAAAATTTTGGCATAGGTCCGTCTCATGATGCTGAACAATATAATCCATGCCAGAAATTTGCTAAAGGCAACAGTTTTTGAGTTATTTGCAAAAAAACTGCAATCTGACCCCCTATGTTCTATTTTAGTAACAGCGGCCATGTTTGTTTTTTCATGGATCAAAATTCCCAACAGTCATTTTGTGCAGAACACCCAAGGGAACAATCATCCCAAGTTCAAAACCTGTCAGTTCAGTAGTTTCAGAGATTTTTTTAAATTTGTCCACGACGACAACAACGACGAGGACGATGGACGCTAAGTGATGGCATAAGCTCACTTGGCCTTCGGCCAGGTGAGATAAAAAGGCACAATTCCCATTAATCCAAATATTCTCTGACAATGAATCACTTTAATATAGTCATACAACAATTCAAAATATTATATATACTGTTATTATAGATTGATTTCCATGAATTTTTACAGCCCTGAATATTGACCACTTTTCAATATGTAATTGTTCCACATATTTCAACTTGTACTAAAAAACTGTTTACAAAAAAATCAACGTTCCCCTTGATACTATATAGTTACAAAACATTACCTTTTGGCTTTATGGAGGGTTTCACTACTTTTTGTTTTCCTACAAGCAAATATTTCACACACTGTGTTAAAACATACAGATTTCAAATGAAGAATTTACTTTCATATATACATTGTACTTCATGCATACAGTTCATGTATTCAATATTTAGATATTTCTTTGGTATCCCTCTTCAAATCTTAAATACTTCCATTTTTCTAGGTTTTCTACAATATGTGTATGCTTCCTTTCAAGTAGGTGTGTATCATACATTTCTTCTGTATGTGAAGGCATTATGTACCGTGCATTGTTTGTGGTCATCTTATAGGTTTTCATAAATATTTTTGATATACTATTTCCATTGTTTTTGTCTATTTTCAAATAAGGATTTTAAATATTCCAATTCAATATGTTTATTCTATAATTTTGGAGTAATTTGTAGAATTGGTCTTTGTATGTTATCTTCCCTCATTTGACATGAGGATCACCTTTATCAATAATAAGAATCATTTCCACATTAAAAATTTTCACAGAGTTGTGTGTCTAGGTACCAAACCTGATTTGTATACAGAAAGCTTCCAACCCCCACCACACATCTGCTTCTTATTGCCGCCACACGGTGCATTACAGTATTTTTCTTTTGTTGAACCATACTTGTTGTATTTATTCCCACAAAAGCAGTGTTTATAGGACTGAAAGTATATGCAATTTATTCTTTAACTTTTTAGGCTTGAAGACAGCAATAAAATTATTACACATCAATTCAATATTCAAGTTAGACTTAAAAATCAATACTGAATTAAAGATGCTTTGAAGGTGCTGCTTTATATGACGACAAAAGTCAAACCCTGAAAAGTTGGGTGCTTACTTATTAAACAATCAGAACAGGACAAAATGACAACTTGATTCTTTAATCAGAAAGGTCTGAGTGAAACAACAGTACTCACAAAAAAAAAATTATCAGCTTAATTGTTTTCCTTCTCTAAAAAGCAGACTTCATTCACTTTCCTGCTCAGAAAATTTCAATCACAAGTTCAAACTAATGAGAAACTAAAATGTCTTTTAATCATCTTAGGCATTGTACCAAATAACTTTTCATTTTTTGGATGTGTTCCAAATTTAATGAATATCACTTGTAGATAAAAGCTGTACAAACTTTAAAATGGACAAACAGGAAAAAACTATATTCCTCTCCTTCAAAAGAAAAGATTTGTTTGCTTTGTTTGTTGGGGTTTAACGCCCGAGCAGCAATATTTCAGCTATATTCAGGCGACAAAGAAAAGATATTGTTACCTCCACACCAGCATAATGATACCCTTTACTTCTACAGTGCTTAGTACATGTCTCTATGGTCATTCTATTATTAATGATATGATTGTATGGCATTGCATGATGTCTGTTATCTTTGAAACATCCAACATATCCTGTAATTGAAAAAGAAGTTTCATGTAAAATATGTAACCCACGTATACAAAAACCATAACTAGAGGCTCAAGAGAGCCTGAATCACTCACCTGGTTAACCATCTGCTTATTTGAAAAACTTGAGGAATGAGACAGGCTAAGTTAAAATCAACTAAAATTATTCATAGCATTTTCATGACCTGAACCAGAATTTTGCCAAAGGCAACAATTTTTCAATTTTTTTTCAAAAACCTGTCTTATGACCCCTAAGTTCCATTTTTAGTATAGGCAGCCATATCTATTCACGGATTCAAAATCACAACAGTCATTTTCAGAACAATACACTAAAGAACTAGTATGCTTACTTTCATTCAATAATCTTGAATGGTTTTAGAGAAGAAGATTTTCAAAGCTGTACATGTGAAAAATGCAAAACAAACTATTTCAGGGCCGTAACTCCTACATCAGTTGACCAACCGTTTTGAAAATTACAGCATAGGTCCGTCTCAAGATGCTGAACAATATTACCCTCCGCAAGAAATTTGCTAAAGGCAATGCTTTTTGAGTTATTTGCAAAGCACTGCCATTAGACCCCTATGTTCTATTTTTAGTAATGGTGGCCACGTTTTCTCATGAATCAACAATCCCAACAGTCATTTTGTAGTGGATACCCTAAGGAACATAAATGCCAACTTTCATTGAATTCTGTGCAATGGATTTTGAAAAGAAGATTTTCAAACTTGCACATGCGAAAAATGCAAAAAGCCTGTTTCAGGGCCGTAACTCCTACATCAGTTGACCAATCATTTTGAAAATTTTGGCATAGGTCCGTCTCATGATGCTGAACAATATAATCCATGCCAGAAATTTGCTAAAGGCAACAGTTTTTGAGTTATTTGCAAAAAACTGCAATCTGACCCCTATGTTCTATTTTAGTAACAGCGGCCATGTTTGTTTTTTCATGGATCAAAATTCCCAACAGTCATTTTGTGCAGAACACCCAAGGGAACAATCATCCCAAGTTCAAAACCTGTCAGTTCAGTAGTTTCAGAGATTTTTTTAAATTTGTCCACGACGACAACAACGAGGACGATGGACGCTAAGTGATGGCATAAGCTCACTTGGCCTTCGGCCAGGTGAGATAAAAAGGCACAATTCCCATTAATCCAAATATTCTCTGACAATGAATCACTTTAATATAGTCATACAACAATTCAAAATATTATATATACTGTTATTATAGATTGATTTCCATGAATTTTTACAGCCCTGAATATTGACCACTTTTCAATATGTAATTGTTCCACATATTTCAACTTGTACTAAAAAACTGTTTACAAAAAAATCAACGTTCCCCTTGATACTATATAGTTACAAAACATTACCTTTTGGCTTTATGGAGGGTTTCACTACTTTTTGTTTTCCTACAAGCAAATATTTCACACACTGTGTTAAAACATACAGATTTCAACTGAAGAATTTACTTTCATATATACATTGTACTTCATGCATACAGTTCATGTATTCAATATTTAGATATTTCTTTGGTATCCCTCTTCAAATCTTAAATACTTCCATTTTTCTAGGTTTTCTACAATATGTGTATGCTTCCTTTCAAGTAGGTGTGTATCATACATTTCTTCTGTATGTGAAGGCATTATGTACCGTGCATTGTTTGTGGTCATCTTATAGGTTTTCATAAATATTTTTGATATACTATTTCCATTGTTTTTGTCTATTTTCAAATAAGGATTTTAAATATTCCAATTCAATATGTTTATTCTATAATTTTGGAGTAATTTGTAGAATTGGTCTTTGTATGTTATCTTCCCTCATTTGACATGAGGATCACCTTTATCAATAATAAGAATCATTTCCACATTAAAAATTTTCACAGAGTTGTGTGTCTAGGTACCAAACCTGATTTGTATACAGAAAGCTTCCAACCCCCACCACACATCTGCTTCTTATTGCCGCCACACGGTGCATTACAGTATTTTTCTTTTGTTGAACCATACTTGTTGTATTTATTCCCACAAAAGCAGTGTTTATAGGACTGAAAGTATATGCAATTTATTCTTTAACATTTTAGGCTTGAAGACAGCAATAAAATTATTACACATCAATTCAATATTCAAGTTAGACTTAAAAATCAATACTGAATTAAAGATGCTTTGAAGGTGCTGCTTTATATGACGACAAAAGTCAAACCCTGAAAAGTTGGGTGCTTACTTATTAAACAATCAGAACAGGACAAAATGACAACTTGATTCTTTAATCAGAAAGGTCTGAGTGAAACAACAGTACTCACAAAAAAAAATTATCAGCTTAATTGTTTTCCTTCTCTAAAAAGCAGACTTCATTCACTTTCCTGCTCAGAAAATTTCAATCACAAGTTCAAACTAATGAGAAACTAAAATGTCTTTTAATCATCTTAGGCATTGTACCAAATAACTTTTCATTTTTTGGATGTGTTCCAAATTTAATGAATATCACTTGTAGATAAAAGCTGTACAAACTTTAAAATGGACAAACAGGAAAAAACTATATTCCTCTCCTTCAAAAGAAAAGATCTGTTTGTTTTGTTTGTTGGGGTTTAACGCCCGAGCAGCAATATTTCAGCTATATTCAGGCGACAAAAGAAAAGATATTGTTACCTCCACACCAGCATAATGATACCCTTTACTTCTACAGTGCTTAGTACATGTCTCTATGGTCATTCTATTATTAATGATATGATTGTATGGCATTGCATGATGTCTGTTATCTTTGAAACATCCAACATATCCTGTAATTGAAAAAGAAGTTTCATGTAAAATATGTAACCCACGTATACAAAAACCATAACTAGAGGCTCAAGAGAGCCTGAATCACTCACCTGGTTAACCATCTGCTTATTTGAAAAACTTGAGGAATGAGACAGGCTAAGTTAAAATCAACTAAAATTATTCATAGCATTTTCATGACCTGAACCAGAATTTTGCCAAAGGCAACAATTTTTCAATTTTTTTTCAAAAACCTGTCTTATGACCCCTAAGTTCCATTTTTAGTATAGGCAGCCATATCTATTCACGGATTCAAAATCACAACAGTCATTTTCAGAACAATACACTAAAGAACTAGTATGCTTACTTTCATTCAATAATCTTGAATGGTTTTAGAGAAGAAGATTTTCAAAGCTGTACATGTGAAAAATGCAAACCAAACTATTTCAGGGCCGTAACTCCTACATCAGTTGACCAACCGTTTTGAAAATTACAGCATAGGTCCGTCTCAAGATGCTGAACAATATTACCCTCCGCAAGAAATTTGCTAAAGGCAATGCTTTTTGAGTTATTTGCAAAACACTGCCATTAGACCCCTATGTTCTATTTTTAGTAATGGTGGCCACGTTTTCTCATGAATCAACAATCCCAACAGTCATTTTGTAGTGGATACCCTAAGGAACATAAATGCCAACTTTCATTGAATTCTGTGCAATGGATTTTGAAAAGAAGATTTTCAAACTTGCACATGCGAAAAATGCAAAAAGCCTGTTTCAGGGCCGTAACTCCTACATCAGTTGACCAATCATTTTGAAAATTTTGGCATAGGTCCGTCTCATGATGCTGAACAATATAATCCATGCCAGAAATTTGCTAAAGGCAACAGTTTTTGAGTTATTTGCAAAAAACTGCAATCTGACCCCTATGTTCTATTTTAGTAACAGCGGCCATGTTTGTTTTTTCATGGATCAAAATTCCCAACAGTCATTTTGTGCAGAACACCCAAGGGAACAATCATCCCAAGTTCAAAACCTGTCAGTTCAGTAGTTTCAGAGATTTTTTTAAATTTGTCCACGACGACAACAACGAGGACGATGGACGCTAAGTGATGGCATAAGCTCACTTGGCCTTCGGCCAGGTGAGATAAAAAGGCACAATTCCCATTAATCCAAATATTCTCTGACAATGAATCACTTTAATATAGTCATACAACAATTCAAAATATTATATATACTGTTATTATAGATTGATTTCCATGAATTTTTACAGCCCTGAATATTGACCACTTTTCAATATGTAATTGTTCCACATATTTCAACTTGTACTAAAAAACTGTTTACAAAAAAATCAACGTTCCCCTTGATACTATATAGTTACAAAACATTACCTTTTGGCTTTATGGAGGGTTTCACTACTTTTTGTTTTCCTACAAGCAAATATTTCACACACTGTGTTAAAACATACAGATTTCAACTGAAGAATTTACTTTCATATATACATTGTACTTCATGCATACAGTTCATGTATTCAATATTTAGATATTTCTTTGGTATCCCTCTTCAAATCTTAAATACTTCCATTTTTCTAGGTTTTCTACAATATGTGTATGCTTCCTTTCAAGTAGGTGTGTATCATACATTTCTTCTGTATGTGAAGGCATTATGTACCGTGCATTGTTTGTGGTCATCTTATAGGTTTTCATAAATATTTTTGATATACTATTTCCATTGTTTTTGTCTATTTTCAAATAAGGATTTTAAATATTCCAATTCAATATGTTTATTCTATAATTTTGGAGTAATTTGTAGAATTGGTCTTTGTATGTTATCTTCCCTCATTTGACATGAGGATCACCTTTATCAATAATAAGAATCATTTCCACATTAAAAATTTTCACAGAGTTGTGTGTCTAGGTACCAAACCTGATTTGTATACAGAAAGCTTCCAACCCCCACCACACATCTGCTTCTTATTGCCGCCACACGGTGCATTACAGTATTTTTCTTTTGTTGAACCATACTTGTTGTATTTATTCCCACAAAAGCAGTGTTTATAGGACTGAAAGTATATGCAATTTATTCTTTAACATTTTAGGCTTGAAGACAGCAATAAAATTATTACACATCAATTCAATATTCAATTTAGACTTAAAAATCAATACTGAATTAAAGATGCTTTGAAGGTGCTGCTTTATATGACGACAAAAGTCAAACCCTGAAAAGTTGGGTGCTTACTTATTAAACAATCAGAACAGGACAAAATGACAACTTGATTCTTTAATCAGAAAGGTCTGAGTGAAACAACAGTACTCACAAAAAAAAATTATCAGCTTAATTGTTTTCCTTCTCTAAAAAGCAGACTTCATTCACTTTCCTGCTCAGAAAATTTCAATCACAAGTTCAAACTAATGAGAAACTAAAATGTCTTTTAATCATCTTAGGCATTGTACCAAATAACTTTTCATTTTTTGGATGTGTTCCAAATTTAATGAATATCACTTGTAGATAAAAGCTGTACAAACTTTAAAATGGACAAACAGGAAAAAACTATATTCCTCTCCTTCAAAAGAAAAGATTTGTTTGTTTTGTTTGTTGGGGTTTAATGCCCGAGCAGCAATATTTCAGCTATATTCAGGCGACAAAAGAAAAGATATTGTTACCTCCACACCAGCATAATGATACCCTTTACTTCTACAGTGCTTAGTACATGTCTCTATGGTCATTCTATTATTAATGATATGATTGTATGGCATTGCATGATGTCTGTTATCTTTGAAACATCCAACATATCCTGTAATTGAAAAAGAAGTTTCATGTAAAATATGTAACCCACGTATACAAAAACCATAACTAGAGGCTCAAGAGAGCCTGAATCACTCACCTGGTTAACCATCTGCTTATTTGAAAAACTTGAGGAATGAGACAGGCTAAGTTAAAATCAACTAAAATTATTCATAGCATTTTCATGACCTGAACCAGAATTTTGCCAAAGGCAACAATTTTTCAATTTTTTTTCAAAAACCTGTCTTATGACCCCTAAGTTCCATTTTTAGTATAGGCAGCCATATCTATTCACGGATTCAAAATCACAACAGTCATTTTCAGAACAATACACTAAAGAACTAGTATGCTTACTTTCATTCAATAATCTTGAATGGTTTTAGAGAAGAAGATTTTCAAAGCTGTACATGTGAAAAATGCAAAACAAACTATTTCAGGGCCGTAACTCCTACATCAGTTGACCAACCGTTTTGAAAATTACAGCATAGGTCCGTCTCAAGATGCTGAACAATATTACCCTCCGCAAGAAATTTGCTAAAGGCAATGCTTTTTGAGTTATTTGCAAAACACTGCCATTAGACCCCTATGTTCTATTTTTAGTAATGGTGGCCACGTTTTCTCATGAATCAACAATCCCAACAGTCATTTTGTAGTGGATACCCTAAGGAACATAAATGCCAACTTTCATTGAATTCTGTGCAATGGATTTTGAAAAGAAGATTTTCAAACTTGCACATGCGAAAAATGCAAAAAGCCTGTTTCAGGGCCGTAACTCCTACATCAGTTGACCAATCATTTTGAAAATTTTGGCATAGGTCCGTCTCATGATGCTGAACAATATAATCCATGCCAGAAATTTGCTAAAGGCAACAGTTTTTGAGTTATTTGCAAAAAACTGCAATCTGACCCCTATGTTCTATTTTAGTAACAGCGGCCATGTTTGTTTTTTCATGGATCAAAATTCCCAACAGTCATTTTGTGCAGAACACCCAAGGGAACAATCATCCCAAGTTCAAAACCTGTCAGTTCAGTAGTTTCAGAGATTTTTTTTAATTTGTCCACGACGACAACAACGACGAGGACGATGGACGCTAAGTGATGGCATACGCTCACTTGGCCTTCGGCCAGGTGAGATAAAAAGGCACAATTCCCATTAATCCAAATATTCTCTGACAATGAATCACTTTAATATAGTCATACAACAATTCAAAATATTATATATACTGTTATTATAGATTGATTTCCATGAATTTTTACAGCCCTGAATATTGACCACTTTTCAATATGTAATTGTTCCACATATTTCAACTTGTACTAAAAAACTGTTTACAAAAAAATCAACGTTCCCCTTGATACTATATAGTTACAAAACATTACCTTTTGGCTTTATGGAGGGTTTCACTACTTTTTGTTTTCCTACAAGCAAATATTTCACACACTGTGTTAAAACATACAGATTTCAACTGAAGAATTTACTTTCATATATACATTGTACTTCATGCATACAGTTCATGTATTCAATATTTAGATATTTCTTTGGTATCCCTCTTCAAATCTTAAATACTTCCATTTTTCTAGGTTTTCTACAATATGTGTATGCTTCCTTTCAAGTAGGTGTGTATCATACATTTCTTCTGTATGTGAAGGCATTATGTACCGTGCATTGTTTGTGGTCATCTTATAGGTTTTCATAAATATTTTTGATATACTATTTCCATTGTTTTTGTCTATTTTCAAATAAGGATTTTAAATATTCCAATTCAATATGTTTATTCTATAATTTTGGAGTAATTTGTAGAATTGGTCTTTGTATGTTATCTTCCCTCATTTGACATGAGGATCACCTTTATCAATAATAAGAATCATTTCCACATTAAAAATTTTCACAGAGTTGTGTGTCTAGGTACCAAACCTGATTTGTATACAGAAAGCTTCCAACCCCCACCACACATCTGCTTCTTATTGCCGCCACACGGTGCATTACAGTATTTTTCTTTTGTTGAACCATACTTGTTGTATTTATTCCCACAAAAGCAGTGTTTATAGGACTGAAAGTATATGCAATTTATTCTTTAACTTTTTAGGCTTGAAGACAGCAATAAAATTATTACACATCAATTCAATATTCAAGTTAGACTTAAAAATCAATACTGAATTAAAGATGCTTTGAAGGTGCTGCTTTATATGACGACAAAAGTCAAACCCTGAAAAGTTGGGTGCTTACTTATTAAACAATCAGAACAGGACAAAATGACAACTTGATTCTTTAATCAGAAGGGTCTGAGTGAAACAACACTACTCACAAAAAAAAAATTATCAGCTTAATTGTTTTCCTTCTCTAAAAAGCAGACTTCATTCACTTTCCTGCTCAGAAAATTTCAATCACAAGTTCAAACTAATGAGAAACTAAAATGTCTTTTAATCATCTTAGGCATTGTACCAAATAACTTTTCATTTTTTGGATGTGTTCCAAATTTAATGAATATCACTTGTAGATAAAAGCTGTACAAACTTTAAAATGGACAAACAGGAAAAAACTATATTCCTCTCCTTCAAAAGAAAAGATCTGTTTGTTTTGTTTGTTGGGGTTTAACGCCCGAGCAGCAATATTTCAGCTATATTCAGGCGACAAAAGAAAAGATATTGTTACCTCCACACCAGCATAATGATACCCTTTACTTTTACAGTGCTTAGTACATGTCTCTATGGTCATTCTATTATTAATGATATGATTGTATGGCATTGCATGATGTCTGTTATCTTTGAAACATCCAACATATCCTGTAATTGAAAAAGAAGTTTCATGTAAAATATGTAACCCACGTATACAAAAACCATAACTAGAGGCTCAAGAGAGCCTGAATCACTCACCTGGTTAACCATCTGCTTATTTGAAAAACTTGAGGAATGAGACAGGCTAAGTTAAAATCAACTAAAATTATTCATAGCATTTTCATGACCTGAACCAGAATTTTGCCAAAGGCAACAATTTTTCAATTTTTTTTCAAAAACCTGTCTTATGACCCCTAAGTTCCATTTTTAGTATAGGCAGCCATATCTATTCACGGATTCAAAATCACAACAGTCATTTTCAGAACAATACACTAAAGAACTAGTATGCTTACTTTCATTCAATAATCTTGAATGGTTTTAGAGAAGAAGATTTTCAAAGCTGTACATGTGAAAAATGCAAACCAAACTATTTCAGGGCCGTAACTCCTACATCAGTTGACCAACCGTTTTGAAAATTACAGCATAGGTCCGTCTCAAGATGCTGAACAATATTACCCTCCGCAAGAAATTTGCTAAAGGCAATGCTTTTTGAGTTATTTGCAAAACACTGCCATTAGACCCCTATGTTCTATTTTTAGTAATGGTGGCCACGTTTTCTCATGAATCAACAATCCCAACAGTCATTTTGTAGTGGATACCCTAAGGAACATAAATGCCAACTTTCATTGAATTCTGTGCAATGGATTTTGAAAAGAAGATTTTCAAACTTGCACATGCGAAAAATGCAAAAAGCCTGTTTCAGGGCCGTAACTCCTACATCAGTTGACCAATCATTTTGAAAATTTTGGCATAGGTCCGTCTCATGATGCTGAACAATATAATCCATGCCAGAAATTTGCTAAAGGCAACAGTTTTTGAGTTATTTGCAAAAAAACTGCAATCTGACCCCCTATGTTCTATTTTAGTAACAGCGGCCATGTTTGTTTTTTCATGGATCAAAATTCCCAACAGTCATTTTGTGCAGAACACCCAAGGGAACAATCATCCCAAGTTCAAAACCTGTCAGTTCAGTAGTTTCAGAGATTTTTTTTAATTTGTCCACGACGACAACAACGACGAGGACGATGGACGCTAAGTGATGGCATACGCTCACTTGGCCTTCGGCCAGGTGAGATAAAAAGGCACAATTCCCATTAATCCAAATATTCTCTGACAATGAATCACTTTAATATAGTCATACAACAATTCAAAATATTATATATACTGTTATTATAGATTGATTTCCATGAATTTTTACAGCCCTGAATATTGACCACTTTTCAATATGTAATTGTTCCACATATTTCAACTTGTACTAAAAAACTGTTTACAAAAAAATCAACGTTCCCCTTGATACTATATAGTTACAAAACATTACCTTTTGGCTTTATGGAGGGTTTCACTACTTTTTGTTTTCCTACAAGCAAATATTTCACACACTGTGTTAAAACATACAGATTTCAACTGAAGAATTTACTTTCATATATACATTGTACTTCATGCATACAGTTCATGTATTCAATATTTAGATATTTCTTTGGTATCCCTCTTCAAATCTTAAATACTTCCATTTTTCTAGGTTTTCTACAATATGTGTATGCTTCCTTTCAAGTAGGTGTGTATCATACATTTCTTCTGTATGTGAAGGCATTATGTACCGTGCATTGTTTGTGGTCATCTTATAGGTTTTCATAAATATTTTTGATATACTATTTCCATTGTTTTTGTCTATTTTCAAATAAGGATTTTAAATATTCCAATTCAATATGTTTATTCTATAATTTTGGAGTAATTTGTAGAATTGGTCTTTGTATGTTATCTTCCCTCATTTGACATGAGGATCACCTTTATCAATAATAAGAATCATTTCCACATTAAAAATTTTCACAGAGTTGTGTGTCTAGGTACCAAACCTGATTTGTATACAGAAAGCTTCCAACCCCCACCACACATCTGCTTCTTATTGCCGCCACACGGTGCATTACAGTATTTTTCTTTTGTTGAACCATACTTGTTGTATTTATTCCCACAAAAGCAGTGTTTATAGGACTGAAAGTATATGCAATTTATTCTTTAACTTTTTAGGCTTGAAGACAGCAATAAAATTATTACACATCAATTCAATATTCAAGTTAGACTTAAAAATCAATACTGAATTAAAGATGCTTTGAAGGTGCTGCTTTATATGACGACAAAAGTCAAACCCTGAAAAGTTGGGTGCTTACTTATTAAACAATCAGAACAGGACAAAATGACAACTTGATTCTTTAATCAGAAAGGTCTGAGTGAAACAACAGTACTCACAAAAAAAAAATTATCAGCTTAATTGTTTTCCTTCTCTAAAAAGCAGACTTCATTCACTTTCCTGCTCAGAAAATTTCAATCACAAGTTCAAACTAATGAGAAACTAAAATGTCTTTTAATCATCTTAGGCATTGTACCAAATAACTTTTCATTTTTTGGATGTGTTCCAAATTTAATGAATATCACTTGTAGATAAAAGCTGTACAAACTTTAAAATGGACAAACAGGAAAAAACTATATTCCTCTCCTTCAAAAGAAAAGATTTGTTTGTTTTGTTTGTTGGGGTTTAATGCCCGAGCAGCAATATTTCAGCTATATTCAGGCGACAAAGAAAAGATATTGTTACCTCCACACCAGCATAATGATACCCTTTACTTCTACAGTGCTTAGTACATGTCTCTATGGTCATTCTATTATTAATGATATGATTGTATGGCATTGCATGATGTCTGTTATCTTTGAAACATCCAACATATCCTGTAATTGAAAAAGAAGTTTCATGTAAAATATGTAACCCACGTATACAAAAACCATAACTAGAGGCTCAAGAGAGCCTGAATCACTCACCTGGTTAACCATTTGCTTATTTGAAAAACTTGAGGAATGAGACAGGCTAAGTTAAAATCAACTAAAATTATTCATAGCATTTTCATGACCTGAACCAGAATTTTGCCAAAGGCAACAATTTTTCAATTTTTTTTCAAAAACCTGTCTTATGACCCCTAAGTTCCATTTTTAGTATAGGCAGCCATATCTATTCACGGATTCAAAATCACAACAGTCATTTTCAGAACAATACACTAAAGAACTAGTATGCTTACTTTCATTCAATAATCTTGAATGGTTTTAGAGAAGAAGATTTTCAAAGCTGTACATGTGAAAAATGCAAAACAAACTATTTCAGGGCCGTAACTCCTACATCAGTTGACCAACCGTTTTGAAAATTACAGCATAGGTCCGTCTCAAGATGCTGAACAATATTACCCTCCGCAAGAAATTTGCTAAAGGCAATGCTTTTTGAGTTATTTGCAAAACACTGCCATTAGACCCCTATGTTCTATTTTTAGTAATGGTGGCCACGTTTTCTCATGAATCAACAATCCCAACAGTCATTTTGTAGTGGATACCCTAAGGAACATAAATGCCAACTTTCATTGAATTCTGTGCAATGGATTTTGAAAAGAAGATTTTCAAACTTGCACATGCGAAAAATGCAAAAAGCCTGTTTCAGGGCCGTAACTCCTACATCAGTTGACCAATCATTTTGAAAATTTTGGCATAGGTCCGTCTCATGATGCTGAACAATATAATCCATGCCAGAAATTTGCTAAAGGCAACAGTTTTTGAGTTATTTGCAAAAAACTGCAATCTGACCCCTATGTTCTATTTTAGTAACAGCGGCCATGTTTGTTTTTTCATGGATCAAAATTCCCAACAGTCATTTTGTGCAGAACACCCAAGGGAACAATCATCCCAAGTTCAAAACCTGTCAGTTCAGTAGTTTCAGAGATTTTTTTAAATTTGTCCACGACGACAACAACGAGGACGATGGACGCTAAGTGATGGCATAAGCTCACTTGGCCTTCGGCCAGGTGAGATAAAAAGGCACAATTCCCATTAATCCAAATATTCTCTGACAATGAATCACTTTAATATAGTCATACAACAATTCAAAATATTATATATACTGTTATTATAGATTGATTTCCATGAATTTTTACAGCCCTGAATATTGACCACTTTTCAATATGTAATTGTTCCACATATTTCAACTTGTACTAAAAAACTGTTTACAAAAAAAATCAACGTTCCCCTTGATACTATATAGTTACAAAACATTACCTTTTGGCTTTATGGAGGGTTTCACTACTTTTTGTTTTCCTACAAGCAAATATTTCACACACTGTGTTAAAACATACAGATTTCAACTGAAGAATTTACTTTCATATATACATTGTACTTCATGCATACAGTTCATGTATTCAATATTTAGATATTTCTTTGGTATCCCTCTTCAAATCTTAAATACTTCCATTTTTCTAGGTTTTCTACAATATGTGTATGCTTCCTTTCAAGTAGGTGTGTATCATACATTTCTTCTGTATGTGAAGGCATTATGTACCGTGCATTGTTTGTGGTCATCTTATAGGTTTTCATAAATATTTTTGATATACTATTTCCATTGTTTTTGTCTATTTTCAAATAAGGATTTTAAATATTCCAATTCAATATGTTTATTCTATAATTTTGGAGTAATTTGTAGAATTGGTCTTTGTATGTTATCTTCCCTCATTTGACATGAGGATCACCTTTATCAATAATAAGAATCATTTCCACATTAAAAATTTTCACAGAGTTGTGTGTCTAGGTACCAAACCTGATTTGTATACAGAAAGCTTCCAACCCCCACCACACATCTGCTTCTTATTGCCGCCACACGGTGCATTACAGTATTTTTCTTTTGTTGAACCATACTTGTTGTATTTATTCCCACAAAAGCATTGTTTATAGGACTGAAAGTATATGCAATTTATTCTTTAACATTTTAGGCTTGAAGACAGCAATAAAATTATTACACATCAATTCAATATTCAATTTAGACTTAAAAATCAATACTGAATTAAAGATGCTTTGAAGGTGCTGCTTTATATGACGACAAAAGTCAAACCCTGAAAAGTTGGGTGCTTACTTATTAAACAATCAGAACAGGACAAAATGACAACTTGATTCTTTAATCAGAAAGGTCTGAGTGAAACAACAGTACTCACAAAAAAAAATTATCAGCTTAATTGTTTTCCTTCTCTAAAAAGCAGACTTCATTCACTTTCCTGCTCAGAAAATTTCAATCACAAGTTCAAACTAATGAGAAACTAAAATGTCTTTTAATCATCTTAGGCATTGTACCAAATAACTTTTCATTTTTTGGATGTGTTCCAAATTTAATGAATATCACTTGTAGATAAAAGCTGTACAAACTTTAAAATGGACAAACAGGAAAAAACTATATTCCTCTCCTTCAAAAGAAAAGATTTGTTTGTTTTGTTTGTTGGGGTTTAATGCCCGAGCAGCAATATTTCAGCTATATTCAGGCGACAAAAGAAAAGATATTGTTACCTCCACACCAGCATAATGATACCCTTTACTTCTACAGTGCTTAGTACATGTCTCTATGGTCATTCTATTATTAATGATATGATTGTATGGCATTGCATGATGTCTGTTATCTTTGAAACATCCAACATATCCTGTAATTGAAAAAGAAGTTTCATGTAAAATATGTAACCCACGTATACAAAAACCATAACTAGAGGCTCAAGAGAGCCTGAATCACTCACCTGGTTAACCATCTGCTTATTTGAAAAACTTGAGGAATGAGACAGGCTAAGTTAAAATCAACTAAAATTATTCATAGCATTTTCATGACCTGAACCAGAATTTTGCCAAAGGCAACAATTTTTCAATTTTTTTTCAAAAACCTGTCTTATGACCCCTAAGTTCCATTTTTAGTATAGGCAGCCATATCTATTCACGGATTCAAAATCACAACAGTCATTTTCAGAACAATACACTAAAGAACTAGTATGCTTACTTTCATTCAATAATCTTGAATGGTTTTAGAGAAGAAGATTTTCAAAGCTGTACATGTGAAAAATGCAAAACAAACTATTTCAGGGCCGTAACTCCTACATCAGTTGACCAACCGTTTTGAAAATTACAGCATAGGTCCGTCTCAAGATGCTGAACAATATTACCCTCCGCAAGAAATTTGCTAAAGGCAATGCTTTTTGAGTTATTTGCAAAACACTGCCATTAGACCCCTATGTTCTATTTTTAGTAATGGTGGCCACGTTTTCTCATGAATCAACAATCCCAACAGTCATTTTGTAGTGGATACCCTAAGGAACATAAATGCCAACTTTCATTGAATTCTGTGCAATGGATTTTGAAAAGAAGATTTTCAAACTTGCACATGCGAAAAATGCAAAAAGCCTGTTTCAGGGCCGTAACTCCTACATCAGTTGACCAATCATTTTGAAAATTTTGGCATAGGTCCGTCTCATGATGCTGAACAATATAATCCATGCCAGAAATTTGCTAAAGGCAACAGTTTTTGAGTTATTTGCAAAAAACTGCAATCTGACCCCTATGTTCTATTTTAGTAACAGCGGCCATGTTTGTTTTTTCATGGATCAAAATTCCCAACAGTCATTTTGTGCAGAACACCCAAGGGAACAATCATCCCAAGTTCAAAACCTGTCAGTTCAGTAGTTTCAGAGATTTTTTTAAATTTGTCCACGACGACAACAACGAGGACGATGGACGCTAAGTGATGGCATAAGCTCACTTGGCCTTCGGCCAGGTGAGATAAAAAGGCACAATTCCCATTAATCCAAATATTCTCTGACAATGAATCACTTTAATATAGTCATACAACAATTCAAAATATTATATATACTGTTATTATAGATTGATTTCCATGAATTTTTACAGCCCTGAATATTGACCACTTTTCAATATGTAATTGTTCCACATATTTCAACTTGTACTAAAAAACTGTTTACAAAAAAATCAACGTTCCCCTTGATACTATATAGTTACAAAACATTACCTTTTGGCTTTATGGAGGGTTTCACTACTTTTTGTTTTCCTACAAGCAAATATTTCACACACTGTGTTAAAACATACAGATTTCAACTGAAGAATTTACTTTCATATATACATTGTACTTCATGCATACAGTTCATGTATTCAATATTTAGATATTTCTTTGGTATCCCTCTTCAAATCTTAAATACTTCCATTTTTCTAGGTTTTCTACAATATGTGTATGCTTCCTTTCAAGTAGGTGTGTATCATACATTTCTTCTGTATGTGAAGGCATTATGTACCGTGCATTGTTTGTGGTCATCTTATAGGTTTTCATAAATATTTTTGATATACTATTTCCATTGTTTTTGTCTATTTTCAAATAAGGATTTTAAATATTCCAATTCAATATGTTTATTCTATAATTTTGGAGTAATTTGTAGAATTGGTCTTTGTATGTTATCTTCCCTCATTTGACATGAGGATCACCTTTATCAATAATAAGAATCATTTCCACATTAAAAATTTTCACAGAGTTGTGTGTCTAGGTACCAAACCTGATTTGTATACAGAAAGCTTCCAACCCCCACCACACATCTGCTTCTTATTGCCGCCACACGGTGCATTACAGTATTTTTCTTTTGTTGAACCATACTTGTTGTATTTATTCCCACAAAAGCAGTGTTTATAGGACTGAAAGTATATGCAATTTATTCTTTAACTTTTTAGGCTTGAAGACAGCAATAAAATTATTACACATCAATTCAATATTCAAGTTAGACTTAAAAATCAATACTGAATTAAAGATGCTTTGAAGGTGCTGCTTTATATGACGACAAAAGTCAAACCCTGAAAAGTTGGGTGCTTACTTATTAAACAATCAGAACAGGACAAAATGACAACTTGATTCTTTAATCAGAAAGGTCTGAGTGAAACAACAGTACTCACAAAAAAAAATTATCAGCTTAATTGTTTTCCTTCTCTAAAAAGCAGACTTCATTCACTTTCCTGCTCAGAAAATTTCAATCACAAGTTCAAACTAATGAGAAACTAAAATGTCTTTTAATCATCTTAGGCATTGTACCAAATAACTTTTCATTTTTTGGATGTGTTCCAAATTTAATGAATATCACTTGTAGATAAAAGCTGTACAAACTTTAAAATGGACAAACAGGAAAAAACTATATTCCTCTCCTTCAAAAGAAAAGATCTGTTTGTTTTGTTTGTTGGGGTTTAACGCCCGAGCAGCAATATTTCAGCTATATTCAGGCGACAAAAGAAAAGATATTGTTACCTCCACACCAGCATAATGATACCCTTTACTTCTACAGTGCTTAGTACATGTCTCTATGGTCATTCTATTATTAATGATATGATTGTATGGCATTGCATGATGTCTGTTATCTTTGAAACATCCAACATATCCTGTAATTGAAAAAGAAGTTTCATGTAAAATATGTAACCCACGTATACAAAAACCATAACTAGAGGCTCAAGAGAGCCTGAATCACTCACCTGGTTAACCATCTGCTTATTTGAAAAACTTGAGGAATGAGACAGGCTAAGTTAAAATCAACTAAAATTATTCATAGCATTTTCATGACCTGAACCAGAATTTTGCCAAAGGCAACAATTTTTCAATTTTTTTTCAAAAACCTGTCTTATGACCCCTAAGTTCCATTTTTAGTATAGGCAGCCATATCTATTCACGGATTCAAAATCACAACAGTCATTTTCAGAACAATACACTAAAGAACTAGTATGCTTACTTTCATTCAATAATCTTGAATGGTTTTAGAGAAGAAGATTTTCAAAGCTGTACATGTGAAAAATGCAAACCAAACTATTTCAGGGCCGTAACTCCTACATCAGTTGACCAACCGTTTTGAAAATTACAGCATAGGTCCGTCTCAAGATGCTGAACAATATTACCCTCCGCAAGAAATTTGCTAAAGGCAATGCTTTTTGAGTTATTTGCAAAACACTGCCATTAGACCCCTATGTTCTATTTTTAGTAATGGTGGCCACGTTTTCTCATGAATCAACAATCCCAACAGTCATTTTGTAGTGGATACCCTAAGGAACATAAATGCCAACTTTCATTGAATTCTGTGCAATGGATTTTGAAAAGAAGATTTTCAAACTTGCACATGCGAAAAATGCAAAAAGCCTGTTTCAGGGCCGTAACTCCTACATCAGTTGACCAATCATTTTGAAAATTTTGGCATAGGTCCGTCTCATGATGCTGAACAATATAATCCATGCCAGAAATTTGCTAAAGGCAACAGTTTTTGAGTTATTTGCAAAAAACTGCAATCTGACCCCTATGTTCTATTTTAGTAACAGCGGCCATGTTTGTTTTTTCATGGATCAAAATTCCCAACAGTCATTTTGTGCAGAACACCCAAGGGAACAATCATCCCAAGTTCAAAACCTGTCAGTTCAGTAGTTTCAGAGATTTTTTTAAATTTGTCCACGACGACAACAACGAGGACGATGGACGCTAAGTGATGGCATAAGCTCACTTGGCCTTCGGCCAGGTGAGATAAAAAGGCACAATTCCCATTAATCCAAATATTCTCTGACAATGAATCACTTTAATATAGTCATACAACAATTCAAAATATTATATATACTGTTATTATAGATTGATTTCCATGAATTTTTACAGCCCTGAATATTGACCACTTTTCAATATGTAATTGTTCCACATATTTCAACTTGTACTAAAAAACTGTTTACAAAAAAATCAACGTTCCCCTTGATACTATATAGTTACAAAACATTACCTTTTGGCTTTATGGAGGGTTTCACTACTTTTTGTTTTCCTACAAGCAAATATTTCACACACTGTGTTAAAACATACAGATTTCAACTGAAGAATTTACTTTCATATATACATTGTACTTCATGCATACAGTTCATGTATTCAATATTTAGATATTTCTTTGGTATCCCTCTTCAAATCTTAAATACTTCCATTTTTCTAGGTTTTCTACAATATGTGTATGCTTCCTTTCAAGTAGGTGTGTATCATACATTTCTTCTGTATGTGAAGGCATTATGTACCGTGCATTGTTTGTGGTCATCTTATAGGTTTTCATAAATATTTTTGATATACTATTTCCATTGTTTTTGTCTATTTTCAAATAAGGATTTTAAATATTCCAATTCAATATGTTTATTCTATAATTTTGGAGTAATTTGTAGAATTGGTCTTTGTATGTTATCTTCCCTCATTTGACATGAGGATCACCTTTATCAATAATAAGAATCATTTCCACATTAAAAATTTTCACAGAGTTGTGTGTCTAGGTACCAAACCTGATTTGTATACAGAAAGCTTCCAACCCCCACCACACATCTGCTTCTTATTGCCGCCACACGGTGCATTACAGTATTTTTCTTTTGTTGAACCATACTTGTTGTATTTATTCCCACAAAAGCAGTGTTTATAGGACTGAAAGTATATGCAATTTATTCTTTAACATTTTAGGCTTGAAGACAGCAATAAAATTATTACACATCAATTCAATATTCAATTTAGACTTAAAAATCAATACTGAATTAAAGATGCTTTGAAGGTGCTGCTTTATATGACGACAAAAGTCAAACCCTGAAAAGTTGGGTGCTTACTTATTAAACAATCAGAACAGGACAAAATGACAACTTGATTCTTTAATCAGAAAGGTCTGAGTGAAACAACAGTACTCACAAAAAAAAAATTATCAGCTTAATTGTTTTCCTTCTCTAAAAAGCAGACTTCATTCACTTTCCTGCTCAGAAAATTTCAATCACAAGTTCAAACTAATGAGAAACTAAAATGTCTTTTAATCATCTTAGGCATTGTACCAAATAACTTTTCATTTTTTGGATGTGTTCCAAATTTAATGAATATCACTTGTAGATAAAAGCTGTACAAACTTTAAAATGGACAAACAGGAAAAAACTATATTCCTCTCCTTCAAAAGAAAAGATTTGTTTGTTTTGTTTGTTGGGGTTTAATGCCCGAGCAGCAATATTTCAGCTATATTCAGGCGACAAAAGAAAAGATATTGTTACCTCCACACCAGCATAATGATACCCTTTACTTCTACAGTGCTTAGTACATGTCTCTATGGTCATTCTATTATTAATGATATGATTGTATGGCATTGCATGATGTCTGTTATCTTTGAAA
Source organism: Perna viridis (assembly GCA_037379345.1). Taxonomy (NCBI): domain Eukaryota; kingdom Metazoa; phylum Mollusca; class Bivalvia; order Mytilida; family Mytilidae; genus Perna; species Perna viridis. The sequence goes on along the minus strand of CM074515.1, from coordinate 46,783,774 downwards.
CATCCAACATATCCTGTAATTGAAAAAGAAGTTTCATGTAAAATATGTAACCCACGTATACAAAAACCATAACTAGAGGCTCAAGAGAGCCTGAATCACTCACCTGGTTAACCATCTGCTTATTTGAAAAACTTGAGGAATGAGACAGGCTAAGTTAAAATCAACTAAAATTATTCATAGCATTTTCATGACCTGAACCAGAATTTTGCCAAAGGCAACAATTTTTCAATTTTTTTTCAAAAACCTGTCTTATGACCCCTAAGTTCCATTTTTAGTATAGGCAGCCATATCTATTCACGGATTCAAAATCACAACAGTCATTTTCAGAACAATACACTAAAGAACTAGTATGCTTACTTTCATTCAATAATCTTGAATGGTTTTAGAGAAGAAGATTTTCAAAGCTGTACATGTGAAAAATGCAAACCAAACTATTTCAGGGCCGTAACTCCTACATCAGTTGACCAACCGTTTTGAAAATTACAGCATAGGTCCGTCTCAAGATGCTGAACAATATTACCCTCCGCAAGAAATTTGCTAAAGGCAATGCTTTTTGAGTTATTTGCAAAACACTGCCATTAGACCCCTATGTTCTATTTTTAGTAATGGTGGCCACGTTTTCTCATGAATCAACAATCCCAACATTCATTTTGTAGTGGATACCCTAAGGAACATAAATGCCAACTTTCATTGAATTCTGTGCAATGGATTTTGAAAAGAAGATTTTCAAACTTGCACATGCGAAAAATGCAAAAAGCCTGTTTCAGGGCCGTAACTCCTACATCAGTTGACCAATCATTTTGAAAATTTTGGCATAGGTCCGTCTCATGATGCTGAACAATATAATCCATGCCAGAAATTTGCTAAAGGCAACAGTTTTTGAGTTATTTGCAAAAAACTGCAATCTGACCCCTATGTTCTATTTTAGTAACAGCGGCCATGTTTGTTTTTTCATGGATCAAAATTCCCAACAGTCATTTTGTGCAGAACACCCAAGGGAACAATCATCCCAAGTTCAAAACCTGTCAGTTCAGTAGTTTCAGAGATTTTTTTAAATTTGTCCACGACGACAACAACGAGGACGATGGACGCTAAGTGATGGCATAAGCTCACTTGGCCTTCGGCCAGGTGAGATAAAAAGGCACAATTCCCATTAATCCAAATATTCTCTGACAATGAATCACTTTAATATAGTCATACAACAATTCAAAATATTATATATACTGTTATTATAGATTGATTTCCATGAATTTTTACAGCCCTGAATATTGACCACTTTTCAATATGTAATTGTTCCACATATTTCAACTTGTACTAAAAAACTGTTTACAAAATAATCAACGTTCCCCTTGATACTATATAGTTACAAAACATTACCTTTTGGCTTTATGGAGGGTTTCACTACTTTTTGTTTTCCTACAAGCAAATATTTCACACACTGTGTTAAAACATACAGATTTCAACTGAAGAATTTACTTTCATATATACATTGTACTTCATGCATACAGTTCATGTATTCAATATTTAGATATTTCTTTGGTATCCCTCTTCAAATCTTAAATACTTCCATTTTCTAGGTTTTCTACAATATGTGTATGCTTCCTTTCAAGTAGGTGTGTATCATACATTTCTTCTGTATGTGAAGGCATTATGTACCGTGCATTGTTTGTGGTCATCTTATAGGTTTTCATAAATATTTTTGATATACTATTTCCATTGTTTTTGTCTATTTTCAAATAAGGATTTTAAATATTCCAATTCAATATGTTTATTCTATAATTTTGGAGTAATTTGTAGAATTGGTCTTTGTATGTTATCTTCCCTCATTTGACATGAGGATCACCTTTATCAATAATAAGAATCATTTCCACATTAAAAATTTTCACAGAGTTGTGTGTCTAGGTACCAAACCTGATTTGTATACAGAAAGCTTCCAACCCCCACCACACATCTGCTTCTTATTGCCGCCACACGGTGCATTACAGTATTTTTCTTTTGTTGAACCATACTTGTTGTATTTATTCCCACAAAAGCAGTGTTTATAGGACTGAAAGTATATGCAATTTATTCTTTAACATTTTAGGCTTGAAGACAGCAATAAAATTATTACACATCAATTCAATATTCAATTTAGACTTAAAAATCAATACTGAATTAAAGATGCTTTGAAGGTGCTGCTTTATATGACGACAAAAGTCAAACCCTGAAAAGTTGGGTGCTTACTTATTAAACAATCAGAACAGGACAAAATGACAACTTGATTCTTTAATCAGAAAGGTCTGAGTGAAACAACAGTACTCACAAAAAAAAAATTATCAGCTTAATTGTTTTCCTTCTCTAAAAAGCAGACTTCATTCACTTTCCTGCTCAGAAAATTTCAATCACAAGTTCAAACTAATGAGAAACTAAAATGTCTTTTAATCATCTTAGGCATTGTACCAAATAACTTTTCATTTTTTGGATGTGTTCCAAATTTAATGAATATCACTTGTAGATAAAAGCTGTACAAACTTTAAAATGGACAAACAGGAAAAAACTATATTCCTCTCCTTCAAAAGAAAAGATTTGTTTGTTTTGTTTGTTGGGGTTTAATGCCCGAGCAGCAATATTTCAGCTATATTCAGGCGACAAAAGAAAAGATATTGTTACCTCCACACCAGCATAATGATACCCTTTACTTCTACAGTGCTTAGTACATGTCTCTATGGTCATTCTATTATTAATGATATGATTGTATGGCATTGCATGATGTCTGTTATCTTTGAAACATCCAACATATCCTGTAATTGAAAAAGAAGTTTCATGTAAAATATGTAACCCACGTATACAAAAACCATAACTAGAGGCTCAAGAGAGCCTGAATCACTCACCTGGTTAACCATCTGCTTATTTGAAAAACTTGAGGAATGAGACAGGCTAAGTTAAAATCAACTAAAATTATTCATAGCATTTTCATGACCTGAACCAGAATTTTGCCAAAGGCAACAATTTTTCAATTTTTTTTCAAAAACCTGTCTTATGACCCCTAAGTTCCATTTTTAGTATAGGCAGCCATATCTATTCACGGATTCAAAATCACAACAGTCATTTTCAGAACAATACACTAAAGAACTAGTATGCTTACTTTCATTCAATAATCTTGAATGGTTTTAGAGAAGAAGATTTTCAAAGCTGTACATGTGAAAAATGCAAACCAAACTATTTCAGGGCCGTAACTCCTACATCAGTTGACCAACCGTTTTGAAAATTACAGCATAGGTCCGTCTCAAGATGCTGAACAATATTACCCTCCGCAAGAAATTTGCTAAAGGCAATGCTTTTTGAGTTATTTGCAAAACACTGCCATTAGACCCCTATGTTCTATTTTTAGTAATGGTGGCCACGTTTTCTCATGAATCAACAATCCCAACAGTCATTTTGTAGTGGATACCCTAAGGAACATAAATGCCAACTTTCATTGAATTCTGTGCAATGGATTTTGAAAAGAAGATTTTCAAACTTGCACATGCGAAAAATGCAAAAAGCCTGTTTCAGGGCCGTAACTCCTACATCAGTTGACCAATCATTTTGAAAATTTTGGCATAGGTCCGTCTCATGATGCTGAACAATATAATCCATGCCAGAAATTTGCTAAAGGCAACAGTTTTTGAGTTATTTGCAAAAAACTGCAATCTGACCCCTATGTTCTATTTTAGTAACAGCGGCCATGTTTGTTTTTTCATGGATCAAAATTCCCAACAGTCATTTTGTGCAGAACACCCAAGGGAACAATCATCCCAAGTTCAAAACCTGTCAGTTCAGTAGTTTCAGAGATTTTTTTAAATTTGTCCACGACGACAACAACGAGGACGATGGACGCTAAGTGATGGCATAAGCTCACTTGGCCTTCGGCCAGGTGAGATAAAAAGGCACAATTCCCATTAATCCAAATATTCTCTGACAATGAATCACTTTAATATAGTCATACAACAATTCAAAATATTATATATACTGTTATTATAGATTGATTTCCATGAATTTTTACAGCCCTGAATATTGACCACTTTTCAATATGTAATTGTTCCACATATTTCAACTTGTACTAAAAAACTGTTTACAAAATAATCAACGTTCCCCTTGATACTATATAGTTACAAAACATTACCTTTTGGCTTTATGGAGGGTTTCACTACTTTTTGTTTTCCTACAAGCAAATATTTCACACACTGTGTTAAAACATACAGATTTCAACTGAAGAATTTACTTTCATATATACATTGTACTTCATGCATACAGTTCATGTATTCAATATTTAGATATTTCTTTGGTATCCCTCTTCAAATCTTAAATACTTCCATTTTCTAGGTTTTCTACAATATGTGTATGCTTCCTTTCAAGTAGGTGTGTATCATACATTTCTTCTGTATGTGAAGGCATTATGTACCGTGCATTGTTTGTGGTCATCTTATAGGTTTTCATAAATATTTTTGATATACTATTTCCATTGTTTTTGTCTATTTTCAAATAAGGATTTTAAATATTCCAATTCAATATGTTTATTCTATAATTTTGGAGTAATTTGTAGAATTGGTCTTTGTATGTTATCTTCCCTCATTTGACATGAGGATCACCTTTATCAATAATAAGAATCATTTCCACATTAAAAATTTTCACAGAGTTGTGTGTCTAGGTACCAAACCTGATTTGTATACAGAAAGCTTCCAACCCCCACCACACATCTGCTTCTTATTGCCGCCACACGGTGCATTACAGTATTTTTCTTTTGTTGAACCATACTTGTTGTATTTATTCCCACAAAAGCAGTGTTTATAGGACTGAAAGTATATGCAATTTATTCTTTAACTTTTTAGGCTTGAAGACAGCAATAAAATTATTACACATCAATTCAATATTCAAGTTAGACTTAAAAATCAATACTGAATTAAAGATGCTTTGAAGGTGCTGCTTTATATGACGACAAAAGTCAAACCCTGAAAAGTTGGGTGCTTACTTATTAAACAATCAGAACAGGACAAAATGACAACTTGATTCTTTAATCAGAAAGGTCTGAGTGAAACAACAGTACTCACAAAAAAAAAATTATCAGCTTAATTGTTTTCCTTCTCTAAAAAGCAGACTTCATTCACTTTCCTGCTCAGAAAATTTCAATCACAAGTTCAAACTAATGAGAAACTAAAATGTCTTTTAATCATCTTAGGCATTGTACCAAATAACTTTTCATTTTTTGGATGTGTTCCAAATTTAATGAATATCACTTGTAGATAAAAGCTGTACAAACTTTAAAATGGACAAACAGGAAAAAACTATATTCCTCTCCTTCAAAAGAAAAGATCTGTTTGTTTTGTTTGTTGGGGTTTAACGCCCGAGCAGCAATATTTCAGCTATATTCAGGCGACAAAAGAAAAGATATTGTTACCTCCACACCAGCATAATGATACCCTTTACTTCTACAGTGCTTAGTACATGTCTCTATGGTCATTCTATTATTAATGATATGATTGTATGGCATTGCATGATGTCTGTTATCTTTGAAACATCCAACATATCCTGTAATTGAAAAAGAAGTTTCATGTAAAATATGTAACCCACGTATACAAAAACCATAACTAGAGGCTCAAGAGAGCCTGAATCACTCACCTGGTTAACCATCTGCTTATTTGAAAAACTTGAGGAATGAGACAGGCTAAGTTAAAATCAACTAAAATTATTCATAGCATTTTCATGACCTGAACCAGAATTTTGCCAAAGGCAACAATTTTTCAATTTTTTTTCAAAAACCTGTCTTATGACCCCTAAGTTCCATTTTTAGTATAGGCAGCCATATCTATTCACGGATTCAAAATCACAACAGTCATTTTCAGAACAATACACTAATGAACTAGTATGCTTACTTTCATTCAATAATCTTGAATGGTTTTAGAGAAGAAGATTTTCAAAGCTGTACATGTGAAAAATGCAAAACAAACTATTTCAGGGCCGTAACTCCTACATCAGTTGACCAACCGTTTTGAAAATTACAGCATAGGTCCGTCTCAAGATGCTGAACAATATTACCCTCCGCAAGAAATTTGCTAAAGGCAATGCTTTTTGAGTTATTTGCAAAACACTGCCATTAGACCCCTATGTTCTATTTTTAGTAATGGTGGCCACGTTTTCTCATGAATCAACAATCCCAACAGTCATTTTGTAGTGGATACCCTAAGGAACATAAATGCCAACTTTCATTGAATTCTGTGCAATGGATTTTGAAAAGAAGATTTTCAAACTTGCACATGCGAAAAATGCAAAAAGCCTGTTTCAGGGCCGTAACTCCTACATCAGTTGACCAATCATTTTGAAAATTTTGGCATAGGTCCGTCTCATGATGCTGAACAATATAATCCATGCCAGAAATTTGCTAAAGGCAACAGTTTTTGAGTTATTTGCAAAAAACTGCAATCTGACCCCTATGTTCTATTTTAGTAACAGCGGCCATGTTTGTTTTTTCATGGATCAAAATTCCCAACAGTCATTTTGTGCAGAACACCCAAGGGAACAATCATCCCAAGTTCAAAACCTGTCAGTTCAGTAGTTTCAGAGATTTTTTTTAATTTGTCCACGACGACAACAACGAGGACGATGGACGCTAAGTGATGGCATAAGCTCACTTGGCCTTCGGCCAGGTGAGATAAAAAGGCACAATTCCCATTAATCCAAATATTCTCTGACAATGAATCACTTTAATATAGTCATACAACAATTCAAAATATTATATATACTGTTATTATAGATTGATTTCCATGAATTTTTACAGCCCTGAATATTGACCACTTTTCAATATGTAATTGTTCCACATATTTCAACTTGTACTAAAAAACTGTTTACAAAATAATCAACGTTCCCCTTGATACTATATAGTTACAAAACATTACCTTTTGGCTTTATGGAGGGTTTCACTACTTTCTGTTTTCCTACAAGCAAATATTTCACACACTGTGTTAAAACATACAGATTTCAACTGAAGAATTTACTTTCATATATACATTGTACTTCATGCATACAGTTCATGTATTCAATATTTAGATATTTCTTTGGTATCCCTCTTCAAATCTTAAATACTTCCATTTTTCTAGGTTTTCTACAATATGTGTATGCTTCCTTTCAAGTAGGTGTGTATCATACATTTCTTCTGTATGTGAAGGCATTATGTACCGTGCATTGTTTGTGGTCATCTTATAGGTTTTCATAAATATTTTTGATATACTATTTCCATTGTTTTTGTCTATTTTCAAATAAGGATTTTAAATATTCCAATTCAATATGTTTATTCTATAATTTTGGAGTAATTTGTAGAATTGGTCTTTGTATGTTATCTTCCCTCATTTGACATGAGGATCACCTTTATCAATAATAAGAATCATTTCCACATTAAAAATTTTCACAGAGTTGTGTGTCTAGGTACCAAACCTGATTTGTATACAGAAAGCTTCCAACCCCCACCACACATCTGCTTCTTATTGCCGCCACACGGTGCATTACAGTATTTTTCTTTTGTTGAACCATACTTGTTGTATTTATTCCCACAAAAGCAGTGTTTATAGGACTGAAAGTATATGCAATTTATTCTTTAACTTTTTAGGCTTGACGACAGCAATAAAATTATTACACATCAATTCAATATTCAAGTTAGACTTAAAAATCAATACTGAATTAAAGATGCTTTGAAGGTGCTGCTTTATATGACGACAAAAGTCAAACCCTGAAAAGTTGGGTGCTTACTTATTAAACAATCAGAACAGGACAAAATGACAACTTGATTCTTTAATCAGAAAGGTCTGAGTGAAACAACAGTACTCACAAAAAAAAAATTATCAGCTTAATTGTTTTCCTTCTCTAAAAAGCAGACTTCATTCACTTTCCTGCTCAGAAAATTTCAATCACAAGTTCAAACTAATGAGAAACTAAAATGTCTTTTAATCATCTTAGGCATTGTACCAAATAACTTTTCATTTTTTGGATGTGTTCCAAATTTAATGAATATCACTTGTAGATAAAAGCTGTACAAACTTTAAAATGGACAAACAGGAAAAAACTATATTCCTCTCCTTCAAAAGAAAAGATTTGTTTGTTTTGTTTGTTGGGGTTTAATGCCCGAGCAGCAATATTTCAGCTATATTCAGGCGACAAAAGAAAAGATATTGTTACCTCCACACCAGCATAATGATACCCTTTACTTCTACAGTGCTTAGTACATGTCTCTATGGTCATTCTATTATTAATGATATGATTGTATGGCATTGCATGATGTCTGTTATCTTTGAAACATCCAACATATCCTGTAATTGAAAAAGAAGTTTCATGTAAAATATGTAACCCACGTATACAAAAACCATAACTAGAGGCTCAAGAGAGCCTGAATCACTCACCTGGTTAACCATTTGCTTATTTGAAAAACTTGAGGAATGAGACAGGCTAAGTTAAAATCAACTAAGATTATTCATAGCATTTTCATGACCTGAACCAGAATTTTGCCAAAGGCAACAATTTTTCAATTTTTTTTCAAAAACCTGTCTTATGACCCCTAAGTTCCATTTTTAGTATAGGCAGCCATATCTATTCACGGATTCAAAATCACAACAGTCATTTTCAGAACAATACACTAATGAACTAGTATGCTTACTTTCATTCAATAATCTTGAATGGTTTTAGAGAAGAAGATTTTCAAAGCTGTACATGTGAAAAATGCAAAACAAACTATTTCAGGGCCGTAACTCCTACATCAGTTGACCAACCGTTTTGAAAATTACAGCATAGGTCCGTCTCAAGATGCTGAACAATATTACCCTCCGCAAGAAATTTGCTAAAGGCAATGCTTTTTGAGTTATTTGCAAAACACTGCCATTAGACCCCTATGTTCTATTTTTAGTAATGGTGGCCACGTTTTCTCATGAATCAACAATCCCAACAGTCATTTTGTAGTGGATACCCTAAGGAACATAAATGCCAACTTTCATTGAATTCTGTGCAATGGATTTTGAAAAGAAGATTTTCAAACTTGCACATGCGAAAAATGCAAAAAGCCTGTTTCAGGGCCGTAACTCCTACATCAGTTGACCAATCATTTTGAAAATTTTGGCATAGGTCCGTCTCATGATGCTGAACAATATAATCCATGCCAGAAATTTGCTAAAGGCAACAGTTTTTGAGTTATTTGCAAAAAACTGCAATCTGACCCCTATGTTCTATTTTAGTAACAGCGGCCATGTTTGTTTTTTCATGGATCAAAATTCCCAACAGTCATTTTGTGCAGAACACCCAAGGGAACAATCATCCCAAGTTCAAAACCTGTCAGTTCAGTAGTTTCAGAGATTTTTTTAAATTTGTCCACGACGACAACAACGAGGACGATGGACGCTAAGTGATGGCATAAGCTCACTTGGCCTTCGGCCAGGTGAGATAAAAAGGCACAATTCCCATTAATCCAAATATTCTCTGACAATGAATCACTTTAATATAGTCATACAACAATTCAAAATATTATATATACTGTTATTATAGATTGATTTCCATGAATTTTTACAGCCCTGAATATTGACCACTTTTCAATATGTAATTGTTCCACATATTTCAACTTGTACTAAAAAACTGTTTACAAAATAATCAACGTTCCCCTTGATACTATATAGTTACAAAACATTACCTTTTGGCTTTATGGAGGGTTTCACTACTTTTTGTTTTCCTACAAGCAAATATTTCACACACTGTGTTAAAACATACAGATTTCAACTGAAGAATTTACTTTCATATATACATTGTACTTCATGCATACAGTTCATGTATTCAATATTTAGATATTTCTTTGGTATCCCTCTTCAAATCTTAAATACTTCCATTTTTCTAGGTTTTCTACAATATGTGTATGCTTCCTTTCAAGTAGGTGTGTATCATACATTTCTTCTGTATGTGAAGGCATTATGTACCGTGCATTGTTTGTGGTCATCTTATAGGTTTTCATAAATATTTTTGATATACTATTTCCATTGTTTTTGTCTATTTTCAAATAAGGATTTTAAATATTCCAATTCAATATGTTTATTCTATAATTTTGGAGTAATTTGTAGAATTGGTCTTTGTATGTTATCTTCCCTCATTTGACATGAGGATCACCTTTATCAATAATAAGAATCATTTCCACATTAAAAATTTTCACAGAGTTGTGTGTCTAGGTACCAAACCTGATTTGTATACAGAAAGCTTCCAACCCCCACCACACATCTGCTTCTTATTGCCGCCACACGGTGCATTACAGTATTTTTCTTTTGTTGAACCATACTTGTTGTATTTATTCCCACAAAAGCAGTGTTTATAGGACTGAAAGTATATGCAATTTATTCTTTAACTTTTTAGGCTTGAAGACAGCAATAAAATTATTACACATCAATTCAATATTCAAGTTAGACTTAAAAATCAATACTGAATTAAAGATGCTTTGAAGGTGCTGCTTTATATGACGACAAAAGTCAAACCCTGAAAAGTTGGGTGCTTACTTATTAAACAATCAGAACAGGACAAAATGACAACTTGATTCTTTAATCAGAAAGGTCTGAGTGAAACAACAGTACTCACAAAAAAAAAATTATCAGCTTAATTGTTTTCCTTCTCTAAAAAGCAGACTTCATTCACTTTCCTGCTCAGAAAATTTCAATCACAAGTTCAAACTAATGAGAAACTAAAATGTCTTTTAATCATCTTAGGCATTGTACCAAATAACTTTTCATTTTTTGGATGTGTTCCAAATTTAATGAATATCACTTGTAGATAAAAGCTGTACAAACTTTAAAATGGACAAACAGGAAAAAACTATATTCCTCTCCTTCAAAAGAAAAGATTTGTTTGTTTTGTTTGTTGGGGTTTAATGCCCGAGCAGCAATATTTCAGCTATATTCAGGCGACAAAAGAAAAGATATTGTTACCTCCACACCAGCATAATGATACCCTTTACTTCTACAGTGCTTAGTACATGTCTCTATGGTCATTCTATTATTAATGATATGATTGTATGGCATTGCATGATGTCTGTTATCTTTGAAACATCCAACATATCCTGTAATTGAAAAAGAAGTTTCATGTAAAATATGTAACCCACGTATACAAAAACCATAACTAGAGGCTCAAGAGAGCCTGAATCACTCACCTGGTTAACCATCTGCTTATTTGAAAAACTTGAGGAATGAGACAGGCTAAGTTAAAATCAACTAAGATTATTCATAGCATTTTCATGACCTGAACCAGAATTTTGCCAAAGGCAACAATTTTTCAATTTTTTTTCAAAAACCTGTCTTATGACCCCTAAGTTCCATTTTTAGTATAGGCAGCCATATCTATTCACGGATTCAAAATCACAACAGTCATTTTCAGAACAATACACTAAAGAACTAGTATGCTTACTTTCATTCAATAATCTTGAATGGTTTTAGAGAAGAAGATTTTCAAAGCTGTACATGTGAAAAATGCAAACCAAACTATTTCAGGGCCGTAACTCCTACATCAGTTGACCAACCGTTTTGAAAATTACAGCATAGGTCCGTCTAAAAAATGCTGAACAATATTACCCTCCGCAAGAAATTTGCTAAAGGCAATGCTTTTTGAGTTATTTGCAAAACACTGCCATTAGACCCCTATGTTCTATTTTTAGTAATGGTGGCCACGTTTTCTCATGAATCAACAATCCCAACAGTCATTTTGTAGTGGATACCCTAAGGAACATAAATGCCAACTTTCATTGAATTCTGTGCAATGGATTTTGAAAAGAAGATTTTCAAACTTGCACATGCGAAAAATGCAAAAAGCCTGTTTCAGGGCCGTAACTCCTACATCAGTTGACCAATCATTTTGAAAATTTTGGCATAGGTCCGTCTCATGATGCTGAACAATATAATCCATGCCAGAAATTTGCTAAAGGCAACAGTTTTTGAGTTATTTGCAAAAAACTGCAATCTGACCCCTATGTTCTATTTTAGTAACAGCGGCCATGTTTGTTTTTTCATGGATCAAAATTCCCAACAGTCATTTTGTGCAGATCACCCAAGGGAACAATCATCCCAAGTTCAAAACCTGTCAGTTCAGTAGTTTCAGAGATTTTTTTAAATTTGTCCACGACGACAACAACGAGGACGATGGACGCTAAGTGATGGCATAAGCTCACTTGGCCTTCGGCCAGGTGAGATAAAAAGGCACAATTCCCATTAATCCAAATATTCTCTGACAATGAATCACTTTAATATAGTCATACAACAATTCAAAATATTATATATACTGTTATTATAGATTAATTTCCATGAATTTTTACAGCCCTGAATATTGACCACTTTTCAATATGTAATTGTTCCACATATTTCAACTTGTACTAAAAAACTGTTTACAAAAAAATCAACGTTCCCCTTGATACTATATAGTTACAAAACATTACCTTTTGGCTTTATGGAGGGTTTCACTACTTTTTGTTTTCCTACAAGCAAATATTTCACACACTGTGTTAAAACATACAGATTTCAACTGAAGAATTTACTTTCATATATACATTGTACTTCATGCATACAGTTCATGTATTCAATATTTAGATATTTCTTTGGTATCCCTCTTCAAATCTTAAATACTTCCATTTTTCTAGGTTTTCTACAATATGTGTATGCTTCCTTTCAAGTAGGTGTGTATCATACATTTCTTCTGTATGTGAAGGCATTATGTACCGTGCATTGTTTGTGGTCATCTTATAGGTTTTCATAAATATTTTTGATATACTATTTCCATTGTTTTTGTCTATTTTCAAATAAGGATTTTAAATATTCCAATTCAATATGTTTATTCTATAATTTTGGAGTAATTTGTAGAATTGGTCTTTGTATGTTATCTTCCCTCATTTGACATGAGGATCACCTTTATCAATAATAAGAATCATTTCCACATTAAAAATTTTCACAGAGTTGTGTGTCTAGGTACCAAACCTGATTTGTATACAGAAAGCTTCCAACCCCCACCACACATCTGCTTCTTATTGCCGCCACACGGTGCATTACAGTATTTTTCTTTTGTTGAACCATACTTGTTGTATTTATTCCCACAAAAGCAGTGTTTATAGGACTGAAAGTATATGCAATTTATTCTTTAACTTTTTAGGCTTGAAGACAGCAATAAAATTATTACACATCAATTCAATATTCAAGTTAGACTTAAAAATCAATACTGAATTAAAGATGCTTTGAAGGTGCTGCTTTATATGACGACAAAAGTCAAACCCTGAAAAGTTGGGTGCTTACTTATTAAACAATCAGAACAGGACAAAATGACAACTTGATTCTTTAATCAGAAAGGTCTGAGTGAAACAACAGTACTCACAAAAAAAAAATTATCAGCTTAATTGTTTTCCTTCTCTAAAAAGCAGACTTCATTCACTTTCCTGCTCAGAAAATTTCAATCACAAGTTCAAACTAATGAGAAACTAAAATGTCTTTTAATCATCTTAGGCATTGTACCAAATAACTTTTCATTTTTTGGATGTGTTCCAAATTTAATGAATATCACTTGTAGATAAAAGCTGTACAAACTTTAAAATGGACAAACAGGAAAAAACTATATTCCTCTCCTTCAAAAGAAAAGATTTGTTTGTTTTGTTTGTTGGGGTTTAATGCCCGAGCAGCAATATTTCAGCTATATTCAGGCGACAAAAGAAAAGATATTGTTACCTCCACACCAGCATAATGATACCCTTTACTTCTACAGTGCTTAGTACATGTCTCTATGGTCATTCTATTATTAATGATATGATTGTATGGCATTGCATGATGTCTGTTATCTTTGAAACATCCAACATATCCTGTAATTGAAAAAGAAGTTTCATGTAAAATATGTAACCCACGTATACAAAAACCATAACTAGAGGCTCAAGAGAGCCTGAATCACTCACCTGGTTAACCATTTGCTTATTTGAAAAACTTGAGGAATGAGACAGGCTAAGTTAAAATCAACTAAGATTATTCATAGCATTTTCATGACCTGAACCAGAATTTTGCCAAAGGCAACAATTTTTCAATTTTTTTTCAAAAACCTGTCTTATGACCCCTAAGTTCCATTTTTAGTATAGGCAGCCATATCTATTCACGGATTCAAAATCACAACAGTCATTTTCAGAACAATACACTAATGAACTAGTATGCTTACTTTCATTCAATAATCTTGAATGGTTTTAGAGAAGAAGATTTTCAAAGCTGTACATGTGAAAAATGCAAAACAAACTATTTCAGGGCCGTAACTCCTACATCAGTTGACCAACCGTTTTGAAAATTACAGCATAGGTCCGTCTCAAGATGCTGAACAATATTACCCTCCGCAAGAAATTTGCTAAAGGCAATGCTTTTTGAGTTATTTGCAAAACACTGCCATTAGACCCCTATGTTCTATTTTTAGTAATGGTGGCCACGTTTTCTCATGAATCAACAATCCCAACAGTCATTTTGTAGTGGATACCCTAAGGAACATAAATGCCAACTTTCATTGAATTCTGTGCAATGGATTTTGAAAAGAAGATTTTCAAACTTGCACATGCGAAAAATGCAAAAAGCCTGTTTCAGGGCCGTAACTCCTACATCAGTTGACCAATCATTTTGAAAATTTTGGCATAGGTCCGTCTCATGATGCTGAACAATATAATCCATGCCAGAAATTTGCTAAAGGCAACAGTTTTTGAGTTATTTGCAAAAAACTGCAATCTGACCCCTATGTTCTATTTTAGTAACAGCGGCCATGTTTGTTTTTTCATGGATCAAAATTCCCAACAGTCATTTTGTGCAGAACACCCAAGGGAACAATCATCCCAAGTTCAAAACCTGTCAGTTCAGTAGTTTCAGAGATTTTTTTAAATTTGTCCACGACGACAACAACGAGGACGATGGACGCTAAGTGATGGCATAAGCTCACTTGGCCTTCGGCCAGGTGAGATAAAAAGGCACAATTCCCATTAATCCAAATATTCTCTGACAATGAATCACTTTAATATAGTCATACAACAATTCAAAATATTATATATACTGTTATTATAGATTGATTTCCATGAATTTTTACAGCCCTGAATATTGACCACTTTTCAATATGTAATTGTTCCACATATTTCAACTTGTACTAAAAAACTGTTTACAAAATAATCAACGTTCCCCTTGATACTATATAGTTACAAAACATTACCTTTTGGCTTTATGGAGGGTTTCACTACTTTTTGTTTTCCTACAAGCAAATATTTCACACACTGTGTTAAAACATACAGATTTCAACTGAAGAATTTACTTTCATATATACATTGTACTTCATGCATACAGTTCATGTATTCAATATTTAGATATTTCTTTGGTATCCCTCTTCAAATCTTAAATACTTCCATTTTTCTAGGTTTTCTACAATATGTGTATGCTTCCTTTCAAGTAGGTGTGTATCATACATTTCTTCTGTATGTGAAGGCATTATGTACCGTGCATTGTTTGTGGTCATCTTATAGGTTTTCATAAATATTTTTGATATACTATTTCCATTGTTTTTGTCTATTTTCAAATAAGGATTTTAAATATTCCAATTCAATATGTTTATTCTATAATTTTGGAGTAATTTGTAGAATTGGTCTTTGTATGTTATCTTCCCTCATTTGACATGAGGATCACCTTTATCAATAATAAGAATCATTTCCACATTAAAAATTTTCACAGAGTTGTGTCTAGGTACCAAACCTGATTTGTATACAGAAAGCTTCCAACCCCCACCACACATCTGCTTCTTATTGCCGCCACACGGTGCATTACAGTATTTTTCTTTTGTTGAACCATACTTGTTGTATTTATTCCCACAAAAGCAGTGTTTATAGGACTGAAAGTATATGCAATTTATTCTTTAACTTTTTAGGCTTGAAGACAGCAATAAAATTATTACACATCAATTCAATATTCAAGTTAGACTTAAAAATCAATACTGAATTAAAGATGCTTTGAAGGTGCTGCTTTATATGACGACAAAAGTCAAACCCTGAAAAGTTGGGTGCTTACTTATTAAACAATCAGAACAGGACAAAATGACAACTTGATTCTTTAATCAGAAAGGTCTGAGTGAAACAACAGTACTCACAAAAAAAAAATTATCAGCTTAATTGTTTTCCTTCTCTAAAAAGCAGACTTCATTCACTTTCCTGCTCAGAAAATTTCAATCACAAGTTCAAACTAATGAGAAACTAAAATGTCTTTTAATCATCTTAGGCATTGTACCAAATAACTTTTCATTTTTTGGATGTGTTCCAAATTTAATGAATATCACTTGTAGATAAAAGCTGTACAAACTTTAAAATGGACAAACAGGAAAAAACTATATTCCTCTCCTTCAAAAGAAAAGATTTGTTTGTTTTGTTTGTTGGGGTTTAATGCCCGAGCAGCAATATTTCAGCTATATTCAGGCGACAAAAGAAAAGATATTGTTACCTCCACACCAGCATAATGATACCCTTTACTTCTACAGTGCTTAGTACATGTCTCTATGGTCATTCTATTATTAATGATATGATTGTATGGCATTGCATGATGTCTGTTATCTTTGAAACATCCAACATATCCTGTAATTGAAAAAGAAGTTTCATGTAAAATATGTAACCCACGTATACAAAAACCATAACTAGAGGCTCAAGAGAGCCTGAATCACTCACCTGGTTAACCATCTGCTTATTTGAAAAACTTGAGGAATGAGACAGGCTAAGTTAAAATCAACTAAGATTATTCATAGCATTTTCATGACCTGAACCAGAATTTTGCCAAAGGCAACAATTTTTCAATTTTTTTTCAAAAACCTGTCTTATGACCCCTAAGTTCCATTTTTAGTATAGGCAGCCATATCTATTCACGGATTCAAAATCACAACAGTCATTTTCAGAACAATACACTAAAGAACTAGTATGCTTACTTTCATTCAATAATCTTGAATGGTTTTAGAGAAGAAGATTTTCAAAGCTGTACATGTGAAAAATGCAAACCAAACTATTTCAGGGCCGTAACTCCTACATCAGTTGACCAACCGTTTTGAAAATTACAGCATAGGTCCGTCTAAAAAATGCTGAACAATATTACCCTCCGCAAGAAATTTGCTAAAGGCAATGCTTTTTGAGTTATTTGCAAAACACTGCCATTAGACCCCTATGTTCTATTTTTAGTAATGGTGGCCACGTTTTCTCATGAATCAACAATCCCAACAGTCATTTTGTAGTGGATACCCTAAGGAACATAAATGCCAACTTTCATTGAATTCTGTGCAATGGATTTTGAAAAGAAGATTTTCAAACTTGCACATGCGAAAAATGCAAAAAGCCTGTTTCAGGGCCGTAACTCCTACATCAGTTGACCAATCATTTTGAAAATTTTGGCATAGGTCCGTCTCATGATGCTGAACAATATAATCCATGCCAAAAATTTGCTAAAGGCAACAGTTTTTGAGTTATTTGCAAAAAACTGCAATCTGACCCCTATGTTCTATTTTAGTAACAGCGGCCATGTTTGTTTTTTCATGGATCAAAATTCCCAACAGTCATTTTGTGCAGATCACCCAAGGGAACAATCATCCCAAGTTCAAAACCTGTCAGTTCAGTAGTTTCAGAGATTTTTTTAAATTTGTCCACGACGACAACAACGAGGACGATGGACGCTAAGTGATGGCATAAGCTCACTTGGCCTTCGGCCAGGTGAGATAAAAAGGCACAATTCCCATTAATCCAAATATTCTCTGACAATGAATCACTTTAATATAGTCATACAACAATTCAGAATATTATATATACTGTTATTATAGATTAATTTCCATGAATTTTTACAGCCCTGAATATTGACCACTTTTCAATATGTAATTGTTCCACATATTTCAACTTGTACTAAAAAACTGTTTACAAAAAAATCAACGTTCCCCTTGATACTATATAGTTACAAAACATTACCTTTTGGCTTTATGGAGGGTTTCACTACTTTTTGTTTTCCTACAAGCAAATATTTCACACACTGTGTTAAAACATACAGATTTCAACTGAAGAATTTACTTTCATATATACATTGTACTTCATGCATACAGTTCATGTATTCAATATTTAGATATTTCTTTGGTATCCCTCTTCAAATCTTAAATACTTCCATTTTTCTAGGTTTTCTACAATATGTGTATGCTTCCTTTCAAGTAGGTGTGTATCATACATTTCTTCTGTATGTGAAGGCATTATGTACCGTGCATTGTTTGTGGTCATCTTATAGGTTTTCATAAATATTTTTGATATACTATTTCCATTGTTTTTGTCTATTTTCAAATAAGGATTTTAAATATTCCAATTCAATATGTTTATTCTATAATTTTGGAGTAATTTGTAGAATTGGTCTTTGTATGTTATCTTCCCTCATTTGACATGAGGATCACCTTTATCAATAATAAGAATCATTTCCACATTAAAAATTTTCACAGAGTTGTGTGTCTAGGTACCAAACCTGATTTGTATACAGAAAGCTTCCAACCCCCACCACACATCTGCTTCTTATTGCCGCCACACGGTGCATTACAGTATTTTTCTTTTGTTGAACCATACTTGTTGTATTTATTCCCACAAAAGCAGTGTTTATAGGACTGAAAGTATATGCAATTTATTCTTTAACTTTTTAGGCTTGAAGACAGCAATAAAATTATTACACATCAATTCAATATTCAAGTTAGACTTAAAAATCAATACTGAATTAAAGATGCTTTGAAGGTGCTGCTTTATATGACGACAAAAGTCAAACCCTGAAAAGTTGGGTGCTTACTTATTAAACAATCAGAACAGGACAAAATGACAACTTGATTCTTTAATCAGAAAGGTCTGAGTGAAACAACAGTACTCACAAAAAAAAAATTATCAGCTTAATTGTTTTCCTTCTCTAAAAAGCAGACTTCATTCACTTTCCTGCTCAGAAAATTTCAATCACAAGTTCAAACTAATGAGAAACTAAAATGTCTTTTAATCATCTTAGGCATTGTACCAAATAACTTTTCATTTTTTGGATGTGTTCCAAATTTAATGAATATCACTTGTAGATAAAAGCTGTACAAACTTTAAAATGGACAAACAGGAAAAAACTATATTCCTCTCCTTCAAAAGAAAAGATTTGTTTGTTTTGTTTGTTGGGGTTTAATGCCCGAGCAGCAATATTTCAGCTATATTCAGGCGACAAAAGAAAAGATATTGTTACCTCCACACCAGCATAATGATACCCTTTACTTCTACAGTGCTTAGTACATGTCTCTATGGTCATTCTATTATTAATGATATGATTGTATGGCATTGCATGATGTCTGTTATCTTTGAAACATCCAACATATCCTGTAATTGAAAAAGAAGTTTCATGTAAAATATGTAACCCACGTATACAAAAACCATAACTAGAGGCTCAAGAGAGCCTGAATCACTCACCTGGTTAACCATTTGCTTATTTGAAAAACTTGAGGAATGAGACAGGCTAAGTTAAAATCAACTAAGATTATTCATAGCATTTTCATGACCTGAACCAGAATTTTGCCAAAGGCAACAATTTTTCAATTTTTTTTCAAAAACCTGTCTTATGACCCCTAAGTTCCATTTTTAGTATAGGCAGCCATATCTATTCACGGATTCAAAATCACAACAGTCATTTTCAGAACAATACACTAATGAACTAGTATGCTTACTTTCATTCAATAATCTTGAATGGTTTTAGAGAAGAAGATTTTCAAAGCTGTACATGTGAAAAATGCAAAACAAACTATTTCAGGGCCGTAACTCCTACATCAGTTGACCAACCGTTTTGAAAATTACAGCATAGGTCCGTCTCAAGATGCTGAACAATATTACCCTCCGCAAGAAATTTGCTAAAGGCAATGCTTTTTGAGTTATTTGCAAAACACTGCCATTAGACCCCTATGTTCTATTTTTAGTAATGGTGGCCACGTTTTCTCATGAATCAACAATCCCAACAGTCATTTTGTAGTGGATACCCTAAGGAACATAAATGCCAACTTTCATTGAATTCTGTGCAATGGATTTTGAAAAGAAGATTTTCAAACTTGCACATGCGAAAAATGCAAAAAGCCTGTTTCAGGGCCGTAACTCCTACATCAGTTGACCAATCATTTTGAAAATTTTGGCATAGGTCCGTCTCATGATGCTGAACAATATAATCCATGCCAGAAATTTGCTAAAGGCAACAGTTTTTGAGTTATTTGCAAAAAACTGCAATCTGACCCCTATGTTCTATTTTAGTAACAGCGGCCATGTTTGTTTTTTCATGGATCAAAATTCCCAACAGTCATTTTGTGCAGAACACCCAAGGGAACAATCATCCCAAGTTCAAAACCTGTCAGTTCAGTAGTTTCAGAGATTTTTTTAAATTTGTCCACGACGACAACAACGAGGACGATGGACGCTAAGTGATGGCATAAGCTCACTTGGCCTTCGGCCAGGTGAGATAAAAAGGCACAATTCCCATTAATCCAAATATTCTCTGACAATGAATCACTTTAATATAGTCATACAACAATTCAAAATATTATATATACTGTTATTATAGATTGATTTCCATGAATTTTTACAGCCCTGAATATTGACCACTTTTCAATATGTAATTGTTCCACATATTTCAACTTGTACTAAAAAACTGTTTACAAAATAATCAACGTTCCCCTTGATACTATATAGTTACAAAACATTACCTTTTGGCTTTATGGAGGGTTTCACTACTTTTTGTTTTCCTACAAGCAAATATTTCACACACTGTGTTAAAACATACAGATTTCAACTGAAGAATTTACTTTCATATATACATTGTACTTCATGCATACAGTTCATGTATTCAATATTTAGATATTTCTTTGGTATCCCTCTTCAAATCTTAAATACTTCCATTTTTCTAGGTTTTCTACAATATGTGTATGCTTCCTTTCAAGTAGGTGTGTATCATACATTTCTTCTGTATGTGAAGGCATTATGTACCGTGCATTGTTTGTGGTCATCTTATAGGTTTTCATAAATATTTTTGATATACTATTTCCATTGTTTTTGTCTATTTTCAAATAAGGATTTTAAATATTCCAATTCAATATGTTTATTCTATAATTTTGGAGTAATTTGTAGAATTGGTCTTTGTATGTTATCTTCCCTCATTTGACATGAGGATCACCTTTATCAATAATAAGAATCATTTCCACATTAAAAATTTTCACAGAGTTGTGTGTCTAGGTACCAAACCTGATTTGTATACAGAAAGCTTCCAACCCCCACCACACATCTGCTTCTTATTGCCGCCACACGGTGCATTACAGTATTTTTCTTTTGTTGAACCATACTTGTTGTATTTATTCCCACAAAAGCAGTGTTTATAGGACTGAAAGTATATGCAATTTATTCTTTAACTTTTTAGGCTTGAAGACAGCAATAAAATTATTACACATCAATTCAATATTCAAGTTAGACTTAAAAATCAATACTGAATTAAAGATGCTTTGAAGGTGCTGCTTTATATGACGACAAAAGTCAAACCCTGAAAAGTTGGGTGCTTACTTATTAAACAATCAGAACAGGACAAAATGACAACTTGATTCTTTAATCAGAAAGGTCTGAGTGAAACAACAGTACTCACAAAAAAAAAATTATCAGCTTAATTGTTTTCCTTCTCTAAAAAGCAGACTTCATTCACTTTCCTGCTCAGAAAATTTCAATCACAAGTTCAAACTAATGAGAAACTAAAATGTCTTTTAATCATCTTAGGCATTGTACCAAATAACTTTTCATTTTTTGGATGTGTTCCAAATTTAATGAATATCACTTGTAGATAAAAGCTGTACAAACTTTAAAATGGACAAACAGGAAAAAACTATATTCCTCTCCTTCAAAAGAAAAGATTTGTTTGTTTTGTTTGTTGGGGTTTAATGCCCGAGCAGCAATATTTCAGCTATATTCAGGCGACAAAAGAAAAGATATTGTTACCTCCACACCAGCATAATGATACCCTTTACTTCTACAGTGCTTAGTACATGTCTCTATGGTCATTCTATTATTAATGATATGATTGTATGGCATTGCATGATGTCTGTTATCTTTGAAACATCCAACATATCCTGTAATTGAAAAAGAAGTTTCATGTAAAATATGTAACCCACGTATACAAAAACCATAACTAGAGGCTCAAGAGAGCCTGAATCACTCACCTGGTTAACCATTTGCTTATTTGAAAAACTTGAGGAATGAGACAGGCTAAGTTAAAATCAACTAAGATTATTCATAGCATTTTCATGACCTGAACCAGAATTTTGCCAAAGGCAACAATTTTTCAATTTTTTTTCAAAAACCTGTCTTATGACCCCTAAGTTCCATTTTTAGTATAGGCAGCCATATCTATTCACGGATTCAAAATCACAACAGTCATTTTCAGAACAATACACTAATGAACTAGTATGCTTACTTTCATTCAATAATCTTGAATGGTTTTAGAGAAGAAGATTTTCAAAGCTGTACATGTGAAAAATGCAAAACAAACTATTTCAGGGCCGTAACTCCTACATCAGTTGACCAACCGTTTTGAAAATTACAGCATAGGTCCGTCTCAAGATGCTGAACAATATTACCCTCCGCAAGAAATTTGCTAAAGGCAATGCTTTTTGAGTTATTTGCAAAACACTGCCATTAGACCCCTATGTTCTATTTTTAGTAATGGTGGCCACGTTTTCTCATGAATCAACAATCCCAACAGTCATTTTGTAGTGGATACCCTAAGGAACATAAATGCCAACTTTCATTGAATTCTGTGCAATGGATTTTGAAAAGAAGATTTTCAAACTTGCACATGCGAAAAATGCAAAAAGCCTGTTTCAGGGCCGTAACTCCTACATCAGTTGACCAATCATTTTGAAAATTTTGGCATAGGTCCGTCTCATGATGCTGAACAATATAATCCATGCCAGAAATTTGCTAAAGGCAACAGTTTTTGAGTTATTTGCAAAAAACTGCAATCTGACCCCTATGTTCTATTTTAGTAACAGCGGCCATGTTTGTTTTTTCATGGATCAAAATTCCCAACAGTCATTTTGTGCAGAACACCCAAGGGAACAATCATCCCAAGTTCAAAACCTGTCAGTTCAGTAGTTTCAGAGATTTTTTTAAATTTGTCCACGACGACAACAACGAGGACGATGGACGCTAAGTGATGGCATAAGCTCACTTGGCCTTCGGCCAGGTGAGATAAAAAGGCACAATTCCCATTAATCCAAATATTCTCTGACAATGAATCACTTTAATATAGTCATACAACAATTCAAAATATTATATATACTGTTATTATAGATTGATTTCCATGAATTTTTACAGCCCTGAATATTGACCACTTTTCAATATGTAATTGTTCCACATATTTCAACTTGTACTAAAAAACTGTTTACAAAATAATCAACGTTCCCCTTGATACTATATAGTTACAAAACATTACCTTTTGGCTTTATGGAGGGTTTCACTACTTTTTGTTTTCCTACAAGCAAATATTTCACACACTGTGTTAAAACATACAGATTTCAACTGAAGAATTTACTTTCATATATACATTGTACTTCATGCATACAGTTCATGTATTCAATATTTAGATATTTCTTTGGTATCCCTCTTCAAATCTTAAATACTTCCATTTTTCTAGGTTTTCTACAATATGTGTATGCTTCCTTTCAAGTAGGTGTGTATCATACATTTCTTCTGTATGTGAAGGCATTATGTACCGTGCATTGTTTGTGGTCATCTTATAGGTTTTCATAAATATTTTTGATATACTATTTCCATTGTTTTTGTCTATTTTCAAATAAGGATTTTAAATATTCCAATTCAATATGTTTATTCTATAATTTTGGAGTAATTTGTAGAATTGGTCTTTGTATGTTATCTTCCCTCATTTGACATGAGGATCACCTTTATCAATAATAAGAATCATTTCCACATTAAAAATTTTCACAGAGTTGTGTGTCTAGGTACCAAACCTGATTTGTATACAGAAAGCTTCCAACCCCCACCACACATCTGCTTCTTATTGCCGCCACACGGTGCATTACAGTATTTTTCTTTTGTTGAACCATACTTGTTGTATTTATTCCCACAAAAGCAGTGTTTATAGGACTGAAAGTATATGCAATTTATTCTTTAACTTTTTAGGCTTGAAGACAGCAATAAAATTATTACACATCAATTCAATATTCAAGTTAGACTTAAAAATCAATACTGAATTAAAGATGCTTTGAAGGTGCTGCTTTATATGACGACAAAAGTCAAACCCTGAAAAGTTGGGTGCTTACTTATTAAACAATCAGAACAGGACAAAATGACAACTTGATTCTTTAATCAGAAAGGTCTGAGTGAAACAACAGTACTCACAAAAAAAAAATTATCAGCTTAATTGTTTTCCTTCTCTAAAAAGCAGACTTCATTCACTTTCCTGCTCAGAAAATTTCAATCACAAGTTCAAACTAATGAGAAACTAAAATGTCTTTTAATCATCTTAGGCATTGTACCAAATAACTTTTCATTTTTTGGATGTGTTCCAAATTTAATGAATATCACTTGTAGATAAAAGCTGTACAAACTTTAAAATGGACAAACAGGAAAAAACTATATTCCTCTCCTTCAAAAGAAAAGATTTGTTTGTTTTGTTTGTTGGGGTTTAATGCCCGAGCAGCAATATTTCAGCTATATTCAGGCGACAAAAGAAAAGATATTGTTACCTCCACACCAGCATAATGATACCCTTTACTTCTACAGTGCTTAGTACATGTCTCTATGGTCATTCTATTATTAATGATATGATTGTATGGCATTGCATGATGTCTGTTATCTTTGAAACATCCAACATATCCTGTAATTGAAAAAGAAGTTTCATGTAAAATATGTAACCCACGTATACAAAAACCATAACTAGAGGCTCAAGAGAGCCTGAATCACTCACCTGGTTAACCATCTGCTTATTTGAAAAACTTGAGGAATGAGACAGGCTAAGTTAAAATCAACTAAGATTATTCATAGCATTTTCATGACCTGAACCAGAATTTTGCCAAAGGCAACAATTTTTCAATTTTTTTTCAAAAACCTGTCTTATGACCCCTAAGTTCCATTTTTAGTATAGGCAGCCATATCTATTCACGGATTCAAAATCACAACAGTCATTTTCAGAACAATACACTAAAGAACTAGTATGCTTACTTTCATTCAATAATCTTGAATGGTTTTAGAGAAGAAGATTTTCAAAGCTGTACATGTGAAAAATGCAAACCAAACTATTTCAGGGCCGTAACTCCTACATCAGTTGACCAACCGTTTTGAAAATTACAGCATAGGTCCGTCTCAAGATGCTGAACAATATTACCCTCCGCAAGAAATTTGCTAAAGGCAATGCTTTTTGAGTTATTTGCAAAACACTGCCATTAGACCCCTATGTTCTATTTTTAGTAATGGTGGCCACGTTTTCTCATGAATCAACAATCCCAACAGTCATTTTGTAGTGGATACCCTAAGGAACATAAATGCCAACTTTCATTGAATTCTGTGCAATGGATTTTGAAAAGAAGATTTTCAAACTTGCACATGCGAAAAATGCAAAAAGCCTGTTTCAGGGCCGTAACTCCTACATCAGTTGACCAATCATTTTGAAAATTTTGGCATAGGTCCGTCTCATGATGCTGAACAATATAATCCATGCCAGAAATTTGCTAAAGGCAACAGTTTTTGAGTTATTTGCAAAAAACTGCAATCTGACCCCTATGTTCTATTTTAGTAACAGCGGCCATGTTTGTTTTTTCATGGATCAAAATTCCCAACAGTCATTTTGTGCAGAACACCCAAGGGAACAATCATCCCAAGTTCAAAACCTGTCAGTTCAGTAGTTTCAGAGATTTTTTTAAATTTGTCCACGACGACAACAACGAGGACGATGGACGCTAAGTGATGGCATAAGCTCACTTGGCCTTCGGCCAGGTGAGATAAAAAGGCACAATTCCCATTAATCCAAATATTCTCTGACAATGAATCACTTTAATATAGTCATACAACAATTCAAAATATTATATATACTGTTATTATAGATTGATTTCCATGAATTTTTACAGCCCTGAATATTGACCACTTTTCAATATGTAATTGTTCCACATATTTCAACTTGTACTAAAAAACTGTTTACAAAAAAATCAACGTTCCCCTTGATACTATATAGTTACAAAACATTACCTTTTGGCTTTATGGAGGGTTTCACTACTTTTTGTTTTCCTACAAGCAAATATTTCACACACTGTGTTAAAACATACAGATTTCAACTGAAGAATTTACTTTCATATATACATTGTACTTCATGCATACAGTTCATGTATTCAATATTTAGATATTTCTTTGGTATCCCTCTTCAAATCTTAAATACTTCCATTTTTCTAGGTTTTCTACAATATGTGTATGCTTCCTTTCAAGTAGGTGTGTATCATACATTTCTTCTGTATGTGAAGGCATTATGTACCGTGCATTGTTTGTGGTCATCTTATAGGTTTTCATAAATATTTTTGATATACTATTTCCATTGTTTTTGTCTATTTTCAAATAAGGATTTTAAATATTCCAATTCAATATGTTTATTCTATAATTTTGGAGTAATTTGTAGAATTGGTCTTTGTATGTTATCTTCCCTCATTTGACATGAGGATCACCTTTATCAATAATAAGAATCATTTCCACATTAAAAATTTTCACAGAGTTGTGTGTCTAGGTACCAAACCTGATTTGTATACAGAAAGCTTCCAACCCCCACCACACATCTGCTTCTTATTGCCGCCACACGGTGCATTACAGTATTTTTCTTTTGTTGAACCATACTTGTTGTATTTATTCCCACAAAAGCAGTGTTTATAGGACTGAAAGTATATGCAATTTATTCTTTAACTTTTTAGGCTTGAAGACAGCAATAAAATTATTACACATCAATTCAATATTCAAGTTAGACTTAAAAATCAATACTGAATTAAAGATGCTTTGAAGGTGCTGCTTTATATGACGACAAAAGTCAAACCCTGAAAAGTTGGGTGCTTACTTATTAAACAATCAGAACAGGACAAAATGACAACTTGATTCTTTAATCAGAAAGGTCTGAGTGAAACAACAGTACTCACAAAAAAAAAATTATCAGCTTAATTGTATTCCTTCTCTAAAAAGCAGACTTCATTCACTTTCCTGCTCAGAAAATTTCAATCACAAGTTCAAACTAATGAGAAACTAAAATGTCTTTTAATCATCTTAGGCATTGTACCAAATAACTTTTCATTTTTTGGATGTGTTCCAAATTTAATGAATATCACTTGTAGATAAAAGCTGTACAAACTTTAAAATGGACAAACAGGAAAAAACTATATTCCTCTCCTTCAAAAGAAAAGATTTGTTTGTTTTCTTTGTTGGGGTTTAATGCCCGAGCAGCAATATTTCAGCTATATTCAGGCGACAAAAGAAAAGATATTGTTACCTCCACACCAGCATAATGATACCCTTTACTTCTACAGTGCTTAGTACATGTCTCTATGGTCATTCTATTATTAATGATATGATTGTATGGCATTGCATGATGTCTGTTATCTTTGAAACATCCAACATATCCTGTAATTGAAAAAGAAGTTTCATGTAAAATATGTAACCCACGTATACAAAAACCATAACTAGAGGCTCAAGAGAGCCTGAATCACTCACCTGGTTAACCATCTGCTTATTTGAAAAACTTGAGGAATGAGACAGGCTAAGTTAAAATCAACTAAGATTATTCATAGCATTTTCATGACCTGAACCAGAATTTTGCCAAAGGCAACAATTTTTCAATTTTTTTTCAAAAACCTGTCTTATGACCCCTAAGTTCCATTTTTAGTATAGGCAGCCATATCTATTCACGGATTCAAAATCACAACAGTCATTTTCAGAACAATACACTAAAGAACTAGTATGCTTACTTTCATTCAATAATCTTGAATGGTTTTAGAGAAGAAGATTTTCAAAGCTGTACATGTGAAAAATGCAAACCAAACTATTTCAGGGCCGTAACTCCTACATCAGTTGACCAACCGTTTTGAAAATTACAGCATAGGTCCGTCTAAAAAATGCTGAACAATATTACCCTCCGCAAGAAATTTGCTAAAGGCAATGCTTTTTGAGTTATTTGCAAAACACTGCCATTAGACCCCTATGTTCTATTTTTAGTAATGGTGGCCACGTTTTCTCATGAATCAACAATCCCAACAGTCATTTTGTAGTGGATACCCTAAGGAACATAAATGCCAACTTTCATTGAATTCTGTGCAATGGATTTTGAAAAGAAGATTTTCAAACTTGCACATGCGAAAAATGCAAAAAGCCTGTTTCAGGGCCGTAACTCCTACATCAGTTGACCAATCATTTTGAAAATTTTGGCATAGGTCCGTCTCATGATGCTGAACAATATAATCCATGCCAGAAATTTGCTAAAGGCAACAGTTTTTGAGTTATTTGCAAAAAACTGCAATCTGACCCCTATGTTCTATTTTAGTAACAGCGGCCATGTTTGTTTTTTCATGGATCAAAATTCCCAACAGTCATTTTGTGCAGATCACCCAAGGGAACAATCATCCCAAGTTCAAAACCTGTCAGTTCAGTAGTTTCAGAGATTTTTTTAAATTTGTCCACGACGACAACAACGAGGACGATGGACGCTAAGTGATGGCATAAGCTCACTTGGCCTTCGGCCAGGTGAGATAAAAAGGCACAATTCCCATTAATCCAAATATTCTCTGACAATGAATCACTTTAATATAGTCATACAACAATTCAAAATATTATATATACTGTTATTATAGATTAATTTCCATGAATTTTTACAGCCCTGAATATTGACCACTTTTCAATATGTAATTGTTCCACATATTTCAACTTGTACTAAAAAACTGTTTACAAAAAAATCAACGTTCCCCTTGATACTATATAGTTACAAAACATTACCTTTTGGCTTTATGGAGGGTTTCACTACTTTTTGTTTTCCTACAAGCAAATATTTCACACACTGTGTTAAAACATACAGATTTCAACTGAAGAATTTACTTTCATATATACATTGTACTTCATGCATACAGTTCATGTATTCAATATTTAGATATTTCTTTGGTATCCCTCTTCAAATCTTAAATACTTCCATTTTTCTAGGTTTTCTACAATATGTGTATGCTTCCTTTCAAGTAGGTGTGTATCATACATTTCTTCTGTATGTGAAGGCATTATGTACCGTGCATTGTTTGTGGTCATCTTATAGGTTTTCATAAATATTTTTGATATACTATTTCCATTGTTTTTGTCTATTTTCAAATAAGGATTTTAAATATTCCAATTCAATATGTTTATTCTATAATTTTGGAGTAATTTGTAGAATTGGTCTTTGTATGTTATCTTCCCTCATTTGACATGAGGATCACCTTTATCAATAATAAGAATCATTTCCACATTAAAAATTTTCACAGAGTTGTGTGTCTAGGTACCAAACCTGATTTGTATACAGAAAGCTTCCAACCCCCACCACACATCTGCTTCTTATTGCCGCCACACGGTGCATTACAGTATTTTTCTTTTGTTGAACCATACTTGTTGTATTTATTCCCACAAAAGCAGTGTTTATAGGACTGAAAGTATATGCAATTTATTCTTTAACTTTTTAGGCTTGAAGACAGCAATAAAATTATTACACATCAATTCAATATTCAAGTTAGACTTAAAAATCAATACTGAATTAAAGATGCTTTGAAGGTGCTGCTTTATATGACGACAAAAGTCAAACCCTGAAAAGTTGGGTGCTTACTTATTAAACAATCAGAACAGGACAAAATGACAACTTGATTCTTTAATCAGAAAGGTCTGAGTGAAACAACAGTACTCACAAAAAAAAAATTATCAGCTTAATTGTTTTCCTTCTCTAAAAAGCAGACTTCATTCACTTTCCTGCTCAGAAAATTTCAATCACAAGTTCAAACTAATGAGAAACTAAAATGTCTTTTAATCATCTTAGGCATTGTACCAAATAACTTTTCATTTTTTGGATGTGTTCCAAATTTAATGAATATCACTTGTAGATAAAAGCTGTACAAACTTTAAAATGGACAAACAGGAAAAAACTATATTCCTCTCCTTCAAAAGAAAAGATTTGTTTGTTGGGGTTTAATGCCCGAGCAGCAATATTTCAGCTATATTCAGGCGACAAAAGAAAAGATATTGTTACCTCCACACCAGCATAATGATACCCTTTACTTCTACAGTGCTTAGTACATGTCTCTATGGTCATTCTATTATTAATGATATGATTGTATGGCATTGCATGATGTCTGTTATCTTTGAAACATCCAACATATCCTGTAATTGAAAAAGAAGTTTCATGTAAAATATGTAACCCACGTATACAAAAACCATAACTAGAGGCTCAAGAGAGCCTGAATCACTCACCTGGTTAACCATTTGCTTATTTGAAAAACTTGAGGAATGAGACAGGCTAAGTTAAAATCAACTAAGATTATTCATAGCATTTTCATGACCTGAACCAGAATTTTGCCAAAGGCAACAATTTTTCAATTTTTTTTCAAAAACCTGTCTTATGACCCCTAAGTTCCATTTTTAGTATAGGCAGCCATATCTATTCACGGATTCAAAATCACAACAGTCATTTTCAGAACAATACACTAATGAACTAGTATGCTTACTTTCATTCAATAATCTTGAATGGTTTTAGAGAAGAAGATTTTCAAAGCTGTACATGTGAAAAATGCAAAACAAACTATTTCAGGGCCGTAACTCCTACATCAGTTGACCAACCGTTTTGAAAATTACAGCATAGGTCCGTCTCAAGATGCTGAACAATATTACCCTCCGCAAGAAATTTGCTAAAGGCAATGCTTTTTGAGTTATTTGCAAAACACTGCCATTAGACCCCTATGTTCTATTTTTAGTAATGGTGGCCACGTTTTCTCATGAATCAACAATCCCAACAGTCATTT
This sequence comes from Perna viridis, assembly GCA_037379345.1. Taxonomy (NCBI): domain Eukaryota; kingdom Metazoa; phylum Mollusca; class Bivalvia; order Mytilida; family Mytilidae; genus Perna; species Perna viridis. Next base: position 46,752,685 of record CM074515.1, on the reverse strand, counting down.
TGTAGTGGATACCCTAAGGAACATAAATGCCAACTTTCATTGAATTCTGTGCAATGGATTTTGAAAAGAAGATTTTCAAACTTGCACATGCGAAAAATGCAAAAAGCCTGTTTCAGGGCCGTAACTCCTACATCAGTTGACCAATCATTTTGAAAATTTTGGCATAGGTCCGTCTCATGATGCTGAACAATATAATCCATGCCAGAAATTTGCTAAAGGCAACAGTTTTTGAGTTATTTGCAAAAAACTGCAATCTGACCCCTATGTTCTATTTTAGTAACAGCGGCCATGTTTGTTTTTTCATGGATCAAAATTCCCAACAGTCATTTTGTGCAGAACACCCAAGGGAACAATCATCCCAAGTTCAAAACCTGTCAGTTCAGTAGTTTCAGAGATTTTTTTAAATTTGTCCACGACGACAACAACGAGGACGATGGACGCTAAGTGATGGCATAAGCTCACTTGGCCTTCGGCCAGGTGAGATAAAAAGGCACAATTCCCATTAATCCAAATATTCTCTGACAATGAATCACTTTAATATAGTCATACAACAATTCAAAATATTATATATACTGTTATTATAGATTGATTTCCATGAATTTTTACAGCCCTGAATATTGACCACTTTTCAATATGTAATTGTTCCACATATTTCAACTTGTACTAAAAAACTGTTTACAAAAAAATCAACGTTCCCCTTGATACTATATAGTTACAAAACATTACCTTTTGGCTTTATGGAGGGTTTCACTACTTTTTGTTTTCCTACAAGCAAATATTTCACACACTGTGTTAAAACATACAGATTTCAACTGAAGAATTTACTTTCATATATACATTGTACTTCATGCATACAGTTCATGTATTCAATATTTAGATATTTCTTTGGTATCCCTCTTCAAATCTTAAATACTTCCATTTTTCTAGGTTTTCTACAATATGTGTATGCTTCCTTTCAAGTAGGTGTGTATCATACATTTCTTCTGTATGTGAAGGCATTATGTACCGTGCATTGTTTGTGGTCATCTTATAGGTTTTCATAAATATTTTTGATATACTATTTCCATTGTTTTTGTCTATTTTCAAATAAGGATTTTAAATATTCCAATTCAATATGTTTATTCTATAATTTTGGAGTAATTTGTAGAATTGGTCTTTGTATGTTATCTTCCCTCATTTGACATGAGGATCACCTTTATCAATAATAAGAATCATTTCCACATTAAAAATTTTCACAGAGTTGTGTGTCTAGGTACCAAACCTGATTTGTATACAGAAAGCTTCCAACCCCCACCACACATCTGCTTCTTATTGCCGCCACACGGTGCATTACAGTATTTTTCTTTTGTTGAACCATACTTGTTGTATTTATTCCCACAAAAGCAGTGTTTATAGGACTGAAAGTATATGCAATTTATTCTTTAACTTTTTAGGCTTGAAGACAGCAATAAAATTATTACACATCAATTCAATATTCAAGTTAGACTTAAAAATCAATACTGAATTAAAGATGCTTTGAAGGTGCTGCTTTATATGACGACAAAAGTCAAACCCTGAAAAGTTGGGTGCTTACTTATTAAACAATCAGAACAGGACAAAATGACAACTTGATTCTTTAATCAGAAAGGTCTGAGTGAAACAACAGTACTCACAAAAAAAAAATTATCAGCTTAATTGTATTCCTTCTCTAAAAAGCAGACTTCATTCACTTTCCTGCTCAGAAAATTTCAATCACAAGTTCAAACTAATGAGAAACTAAAATGTCTTTTAATCATCTTAGGCATTGTACCAAATAACTTTTAATTTTTTGGATGTGTTCCAAATTTAATGAATATCACTTGTAGATAAAAGCTGTACAAACTTTAAAATGGACAAACAGGAAAAAACTATATTCCTCTCCTTCAAAAGAAAAGATTTGTTTGTTTTGTTTGTTGGGGTTTAATGCCCGAGCAGCAATATTTCAGCTATATTCAGGCGACAAAAGAAAAGATATTGTTACCTCCACACCAGCATAATGATACCCTTTACTTCTACAGTGCTTTGTACATGTCTCTATGGTCATTCTATTATTAATGATATGATTGTATGGCATTGCATGATGTCTGTTATCTTTGAAACATCCAACATATCCTGTAATTGAAAAAGAAGTTTCATGTAAAATATGTAACCCACGTATACAAAAACCATAACTAGAGGCTCAAGAGAGCCTGAATCACTCACCTGGTTAACCATCTGCTTATTTGAAAAACTTGAGGAATGAGACAGGCTAAGTTAAAATCAACTAAAATTATTCATAGCATTTTCATGACCTGAACCAGAATTTTGCCAAAGGCAACAATTTTTCAATTTTTTTTTCAAAAACCTGTCTTATGACCCCTAAGTTCCATTTTTAGTATAGGCAGCCATATCTATTCACGGATTCAAAATCACAACAGTCATTTTCAGAACAATACACTAAAGAACTAGTATGCTTACTTTCATTCAATAATCTTGAATGGTTTTAGAGAAGAAGATTTTCAAAGCTGTACATGTGAAAAATGCAAACCAAACTATTTCAGGGCCGTAACTCCTACATCAGTTGACCAACCGTTTTGAAAATTACAGCATAGGTCCGTCTCAAGATGCTGAACAATATTACCCTCCGCAAGAAATTTGCTAAAGGCAATGCTTTTTGAGTTATTTGCAAAACACTGCCATTAGACCCCTATGTTCTATTTTTAGTAATGGTGGCCACGTTTTCTCATGAATCAACAATCCCAACAATCATTTTGTAGTGGATACCCTAAGGAACATAAATGCCAACTTTCATTGAATTCTGTGCAATGGATTTTGAAAAGAAGATTTTCAAACTTGCACATGCGAAAAATGCAAAAAGCCTGTTTCAGGGCCGTAACTCCTACATCAGTTGACCAATCATTTTGAAAATTTTGGCATAGGTCCGTCTCATGATGCTGAACAATATAATCCATGCCAGAAATTTGCTAAAGGCAACAGTTTTTGAGTTATTTGCAAAAATCTGCAATCTGACCCCTATGTTCTATTTTAGTAACAGCGGCCATGTTTGTTTTTTCATGGATCAAAATTCCCAACAGTCATTTTGTGCAGAACACCCAAGGGAACAATCATCCCAAGTTCAAAACCTGTCAGTTCAGTAGTTTCAGAGATTTTTTTAAATTTGTCCACGACGACAACAACGAGGACGATGGACGCTAAGTGATGGCATAAGCTCACTTGGCCTTCGGCCAGGTGAGATAAAAAGGCACAATTCCCATTAATCCAAATATTCTCTGACAATGAATCACTTTAATATAGTCATACAACAATTCAAAATATTATATATACTGTTATTATAGATTGATTTCCATGAATTTTTACAGCCCTGAATATTGACCACTTTTCAATATGTAATTGTTCCACATATTTCAACTTGTACTAAAAAACTGTTTACAAAAAAATCAACGTTCCCCTTGATACTATATAGTTACAAAACATTACCTTTTGGCTTTATGGAGGGTTTCACTACTTTTTGTTTTCCTACAAGCAAATATTTCACACACTGTGTTAAAACATACAGATTTCAACTGAAGAATTTACTTTCATATATACATTGTACTTCATGCATACAGTTCATGTATTCAATATTTAGATATTTCTTTGGTATCCCTCTTCAAATCTTAAATACTTCCATTTTTCTAGGTTTTCTACAATATGTGTATGCTTCCTTTCAAGTAGGTGTGTATCATACATTTCTTCTGTATGTGAAGGCATTATGTACCGTGCATTGTTTGTGGTCATCTTATAGGTTTTCATAAATATTTTTGATATACTATTTCCATTGTTTTTGTCTATTTTCAAATAAGGATTTTAAATATTCCAATTCAATATGTTTATTCTATAATTTTGGAGTAATTTGTAGAATTGGTCTTTGTATGTTATCTTCCCTCATTTGACATGAGGATCACCTTTATCAATAATAAGAATCATTTCCACATTAAAAATTTTCACAGAGTTGTGTGTCTAGGTACCAAACCTGATTTGTATACAGAAAGCTTCCAACCCCCACCACACATCTGCTTCTTATTGCCGCCACACGGTGCATTACAGTATTTTTCTTTTGTTGAACCATACTTGTTGTATTTATTCCCACAAAAGCAGTGTTTATAGGACTGAAAGTATATGCAATTTATTCTTTAACTTTTTAGGCTTGAAGACAGCAATAAAATTATTACACATCAATTCAATATTCAAGTTAGACTTAAAAATCAATACTGAATTAAAGATGCTTTGAAGGTGCTGCTTTATATGACGACAAAAGTCAAACCCTGAAAAGTTGGGTGCTTACTTATTAAACAATCAGAACAGGACAAAATGACAACTTGATTCTTTAATCAGAAAGGTCTGAGTGAAACAACAGTACTCACAAAAAAAAAATTATCAGCTTAATTGTTTTCCTTCTCTAAAAAGCAGACTTCATTCACTTTCCTGCTCAGAAAATTTCAATCACAAGTTCAAACTAATGAGAAACTAAAATGTCTTTTAATCATCTTAGGCATTGTACCAAATAACTTTTCATTTTTTGGATGTGTTCCAAATTTAATGAATATCACTTGTAGATAAAAGCTGTACAAACTTTAAAATGGACAAACAGGAAAAAACTATATTCCTCTCCTTCAAAAGAAAAGATTTGTTTGTTTTGTTTGTTGGGGTTTAATGCCCGAGCAGCAATATTTCAGCTATATTCAGGCGACAAAAGAAAAGATATTGTTACCTCCACACCAGCATAATGATACCCTTTACTTCTACAGTGCTTAGTACATGTCTCTATGGTCATTCTATTATTAATGATATGATTGTATGGCATTGCATGATGTCTGTTATCTTTGAAACATCCAACATATCCTGTAATTGAAAAAGAAGTTTCATGTAAAATATGTAACCCACGTATACAAAAACCATAACTAGAGGCTCAAGAGAGCCTGAATCACTCACCTGGTTAACCATCTGCTTATTTGAAAAACTTGAGGAATGAGACAGGCTAAGTTAAAATCAACTAAAATTATTCATAGCATTTTCATGACCTGAACCAGAATTTTGCCAAAGGCAACAATTTTTCAATTTTTTTTTCAAAAACCTGTCTTATGACCCCTAAGTTCCATTTTTAGTATAGGCAGCCATATCTATTCACGGATTCAAAATCACAACAGTCATTTTCAGAACAATACACTAAAGAACTAGTATGCTTACTTTCATTCAATAATCTTGAATGGTTTTAGAGAAGAAGATTTTCAAAGCTGTACATGTGAAAAATGCAAACCAAACTATTTCAGGGCCGTAACTCCTACATCAGTTGACCAACCGTTTTGAAAATTACAGCATAGGTCCGTCTCAAGATGCTGAACAATATTACCCTCCGCAAGAAATTTGCTAAAGGCAATGCTTTTTGAGTTATTTGCAAAACACTGCCATTAGACCCCTATGTTCTATTTTTAGTAATGGTGGCCACGTTTTCTCATGAATCAACAATCCCAACAATCATTTTGTAGTGGATACCCTAAGGAACATAAATGCCAACTTTCATTGAATTCTGTGCAATGGATTTTGAAAAGAAGATTTTCAAACTTGCACATGCGAAAAATGTAAAAAGCCTGTTTCAGGGCCGTAACTCCTACATCAGTTGACCAATCATTTTGAAAATTTTGGCATAGGTCCGTCTCATGATGCTGAACAATATAATCCATGCCAGAAATTTGCTAAAGGCAACAGTTTTTGAGTTATTTGCAAAAAACTGCAATCTGACCCCTATGTTCTATTTTAGTAACAGCGGCCATGTTTGTTTTTTCATGGATCAAAATTCCCAACAGTCATTTTGTGCAGAACACCCAAGGGAACAATCATCCCAAGTTCAAAACCTGTCAGTTCAGTAGTTTCAGAGATTTTTTTAAATTTGTCCACGACGACAACAACGAGGACGATGGATGCTAAGTGATGGCATAAGCTCACTTGGCCTTCGGCCAGGTGAGATAAAAAGGCACAATTCCCATTAATCCAAATATTCTCTGACAATGAATCACTTTAATATAGTCATACAACAATTCAAAATATTATATATACTGTTATTATAGATTGATTTCCATGAATTTTTACAGCCCTGAATATTGACCACTTTTCAATATGTAATTGTTCCACATATTTCAACTTGTACTAAAAAACTGTTTACAAAAAAATCAACGTTCCCCTTGATACTATATAGTTACAAAACATTACCTTTTGGCTTTATGGAGGGTTTCACTACTTTTTGTTTTCCTACAAGCAAATATTTCACACACTGTGTTAAAACATACAGATTTCAACTGAAGAATTTACTTTCATATATACATTGTACTTCATGCATACAGTTCATGTATTCAATATTTAGATATTTCTTTGGTATCCCTCTTCAAATCTTAAATACTTCCATTTTTCTAGGTTTTCTACAATATGTGTATGCTTCCTTTCAAGTAGGTGTGTATCATACATTTCTTCTGTATGTGAAGGCATTATGTACCGTGCATTGTTTGTGGTCATCTTATAGGTTTTCATAAATATTTTTGATATACTATTTCCATTGTTTTTGTCTATTTTCAAATAAGGATTTTAAATATTCCAATTCAATATGTTTATTCTATAATTTTGGAGTAATTTGTAGAATTGGTCTTTGTATGTTATCTTCCCTCATTTGACATGAGGATCACCTTTATCAATAATAAGAATCATTTCCACATTAAAAATTTTCACAGAGTTGTGTGTCTAGGTACCAAACCTGATTTGTATACAGAAAGCTTCCAACCCCCACCACACATCTGCTTCTTATTGCCGCCACACGGTGCATTACAGTATTTTTCTTTTGTTGAACCATACTTGTTGTATTTATTCCCACAAAAGCAGTGTTTATAGGACTGAAAGTATATGCAATTTATTCTTTAACTTTTTAGGCTTGAAGACAGCAATAAAATTATTACACATCAATTCAATATTCAAGTTAGACTTAAAAATCAATACTGAATTAAAGATGCTTTGAAGGTGCTGCTTTATATGACGACAAAAGTCAAACCCTGAAAAGTTGGGTGCTTACTTATTAAACAATCAGAACAGGACAAAATGACAACTTGATTCTTTAATCAGAAAGGTCTGAGTGAAACAACAGTACTCACAAAAAAAAAATTATCAGCTTAATTGTTTTCCTTCTCTAAAAAGCAGACTTCATTCACTTTCCTGCTCAGAAAATTTCAATCACAAGTTCAAACTAATGAGAAACTAAAATGTCTTTTAATCATCTTAGGCATTGTACCAAATAACTTTTCATTTTTTGGATGTGTTCCAAATTTAATGAATATCACTTGTAGATAAAAGCTGTACAAACTTTAAAATGGACAAACAGGAAAAAACTATATTCCTCTCCTTCAAAAGAAAAGATTTGTTTGTTTTGTTTGTTGGGGTTTAATGCCCGAGCAGCAATATTTCAGCTATATTCAGGCGACAAAAGAAAAGATATTGTTACCTCCACACCAGCATAATGATACCCTTTACTTCTACAGTGCTTAGTACATGTCTCTATGGTCATTCTATTATTAATGATATGATTGTATGGCATTGCATGATGTCTGTTATCTTTGAAACATCCAACATATCCTGTAATTGAAAAAGAAGTTTCATGTAAAATATGTAACCCACGTATACAAAAACCATAACTAGAGGCTCAAGAGAGCCTGAATCACTCACCTGGTTAACCATCTGCTTATTTGAAAAACTTGAGGAATGAGACAGGCTAAGTTAAAATCAACTAAAATTATTCATAGCATTTTCATGACCTGAACCAGAATTTTGCCAAAGGCAACAATTTTTCAATTTTTTTTTCAAAAACCTGTCTTATGACCCCTAAGTTCCATTTTTAGTATAGGCAGCCATATCTATTCACGGATTCAAAATCACAACAGTCATTTTCAGAACAATACACTAAAGAACTAGTATGCTTACTTTCATTCAATAATCTTGAATGGTTTTAGAGAAGAAGATTTTCAAAGCTGTACATGTGAAAAATGCAAACCAAACTATTTCAGGGCCGTAACTCCTACATCAGTTGACCAACCGTTTTGAAAATTACAGCATAGGTCCGTCTCAAGATGCTGAACAATATTACCCTCCGCAAGAAATTTGCTAAAGGCAATGCTTTTTGAGTTATTTGCAAAACACTGCCATTAGACCCCTATGTTCTATTTTTAGTAATGGTGGCCACGTTTTCTCATGAATCAACAATCCCAACAATCATTTTGTAGTGGATACCCTAAGGAACATAAATGCCAACTTTCATTGAATTCTGTGCAATGGATTTTGAAAAGAAGATTTTCAAACTTGCACATGCGAAAAATGCAAAAAGCCTGTTTCAGGGCCGTAACTCCTACATCAGTTGACCAATCATTTTGAAAATTTTGGCATAGGTCCGTCTCATGATGCTGAACAATATAATCCATGCCAGAAATTTGCTAAAGGCAACAGTTTTTGAGTTATTTGCAAAAAACTGCAATCTGACCCCTATGTTCTATTTTAGTAACAGCGGCCATGTTTGTTTTTTCATGGATCAAAATTCCCAACAGTCATTTTGTGCAGAACACCCAAGGGAACAATCATCCCAAGTTCAAAACCTGTCAGTTCAGTAGTTTCAGAGATTTTTTTAAATTTGTCCACGACGACAACAACGAGGACGATGGATGCTAAGTGATGGCATAAGCTCACTTGGCCTTCGGCCAGGTGAGATAAAAAGGCACAATTCCCATTAATCCAAATATTCTCTGACAATGAATCACTTTAATATAGTCATACAACAATTCAAAATATTATATATACTGTTATTATAGATTGATTTCCATGAATTTTTACAGCCCTGAATATTGACCACTTTTCAATATGTAATTGTTCCACATATTTCAACTTGTACTAAAAAACTGTTTACAAAAAAATCAACGTTCCCCTTGATACTATATAGTTACAAAACATTACCTTTTGGCTTTATGGAGGGTTTCACTACTTTTTGTTTTCCTACAAGCAAATATTTCACACACTGTGTTAAAACATACAGATTTCAACTGAAGAATTTACTTTCATATATACATTGTACTTCATGCATACAGTTCATGTATTCAATATTTAGATATTTCTTTGGTATCCCTCTTCAAATCTTAAATACTTCCATTTTTCTAGGTTTTCTACAATATGTGTATGCTTCCTTTCAAGTAGGTGTGTATCATACATTTCTTCTGTATGTGAAGGCATTATGTACCGTGCATTGTTTGTGGTCATCTTATAGGTTTTCATAAATATTTTTGATATACTATTTCCATTGTTTTTGTCTATTTTCAAATAAGGATTTTAAATATTCCAATTCAATATGTTTATTCTATAATTTTGGAGTAATTTGTAGAATTGGTCTTTGTATGTTATCTTCCCTCATTTGACATGAGGATCACCTTTATCAATAATAAGAATCATTTCCACATTAAAAATTTTCACAGAGTTGTGTGTCTAGGTACCAAACCTGATTTGTATACAGAAAGCTTCCAACCCCCACCACACATCTGCTTCTTATTGCCGCCACACGGTGCATTACAGTATTTTTCTTTTGTTGAACCATACTTGTTGTATTTATTCCCACAAAAGCAGTGTTTATAGGACTGAAAGTATATGCAATTTATTCTTTAACTTTTTAGGCTTGAAGACAGCAATAAAATTATTACACATCAATTCAATATTCAAGTTAGACTTAAAAATCAATACTGAATTAAAGATGCTTTGAAGGTGCTGCTTTATATGACGACAAAAGTCAAACCCTGAAAAGTTGGGTGCTTACTTATTAAACAATCAGAACAGGACAAAATGACAACTTGATTCTTTAATCAGAAAGGTCTGAGTGAAACAACAGTACTCACAAAAAAAAAATTATCAGCTTAATTGTTTTCCTTCTCTAAAAAGCAGACTTCATTCACTTTCCTGCTCAGAAAATTTCAATCACAAGTTCAAACTAATGAGAAACTAAAATGTCTTTTAATCATCTTAGGCATTGTACCAAATAACTTTTCATTTTTTGGATGTGTTCCAAATTTAATGAATATCACTTGTAGATAAAAGCTGTACAAACTTTAAAATGGACAAACAGGAAAAAACTATATTCCTCTCCTTCAAAAGAAAAGATTTGTTTGTTTTGTTTGTTGGGGTTTAATGCCCGAGCAGCAATATTTCAGCTATATTCAGGCGACAAAAGAAAAGATATTGTTACCTCCACACCAGCATAATGATACCCTTTACTTCTACAGTGCTTAGTACATGTCTCTATGGTCATTCTATTATTAATGATATGATTGTATGGCATTGCATGATGTCTGTTATCTTTGAAACATCCAACATATCCTGTAATTGAAAAAGAAGTTTCATGTAAAATATGTAACCCACGTATACAAAAACCATAACTAGAGGCTCAAGAGAGCCTGAATCACTCACCTGGTTAACCATCTGCTTATTTGAAAAACTTGAGGAATGAGACAGGCTAAGTTAAAATCAACTAAAATTATTCATAGCATTTTCATGACCTGAACCAGAATTTTGCCAAAGGCAACAATTTTTCAATTTTTTTTTCAAAAACCTGTCTTATGACCCCTAAGTTCCATTTTTAGTATAGGCAGCCATATCTATTCACGGATTCAAAATCACAACAGTCATTTTCAGAACAATACACTAAAGAACTAGTATGCTTACTTTCATTCAATAATCTTGAATGGTTTTAGAGAAGAAGATTTTCAAAGCTGTACATGTGAAAAATGCAAACCAAACTATTTCAGGGCCTTAACTCCTACATCAGTTGACCAACCGTTTTGAAAATTACAGCATAGGTCCGTCTCAAGATGCTGAACAATATTACCCTCCGCAAGAAATTTGCTAAAGGCAATGCTTTTTGAGTTATTTGCAAAACACTGCCATTAGACCCCTATGTTCTATTTTTAGTAATGGTGGCCACGTTTTCTCATGAATCAACAATCCCAACAATCATTTTGTAGTGGATACCCTAAGGAACATAAATGCCAACTTTCATTGAATTCTGTGCAATGGATTTTGAAAAGAAGATTTTCAAACTTGCACATGCGAAAAATGCAAAAAGCCCGTTTCAGGGCCGTAACTCCTACATCAGTTGACCAATCATTTTGAAAATTTTGGCATAGGTCCGTCTCATGATGCTGAATAATAATATAATCCATGCCAGAAATTTGCTAAAGGCAACAGTTTTTGAGTTATTTGCAAAAAACTGCAATCTGACCCCTATGTTCTATTTTAGTAACAGCGGCCATGTTTGTTTTTTCATGGATCAAAATTCCCAACAGTCATTTTGTGCAGAACACCCAAGGGAACAATCATCCCAAGTTCAAAACCTGTCAGTTCAGTAGTTTCAGAGATTTTTTTTAATTTGTCCACGACGACAACAACGACGAAGACGATGGACGCTAAGTGATGGCATAAGCTCACTTGGCCTTCGGCCAGGTGAGATAAAAAGGCACAATTCCCATTAATCCAAATATTCTCTGACAATGAATCACTTTAATATAGTCATACAACAATTCAAAATATTATATATACTGTTATTATAGATTGATTTCCATGAATTTTTACAGCCCTGAATATTGACCACTTTTCAATATGTAATTGTTCCACATATTTCAACTTGTACTAAAAAACTGTTTACAAAAAAATCAACGTTCCCCTTGATACTATATAGTTACAAAACATTACCTTTTGGCTTTATGGAGGGTTTCACTACTTTTTGTTTTCCTACAAGCAAATATTTCACACACTGTGTTAAAACATACAGATTTCAACTGAAGAATTTACTTTCATATATACATTGTACTTCATGCATACAGTTCATGTATTCAATATTTAGATATTTCTTTGGTATCCCTCTTCAAATCTTAAATACTTCCATTTTTCTAGGTTTTCTACAATATGTGTATGCTTCCTTTCAAGTAGGTGTGTATCATACATTTCTTCTGTATGTGAAGGCATTATGTACCGTGCATTGTTTGTGGTCATCTTATAGGTTTTCATAAATATTTTTGATATACTATTTCCATTGTTTTTGTCTATTTTCAAATAAGGATTTTAAATATTCCAATTCAATATGTTTATTCTATAATTTTGGAGTAATTTGTAGAATTGGTCTTTGTATGTTATCTTCCCTCATTTGACATGAGGATCACCTTTATCAATAATAAGAATCATTTCCACATTAAAAATTTTCACAGAGTTGTGTGTCTAGGTACCAAACCTGATTTGTATACAGAAAGCTTCCAACCCCCACCACACATCTGCTTCTTATTGCCGCCACACGGTGCATTACAGTATTTTTCTTTTGTTGAACCATACTTGTTGTATTTATTCCCACAAAAGCAGTGTTTATAGGACTGAAAGTATATGCAATTTATTCTTTAACTTTTTAGGCTTGAAGACAGCAATAAAATTATTACACATCAATTCAATATTCAAGTTAGACTTAAAAATCAATACTGAATTAAAGATGCTTTGAAGGTGCTGCTTTATATGACGACAAAAGTCAAACCCTGAAAAGTTGGGTGCTTACTTATTAAACAATCAGAACAGAACAAAATGACAACTTGATTCTTTAATCAGAAAGGTCTGAGTGAAACAACAGTACTCACAAAAAAAAAATTATCAGCTTAATTGTTTTCCTTCTCTAAAAAGCAGACTTCATTCACTTTCCTGCTCAGAAAATTTCAATCACAAGTTCAAACTAATGAGAAACTAAAATGTCTTTTAATCATCTTAGGCATTGTACCAAATAACTTTTCATTTTTTGGATGTGTTCCAAATTTAATGAATATCACTTGTAGATAAAAGCTGTACAAACTTTAAAATGGACAAACAGGAAAAAACTATATTCCTCTCCTTCAAAAGAAAAGATTTGTTTGTTTTGTTTGTTGGGGTTTAATGCCCGAGCAGCAATATTTCAGCTATATTCAGGCGACAAAAGAAAAGATATTGTTACCTCCACACCAGCATAATGATACCCTTTACGTCTACAGTGCTTAGTACATGTCTCTATGGTCATTCTATTATTAATGATATGATTGTATGGCATTGCATGATGTCTGTTATCTTTGAAACATCCAACATATCCTGTAATTGAAAAAGAAGTTTCATGTAAAATATGTAACCCACGTATACAAAAACCATAACTAGAGGCTCAAGAGAGCCTGAATCACTCACCTGGTTAACCATTTGCTTATTTGAAAAACTTGAGGAATGAGACAGGCTAAGTTAAAATCAACTAAAATTATTCATAGCATTTTCATGACCTGAACCAGAATTTTGCCAAAGGCAACAATTTTTCAATTTTTTTTTCAAAAACCTGTCTTATGACCCCTAAGTTCCATTTTTAGTATAGGCAGCCATATCTATTCACGGATTCAAAATCACAACAGTCATTTTCAGAACAATACACTAAAGAACTAGTATGCTTACTTTCATTCAATAATCTTGAATGGTTTCAGAGAAGAAGATTTTCAAAGCTGTACATGTGCAAAATGCAAACCAAACTATTTCAGGGCCGTAACTCCTACATCAGTTGACCAACCGTTTTGAAAATTACAGCATAGGTCCGTCTCAAGATGCTGAACAATATTACCCTCCGCAAGAAATTTGCTAAAGGCAATGCTTTTTGAGTTATTTGCAAAACACTGCCATTAGACCCCTATGTTCTATTTTTAGTAATGGTGGCCACGTTTTCTCATGAATCATCAATCCCAACAGTCATTTTGTAGTGGATACCCTAAGGAACATAAATGCCAACTTTCATTGAATTCTGTGCAATGGATTTTGAAAAGAAGATTTTCAAACTTGCACATGCGAAAAATGCAAAAAGCCTGTTTCAGGGCCGTAACTCCTACATCAGTTGACCAATCATTTTGAAAATTTTGGCATAGGTCCGTCTCATGATGCTGAACAATATAATCCATGCCAGAAATTTGCTAAAGGCAACAGTTTTTGAGTTATTTGCAAAAAACTGCAATCTGACCCCTATGTTCTATTTTAGTAACAGCGGCCATGTTTGTTTTTTCATGGATCAAAATTCCCAACACTCATTTTGTGCAGAACACCCAAGGGAACAATCATCCCAAGTTCAAAACCTGTCAGTTCAGTAGTTTCAGAGATTTTTTAAAATTTGTCCACGACGACAACAACGACGAGGACGATGGACGCTAAGTGATGGCATAAGCTCACTTGGCCTTCGGCCAGGTGAGATAAAAAGGCACAATTCCCATTAATCCAAATATTCTCTGACAATGAATCACTTTAATATAGTCATACAACAATTCAAAATATTATATATACTGTTATTATAGATTGATTTCCATGAATTTTTACAGCCCTGAATATTGACCACTTTTCAATATGTAATTGTTCCACATATTTCAACTTGTACTAAAAAACTGTTTACAAAAAAATCAACGTTCCCCTTGATACTATATAGTTACAAAACATTACCTTTTGGCTTTATGGAGGGTTTCACTACTTTTTGTTTTCCTACAAGCAAATATTTCACACACTGTGTTAAAACATACAGATTTCAACTGAAGAATTTACTTTCATATATACATTGTACTTCATGCATACAGTTCATGTATTCAATATTTAGATATTTCTTTGGTATCCCTCTTCAAATCTTAAATACTTCCATTTTTCTAGGTTTTCTACAATATGTGTATGCTTCCTTTCAAGTAGGTGTGTATCATACATTTCTTCTGTATGTGAAGGCATTATGTACCGTGCATTGTTTGTGGTCATCTTATAGGTTTTCATAAATATTTTTGATATACTATTTCCATTGTTTTTGTCTATTTTCAAATAAGGATTTTAAATATTCCAATTCAATATGTTTATTCTATAATTTTGGAGTAATTTGTAGAATTGGTCTTTGTATGTTATCTTCCCTCATTTGACATGAGGATCACCTTTATCAATAATAAGAATCATTTCCACATTAAAAATTTTCACAGAGTTGTGTGTCTAGGTACCAAACCTGATTTGTATACAGAAAGCTTCCAACCCCCACCACACATCTGCTTCTTATTGCCGCCACACGGTGCATTACAGTATTTTTCTTTTGTTGAACCATACTTGTTGTATTTATTCCCACAAAAGCAGTGTTTATAGGACTGAAAGTATATGCAATTTATTCTTTAACTTTTTAGGCTTGAAGACAGCAATAAAATTATTACACATCAATTCAATATTCAAGTTAGACTTAAAAATCAATACTGAATTAAAGATGCTTTGAAGGTGCTGCTTTATATGACGACAAAAGTCAAACCCTGAAAAGTTGGGTGCTTACTTATTAAACAATCAGAACAGGACAAAATGACAACTTGATTCTTTAATCAGAAAGGTCTGAGTGAAACAACAGTACTCACAAAAAAAAAATTATCAGCTTAATTGTTTTCCTTCTCTAAAAAGCAGACTTCATTCACTTTCCTGCTCAGAAAATTTCAATCACAAGTTCAAACTAATGAGAAACTAAAATGTCTTTTAATCATCTTAGGCATTGTACCAAATAACTTTTCATTTTTTGGATGTGTTCCAAATTTAATGAATATCACTTGTAGATAAAAGCTGTACAAACTTTAAAATGGACAAACAGGAAAAAACTATATTCCTCTCCTTCAAAAGAAAAGATTTGTTTGTTTTGTTTGTTGGGGTTTAATGCCCGAGCAGCAATATTTCAGCTATATTCAGGCGACAAAAGAAAAGATATTGTTACCTCCACACCAGCATAATGATACCCTTTACTTCTACAGTGCTTAGTACATGTCTCTATGGTCATTCTATTATTAATGATATGATTGTATGGCATTGCATGATGTCTGTTATCTTTGAAACATCCAACATATCCTGTAATTGAAAAAGAAGTTTCATGTAAAATATGTAACCCACGTATACAAAAACCATAACTAGAGGCTCAAGAGAGCCTGAATCACTCACCTGGTTAACCATCTGCTTATTTGAAAAACTTGAGGAATGAGACAGGCTAAGTTAAAATCAACTAAAATTATTCATAGCATTTTCATGACCTGAACCAGAATTTTGCCAAAGGCAACAATTTTTCAATTTTTTTTTCAAAAACCTGTCTTATGACCCCTAAGTTCCATTTTTAGTATAGGCAGCCATATCTATTCACGGATTCAAAATCACAACAGTCATTTTCAGAACAATACACTAAAGAACTAGTATGCTTACTTTCATTCAATAATCTTGAATGGTTTCAGAGAAGAAGATTTTCAAAGCTGTACATGTGAAAAATGCAAACCAAACTATTTCAGGGCCGTAACTCCTACATCAGTTGACCAACCGTTTTGAAAATTACAGCATAGGTCCGTCTCAAGATGCTGAACAATATTACCCTCCGCAAGAAATTTGCTAAAGGCAATGCTTTTTGAGTTATTTGCAAAACACTGCCATTAGACCCCTATGTTCTATTTTTAGTAATGGTGGCCACGTTTTCTCATGAATCATCAATCCCAACAGTCATTTTGTAGTGGATACCCTAAGGAACATAAATGCCAACTTTCATTGAATTCTGTGCAATGGATTTTGAAAAGAAGATTTTCAAACTTGCACATGCGAAAAATGCAAAAAGCCTGTTTCAGGGCCGTAACTCCTACATCAGTTGACCAATCATTTTGAAAATTTTGGCATAGGTCCGTCTCATGATGCTGAACAATATAATCCATGCCAGAAATTTGCTAAAGGCAACAGTTTTTGAGTTATTTGCAAAAAACTGCAATCTGACCCCTATGTTCTATTTTAGTAACAGCGGCCATGTTTGTTTTTTCATGGATCAAAATTCCCAACACTCATTTTGTGCAGAACACCCAAGGGAACAATCATCCCAAGTTCAAAACCTGTCAGTTCAGTAGTTTCAGAGATTTTTTAAAATTTGTCCACGACGACAACAACGACGAGGACGATGGACGCTAAGTGATGGCATAAGCTCACTTGGCCTTCGGCCAGGTGAGATAAAAAGGCACAATTCCCATTAATCCAAATATTCTCTGACAATGAATCACTTTAATATAGTCATACAACAATTCAAAATATTATATATACTGTTATTATAGATTGATTTCCATGAATTTTTACAGCCCTGAATATTGACCACTTTTCAATATGTAATTGTTCCACATATTTCAACTTGTACTAAAAAACTGTTTACAAAAAAATCAACGTTCCCCTTGATACTATATAGTTACAAAACATTACCTTTTGGCTTTATGGAGGGTTTCACTACTTTTTGTTTTCCTACAAGCAAATATTTCACACACTGTGTTAAAACATACAGATTTCAACTGAAGAATTTACTTTCATATATACATTGTACTTCATGCATACAGTTCATGTATTCAATATTTAGATATTTCTTTGGTATCCCTCTTCAAATCTTAAATACTTCCATTTTTCTAGGTTTTCTACAATATGTGTATGCTTCCTTTCAAGTAGGTGTGTATCATACATTTCTTCTGTATGTGAAGGCATTATGTACCGTGCATTGTTTGTGGTCATCTTATAGGTTTTCATAAATATTTTTGATATACTATTTCCATTGTTTTTGTCTATTTTCAAATAAGGATTTTAAATATTCCAATTCAATATGTTTATTCTATAATTTTGGAGTAATTTGTAGAATTGGTCTTTGTATGTTATCTTCCCTCATTTGACATGAGGATCACCTTTATCAATAATAAGAATCATTTCCACATTAAAAATTTTCACAGAGTTGTGTGTCTAGGTACCAAACCTGATTTGTATACAGAAAGCTTCCAACCCCCACCACACATCTGCTTCTTATTGCCGCCACACGGTGCATTACAGTATTTTTCTTTTGTTGAACCATACTTGTTGTATTTATTCCCACAAAAGCAGTGTTTATAGGACTGAAAGTATATGCAATTTATTCTTTAACTTTTTAGGCTTGAAGACAGCAATAAAATTATTACACATCAATTCAATATTCAAGTTAGACTTAAAAATCAATACTGAATTAAAGATGCTTTGAAGGTGCTGCTTTATATGACGACAAAAGTCAAACCCTGAAAAGTTGGGTGCTTACTTATTAAACAATCAGAACAGGACAAAATGACAACTTGATTCTTTAATCAGAAAGGTCTGAGTGAAACAACAGTACTCACAAAAAAAAAATTATCAGCTTAATTGTTTTCCTTCTCTAAAAAGCAGACTTCATTCACTTTCCTGCTCAGAAAATTTCAATCACAAGTTCAAACTAATGAGAAACTAAAATGTCTTTTAATCATCTTAGGCATTGTACCAAATAACTTTTCATTTTTTGGATGTGTTCCAAATTTAATGAATATCACTTGTAGATAAAAGCTGTACAAACTTTAAAATGGACAAACAGGAAAAAACTATATTCCTCTCCTTCAAAAGAAAAGATTTGTTTGTTTTGTTTGTTGGGGTTTAATGCCCGAGCAGCAATATTTCAGCTATATTCAGGCGACAAAAGAAAAGATATTGTTACCTCCACACCAGCATAATGATACCCTTTACTTCTACAGTGCTTAGTACATGTCTCTATGGTCATTCTATTATTAATGATATGATTGTATGGCATTGCATGATGTCTGTTATCTTTGAAACATCCAACATATCCTGTAATTGAAAAAGAAGTTTCATGTAAAATATGTAACCCACGTATACAAAAACCATAACTAGAGGCTCAAGAGAGCCTGAATCACTCACCTGGTTAACCATTTGCTTATTTGAAAAACTTGAGGAATGAGACAGGCTAAGTTAAAATCAACTAAAATTATTCATAGCATTTTCATGACCTGAACCAGAATTTTGCCAAAGGCAACAATTTTTCAATTTTTTTTCAAAAACCTGTCTTATGACCCCTAAGTTCCATTTTTAGTATAGGCAGCCATATCTATTCACGGATTCAAAATCACAACAGTCATTTTCAGAACAATACACTAAAGAACTAGTATGCTTACTTTCATTCAATAATCTTGAATGGTTTTAGAGAAGAAGATTTTCAAAGCTGTACATGTGAAAAATGCAAACCAAACTATTTCAGGGCCGTAACTCCTACATCAGTTGACCAACCGTTTTGAAAATTACAGCATAGGTCCGTCTCAAGATGCTGAACAATATTACCCTCCGCAAGAAATTTGCTAAAGGCAATGCTTTTTGAGTTATTTGCAAAACACTGCCATTAGACCCCTATGTTCTATTTTTAGTAATGGTGGCCACGTTTTCTCATGAATCAACAATCCCAACAGTCATTTTGTAGTGGATACCCTAAGGAACATAAATGCCAACTTTCATTGAATTCTGTGCAATGGATTTTGAAAAGAAGATTTTCAAACTTGCACATGCGAAAAATGCAAAAAGCCCGTTTCAGGGCCGTAACTCCTACATCAGTTGACCAATCATTTTGAAAATTTTGGCATAGGTCCGTCTCATGATGCTGAACAATATAATCCATGCCAGAAATTTGCTAAAGGCAACAGTTTTTGAGTTATTTGCAAAAAACTGCAATCTGACCCCTATGTTCTATTTTAGTAACAGCGGCCATGTTTGTTTTTTCATGGATCAAAATTCCCAACAGTCATTTTGTGCAGAACACCCAAGGGAACAATCATCCCAAGTTCAAAACCTGTCAGTTCAGTAGTTTCAGAGATTTTTTAAAATTTGTCCACGACGACAACAACGACGAGGACGATGGACGCTAAGTGATGGCATAAGCTCACTTGGCCTTCGGCCAGGTGAGATAAAAAGGCACAATTCCCATTAATCCAAATATTCTCTGACAATGAATCACTTTAATATAGTCATACAACAATTCAAAATATTATATATACTGTTATTATAGATTGATTTCCATGAATTTTTACAGCCCTGAATATTGACCACTTTTCAATATGTAATTGTTCCACATATTTCAACTTGTACTAAAAAACTGTTTACAAAAAAATCAACGTTCCCCTTGATACTATATAGTTACAAAACATTACCTTTTGGCTTTATGGAGGGTTTCACTACTTTTTGTTTTCCTACAAGCAAATATTTCACACACTGTGTTAAAACATACAGATTTCAACTGAAGAATTTACTTTCATATATACATTGTACTTCATGCATACAGTTCATGTATTCAATATTTAGATATTTCTTTGGTATCCCTCTTCAAATCTTAAATACTTCCATTTTTCTAGGTTTTCTACAATATGTGTATGCTTCCTTTCAAGTAGGTGTGTATCATACATTTCTTCTGTATGTGAAGGCATTATGTACCGTGCATTGTTTGTGGTCATCTTATAGGTTTTCATAAATATTTTTGATATACTATTTCCATTGTTTTTGTCTATTTTCAAATAAGGATTTTAAATATTCCAATTCAATATGTTTATTCTATAATTTTGGAGTAATTTGTAGAATTGGTCTTTGTATGTTATCTTCCCTCATTTGACATGAGGATCACCTTTATCAATAATAAGAATCATTTCCACATTAAAAATTTTCACAGAGTTGTGTGTCTAGGTACCAAACCTGATTTGTATACAGAAAGCTTCCAACCCCCACCACACATCTGCTTCTTATTGCCGCCACACGGTGCATTACAGTATTTTTCTTTTGTTGAACCATACTTGTTGTATTTATTCCCACAAAAGCAGTGTTTATAGGACTGAAAGTATATGCAATTTATTCTTTAACTTTTTAGGCTTGAAGACAGCAATAAAATTATTACACATCAATTCAATATTCAAGTTAGACTTAAAAATCAATACTGAATTAAAGATGCTTTGAAGGTGCTGCTTTATATGACGACAAAAGTCAAACCCTGAAAAGTTGGGTGCTTACTTATTAAACAATCAGAACAGGACAAAATGACAACTTGATTCTTTAATCAGAAAGGTCTGAGTGAAACAACAGTACTCACAAAAAAAAAATTATCAGCTTAATTGTTTTCCTTCTCTAAAAAGCAGACTTCATTCACTTTCCTGCTCAGAAAATTTCAATCACAAGTTCAAACTAATGAGAAACTAAAATGTCTTTTAATCATCTTAGGCATTGTACCAAATAACTTTTCATTTTTTGGATGTGTTCCAAATTTAATGAATATCACTTGTAGATAAAAGCTGTACAAACTTTAAAATGGACAAACAGGAAAAAACTATATTCCTCTCCTTCAAAAGAAAAGATTTGTTTGTTTTGTTTGTTGGGGTTTAATGCCCGAGCAGCAATATTTCAGCTATATTCAGGCGACAAAAGAAAAGATATTGTTACCTCCACACCAGCATAATGATACCCTTTACGTCTACAGTGCTTAGTACATGTCTCTATGGTCATTCTATTATTAATGATATGATTGTATGGCATTGCATGATGTCTGTTATCTTTGAAACATCCAACATATCCTGTAATTGAAAAAGAAGTTTCATGTAAAATATGTAACCCACGTATACAAAAACCATAACTAGAGGCTCAAGAGAGCCTGAATCACTCACCTGGTTAACCATTTGCTTATTTGAAAAACTTGAGGAATGAGACAGGCTAAGTTAAAATCAACTAAAATTATTCATAGCATTTTCATGACCTGAACCAGAATTTTGCCAAAGGCAACAATTTTTCAATTTTTTTTTCAAAAACCTGTCTTATGACCCCTAAGTTCCATTTTTAGTATAGGCAGCCATATCTATTCACGGATTCAAAATCACAACAGTCATTTTCAGAACAATACACTAAAAAACTAGTATGCTTACTTTCATTCAATAATCTTGAATGGTTTCAGAGAAGAAGATTTTCAAAGCTGTACATGTGAAAAATGCAAACCAAACTATTTCAGGGCCGTAACTCCTACATCAGTTGACCAACCGTTTTGAAAATTACAGCATAGGTCCGTCTCAAGATGCTGAACAATATTACCCTCCGCAAGAAATTTGCTAAAGGCAATGCTTTTTGAGTTATTTGCAAAACACTGCCATTAGACCCCTATGTTCTATTTTTAGTAATGGTGGCCACGTTTTCTCATGAATCATCAATCCCAACAGTCATTTTGTAGTGGATACCCTAAGGAACATAAATGCCAACTTTCATTGAATTCTGTGCAATGGATTTTGAAAAGAAGATTTTCAAACTTGCACATGCGAAAAATGCAAAAAGCCTGTTTCAGGGCCGTAACTCCTACATCAGTTGACCAATCATTTTGAAAATTTTGGCATAGGTCCGTCTCATGATGCTGAACAATATAATCCATGCCAGAAATTTGCTAAAGGCAACAGTTTTTGAGTTATTTGCAAAAAACTGCAATCTGACCCCTATGTTCTATTTTAGTAACAGCGGCCATGTTTGTTTTTTCATGGATCAAAATTCCCAACAGTCATTTTGTGCAGAACACCCAAGGGAACAATCATCCCAAGTTCAAAACCTGTCAGTTCAGTAGTTTCAGAGATTTTTTAAAATTTGTCCACGACGACAACAACGACGAGGACGATGGACGCTAAGTGATGGCATAAGCTCACTTGGCCTTCGGCCAGGTGAGATAAAAAGGCACAATTCCCATTAATCCAAATATTCTCTGACAATGAATCACTTTAATATAGTCATACAACAATTCAAAATATTATATATACTGTTATTATAGATTGATTTCCATGAATTTTTACAGCCCTGAATATTGACCACTTTTCAATATGTAATTGTTCCACATATTTCAACTTGTACTAAAAAACTGTTTACAAAAAAATCAACGTTCCCCTTGATACTATATAGTTACAAAACATTACCTTTTGGCTTTATGGAGGGTTTCACTACTTTTTGTTTTCCTACAAGCAAATATTTCACACACTGTGTTAAAACATACAGATTTCAACTGAAGAATTTACTTTCATATATACATTGTACTTCATGCATACAGTTCATGTATTCAATATTTAGATATTTCTTTGGTATCCCTCTTCAAATCTTAAATACTTCCATTTTTCTAGGTTTTCTACAATATGTGTATGCTTCCTTTCAAGTAGGTGTGTATCATACATTTCTTCTGTATGTGAAGGCATTATGTACCGTGCATTGTTTGTGGTCATCTTATAGGTTTTCATAAATATTTTTGATATACTATTTCCATTGTTTTTGTCTATTTTCAAATAAGGATTTTAAATATTCCAATTCAATATGTTTATTCTATAATTTTGGAGTAATTTGTAGAATTGGTCTTTGTATGTTATCTTCCCTCATTTGACATGAGGATCACCTTTATCAATAATAAGAATCATTTCCACATTAAAAATTTTCACAGAGTTGTGTGTCTAGGTACCAAACCTGATTTGTATACAGAAAGCTTCCAACCCCCACCACACATCTGCTTCTTATTGCCGCCACACGGTGCATTACAGTATTTTTCTTTTGTTGAACCATACTTGTTGTATTTATTCCCACAAAAGCAGTGTTTATAGGACTGAAAGTATATGCAATTTATTCTTTAACTTTTTAGGCTTGAAGACAGCAATAAAATTATTACACATCAATTCAATATTCAAGTTAGACTTAAAAATCAATACTGAATTAAAGATGCTTTGAAGGTGCTGCTTTATATGACGACAAAAGTCAAACCCTGAAAAGTTGGGTGCTTACTTATTAAACAATCAGAACAGGACAAAATGACAACTTGATTCTTTAATCAGAAAGGTCTGAGTGAAACAACAGTACTCACAAAAAAAAAATTATCAGCTTAATTGTTTTCCTTCTCTAAAAAGCAGACTTCATTCACTTTCCTGCTCAGAAAATTTCAATCACAAGTTCAAACTAATGAGAAACTAAAATGTCTTTTAATCATCTTAGGCATTGTACCAAATAACTTTTCATTTTTTGGATGTGTTCCAAATTTAATGAATATCACTTGTAGATAAAAGCTGTACAAACTTTAAAATGGACAAACAGGAAAAAACTATATTCCTCTCCTTCAAAAGAAAAGATTTGTTTGTTTTGTTTGTTGGGGTTTAATGCCCGAGCAGCAATATTTCAGCTATATTCAGGCGACAAAAGAAAAGATATTGTTACCTCCACACCAGCATAATGATACCCTTTACTTCTACAGTGCTTAGTACATGTCTCTATGGTCATTCTATTATTAATGATATGATTGTATGGCATTGCATGATGTCTGTTATCTTTGAAACATCCAACATATCCTGTAATTGAAAAAGAAGTTTCATGTAAAATATGTAACCCACGTATACAAAAACCATAACTAGAGGCTCAAGAGAGCCCGAATCACTCACCTGGTTAACCATCTGCTTATTTGAAAAACTTGAGGAATGAGACAGGCTAAGTTAAAATCAACTAAAATTATTCATAGCATTTTCATGACCTGAACCAGAATTTTGCCAAAGGCAACAATTTTTCAAATTTTTTTTCAAAAACCTGTCTTATGACCCCTAAGTTCCATTTTTAGTATAGGCAGCCATATCTATTCACGGATTCAAAATCACAACAGTCATTTTCAGAACAATACACTAAAGAACTAGTATGCTTACTTTCATTCAATAATCTTGAATGGTTTCAGAGAAGAAGATTTTCAAAGCTGTACATGTGAAAAATGCAAACCAAACTATTTCAGGGCCGTAACTCCTACATCAGTTGACCAACCGTTTTGAAAATTACAGCATAGGTCCGTCTCAAGATGCTGAACAATATTACCCTCCGCAAGAAATTTGCTAAAGGCAATGCTTTTTGAGTTATTTGCAAAACACTGCCATTAGACCCCTATGTTCTATTTTTAGTAATGGTGGCCACGTTTTCTCATGAATCATCAATCCCAACAGTCATTTTGTAGTGGATACCCTAAGGAACATAAATGCCAACTTTCATTGAATTCTGTGCAATGGATTTTGAAAAGAAGATTTTCAAACTTGCACATGCGAAAAATGCAAAAAGCCTGTTTCAGGGCCGTAACTCCTACATCAGTTGACCAATCATTTTGAAAATTTTGGCATAGGTCCGTCTCATGATGCTGAACAATATAATCCATGCCAGAAATTTGCTAAAGGCAACAGTTTTTGAGTTATTTGCAAAAAACTGCAATCTGACCCCTATGTTCTATTTTAGTAACAGCGGCCATGTTTGTTTTTTCATGGATCAAAATTCCCAACAGTCATTTTGTGCAGAACACCCAAGGGAACAATCATCCCAAGTTCAAAACCTGTCAGTTCAGTAGTTTCAGAGATTTTTTAAAATTTGTCCACGACGACAACAACGACGAGGACGATGGACGCTAAGTGATGGCATAAGCTCACTTGGCCTTCGGCCAGGTGAGATAAAAAGGCACAATTCCCATTAATCCAAATATTCTCTGACAATGAATCACTTTAATATAGTCATACAACAATTCAAAATATTATATATACTGTTATTATAGATTGATTTCCATGAATTTTTACAGCCCTGAATATTGACCACTTTTCAATATGTAATTGTTCCACATATTTCAACTTGTACTAAAAAACTGTTTACAAAAAAATCAACGTTCCCCTTGATACTATATAGTTACAAAACATTACCTTTTGGCTTTATGGAGGGTTTCACTACTTTTTGTTTTCCTACAAGCAAATATTTCACACACTGTGTTAAAACATACAGATTTCAACTGAAGAATTTACTTTCATATATACATTGTACTTCATGCATACAGTTCATGTATTCAATATTTAGATATTTCTTTGGTATCCCTCTTCAAATCTTAAATACTTCCATTTTTCTAGGTTTTCTACAATATGTGTATGCTTCCTTTCAAGTAGGTGTGTATCATACATTTCTTCTGTATGTGAAGGCATTATGTACCGTGCATTGTTTGTGGTCATCTTATAGGTTTTCATAAATATTTTTGATATACTATTTCCATTGTTTTTGTCTATTTTCAAATAAGGATTTTAAATATTCCAATTCAATATGTTTATTCTATAATTTTGGAGTAATTTGTAGAATTGGTCTTTGTATGTTATCTTCCCTCATTTGACATGAGGATCACCTTTATCAATAATAAGAATCATTTCCACATTAAAAATTTTCACAGAGTTGTGTGTCTAGGTACCAAACCTGATTTGTATACAGAAAGCTTCCAACCCCCACCACACATCTGCTTCTTATTGCCGCCACACGGTGCATTACAGTATTTTTCTTTTGTTGAACCATACTTGTTGTATTTATTCCCACAACAAAAGCAGTGTTTATAGGACTGAAAGTATATTGCAATTTATCTTTAACTTTTTAGGCTTGAAGACAGCAATAAAATTATTACACATCAATTCAATATTCTAGTTAGACTTAAAAATCAATACTGAATTAAAGATGCTTTGAAGGTGCTGCTTATATGACGACAAAAGTCAAACCCTGAAAAGTTGGGTGCTTACTTATTAAACAATCAGAACAGGACAAAATGACAACTTGATTCTTTAATCAGAAAGGTCTGAGTGAAACAACAGTACTCACAAAAAAAAAAATTATCAGCTTAATTGTTTTTCCTTCTCTAAAAAGCAGACTTCATTCACTTTCCTGCTCAGAAAATTTCAATCACAAGTTCAAACTAATGAGAAACTAAAATGTCTTTTAATCATCTTAGGCATTGTACCAAATAACTTTTCATTTTTTGGATGTGTTCCAAATTTAATGAATATCACTTGTAGATAAAAGCTGTACAAACTTTAAAATGGACAAACAGGAAAAAACTATATTCCTCTCCTCAAAAGAAAGATTTGTTTGTTTTGTTTGTTGGGGTTTAATGCCCGAGCAGCAATAATTTCAGCCTATATTCAGGCGACAAAAGAAAAGATATGTTACCTCCACACCAGCATAATGATACCCTTTACTTCTACAGTGCTTAGTACATGTCTCTATGGTCATTCTATTATTAATGAATGATTGTATGGCATTGCATGATGTCTGTTATCTTTGAAACATCCAACATATCCTGTAATTGAAAAAGAAGTTCATGTAAAATATGTAACCCACGTATACAAAAACCATAACTAGAGGCTCAAGAGAGCCTGAATCACTCACCTGGTTAACCATTTGCTTATTTGAAAACTTGAGGAATGAGACAGGCTAAGTTAAAATCAACTAAAATTATTCATAGCATTTTCATGACCTGAACCAGAATTTTGCCAAAGGCAACAATTTTTCAATTTTTTTTTTCAAAAACCTGTCTTATGACCCCTAAGTTCCATTTTTAGTATAGGCAGCCATATCTATTCACGGATTCAAAATCACAACAGTCATTTTCAGAACAATACACTAAAGAACTAGTATGCTTACTTTCATTCAATAATCTTGAATGGTTTCAGAGAAGAAGATTTTCAAAGCTGTACATGTGAAAAATGCAAACCAAACTATTTCAGGGCCGTAACTCCTACATCAGTTGACCAACCGTTTTGAAAATTACAGCATAGGTCCGTCTCAAGATGCTGAACAATATTACCCTCCGCAAGAAATTTGCTAAAGGCAATGCTTTTTGAGTTATTTGCAAAACACTGCCATTAGACCCCTATGTTCTATTTTTAGTAATGGTGGCCACGTTTTCTCATGAATCATCAATCCCAACAGTCATTTTGTAGTGGATACCCTAAGGAACATAAATGCCAACTTTCATTGAATTCTGTGCAATGGATTTTGAAAAGAAGATTTTCAAACTTGCACATGCGAAAAATGCAAAAAGCCTGTTTCAGGGCCGTAACTCCTACATCAGTTGACCAATCATTTTGAAAATTTTGGCATAGGTCCGTCTCATGATGCTGAACAATATAATCCATGCCAGAAATTTGCTAAAGGCAACAGTTTTTGAGTTATTTGCAAAAAACTGCAATCTGACCCCTATGTTCTATTTTAGTAACAGCGGCCATGTTTGTTTTTTCATGGATCAAAATTCCCAACAGTCATTTTGTGCAGAACACCCAAGGGAACAATCATCCCAAGTTCAAAACCTGTCAGTTCAGTAGTTTCAGAGATTTTTTAAAATTTGTCCACGACGACAACAACGACGAGGACGATGGACGCTAAGTGATGGCATAAGCTCACTTGGCCTTCGGCCAGGTGAGATAAAAAGGCACAATTCCCATTAATCCAAATATTCTCTGACAATGAATCACTTTAATATAGTCATACAACAATTCAAAATATTATATATACTGTTATTATAGATTGATTTCCATGAATTTTTACAGCCCTGAATATTGACCACTTTTCAATATGTAATTGTTCCACATATTTCAACTTGTACTAAAAAACTGTTTACAAAAAAATCAACGTTCCCCTTGATACTATATAGTTACAAAACATTACCTTTTGGCTTTATGGAGGGTTTCACTACTTTTTGTTTTCCTACAAGCAAATATTTCACACACTGTGTTAAAACATACAGATTTCAACTGAAGAATTTACTTTCATATATACATTGTACTTCATGCATACAGTTCATGTATTCAATATTTAGATATTTCTTTGGTATCCCTCTTCAAATCTTAAATACTTCCATTTTTCTAGGTTTTCTACAATATGTGTATGCTTCCTTTCAAGTAGGTGTGTATCATACATTTCTTCTGTATGTGAAGGCATTATGTACCGTGCATTGTTTGTGGTCATCTTATAGGTTTTCATAAATATTTTTGATATACTATTTCCATTGTTTTTGTCTATTTTCAAATAAGGATTTTAAATATTCCAATTCAATATGTTTATTCTATAATTTTGGAGTAATTTGTAGAATTGGTCTTTGTATGTTATCTTCCCTCATTTGACATGAGGATCACCTTTATCAATAATAAGAATCATTTCCACATTAAAAATTTTCACAGAGTTGTGTGTCTAGGTACCAAACCTGATTTGTATACAGAAAGCTTCCAACCCCCACCACACATCTGCTTCTTATTGCCGCCACACGGTGCATTACAGTATTTTTCTTTTGTTGAACCATACTTGTTGTATTTATTCCCACAAAAGCAGTGTTTATAGGACTGAAAGTATATGCAATTTATTCTTTAACTTTTTAGGCTTGAAGACAGCAATAAAATTATTACACATCAATTCAATATTCAAGTTAGACTTAAAAATCAATACTGAATTAAAGATGCTTTGAAGGTGCTGCTTTATATGACGACAAAAGTCAAACCCTGAAAAGTTGGGTGCTTACTTATTAAACAATCAGAACAGGACAAAATGACAACTTGATTCTTTAATCAGAAAGGTCTGAGTGAAACAACAGTACTCACAAAAAAAAAATTATCAGCTTAATTGTTTTCCTTCTCTAAAAAGCAGACTTCATTCACTTTCCTGCTCAGAAAATTTCAATCACAAGTTCAAACTAATGAGAAACTAAAATGTCTTTTAATCATCTTAGGCATTGTACCAAATAACTTTTCATTTTTTGGATGTGTTCCAAATTTAATGAATATCACTTGTAGATAAAAGCTGTACAAACTTTAAAATGGACAAACAGGAAAAAACTATATTCCTCTCCTTCAAAAGAAAAGATTTGTTTGTTTTGTTTGTTGGGGTTTAATGCCCGAGCAGCAATATTTCAGCTATATTCAGGCGACAAAAGAAAAGATATTGTTACCTCCACACCAGCATAATGATACCCTTTACTTCTACAGTGCTTAGTACATGTCTCTATGGTCATTCTATTATTAATGATATGATTGTATGGCATTGCATGATGTCTGTTATCTTTGAAACATCCAACATATCCTGTAATTGAAAAAGAAGTTTCATGTAAAATATGTAACCCACGTATACAAAAACCATAACTAGAGGCTCAAGAGAGCCTGAATCACTCACCTGGTTAACCATCTGCTTATTTGAAAAACTTGAGGAATGAGACAGGCTAAGTTAAAATCAACTAAAATTATTCATAGCATTTTCATGACCTGAACCAGAATTTTGCCAAAGGCAACAATTTTTCAATTTTTTTTTCAAAAACCTGTCTTATGACCCCTAAGTTCCATTTTTAGTATAGGCAGCCATATCTATTCACGGATTCAAAATCACAACAGTCATTTTCAGAACAATACACTAAAGAACTAGTATGCTTACTTTCATTCAATAATCTTGAATGGTTTCAGAGAAGAAGATTTTCAAAGCTGTACATGTGAAAAATGCAAACCAAACTATTTCAGGGCCGTAACTCCTACATCAGTTGACCAACCGTTTTGAAAATTACAGCATAGGTCCGTCTCAAGATGCTGAACAATATTACCCTCCGCAAGAAATTTGCTAAAGGCAATGCTTTTTGAGTTATTTGCAAAACACTGCCATTAGACCCCTATGTTCTATTTTTAGTAATGGTGGCCACGTTTTCTCATGAATCATCAATCCCAACAGTCATTTTGTAGTGGATACCCTAAGGAACATAAATGCCAACTTTCATTGAATTCTGTGCAATGGATTTTGAAAAGAAGATTTTCAAACTTGCACATGCGAAAAATGCAAAAAGCCTGTTTCAGGGCCGTAACTCCTACATCAGTTGACCAATCATTTTGAAAATTTTGGCATAGGTCCGTCTCATGATGCTGAACAATATAATCCATGCCAGAAATTTGCTAAAGGCAACAGTTTTTGAGTTATTTGCAAAAAACTGCAATCTGACCCCTATGTTCTATTTTAGTAACAGCGGCCATGTTTGTTTTTTCATGGATCAAAATTCCCAACAGTCATTTTGTGCAGAACACCCAAGGGAACAATCATCCCAAGTTCAAAACCTGTCAGTTCAGTAGTTTCAGAGATTTTTTAAAATTTGTCCACGACGACAACAACGACGAGGACGATGGACGCTAAGTGATGGCATAAGCTCACTTGGCCTTCGGCCAGGTGAGATAAAAAGGCACAATTCCCATTAATCCAAATATTCTCTGACAATGAATCACTTTAATATAGTCATACAACAATTCAAAATATTATATATACTGTTATTATAGATTGATTTCCATGAATTTTTACAGCCCTGAATATTGACCACTTTTCAATATGTAATTGTTCCACATATTTCAACTTGTACTAAAAAACTGTTTACAAAAAAATCAACGTTCCCCTTGATACTATATAGTTACAAAACATTACCTTTTGGCTTTATGGAGGGTTTCACTACTTTTTGTTTTCCTACAAGCAAATATTTCACACACTGTGTTAAAACATACAGATTTCAACTGAAGAATTTACTTTCATATATACATTGTACTTCATGCATACAGTTCATGTATTCAATATTTAGATATTTCTTTGGTATCCCTCTTCAAATCTTAAATACTTCCATTTTTCTAGGTTTTCTACAATATGTGTATGCTTCCTTTCAAGTAGGTGTGTATCATACATTTCTTCTGTATGTGAAGGCATTATGTACCGTGCATTGTTTGTGGTCATCTTATAGGTTTTCATAAATATTTTTGATATACTATTTCCATTGTTTTTGTCTATTTTCAAATAAGGATTTTAAATATTCCAATTCAATATGTTTATTCTATAATTTTGGAGTAATTTGTAGAATTGGTCTTTGTATGTTATCTTCCCTCATTTGACATGAGGATCACCTTTATCAATAATAAGAATCATTTCCACATTAAAAATTTTCACAGAGTTGTGTGTCTAGGTACCAAACCTGATTTGTATACAGAAAGCTTCCAACCCCCACCACACATCTGCTTCTTATTGCCGCCACACGGTGCATTACAGTATTTTTCTTTTGTTGAACCATACTTGTTGTATTTATTCCCACAAAAGCAGTGTTTATAGGACTGAAAGTATATGCAATTTATTCTTTAACTTTTTAGGCTTGAAGACAGCAATAAAATTATTACACATCAATTCAATATTCAAGTTAGACTTAAAAATCAATACTGAATTAAAGATGCTTTGAAGGTGCTGCTTTATATGACGACAAAAGTCAAACCCTGAAAAGTTGGGTGCTTACTTATTAAACAATCAGAACAGGACAAAATGACAACTTGATTCTTTAATCAGAAAGGTCTGAGTGAAACAACAGTACTCACAAAAAAAAAATTATCAGCTTAATTGTTTTCCTTCTCTAAAAAGCAGACTTCATTCACTTTCCTGCTCAGAAAATTTCAATCACAAGTTCAAACTAATGAGAAACTAAAATGTCTTTTAATCATCTTAGGCATTGTACCAAATAACTTTTCATTTTTTGGATGTGTTCCAAATTTAATGAATATCACTTGTAGATAAAAGCTGTACAAACTTTAAAATGGACAAACAGGAAAAAACTATATTCCTCTCCTTCAAAAGAAAAGATTTGTTTGTTTTGTTTGTTGGGGTTTAATGCCCGAGCAGCAATATTTCAGCTATATTCAGGCGACAAAAGAAAAGATATTGTTACCTCCACACCAGCATAATGATACCCTTTACTTCTACAGTGCTTAGTACATGTCTCTATGGTCATTCTATTATTAATGATATGATTGTATGGCATTGCATGATGTCTGTTATCTTTGAAACATCCAACATATCCTGTAATTGAAAAAGAAGTTTCATGTAAAATATGTAACCCACGTATACAAAAACCATAACTAGAGGCTCAAGAGAGCCTGAATCACTCACCTGGTTAACCATTTGCTTATTTGAAAAACTTGAGGAATGAGACAGGCTAAGTTAAAATCAACTAAAATTATTCATAGCATTTTCATGACCTGAACCAGAATTTTGCCAAAGGCAACAATTTTTCAATTTTTTTTTCAAAAACCTGTCTTATGACCCCTAAGTTCCATTTTTAGTATAGGCAGCCATATCTATTCACGGATTCAAAATCACAACAGTCATTTTCAGAACAATACACTAAAGAACTAGTATGCTTACTTTCATTCAATAATCTTGAATGGTTTCAGAGAAGAAGATTTTCAAAGCTGTACATGTGAAAAATGCAAACCAAACTATTTCAGGGCCGTAACTCCTACATCAGTTGACCAACCGTTTTGAAAATTACAGCATAGGTCCGTCTCAAGATGCTGAACAATATTACCCTCCGCAAGAAATTTGCTAAAGGCAATGCTTTTTGAGTTATTTGCAAAACACTGCCATTAGACCCCTATGTTCTATTTTTAGTAATGGTGGCCACGTTTTCTCATGAATCATCAATCCCAACAGTCATTTTGTAGTGGATACCCTAAGGAACATAAATGCCAACTTTCATTGAATTCTGTGCAATGGATTTTGAAAAGAAGATTTTCAAACTTGCACATGCGAAAAATGCAAAAAGCCCGTTTCAGGGCCGTAACTCCTACATCAGTTGACCAATCATTTTGAAAATTTTGGCATAGGTCCGTCTCATGATGCTGAACAATATAATCCATGCCAGAAATTTGCTAAAGGCAACAGTTTTTGAGTTATTTGCAAAAAACTGCAATCTGACCCCTATGTTCTATTTTAGTAACAGCGGCCATGTTTGTTTTTTCATGGATCAAAATTCCCAACAGTCATTTTGTGCAGAACACCCAAGGGAACAATCATCCCAAGTTCAAAACCTGTCAGTTCAGTAGTTTCAGAGATTTTTTAAAATTTGTCCACGACGACAACAACGACGAGGACGATGGACGCTAAGTGATGGCATAAGCTCACTTGGCCTTCGGCCAGGTGAGATAAAAAGGCACAATTCCCATTAATCCAAATATTCTCTGACAATGAATCACTTTAATATAGTCATACAACAATTCAAAATATTATATATACTGTTATTATAGATTGATTTCCATGAATTTTTACAGCCCTGAATATTGACCACTTTTCAATATGTAATTGTTCCACATATTTCAACTTGTACTAAAAAACTGTTTACAAAAAAATCAACGTTCCCCTTGATACTATATAGTTACAAAACATTACCTTTTGGCTTTATGGAGGGTTTCACTACTTTTTGTTTTCCTACAAGCAAATATTTCACACACTGTGTTAAAACATACAGATTTCAACTGAAGAATTTACTTTCATATATACATTGTACTTCATGCATACAGTTCATGTATTCAATATTTAGATATTTCTTTGGTATCCCTCTTCAAATCTTAAATACTTCCATTTTTCTAGGTTTTCTACAATATGTGTATGCTTCCTTTCAAGTAGGTGTGTATCATACATTTCTTCTGTATGTGAAGGCATTATGTACCGTGCATTGTTTGTGGTCATCTTATAGGTTTTCATAAATATTTTTGATATACTATTTCCATTGTTTTTGTCTATTTTCAAATAAGGATTTTAAATATTCCAATTCAATATGTTTATTCTATAATTTTGGAGTAATTTGTAGAATTGGTCTTTGTATGTTATCTTCCCTCATTTGACATGAGGATCACCTTTATCAATAATAAGAATCATTTCCACATTAAAAATTTTCACAGAGTTGTGTGTCTAGGTACCAAACCTGATTTGTATACAGAAAGCTTCCAACCCCCACCACACATCTGCTTCTTATTGCCGCCACACGGTGCATTACAGTATTTTTCTTTTGTTGAACCATACTTGTTGTATTTATTCCCACAAAAGCAGTGTTTATAGGACTGAAAGTATATGCAATTTATTCTTTAACTTTTTAGGCTTGAAGACAGCAATAAAATTATTACACATCAATTCAATATTCAAGTTAGACTTAAAAATCAATACTGAATTAAAGATGCTTTGAAGGTGCTGCTTTATATGACGACAAAAGTCAAACCCTGAAAAGTTGGGTGCTTACTTATTAAACAATCAGAACAGGACAAAATGACAACTTGATTCTTTAATCAGAAAGGTCTGAGTGAAACAACAGTACTCACAAAAAAAAAATTATCAGCTTAATTGTTTTCCTTCTCTAAAAAGCAGACTTCATTCACTTTCCTGCTCAGAAAATTTCAATCACAAGTTCAAACTAATGAGAAACTAAAATGTCTTTTAATCATCTTAGGCATTGTACCAAATAACTTTTCATTTTTTGGATGTGTTCCAAATTTAATGAATATCACTTGTAGATAAAAGCTGTACAAACTTTAAAATGGACAAACAGGAAAAAACTATATTCCTCTCCTTCAAAAGAAAAGATTTGTTTGTTTTGTTTGTTGGGGTTTAATGCCCGAGCAGCAATATTTCAGCTATATTCAGGCGACAAAAGAAAAGATATTGTTACCTCCACACCAGCATAATGATACCCTTTACTTCTACAGTGCTTAGTACATGTCTCTATGGTCATTCTATTATTAATGATATGATTGTATGGCATTGCATGATGTCTGTTATCTTTGAAACATCCAACATATCCTGTAATTGAAAAAGAAGTTTCATGTAAAATATGTAACCCACGTATACAAAAACCATAACTAGAGGCTCAAGAGAGCCTGAATCACTCACCTGGTTAACCATTTGCTTATTTGAAAAACTTGAGGAATGAGACAGGCTAAGTTAAAATCAACTAAAATTATTCATAGCATTTTCATGACCTGAACCAGAATTTTGCCAAAGGCAACAATTTTTCAATTTTTTTTCAAAAACCTGTCTTATGACCCCTAAGTTCCATTTAAGTATAGGCAGCCATATCTATTCACGGATTCAAAATCACAACAGTCATTTTCAGAACAATACACTAAAGAACTAGTATGCTTACTTTCATTCAATAATCTTGAATGGTTTTAGAGAAGAAGATTTTCAAAGCTGTACATGTGAAAAATGCAAAACAAACTATTTCAGGGCCGTAACTCCTACATCAGTTGACCAACCGTTTTGAAAATTACAGCATAGGTCCGTCTCAAGATGCTGAACAATATTACCCTCCGCAAGAAATTTGCTAAAGGCAATGCTTTTTGAGTTATTTGCAAAACACTGCCATTAGACCCCTATGTTCTATTTTTAGTAATGGTGGCCACGTTTTCTCATGAATCAACAATCCCAACAGTCATTTTGTAGTGGATACCCTAAGGAACATAAATGCCAACTTTCATTGAATTCTGTGCAATGGATTTTGAAAAGAAGATTTTCAAACTTGCACATGCGAAAAATGCAAAAAGCCCGTTTCAGGGCCGTAACTCCTACATCAGTTGACCAATCATTTTGAAAATTTTGGCATAGGTCCGTCTCATGATGCTGAACAATATAATCCATGCCAGAAATTTGCTAAAGGCAACAGTTTTTGAGTTATTTGCAAAAAACTGCAATCTGACCCCTATGTTCTATTTTAGTAACAGCGGCCATGTTTGTTTTTTCATGGATCAAAATTCCCAACAGTCATTTTGTGCAGAACACCCAAGGGAACAATCATCCCAAGTTCAAAACCTGTCAGTTCAGTAGTTTCAGAGATTTTTTAAAATTTGTCCACGACGACAACAACGACGAGGACGATGGACGCTAAGTGATGGCATAAGCTCACTTGGCCTTCGGCCAGGTGAGATAAAAAGGCACAATTCCCATTAATCCAAATATTCTCTGACAATGAATCACTTTAATATAGTCATACAACAATTCAAAATATTATATATACTGTTATTATAGATTGATTTCCATGAATTTTTACAGCCCTGAATATTGACCACTTTTCAATATGTAATTGTTCCACATATTTCAACTTGTACTAAAAAACTGTTTACAAAAAAATCAACGTTCCCCTTGATACTATATAGTTACAAAACATTACCTTTTGGCTTTATGGAGGGTTTCACTACTTTTTGTTTTCCTACAAGCAAATATTTCACACACTGTGTTAAAACATACAGATTTCAACTGAAGAATTTACTTTCATATATACATTGTACTTCATGCATACAGTTCATGTATTCAATATTTAGATATTTCTTTGGTATCCCTCTTCAAATCTTAAATACTTCCATTTTTCTAGGTTTTCTACAATATGTGTATGCTTCCTTTCAAGTAGGTGTGTATCATACATTTCTTCTGTATGTGAAGGCATTATGTACCGTGCATTGTTTGTGGTCATCTTAGAGGTTTTCATAAATATTTTTGATATACTATTTCCATTGTTTTTGTCTATTTTCAAATAAGGATTTTAAATATTCCAATTCAATATGTTTATTCTATAATTTTGGAGTAATTTGTAGAATTGGTCTTTGTATGTTATCTTCCCTCATTTGACATGAGGATCACCTTTATCAATAATAAGAATCATTTCCACATTAAAAATTTTCACAGAGTTGTGTGTCTAGGTACCAAACCTGATTTGTATACAGAAAGCTTCCAACCCCCACCACACATCTGCTTCTTATTGCCACCACACGGTGCATTACAGTATTTTTCTTTTGTTGAACCATACTTGTTGTATTTATTCCCACAAAAGCAGTGTTTATAGGACTGAAAGTATATGCAATTTATTCTTTAACTTTTTAGGCTTGAAGACAGCAATAAAATTATTACACATCAATTCAATATTCAAGTTAGACTTAAAAATCAATACTGAATTAAAGATGCTTTGAAGGTGCTGCTTTATATGACGACAAAAGTCAAACCCTGAAAAGTTGGGTGCTTACTTATTAAACAATCAGAACAGGACAAAATGACAACTTGATTCCTTAATCAGAAAGGTCTGAGTGGAACAACAGAACTCACAAAAAAAAAATTATTAGCTTAATTGTTTTCCTTCTCTAAAAAGCAGACTTCATTCACTTTCCTGCTCAGAAAATTTCAATCACAAGTTCAAACTAATGAGAAACTAAAATATCTTTTAATCATCTTAGGCATTGTACCAAATAACTTTTCATTTTTTGGATGTGTTCCAAATTTAATGAATATCACTTGTAGATAAAAGCTGTACAAACTTTAAAATGGACAAACAGGAAAAAACTATATTCCTCTCCTTCAAAAGAAAAGATTTGTTTGTTTTGTTTGTTGGGGTTTAACGCCCGAGCAGCAATATTTCAGCTATATTCAGGCGACAAAGAAAAGATATTGTTACCTCCACACCAGCATAATGATACCCTTTACTTCTACAGTGCTTAGTACATGTCTCTATGGTCATTCTATTATTAATGATATGATTGTATGGCATTGCATGACGTCTGTTATCTTTGAAACATCCAACATATCCTGTAATTGAAAAGAAGTTTCATTTTAAAACATGTAACCCACATATACAAAAACCATGAAAAGGCACTACTCCCATAAATCCAAATATTCTCTGACAATGAATCACTTTAATATAGTCATACAACAGTTCAAAATATTATATATACTGTTATTATAGATTGATTTCCATAAATATTTACAACCCTGAATATTGACTACTTTTCAATATGTAATTGATCCAGATATTTCAACTTGTACTAAAAAGCTGTTTAGAAAAAAGTTCCCCTTGATACTATGTAGTTACAAAACATTACCTTTTAGCTTTATGGAGGGTTCCACTACCTTTTGTTTCCCTACAAGCAAATATTTCACACACTGTGTTAAAACATGCAGATTTCAAATGAAGAATTTACTTCCAAATTTAATTCATGTAAACTGTTCATGTATCAAGTGTAAATATAATTCTTTAGTTCCCCTCTGGAAATGATTCATGTTACCATTTTAGCATGCTTTGAGTAATATATATGTATCATTCAATATACTGTGTGTTAAAGTATATGAGGGCATTATGTACAGTTTATTGTTTATGGTTGGGTTTCTTTTGGTATTCTGGTTTTGTTTTGTTTTTTTTTTTTTTTTGGGGGGGGGGGGGATTTAATCAGTGTATTCATGTGCAATATTTTTTCTTCTGACATGTCGAAAGACTGAATAAATGCTGTAAACAGTTTTTTTTTTTTTTTTTTTTTTTTTATGCAGATCACTTGCCATCATTCTTGGTAACCAAATGCTTCATTAATGAAAAGAAATGAGCTGCATTACAGTTGATAACAATTTTATTAATTTTTATATTGTGTTTTTTATTTATTTATTTTTT
Source organism: Perna viridis (assembly GCA_037379345.1). Lineage (NCBI taxonomy): Eukaryota > Metazoa > Mollusca > Bivalvia > Mytilida > Mytilidae > Perna > Perna viridis. The sequence continues at coordinate 46,713,675 of CM074515.1, read as the reverse complement.
TATTTTTTTTTTTTTTTTTTGGTAACTTAAAAAAAAGGCATTTTACAACATAAGGACCCAAGCTGGGACAGGAAAAACAAAAGGACAGAAGTCCAAAGGTTTATATAATAGCACATATATAAACTGAAACCTTGGCCCAAAAAAATATTCTGTGGCTAAAAGACCATTGCAAGATTTTAACCAGAGAATATTATTCATGAATTTATCGGCATAATCAGTTCACAATTAAAAAAAATATATTTTCAAATTTTCTTCAAAGCACTATATACTTCATGATGAAGGAATATATACATGTAAATGTTGAAAAAGAAAGACAGGTTAACATGGTGTCCATGCTTTGTCTTTGTATCAACATGTGTAAATATTTCCTAAAAGTAGGATATCTTGATACCAAACCTGATTTGTACACAGAAAGCTTCCAACTCCCTCCACAAATCTGTTTTTTATTACCAAGGCATAGAGTGTTACAAAATTTCTCTGCTGCTGAACCATACTTGTTGTATTTATTTCCACAAAAACAATGTTTATAGTACTGAAAATATAAATTTGAGGCATAGATAATGTGAACAAAGAAAGATCAACCACTTGTCAACTAAAACTTGTAAAACTTATTGACTCTCTCCCTTGAAGCAACCCACAATAGCACATGGTCTCACTAACCACTTCTAACATTCCCATTACTTTACATGTTAAAAAAGTATATTTCAAAGTTTCACTGTGAATTCCCAGGACAAATGATAGTTAAGTGCTGCATACCATTGTCAAGCTTGGAAAATTAGGCTTTCAAAATCATTATGCTAATAGTATGCCATCATGATTGTTGAAATTCTTCACAAAACTGACTGGAATAAATAGCACTGAAAATCTACATTTGTATCTTTTCTGCTCACTGACACCATGAATGCGAATTATTCACAAATGCAAACAATAATCATACATTTTTGTAGTAAATTACGAATATGATTTTAAAGTACACATTTTCAGCTTTATTTTGACTACTACTGATAAAAAAAACATGCTCTCACAATGCATAGATCTAGGTTCAGTGTCTTTATGGTACTATATAGAGGAGTGGCCATTTGACCTGAAAGTGGTAAGTGAGACCCATGGAAACATGATGCGTTTAAGGTTTCACTAAATGCATAAAGGAGTTTTACATCATAAAGGTGAAGACAAACAGGAGGTTCATATATACCCCAAAACTTTGTTTGGCAAGAAGTAATGATCTGAAAATGCTGGATGGTTACATCCTTTTTATCAATATGATTCAGTTTTATTAATCCAATAATATTAACCATATTTTGAAGATATAAGTTATGTGATTTGGACATAGAAGACTTTAGACCCATCCAACACTGGATGTTCAATTAAGACAAAAGTCTCACAAACATTTCATCTCATTATGTAGAATCCACATACCATTATTTAATAAGACTCATGAACTTTACAAGACCTGATACTGAAGCTGCATACCTTATTCATTAGTCTCATTTATAACTGGTGATGCTGAAGCAGCATACCAGTATTTAGTAAATCTTGTGAACATAACAACTCAAGAAGCTGAAACTGCATAGCTTATTCATTTGTCCACTAAACATTACAACTCCTGATGCTAAAGCAGCACACCTTCATTATAAGTGCTCCAAATAATAGCTGACTAAAAAAACTACACAAAAGTACAAAAAATTATAGTTATATAGGAAATAAGTAAAACAACAAAATTACCAAACACTAATTCGATCCATGATCAAATCAAGTCCCATAGAAATATTACATCACCAAAGAGAATGTGTGATCAAGTCAAAATTCTAAGACATTATAAAATTCATTTTGCTAAAGATGCAAACTACACTGAAAGTCAGTTAACATAGTAGACCTTGGGTACACCCAAAATTTTCCATCATTCAATTTTCTTCAAATTTGTACATGATATTACACTAACTGTGGCACATCATTTGTCAAATTTTTAGGGAAATTTGATGTGCAGATTTTGATCAATGAAGACTAAAATATAGCTATTTTTTTTAATCTGAATCATTGGCCAAACTGAACCATATCTGGTATTTTAGGATCATTTTGACAATATTTAAATAAATAACTGAATATTAAGTCAAATACACTTTAAAAGAATTAATATATCAGATTTAATATCCAATTCTATTCTTTCCATTTTGTAGAAGAGATACTAGGCTTTTAATTTACCAAAATAACAAAAAAGGGGGGTCATTTTCAGTGATTGGCTTACATAAAAACCTCTATTTTGCCAAAAATTCAAATTTCGTACAATACTGATATTATATGGACTATTCATATTCGAATCAATAAACAAATTTTCAGAAAAATTCACAGTGTATTTTTTTTAATGTTTTAATGACATTAAGGTAAGGCATTGAAATTTTTTTTTTTTGATAATTCATCATTATGGCTAAAATCATGTTAATTTTCAATAAGGTTACCAAGTATCAAATTATGATGACTTATATTGATGAAAGAGCATTGCCAGGCACAGCTTGAGTCAACTACAGTTGCAAATTAATGTCACAACAAATATCTATACTTCTGCAGAAAGGGACAAACTTATATACTAAACCTAATTCAATGCTGGATACAGTCATATGCTGAACAAAGCAACAAAATGAAAACAGAAAGCTTAAAGTCTTGTATGGAATTAAAGAAATTGTATATTTTGTTTAACTCTAAAAGGTTAAGGAGTTATAAAAACTGGCAATGTTATTGGTTAGCCTTACTGTCTCATAACAGAGATCATTTCATATTTCAATTTTAATATCATATCAAAAGGAAACTTGGTTTGCCGTAAAAGGTATCATTTCAAACGTTTTCCCACCTTATAAAATATATTCCTAAATGTACCCATTCGAAACATTTAATCTATACTTCAAAAGAGCAGAGTTACTGGGACTGGCATCTTTGTTCTAGAAGTTGAACCCTTTCTTGGAGTTATTTCCCTTTAACATCAGTATCACTTCGAAGCTTGCATATTAGGAGTCATTCAAACGCTCCAGTGACTTAAACTCTTTCAATTTGGATTACCTCCCTTACCCCAGGTCTACTACCTTAAATAAAACTGTTTAAAATATATTAATCAAATGGTTCCAAGTTTTAGCTATAAGAAAGAACTTTGTCTGGGAGTAAAGCAACACTTTATGCCAAGCCATCTGAAAGCTCAAGAAAACCAACAAAAATTCCATAACCTACTAACATACCTTGCTGCAATAAATCCAAAATAAAATAGCTATGCATACCTATATATCCTCCACCAGTGCAAAAAAGATGAAATGCAAAAACACCACAACTCCTGTAGCTGAATCAAAATGGCAACAAAAAAGATCAACTACATATAGTGACTAACAACCCTGTAAAATTTGAACAAAATCCATGAAGCGATTTCCCAGGAATGCGTCCAGGCAGTGTTAGGGACATACACAAGCATGCATTGACACCAGTAATTTGTATGTCCCTTCTGCATTGCAGTGAGGGACAAAATGTGTCAAAGAAAGAGCTGAACATTTTTTAACAGGAAGTAGATGTTCAACAGGCCTGTAATTGGATCTCACAATATGGGCCTGTTACTGATGCTGGATACCAAAAGAGGCTGCAATTAGTAGTTGATAAAAAAAAGGGTTTTGGAAAAGAATTTCTCCACCCACCTGCCCGCCCAACTGACCAACACTCACCATACTTGGACCAGATTTTCACTATGTGAAACTCAGCCAAAAATGTAACTTATTGGATATTTTAAGAGCCTGTCTCAGAGAAATCCAAGCAAATTTGTCACATAGTGATAGTTTCAAAACAGATTCATTTTTTGCTTAAAAGTGCCCTATGGACATGTACAACTAACACACAAAATATTTTTTTTTTTTTGGTTTACTATGGATATAGGGGGATATGATTTATACCTTATACCGTGCAAAAAAAATAAATGAGAAAACCTGAAATTTAGTGTTTTTCACCTGTATTTTTTTTTTAAGCAAATAGAATATCAAAATTTTGCCCTGTGGAATATATACATTACGTATGACAAAAGATAATAAAAACATTAAAAAAAATATTACTCTGAATTTCATACGATCAGGTCAAAGACACCCATAAAACCCGAATACGTAGTATTTGCTCAAACTGGACAGTAAAAAGAGTCCATATCTCCCAAGGGGGATATAGTAAATACATTTTCTGTCTATTATACCAATATTTAGTCATCAGTAAGCAATATATGAAAAATTTATCTTTGGCAAATTAAATATAAATAGTTAGGGTAAGGGCAAAAGTTAAGTGCACATGCAGTTAGCTAAAACATTCAAAAAATAAACAAAAAAACAACAATAGCCTCCACAAGTCTGACAAACCATGAAAATGTCTTATAATTCATCAGCTAAACATATTTTATGTATTTAGATCAATTAAATTTATTTTTGAGAAAAAAGGGGGATGATGGAGAGGAAAACAGGGGGGTGAGTTTCTGTGATGTTTGTAATTTCGATGACCCTTTGAATTTTGCATCATATTTATCAAATGCCAACATGACAGCCCAACTTGAGTCTTAGAATGGATCTCTTTTTAAAGACATTTTCAAAAACAGAGACTTATAAATGAAACATTAAGCATTGATGTGTAATGTATTAGTGAAGTGTAATTAACTCTATAATACACAGTTGGTCTGCCCTTACTTATACGAGGTAATTCTTCAAAGATATGGATCTAAACCTAAATATAAGTTGCAATGACCTTATTCTTATTATGTGGTGTCATTCTACATGTACATGTACCTCAGACTCAGACGTGTGTCGTGCTACAAAAGATACATCTACTTGGTCATTAGTCTACTACATATAGCATGTTACATATCGACATAAACCAAAAATTTGACCAAAGTCGTTTGTGATTGAAATATAAGTTGCACTGACCTTACTCATTGCGGGTAGTGTCATGCTACCAAAAATACATCTATTGGTCATTTATCATTGGTCACCTGTGCACTTAGACCAAGAACTTAACCAGAGTGTGATGGACGTTCATACAAAAGTTAGAATGGACATGTTTAACATTATATGTCTTGGCCATATAAAAAATGTTTATATGAAAGACAAATTCCTATTGAGCTGCGACAGTGGATCTGCAACCATTTTTAAAATTGCCATTGGAAGTAAACTGCACTCTACTGTATCCACAAGTTCAAGATCTTCCTGTGACAGCTGAATGAATTTTCTTATATTTTCCATAGTTGATTTGTTGTTGTACACACAACATTTACCAATAACCTTTCTTTTTCAACATGGAAATGTGTCTGGAAAATCCAGATCTCAAGCTTGGAACATTTTGGCAGAACTTCCCATCAAAATGTTTTTAATTACAATGTGTAAGTGTACAAAGTTTCAAGAAGATAGGACTTTCAGAAAAATCAATGAAATCATAAAAAGGAAACCTGAATGTGTCAAAAGGACAGACAGACAGAAGATGACTTAACTAACCAAACAACTGTACGTGTAAGTCCTGCAGCAATTTTGGCAGGACATAATAATAAACAAGCAGTTGCAGGCTACAAAATGTACATCATGCTAGGAATATCTCCAATCAAATATCTAAGCATTCCCTCTAAGAGAAGCTAAGAAATATATTCCTAAAAGTGTAACAGACTGACAGACAGATAAGGTAATTGCAGGAATAACTAGAAATACTGTAAGATCACAAAGAGAATATCCCCACTTCAAATGGATGTCACAAACAGAACTGTTCCAACTTATGTATCTTGTTTCTGTTTCATGAGTTTGGTCAGTGTATTTGAGAAAAAATACTACATGTACATTTGTATTTCATATATTTTGGAAATGTAATTCCTTTCCCCATTTGTTCTACAGATACAGCACCCTAAGACTGTTACTTTTAATAAGTATGAAGGTTTTTGATTGCAACAGGTCAAAGGCAGTGTATTTCTTGCATATTTCCTAATTATTTGACTTAAAGAGAGTATGATACATATGTTACAATATACATTGTACTCATATATAGTTTGCTAAAATACAACTATACCCCTTCACTGAGCCCCCATGTGTGATATCAACTTTAAGTTATTTGTGTGTTTTCATACCTGTACCCATAATTTTCAGAAAGGAGTGTGTTTAAAATGCAAACAGATTGGGGGTGCGCATGCAGTGAAAAGAGGATTTTGACCCCTCCTGAAGAATTTGAATTATTTTCTTTTGTACGGGCCTGGTTTTAAAGATGAACTGGATTTTTTTATGTGTGAAGTGTAATTCTGTCCCACACATATTCAATCAATATCAATTTATTTCTAGTGTCAGGATATTGAAACCTTTTTAGGATGCCAATAGTTGAAAAACTTTTTTACAGTCAGAACAGTTTTAGCCGTCCAAACTGACAAAACCGACACTGTTTAGAAAGTTTGATGAACTAAAATACTACAATCATGTAAATGAGCAAACATCACTTGCTACATTTTGTACATGTATTACATTTAAGTAGCCAAAACGAAGTATTGTTTTTGATCTATTTCTTCTTCTTCCTATTATTATTATTATTATTATTATTATTATTACTCAGAACGTAAAGATGGAGGATGTGCAATCATTTTTCGAAGTTATAAAATGGCTGATGCAGTCAAAATGGCCTCCAAAATCGGCAAATTTCAACATTATTCGATTTAAATGAAAATTTATTTCTAGGACTAGGGTAAACATGTCATTGGTGGCTTCAGAATTTAGCTGAACCCAATCATTTTGCCTGTTTGGGCGACTTTTGCATTTTGCTTGCAAATAAAGTACATGTATCACTTGTTTACATTATAAAAATCTTTGTAGTATTTGGCTACATTTTGTACAATTGTCTTTTGTGCAATGGAATATTTTTTGGAAATAAATTGTAAAGGCTATTTTATCATTTTCATCATACTGTTTTTATCCTTGCCCAACCATGAATAACAGACGGTTTCTCTCCAAGGCACCAGCAATTTTTTAATTGAGATGGGGGGATACCAGAGATGGCTTTTTCTTCAAATAATGTTTTGCATTAACTTCTTGCAAACAAATTAAATTTTTGGTTCTCTTGGCTAAAAAAAAAAAGAATTTTCGAACGCTATGTAAACCATGTACATGTGTAATTTGAAGAAAGAGAAATAATATCTGATAAATAGTTGCACGTTTAATAATGTACAGGCTGGCAAAGAACACAGAAAACGAAAAATCAAAACAATCCATTACCTGACAGATTTACCTAAATCAGTAAATCGTAATGCAATTCACAATTTTATTGCCCCAAAAATGTCTGACCTCTCCCATGTCTCCGGAGAAAAATCAACTCAAATCTGCAGGATAATCAATCAGACAACTAAACATTTTGTCTGACATGTTAGAACACAGGGACATGTCTCATGGACATTTTTGGCGAAATAAGTGCTTGTCAACTCATTAGGGGTTGAGATAGTTAAGCTAACCCACACTAATTTTGCCCTAGCGCAGAAGCCGTAGCCTTTTGGCTTTCTTTTGTTCCACCAAAAGAATTTTTTTTTTCAAAGAACCAAAGAGCTAGAATTTTGCAGTTATTTAATGTCTAAAACATCTATTATACACTCCCCAACCCTGTGGTCGGATCTTCTTGCACATTTTGATGCCACCCCCACCCCCTTTTCAAAATGAAATATTGGTGCTTTAAAATGGACGTGATGGCAATTAGTATATGGCATATTTTGTGGCATTGCTTGTAACATCAAACTTGCAAAACAATTTTTGTCTGTAAATACAACTCTTTACACATTGTCGTTGTAGCTCCTCTGTCTGCCCTGCACCTGGCACTGTGATATGTTCTGGATACAGACTAGGGTGTGGCTCTTCCTCCACCTAACTCCAAAGTAGTCCCTATGTCTTTTGCATATTTGTTACAACAAAGAATCAGAAGGGCTTCAGACTACATTCAAAGAAATCCACCGCTTTTCCTGGTATTTTTTCATCAGATTTAATGCCAGCTAGATGAAAGGCTGATGGCTTATTGCATTGATACAATCGGGTGTTATCTAGACTGCATTCATCACAAGAAATGTATGAAAAGTTGGCAAAATGACAGGGTTGACTGGGGGAAGCCATTTCCCTCTGTATGGAGATAACTATGTAGGGGGAAGTAACTTTTAAAATGCAAATGCCTAAGCTGTATTGTATCAGATCACTTTAAACAGGCAAAACTCAATACATCTCAATTGTTTGCGAAAAAAATCCCTTTATCAGCTTTCTGATTCTTCTTATAACACTAATTAAGTTAATTTTGTGTTAATTAACTGATAATTTTATATAAGATCAAGTGTGCCAAAAAATCTCAAAATGCTTATGGGTCCCTACTTCAACAGCAAATAACTTTTTCTGTTCTCTTTAGCCAAGTCCAATTTTTATATGTTTTAGTCCCAAGATTTACCTAAATAGGTAAATTATAACAAGAATGACAATTATCCCCCAATCGAGATATTATTATACAAACTTGGGACAAATTCACAAATTTCGAAAATCGGACACAATGACCAACATTAAAATGCCACAACATTTCCTCAAGAAATATTTCATACTACTTTTTTGGTCAATGTTTCCCTCCAGTATAGTCAAATATTTGGACATATTTATTTCATTATTCTTTGACTTTTAACATTTATAAATTATCATCGCTATATGCATATTTTGGAACTATTTAAGCACATTTTCCTCTTGTATTTGGCTTAAACATATAAGTCTATTTTTCTCGAAAACAACAGAGTTTTGCGAAAAATCAGTGGTATATCTTTGAATAAGTGCTATTAATTGAGTAAAAAACAAAAGTGATGAATTTTTTCAAAGACATGGGTTGGTTACAATTTTTTGGATATTGCATGGTTTTCTGTGAGACATGCTCTTAAAAAGTCTAACTCATCCAGGCACTGAATCAAGTTACCTAAACAGTAAAACAAAGTTAATAAATAAAATAAAGTAGATAAATAGAAAGCTTAATGAGCAGACTGTTAAAGTAGAACAAAACCTATATGTCTCCCATTATTACAGGCTCTAGTGGGTGGGCATCTTCAGTACTGTTACATAATGTGATAAATTCCCTTAAATACAACTGCAGTTTAGCAGTTGAAAGAACATTATGGAAACAGGAATTGTTTGGTATTTAAAATTGCATAAAGCAAGATTTCGAAAAATGAATAAATTGACTGTTTTTGGACATCATTGTAGATTCTTTTAATAGCAATTATAGTACAAAATGTATGTAAATATACAGATATGACTACATGAACAAGAGGCTCCCAGGAGGCTGAATCGCTCACCTGGTTAAATTTTGCCTTTCAAGGATAATAAATTAAACAAGAAGTTGTCCAACAATTTTAACTCAAGAAAACTTTGGTAAGACTTTTCATAAGGATCATTTCAGCAAATGAAAGTTTAAATCTATCATAGTTTTCAAGACATTAGCTGAAAACTATTGAAAAAATAACCTGTCATTTTCCCCTATCAAGGGTAATAACTCTTATAAGGAGGCTTCTGACAACTTTTATGCCTGAAGACTTTTGTAGTCCTAAAAATTAGGATCGTTTCAGCTATTGAAAGAATTTGGCTAAACCTAATGGTTTTGGAGATATATGCGAAAAACTACTGCCTGACCCCTATGTTCTATTTTTAGTAACAACGGCCATGTTTTTCAACGGATCAAAAACATTAGTTCTATGCATGATACCCCAAGAAACATTCATACCCAGTTTGGTTCCAATGGGTTAGTAGTGTCAGACGAAAAGATTTTTGAAAGAAATAACATTAAAAATAGCAAAAAAATGTCAAAAAAGAGCAATAACTCAACATGGCTGAACAGATTAAAATGGAAAGTTGACCACAGATAGATCTTATCATGCTTAACACTTTTACCCAGGTCAAAATTTGGCTAAACCTAATGGTTTTGGAGATATATGCGAAAAACTACTGTCTGACCCCTATTTTCTATTTTTAGTAACGGCGGCCATGTTTTTCAAAGGATCAAAAATCCCCACCTCAGTTCTATGCATGATACCCCAAGGAACATTCATACCAAGTTTAATTTCAATTGGTCAAGTAGTGTCAGAGGAGATTTTTGAAAGAAATAACATTAAAAATAACCAAAAAAAAATGTTGAAAAAGGGCAATAACTCCAACATGGCTGAACAGAAAAAAAATGAAAATTTGGCCACAGATAGATCTTATCATGCTGAACACTTTTATTTGGACAAAATTTGGCTAAACCTGATGGTTTAGGAGATATATATGCGAAAAAACTACTGTCTGACCCCTATGTTCTATTTTAGGTAACGGCTGCCATGTTTTTCGAAGGACCAAAAATCCCCACATCAGTTCCATGCATGATACACCAATTACCCTTAAATGATTAATAAACTGAATCTTCATTTCAGAGATATCAATTCCTATCAACCTTTAAAACAAATAAACTGGGAGATTTTCCAACTTGACATGTCTCAAGTAGATTTTTATGTAAAAGCATATTTTTCATGTAAAATTTATTTATTTTCTATTTTTCACAGAAAACATAGTTATTTCAACCAAAAACATACCACTAATCTTACATTCTTCTGTAATAGATTCTACATTTTCCATATATTTTGTGGGAGTCTCCCTCAAGGTATGCTTATGATCTGTAGATCAATAGTTTAGGCCTTGTCATTAGGATCAGTCCAATAACTTAAAATTTCTACCTATCTATTACATTTTACATCCAAAAATCACAAAAATCATCATTTAGCAATAACACTGATATATAGTCTCATATAATTTAATCCAAATGGAGACAAGCAGTGCTTCACAAGCTAAATAGGAAGGTCACATTTATTGCCCAGTAGTTCATAGTAGAAAATACTTAATATATGTAGAAATTGATGACTTTATCCCTGTGGTTTTAAAATAATGACTATGTTTTATGTCAATTTTGGAACTATTTGGCCATTTCTGAATGGAAGTAGTTCTATCCACCTGATGGCGCTAAAAATTTAGATAGATATCACTGGAAATAAAGAACAATAACTCTTCCAAGAATTCTGTCACAAAGCGAGGAGTTAAGAAAAAAAGCAATGGTAAAAAATTCATCCAGTTTAACTATAATTTTAGAATTGAATTGGTTAAATTCCTGACTGATTCCTCTGCCTGGTGCCTCTAAGGTTATTCTTCTGTGTAACAAGTAAGGCTTACGACTTTGGATTGAGTTTAAGCTTGATCTATATCATCTTAACAATTTTTGAAGTAGACACACTAAGGACACAGGTTACTAAATTGGTAATTATCCACAGAGCAGTTTCAGAGAAGATCGCAAAAGTAACACTAATGACAGATAGGCACCAAAGGAAGGTCATGACAAAAGCTCACATAGATGGTCAGTCCTGGTGAGCTAAAAATGGGAAGCTATTATTACCTCAACACCAGCATAATAGTAGCCTTTACTTTTACAACGCTTGATACACATCTCCAGAGTTAATCTACTATCTGTCGAATGCCTGAAAGGCATTGCATGGTGTCTTTTGTCATTAAAACAACCAACATACCCTGTAATTGAAAAAAGTAGCATTAAAATGGATATTTCCTTCTCAAATTCTCAAAACTATACAAAATATCAATTCAAGCATTTAAAATTTCTTGGATATTATATCATCCATAAAAACAACATTGAAGGCTTAGCAAGGCACAGCACCATATATTTGCAGAAATCAAATCCTGAATGGTTTACACAGATCTAAAAATCTGACTGGATGTAGCTCTAAATTTGGATGATGATGAATATTTGACACAGGATGAGAATAAGTCTAGAACTGAAGTGGCCAAATCACTTAAACTGCTTGTAATAAGACTAATAATTATTAGAGATTACATGAACAGACAATGTGATTTCATTATACCCGCAAGTTTTCCTTTTAAAGCACGGTGAATAAAATCAAAATGACTTTAAATGGAAATAAACACATTAATCAAAGTTTTTTATTAAGTCAAAAAAAGTAAAAAGTAAAAAAAAAAAAAATTGTTATGCATAGCCATATGTATCCAACCATCACAAAAAATTGCAAAAGAACCCGTAACTTCTGTAAAATTTGTCGAAATTAAAATGGCAAACATAAAATGGAAATATGATCAACTACAAATAGTGACTAACAATCCTACAAAATTTGCTGAGCAGTTTATGAGGAAGAGTTGTGTCCAAAAAGTGTTCCTATAGAGTAGTATGTATTAAGCCTCTTAACACCTATAAAATCGGTAGAATCAAAATGGGGGCACAATATAATAAACTGTAAATTGCAACTAACATTCCTACAAAAGTTGAAAAAATTGGTTTAGAGGTTTACGAGCAGTGCATCCACAAAGATTTCCTATCATGAAGCATGTACATATTCAATTAGTCCCAGGACACCTGTAAAACTTGTCGACTCAAAATGGTGGCATATTATGACCAACTACCTATGGTAACAAATAATCCTCAAAAATTTGCAGAATGGACTCTGAGAAGTTGCGTCCACAATGTGTGAAGGATGGATGCAAGCAAACAGGCATTCACAGACGGACACCTTCTGCATTGCAGCAGGGGACAAAAATGATAAGAATTTTAAAGGGTTTACATCAATTGAGATGAACTGTTTCCAAAAGTTTAGCAAAAATTGGTGGAAGCATTTTTAATTTATATTCTGAAAACTGGAACATTCCATAACTGCAAAATGCATCATTTAAATTATAGGGGGACACTTGTGTATATACATCTTGTCTACAAAATCTTTCTTTCAAAACATACATGTATATAGTTTACTGCTCTATAATTAAGACGAGTAGAAGTCAAGCTAGGAAAAAAGAATTGGATATGCCATGTCCTTTTATTAAAAAAATAAAACTTCTTCTAAATATCTACTAAATACTTAATATTACCTTTAAGCTTTATGCAGGGTTTCACTATTTCTTTTCCTGCAAATGAATTTATTATATCAGATTAAACATTTGGAACTCAACTGATGCTTATAAACAATACTTCTGTAAATCCTAAAAATGATTGGGAAATATATAAGAGAAGTAATCCTTGCAATAAAACTTTCATGCTTAATGTATTTTAAATGAAATTTCCTTTTTTTTCTTCAATATCACTGGCATAAAATGACCAATTCTAATTATTACATGCAAGAATAATATCTGGCTCAACTTTTTCCTTCATATAGTACGGTAAATATTACTTTTCAGTTCTATTCTACACTCAATATCCTTCATATCCATAAATTATGCTGTAATATACATCTTTTATTCCCAATTTAATATTATTCTTATACTTATTTAAATGTCGGACCTCAAAGTCATTTAAACGCAAGTCTGAAGAAAAGTAATATCTTAAATACTTCAGGACAGCAAATACAAAATAACTATAAGTTTTCATCAAGGTTTTTTATATGATTAAACTGAAAGTACACTATAAAATAACTTTCTGACTTGAAGATCTGGTACACTTCCATATCAACAAGACACAAACAAATACTATCACTAAATAAAAGGACTTGCCACCAGACCTGTTTTGTATACAGAAAGTGTCCAACTGCCTCCACAAATCTGTTTTTTATTGCCAAGACATGGAGTGTTACAGAATTTCTCTTCTGATGATCCATACTTGTTGTATTTATTCCCACAAAAACAATGTTGATAGTACTGAAAATGCAAAATATATTTAGAAACAAGAGGCTCTAGACATGCTGATTTACAGTCTTCACAAAGTCTGTCAGTCTGATGTACAAAACAAACAATAACAAGACGGAAGTCTGGAGGTTTGTCATTGTTCTGGAGCTTTATTGATGAAAGAACCAAAACTCCTGTAATATCTAGCCCCATTTTTGAACAGTCTTGCTTTTCTAGAATGTTTGGTGGACCAAATGTCCACGTTTTTCTAAAAGATCATCATAAAGACTGAAAAAAATGTAAATCTTACAATTACTAAGGGAGTTAGTTAGGACAGCATGACTATAGGGTCTAGTAAGTTTTCCATGCCTTTTGCTATCCGACCAACTTTTATTGACCTTCAAAGGGCAATGTCTACAAAAAGGAGTCAACACACCTAATGATCCCTATATGGACTTTTGTATGTCTTGTCATATAAGAATCATTTTATCAACTGACAGTTTATTCCTCTCTACTATTGTTTTCAAGTTTTCATTTAAAAACACACAAAAATAGTCATTTTTGACCTTCTCAGGAAATAAATACAATAATGAGCTGTCACAAGGTAGAACAGGGTTATGTTGCTATAAGACTTAAGTCATCACTACAGAAGTTATATGGTCATCATCATGAACTCATGGATCATTATGGTGTGTCCATCTGTGCCATAAAAACTGATTTGTTCAATGTGTCATAGTTTTCCTTTCCCCTTCACCAAACTTGACTTTTATGAGTAACTCAGCAGGTGTTTGTAGAAAAGCAGAGGACATTTACCCTACCAGTGCACCTGGTCCATGCTCCCAGTTTTTAGTGGAGTCTGAGTTGCTCATTTACTTTTGTTACTCTGTATGTATGATTTTAGTTACTTTATGTTCTTTGTTGTGTATGTCTGTTTTCCATGTCTGGTCTTTGTCCCTGGATTACATTCTTTTGATTACTACTTTTACCTTATTTCTCTTGATTACTCTTGTTTTTAAATTAAAAGCTAAAAACCACAAAGATCATTATTGTTTACCTTCTAATGTCAATAAAGGAAGGAGTTGTCATACAATTTTGACGAAAATGAATAGTTTTGTAGAGCTTCTCAAGGTGAAGAAAGAAGGTCCCTGTTAATTATCCAGTATCTGTTATAGTTTTTTTTTTTTTTTATATTTAGAAATTGGTTGACTTAACCCCAGTTGTCTAAAATTAGCAATGGCAGCCATGTTTTACACTTAATTAAAAATATATGAGATTTTTTTTCATAAGTAGAATACTCCTAGGATGCTAGTGTTCATATTTAGTTATAATCCACTGAGTGGTTTCAGAGAGGGTTGATGACAACAGATGATGAAAGATGCAAAATGATGACCATAGCTTACCTGAACCACAAAACTTTTTATCAAATTTGATCTGATTCAATACAAAAATTTAAAAGTTTTGAAAGTCAAATCTCTGCAACAATTATTTCATGTCATAAAATAAAGCCTAAAACTCAAAAACTATGAATATATAAGTTGTCATTCATATGCACAAATAAAATACCAAATGTTACAACAACTACAAATATTGGAAAAGCAAATGACACAAAACGATATTTCTCCAATATCTCTTTTCAAAAAAGAAAGGCATAATTACCTCCAAACCAGCATAATAGTAGCCTTTACTCTTGCAATATTTGGTACATGTCTCTACCATCAACCTGTTATTTATCATATGTTTGTATGGCATTGCATGCTGTCTTTTATCATGGAAACAACCTATGTAATCTGTAATTTACAAAAAATGGTATTATGGAATAAAAAATATTTTTCTTTTTCAGTCTGCAACTTTAGCCACAAGTCCGATATCCCAGACTAGTAGATTTGAGTATCAATTTCTACAGGTCTGATTGGACTTTTTTTTTCTTCTTTTTTCTAATATCATCTTATGAATGGAGGACTAGTTTATAATTGCAAACAAGCAACTTGTCTAGTAAATAAAATTATTAACCTTTTAAATTGTCTATTTTTTTAATAAGTAAATCTGTTCTGGGACTATTGGAAGATTTCATCTACTAGTCCTGTTGACTGGTTGTTTGAAATTTTTTTGGTACAGACTGCTCTTACTACAATAATTCCTTAGAGACCAAGATATTTTGCGTTGTCTTCCACATATCAAAAATAGGCTTAACATGAATATTTTGCTTGAAAACCATTTCCATTTTTCATAAGATTAAATCATGTTCACTTTTTTTTATATTTAACTGAATGAAATAAAGAAAGATTGGTAAATTGATTTTACCAGCGGTATTTCATACAAGTGTTCAAATCTAAAAATGTATTTCGGCCAGGGTTTCATAAAAAAAAAATAAAAAAATCAATATTGAGATTTTTCTCAAATCCGAACTCCAATTTTGCCCAATCAAATCACTTGAAATTGAAGATTTGAGAAGAAACTCAAGGTTTTGAGAAAATTTTTTTTTTTTTTTTATGAAACCCATGCCAGAACAGCATTATTCTCTTTTTCAAAGCATGCACTTTGAATTTATTTTGCTATCATACAGCCAAATAAAATTAGAAAGTAGATTCTCATTCCTCCACTCCCCCCTAAAAGAATTTTCAAACATCTGAAAGCATTATGGGAAAAATGCAGAAAACTGAGTTTTGCATTAACGTTCCAATTCCAAGGATCATAAATCAACAAAAAAAAAAGCAGAGGACCAGAACACATTCAAACTTGATACATAATTTGTTATGGTTAAGCAATGGACTCTTGATTGATTGATTATTGGGATTTAATGCCCAAGCAGCAATATTTCAGCTATATTCAGGGGACTGGACTCTTGACCTTACTGTTTTCCACCAGGTTTTCACATTACAAAATAAACCTTTTGTTGTCATTTTTGGACCCTTCAAGAGCAATAACTCTAACATCAAACAAGTAAATTTGGCTAAACCCATTGGTTTTCAAGTTATTTCCACAAATCCTCAATATTTAGTTATAGTGACCAGGTTTTTTGACAGATCAAAAATCTCCTCACATAGATGTTAAAAATATCCTATAAAACATTCAAGCCATGTTTGGTTACAGTCATTCTTACTGGTAGTCTCAAAGGAGAAAATTTTCAAAGTTGGAAATGTAAAATTCAGGAAAAAATCCATTTCAGGACCCATAACTCATTCAACTGTATACAGATCATTCTGAAAATTTTGGCATGTTTTGGCATAGGTCAAATTCATCATGCTGAACATGTTACCAGTACTCCCTACCAGATTTTACCTAAACCCCGTTGTTTTTGAGTTCTTCATTTTGACCCCTATGGTCTATTTTCAGCAAAAATGGCCATGTTTTTTGCAAGATCAAAAATCTCTATACATAGATTGTAAGATGATCTACATTACATTTATGCCAAGTTTAATACATCCACTAGTTTCAAAGGAGAAGATTCTTAAAGTTGGAAATGTAAAATTCAGTCAAAAATCCATTTTAGGACCTATAACTTATTCATTCATCTACAAGACTACAAGAATTAAGGCATGGGTCTATCTCATTATGCTGAACGATTTTACTTCCTGCCAGATTTTAGACAAACCCAACTGCTTTTAAGCTACATACAAAATTCGATAACTTTACACCTACAGTCTATTTTTAGTACCAGCAGCCATGTTTCTTTGCTAGATCAAAACTCCATATACAAGGATTGTTAAAAATACCCTTAGGAACATTCATATAAAGTTTAGTTACATTCTGTCTAATATTTTCAGAGGGGAAGACATTTGATTAATTGATTGACTGTTGGGATTTAAAACCTGAGCAGCAATATTTCAGCTATATCCAGGCAATGAACATGAAATAGATGATAAAATGAACATGAAATGACGATGAAATGAAGAATGTGATGCAACACAAGGATAATGGGGTCAACAAATTTTGATTGCCACTGGAAATAGTTAGAAGTGGGTAGGGTCAGGCAGTTTAGCCTTCTGTAGTGGAGCAAAATGGTTCCTACTTTGGTAGAATACCACAAAAGGGTTCTGTATTGTGTGAGGGACATGGCATCTTTCCCAACACCTTGCACCACTATGGTCTTCAGAAAGGTTTTCCGTATTATGGCCTGACGACGCCAGCATGTAACATGGTAGGGGTACCCCCATTCCACCCCATCAGGCACACAACCCAGTTGTTCTATGGGCAGAGCACCCTTACCCCCGGCCAAGGTTCTGAGCACTATTAAGTCACCTTATACTACAAGTTTAGTGCTGCTGTGGGCCTACTCCTTTGACATACGGACCCACACAGGGTGAAAATGTTTGATAAAGTCAACAGAGAATAGACACATAGTGATGGCAATAGTTCACATGGCCTTTTGGCCAGGTGAGCTAAAGAAGCAGAAAACTGTCAATTCATAAATTTTCCAAGTCCAAGGTCCAAAACTCAGCAAAAAATCAACAGACCAAAACAAAAATTTGAACTTGACCTGTAATTTGTCATGGTTAATCAATGTACTAAATATTAATTGTATACCTGCAAGCATGACAAAAAATGTGCAGAAAAATTAATTAGTACATAAATTTGTGAATTGGTGAAAGCATTACAAACAAAAGTGTGGAAAACAGTAAATTCACTGAAATTTTCTAAGTCCAAGGGCCGTAACTTCCGTAAAAATCATTCAACTGTAACCAAAGTCGAACTTTATCTGTAACTCTTCATAATAAGGCCACGTACCAAAAACAAATGTATTTGGTATAACAAAAAAAGTGCGGAAAACGCGGACAGACTGACGAACGGAAGGACGACCAGCATTACCTTGAAATCGTTTTTTTAAATATTCATATATGAAATAATACAAAATATAAAATGTCATGAAATTCAATGAAGCAGTGCAGCTAACCAAAAACCTTGCTAGTTTTACAACGACTCAAATTGTTAGAGTTGAAAAAAAGATACAATATCATAATTCCCATTGAGATTTCAAGTTTTCTGCTTTCATTGTACATGTTTTTAGCATATGACTCTATCTAGCATATAACTTTTTAGAAGATGAATATTTGTGTGCCATTATTTTGCATCATTCTGTACTTGACAATGCTCTTTATATTGAATATTCAGACTTTATCCATTAATTTGACTGAAATTTTCCAATGTCATACCTCAAAACCTTTAAAAAAAAACTACATGATGGACTTTTCTCCAACTTCGTACATGAATATTCCTGAAATTTTTGTACAAAAATTTAATTATAGGTTTTTGCAAAACAGAAGTTCTTTTGTTTTTTTTTTTTTTTTTAGGAAAACAGCTGAAAATTCCCCCTTCTTTAGTTACTATGGTAAAATAAAAGCCCAGTTACTCTTCCACAATATCAAAACAATAAAAACTTCATATTAAATAATTATTATATATTAATCCTTTTTAAGTGAATTTGACTTAATATTTTAATTCATTTAAGGTAGTAGACCTGGAAGGTAATCCAAATTTGAAAAGACTTCAGTCACTATAGCATTTGAATGACTAATATGCAAGCATCAAAGTGGGATACTGATGTTAAAGGAAAATAACTTCAAGAAAGGGTTTAGGTCTCACTAACTACTTCCGGCTCAAATGGCCACCCCCCTATGTAGTACCAAAAACACAGTGAACCTAGATGTATGCATTATTAGTGCATTATTTGTATGTTATCTGATCAAAAGTACTTGTAATAAATAAGAGAATGGGTACTTTAAAATCATATTTGTAATTTATTTCAAAAGCAAATGAATATTGTCTACATGTGTGAGTAATATGCCTCCATGCTGTCAGTTAGGAGAAAAGGTAAAAATATGGATTTTCAGTATTATTTATTCAAGTAAATTTTGTGAGGAATTTCTACAATTATTGTAGCATTAGCATGATTTTGAAAGCCTTGTTTTCCAAACTTCACAATGGTGCATACCTTTAAGACGCCATCTGTCCTGGAAATTCACATTGAAACTTTAACAAGAGGCTCCCAGGAGCCTGAATCGCTGACCTGGTTAAATTTTTGCCTTTCAAGGGCAATGACTCTAACATGAAGTTGTCTTGGTAGGACTTATCATGAGGATTATTTTATCAATTGAAAGTTTCACTCTATCTGTTATAGTTTTGATATTGACTGAAAACTGCAAAAAAAATGTAATTTTTCATCTCTCAAGGGCAATATCCCTTATATGGAGTCATCTGACAACTTTGATCCCTGAACAACTTTTGTAGGCCTTATGATAAGGATATTTCAGCAATTGAAAGATATTGGCCAAACCTAATGGTTTTGGCGACCCCTATGTTCTATTTTTAGTAATGACGGCCATGTTTTTTAACCGATCAAAAATCCAAACGATCATTTTGTTAGGGATACCCTAAAAAAGAAAAATACCAACTTTCATTGAATTTTGTACAGTGGTTTTTGAGAAGATTTTTGAAATTAATAACATCAAAAACAGCAAAAAACATCCAAAAAGGGCAATAACTTCAACATGGTTTAGGTCTCACTAACCACTTCCAGGTCAAATGGCCACCCCCCTATGTAGTACCAAAAACACACTGAACCTAGACATATGCATTGTAAGTGCATTATTTGTGTGTATTATGATTAAAAGTGGTCAAAATGAAGCTGAGAATGTGTACTTTAAAATCATATATGTAATTAACTACAAAAGTGTATGAATATTGTTTACATGTGTGAGTAATTTGCCTCCATGCTGTCAGTTAGCAGAACAGGTAAAAATGTGGATTTTCAGTATTATTTATTCAAGTAAATTTTGTAAAGTATTTCTACTATCATCGTACCATTAGCATAATGATTTTGGAAGCTATATTTTCAAAGCTTCGCAACGGTATGCAACTTTAAGATGTCATTTGTCCTAGGAATTCACAGTGAGACTTTGAAAATTACTTTTTTAACATGTAAAGTAATAGAAATGTTAGAAGTGGTTAGTGAGACCTTAACAGATTTTCAACAAAATTTGACCACAGATATATCTCATCATGCTGAATACTTTTTATCCAAATGTCAGAATTTGGCTAAACCTAACAGTTTTGGAGATATATGAAAAATATGCTGTCTGACCCCTATGTTCTATTTTTAGTAACAGCGGCCATGTTTGTCAACTGATAAAAAATCTGAACATTAATTTTGTTAAGGATACCCTAAAAAACAAAAATACCAACTTTCATTGAATTCTGTACAGTAGTTTTTGAGAAGAAGATATTTGAAAGTCATAACATCAAAAACAGCAAAAAAGCATCCAAAAAGGGCAATAACTCCAAAATGGGTTAACAGATTTATACCAAAATTTGACCACAGATAGATCTCATCATGCTGAATATTTTTACCCATGTCAGAATATGACTAAACAGTTTTGGAGATATATGAAAAATCTGCTGTCTGGCCCATATGTTCTATTTTTAGTAACAGCAGCCATGTTTTTTAACAGGTCAAAAATCCAAACGGTCATTTTTTTGCAGGATACTCTAAGGAACAGTCATTATAAGTTTCATGCAAATCTATTCAATAGTTTCAGAGTAGAAGATGTTAGAAAAAATTGTTAACGACGACGGACACCAAGTGATGGCAATAGCTCACATGGCCTATGGCCAGGTGAGCTAAACATTACTTGTTTAACATGTAATGTAATGGAAACGTTAGAAGTGGTTACTGACACCGTAAGCTAAATTATGGCATATTTCAGAGAAATGCATAATTTGATTATTAAAATTGCCTTTCCTGGTCATTATTTCCATTTTCACATAGTGACAGTATAGTGATATTGGCAATCTGGCTATAGTTTAAGAGGTGCATTGTGCAAATTATTGAAAAAATAACAACATAACAACAAGATTTTTGTCAGTAAAACTGACTCATAACTTGTCATCATCCCTGAAATACCTAACATCACAGGTTGGGATATTCAAAGTACTCAAATGGTCATACAGCACAGACTAAGAATCACATATTAGATGAAATAGGTATGATATTAATTGTTGAAATCTGCCCCTTTTTTTCATAATGATAAATGATATTAACTACTACAACTTCTTGAGTTATCATAGATATCAAATTGGAGTGAAAAGTTAGCTAAAATTGTGATTTTTACTCGGAAGTCATGTCAGTGGCTTCAAGTATTGTAAGCATAAGAATGACAAAGGGCTTCCGGCAGATAACTTCACAGACGGAAATGCTTTCTTCAAATTAATGCATAATTCTCTTTTAAACTTTAAATATTTCACCAATATCCCAAATGAATGATATTTCAAACATTTTAAGTGTTAATTTTCAGCTAAATATTGTCAAACTGGTATATCGAGACGCTAAACTATTTTTTGCGCTTGGCCGTGTAGTAATTTTAAAGAAGATAATTAAAAGCCAATACAATTTAATTGGAGTTATCTCTCTTTGGGTGGTGTTGGATTTTAACTATGTCCTGTGAATGGTATTATAATCAAAATCATTTTATCAAGAAGCATCACAATCAACATCATCAGCTGCCTTTTTTCAAGTTTAAGGTCTCAAAAACGTAAATAAATGCAATAATTTTCATGATATTTGTATACATCTTCGTTTTGTTTTGCTGCAGGTTGCAAGGGAAATATGGGTTCAACACCAAAACATTCTCAAACTTGTCCATGTCATGACTGGCACTCTAGCACACTGCTTGAAAAATAAACATCGGGAACCTATCTTGCGGGTTGCATGCCAAACGACTTCAGAGTTTCAGTACCTTTGGTGCTTTGATTTAGTAATTTAGTAACTTAACAGAGAGGCATGACATAAAAATGACCATTTCTTTGTAGTCCCATATCTCATTTTGTTAGTTTTCATTTTATTAGAAATACCACAAACTTACATAAAATGTAAAAAAAGAAAAATATAAAAACTCATAAAATGTTCTTAACATCTAGAGCTAAGTCAAAGATGCAAGCCCTAATATTAAATTCTGTTCCTTTAAAGTATTGATTCAATGTTTCAAATGGGTATATTGAAGATTTTATTTTTATAAGGTGGAAAAATGTTTGAAATGATATCTTCTATTCCAAACCAAGATTTCTTCAGATAAAATATTCAAATTATCTCTCTCATCACATGAGACAGTACGGCTAACCAATAACCTTACCAGTTTTACAACTCCTCAACTTTGAATTAAAAATACATTCTTTATTATAATTCCTTAAAAGATTTCAAGCTTTCTGTTTTTCAATGTTGCTTTGTTTAGCATAAATTGTACAACTCCATCTCGCAATGAACTATGTTTAGCAAATAAGTTTGTCCCTTCATGCAGAAGTATGAATATTTGTGTTACATTAAAATTTACAACAGTAAATTGACTCTAGCTGTGCCTGGCAATGCTTTTTCATCAATAAGTAATCATAATTTGATATTTGGTAACCTTATTGAATATTAACATCATATTAGCCATAATGATTAATTATTAAACTAGAGGCTCAAGAGAGCCTGATTCGCTCACCAGGTTAACCATTTGCTTATTTGAAAAACTTGAGGAATGAGACAGGTTAAGTTAAAATCAACTAAATTGTCAAATACAGGAAATGCTTTTCATAGCATTTTCATGACCTGAATCAGAATTTTGCTAAAGGCTAAATTTTGGAATTTTTTTCAAAAACCTGTTTTATGACTCCTAAGTTCCATTTTTAGTATAGGCAGCCATATCTTTTCACGGATTAAAAATCACAACAGTCATTTTGAGCACAATACACTAAAGAACTATTATGCTTATTTTCATTCAATGATCTTAAATGGCTTTAGAGAAGAAGATTTTCAAAGTTGTACATGTGAAAAAACCCAAACAAAAAAACTGTTTCAGGGGTCGTAACTCCTACATTAGTCAATGAATCATACATGTGAATCTACTAGCCATAGTTCAATTCTACCGGAATTTGAACCTTCTTACCGTTCTACCGTTGAAACAGAAAATCTACTGCTTTCTGAATATTATACACTAACAAATTTTGGACGCTACTTTTTTTATTTACTGAACGAAAAAACCTGTGAGGATCAAATAACGACATTTCCGGTTGATCTCAGGTAGACAGGTGAACATGTTAATTAGGGTCATAAACAGTAATTTAGAACTTTAGTGGTTATCGACGAGATGTAATTTAAAAAATGTGTGATGATTATATAACAGGAGATGATTGACAATTATCCAAAGTTTTAGTGGCACATGATTAATTGATTAAACGATTTATTACCGACGATTGGGACTGGTGTAAATATGGTTGCGGGACATATGATCTTTTGATGGTTATGGAAATGTTTACCACGCAATCATTTAAAAATGAAATTGACTCAAAGTATGGCTTATTTTTTATCCAAGTCAATGGAGGAACTAAGTGATTTTTTCTATTTTGAGCACTCTCACGATCATCAACCATCAAAATGTTGAAATGTAATGTTTCACCTTCAGCACCTCCTGCCATGAAAACAAAGTACTGTTCCAAATTCAATGTTGCGTGGAAGTCAAAGTTAAAGTGGTGCCAAGCCAGTAATGACTATTTGAAATGAAATCATTTTGATGCATATTCATGCAAAAGTAGCAATTGCACGTAGTGGCAATTTTTAAATGAAAATTATTTAATTAATAGTAGATATATACAAATGTAGTAATAATGACACTTTTACATATACAGATATCTATATTTATGCTGTTCTTGTTATGTAAATATTGTCAATAACAAATAAAATCATTAAAATGTCAAAATTTTACTCCATCAAAATGGGTCTTTCCAACTATTCAAACAGAGAATTCACATTTTTTCTCATGGAAACAGACTTAATGCAAGGTTTTCCATAAGTTTCACACATATTTGACTTGTTACGCCACAAAAAAAAAACGCCGATAAATATCTTCCTGTTATCAAACCAAATCTCCGATAAAAATCTTTCTGTTATCAAACCAAATCTCCGGCTGAAAAATGACAAATCTCCAGTTTTGAAGGAATGACCTTATCACATGTATGATGAATGGTTTTGGAAATTTCGGCATAGGTCTGTCTCATGATGCTTAACAATTTAATCTGATGCCAGAAATTTGGTGAAGGCAACGGTGTTTGAGTTATTTTTAGTAATGATGACCATGCTTTTTCATGAATCAACAATCCAAATGGTCATTTTGTGTGGGATACCCTAAGGAACATATATGCCAACTTTCATTGAATTCCGTGCAATGGATTTTGAAAAGATTTTCAAAGTTGCACATGCGAAAAATGCAAAAAAAACCTGTTTCAGGGGCCACAACTCCTACATTAGTTGACCAATTGTTTTGAAAATTTCAGCATAGGTCCATCTCATGATGCTGAACAATACAAGTTGTACCAGAAATTTGCTAAAGGCAATGGTTTTTGAGTTAAACTGCAAATCTGACCCCTATGTTCTATTTTTAGTTACAGTGGCCATGTTTTTTCATGGATCAAAAATCCCAACCACCATTTTGTGCAGAACACCCTAAGGAACAATCATGCCAAGTTTAAAACCTGTCAGTCCAGTAGTTTCAGAGAAGAAGATTTTTTTTAATTTGTCCACGACGACAACGACGGACACCAAGTGATGACATAAGCTCACTTGGCCTTTGGCAAGGTGAGCTAAAAATATTTTAATGCCTTGCCTTATAATTATTTAAACAATTAAAAAAAATACACAGTGAACTTCATTAAAAAATTTTTTATAGATTTGCATATGAATAGTCCATATAACATCAGTTTTATATGAAAATTTAATCACATATTTTTTTTTTGGCAAAATAGAGGTTTTTATATAAGCAAATAGCTGAAAATATCCCCCCTTTTTTGTTATGTTGGTAAGTTAAAAGTCTAGTTTCTCTTCTACAAAATAGACAGAATAAAGTTTCCTGTCAAATCTGATATATTAATCCATTTAAAGTGAATCTGACTTAATACATTTGTATTCAGTTATTTATTTAAATATATTGTCAAAATGACCCTAAAATACCAGATATTGTTCAGTAATGCCAATGAGTCAGATTTCAAAATATCAATTTTTTAGTCCTCATTGTTTAAAATCCGCACAGTGAATTTTCTTAAAAATTTGACAGATGATACACTACAGTTAATGTAATATCATGCACAAATTTAAAGAAAACTGATTGATGGGGAAATTTTGGGGATACTCCAGGTCTACTACCTTAAATATTCTACAAAAAATGATCCTAAAATACCAGATAGTGTTCAGCTTGGCCAATGTTTTAGATTTCTAAAGGTAAAATTTTTTTTAGTTTTTAGTTTTTTTATTGTTCAAAATCTGCATAGTTAAATTCTAAAAGAAACTGAACTAAAATAAGATAAATACTAATCAAGGGAAACAAGATTCTAGTGGAAATAAAAAAATATGTAATCCAGGGACAAAGACCAGACATGGAAAACAGACAAACACAACAAAGAACTTAAAATAACCAAAATAATACATACAAAGTAACAAAAGTATATGAGCAATTCAGACTCCACTAAAAACTGGGAGTATTGATCAGGTGCAAGGAAAAGGTAAGCATCCTCTGAGTTACTCATAAAAGGTTAATACCAGGGTAGACTAAAGAGGAATGGAAAACTATGACACGTTGAACAAATCAATTTTCATGGTGCAGATGGATACACTGTAACAATCCACGAGTTCATGATGACGACCATAAAAATTCTAGAAGCAACATAGCCTTGTTCTAGAAGCCTAATTGTAAGGAGTCTAGCATGATACAAAATGTCTCTGTAGTTACGGCAAGCTCTGGCATAACATATGAGTTGTGATATGAAAACCCCAAACACAGATGCTTGAAGGGATGTTGCCACAGATGAAAGGAAAGTTGACAGTACGGAATGAAGTCATCACATCTATTGTATAGTTTAATCAGTAGTTTTCCTTACCACCAATCTCCAAGTGTAGGTCAAGATATGAGGCTGACTTCACAGTGCCAGCAGTATACTTTATCTCAAGTTCCTTGAGGTAGATGTGATGTACATGTATATAATCCCAAAAACTAGGATTGTATAACAATATGTGATCTATATAGCAGAAACTCAGATTAAAGGATCTAGCTAGACAATGTTCCTTCTTTTGGATAAGATCAGCTATAAAGTCAGCAACATAAGAGAGTGAAGGAATAGGCCAGCAAGTAGAGGAGCACAATTCGTTCCCATAAAGAATCTAGCTAGGCAATGTTCCAACTTTGGATCAGATCAGTTGAAAAGTCATCAACATGAGAGAGTGAAGGAATAGGCCAGCCAATAAAAAAATTATTTTTAAAATAACTTCTTTTAGTATATTTAGGAGACGATTTGGATTTTTTTTTTTACAATTTATGACAAATCTCTACTAAGAACAACATATGTGTATCTAGGTGTACCATCCTTTTCAGAGTAACAATAATATATAATGTTTCTGAGTCAGGGTTTTAACTGAGAATGGGGAACAGAAATACAGAGAGCTGAATAATCATACATTTTAATGCTATTGTATTCTGATAATAATCTTAAATTGAGGGTTTCAGGAAGAACTTTCAAATTTTGACATTGCAGTAATACCACTACAGGAGTAACAAGTGTCAGGGTCGGACTGGATACCCTCTTTGACAGCTGAGAGTACTGAGGTAAAAAGTTTAAAAAGACTAAATACTATTGTCAAATTAAAAGAAAATTGAATTATGGGAAATTTTGGGGGTACCTCAGATCTACTACCTTCAACATCCTATGAAACTCCAAAGGTATAGCTCAAAATCTGTAGGAGATAGCCAGACAGGTCCTGCATGTAATAATAAATCTGTTTTAGTCAACTTTTTCTACAAAGGAGTAGGTTCAGTAAAGCCTTATTTTGCCCCAGTATTCAACATTTTTGAAAGATTTGTTTTAGTCTATACTAGTTAATTTATTTGAAAGGATAATGGTTGCAGTAAATACATCTCAGCAGATTTTGGCTGTGCCATGAATGTTTTTGACCTAATAGCGGTCAAAACCTTTTTGACCTAATAGTGGTCAAAACTTACACAATAATAGTAAAATCTTCAATTTTGTTGCATTTTTGCACATATTTTTCGATGGTTTTTGCCTGTAACAGAACTGGCCGCATCCGCGTTTATCCAAAATATTGACATACATGTTGTATCTTTCAATACTACACAATATATATAAAGACCAAGAATGAACATGAATACAGCTGTATTCGTTTTCCACAAAAACTGTCAAAAATATGCTGAAATGTTGAGATTTTATGGATTTTGCATCATTTAGGCAATTTTGTTTGTGCGACAACGACAAGATGCTTTTCTGTTTTGGCTTAAATCTTATCGAACTAGCTGGTGTAACCACTTGTGTGTATTAAAACAATAAAAATCTTTGTTTTGAACAATATCAAATTTTGAGGCCAAAATTGGCCATAACTGAACCTTCTTCTTTTGGAAATGTTATCTCAGGAAAATCAAAATCCTTTTGATCTGCACAACTCCTTATCAATTTTTAACAAACACTCTACAAAATTTCAAAACTGCACTGTAATAGCTTTGACATAATAGCCAGACAAACTATGTAAATGAACCATCAATAAAACTGTAAGTGTGACCTTGAAGTTAAACAAGAGGCTCCCAGGAACCTGAATCACTCACTTGGTTAAATTTTTGCCTTTCAAGGGCAATAACTCTAATAAGGAGTTGTCTGACACTTTTGACTCCACAAAGACTTTGGTAGTACTTATCGTAAGGATCATTTCATCAACTGAAAATTTCATTCTATCTATTATAGTTTTCAAGATATTGCCTGAAAATGGCTAAAAACATAATTTTTTGCCTCACAAGGGCAATAACTCATACATGGAGTTGTCTGACAACTTTGATCCTTAGAGACTTTTGTAGGCCTTAAAAAAAGAATCATTTCAGCAATTAAAAGTCTCATTCTATCTTTCAAAGTTTTCATGATACTAGCTAAAAAGTAAAAAAAAAATGTCCTCCTCTGAAGGGCAATAACTCTTACATGGAGTCTTCTTTCTGACAACTCTGATTGGTTAGAGACTTTTTAGGCCTTATAAGGATCATTTCAGTAATTAAAAGATATCAACTAAACCTAAAGGTTTTTGGAAATATATGCACAAAACTACTATCTGACCCCTATGTTCTATTTTAGTAACAACGGCCATGTTTTTTAACCAATCAAAAATCCAAACACTCATTTTGTTTACGATACCCTAAAAAATAGCAAAATACCAACTTTCATTGAATTCTGTATAGTAGTTTCTGAGGAGTACATTTTTGAAAGTAATAACATCAAATACAGCAAAAAAATGTCCAAAAAGGGCAATAACTCCCCAAATTTGACCACACATAGATCTCATCATGCTAAATACTTATACCAGGGTCAGAATTTAATTAACCTAACGGTTTTGGACATAACTTTTTTCCTTTCAAGAGCTATAACTCTTACATGGAGTCGTCAGACAACTTTGATCCTTGGGGTCTTTGTAGGCCTCATGATAATAATCATTTCAGCAATTGAAAGAACTTGGCTAAACCTAACGGTTTTGGAGATATATGCGAAAAACTACTGTCTGACCTCTATGTTCTATTTTTTTTGTGACAGCAGCCATGTTTTCCAAGTACAAAAATCCCCACATCAGTTCTATGCAGGATACAACAAGGAACATTCATACTAAGTTTGGTTCTAATTGGTCAAGTAGTGTCAGAGGAGAAGATTTATGAAAGAAATAACATTAAAAACAGCAAAAAAATGTTGAAAAAGGGCAATAACTCCACCGTGGCAATACAGATTAACACAAAATATCTGACAACCGATAGATTTCATTATGCTGAACACATTTATCCAACACCAGAATTTGGCTAAACCTAATGGTTTTGGAGTTATGTGCAAAAAACTAATGTCTGACCTGTATGTTCATGTTTTAGTAACAGTGGCCATGTTTTTCAATGGATCAAAAATTCCCACATCAGTTCTATGCAGGATAAGAGAAGAGAAGATTTTTGAAAGAAATAACATTAAAAATAGCAAAAAACATTGAAAAAGGATAATAACTCCAACATGGCAATACAGATTTTCACCAAAATTTGACCACAGATAGATCTCATCATGCTGAATACTTTTTATCCAAATGACAGAATTTGGCTAAACCTAACGGTTTTGGAGATATATGCAAAATCTGCTGTCTGACCCCTATGTCCTATTTTAAGTAATGGTGGCCATGTTTTTTAACTGATCAAAAATCCAAATTGTCATTTTGTGCAGGATACTCTAAGAAACAAGCGTTATAAGTCTCATACAAATCTATTCAGTAGTTTCAGAGGAGAATATGTTTGAAGAAATTGTAAACGACGACGGCAGATGCCAAGTGATGGAAAAAAGGAAAACGTCACAAATCATGGTTCGCAATAAACTGCCTTCAGCTGATCCAATCTCATGCCCAATAACAAAATTCTACACCAAAATAAACCAGTCCAGACACAATGCTATACAGTACAACAAAATCATTTTAGGTCAATGGTCATCGACTATTGTACGTAGCAAAAGACAATATAGTTACATCCTAGACAAGAATCCTTCATGCAAAATTGTGGTTTACACCCACACGGAATTAACAAAAACATTAAGTTCTTCCTATTTTTAGAAAAGTTAAAGAACAATCAGTGGAAGTTAAAGAAAAAAATCAGTGAAAGTTAAAGTTAAAGAACAATCAGTTGAAGTTAAAGAAAAAAATCAGTGAAAGTTAAGGAAAAAAATCAGTGGAAGTTAAAGAAAAAAATCAGTGAAAGTTAATGAAAAAATCAGTGAAAGTTAATGAAAAAATCAGTGAAAGTTAAAGAACAATCAGTGGAAGTTAAAGAACAATCAGTGGAAGTTAAAGAAAAAAATCAGTGAAAGTAAAAGAACAATCAGTGGATGTTAAAGAAAAAAATCAGTGGAAGTCAAAGAAAAAAATCAGTGAAAGTCAAAGAAAAAAATCAGTCAGTGAAAGTCAAAGAAAAAAATCAGTGGAAGTTAAACAAAAATATCAGTGAAAGTTAAAGAAAACAATCAGTGAAAGTTAACGAAAAAAATCAGTGAAAGTTAAAAAAAACAATCAGTGGAAGTTAAAGAAAAAAATCAGTGAAAGTTAAAGAAAACAATCAGTGAAAGTTAACGAAAAAAATCAGTGAAAGTTAAAGAACAATCAGTGGAAGTTAAAGAAAAAAAATCAGTGAAAGTTAAAGTTAAAGAACAATCAGTTGAAGTTAAAGAAAAAAATCTGTGAAAGTTAAGGAAAAAAATCAGTGGAAGTTAAAGAAAAAAATCAGTGAAAGTTAACGAAAAAATCAGTGAAAGTTAAAGAACAATCAGTGGAAGTTAAGAAAAAATCAGTGAAAGTCAAAGAAAAAAATCAGTGGAAGTTAAGAAAAAAATCAGTGAAAGTTAAAGAAAACAATCAGTGAAAGTTAACGAAAACAATCAGTGAAAGTTAAAGAACAATCAGTGGAAGTTAAAGAAAAAAATCAGTGGAAGTTAAAGAAAAAAATCAGTGAAAGTTGAAGAACAATCAGTGGAAGTTAAAGAAAAAAATCAGTGAAAGTTTAAGAAAAAAATCAGTGGAAGTGAAAGAAAAAATTGGCATAAGTGTAATGCAAATCTGCACAGATGCAAAATGTCACTTAGCAAACATTGCTTAGTTTTAACAATAGAACCTAGAAGACCTTTGACCATAACCTTTGCCTTACTGTGGTCCTCTTGTAATTTAGTTCTTTTTGTTTTCATAAGTACTTGCACACAAACTGTACCTGAAGGCTTATATAATACAAAATATGACCAACAGTTGTAAACTGAGAACAAACTGCAAAAGGACAGTTTTGCTGAACAAGTAGGCAATGCTCTTCACTCTTAAGAAATTGAGGGCTAACAAGTTATCAGATATAAGCATTTTCTACAAATCTGTCTTACCATTTGTAGCAACAGTATCGTGTAATTAGAAAATAAGGTCTTGAAGTTTGTCTTATTGCTTCATTTTTTTAAATAACATACTATCAATTGATACAAATGATTTAAAAAACACTACTAATTAACTTCAATTAGATTTGTTATGCATTCA
Source organism: Perna viridis (assembly GCA_037379345.1). Lineage (NCBI taxonomy): Eukaryota > Metazoa > Mollusca > Bivalvia > Mytilida > Mytilidae > Perna > Perna viridis. Next base: position 46,681,929 of record CM074515.1, on the reverse strand, counting down.
TCATTCATTCCATATGTTAACTACTCATTTCCAATGCATTCAGATAGTTAGCAATAAAAGTTGGGGTTTGTGTAAGACCGCCTTGAGGCATTATGATGGTCTTCTAGTTTTTTTGTTTTTTTTTGTTTTTTTTTTTTTTTAAGAAGTTAAAATAAGTCAAAATGTTATTTTCTCTATTACAGTTTATTTAAGAAATAATTCGTGGAGGAGGTAGATTTGTACTCATTTTAACATGGGTATGGCATTTATATTCAATTATTCAACACCGAGCGACAGCGAGGTGTTAAATGAGAATATAAATGCTAAACCCATGTTAAAATGAGTATAAATCTACATCCAGAAGGAATTATTTCTCTTCTAATATGACAAAGATGGTAATTTTTGTGACAAAGATTTCCCTAGGCATAGCCAAAATAACGACTTCGGTTAACCTCTCCCATAATGGAAGTTGGATTAAATTTATATATTCATGTCATCATATGTGTTAAATGTATGTATTTATATAATTCATTTCAATTAGAGATAACCTCTCTGCTGTTAAATCATCACATAAACATTTTTAAATGAGTGTTTTGTCTCAAAGCGACAGCAAAAGGAAAGAGACAGTGTGCAGATGCTAAAGGTGGGGTAGTACTGACATGTACTGTTTGATGATATGAAAACATCATATTAGAAAATTACATAACTATCATACAAGAGTGTTCCAACTAGACAAAGAGACATTTCAATTCCTTAGAAAGCTCTAAGTAAACTCTTGATGCTTTCAAGATAATTTCCCACCTTTATCATATTTTTTTTTAATAATTTACTAATTTAATATTTATTTAATTCATGATATCACCCAACTGTGACTTGATCGATAGTTTTTGAAGGGTCCCTTAATCATTGAAGCCACTTGCAGCACAGAACATGCTTACAGTTCCCAGGCAACATGTCACTCCTGATAATTTGTGGGAGTTTATACTGGTAATGATTCAGATTTTAGTGTGATGTCTTGTTTTCCTTGTCTTTAGTTCATATATGTATTTCATATATGTAATTGAATTTTATTCTGTTTGCTTCATTGTGTATTTAGACTATCTTGTTTGCTGTTTTCATATTCAGGCTTGGATTATCTCAAGTATACAATTATTTTACCTTTGATAGTTTTTTTTATACTATTACGGGTGTCATTATGATAGACATTCTTTACCCTAGATTCATTAAGATAAAAGCATACCTTTGTGTCCTTCAGAACACAAGCTCAGTTTCTTATTTCATGCATGATACAGTAAGGAAGAGGAAAACTAGGACAACTTAAATAAATCTGTTGTAATGGTATAAATGATGCCAATTCTGCAAAAATCTGTTGTAATGGTTTAAATGATGCCAATTCTGCGAAAATTGGGATCAAGCATGTTTGATGTCTGATTGCTAACAAATTACTGTTTACAGCTTCCAAAAAGTAAAAATTAGTTTGTATGTGCTGTCGTGCTAAGAATACCTTTACTCCTACTACTGCTATCCCACAAAACATGAAATTGATAGAAGACTGCAATCAATTTCAAAATATGCCCCATCTATGTTATACAACACATCAAATTTGAAATCAATGCATCCAAAGGAAGTCTAGATTCTGATGGACAGACAAGGTGAGTCATATACCACCAACTCATTGAGTGTGGATATAAAAATGATGATGATTAAAATTGCTCATTTTTGTTTCTTTTTTTCTTGCTTTGTCAATTGTCAATTGATACATCTTAATCATGTTTTTAATATCTACTTAACAAAAACCATTAAAAATTCATTTAATTTTTCAAAAAGTTCAATAACTTCATCATAGCTTGATAGATTCATACAAAAAATTAACCAAAGGCCATATGAGCTAATGCCATCACTATGTGTTCGTCATTGTTATCTGTTGCTGTCATCCATCCTCCATTAACTTTTTCATACATCTTCCCTTTTTAACTATTTGAAAGAATGTAACCAAACTTGGCATGAATATTCCTTAGGGTATTTTTAACAATCATTGTGTGGGGACCTTTGATCTGTCAAAAAACATGACCACTGTTACTAAAATAGACCATGGGGGTCAAATTACAGAATTTTGGAAATAACTCAACAAGAGTTGCATTTAGCTAAAATCTGACAGAGGGTAAAATTGCATGGCATGATGGGATGGACCTAGGCAAAAATTATCAGAAATATCCATAGAAGAATGAATGAATTATGGGTTCTGAAATGAATTTTTTTACTGAATTTTACATTCCAATTCTAAAAATCTTCTTATCTAAAATTACTAAATGGATTGAAACAAAATTTAGTATGAGTGTTATTTAGAACATCTTTAACAATCTGTTTGTGGTGATTTTAGATCTTGCAAAAACACATGGCCACTGTTCACTAACAATTGATCACAGGGGTCAAATTGCAGAATTTTGCACATAACTCAATAACCCAAAAATAAAATATTGAATTATCACCAAAAAGTATACAGATCTATAGGTTGATATAACTAACAAGTTGGATTTAGCTAAAATCTGGCAGGGAGTAAAATTTTTAGCAACAGTTGGACCTATACCAAAAATTTCAGAAAAATCCATTGACGAATGAATGCATTATGGGTCCTGAAATGGATTTTTTACAGAACTTTATATATTTCCAACTTTGAAAATCTTCTCCTTAACTACTGGATGAATTGTAATCCAAGTTAGCATGAATGTACCTTAAGATATCCATAGCAATCTATGTGTGGGGAATTTGTATCTGGCAAAAGCCATGGCCAATGTTACCTAAAAAAAGACCACAGGGGGTCAAATTAAAGATTTTTGGGAATAACTTGTAAATAAATGGGTTGAGCTATATTCTGAAAGAGTAATCAAGGGAACCAAGGTTATAGCGGTAATCAAAAGAATGTAATCCAGGCACAAAGACCAGACATGGAAAACAGACAAACACAACAAAGAACATAAAGTAACTAAAATCATACATACAAAGTAACAAAAGTAAATGAGCAACTCGGACTCCACTAAAAACTGGGAGCAAGGACCAGGTGCACCGGTAGGGTAAGCGTCCTCTGCTTTTTTTAGAAACACCCACCGAGTTGCTCATAAAAAGTCAAGTCCAGGGTAGACAGAGTATAATTGATCAGCATGGTGAGACCTACCTAAGCCAAATTTTCATAAAGACCTATCGACCTATGTGGGAGTTAATGCACTTAAAGAGTAAAAAAATGACTATGAGAGATTTATTTTATTAGATGAAAACCAGGTAGGTAACTAAAATGCTCTAGATCTCTACTGATTAAATGATTCTAGTGACAATAGTACAGCAAGGTCATGAGTCCAGCTTTGGAAAGCTAAAAAGACTATTTTTGAGCAGGTGAGTGATTCATGTTCTCCAAAAAGTACACAGACCATTTGAAAAAACAAAACAACAATGCAAAATTTTAAGAAATTTGGATAAATTGTTTTCAAGTTATGGTGCGATATGTTTAAGATGGAAAGACAGATGCTTCCATTTGTATACCATAATACTCTCGATTAAAATTGACGGGCGTATTACTAGTCATAGCAGTAAAATCCTGAATGGAACAACACCAGTAACATATCTACACTTGCATGGCCATCATATATTTTTCAGCACATATATACTTTCAATATGTATATAAACACTAAACAAGTTGAAACGAACTTGAGTGTTGGCTACAAATTACCTTAAATAAGTAACTATGATAGCATATATTGCTGAAAAAAATGGCCAGTTTCAAAAGATAGAATTCCTATTTATATTAATGTCATATTAGTCCATAATAGATTACAAAGACTACTACAAATTTCTCTTACTTTGTCAAAATAATATATATAATATCATTATAATTGATATAAAATAGGTGGCTGTTACGGAAACATAAAATTCCCAAAGGATACAGCAAAATAAAGAGCATACTTAAATCATTATTCTCAGAGCTTTATTTTTCACCGTTTTGCAACAAAGATGTACACCTGATCTTGGCCAAGACATACAATTACAACATTTTGTTCATTCAGCACCAGCAGTTTTAAGTTGCCTAACAAAACTGATGAAATGTGTCTAAAGAGAGCTCCCTTGATTGCTCAAAAAAAGATGTCCAGTTGAATATAAGTTCATGCATTACCAGAATGAAATAAAATTCGTTGTACAGCATAACATTCCATACCAGTCTCAAATCATTCAAATGTATAGTTCCTAAGATTTAGCACATCAGAGCTAGGGTATAAATCAAGCATATTTGATGCATGCACAAAAGTCATTTGTGGAGTGCAAACTGTATGAAAATTATATACTATTGAAGTTACCGTTGGGCCTCATGCATGTTAGACTACATCCAGTCTTCGTTTCAAAATCAAGCAGCAGTTGCTCGTCTTTGTCCATGTAGTCAAGGTCAATTTTATTAAAATTTAGATCAATACAAGCTTACTTTATCATGACTTCAAGTCTCTAACATTTGAAGGCCCAAAAAAAACCAGATGAATATTTTAAACTGAGGCAATTGAACAGTGAAAGAAATTAGCAGTAGACCTACGGACCGAGTCTATGTAAAATCAAGCAGGTCTATGATGAAATTGGCTCAATTTCCTTTGAAATCTACAGTGTGTTGTACATGAAATTATGATGGGTCAATGTTGACAAAAAATTAAGTTTTTAACACTGATTGAATACACTACTTTTTTTCTATCAACCTAAATATTTTTTTAAATCCATGACATGAGCACTAGATCCCAAGACCAAGGTCAGTAAAAATCTATTTAAAGAGATAACACTACAGAAAAACATTCAATTTACATTTAAAATTTTGGTTAATAAAGCAAGAAACTCAGTTTTGACAAGTATGAGTCCTGCTCATGGTGAGAACTGAAAACATACAAGCAACTTCTAAAGCATCACAGGAAAAAGAATGCATTTTTATCACTGTCTTTATTGTAGAAATATAGATGGAAATTTATTTGATTATAAGAAAATGAACTTTGACAATTTATCACTCGAAAGCAATTCCTAAGAAGTAGTTCCATGTGATGTCATGTTAAGCAAACTCCACTCATTCCAAATCTAATGAAGTCCCTCAAAACAGGAAATCAGTGTCCATGCAGAACTGAAAATGAAAATAGGAGACAACTTAGGACTCATCACATCAACCTAACATGAAATCATTCAGATAAGTTGAATAAAGGGTAACCACAGTTAAAACAACTTTCAAAGTTCTTACTTAAAGTGGCCAAGATAGAGCAAAGAAAAGTGAAGCTAAAACAAAAAACATACAAAAACAAAAATGCAAATCAAAAACAAAAAAGACTAAAAGAAAATGAGCAATTCAAGACTCCACCAAAAACCTGAAACTAAATGCATTGAAAGGGTCAATTTTCCTCGATTTTTTTAAAAATACCAACCCAGTTGCTCATGTTGTCCAGTATGACACTAAAGAGATAAATTGAGATGAACATATTTTTTGGGGTATTGGTGTTTCCTTAAGTGATGAAACAAAACTGGATGTTATACTTCAATGCTCTTAAATCTAATCAGTTAAAATTTAAGCACCATAAAAAAAGTGTAAAAAATTCAAGCAAGCCTTTGAACACAAGTTGAGTGCTAAAAACATATATGAAACAGATAGTATTTTACCACAACTTAATGGAATGCAAAGTTATCATGTTTGTTTGGAGTAAACAATAAATCTGTGGGCCATGGCTCACTAGTAATAACCCCACTTTCAATCACACTATACGAAAAATGAAAAACATCCTCGTCAAGTCGAATTTTCTGAAAATAGATCCCAACATATGTCATACCTACAGCAAGAATGTGTTAAAACAGTGCGACAGTTGCTGAAAAAAGTGTGACAAAAATTTCAACTTTCAAAAAATAAGGTAAAAAATACACCAAGTCCTCTGTAAAAAGAAAGTTGTTTGTCGAATTTTTATTTTTTTTTTCTGGAAAACGGATCTCGCCATATGGCACAACTATAGGAAGAATGTGTTTAAATTTCAAGCAACTGTGATGAGTAGTTGCTGAGAAAACTGTGACAGAAAAAGTGTTTTGGAAACAAAGAAACACAGACAACAGTATCCCACCTCTCCTTCCGAGCTGGGATATAATTATTAGTTTTCCTCTTTTGTCAGTTTCAAACTCCACCATGAGCTATGATGAGTGAGCCACTCAATTTCAGATAACTATGTTATCCTAGAAACATGGAGTCACTAAACAAAGTAGGAAACAGACAACAACTTAAAAACCTCTATATAAATTTCATTATGAAATTTAACATTCTACAACATTGAAATTAAAAACTTTGACAAAATCTTTGTTATAAATAAATAAGCATGACTGGATTATTAAATAAACTATGAGAATAGGGTATAGTCAAATATTGTGAAAAAAATCAATGTGTATAGCAGAAAACAATCCTATTTTGACAAAAGACTGCAGAAAGTTGAGAAGAAACTGGAAACTATTTCAAAGTTTTTTTTCTCTTTTTCATAGTTTAGTTAATACAGTACTATAGGTAAGGGTGTTTAAATCAGACCTTAATGTTACATGTTATTTCAAAGGTCCAGAACAAGTGGAAACAATATTGGACAAAGAAATGAAAAAAAATAGACCTACAAAGAAAGTCTTGAAATAGTATTTTAATTTCTACCTAAAGGTGATACCTACTTAATCTTCTACTAAAAAATGCATACAATTAATTTTCAGTCCAATTACAATATACAAATTCTGTAACATTGAATACAAATTATAAGTTTCTTGGTTACAGCTGAACCATTGGGTTTTCTTCTTCTTAATCAATACTAATTCAGTCCTACAATTTAAAGCTTTGTATTCTAGAACCTGTTATGATTAAAATAATTATAATTATTCAATTTTTTGTTATCATTGTTTTTACAAGTTTTAGTTGTAATTTTTGAGAGATTTTATTTTTATCCATGCAAGTCAATCAAGGATTCAAGTTACTTCCCAAAGGACTAAGATGAAAAAAAGTTATTTTACCTTTTAATCAAAGAAATACGTTACCAAAGTTACAAAATATGTGGACAAAACAATGCCTGGAACACCAAAAAGATAAAGAATAAAATCATACAATACAAGAGAACTAAAAGTACACACAGGAAAACAAACAGCATGAAACCCATTGATAAAACACAGTGCTGAATTCAGGTGCTCAGGAAGGATGAGCAACTGTGCTTCTTGCAATGCACCTGCAATGTTTCTCACTGAAGGTTTAGTGTGGAGACAGATGAAGAATGTTCATGACAGATGGAGGTCATCATTTTATTGAAAGCTAACACTACATAGGTTAATCAGATCTAGATGACAACTGTGGAATTTTTACACCATTAGAAACTCAAATAATGAAGAGAAAGATAACTCTGATGGTGATAGACTCTATGCAATAAATTGCTAAAATCAGGAAACACTACAGAAGCATATAACAGGTCTTTTTTTATGCTTGAGAATGCTGGAGGCTAAACACAAATAGCCAAGCAAGGCTGTGTTGCTTCCACTTAAAATTATTCAGTTCTAGATAAGAATTATATCACTGCACTTCACACAAAAGTAAATATTTCATAACCTTAGGCAAGTGACAAATTTTGAAACAGAATTGCTTAAATACCTTGTTATTAATTAACATGTAAGACAGAAATTGACAAAGCAGTCATCAATATTGATACTCATAGAGCCTGTTATCACATGCTGGAATCATCTCCATAGAAATATTTTATAACTAATTATTTAATTTTTTTTTAAATGATGATAGATTGTAAAAAAAAAAAACCATTTGGATCACCTTCCTGAACAAATTTAGAGACAGTTTTCCTTATCAGGGTCTTATTTCCAAATAAGTAAACTGGTGTCATTAACATGCATTGGTTAATGATATGTTCAGAAACTTAAGATGTAATAAAATAAATGATCAGGACTATTGATGATTACCAGGTCACCCCTTTTGGTCCAATCATAGGATTTGTTTATTTTAAAAGCTGCAGCCAGTATGATGTATAAATTTCTAAATATCTCATTCAGTATCAACTGACTTAGTTTACGAATTTTCTGATAATGATAAATCATTCTCATTGTTACGATGTGACATAAGCCCAATCCAACTTAAAACATTGATACCTACAAAATTAGCCCAAGCTGTGTATATACCAGATAAACAGATTATAGATTATTTGTTAAATCTATTTGACTTCCACAAATCTTACATTATAAACAGATAAAAATCTTTTATTTCTAACTGTTTGTTGTTTTCTAAACCAGGAGGCCATTGATATATCATATGCTTTAAACACAATTTGTACTCTTAAGACAGTAATAAAAAGGTGATTTCACATATCTAAGTTTGACCAACCTGTTCATATAATCCCACTTTAAGTTCAAACATTTTCCCAAAAACACTTTGGGAAAATCAAATCTAATTTCTTTCTCAAAAAATTAAAATAAAAACAATATTAGTCATGACAGCTTAATGTACACTTTTTTTATAGAAGACAATGTAAGTGCCCCAAGTCTGACTACAATCCATTCAGAACTTTTACAATTTTGGCCTAATTGACATAAAATCCAGATATGAAAAATATCCCTGTTACTTCACAAAAATTCTCTTAATGAAATAAAAAAGAAGTGGAAAAAAAAAACAAAGGTAATGATCTAATACTTAAGCCTATTACTTTTTTTTTATTTTTTGAAACACCTTTCAAAACACAGTTTTTAACCAAAGTAACAGAAAGCTGTGGTGAGTTGGTCATAACAAATATGTTGGGGTAAAATCTCAGTCAAACAGTCAGATGAAAAATGCACCATTAAAGTCAAGATGGTTTCCACATTAACTCAATGTAAAAAGTTTTGGAAAATAAAACAATTCCCTACCTACCTACTCTATTTTTTTTCTTGCTGGTAAAAGGAAAGAAGATTATTATTTTATTTTGGCATTACACAACAAATATGTCCTATAGTATCAGCTTGTACTATAGGGGTTCCCTACCTACCTACTCTATTTTTTTCTTGCTGGTAGCAGGAAAGAGAACTATTATTTTATTTTGGCCTTACACAACAAATATGTTCTATAGTATCAGCTTGTACTATAGGGGTTCCTTTACAAACAATACAGTAGAAATACAAATAGTCCATATCACTGGATAAAGAAAAGTAAGTTTTTGGTGGAGTCCCAGTTGCTCATTCAATCTTTATTATCGGTAAGTTTCCATAAATGTACATGGATGTACTAGCATACAAGATTTCTCTCTGTCCATCTTCATTTCTTCTCAGTATTCTTTGATAATATTTTTACTATGGTTTCCCTTTTTTTTTACCCATCAAATTTTACATAACATGTACAATATTCCAGCAATGAAGAATTTCATTCAATTCTTCGAATCATATTTTACTTTTTATGCATTTATATAACATTAAAAATCATCATCAAAATTTGCCTTTTTCCTCTACTTCTATAAGAGATTATTTCATTCTAGTGGCTTCTGAAATTTATTCAATCTTACCTTTAATCATTTTTCCCCCTAATCTTTTCTTCACATTACTTGGTGCATAATGTTCTACAATGGGAAAAAATCTTAATCAAGAGGTGGTAAAATGCTTCACAGGGCATAACTTGAATCTACTGCAGAATTTGAACCCTAAACAATTGGGGCAAGTATGGACACACCATTCAAACTTGACAAACGTTTGACTTTTGATTCAGATTGTGATACAATTTCAAATAGGGTTGGCAGATCTGCACTAAAATACAATAAAAACTTGGATTTTCAATGTGGATTATCTCTTAATAGCAGACAGATTGGAATGAATCCTTAAATAGCCCAGCATTCACCTCCATTGATACGGTTTTTTCAGTGTCTGGGACCTGTTGCCCCCAGATCCCCGGCTGATTACTCTTTTTTAAGGGGATCTGGGGGCAACAGGTCCCAGACACTGAAAAAACCGTATCAATGGAGGTGAATGCTGGGCTATTTAAGGATGATTTGGACCGTAACTATCAGACCCATCGAAACCTGCCGCACTGTCGGACCTGTCCGGTAAAATTGTCCCGGGCCCGGTAAATACACGTTGCTTGTCGGCCCGGGTGTCCGATGTTTTTTTCTTACGTTAAAGAAGATTTTCTCAAAACTGAAGTGGTTTTTGTGAATAATAAAACTAGAACGTTTTAATAATTACGTGAATTAGTCTACAGTCTAGCGAGATAGTCAATCAATTTGATTGTAAACAATAATATGTAACTTCCGGTTCATTCGCTACACGTCATTTCGTCCTTTGATATATCGTCCCTTCCGTTGTCTCGCTACTCGTTTACATGTGAAACATGCAGTCATTATATTGTCAAAATAATAATGAAAAAAATAATAAAGTATATTTCTTTTACATCGAAATTGATAAAGATTAATAATTGAACATCTGATAAAACAAATTTTCATTTGAAATTTTGTTGGGTTGAACTTATTTATGGGTCGAATTTCAATTAGACAGGAAGACTGATTTCCGATTTTTAGGAACCAGATTAATTTACATAAAATAAAATGCGTGGAATTTTTTAAAAATGATAAGGATTGCAAAAATCCATTTGTTATTGGTACAACAAACTTCAGAACTTCAGCTGTTGTTGACCATGAACGGTCTAATGTACATACCAAGTCTGCAGATGTAATAAATGCAAGAGATCAAACCCCATCAGAAACAATGAACTCGGAAGCAGGCAAAGCATTAAAATAGAAGACAAGTTCAAATCTACTGCAATGTTGGTAGATTGCAATGGTCCTGACTTGGTACAGGCATTTAGAATGAAATGGTGGGTTAAATCAAGTTTTATGGCGCACCAAACCTCCCCTTCAAATGTCAAGTACTCAAAATTATAATAAGTTAAAAACAGATTTTCAATATTAAACAAGATATAAAATTAGTAAAATCTTTTGTACTATTATCTTTCAGGAAGAAGGTGTGGGATGTAGGAAACCAACATACAACAGGAAGCAATCCAAAGGGCCAATTTGGAAATGAAACCAAAAATCAATCCAAAGAGCCTGTTACTAATACCAATTTGGAAACTGAAAATGAAACACAAAATACTGTTGATGTTATAATGACTAATGATGCAGATGTTGAAATACTTGATGAGGAAAAGAATGATATTGATAATGTACAAGTTGAAGTTAACTCAACACTTAACATTGTGGAGAGCCTTTGTGACAAAGACAATGATGATGATTATGAAGACAGTGAATGTTTTGACTATCAAGATGAAATGTTGAATTTTGAAATGATTATGTTTTATGCCAGAGATTGAGAATAGATTTTATAATTAAATAACAATACTTTATTTCAAATTTAAAAAATCAACAATATATAATACAAAGAACTCAAAACAAAGTACACATGTTTCATTTATGAAGACTCATCAGATACACTCTAGCCAAAATGAATAATGGTGAAAAATTAACAAATTCAAGAGCCCATACCCAGTAGTTTTAAAATCAGCTTGATAATAAAATGTACTTGGAGATTCCCACCCCCCATCAAAAATGTTAGCGTGTCGATAAATTGTTCAGAGTTTTTTCGGTCAGACAAATTGTCGTTCGGTCAGACAAGTCATCACCTTGTGTCTGACCGAATGTCAGATGTGCTTAAAAAAATTTTGATGGGTCTGAACTATACTTTCCCACTGGATGCTCTTTTTGCCTAAAAAAAATTCAACATTGGACCAAAGAAAACTCCCAAAACATTAAGTAAAGTATCAATATGTTTACAAAAAAATCATTTATTGTAAAATTCCATCTCTATATATCTCATAAAATAAGTAAGACCTAATCAAGATGCAAAACTGGGGCAATTAAAGAATTGTTATATACTTATTTGTGTATAATAGCCTTATGGTTTCTAGACCTCTAGATTTTTAATTAAACTATGTATTTCTCAAGGATGGAGTGTAGTCTCTCTGACACTTAGATACGTTTTTCTGGGTTGAGGCTTTTTTCCACCAGGTAGGATGAGGTTACATAAAAAGTGACAGATCAGACAGGGAAACTGCAAAGTCACAAGTTAAAAACCTAAAACTAAATTTTACGGGATCATAAATTGTGCTGAAAGCTCCATAAGGTCATAAAGTTCCAGAAATATTTCTTTCGAACTACACAAAAGTTTTTCTGCCATGCTTTTGTCATAGTCTTCCTTTGCTCGTTTGTCTACCCCGGACTTGATTTTTAATGAGCAACTTGGCGGGTGTTTCTAGAAAAGCAGAGGACGCTTACTCTACTGGTGCACCTGGTCCATGCTCCAAGTTTTTAGTGGAGTCCGAGTTGCTCATTTGCTTTTGTTACTTTGTATGTATGATTTTAGTTACTTTATGTTCTTTGTTGTGTATGCCTGTTTCCCCATGTCTGGTCTTTGTCCCTGGATTACATTCTTTTGATTACGGCTATAACCTTGGTTTCCTTAATTACTCTTTGAAAAGTCACTATCTTTAAAACGTTTTAAGAAATTGACTGTAGGAGCTCTCAAATGACTCAGATTTTCAAAAACTAATTCCCCGATCAAAGTCAGACCAGAAATGAAAAAAAAACGGAATTTTGGTAAAATTTTTATACCAAAAGTGTACCAGCATAATTCAGGCTGAAAAAATCGCAAAAATTACGCCAAAATCATAATGGTTGGCAGGTCTGTTAGTGTCATTTACAGAGTTACCTCCCTTAATTTTGAATTCTACATTACATTCTATATATTTTTTGTCTCCTAAGAACAAGGGTTATATGAAAAAACCACATGTTAATTTTTGTTTACAGTAACAGTTTAAACAAAATATCAAAAATAAAAATATGTAGGCTTTCCAACCATGAATCACATTTTGCATGATTTTTGGCTGGAGTGCTACATAATAAAGATAGTAATGGAACAGAATTATGTAATAAATAAACAAGAGTTTATGTGCTAAAATACACAATTGTCTTAAATTCTAACAACAATATCTCAAATGGAACTGAATTAGGGGTCAATTTTAAAAAATACACTTGATGTATTAATCATAAGTTTTAAATATAAATAAGAATAATTTCTAAATTCTGAAGCCAAACCTTACTTTTGTGCTTTGGAGTCATTACTGTGGGTTTTGTAATCTTGTGTGGTTTTGCTACAAAATAAAAAACATACAGATTAGCATAAAAATTCACATTTTTTATCCAAAAAAAGTCTGTCTTGAACATTGGAAGGAAAGTCTAATAATTTTAGAATTTAAAATTTAAACTGCAAAGTCCTTATAACTTATGTGTCTTGTAATACTAATATTTTTTTCCGGAGAATCAATTTAATATGACAACCAATGTACATAAAAATTTGAAATGTTCACTTGTAAGAGTATATTTGCAGGTGAAGGCTTTGAAGTAGCAGTGTTTGTATGCAGAATTTTTGAAGCATTTGATACGAAAAGTCCCTAAAAAGATGAGAAAGAAAACATACAATATACACAGACTATTTTGTTTGTTCAAGAACCTTAAATTAGTATAGTACTCTTTTAATGTTTCCATTAGAATAGATTAATAAACAAAATTTTTAAGCTTAACCTTACCTTTGTGACTTGGTTTAGAAATATTGTGGTGTGGTTGTGCTACAAATAAAATATACAGTTTAACATAAAAAATATCTTTTCTGAAAAAAACAAAAAACTGTAAGCCCTGTTTGTCACAGGAGCCCCCACAGTAAATCAAGTGTCTAATAATGATGCCCCCACTCGCTAGATTTGCCAAATTAAGAACATGTTTAGTTTTGTATGAAGACATGGTTTGCAGATTCAGAAAGGTTATATACTGTTGGTTGATGCAGTAAATATTGGGTATGTTAGGCTAAGCACTGCAAAAATACTTGCGATTATAAAAAGAGGACTGATGGAGGGACTGACGGACACAATAAAAATGTTAATACCCCCAAATAACATATCCCTAACTTTGTTGCTTGGGGTATATTTCTGATAAAATTACAAAGTCCAACTATCACCCTGTTCCGTAACATTCCAAAGTCTACCTATCACCAAGTTCCGTAATATTCCACAAAAATCAAGATTCTATGACTTTTATGTGTAGAAACATCCTGCAAAAAATACTTAGATGTAGTTCAAAAACTAAAGGAGGAGATAGCCGGACAAGCCATATAGCCCTATATCTTATGAAAATGACTAAGTCTAACTATCACCAATTTCAGTAATATTTCATGAAAATCAAAATCCTTTGACCCTGCACACCTTCATGTGTAGAAATATCCTGTAAAACATTTTAGATGTAGTTCAAAAACTGTATGAGGAGATAGCGAGACAAGCCATGATCCATATATTTCTGAGTAAAATGACTGTGTGTAACTATCACCAATTTCCGTAATATTTCAGGAAAATCAAAATTCTTTGGCCCTGTACACCTTCATCATGTGTAAAAATATCCCGTAAAATATTTTAGATGTAGTTCAAAAACTGTACGAAGACAGCTGGACAAGCAATGATCAATTGAATCGGAACAAACAGACAGACAAACGGACTGGCGTAAATTAATATGCACCACAACTGTTTGTCGCAGGGGCATAAAAAGAAAAACAGATAGTGATATAAAAAAGAAAAGTCCCTGAAATTGATAAAGATGAGAAAGAAAACCTACAATATACACAGCTATTTATTTGTTCCAGAACCCTAGATCAGTATAGTACTCTTAAATGTTTCAGAATAAGTTACTAAACATTTCTTAAAAAGGAAAGTTTCTGATATGTTTAAATCAAAGATGAGAAAGAAAATCTACAATACACACAGTTATTTTCTTTGTTCAAGAACCCTAGATTAATATAGTTCTCTTTTAATGTTTCGATTAGAATAAATTACTAAAAAAAACTTTTTACACTTAACATTACCTATGTGACTTGGTTTCGAAATCTTGTGATGTGGTTGTGCTACAAATAAAATATACAGATTCACATAAAACATGTTTTCTTCTAAAAAGGTAAACAGGACTTGAGGTAGTGATATGTTCAAGAACCCTGGATTAATATAGTGCTCTCTTAATATTTCAGTTAGAATAAATTAATAAACAAAATTTTCATACTTAATCTCACCTTTATGACTTGGTTTAGAAATCTTGTGGTGTGGTTGTGCTACGAATGAAATATACAGTTTAATAACATAAAACACTTTTTCTGCTTTTTAAAAAAAGAAAACAGGACTTGAGGAAGAGATATATAAAAAAAAAAGTCCCTGAAATGTTTATAGATGAGGAAGAAAACCTACAATACACACAGATTACTTTATCTGTTCAAGAATCCTAGATTAGTATAGTACTCTTTTAAATGTTTCAGAATAAGTTACTAAACATTTCTTTTAAGCTTAACCTTACCTTTGTGACTTGGTTTAGAAATCTTGTGGTGTGGTTGTGCTACAAATAAAATATACAGTTTAACATAAAACATACTTCTCCAAAAAAAGGAAAACAGGACTTGAGGTAGTGTTAAAAAAAAGAAAAGTCCCCAAAATGTTTCGAGATGAGAAAGAAAACCTACAATACACACAGCTATTTATTTGTTCAAGAATCCTAGATTGGTATAGTACTCTTTTAAATGTTTCAGAATAAGTTACTAAACATTTTTTTAAGCTTAACCTTACCTTTGTGACTAGGTTTAGAAATCTTGTGGTGTGGTTGTGCTACAAATAAAATATACAGTTTAACATAAACATACTTTTCCAAAAAAAAAAAACAGGATGCAGATAGTAAAATAAAGAAGGAAAGTCCCTGAAATGTTTAAAGATGAGAAAGAAAACTAACAATATACACAGATTATTTTCTTTGTTCAAGAACCCTGGATTAATATAGTTCTCCTTTAATATTTCAGTTAGAATAAATTAATAAACAAAATTATTAAGCTTAACCTTAACTTTGTGACTTGTTTTAGAAATATTGTGGTGTGGTTGTGCTACAAATAAAACATACAGTATAACATAAAACATTTTTTTTTCTAGAAGGGAAAACAGGAAAATGGAAATCGAAAAAATCAGAAGTAAATAAAGAGTTAATTGGGAAAAAAACAGGAAATCTGCAAATCAGTAATAAAATGGCATCCCTGATATGAAATGTTAACTTGTCAAGACAAATATGCTGATTGAAGGTTTCAAGGAAACAGGTTTTGTAAGCAGAGTTTTAAAGTTTAAGGGATGAGAACAAGGCTCTGGAAATGGTAAAAAATGCCAGTCATTGACTGACTAATCTGCAAATGATCAATTTTCTACTTTTGGACATAAAAAAATCGCCAAACCTTATAAATTACAATCTGAGTGGTTTATTGGAGTCTAAAAATCCTGCCTGCCTTTCTCCTAATTGTGTATTGGAAATTAATTGACAGGTGTGCCTGATTCATTAATTACATAATTAAATTAACAATACACATGCCTTTACATGCACCATTGCATATACAAAAGAACTGAAGTGACTCTGAGAATTTTCATACAATTATTTCTTCATTTATTAAATATTTGAAATCCATCATTTTCCCCCCAATCTTTCAATGATTACAAAAACATGTGGTCTATAACTGTCTGTAAAGTACTATGAATCAGTCAGAGTTAGTACTTACTCATTTATCGATTGAATCCATTTCATACAGAGGTCAACTTTCCATTTGCAACTATACATGTATTTTGAAACATATTTGAGATCTGATATCATTTACTAATTTGTTTCACCAGCGATATTGTCCGCCTTCTCAAAACTATTTTTTATTGGGAAAAAATGTGTCATTTTTATAAATTGGAAAATTTGGAATAACCATACAATCCTTGAATTTGTAGTTAAGAGATAAATTTTAAAGGGGATGTCAAAAAAAGATGTCTCATAAACAATGAATCAGTATAATTTTGAACAGAAACACCATAATCTTCCCTTTGACTACCAGTAGGGAAATAGTAAATCCTATTTAAGATTATTTTGAAGGTTTTTTTTTTTTTTTTTTTTAGCCAATTAGGATACTTCTATCAGCCTTATTTCAGAGGTGATTTTGGGAAACAAAATCACTGCTTCCTGGATGTTTTCTAATGTAAGTCCAAGAGATACCTTATTTACTGGGCTATAAGTCAAATAGCCTAATTCTGACCAAAATCGACGAAAAAAACATAGGCAAGTTGAATTCAGCAGATAAGTCTAGGGTCAGACATGTGCATTCATATCGTAGTTTTCTGCGGAGATCAGAGTTGAGGGGTTTGTTTTCAACAGCATATTATTCCAGCGATGTTACTAAGTATAATTTTTCTGAATTAAATTAATAATTGAGCTTTTGTTAAAGAGTACTTCGTCCACGAGTTCAATTATTTTTATTGAATGGCATGTCAATGGCTCTGAAGCCTTAGATCATCAGGTGTACGAAATTGTGAACATTTCAAACATGGGCACCCATGTGTGAAATAAGCGGAAAATTCGTTGGATGAATTGGTCATAATTACAAGTGGTAATCAATAAACAACATTACCTGGTATTACGAAATACAATAAAAAATAATTGTCACCTGCAAATCTGGTTGCAATTAGCCATTTAGATAACACCTTAACTAATTATAATTTTAGCCATGTGCAAATGTGTTACGACATACCGTAAATGGGTATAAATTTGCATATTAAAGGACCAATAACTCCAGAACACTTGATAATGTCTTCCCAGTTTCAAAGAGTTTTGTTAACGTATCTTCTAGAGTTTGTTTATATATTTTTACAGTTTCAAAGTTTCAAAGTTTTTATTAACATCGTCATATTCATTCATAAAGGGTAGTGGCAATGATAAAAAAGTATTCAAATTCAATTGCCGGTTTGACTGTTTGAGTGACGGCTTTCATTGATTGTAGTTTACCAAAAAGTTTGAATTAAAGCAATCAAAAGTGAGCTTAACACATCTAATGAAATGCATTGCAGATGAACATTTTTTCTTGAAAAATCTGTATATAAGTCGAAATGGACTATAATATGTTACATGTACAATGTTTTTTTACTTGTTAGAAAGTCAACATATGGTAGAAATCAGTCTCATTTGTTCTTTGGACACGTTCAAATATTTTGTAACGTACATTGTATGTGATGAAATATCACTAATTCCATTACATATCTTTAAATGACAACAAAAAATCAGTTTTTTAAAGTTTATTCTTAAAAAGACCAGAATGAATATCCAATTTCTTCTGCTAAGATTAGATTAAATGACTGCTTGGCTGCCAAAATTTCGGGTGCCTTTGATGAGAAGTCCCTAAAATTTTTATGATCTGTGTAAAACCCTACAAAACAAGCTGCTATTTGTTCATGACCCTAGATTAGTATAGAACCCTTTGGTTTGTTCAAGACTCTAGATTAGTATAGAACTCTTTGGTTTGTTCAAGACTCTAGATTAGTATAGAACCCTTTGGTTTGTTCAAGACTCTAGATTAGTATAGAACCCTTTGGTTTGTTCAAGACTCTAGATTAGTATAGAACCCTTTGGTTTGTTCAAGACCCTAAACATTGTCTGAATATAGCTGAAATATTGCTGCTCGGACGTTAAACCCCAACAAACAAAGATTAGTAAACCCTTTGGAAACCAAACCTCTGTGACTTGGTTTGGAAATTTTGTGTACTTTTGCTACAACATACAGTTGAAAAAATTCATATTTTCTTTTTTTTTTAATGGGGTCAGGGTAAAAATATGAAATAAAAAGTCTAACAAGTTAACTAAAAAAGTCCTTATCACTTAGTAAGCTTTCTGAGAAAGTAAATTTATATGAAATATTCAGTTTTTGGACTGTATTAAAGGTTTTGAAGTAGCAGTTATTGTATACTTGAATTTTAGAGCATATGAGATGATATGTTCCTGAATTTTTTAAAGAGCAGAAAGGAAACCTACAAAACAAGCAGCTCCTTACCTTTGTGACTTAGTTTATAAATCTTGTGTGGTTGTGCTACATATAAAAACATACAGTTTAACATAAAAATTAATATTTTTTATAAACAACTAGAAATACTATGAGCAAGCTCATAAAGAGAATACCCTGCTTCAAAAGGACTTAAATGTAAAACACTTACTGCATTGTCTCTTTTTGGCATCATTTAACAGTAATAATATTCCTACATGCACATCTACATAAGAAACCCAACCTTCCTATAAAATTTCATGAAAATCACTTGAGCATTTAAGAAAGAGCTGTGCTACATATGATACTAAACCTTCTAATAAAACTACATCAAAGTCTCTGGAGCAGTTTATGTAAATTTGCACTTACAACGTTTTAACTTGTAAAGCCTTTAATTTGGATAATCCCACCTTTGAGTCCTTTGACATTAATTATATTCCTTTATGCACATTTGCATATGATACCTAACCTTCCTATAAAATTTGATCAAAATCTTTTGAGCAGTTTAGGAGGATATGCACTTAAAAGAAATATGGACAAATGAATGGATAGACAAACAAGGTGATTTCTCACAGTAAATGGGGGGGTGTCATTCTTATTAGGAACTTAGGTGAACTTGAAATACTGTGAACAGGCTTACAACGAGAATACCCATCACTTCAAATGCATAAATTTGTAATTTTACTTATCTCCCAATAGTAACTATATTTATACACATCTACATGTGATGCCTAATCTCCCTATAAAATTCTATTGCAATCCCTTGAGTGGGTTAGGAGGAGTTGGGCTTACAAAGATTTAACATGCAAAACCCTTCAATTAAATAACCTCCCTTTAGAAACTCCTGACAGTAACAATATTCTTTTATGCACATCAATGTAGGTATAACCTTCAAATAAAATGTCATCAGAATCCCTCAAGCGGTTAAGGAGGACCTTATGAGGTTTTAACATGTAAAACCCTTAACTTGAATTACCTCCCTTTAGAGTCTCCTGACAGAAACATTACCATTTCAAGCAAATCTACATATAATACCCAACCTTCCTGTAAAATTTAATTTAAATACAGCAGGTAAGCAGTTACAATAAGGTCTCACTAACCACTTCCGGGTCAAATGGCCACCCCCCTATGTAGTACCAAAATTACACTGAACCTAGACATGTGCATTGTAAGTGCATTATTTGTGTGTATTATGATTAAAAGTGGTCAAAATAAAGCTGAGAATGTGTACTTTAAAATCATATATGTAATTAACTACAAAAGTGTATGAATATTGTTTACATGTGTGAGTAATTTGCCTCCATGCTGTCAGTTAGCAGAACAGGTAAAAATGTGGATTTTCAGTATTATTTATTCAAGTAAATTTTGTGAAAAATTTCTACAATCATCGTACCATTAGCATAATGATTTTGGAAGCCTTACTTTCCAAGTTTCACAACGGTATGCAACTTTAAGACATCAATTGTGCTGGAAATTCACAGTGAGACTTTGAAAATTACTTTTTTAACATGTAAAGTAATGGAAAGTAAAGTTCAGTTGATACCGATGGCGTATTGTACATAGAGTTCTCTAAGAGCTTTCGATTGACTTGGTGTAATTTCCTAAAGTATCGCTCCTGTCGATGAAGTTCACTTTTTTGTCGTTCTTTATGAAAAATATTTCTAGTATCAATATTGATCATGTGATCATAAAATGGACTGTCTTCACAGTAAAATATTCCAATTTCTTTTGCAATTATTAATGTTGAATGGCCTGTGCCATGTGTATCGGAGTGAACTGCTGAATGGCACATAGCTCCAAAATTTCTACTCCATGTCACTCGTTTTGTGATATAAGTCATAAGGCGGTTATGCATGCTTTCAGATTTGTTAGTATTTGTTAATCCATATAGTTCATGTAAATTAGCATGTGAAAAATCCTTGCTAAGATGGGTGGTAATTTTATTAATATCCGTCTGACATAAATTTAAATATTAACCGCAAGGTAAAAATGTTGGTCGAAAAGACTCCTTGTATGCTTGACATACAGAAGACAATGTTCCACACATACTATGGTTGTTGGTAAAACAATTGATAATATTTCTTATACATATTGAAGAAAATTTTACGAATTCCGACTCTTGTTTACATTTTCTTTTAATGCGTCCTAATTCCTTCTGTATCCGCTTACGAAATGCTAAAGCTAGTTGTTTTATATACTGTGAACTTTCTAAACCAAATTTGTTTGATGATGTTTCTAATTTCATGAAATGTATATGTTTTTGAAATGTTCTCATTTTATGTAAAAAGCAAGTTAAATGACGTACTGGTTTTCTGTTGAATTTACAGACTTTGTTGATCTGATTACAAGCATCGCTTGTGACCGTGTCAACTGATACAATTCCAGTATTCTCAATTTTTTCTAAATTATGTTGTAGCATATATCCCTCTGATGAGGCCACAGTTTTTTGGTCCAAATAGTTTTTCGGCAGTTGGCCTTCGTACAGTTTTTAACTTTGTGACTGCATAATTTGTTGACATAATCCAATGAGAGGGTTAATTTTTTTGTTGTTATATTCTCTATCATTGGCGAGAAGGCTTGTGTTCCTGCTTCGTATCCAAGACGGGGCCGGTTATTATAACTAACATCTGTCTCAACTGAAATTGAGCTTGAATTTGATGATTTTAATGCATTTATTTCCTTTACAATCTTTTGGTTTTCAACCATTGATTCTTCATTAATTTTTATCATTACATCTGAAATTTTGTTGACTTTCCTTTGTAACATAGTTATTGAAGGTGGTTTAATAGACAAAAGCGATAATATAAACTGTATATCTGTCATTCCCATTTTTGTTTTTAAACATGCCAGCCCTAGGGCATCATTTAAACTACCGGATGGATATCCATGGTTGGAATCTGTATTTGATCTGTCAAAAAGGTCAACCGGTGTTGATTTGAACATGCAATATTTGCATTGTATATATGCTGATATGCAAATTCCAAGATGGGATTTTTTAAATATTTCAATCACTGGTTTCATGCAACCGGTCTTCGTATGTTGAACTATAAAATTATTGAATAAATCACTAATCTTAGAGATTTTTACAATACCATATTCATGTGTATCAAATGTTTCCTTCTGTCTTTTAGTTTTTTCTTCTTTTTTTTTAAGTTGTTGCTGATACGGACGGAGTTTGAACGGAATTACAGTTGATCTTTTATCTGTATGGACTAAATTTGTTGTATTTGATGGAAGACATGTTATAAGCTGTGGAAAATCTGCGGATTGGAAATCTTCCTGTTCATCTGTTTGAGAAGACTTCAACTTTTTTGAAGGTTGGTTGTTACTTGTATAAAAATAGCTTCTTTTCCTTGAACCAGGTTTTCCAAATTTTGTAAAGTTGTGAGAAATTCTTGATCTGGGCATCCCTGTATCCACTGTGTTTCTTACGTCATGCATTATGATGTCATAATTGTGGCATTTAGCAAGAGTGCATTATTTTTTCTATAATTATATTATTGGTCAGTTAATTTCATTTATATTTAACAATGTTTTAACAAGGCAAACGCAGGAATAAAATACCATGTTTTTTCCATCGCAAAAGTCTGATTGTTAAAAAAAAAAAAAATACTAATAATAATACATGTACTACTATTCTGTATGTAGTAATTAGAGTTATCTGCCCTTTGACCACTATCATTGCTTAAGGTTAAGTAGCATGACAGAGTATATATATATATGTTGGTACTGAATGATTGATTATGATGTAGAATAAATTTAGCTAATTATTTCATGCATTTTTTTATTTCATATAAGAAATTTTCTCAAAATGGCATTTTTTTTTCTATATTTTTGCAAAATATGCACTTTTTTATACTTGTAATGACCATGTCACCATGTCTGATCAAATACAATTAAAATAAGTATTTAGAATAAAGGTTTTGTTTTATTAAAAAATGAAAAAAACAGTTAAATACACTTATACAATTTAGTAACTATGTTAATTATTTGACGTTACAATCTTAACTTTCTTCTACAACACCATACTTTTTAAAAATGGCATCAAGTTGGAATGCAGCCTTGTACAATCAAGTGTGATGGCTTGTTTTATTCGAAATGAGCTATACTTTATGAAAATGCAAAAAAAAAGAAACTTTGTAAGGTACACCAAAACCTTAAGGTCTCACTTCCCACTTCCGGGTCAATTGGCCACCCCCCTATGTAGTACCAAAAACAAAGTAATTGTAAGTCTATTTATTATGAGTGTTTTATTTCATTCTATTAATAGATATTGCTATCAAATTAAAGCTTAGAGAGTCTATTTTTAGAATATATGCATTATTTTTAACTAGTGCGTATGAATACTGCTGACATGACTCTGTGAGTTGCCCCATGCTGCCATTTTTTTGTGAATGAAAACGTGGTTTTCTGAGTATTTTGTCTTCAAGGTAATTTGGTGAAAAATTTAGACTATGACCGTACCATTTATACACCAGTAAGAATATCCTCTTTTTTAAAGCTTCGTATTGGTATGCCACATTAAGGTCCCATTTGTCCTGGGAATTCACAGTGAAACTTCAAAAATGTCAACTTTAACATGTAAAGTAATGGGAATGTCAGAAGTGGTTAGTGAGACCTTAACTGAATGAATTGAAAATTTAATCCCAAAATCCCAATCAGAATTTGGCTAAACTTAATGGTTTTGGAGATGTATGCAAAAAACTACTGTCTGACCCCTATGTTCTATTTTTAGTAACGGCGGCTATGTTTTTCGAGGGATCAAAAATCCCCACGTCAGTTCTATGCAGGATACCCCAAGAAACATTCATACCAAGTTTGGTTCCAATGGGTCAAGCAGTGTCAGAAGAGAAGAGTTTTAAAGGAAACTGTTAACGACGACGGACAGCAACAGATGCCAAGTGATGGCAATAGCTCACATGGCCTTCAGCCAGGTAAGCTAAAAATGCGTCAATTCTAAAGTTAAAACTTACCTTTGTGTTTTGGTTTAGAAATCTTGTGTGGTTTTGCTACAAACATAAGCCTACAGTTTAATATAGAAATACCCAACATCTTGTCATTTATGCAGAAAATTGATTGTTTGTTTTGTTTGTTGGGGTTTAACGTCCGAGCAGCAAATTGCAAATAACTAGAAATATTGTAAGAACCTCACAAAGAGTACCCCACTTCTAACAGAGTTTGGATTCCTTGGAGAAAAAATACATTCCTTTATGCACATCAACATAAAAAGTCTTCAAAGGGAAGTAACCCGCCAACACACAACAACCTGGTTGGCAGTCCCATTGGGGAAAGGAAGAACAGCAAACTTTTTTCTTTTAAACTTAAACTATTTTCACTTTGGTAAGTAGCTAAATGGTTTGAAATAAGTTATTTAAAAGTATCCAAGAACTTACCGCAGCTCCAAAAAGTCAAATATTTGAATTTGAAGTATACTGCTGTCCATTGCCCCATTAAACCAGTCTGTCAGGTTGGAAAGTAACTTCGCTTTGCTCAATTTTTGTTTAAAACGAGGTCAAAGTTTAGAATATGATAAGGACTACTGAACACAAACCTTTAATAGAGACCATTAATTTACTATCATTATATTATAGGGAATCAATGTGTCACAGTGTGTCATCTTTCAGAGGAGGTAGTGTCACAAGAAATTGTTGCTGTGAAATTTGAAATCAGGTCCATTGCTAAATATAGAATATTTTAAGAACACAAAAGCTTGGCACATCTCCCTATTTGAGAAAATTTTAAGACAGAGATCTCCCATTTAAAAAATTTCACAGGTTAATATCTATTTGTCCAACCTTACTACAAAATTTTATCAAACTACTTTACAATAAATGTATTACTCTTACTTGATTTTAACAAAATTACCTTGATGCTTCTTGTTTTCTGTTTTCAATTTCATTGATGGACTGACATTCACTATAAGAATAAATATAAAGGATTTTAAAACAAATGATAAAATGCATTATAGAACACAGTCACAAGAATAATTGTATAGTAGTTCAGAATCACAAGACCTGACACTAATTGCATTCAAGTCTAGATAGTGCATAGATTTTTAGGATGAACACGAGTTTAGGCAAACTAAAAAAAACCTAGGTTCTCAGTCCCTACCTGTTCTCTTTAAAGGGTACTTAAATACCAATTTTATAGTCAAATCAACTGAACAATAGAGCTTCATGGGGCACAGCATGATACAAACACAAGTGTGCACACAATATTAGTTCTTGATACATTTAAGCATAGGGTCTTATAGTTCATTACGGACACAACAACTGACTTGGACGCAATATTTGAAATTCAATTAAAAAGGTGAAAAAAGTTTTGCTTTAAAGGTGCTTATCAAAGACTTTTGCCTTCAATCCTGGTAACTAAAAAAAAAGACATAAAAGTAATTGTAAATATGATTGAAAAAACACAGGCAAGGATTAGAAATTTAATTTTAAAAAATTTAAAATCAGACCAAAAAAAAAGGCTATTTTTTTTTTTTTTTTTAGCATGACCTCCTTTGGCCTCTTTAATTCAAAAATCATAAGAGATATCTGAAATCAGATTGAAAAATGCACCCAGTAATTTTAATAAAGAATTAAAAAATAAACAAAATTGGACCAAAAATTTTTATAAGTTGATTTTTGCTCTAGTCAGGTGCAAATCATGTGATAATATTTCAGCTGGACAAAGTCCTTAGCTACTGATTTCGTTTGATAAGTAAAAGTAACTTGATTTCTGACTTAGTGTAAATGATGACAATTAATGTATACCATAGATTATCAAATGACAGTTGTATAAAAAATGAAACATTATTTAGGCCATTGTTTTTTTTTATTTTCAGTTTTACAAATCCACCGACCCTAATTTTAAGCAATTTGGAAAAAAAAATAAAATGACTTTCATTTCTTTTTTTTTTTTTTTTTTTTTTTTTCGACCGACTCAGTGCTTTGCTGTTTCAAAGAAATAAAAGGTTAAATGTTATTGGCTATATCTTTAATAGTTTTAATCTTTGTTGTGCTTGAAAGACATAGCAGTTTTTACGGTAAAAACCATGTAGTTCAAAGTTTGTTTTAAATACTTAGAAGCAAAGAGATCTGAACAGCAAGCACAGGAAAGATGCAATCATGATTCTGCATTGTTTTGTTTGATCCTGGTCTTAAAACAATTAAAAACAAATTTATAAAGGCCCAAACTAATTCTATGATAGGCCAGGCTATATCTGACAAATTAGATCCGGACCTATTAATAGAAAAAAATATATGGAAATAGTGCTTACATTCATGGACAGCTGGGCCACAGTACGATTCGTTCCTCCACAGAAGTGGCAACTGATTTGCCTGTGGGAGTGATGAGTGAAATGGGGTATGAATACCTATACATTTATTGTTTGAAAATAATAAAAAGAATGTTCAACTCTATTTCTGTTTAATATTTAGGAAAAAGTGGAAAAAAAGGAGGCAGGTCCCATAGAACCTTGTGGGCAGAATATCAACACATTATTTTAAAGGTACCAGTATCGCATTGCATATCCCTGAGTGGGTGTACGTCAAAACATGGATGCTATAAAAATATAGTACATTTTCTTTTTGCCTCTCTACAAACTAAGGTTATGACAAAAGATATGAACAATGACTTATAAAATAGAGCAAACATCACACTATAAGATGACAAACTTTTTTAGAAGAAAATCTGACATAATGACATAAAAATGTTCCACTGAAAAGGTTGGTTTGATGAGTGCAAAACGAAAGTGAAAGTAGAGAAAATGGCTATTTATAGTTCAAGACTTACTTTTTTGTCCGATCTTCGTGGACTCACCCTATTTTCTTTGCAGGAAATTATTTTTTCAAATGCCCTTAGAAATGCTACATAAGTGAAAGTTTCATTGAATCAATTTACATATTTTTTTAAAAATCCTAAAAAATATCCACTTCACTAAAGAAGTCTATGGGAAAATTAATACGATACTGAGACCTAAAATGGTTGAAACAATGTCAGACAGAAAGAACAATTTCAAATGCAAAAACACAAATTCAACCTATTTTGTCTTAAAACCACATTAAATACGTTCAGAAACATATCAGTAACAAAATCAAAAAAAAAATCTTAGGAAAAAAAAAATTGTAAATGTCTCCATTTTTTTTTTTTCATCCTCCTACTCATGACTTTGGTGAAATAATTTCATAAAACTAAAAACTAAAATACAATGGCCTTATCAACCGTGCATTTATTTTAAAAAAAACTATAGTATAGAGCTTTCGAACAGTTCAGTTTTTATACTTCTTTTGCAAAAACAATCATTACCTTTAACTTGAGGTTTTGGTGTCTCAGACAGTGGCTTCTTTTTCATTTGCTGTTGTCCTTTCTTCATTATTGCTGAAATTGCAGTTGAGCTAATATATCAGTCAGTCCAGTATCAAGATTTTACGAAGCCAATAAAAAAAGCAGAAATTGGAAGTAAACATACAGTAAAATAAGAAATGAAATGATAAGATCAGGGTATGAAAAGCCAAATTCCACATTAAAGCAGAGGAAAATTATGTCTGCAGTGTGGAGTAAATCTATTTGATTCCAGAGAGTTCATTTGAATTTTAATTCTGATCAATTTTGTATCACAAAAACTATAAGATTCAGGTGAGTTAAAAATTCTAAAAAAAGGTATATACAAGATCATAATTAACATTACCTATGAAAAAAATCATACCTTGCGTCTTCTTTTCCATATGGTGAAGGCTTTTTTCAGTTTTTTTCATATCATTAACCTTCTTCCCTTGCTTTGCCTAAGTAAATGGAAAATCCTATTTTTATTACCTGTTTTAAATAAGCAGTGCTATTATTATCACAACTTGCAGTCATGGCGAAATTCATTGGACATGACTGGTACTTTTAGTCGCCAGTCCGGTAAAATTTGTGTGATTTCCGGAAATCACTCAAATTTTACCGGACTAGATGTCCAGTACGTTTTTTTATTAGACACACCTAAACTGGAACTTCCGGTATAAATATGGCGTCTGATTCAAGGCAAATTTAAATTGTATTTTTTCGGTGGAGCAGATAATTGTTTGGTCCAGCATATTTTGTTAGGTTGCCAGACCAAATGTCTGACAGGTTGAAAAATGATTTCGCCAGGTCTGAACACATGGGAGCGTTTATGGTTGTATTATCAACTTGGTTCTGTATACTTATGGCAAGAAAAAGCACCAATATTCGATTTGTACCTGCATTTTCAGGAGCTGAAAAACAGCATAATGGCAGCTTCATTTGTGTATACTTGTAAATGTGTGATTGAGAGCCAAACCAGTCTCAAATATTTGCTAGTTTCCATAATTAAATACAAATCAAACCATAAATTTTCCAAGATAGGGTTGGTATTATAGTCTGCAGTATGGCTCCCAGATGTTTACTAAAATTACGTAATCAATATTACCCATAATTCACAGGTCATAAAAATTGCAAAACAAAAACGAACCAAAACGAAATCAAAATAATCAATAAAAGAAAGAATCAAAACGAATCAATTCGATAAAATGAATCAAATCATTATAAAAACATAATTTAACTATACAAAATGGAACAGAATGAAGCGAAACTAACTGCAACAAAAGAAATCCTTGAAGACGTTTCGCAAATATAAGGACCATAATGTTAACCAGTGCCGGACAATTCGACCCAAAGACATTTCGAACCATGACAACCAATAATTCCTTATGAATGCCGGACATTTCGCCTAATAGACATATCAGACCACGACAATCAGTATAATGCTTTTAAAGGACAAATATATATCATTACAAAATTTGCCATACTTGAAGGTTATAAGTATAAAATATCAAATTAGAGTTGACAAAAATTATCAAGGTTTTTTAATTAATGTTTCTTCGGGAGCATTAAAAGGTTTCACCTTCATCATATTAATCCATGCTGAATAACTAAGTTCATGTTTACAATATTCAACTGCATAATTTTTTCTTTATTTTAATTGAAAAGACACACATGGGACTGTGGTCCAAAAAATTCAACTCTAATATTCAGTGCTTTACATTTCAGACAACAGCAGAACTTTCAGTATTTTTTCTCCTAAAAGGTCAAATAAAAATTTGAACAGGACAAATTTATTAATTCTTAATTAAATGATATGTAATTTTTCCCACTTGAATTGGCCAGACAGGTGTTTGAAGCATGCAAATTGGCCTCCAGCCTTTTCCTAATGAAAACACTGCAACAGCCATGGAAAAACAGTGATAAACTTAATTCCATTAGTAAAAGAGAAGTTTTACCCACTTTTACCAACATCACAGTATAATTTTGCTACACAAATTCAATGGTTGTCTTTCTGTGAAAAAAAAACATACACTGTCTCTTTTCAAAACATGAAGACACTAGTCCTACCATATTAGAATTGAAATAATTCATTGAGATTCAATTTTATTATTCTTTTACCTCAGGCTGGCTATTTATGTCATGATTTTACCCTTGGCTATTGCTTGAGGTAAAATAAGGTGACATAAATAGCCAGCCTGTAGCAAAACAATGATAAAACAAGATTGCTACACACAGCCACATGGCCCCTGCTGCTACAAAAAAAGATGAAGTGCAAAAGTCCCATAACTCCTGTAAAATCAGTAGAATCCAAATCCCAGTGCAAAATGATCAACTTCATATTGTGATCAACAATCCTGCAAAACTTGTGCAAAATCCATACAAAATTCTCCAATGAGTTACATCCACAAAGTGTTTCTATAATGTAGCATGTACAAAATCAACCAAGTCCAATAACTCCTGTAAATTTTAATGCAGTTCAAAACGATTCATGGGAAAAGATTAACAGTCGCCCACTCACCAATGGCGACCAGAAATGTGCCTGGGCGACATTTTGTCTATTTAGTAGCCCAGATAGCGAACTGCAACAAAAAAACAAAAGTTGCGGTCGTAATTTGAACTGGTCAACAATCAATCAGAAACGTAGCGTCCCTAGTTAAATTTTAATGGTAACCAGTTTTAATACTACGGAAATCATTCACAACCAATGTCAGTTTCTTATTTAAAACTGCTTATTAATTTCCGCTTCCGGTATTTCATAAAATGTGGAATTTTATAAGGGTCTTCAACAATAACATGTGGACGGCTAGACTAATGGACACCAGTATTTCAATGTCCTTCTATGTTGTGGCAGGGCGTAATAAAGAGTCTCCATGAAGTATTTCATAAACAATCAGTAAGACTTAGAGGGAGTTTCTTCGCCAACCAGACAAAATCCCTTACACAGTATAACAAATACTAAAGTCCATAGGAAATATGAAATAATTTTAAAAAATTATGGTTTTCTATATTTTACATGATGGTAAATGAACAAACCTTCATTAACAGGAAATTCACCGGAGAGTGACCCTTAAATTTTTACAACCATCAATATGGACCTGCACATAAGCATGCATTATAAGCATGACAGAGTAGAAACTCTTCAATGTATGCTGAACCAAACAATGTAACATTATTTTCTTAAAAGATCTCCAAGTAACAGAAACTGGCTGAAAGACTTGATTTGAAATTCTTATATAACCAATAATCAATCATCTGACACGTATAACCAATAATCAATCATCTGACACGTACTACATACAAAAATTGTAATCTTTTATGACACTGACAAACTCTGGCCTAAATTAAAATATTGATTGTTTGCAGTTTTCTGACGGACCCTAAAAATTAGCCCAACTGATGAAATTTTATTCCACCTAAATAGTAGATAAATTTTTTAAAACATCAGTTGGCTACCACAACCTCTGACAACCTTTCAGACGCCAATCTGACATAAGATCAAGACTAATTACATGCTTAAATCCCACTGTTTGAACTCCTTTGCTTCACATGTTTATGAGACCATTTTATGAAACCATGTGGATTATTATTAATATGCTTCCATGAACCATCTCCTCATCAGTTCATCTAAAGACTGCTAACAAATAGTGTGGTGGTAATAAATTTTTCTTTGTTGGAGTCTTAACTTTGTCATTAAACACTACCCACAAAAACCATTAAAATAAGTACCAACGAATGAAAATGTATCCACAGTACTTACCTTTCCAAATTAGATATTATAAGTAACTTTAAACAGACATAATTTTTCTTGGCCCTTATTTAAAAGTGTTGTCTAAATATTTATACCATTTTCTTCCCAAGAAGCTTTTCTTGTTCCATCATTTTCTGTGCCTGTTTACTCAGCAAATTCATGTGCTGCTTTATCTCCTTTAAGTGGTTGTCCTGTTTCTGTAAAACCTAAACATACACATTTAATTTACAATTCACTACAATTAAAAATTACATGAGGATTCTCGAAAAACTTTTTTATGCCATTGTTGGTCTAATTAAATCAACATCTATATTACAAACATGATTTTATGTAGCAAATAAAAGAACAAAAATCGTCAAAATTGAAAGTACAGGAAAACGTACAGTGAACAAGAGGCTTTAAAGTTTGAATCACTCACCTTGATTCATTTAGTCTTTTATGAAAGTGGCAATGTTTTTATATGGATATAAAATCCTAACACTCATAATGATACCTAAGGAACAATCAGATCAACTTTCATTGAATTCTATCCAAAAGTTTGTTTTACTGTCAGAAGATTTTTGAAAGAAATAAAATAAACAAGAGGCTCCCAGGAGCCTGAATTGCTCACCTTGTTAAATTTTTGCCTTTCAATTTCAAGGGCAATAACTCCAACAATTTTGGCTCCATGAAGGCTTTGGTAGGACTTATCATGTGGATCATTTCATAAATCGAAAGATTCATTCTATCTATTATAGTTTTCAAGATACTGACTGAAAACTGCAAAAAACGTAATTTTTAACCTTTCAAGGGCAATAACTTTTATGTGGAGTAGTCTGACAACTTTGATCACTGGAGACTTTTGTAGGCCTTATAATAAGAATCATTTCAGAAATTGAAAGTTTCATTCTATCTATCAAAATTTTAAAGATATGTTTTTTAAATTGTAAAACTTCGTTACACTTCATAAAATTTGACATTTATACAAACCAGAAGGGAACTTACTTCAATAGATATGAACACTGTTTCATAAAAGTTAGTGAAAGTGTTTTCGAGTTATTGTGCAAAAACTTGAAAATCCTCCTTTTTTTAAGAATAAAAATGTGTAACACGGAAATGATAAATCTGAAATTTATAAAAATTAATAAGGGAACTTACATCAATAGATATAGACAATTCACCAAAGTTTCATAAAACTAGGTGAAAGTGTTTTTGAGTTATTGTCCGAAAACTTGAAAATCCCCCTTTTTTTAAATATAAAAATTCATCACATGGAAACGAAAAATCTGAAATTTATAAAATCGAAAGGGAGCTTACGTCAATAGATATGAACAATTCACCTAAGTTTCATGAAGTTGGTGAAAGTGTTTTTGAGTTATTGTCTGAAGTGTTGATGACCAACGTACGGACGGATAATGATATGCCATAATAAGTCCGGTCTTATACGGGCATATAAAAAGGGGAATCCTGTTTTATTTTAAGAACCATGTCTGATATTAGTAGCTCAGTACAAAGTGTTAAAAACAACATTGTCCTGAATTATTTTATATAAAACATTTACCATTTTTCTCTAGAAGTTTTAAATGTTAAGATTAAGGCCAATCTTTGTAATTTTGCCATACAAATTTCAAAAAATTGTTTAAAATAATTTAAACATTATTTTTACATCATTTTAATTGCTTTTAATTGATTCTTTTCACTCATCTTGCAAAATCATACAGACATATATATTTTTAATCAATTCATAGCATTTAAAATGGTGTAAAAATAATTTTTAAAATTATTTTAAACAAATTTTTAAAATTTGTATGTAAACTTTGCACGGGAGACTGATGAAAACAGTCAGTTCCTGTGTATAACATGCATTATTAGGAAGCAAGGGTCACCAGCAGAAGATCAAATTGAGATGAAATGCATATCCTTTCAATAAAAAGAAAAATAAGAAGCCAATCATGGTTTTTGTACAAAAAAAGAAGTCAAGAAACTCCTTTTGCACACCCCACTCCTGGAACAGAGAAAGGTTGGAAAAAATTGTGCAGAATACATGGAATAATAAGGTACTGTGAAAATATTATTGTTTGCAAGGTACCAATTTTTGTTGGTTTGGTAAATTTGGTTCCCAATAAAAAGTAAATTTTCCATTCGTTTGAATGATAAAGTTGTCAAATCCACAAATTCAAGAATCAAACAAATTGATAAGTCTTCCCTAAACCATGAAAATTGGTACTCACAAATAAAAGTACTTTCACATTAGTTGAAAATAAACTTTGAATATTGTGACATGTATACTGGCATCACACAGTTAACATCTGTAAGTTTTTTTTTCAAACAATGCTTACCTTAGTCTCCTTTGGTAACAACTTTGGAGCTACGTGTACTGGTATTTTCTTTGCTTCTTTCAGTTTAACATCATTAATTTTTTTATGTCCTTTCTTTACTTCTTCCCCAAGAGATGCAACTTTTTTCTGAATATTTTTAATTTTATTTGCCTCTATCAATTCATTCTTGTGTAGGTCGTGAACCTTTGATTGTAATTTATTTTCATTTTTTTGAAGTTTTTGTACTATCTTGTTGTTTTTTCCCTGAAAAGGAATGAAAACAATATTGTACTGTAAATGCGAAAAAAATGAATTTTTGTCTATGAAAAAAAAAAAACATTTAAAAGGCAGAAATAATTTTACACTACAAGAATTTTACCTTAACACCTTCAGAAATTTTCTCTTTAACTTCATGAAGCTGTTTCTTTTCTTCCCTCTGTTCATCAAACAATTTCTTTAATTTCTCTTTCATGTCCTGAGACAACTAGAAAAAAATACATTAAGAAGTACATTTAAAAGTAACAGTTTTTAGTGATATTTAGTGTACTTGATCCTATTGTAAAAAAATGTTAGTGAGAAAGTGTTGAGAAATTAATTGTATACTACCTGTGAAAAGGGGCATTGATTGAATTATTGTTTTCCAGCTAGAAATTCACAACAAAAACATAAAACCCTACATCAAAAGTAAAAAAAGTTACAGCCCAGACATGAGTTTGTCCCAGAAAAATAGGAACCAGACTTTAAGTAAAAGTTCAAGGTCATATGACACTATCCATGATATGCAACACATCCTCTTTAGGTGATCTACTTACATGCAAATATCAAAAGCCTACATCTAAAGATAAAAAAGTTACAGCCTGAACCAGAGTTTGTCACCGAAAACAAGAATTTGACCTTGATGTCAAAGTTTAAAGTCATAGGCCACTATCCTTGGTAAGCAACACATCATCTTTAAATGATATAATCATATGCAAAATATCAAAAGCCCACATCGAAAGACAAAAAGTTTTTGCCTGTACATGAGTTTGTAACAGACGGACGGACAGAGTGATCACAATACAGGGACAGCCACTTTTCAGTGTGGGGCCCTAATATTTTATTTTTAGGGCACAGCTTGATACAACTACATTTACAGATAAAAGCATGATCAGTTGGCACAAGAAGTGGACCCATCATCCAGACTTGATACAGCTCTGAATTTTGAATGGGATTAGATATTAAACACAGAATGAGAATTCGACCAGGAT
The DNA here is from genome assembly GCA_037379345.1 of Perna viridis. Classification (NCBI taxonomy): domain Eukaryota; kingdom Metazoa; phylum Mollusca; class Bivalvia; order Mytilida; family Mytilidae; genus Perna; species Perna viridis. The sequence continues at coordinate 46,647,424 of CM074515.1, read as the reverse complement.
GACAATGACCATTAATTGGTCCTTATTCCTAAACAGAATAAATCACAACTCCAAACTTTCCTTTTGTAGTATGGTACCTTGTGGTACAATTTCAAAGAGATCCATTCACTTATTATCAAGTAATTGTAGGGAAAATGAAAATGCTTGTTTCTGGTCCCTTCTTGGCTCTAAATTCCTAAATGGTGCAAGTCACAACCCTCAATATCACATTCCTTTTGTGGAATGGTACATTGTGGTACAATGTCATATAAATCCACACACTTATACTCAAGTTACTGTCTGGAAACCAAACTCTGTAGAAACGCTGGAAAACGACAATGACAGGATGATACCATTATACAACTGCAAATTTTTTGTGGTCACATAAAAACTTCAACTATATTTGTAATTATAAGGTGTCATCACAACTAAAAATAAATTAACATTCAGTCAGTCTGGCTTTCTGGTTAACATGACAAATCATGTACTCTTTCCAGACTCACCCGTTACTACAGTGATGACAAAGTCTTGTCAGTCTCAGTGTTTATGTTACCAACATATTTCCTGCAAATACTACCTCAGACTATATTTGCTCAATTTCTTTCAAAAATATAAACTCATTGCTGGTAACGTCCACTCGCCAACTCGCCAAAAGCAGGTAAAAATTACTCTTACTCGTGACAGTCAATGAACACTTACTGAGGTGGCAAGTGATAATTTCCTGATTAGCATTCAAATGACTCTGTACAATTTGGTAATATTATAAAAACATTTTGGTCAAGTAAATCTAGAAAATTTTTACCTTACCGGTAAATCTAAACAAATTGCAACAGAAGAAAAAGTCTAAAACAAAATCTTAAAATAAGAATTTCAAATTTCCTATGGTAAGGGAAGTGGCAGCAATAGCAAGTAAGTTGTTACAAAATCATTATTATGCCTTAGCTGATAAATAAAATGTAGGGATAGGGGACATCACAACATTAATAAGAGGATCATCTACACCTTAAAAAGAGTTTTCATACCCATTTATCAAAGAATTTTCTAAACCATGTGTCCATTTGAGATAATGTTCAAGAATTCTAATTTTAATGAAAATGAGGAAGTAAACATTCTACTCTTTTTTTTTTTTCTTTTTTTTCTTTTTTTTGGTAAAATATTCTAGCAAACAAAGTTAAAATTGTTGACAGTTGCAGATATAATTAAACAAAACTAAATTTTGAAAAAAAATATTAGTGCCAGAAATGAGCATTTTCAATCACTAAAATTTACCAAAAAAAATAAATTTACCAATTTATTTCAAATGTGACATAACATATGCAGCATATGTGACATAGTCAATAAGGAAAAAATAGCAATATCAAAAAAATATATGTATAAAATATGCAATTGACAGATAGTACAAAAACATTTTTATAGAGTTAGCTCCCCTGTTCAATGAAAATTACAATAGGTATTTGAAATGGTTTAGTTTGAGTCTTAGGCATCTTTTATTTTTGTAAACTTTTTTTGTGTGTGTATATTTGGGTAATAATGGTATAGATCAGAGGTCCTTTTCACAAAACAAGAGGCTCCGAAAAGCCTGAATCGCCAACCTGGTTGAATTTTGCCTTTCAAAGGCAATAAATTTAACAAGAAGTTGTCCAACAATTTTGACTCAAGAAGTCTATTGGTAGGACTAATCATAAGGATCATTTCAACAAATGAAAGTTTCTTTTAATCTATCACAGTTTTCAAGATATTGAATGAAAACTGTTAAAAGAAAAAAGTCATTTTTCCCCTTTCAAGGGCAACAACTCTTACAAGGACAGTGATGTTATTAGAAGCTGGCAACTGGCAAACATCGCCAGCTACTAGCCAGTAAAAAATAAGTGAAATATTTAAGGGATTTTAAGGGATTTCCGGGAATGTCATATTTTTTAATACTTCAACAAAATAAGATATATTTTATTACTTCAAGGAAGGAGTGAACTCAGTTTTGACCTCTAGTTTTATTTAATGAAAATGACAATACAATGAAATGTTTACTTCACTGATTTTTTTTTGAAATTTTTTTTTTGATATATTAGAGTGGGGCATGGCCACCCTCCCACTTCCATTGTAGGCGATTCTATGCTGTGAAATTTAGATTGATATACAAGAAAATCATGAATGATGACCACTTTTGGTGCCAGTTAGCACCTACTCCTACAACGTAAGAGGTTGGAATTCCGTTCCTCCATACCCCAACCTCTTACTTCCGAGCGCCATATTGCATAACGCTAGTTCCGCCATTCCTTGAAATCGGCAGAATTATAGTGAACTATTTTCCATTTAAAACATTTTATACAGTTTCTTTACCATTACACAGGAGAAGGTGACTAAACTGAAGAAAAACAATGACCTACCTGATGAGAAAATCCAACAATCCTGGAAATCCTTTGTAAAAGCAGTTAAAATGAACTTCATATTTGGTTTTTAGCTTTTTGAGTGTGTAATTTCGGTTGATAGAATTAAGGATTTTCAAATTTACGAAACGAACACATCAAATTAACCAACGAATTGTCTTTACCAACTTCAAGTTCGTTTTGTCAAAAATATATTGTACTCCGTAAAATTAGTGACCTAAATCAAAATTGCTGGTCATTTTGACAACTGTCTTTTCATAAAAATGTTTTCTAGTTATTTAACAAATATCAAGGATTTTTATCATTCGATTTCTGGTAGGTTAAACTTCTTTTATGTAAATACAAGACAAAAAGTATTTTAAAACACATGTTTAGCTAATTAACATTTGCAGTGGCTTTCAACATGTCAGATGCTAGAGGTTAGGATGGCACCAAGTCAGGAAATAACTTGCCAGACAACCTATAGCATTGCTGGAGTAGTTAGCACCCACTTTCTGTGTGAAATGTCTTGTCAATTTGGACCCTTGTTTTCAAAATAAGTTTTGTGAAGACCTTTAATAGAAAACAATATCAACCACTCTGCAAAAAAATGTTTTATTAGGATACCTAAAATAAAAAAATCAACATTTATTGTTCATATGTACAAATAAAGTCTCTTTATTGTTATGTGATATTGTTTCTTAACTTATAATTTTGTTTTGAAAATATTATCTATTATTTTCATTTTTTGGGGGGGTTTATTTTGCTTTTATATTGAGTTGCAAAGTGTTTCACTTTATAATTTTTTTAATGTTTTTCAGCTTGCGACATTTCAGAAGGGAGAACCTGTTGGAGATAAACTTCTGGTTTGAGTTAATAAATCAAAATAAAAGGTATTTTTGTAGCAGGTTTATTAGCAAACCATTTAAAAGCAACGTCGACAGTTCAGTGCCTGTAGACTATTTAGTTTTACTTTAGACCAAAGGAAAATAAATAAATAAATAAATGATAAAAAAGACATCTTAGATCCTTGATTGAGGTTCTTTGGTTATGGTTTATATTTCAAAAAATGTCTTGGCAACTGCATGGACCCAAGGGCCAATACTTTGTAAAATAAAAATAAAACCAAAATAGAAATTGACATTCACAAAAAAGGAAAGGATTTTGCCATACTTCATCATATCCAGCACCAAGCAATTTGTAGTCTTTCCACACTAAGGTAAGTAAGCCACTGACTCACTGTTAAAACATTATAAAGTGAAAATAATCATTATTTCCAAGTACAAGGACTTGGTTTTGATTAACGTGCAAGTCTCAAAAATGTATAAGCGAGACTCAATTTGTATGCCCCATCAACTTTGTTGGGGCCATAGGTTTCCTGTATGTTCGTTCCTCATACCCCAAGCTACCTTTGATTATGAATTAAAAGTCAGTATAATGGAAAAAAAACTTCTTAAGTTGACCAAGTTACATATTTTTCACAATGTTGAATTAAAAAATTATCTATTGATTGAGAAATAAAATAAAATCCCTCAAAACACACCAGAATGCAGGATTTTGTGTCTCCAATTTAGAATTTTTCTGGGAGGGAAACCACCCCAGACCCCCACTCTCCTATTACTTTAACCAAATCTCCTGATACTTCAAAACTTAATGACATCACTGAAGGTGTCATCTGAAAACTTTTATCCCTGAAGATATTTGTAGTCCTAATAATAAGGATCATTTCAGCTATTGAAAGAATTTGACTAAACCTAACGGTTTTGGAGATATATGCAAAAAAACTACTGTCTGACCCCTACACTGTATGTTCTATTTATAATAATGGCTGCCATGTTTTTTGACAGATCAAAAATCCCATCATCAGTTCTATGCAGGATACACCAAGGAACATTCGCACCAAGTTTGGTTCCAATTGATCAAATAATGTCAGAGGAGAAGATTTTTGAAAGAAATAACATTAAAAATAGCAAAAATCGTTGAAAAAGGGCAATATCTCCGAAATGACTCAACAGTTTAAAACCAAAATTTTACCAGAGATAGATCTCATCATGCTGAATACTTTCACCCCATAAGAATTTAGCTAAACCTAACAGTTTTGGAGATATATGTGAAAACTACTGCCTGACTCCTATGTTCTATTTTTAGTAACGGCAGCCATGTTTTTCAACGAATCAAAAATCCCCACATCAGTTCTATGCAGGATACCCCAAGGAACATTTATATCAAGATTGGTTCTAATCAGTCAAGTAGTTTCAGAGGAGAAGAGTTTTGTATAATTGTTAACGATAACGACGACAGACGCCAAGTGATGGCAACAGCTCACATGGCCTTTGGCAAGGTGAGCTAAAAATTGTAAGAAAATAGATCAAAGTATTGTAACGTCATAACTTGTGACTGATTTTCCTCCTTAATATGGTTTTAGTGATAAGGGCTGCTGAATTAAAACTTTTAACGTTACAATTAGTTTAAGGTAAAAATTTGTTTTGACTGGACTATTTCTAACAACCTGACACTTCATGTTCAGTGTTTATACAGGTTGTACTTGAACTACAGAAAATTTTATTTTTGGCAAGAAGAATATAAAAAAAAAAAATATTTTACACCAACAATTACTTTTAATCTGATAAATAATTCATTGAATCTAAACAACACATTTATTTTGTCTGCTCAATCTGAACCAGTACAGAATCAAAACTAAACGCCATTAGGTTAAAATAAATACCAAACATGAAGTTGCAAGCATTGTCATGCTTGGTATTCCCTAAATGGTACAGGAAGTTGATATCAAACAACATCCAAAATTGCTTAAAACATAAGCTCTATCTATATAGAGCCACGCACTCAATTTGAAATAAATCCAACCTTTGGAGCGACGGACGGAATGAGAACAAGTGATTCCTATATACCACATACTTGTTGAGTGGTCTAGAGGTATGCATATGTAATTAGTCAATGGGTCAAATGGATCTGAATATATACCTTCTTTATTCCACTGGAGTTGATTGCATCGAGAACCCATTTTCCTAATTTTTTTATGACTTCGTTTATTTTATGCTCTTGTTTCTGTCTTTCTTTCTGGTTATCTTTGATTCCTTTCCACACTTCTTTTATTCTTTTTTTCAACAAGCTCAACACTTTATCAAAATGTCCGGTATTACTATTGACACTTTCAATTACTTTGACAAGTTTCAGCTGGTTTTTCTTAATTTTTTCCATACTAGTATCATGTTTTTCATCTAAAGCATCCTAAAAAAGAGAAATCTCTAAGCAATAAAAGCCACCAAGCAATAGTTTTTCAGATAAAATAAACAGCACATTTTGTACTGTTAATGGGTATCAATTTTCGTGGAAAGAGGGAAAAAGGCTTTTTGTTGGGTATTTGAATTAGTGGTTTTTTGATCAATATTTTTTTTATTGATGATTTCTTTGCATTTTTGGTAAAATTATTACATAAGCTATGCCTTTATTTATTGAATATTAAAAAAAAATATTTTGTAAGCATTTACCTTCTAGTGCACAGGTGTTTCTCAACACTGACAATTGGGACAGAAGTAATTTTAATGATGATATAATACATCCATAGAGAAATTTTGCTTCCCATTTTCATTTCTCTGATAACGAGTAAAATTAATGAAGTCAAAATAACTTTGAATAGAAAATTTCTGGGGCTATTGGGGTCCAAATTGTATGAAGATGATAAAACCCCCGAGTTTACCAAATGCCACTTTTACAACATCTGCTAGCAGCAGAGAGATGGAAACAGTCGAGAATACCAAAAGTCACACTAACAATATGTTTATGATCAACACCGAAGTAGCCTTGTGGCTAATGAGCACTAACAAACAGTTAAATTGTTATTAATGGAAGAATTGAGGGGTGACAGGAATATTTGACAAATAGGGAAACACTTTAAGAAAATACATGGTAAAAATGTGAGACAAGGACTGAAGTTAAAGGTTGCCCAGGACAGGAATGATCACAATTCGGACAAGTGAAAGTTAAATAATATATTCAAAATTTCATGTATTATTCATATAAAGAGAATAGGTAGGGTGTAAAGGTCAAAGAAACAAAAACCCCACTGTGATGAAAATGTTAGCCCAAGGCCACCCATTGGACTTCAATGAACGAAGTGGAAACCCTTCTACCATAAGGCAGGCTGCAATTGGCACCAAAATATCATTATATCCAGGTACAGCAAAAGAGTTGCCCCTATATCCTCAGCCACAAAAAAAAGAACTACAGGTGAAAACAAAACAAGACATAGAGACCAGAAATTCCTGACTTGGGACAGACGCAAAAAACAAGGCGGGGTTAAAGTACTTTGCCTTGATCAAAACCCTCCCCTTTAAAACCTGGCCACTGTGGAGAAATATTACACAATGAACACACCTAAAAAATCAGTTAAAAAGAAAAATGCCAACATGCATTTACTTTTGGACAACCTAGCTTTCACTTTGGGGAAGTAGAAATTCCATCAACTTGACCAATAAGTCAAGGTTCACAAAATGTTAACACCATATCCTGTGAGATAGCGTGAACAAGAACTCCTTAAATGCATACTTACAATATTTTGTCCGACAGTCTTTCTAGTTCTTCTCAATTCATCCTTCAACTTCACATTTTTGTCTTCAAGTTTATCCAAGTCATCACACATTAATTTGGTAATTTTTATAAGACTTTTAACATTGGTTCTGAGATTGTCATTGGATGACTCAATATCAGCTGTTTTTGCTTTTAAGTTTTTATAAACCCTTTCCATCATATATACTTTTTCTGCTAATTTGTTTTGTTTGTCTATAACCTCCCGCAAAGAAGAGTGTTCCTCTCTGACATTTTCAAATGATGTTCGCAAAGATGTAGTCACATTGGATATTTTTTTAGTCCCAGCTGTATCATCATGGGCTAAGATCAATAATATTTTTTTGATGACATTAATTGCAGAGTATAACTTCTTCAGTTTTTCATGGAGCTCCTACAAAAATAATCAAAAATGAACAAAATTTTCATTTTTTAAATTCAGCCATTTGTGTAGTAATCTATCAACTTGAACAATGATCATTTTTAACTTCATTAAAAAGTTCAGTCTTAGAAATAGAGTATGAACTAAATTATATAGAAAGAATTCTTCAGAACAATCTGCATGAAAAAACCTTAATTACACATAATAATAAGTATCTTAATACAAAATATGTACTTGATCTTTTACTTGTTATGGTAAAGCAATCTTCCAAGTATCAAATGAAAATCTGCAAGCATGACCAAAACAGGTGTTAAAGACCAAGTTACACAGGCTGCTTAAGTTCTCAAGTATGAGACATGGACATATGGAAGACTTGTGTTAGAGAGCTGCAAGTAAAGAGTCTATCCAAAAAAAGAATTGAGTTGAAAAATGGACTCATAGAGAGTTGTTCACTGTTGGCAGTTTCAGGAGGAGTCTGTGAATTCCTCAGATAATTTAGTGGTACCTGTGACCTTCCAAAAAAGAAATGGATGGGTATTTTAAAATTAGTATGATATAAAGACAATCCTTATAGTATGGCATAATTTTTGCTTTTTCTGAAAAGTCAACATGTTCACAGATATTAATTTTCGTGGTTTTCAAGGTTGAAGAAAGAGTGTTTAGTTGTCTCGGCAGTATGGGATTCCTCTTTTTATCACTTACTTTACTGTTAATATTTCAATAAATTAATGACAGCCACTAATATGACATCAACAAATTGACGAGCCAACATATATAGTTTCCTATCAGCATTTTAATCAAACAGTGTATTCTTATTTAAAACTAAAAAGAACTCATTCAATTGCCCAAGCCATAGCTAATTATAGCGATTAACTTTTGACACTTAAATTGCATGTTTAGACAGATTAACTTTTTATTGACAGTTCTCAGAGTGTGTATTTAATAGTAATCTGTTATGGGTGATCACTTATAGTGTGTGTGTGTTTGATACCTACATTTTTTTTTTGTGAATAGAATGTTTGCTCAGTATTGATTTCTATTCTTTGATGTGACCAGTATTCTTTGGCCATTGATACAAATTATTGTAAAACAAGATCATAAATTTAGAAATTATTGCCCATATACTTTTACCGTATATGTTTTTATAATAGACAGCATAAATTCATACTTAATTGCATTGATTGATACAACCCTTCCAAAAAATTATGTTTCTTTTCAAAATTGTGAAAACAATCATTATAATAGTCAAAAGATTTGGTAATGTGAATATATTTTCATGGGTACTATTTTCACGTTCTTGAGGAAACCGTGAAAATAGCAAAAATTAGTACACCATGAAAATTAATGTTTACAGTATTAATTTTAATACATCATGTGACATACCTGTTTTGTTGTCCATCTAAGACTTTGTTGTACCAAATTATGACAATCAGCGTATTTCCAATTCACATAACTAAGGTCAAGTAACATTTTGACTTAGGAAAATTGTTAATGTCATGGGACTTTCCCATTAGTAAATGCAAAAATTAATTAAAAGATTTTGTTTTATAGTGGCCAGTGAATAAAATTTTTTTAGATATTTAAGAATAACTATACCTGCTGCATTTGCATGTATTGTTTCATTCCACCCACATGCTTTGATAAATGATTTACTATTTTTTCATGAGTAGATCCTGTTCTTTCTTTCTGATGTTTTTTTGTTTTGTGGTGAGAACTCTTCTCTGCATGCTTTGGTTCTATATGCTTCTTTTTTTCTTTGTGATGAGCCTCATGAACATGCTTATGTTTTCTCGTCTCTACTTCATGATGACTCTCCTTAGCATGTTTATGTTTCTGGTGATGTTTCTCTTTTTTATGGTGAGCTTTCTTTGCATGTATATGTTCTTCATGTTCTTTATGTTGACTTTTCTTTGCATGTTGATGTTCTTTGTGTTCCTCATGATGAGCCTTCTTTGCATGCTTATGTTCCTCATGTTCCTCATGGTGAGCCTTCTTTGCATGTTTATGTTCTTCATGTTCTTCATGGTGAGCCTTCTTTGCATGTTTATGTTCTTCGTGTTCCTCATGGTGAGCCTTCTTTGCATGTTTATGTTCCTCGTGTTCCTTGTGATGAGCCTTTCCATGTTTATGTTCTTCATGTTCATCATGATGAGTCTTCACTACATGTTTATGTTCTTCGTGTTCCTTGTGGTGAGCCTTTTTTGCATGCTCATGTTCTTCATGTTGCTCATGGTGAGCCTTCTTTTCATGCTCATGTTCTTCATGTTCCTCATGGTGAGCCTTCTTTGCATGTTTATGTTCTTTGTGTTCCTCATGGTAAACATTCCTTGCATGTGTATGTTCTTCATGTTGGTCATGGTGAGTTTTCTTTGCATGTACATGTTTTTTATGTCCTTTGTGATGAACCTCCTTTGTATGTGTATGATGTTCATGCTCTATCTTTTCATTGTTATGACCACTATTTCCATGTTCACCATTTTTATGTTCTTTTGTATCTTGGTGCTCATTAGGTTCTAAAAGATTATCGACTACTATTGCATTAGCATTTCTAGTATCAGGAATGGCTCCCCCATGTTGTGCAACCCCATTGTTTTGATTATCTAAAATACATAAAACATTTTTAAACAAGACCAATACTTGTCAGGACCTAGTCTCCATCATATATTGTTTGCATATTAGTGTCTTCAATATGTATATAAGGCCAAACTGAATAAAGAGCTGAACTTAAAACGCATGATACGCCTGTTGCCCTATTAACTTGGCCTTATACTGTGAGCCCTGTCAAATACCCTAACCCCCCCCCCCACCCCAAAAAAAAAAAGGGAAATATAAAATGCACAAAAAAATTGGCACTATCAAGGCTACCTCAAGTTTAAGTCTGTTGTCTTGATTTTTCACCCATACAATTCTATCTTGTTTAAAACATACTTTTCTGACTAGGTTACCAAGTACCTTTTAAATTCAGTAGTTGATCATCATAACAAATGGTCTGTTAAAAACAATTTTTCAACAAATAAAATTTCCTTGGTCTTTTCCGGCTTTTTTAATTAATAAAACTTTATAACACGTATAAACGTAAAATTTGACATTTATGCAAATCTTAAGGGAGTTTACTCCAATAGATATGAACAATTCACCAAAGTTTCATAAAAGTTAGTGAAAGTGTTTTTGAGTAATTGTGCAAAGTGTGGACAACGGACGGACGGGCATATAAAAATATGTGATTTTCCTAATTACCATACCTACCCTATTTTTTTTCAGCTAAATTTAGTGTACTCTAAAGGTTTTCATTACTATTCAATAAGCACTATTTAAGTGGGAATGTTTCATAGATGCAATGTAAAAAAAAAGCAAAGAAAAAATCCCTACCTACCTACCATGTTTCAAAGGTGTAATAGGAAACACACATTTCTTTTTTTTTTTCTTTTTTTTTTGGGGGGGGGGGATGGGGAGCCTAAATATTAATAAAATTAAAAATCTACATTGTGGGTTACAAATTTCTATGTCCAAATGATAACAAAAACTCAAAAAAAATTGCTAAGTTCAACATGAAAAAAATGTAGGAAAACAATTTTCAAACTTCTCTATGATAGGAAGTGCACATCTTCAATAAGTATATAACCACTGTGTAAAATTTGACAACCTAGGCCGAATCAGGTGCATTGATATTTTAACTTTTAATATTCTTTAAAGATCATCCATTTTATGAATCCTGGAAATCAGTTCCATAATGCATCCAATTTTTAAAGCCCTAAGTCAGTATTGCACTTGAGGACACATCATTTATTGTTTTCTTTACTTCAAAGTCAATCAAACATGTTTAGTATAGCTACCAATAGATAAAAGAAATTATCTTCGTATTTACAGAAGCATGAGCAAGAAATGAGTGACCGCCAAGAATACTGAAAAGAAATCTGAAGAAATTATTGACAGTGGTATAGGAGGAGATACACTTATAAGGTTCATACATATAAAACCCTTTAGATTATCTCTCTTTTGAGTCCTTCAATGATCTACTGCTTCCACCAAAAACACGATAACTGGAAGCCCTGCCTTCACTGTCACAGTTGTAGACTTTACCAAAGCCTTGTTCATAAGAGACATTAATGGACATGAAAGCAAAGTATACATATGCTTATTTACTTGTGCTTCGAAGCATGTGATACACTTAGAAGTCATTCAGGACCTTACAGAGAAGTCCTTTCTACAAGCATTCAAAACATTACAAGCCGAAAGTCACTGACCAGACTGATGATTTTGGATAACGTGTCAAGGTACTTAGCTGCATCAGAGACTTTAGAGACACTTACAAAATAGTGTCCAATGATGAAACTATTCCCACAGTGCACTTGAAATATGTGACATTACAATACAAAGTTGTACACAACAACCAAAACAGCCAGGATCTAGTGACTTACCAAGAAGAATGCTGATTCATGAAGCAGATGAATGTGACAGAAAATTCATGAATGGGTTAAGAAATGAACTGGTTAAGTGCTAAGTTAAAAGTGGTTAACTACTTTCATTTGAGAGGGACATTTATTTTCTTTCGATACATGTAATTTTGAATTTTGATTTTGATTTCAAATTTGATCATATTTCACTTTTATTGGCCCTCAAAATTTCAGACTGCGAAACGCATAGGACAGACACAATCATGGAAACTTAACAGCTATGACATCTCTTTGTTGCATTATTTTTTGTATGATGTTATGAATGTATCAGCTTGTTAACTACTAATTAAAATAAACACCACTGAAACTTCTACAACGTATTATCACTGAATTTCACTACACCCCAGACCTCCTTTGAAAAATTTCTTGATTGAACACTGTAGGGGTAAAACAATTTTTGTGATAATAAAAATGTACTTACTGGCTACTGGTTGATGTCCTCTCTTATCATCTGCTGTCATAAAACAAGTTTTTGTTTCATTTTCAAACCTAAAAAATTGGCATTTTAAAGTTGTTTCTTCTAAACATGCTTTGGCACAGCCATCAAGAGTATCCGTAGCTTTCTTAACAACATCACTAGGAACTGGAATCTTCAACTTTTTAAGTTCATATGACTTTGAATCACCATATATTCCTGAAAATAGCAGATTTATAGTTTCTCTTTAGGTTACAGATATGCCAGCAAAATTTTATAAGTAAATTTTTATACACTAGCATGTAAATCACCGAATATACCTCTCGCACATTGACAATACAATATTAACATTATGCAGTTGTACAATAGTAATTCACATAATATTATATTATGAATATATGAAACAGAAATTCACTAATAAATTAACTGTAAAATAAACAAGACCCATAACATATGTCTGGACCTGTGCAGTCTTCACAACTAACTTTCCAGTTCACAGGCCCAAAAAGGCCCATTTTTCATAATTTTTTATATTGTGACTGTTGGCCTATAGCAGTTAATTTTACAGGCCCACCTCCATTTTGACAATAAAGCCTTGGGCTTCAGACTACTGCTGAGCAGTGGAGACAGCCAATGTAACCATCACATATTTGTCAGCACACAAGTATTTCCAATAATATGTATACAGTGGTTGGGAAAGAATTTTTTTTTAATTGGCCATTTCAAGCATTTATCATAGGTATTCACAATTTTAATGGGCCATTTATAACATTCTAAGTAAAATCCTGCAATTTGAAATAGCCATTTCCAGCAAATTTCTCCATGCATGCACATCTTTAGTTTCTATATAAACACTTGTGAAGTTTAAAAAATATTCATTTTATACCTTTTGAGTTACAGATTACACAAAGTAGGCACCGTCCCTATACAGTGACAATAAATGGCTTTTAAAGTTCAGACCACAAGTTCTTACAAAACTGAAAACTCATCTGTCTGACATTTGGTCCAATGAACTATATTTCAGTCCAACCAAACACAGTTTTGTCTAACTAAAACAAATGCCTTTTTTTTACTGATTTTGTCAGCATTTTCATTGTGCTCTTTATATCTTATGTTTATTGTTTCATTTTTATAGGAATTATAGAAAAATGCAGTGTTGATCAAGAAAAAAATACCATAATTCCATAATTTGTAGCTTGCAAAACTTTGTCCATCTGTCTGACAGTACATCTCATTGACTGTTGTCATGATGTAAAAATAGTACATACCAGTAATATTTCTGAAGACAAGTCTACAAATTCATCTGCCAATTTATCAACTTGGGTAATAAAAGGATTGAAAAACTAAAGCCAGATCATTGAAAAAGTGAGATTACAGATAACTACAGTTATGACATTGTACTTTAATGTGTTTCATTGTAAGGTGCAAGCATTTCAAATTATCATCAAGCAATTAGTGCAAATATCAGAATGTGAGTTCAGAATAATTTCAAAGCATGTCCCCTATTTAGTGGATTTTTTCTCATTTCAGGGAATCTGAAAATGTGAATCCATCATGGTAATGTGGCGCATTGTGAACAACTTCTATTTTTCAATATAGGTGTTTTAAAGTACTTGTAAGAAAAAGGGGAGCTAACTCCAATAACCTTATTTGAATTTCAATTCCAACCCATGGATTTTTTATTCAAATTTAGAGAAAAGGAGTGTGGTTTAACAATTTTCTGTGAATACTCATGAAGCCTGGTGTCAGACCCCATATTTTTTTCTCTTGAAAATGTTTCAATTTTGTGTCTGTAAAACATATAAGTCAATAAGAAAAAAATAATTTACTGGTTTTTGTTTATATTTATTTTTGTGTTAATTTTGAGGTTTTTAAGTAAAAAAATAAGCCTCAATAGTGGGAAAGAATTTTACTAAATACAAGTTGTAGGATATATTTTTTTTTTATTTACCTTTAAAAAGTAATGTACATGCTTAACAAATGACAGCAATAAAGATGTTTGATAATGGTTTCATATATTTGCAAATATTCTGGATATATACTACACAAATTCATTTTTAAGAAAAGAAGTCCAGTTATCCCTACTTTCTTTTCATTTTGGAATAAGAGTAAAAGGTTGTATAATTTATATCAATATTACAAGAACTGTGAGCAATGCTTACTTAATCTATATCCCCTGCACCCCAAAAATGACCATATACAATGCACACAGAAATCTTCATTGTAGACTAGGTACAGAACCGGAAAAAAAAAATTGGGATTAAAAGTGTCAACAAAATTTTGATATTTTTTATCCTAGTTTGGCCATTGCCTTATTAACATATTATCAAAATTTGTTCTTCTTATAATCAAAAGTGCTATGTACATGTAACCTTTGAAAGTTGGATGAATGTCCTCAGTGGCTTCATCACAGAAATTTTAAATAAATTAAATAATATGTTATAACAAGTCATTAACATATAAAGCTGTAATCTGTACAAAGAAATATCTAAAAAGCTCATAAATTCATTAGGCCAAAAAAAAAAATATATGTCTGTTTAGGATTACATTCCTCCCAAAAATAGGGTAGGTCGGTCGGCATTTTCATTTTATTTTTTCTCGACTAAAGCCTATATTTGTAAAATAGCATCATGTTTAAGTCATGAAAGTGTATGGTTTTAAGTAGAAAGTTTAATTTTTAACATACACACCTATTAATAATATAAGTACACTGTATTTATGCTTGGATTTACGTGATATAAATAAGTCTCCTATTCAAACGTTATTGTGACCTGGTTTTTAACATACTTTCGGTTTTATCGGAAATGATCTGTATTATACCGGAAATTGGCGGAAATTACTGATTTTGTCAATTTTGGAGAAAAAATTAGGGTCAGTCGGGAAACCCGAAAGACATTTTTTTTTTTGGCCTTTGATCACCATACATCAAATCATTCCTTCCAATAGCTGCTGAGAAATCTGTGACAGAAAATTTCTCAATCCAGCACATGTAAAGATTTTAACTAGCTCAGAAACAGAAAGTAAATGACCTAGAAAGCTGGAAAGGGAGACACTGTAGGAGTCATGAAGTTTAAACCATATACCAAAACACTATTTTTCCTTCTAATGGGTGCTGAAATATCTGCGGCAGATTATTTCCTAATACCTCACATATAATAATTCTAAGTCTCTTGGATAACAGGAAGTAGATGACATAGAGAGCTGCAAAAGGGTAGACATGGTAAATGTCATCATGTTTAAACCATATACCAAAACACTAATCATTCCTCCCAATAGGTGCTGAGAAATCTGTTGCAGAAAATTTCCCAATACTCAGTCTTCAGTTCACAGGCCCGAAATAAATTTTTCAAAAATTTTTATATAGTGACTTTTGGCTTGTAGTGGTTAATTTTACAGCCCACCTCTGTTTTGACAAGCCTTGCGCCTCGGACTACTGCTTAACCATGAAGACTGAATATGCACATGTAAAAATTCTAACTTGGTCAGAAACAGGAAGTAGATGACCTAGAAAGCTGGAAAGGGCAGACACAGTACAAATCATCTTGCTTAAGCCATCAACAACAAATCTAATCATTCCTTCCAATGGGTGCTGAGAAATCTGTAACAGAAAAGTTCCCAATACCTCACCTGTAAAAATTCTAAGACACTTGGATAACATGAAGCAGACAACCTAGAAAGCTGCTGAGTAGAGACACTGTACAAGTCATCACGCTCAAGCCATATACCAAATATCTAATCATTTCCTCCAGGAAAAGCCCAGAAATCTGTGATAGAAATATTTGTTACGGAGGGAATGACAAATGGAATGAAGGATGGACAGATTAATATTTGACACCCTAATCACTATATATCCCCACTGTTCAAGTGGGGTATAATAAAGAAAATTAAATTGATGGAGCTTAAGTTTAAGAAACAACCATTTGATATTTTGGCATGTGTCCAAGCTTAATTTTCTATCCTATCTATTTTTTCATGGAGAAAAAAAAATGTCCTAAATGTCCTGCCTATTTTACCTTAGGGGCAAAAGTGGCCAAATGTTTTTTTTTTTAAATATGAACAATAAAAGATTAAGACAATAAGAGAACCCACCATTTTTTCCCCCATTAATGCCTGGTCTGCCTATTAATTTCGGGAACTTTCAAAAAAAATATTCTTGAAGCTATAAAGATAATGAAAAATAACAAAATGTTTAATACATGTATTTCTAAATGTCATCCTAGATTTATTGCAGATATATAAATCTGAATCATAGCAGGTTATCTTATTAATGCACAAGTTGCAACATTTCCTTTAACATCATAAACAATTTTATTTGCACAAACACATTTACAGTAAATGGTTATGGCATGAACAAAAACAGAACAATGTAATATACATTACATATAAACTAAATTTATGACCATGGTGCGACAGTGGTTGTAAATATGATCAAAACAGATTAATGTATAGTTTTAATGTTACATATTAATATAATTTCTGTTAAATTAAATTGACCTTCAATTCCAACATTCATTCATGAATTTGATAGTTATTTTTAGTATTTCTAGAGCGCTACTGTTTAATAAATATGCAATGTCTCTTGGTGCGAGGTGAGGTTTTGATGAAGAAATTAAATTATGATTGTTCAATTTCATTCTGTATTGATTTCTTTGCAGTGTGTAGTGGGTGCACATGAAAAGAAATAGTTTTCATCCTTGTTAGGACTGAAAATTGGACAAAACTCTTTTTCTAGTGTTTATTTTGTTTTCAATAACAGCTTATTGAACTGCAAAACAGTGAAGTGACCTTATAATTAACAGATATTAGATATATGCACAGATTGACAACTGGACTTTCTCATGATCATAACATACGTTCTTATCAGTGATGATAATTGTAAAAACAGAGGGAAGTATATGCCTGTTGATGAACTGTGACCTCCAGTGGTGATGCAGTGACAGATCCACTTATGAATTAAGTTTAAAACTGAACTTTTGTTTATAAACAAAATTTACTGATGATAGATCTTTCTATTTTAGATTCACATAAATCAATATATGGGGGTCTTTTAGACCGAATAAATATTTTATGGAAAAATGAGTTTTTCACTCATAACTAGTGAGCCTACTCAATTTTGCTTAAATTGATCGTGTAGTCTTTGTTCGATTCTTTTGATATAAAATTGAAGGTTATTAAGTTGGAAGTCAAATGACAGAACCCCAATTTATTTAGTATATTTTTCACATGGGACATCTACAAGTTGTTGTTTTTAACTTCTCTGAACATTTCATTGACTAGTGTATCAGGGGAGTTAAGGAAATCATTTAAAACCTTAATCGTATTCAATTGAACTTTTAGATGTAGAGATGTTCTGTTCAGTTCTGCTAAGCATGCAATGTTTGTAGTTTTACTATTTACTCCAATTCTTTTTATGAATTTCAAATGTAAGTGTTCACATGGGTCAGAGTCACTGAAAGTTTTTCCAGCTCCCAAGACCTCAATTCCATAAAGAATAACAGGTATTACCAAAGTGTCAAATAACTTTTCAAGTAAATTACAAGGAACATCTATAGATATGAATTTTTTTTATTTCAAAGCAAGCCTTTCTTCCCTTCTCCATTGGGTTATTTTTTGATAGATTCAAATTACCATTGTAGTTGAATGTAATGCCCAGGTAGCAGTAAGATATTACTGTTTCTAGCATATTTTTATCAATATTAAAGTAGTTGAGAAAACATTTACCATTTGAATTGAATATTATTATTTTTGATTTTTTTTGTGTTTACTTCGAGTTTCCATGAAATGCAAAAATCAATAAGAATGTTAAGTGCATTTTGCAGGCCTTTTTCTGTTTCTGACAGCAGAATAATAACATCTGCATACATCAGTGATGTATTTTTTTAAAATTACCAATTAATATTGGTTCAGTGTTCCCATTTTTAAGCTGATCAAAAATACCATATATAAACAGATTAAAAAGGGTGGGACTGAGGACATCACCTTGTTTAACTCCACAACTGGAGGGAAAATATTGACTTTAAACCATTTGGGAATTTAATTCAGCGTTTTGTTTTTAGATACATATAATAAATGATATTAAAAATTTTATTTGGGACTTAATATTTTTATAATATATAGAAAAGGCCCTCCCGCCAAACTGTATCAAACACCTTTTTAAAGTCAATAAAGGCGACAAGGACTTTCTTTTTCTTTCTTTTGTAATTACATATTATTGATTTTAAGGTAAAAATGTGATCAGTTGTTCATGATTTTGGTTTGAATCCAATTTGATTTTTATCGATCAGTTTATTGGAATCAATAAATTGATACAATCATTCATGAATAATTTTATTAAAAAGTTTACCTAGATTAGAGGTAATTGATATCCCTCTATAGTTTAATGGGTCTAATTTTTCTCCTTTTTTAAATATTAAAGAAATGTAACTCTCCTTCCACATTTTAGGGAATGATCCTGTGTTGAATATTAGGTTAAAGAGTTTACATAGTGGTTTCAGTAAGACTTGTGTACCACACTTGACTAGAAAACATGCACCTTTTGACCTCCTTCATTGATTTGGATCTAAATGTAAAATAGAAGATGCACAATGGGGCCATGTACCGGTAATAAAGATTTTGTGAAAGTTTCATTCAACTCCATACAGTGGTCTAGGAGGAGTAACAAATAAGAGCTGTTTCCCCATATGCAGAAATGGCAGTCTACATTTTGCTATGTTAAACCCCCATACTGATGCAGGTCAAAATCTACAAAAGAAGGTGCAGAATGGGAATATGTAATAAAGCTTCTATTCAATTCCATATAGTGGTGTAGGATGAGTAACAGTCCCGTGTGATGGAAGGAAGGAACAATGGACAGATGGACAGATGGAATGAAGGATGGACAACCCTATCACTATAAACCCAAACAACCTGCAAGGTGGGGTGTAAAAATGACACCTGCAGATTTTTTTGTGTATACATGAACCAATACCCCAAATGAAATAGTATGAACATAATCAAAAAAGGACAAATTTTGTCCAATCAATTAACAAAATTATATCATGCTCTAGTGATCACAGTAGTTTTCAACTCTTAAGGTAAAAAAAGAAAAATGCATTTAAACTTGTGCAGTTATTAGCTTTTTATTTACACACATGCATTACAGGGTCTATTTTAAAAGAATCCATATAAATATTATATTTTCAAAATTACGAAAAATTTCAGTCGTGACTGCACCAGTCCCTGGTCTTGAAAAAATTCTGAAACCACTGTCCACAGCCATAGGAACGGATCCTTCCTCAAAATTTCTATCTTTTCGTTAAGTAGCAGATTATCACGTTCTACTACTCTAGATAAACTTAAAACACGAACATGCAATGAACTAATAAAATCAAAATTTATTATTCGGACATCAGTTTGAGCAGACGGTATGAACGGCGGTCACTTCGTACCCAGTACGAAATTGAACAATATATTGGTTACCATAATGGCGATATTTTGTTATGGTGAAAATGGATAACAGTAAAATCCAGGGTCTTTCTGCTTGGATGTTTTAGTATAGTGGGATTCTACTTTGAACCGACCGTCCTTATATTATGTCAACACGACGCGTTTGACGGTCAAATCACAACAATTTAGAACCTTCACTATCATTTTCCAAGACAGCGCTATAACAGAACTCACCAATAAATAAACAGATAAAAATAAACAAAGAATGGATCATTCTATTTCCTTAGATCCTCAATTTTGCATTCTAATGGACAAAAAAGTTAAAGAAGCACCGCCATTTTGCCGTCAGACGCATATGACGTCAGACAGAGGAAGTTGAGTAAAAGCAAATGCGAAACGGGAAACGTGTAATACTTCCTGTAGTCCAGGCTATATTTTGAGTCCGAGTTGCTCATTTACTCTTACTTTTTTTATTATTTTGGTTATTTTATGTTCATGGTTGTGTGTGTCTTTTTTCCACGGCTGGTCTTTGTCCCTGGATTACATTCTTTTGATTTCCGCTAGTATCTTGGTTCCCTTGATTTCTCTTTCAATATTTTATCCAAAGACTTATAAAATAAGAGTATGGAGGGGTAAATTCTTAAATTTGACAGACATATTTAAAAATTGCAAGTTTGAAAAAAGGCTGTGTGTAATATATTCTATAGAATTATTCACGCATACATATATATGAAAATAAACACTGAACAGGGGCGGATTCGGGCGGGAGCGTGGCGGGCGTGCGCCCTATTAAAATTTGCAAGGCGTGGGTTGTCATGGGAAGATTTAGGCGGTTTTAGGCTGAAACTATAATTTCTTGCAAATTTTACCACAAGGATATCTCCATTGCACCCACTCTATAAGAATATTAAAAAAAATTAACCTCAAAAACTTTTTCGCCTCGATCCGTTTGGCGAAATTTAATCTGTGCCACCCCATCCCCTTCAATCTAAAACCCTGAATCCGCCCCTGCTAAATACCAGCAGTTGAAGTGACATGAGTATACATGAAATACAGGTTTTAGAGTTATGACACATGATATTAACTACATACAAAATACCAGGACACAATATCCGAAAAATGGTACACCACTGGCACAGCAAGGGAACTAAAATTATCAATAATTTAATTTGATAAAATTTCAAATACTCTTCATTTCATTTTGATAGTAGTGAACATAACTGATCTAAAACAAAGTGATCCTCTGAAGACAGTAATCATACAAATTTATCTTTAATAGTTTAAGCTTGAATTTTTTATATCAACAAAATGTTTATAATGCGTAATGTCCGAGTTGCTCATTTGCTTTTGTTACTGTGTATATGATTTTAGTTACTCCATGTTCTTTGTTGTGTATGTCTGTTTTCCATGTCTGGTTTTAGTCTCTTCGCTATTTTAAGATCATGGTATACTGATTTTATATTTGTTATTATTTTTCGCTTTTTATAATCCCCCCTCCCCCATTCTAAATATTTTTTCAAAATGGAAATCTGTTTTGAAGTTTCTATAGGTTCTTCATGTATTGCCATTACTCTAGCAATCTGGATTTTCTCATCAGGTTGGTCATTGTTTTTCTTCAGTTTAGTCACCTTCTCCCGTGTAATGGTAAAGAAACTGTATAAAACGTTTTAAATGGAAAATAGTTCACTATAATTCTGCCGATTTCAAGGAACGGCGAAACCAGCGTTATGCAATATGTATAAGTAATCAAGTACACACACATTTATATATATGGTCTGAACAATTCCCAACGATGTTAGAACTGTCAAGTTTGCGAAGCAAATTTTTGTCGTTCCCTCCGCGGGACTCGAATTCGTACCGCTGTGACATCTATGGCAACACCGCCTGCACGAAGTCCAGCGCCCTAGAGCACTCGACATGCTAGGGTATATAAAATATAATTTCGCTGGCCGGGTGATTCCTCCTCGTAGGATTAATCTAGGGCTGTAACTTATATAGCCTAGCTGGTCGAGTGGTCTAGGGCGCTGGACTTAGTGCAGGCGGTACGAGTTCGAGTCCCGCGGAGGGAACGACAAAAATTTGCTTCGCAAACTTGACAGTTCTAATATCGTTGGGAATTTTTCAGTTTGTTTGTTGGGGTTTAACGTCCGAGCAGCAATATTTCAGCTATATTCAGACAATGAACATGAAATGGATGATAAAATTAACATGAAATGAAAAAAAGGATGGGTCACAAGGATAATAGGGTCGACAAATTTTGATTGCCACTGGAAAAAGGGGGATGGGTAAAGTCGGGCAATTTAGCCTCCTGTGGCGGAGCCCTATGATTCCTACTCCGGGAGAATACCACAGCAGGGTTCTTTAACGTGCGAGGAACGTGGCATCTTTCCCAACACGGTGCACCACTATGGTTTGCGGTCAGGTTTTCCGTATTATAGCCTGACAACCCCAGCATGTAACACGCCAGGGGTACCCCATTCCACCACCTGGGGCACTCATCCCAGTTGCTCTGTGGGCAGAGCGCCTAGCCCCCGGCTAGGTTTCTGAGCACTATTTAGTCGCCTTTTACGACAAGCTTAGCGCTGCTGCAGGGCTATTCTTTTAGCACGCGGACCTGCACGGGGAATTTTTCAGACCCTTCTATAAGTTTACGGTATCTTCCCTGTATCAATTTGATCAGATGGAGCAGTGTAGAGAATAGAGTCGTCACATTCTGAGACGTTATATATATGTATATATATAGACTGACCCTGTAAAACAGGAGATATAGCCTGGATGGCTGGCTGAGTCTCACCAGGGACTAGAATTACTCTAGTGTATTGTAGTTATATTATAAATTTTTACCGAACCCAAACTATAGATAGGGATCTATGCAGGTCCCTTGGATATAAGCACCGGACCTGCAGTTCTCCAGGAAGTGGAGGTATATACGTAACAACAACAAATTATGGCGCTCGGAAGTAAGAGGTTGGGGTATGGAGGAACGGAATTCCAACCACTTACGATGTAGTAGTATTGCCATCATCTAAACGGTAAACGCTAAATAATTGCTCATGCAAACATTATATTTTTTCATGTATTGTTTTTAAAACTAATCTTTTATTTTTTTTTTATAATCACGGAAATGCGACATAAATGACCAGCCGCGGTAAAACAAAAATAAATTATGTTTCCGTGATTTATTTCTCAATTATACCACATGTTTTAATGCATTGTCCCTTGGTACTCTTTGCAGTTGAGTCACCTTTCACAAAATATCTTCTTATATTCTGTCAATATTTTTAACCTCTATAATACTTTCTCAACTGTCAGATACTTTTTTTCTCAATGAAACTCGGGTGTGCGCCAGACACTGTTCTATATTATACCCTTATAGTAATTACTAATACAACATGTGGTCAAGAAAAACCATGCATTGTTCCCATTGTTACTTAACTATAACTGTTCAGTTTTGTATCTATATATGCCCTTCATGGGGCGTCATGCTTTTGCGCTTTTTTTTAATATTCTCTATTTCATTTGGGCCACAAGGTTGTTTTTAATTCGGCTTGTTCCCATTCCGCCTTAGCTGTCGAATTGGTGCATAAAATTATTCCCATTTCGCCTTTGTATGAGTTGGGGTGAACTAAGACGAAATGGGAACTTATTTAAACATGTAATTCAGTGTTACTTGTGTTTTTAATACAATTTAACCTTACAAACACATGTATTTGTAAATCATTAAATTGTTTGTTGGTATTTTTTGTTATTTTATTTTGTGAAATAATTAAGTGGATTTGTTGGTTTGCTGTCTTTATATTTTTTTATGAATGGCCTTTTTATTTTTTTTTCTGGTTTAAATCACCTGTTTCTTTTTTATTTGATAGATATTATGAATAATAAATGTGCAGAGCAAAATTCAAAATACGACAGCACTTTGATAATAACCCACCTTTCATTTGTGAACTACATGATGTGTGATGCTGCATCTCCAAGATACATGTAGATGCTGTTTTTCTTACTACAATAGTCAGACTGAAGATGCCTGAGACACTAGCATACATGTACCTCGGTGGTTAAAATTTTCAAAATTGCAACAAGTTACAAAACTTTAAGTATATGCTAGTTAATTTCAATTATCTGATGGTTTGTATTATAATAACTATTTTAATAATAATTTCATTAGTGTCATTCATTAGTGTCATTCAATTCTATTTATATACATTCATTAAATTTATTTAAATAAAAATCATATTTAATTTTTGAACTCCTGAATTGTATGTGTACTTATTCATGAAAAAAATGTCAGTATCTTAAAAAAAATATCAAGAAAAAAACAAGTTGAAAAGTAATTTTAATTTGTAGCTAAAAAAAGAAAAAAAATGATTATTTTGCCTTACAACACCTTATTAGTTCACAGTTGTTTTTTTACAACGGTTACCGATAATTATAAAAATTCCCATTTCGCCGCAGTACTTTTTTTTACCTTTTACTCGCAATTCACAACTAAAGCGAAATGGGAACGCACATTTTATTCGCGCCTAAGACTAATTATTTCAAATCAAAACAATGATTATTCCCGAACTTCAAGGAACGACCATGAGATTCTTAGGGGGGCTGGCAGATTTTGAAAATAAATAATCTGTCTTTGATTATTTAGGAAAAAATCTGGCCTCATCATATAGCAGAAAATAAATAGTCTGACTGCAAATTGCTAAAAAATAAACATTCTGACCCTGGCTAGTGAATTGAAAATAAATATTCTGACCTCCGCAAAACCTTTAATAAAATTTGACTCGCTACGCTCGCCATAGTTTCATGAATTAGTAAAGTATACATGTTTACGCCACAAGTTTTATACAATACCCTTATAGTCTCCAGTGGCAATATTAAATACATGAAAATAAATGACTTTACTGCAGTAATGTGTAGTAGTCCATGGGCTGAGAGGGTCCACCGTTCACCCCACTCATCAACTTCATGATGATTTTTAGGTACCTTAATACCCCCATTACAGAAACAATTTGTCGCCAAAGAATACTCTCGGATTCTTTTTCATTATAAGCCTATATTTGTACCCCATTTTGTCAAAAAGCCAATATTTTTCCTGGGACAGCATGTGTGAACAAACTAAACAAACATAGGAATCATCATGTAGCCCAATGTCTCAACTTTACAATGGTACCAAGATATTTGAGATAACACCTAGGGATTGGTATTTTCTGTTAAGTATTATCACAATTAATATTTACGTGGTTCTTTTGATGGATTTTGGCGGTTTTTGTTGTCAGAATTTATCAAAAATGAAAAAAATGGAATTTTCGTTTTTTCCTTAAAAAAGTCAAATAAGTTCGACTCTACAAGTTATTGCTGGACTAAAACGTCTCAAATTTGGTGTCATTCGATAGATAATCTAATTTCCTACATAAATAAACCACGAAAAACTAATGTTCAAAAATGTATTTTCAAAAACTGCCAAAAATATTACCCCTACCCCTAGACAACTGGTCCCAGTAACAAACAGAATTCTCATTGACTGCATACTGACACAGTAGAACTCATATTTAGGCATTCATAATTAAGATAATAATGTACCCAACACATCTGATAAATTCAGGCGTTTAGATTTTCTTTTTGGTGTGACAAATACTATGAAATCGAAAAAAATGTGAATTTTCAGAATTTCAGAATTTTTTTCTGTATCACCCATTATTGTTATTTTTTCAGAATACCGTAGTTTTAAACAAGCTTTTGTGTCATACGGTACATTAATATAGTGTCTTAGCTTCAAAATGAGCCCAAGTAATAAACATTTGAACTTTTCCAAGTCAAGTTAGGTGAAACATTGAAACTCCTACCCGTGAAAAGAATACCTCAACATGTACTAAAATGTTAATTTTAACTTTTGTATATTCAAATACAAATACATAAGGTCAACATACCTACTCACTTCAGGTACGTATTTTTTTTTTTTCAGTTCCGATATGACAATAATGAGTTTTTGATAAAAGGGGGAATTTTTGGAATTTCATATTTTCTTCCAATTCACCTTTAATTGGCAATTTTTCAAGTACCCTACTTCAAAGAAGCTTTTGCATATTCAAACACATCTACGTAGCATCTAAGCTTTCGAATAAGCCAAGGGAATAACACTTTAACGTGTTCTAGGCCATTTAGGTGAAAGAATGGTACCCCATACCCACTAAAATTTCCGTGAAAACCCAAATTCGTATGTGGTAGATAAGCATTTTTTAAATGGTTTTGGATTCAAGTATGCTAATGATTCATCGTAGTTGCTTCTTTGAAACCTTATATGTATAAAAATAATGATAGCAAACAAAATCATTTTAAATCTGTGATATTTTAAACAAAAAATATACAATTTACATGCTAAAATGTTTGCTAATCTGTTACTTCTTAAATTTCCATTTTTTTAATATTTTGTAATCTTCGGGACCATTAAAGGATATGTGCTAGACAATATGACTGATACAAGAAGATTTCCATAATAAATGCCAAATAGACAATGTTTACAGTTCGTGTATGCTATAAAGGGTCATTTTCTTCCACTTTGGGGCAGATATTAATGGGTAGGGGTTACCATCTTTCTCCCAAATGGCCTGGAATATGTTTAATTGTGCATTGTCTTGGCTTATTGGAAAGGTGTTACATAAATGTGTTTGAATATATAAAAGCTTGTTTGAAGTAGGGTATTTAAAAAAAATGCCAATTACAGGTGAAATGGAAGAAAATATGAAATTCCGAAAGTTCCTCTTTTTCATGAAAAACTCATTATTGTCACATTGAAACTGAAGAATACCCGCCTGAAATGAGAAGATATGTTGGATACATCAATAATTTAAACAATAGTACCCAAAGTGTCTAGAGTACGCCGTGCATATGCCAAAAATTAACATTTTAGTTCATGTTGATGTATTTTTTTTCATGGGTAGGGATGGCAATTTTTCACCTAACTTGACTTGGAAAAGTTCAAATATTTATTACTTGGGCTCATCTGAATGCTAAGATACTGTATTAATGTACCGTATCACACCAAAGCTTGTTTAAACTACGGTATTCGAAACAAAATGACATGGAGGAAATTATGAAATTCTGAAAATTCCCTTTTTTACAATTTTAGAGTTATTGTAACCCCAAAAAGAAAATCTAATCGCCCGAATTGGTCAGATATGTTTGGTATATCATTATCTTAATTATGAATGCCTAATATATGAGTTTTATGGAGTCGGTATGCTGTGAATGAGAATTCTGTTTAATACTGAGACCAGTTTTCTAGGGGTAGTGGTAATATTTTTAACATTTTTTTGAAAATTAATTCTTGAAAATTAGTATTTCGTTATTTATTTATGGATAAAGTTTGAATACGAAAACCGCCAAAATTCATCAAAAGAAACCAAGAAGTATTAATTCTGATATTACTAAACAGAAAATACCAAATAAGCTATACTTTACTGAAGCATAAATACTCTAGGGGTTTTACATGGAAAAATATGTCGATTTTAGCAATTTTTCGATGGGTTAGGTGTTCATTTTGTTCATTTTACCCCAAAACCTTAATTGTTACCGCAACTTTCTTGGTACCATTGTAAACCTGAGACATTGGGTTACATGATGATAAAACTGATTTTTGCCTCAACGAAGTATAAAAAGTAGCTTAATTTGGGGCATATTTCAGGTCCAGGAATGCCACCTGTTGGATATAGTAAAGACTGTGCCTTGAATCATAGAGAATGAACTCCATTTAATAATGTCTATAATATTATAAACATAAAAAGTAACACATGCTTTGATATAGAACCCAAACCATATATTTTGGTAACCCGGATATCCACATTTAAATTGTCATTGAAAAAAATTAGACTCCTTTATGAGTAGTGAAAATCAATAATCTAGCCAAGGTTATGATGAAAATAAATGATCTGACTTTTACCAGGCTGAAAATAAAATTTCTGACCTAAAAAAAAAATTGCCAGTTCCACCTAAGAATATAATTGTCGTCCCCTTAGTTTATTTACAAATCAATCTAAAATCGAGTTACCGTCATCCCGTTGCGAGGAGGTAGGCGTTACGAAACTCTGATAAGCGAATGAATGTGGGATACTGACAAGACATCTATATAGATCGGCATAATTATACCACACAAGCTTGAGCGTCCTAGAGAGCTTGTAACTGAATATGAATATAAATGTATATATTCATATGGTCTTGCATAGAAAACAAGCATGTTAAGTAGAAGTACAGAAAAAAAGTGTGAGAAGAACAGCACCGTGGATAACTTAACAGGTAAAAGGGTACGGGTGTGCGGCCACGAAAATTTTACCCCCCACACTTTTCCATTCATATATTTTGACAATGAACAACTGACACCCATTTATACATATGTAATGCATTTATGTTTCCCATTCATATACATGCATGGTATTTCAGGCGCGGATCCAAGAACTGGCGTGCCTGGCGTACGCCCTCTCTAAATCGGTAAGAAAAAAAAATTTACCACAAGTTTCACTCCATAATATTTTTTGCCTTGCTTTGCATGGCATTTAATTCAATTAACGCCCCCCCCCCTAAACTCAAATCCTGGATCCGCCCCTGTATTTATCTATATCTACATATCACAGTGGGATGCCGGTCAGAACAAATGACATTATATCTAAAGACATATCATTATCATGTCGGGGTTAATTGGATCACTTCCTGCGAATAAATCAAGTGTTAATCTTTACTTACTTTGATGATTTGAATTGATGTCAAATCAATAACTATGTCTAAATATATTATGTATATATAAATGTTACAAATAGCCCCTCCCCTTCCGTGAACAGCGCTGTCCGAAAAGTGGGCGCCAGGTGCCAATCTAGCTGATTGCTTTCTTTTTTTTTCTTTTTTTTTGAGGGGGGGGGGATGCGAGGGGGGTAATAGCTGTTAGCTTTTTTCAAGTTTAATATATATATATATATATATATATATATATTTGTATATGTCCCAGAATGTGACGAGTCTATTCGCTATGTGCTACGTCGGATCATGTCGATACAGAGAAGGGATCTGAAAGACACAAAGCAAACTTTTGGTTGTTACCTCCGTTGGACTAAAACTAGTACCGCTGTGACATCTATGGCAACGTCAATTAAACGCCCTTGACACCTGGCACATACATACATGCATTTATTCGAAAATGCCATATCTCTCTTTTTTTTAATATGACTGTTATATTATTTTCAATATTTATAATAATCAGTTTTGCCATTTGTTTATGCAATTAACAAGCCCGATATCCTGGCAGTCGTCAGTGACTCACAGTTACGTTTTTGTTCATGTGTTTTGAAATTATCTAGAATTTCGAGAAACTTACACTATTTCAAACATTCCCGGCTTCAACAGGCATATGCATGTATAGAGACTACATATTCAATATTTTATCGCGTCATTGATTGATCACATCTACGACCGTATCTTGTTAACATTGACCGTTTTGATATTTACCCTAACAGATTATACATGTTCCGCCCACTTCCACATTACCCACTTCCTTATATGAACATAGAGTACAAAAACTAGCACAGTAACACCGTACTTCTTAGTGAAACCATACGAAAATGGCCAGTCTTGCGGATAAAAAAGGTGTATTTGATGCCTATGAAGATGTGAGAAACGATGAAACTCCTACAAATTGGTAAGATTTATGAGCATTGTTTAATTTATTTAGTAGTAGTTTTTGTATTGTAGAAATAGCCGGCTTGTTTGACCTTTGACTTCGCGTCACATGATGTCTCAGCTATTTTGTATTTCGCTGGTATTTTATAAAAGTAGGAAATCTTTAGAATAGTTTAAAGTATTTACTATAAATCCTCTCTCTTTTAGGCTTGTTTTAGGTTTCAATGACGAAAATAAAATATTTCTCCAGTCTACAGGTGTGGAATTCGATGAATTCAGAGAAAAATTTACAGGTATGAATTATATTATTTTTTTAGTCTTGAAGTGGATAATGTTTTTTTTTTATTCTATGAAAAGTAAACTTTTCGGTTAAATTAATCGTATAAACAAAAATCTTTCTACGTGGTATTTCTACTGGCTTGTTTATACGAAGAATTATGTACAATTGGACAATATAGCTGGTTAAAATATGATGATATGAATTCAAGATGTTTCGCTCAAATATTAAAATTAGTGTTTAACCTTTCAGTTTCGTGCGTGTAGTAGATTTTCGATGACTAAACTAATACTAGTGCTTAAATTGTGATGCAGTGACTCATATACAAACTTGTCATTGTTGAATTTTTTATCGTCATCCGTTACGTATTTTACCTGACACTATATGGAAAACTTTCCTCTTCCGTTATGTAGTAATAGTGGTTTTCGTCAGTCAATATAACATGGTATAAAACATGTTATTTGTGAGCATGGAGTTACTCGTTTGGAAGCGTTTTGTAGTATCGGTACTAGTTGTTCAAGGCTGGATGAGATATGTAGTGTCTGCTTAACCAAACAAGATTGTTCAACATTCCCTTTCAGGCGTGGACGACCATGACCGTCTATTCACTACCATGGCATACTATTCTAGAAGGTTGGGGGGGGGTCGACAGTTAACTTTCTTCACCCGGACATTCCCGGTTTGAATCAAAACAAACAGTGGTGCTCTTAACTAGGAAGTGAACATCAAGACACCAATTTAGACTAGCGGATATGTATACTGCGTATGCTTTGACTTTCTTGAGCTTTCACAATAATAATTAAGTTTTACTTTATATATATATATATATATATAAATAAATGATTTAGTTTTTTATCTCGGTACAATCGCCTTCAGGGTAACTTATCCAGACCTTGCTCTATTCTATTTTATTTTATTTTGATAGTCCATTGTGTGACCTAGTGACCTTTCATACAATGAACAAATATTGAAATAAAAGTTTAGAATTTAAAATTCAAGTTAAGTGCCCTTGAAATTATCAATTATGTGTGGTTATCTCTTTGCTTGTGTCATACAATATACGCAATAATTGTCTGGTCTGTCCCCATGTTATACATAGTTAAGTCATTCACCCTTTTAGGAAGTGTGTAATTTTGCTAATTGTTTTCCTTAATTTAATAATTATACATTATTGTTACTAATCAAGCAGGGAAATTTTACATTTATTTCACGTGTCGACCAGGGATATTGTAGATTTATATCACGTGTCTAGCAGGGATATTGTACATTTATTTCACGTGTCTCTACATCTTTATCAAGTGAAACATGAGAAAGGACGAAGAAGAAGAAATCAGTCATATCAGAATACGGCAGATATATTTTATGATGTCTAAGGATTCATAAGAGTATTTGTGAAAGTGATATATATATATTGAGTATTGCTTGATTGGTTGTTTTCACACTTAAAGTATCAAGTTAAATTCGGAAGTTGGTGCAGCGTTAGAAATTTATTCAGAATTATATTGGGAAGTTTTTTAGATACCTTTAGATACTTTTTAAAGACTTTACTGGTCGTCCAAATTCCATTTTTTGTCTTCTTCTTTATGTTAGCTGTTCAGTCGAAAGCACTAAACTGAGGTGGCTCGGGGGGTCAGTATTGCAGGTTAGTGGGTGTAAATGGAATTGAAGACCGGTCGAAACTAGACAAGAAAATTTTTTTGTAGAATATTTGAAAAAAAGTCCATAATAAAAAAAAATCTCAATTTTAGTGTTGGGGAGTACATCAGGTCCTCCCCTATAAATTCACGCCTGGGGTTAATCTTGAATAAATTAATTTTAGATCAATACTGTAATCTGATTTGTTAAAATAATTTTGTTATATCTGAATGTATAAATAAATTGACATGCTCCTATTCAGTTAAATTCAGATCTACCTTGCTCATGTTTAAATATAAAAATATGTTTTGAAATTAATTGATAAGAATTGGCTATGATAAAAATTTTGTCTGTTGAAAAATAACGTAAATTTTCCATGTGCATATTGTTTATTGCGCGAAGAATTATTGCCAATTCTTAATTTAGTTAATAGAGTGATCATCATTTTTATCATTTTTAAATAATCTTTTATGGCTTAAATGTTCTTCCTGAAGATGTTTACCTTTGTATTGTATAATAATGCATATTTTATACAACAATATCACCTAAAGAATTTAAATAATCCTTTTCATACTTTTAGGGTTTTGAAAGATTAGATAAATGAATGCGGAAAGTTTTCCATACGAGAGGAAGAATGTAATTTTCCGCCTTTAGAACACGTGCGGATTTTCATGCTCTAGTTCGTAGAATATAATGTAACACGGTTTTCTAATAAGTACTGAGTTCCTTTAAATGTTGGTAAGACTATACACAGGATACAATTTCAAATGTTCAGTTTTAACCAAAATAGGAAACCGAGCTACATATGTACAATTGCCTATATTATCGTAGCAATAAACCGCTTTAAGTTTAAAAGGGGGACATTTCATAACTCAAGGACCTTTTAGATTTGTTTTAATATTGAATAACTCAATACTGTTGAATGGAATACAGGGTTGGATTAAGAGACTTTGAAAAGGGATCCAGGTTAATGCTCATTTTATCCCAAATTTTGCACAATATTAACAATATTTTCCAACGAAAGGGGGTGTCCATGCCCCCGAACCCGGTTCCTTGGAATCTGTTACGGTAATACATTCTACCGATAGAGTATATGGTAAACCAAGGACCAACAACATTTGTGAAGAATCTGTTGCAATATGTGCTATATCCATAGAAAGTAACGAAGCAAGCGCATATTATCAAATGTTTTGCACAAATATGGGATTTGAGCAAGTTTAATTTTTTTCTTTATTGATTCGACAAACAATTATGAATCTGATAAAATTACACTGATAATTCTTTTCACAATGTTAACTAAAATCTTATTTAGAATTCAGTAGTAAGGAGCCAACTAATGAGCATATTTGTCTTAAGTGAAAGAATTTCCGTTCGATTTAATTACATCCTTTTTATTTTCCTGTTCAGGATACATTGTTATTGCCCGATAAGCTGTTTAATCTGAATACATGTATCGACATAATCTGCCCGATATAAAACTCTTATCCGCTTTTATATTCAATGATTTCTTTGTATTTTATGTGAAACCTCTCTTTTTTTTGTATTTGTTTTAGATATTAATTCATACCAATAGATGCAAACACACACATATAGGAATTATATTTGTCGAATTGTCTTGACTTTCAAAGGACGTTATTTGCTTCACATCTTTATACGCGAAAGGAAACTGTTTATCAAAGTATGTCGAAATGCTGTATACGATCGATCAAATTTTAATCCATATTTAGATTACCGATCTTTAAATGTCAGCATGTATAAGAATCCGGCAAAATTGGAAAAAATCAGAAACGTGCATGTCAAAAAAAAAAACCCACCAATCTGACAATATAATTTCACTCAAGGATGCTTTCTCTATTTAATCGAATTACTCATGTACTGAATCAATTTATATCGTTCGTTTGAATTTTTACGCCTCAAATAATCGTCAAATTGCAAAAATAAAGTATAAAGGGAAGTTCAGGGATCGAATTCAAACATATTATAACAGAAGATTATCATTGTATCATTTTGAATCCTTTTAATTTATTTTTTAAATTAATCATTCTGATTACATTAAAAATGAAGGACATTAAAAAACGCACACACGAAAAATCAATGTGCATTGTAGAAGTGCGCCAGTTTGCGTAATATTCCGGTTTGATTGAAAAGACTCTTATCCAGAAACAAAGACCAGACATCGAAAACAGACACACAACTAGAAACATAAAATAACCAAAATAAAACATACAAAGTAACAAAAGTAGTTGAGCAACTCGAACACCACTAAAACTGAGAGCATGGATCAGGTGCATTGGTAGGGTAAGCGTCCTCTGCTTTTCTAGAAACACCCGCTGATTTCTCATAAAAAGTCAGGTCCAAGGTAGACGAAAGAGGAAAGGAAAGCTATGACACGTTGAACAAGTCTGTTTTCATGGGGAACATCATTCGTCATTGAAATAAACATGTCCTAAGATACACGCCACTCTCAACTAGCTATATTTTCCAGTTACTACGCTTTATAACTCGAGTACTACAAGTTATCGCATAGACACCTATGTGTCATGTTAAAGAGCTGAGTTTCTGGGGACCTATAGTTCCAGACACGTACATTAGAATGATTATTACAAACCAACACTACCAGACCACAGACTGACACTATATCCGAGAAACGCATTTTCGAAATTCCTATGCCATCGTCTAAACAAAGTTTTATTTTTACCTGCCATCGTCGGGCTTCTGGTGTCATGAGGTGACAACCGTAATAAAAATACAGTGAGTGATACATCAGGATAGTTTCGGGGGTTATATCACCCTTTTTGTAGAAAGATTCGCAAAAATGAGCGCCGAGTAATAGCCTGGAGCAAGACTGTAGTCCCTGCCTGGAACCTCTTTCTTTATATGTCTCTTGATTGGAACCACTGCCCCATTTTTGTAAATACTTAGTGTATGGATCCGCCAGGGCCTGCATGAAATATCTGAAAACAACTCTTCCAACTGGTACACACCAATCCCGTTTTTATATTCCATTTCTATGATCGAATATTTACAGTCTCGAAAGGTCTTCTTTTCTAGCTTAACATCAAATGGTTTATCATGCGTCTACAGGGATTTATATATTTAACCCCATGGCGCCTGTAACTAAGAACAAAGCATTTATAGGCAACTTTAATATATCGACAGTGAACGATTGGTTTATTCGGGTAAACACATGGAAATAAACACGTACCGATAAGAGGTTAGAAGTCAACTACTTTTGAATCGTTGTAAATACAAACCAAATTAATCAGCATATTTAGTTCGCAGTAAAAGTTGTTTATTGGGTTTGTTTATTAGCCTAAATATCATCGAATTAAATATATCAGAAATGCTTATTAAGTGGATCAAACTATCTGCATTTGAATCTTAATGAAGTATGCCGATGGGACTATTTTCCTGTGGTAGTACAAGATAATTGCGGATACGAACTGGCATGGTTACGAATTTAAAAGCTCTGGCGACTACTATATCAATTCTGATCTACGATCTTAATTGATAAAAAGACCATTATTTGACCCCTGCATCACTGGATTTACTCAGAACTTAGTCAAAATAATGTTAGAAAAATGGGGGGTTTGACTGAGTTATCCGCCTTTGAAATGTTCATTTTCGGTACATTTCAATGTTTTTCTCATACTCATACCATGTTTCACCCACTGCCTGATTCTTACAGGGACTGACACTTAATCTTCACCATTTCTATATAATAGGAAAAGGGAAATATTCATACTCATGTTTGATGCTGTCTCAGCATCTTTATAGGCTTATTCATCTTTTTTTTTTAATTTGTTGAGGGGACCGTCTCAAAACACATAACTTTAGAGTGACCAGAGACTGCATCGAAAGGCGAGTTGTATTGATAACGATTCATATAAAAATAAAACAATGTAAAAAATAGAGGTAAAACTAGAAATAGAACGTGACGACTCTATTCGCTTCACTGTTCCATCGGATCAAATTGATACAGGGTAGATAACGTGAGCATAGAAGGGTCAGAAAATTCCCAACGATGTTAGAATTATCATCGACGAGCACTTGAATATATGCTATTCATACGGTGATGAGTTCGTGTAATCCCATCTTCATAAAAGCAAGGTGGATGACTATCTCATTGGTAATCATACCAACCATATTTTTTTATAAGTTTAACATAGACGAATCGAACCTCATACCTTACTTGTCGTGTACATGTATATTACTGGACAGTTTGTTGAAAAGAATAAAAAAAAACAGTCATTGTTCTAAAAACAATACTTTAAAATGCTAGATACAAGTATATCTTTCAAATTGCAATTTTTAGTAACTAATAAATAATTAAATACAGAATTTGCAATCACCAAAAGACTCAGCCTGACACACACTTGGTGCATAAAAATAAGTTTTTGAATGCGTAAATAAATGTTAAAAATACATATTGACACGATGTAATTACTCTTATTTTTTTTTAGATGAAGAACGATTATTTGGGTACATGAGAATCATTAGCGGTGACGAATTGAGCAAACGAGCTAAGTTTGTATTTTTGGCCTGGATTGGTTCCAAAGTATCCGTACTCAAAAAAGCAAAGATGGCAACAGACAAAGGAGTGGTAAAAGATGTTATAAATGTAAGTTTTAAAGTGCATGGTAGCGGCGGATCCAAGGGGTTGGGGTGTTTTCGGGGTTTTAACCCTTTTTTGTTGGCCCGGAATCATTTTTTTTAAATTTTGAATTTTGGATAAAATGTGCACAAGCTAGCCTGGAACCCCTTTTATCGTTATTAATCTTGGTATTTTAAGTGTACTTGTAGGTCTAAGTATTAAAGAGCTTATGAGCTGACATTTTTCATCCCGGTGGTTATGTTGTTTCTTTAACTTACAGTATTCACCATATCAATTCTCGTTGCATTTAATCAATCGTGTCCACATATATTTTTTTTTCGAAATCATTTCTTGTAATCGGAACTCCAATTGTTTGCCGTCTCATTAACAAATAACCTCATCGTTTTTCTTACCAATTGTGCTACGTCTTACATATGATATTTTGAATGCCATGACGATATTGTGTAGTAATTGGTTTGGGGATTAGACATACTAGCACAAAAATCATGCGGAAAAATATGCAAAATTAACAGAGCTATTAAGTTACATGATCCTGAATAATACAGAATTTTGTGGTTTATGGTATCTGTATGCCTAAACTTAATTAAACATGCAACCAAGTATTTTCTGTTAATATTAGTTAAAGTTTTTTTTAATTTATATTTATTTAGCCTTAGTACATGTAAATATCCTTCTGCTGTACGTGTATGTTCATACTTTTTTTAGGACTTACTGGAGCCTCGTATGCAATACAAACACAACTTTCAACTAAATCAATCTTTTTTGCAGAATTTTGCTGTAGAACAATTAATTACCGACAAAGCTGAGATTAAAGAATCAGCCTTAAGGGCGGCTGTTGAAAAAGCTGGCGGAGCTAACTATGGAACAGGTGTACGTGGTTGATGATTATTTATTGTAGGATTGGACTGTCTCCATATTTATTTTCTTGCCTCTCTGCTATCTTTTTGATTGTTCGTTTTAGAATCAGGCTGACATGGGCATATTTTACAACAGTTCGTTATGAAACCTTAGGTGTTTTTTTTATTATGAAGATATCACTGTCCATACTGGTTTTTCTGACAACAATCATTTGCCATTATATCACATCAAATTTTTTTTTTTCTAAAAAAAACATTCCATATTTCGGTAGTCATAAATTGCATTTTGGTTTATGTCACATTTAGCCTGATTCTTAGGTAAAGCAGTACTTATCTAACTGATCATGGGAGGCGAGAAAGTACATTTATTTATACGAATTTTGTATATTGCCAAATAGTGACTTGAATTTACTCAGTCGTTTATAAAAGTAAAAAGTGCAATTTTATTTTTAAGAATATGTACATCTTGTTATTGAAGTTAACATTCCAAAACAATTATAAATTGAAGTGTAATTATCAATAATCATATTTTACAGATAGATGCAATATTTCCTCTCATTCCATTTATATATTTTTATACGTTTTCTTAAATTAAATTGTACTAAAACTTTACTTTGTTGTTCCTGTCTTTTTGGTTTGGATATCCATGTCCCCATGTCTCATAAATAGTCCATGGGCTGGGAGGGCCCATGCCTCTCCCCCGACTCGATTTTCATGAACTTTTATACCTCCCATTTATAAATCAATTTTTCAATACTGAGGTGTGGTATGGGTAAGTGAATCAATAATCGATTCATACAAAAATAGGTGTGGTATGATCGCCAATAAGATCAGCCACCAAATACAAAGCAACGAACATTTGAATTTCTACAGGTCACCACACTGTTATCAATGACGGGCGAAACCCACACAATAATGCAAGCTGTAAATTGCCCTAAATAAATGATTTCAAATTAATCATAAAAGACGAAAATTGACCAAATCTATGCAGAAACATAGAACTAATAACGATGAAGATAAAACACTAGACTACGGGCTTCTGGACAGGCACGTAAAGTATGTGGCGGGGTTAAACATATTCGTGAGCACTCAACCCCTACTTTACCTGGGATTGCTATGGGAAAATACAACAATAAAACGAACTATAAAAATCTGTCGAATTCGGATTTGATTCTTGAGATCGAGGAGGGTTATGTATTACTACAAGATTGAAGTTCTTACTACAGATGTTTTATGGTCATCATCATAAACTCGTGGATCTTTAAGGTTTATCCATCTGCACCATGAGAACCGGTTTGTGTCATAGGTTTCCTTTCTTCTTTCGTCTATCCTGGACATACTCCCAGTTTTCAGTGGAGTTTGTTTCTTTGTATGTATTATTTTGGTTATTTTATATTCTTTGTTGTTGTCTGTTTTCCGTGTCTGGTCTTTGTCCCTGGATAACCTTCTTTTGATTTCCGCTATAATCTTGGTTTCCTTGACCACTCCTTAACAAATCAGACAAAAGACAAGTTGTACCTACCTCGCTGCTTTTTTGGGTTTTTTTTTTTTGTTAGCTAGATTAAACCCATAAGCAACTGTTATACACACCTAGTTTACTCACACAAAAGTATCAATAAAAACACGCCCAACGGGATTAAGTGAGAACATATACAGCATCTAAGAAAAACAAGGTCTTCGTGCAAATGCCACGACCAAGACTATTGGTAAGAAGTAGGATGAAATGTAATGAAGTAACTGTTATTCAATATACATGTATTAACAAGAGAATCAATATTAAAATCGATAAAAAACAATTCAAAGATTTAATAAAGATACGATGAAGATAACACTTACGACTAACTTACGACAAGTACAACCAAACTTTTGCATCAAAGCTTTATATTTACGAAA
Source organism: Perna viridis (assembly GCA_037379345.1). Classification (NCBI taxonomy): domain Eukaryota; kingdom Metazoa; phylum Mollusca; class Bivalvia; order Mytilida; family Mytilidae; genus Perna; species Perna viridis. The sequence goes on along the minus strand of CM074515.1, from coordinate 46,608,891 downwards.
GAAATTAGTTAAAGTCTTAAGGAATTAATGATGACGAAAACCTTTACTTAAAAATTTACCGGTAGTGCAGAGATTTCGTTCATTAAAGATCGAACTAGTTGAGACATATATACACCGTATGTAGAAGCCAAAGGAACGTCCCCTTCAAGGAAAGGCAAATTAACAATTGGAAACGAGAAATAGTTCCTCTTGTCGTAAATTTTAGTTGCTTAGCATAGTTGCTTCCCTGCTTCCACTATTTCCAAGTTATCCACTACTTTTACAACATTATACTTTGTAAAGAATGTATTATTTCGCTCCAATGACTATGGTGTTTGACACGTGTCGCGGAACTGCATTGTTGTTGGTAGATTATTACCGATTTATATTCACATGCAATATGGCGGTGCTGCTGGCGGACATGCTTACCTTCCTGGGGCACATGATGTCAATCCCGGTTTTTTTTTGGGGGGGAGTACATATTGCTAGTGCTTTAGTTTTGTTGTGTGTGACGTCTTGTTTTCCTTATCTTCACGTTTTTATGTGTAAACTTTTTTATTTGGATCGTTATATTGTGTATGTAGATCGTCTCTGTTTCATGTGTTCAAGTGAAGGTCGTGTTTTTTGTTTTTTGGGTTTCTTTTTTTCTTTGTGGGGGGGGGGGGGATTTTCACTTTATTTGAGTCATCCCACTACTGACGCTTCGGTATTTTTTATCGATATTTAAGGTTTCACTCTTTTTATGACATTTTTGGAAATAAAGCTTCATTGAGACACTCAAACAAGCAAATGCCACAACTTTTCCCGTTAAAAAGTATATATTTTTTTCAAATCCTTACATTATGGATGAAAATGATTGATACTGTCTTATATTTTGTCATAAAAATCTGTAGCTATGGGGAAATAATATCAGTTTAAATGACAAATATTGGATGTTTTCTCAAAATTAGTTGTCAAAAGACAGGTTTTCTAATAAAATATACGGCACTTTAAAACTGCAAGGAAATCAGGCATGGTTTTGTGTAAAAAAAAAGATATATACCTGTTCTGCTCATTTGTTCGTGATTTTAATCCTTAAAGTTCGTGCGAATTTTTTTCATTTTTTGAAAAAAAAAACAGCCAGCTGGTCCAGAGGAGAGAACTCACAGTGGCAAGGACCTAAATATTTCCGGATGGTTTTAAATATGCATTTCACACCTCTTTATCTTCATAAGTATTGCATCTATTAATGTACGAATGCTCAATATTTCCACCAAGTTTCACCTTTTACATTTTTACTGAATTACACCGGGTAAGTTTTGTATACAAAACAGTGCAACCCAATAAAAATAAGCATGTATGCTAGACAATATGATTTGTAGACAATAATTTTCATTGTAAATGCCATAAAGGCATTATGTTTAGTTTTTACATGCTATAAACGATATTTTTTGTTCATAAAAATGCATATGAAGTGGTACCTTTCTTTCAATAAAATGGTCTTGAAAATTCAAGTGTTCATTATTTTGGCTCATTCGAAAGGTAAGATGCTATAAAAATGTTTTATAACGTACAAAAGCTTGTTTGAATTACATTTCTTTCGAGAGAAAAAGATTACAGGTGAAATGGAAAAAATCTGAAATTCCCAAATTCCCTTTTTTTTAAATGAGCTTATTATTGTCACCTTAAAACTGAAAATTGAGCGCGTAGAATAAGCTGATATGTTGGACACATCAATAACTTAAACAACAGTGCCCTAAATGTCTTTTTTTTTTAATACTGTTTATAAATTGCTAAAACTGGCATTTTGGTTCACGTTGTTGTGAATTTTCCAGTGGTAGGGGTGGTAATTTTTCGCCTAAAATGAGTTGAAATAGTTCAAAAGTTTATTACTTGGGCTGATTTGAAAGCTAAGGCACTATATAAAGGTACTGTATCAAATAAATGCCTTTTTTGAACTACAGTACTGTAACAAAATGACCAATAGAGATGAAAAGAAGGAACTCTGAAATACTGAAATACTTTTTTACAATTATATAATAATCGTAACCCCAAAAAGAAAAAACTAAGCGCCGACATTGAGCAGATATACTGGATAAATCGTTAGTACTTTGATTTTAAAAGCCAAAAATGTCGGTACGTTGTGAATGAGCACTTTATTTCAAACTAAAACCTGTTTTCTTTGGGTATGGGGTAATATTTTGAATTTTCTAGGAAAATTCATTGAAGAAAATAAGCTTTCCATGGTTTCATGAATGTAACAAAATTTGAGATGTTTTCGTCGTCCAATAATCTGTAGAGTCGAATTCATAGGACTTTTATGGAAAAATTGAAAATCCCATCAAGTTTCTAGAAATTTTGATAATTCTGACTGTGAATATCGCCAAAATTCAAAAGAACCTGAGAAGTATCAATTATGATAATACTAAACAGAAAATACTAAATAAGGCATTCTTTCTAATTGAAACATGAATACTCTGGGGGTTTTGAATTGAACAAATATGCCAATTTAAGCGATTATTCGGAGGGGTAGGGGTACATATATTGCATATAACTTTATAAGCGTAGGCGTTACCGCAAGTTGTTTTTGGTTTCATTGGGAAGCTTGGACACTAGACTGCCTGATGAACTCATATATCTAATATTACTTCTGTCAGCCAAAGAAAGTTGAAGAATCATTGAAAAATCAAGAAACAAAAACATGGGTTTCTTCCTAAACGGTGTATTAAAAGTGGCAAAAAAAAAACCCCAACTTTTTATTTATTGACGATAAAGTGATTCGCAAATGGTATGTACCTGAAAACCAGTTGGAAGTTAATGAGTGGAGGTGTCCTCAGCTCACGTACTAAAATCGTTGTAGACTAGTTCTCAGTTGGTTGAGTCCCCGTGCAGGTCCCGGTGTTAAAAGAATAGGCCTGCAGCAGCGCTAAGCTTGTCGTAAAAGGCGACTAAATAGTGCTCATAGCCGGGAGCTAGGGCGCTTTGCCCACAGAGCAACTGGGATGTGTGCCCCAGGTGGTGGAATGGGGTACCCCTGGCGTGTTACATGCTGGGGTTGTCAGGCTATAATATGGAAAACCTGACCGCAAACCATAGTGGTGCACCGTGTTGGGAAAGATGCCACGTTCCTCGCACGTTAAAGAATCCTACTGTGGTATTCTCCCGGAGTAGGAATCATAGGGCTCCGCCACAGGAGGCTAAATTGCCCGACCCTACCCACCTCTCCCTATTTCCAGTGGCAATCAAAATTTGTCGACCCCATTGTCCTTGTGTCCCATCCCTTTTTCATTTTATCATCATTTCATGTTCATTTTATCATCAATTTCATGTTCATCGTCTGAATATAGCTGAAATATTGCTGCTTGGACGTTAAACCTCAACAAACAAACAAATAAACTCAGTTGGTTGAGTATATTTATATTGGTTTCAGTCTTGCATTAATATTCCCATAGACTTCAATAGTGTCTGTGAAGTGCATATTTTAGGATTTTTTTTGAAAAATGTGTAAATTTATTCAATAAAACTTTAACTAATGTAGCATTTCTATGGACATGCGAAAAATTAATTTCCCGCAAAAAGAATAGGGTGAGTTCACGAAGATCAGAGTGAAAGGTAGTCTTGAACTTTAAATAGCCATTTTCTCTACTTTCACTTTCGTTTTGCACTCATCAAACCAACTTTTTCAGAGAAACATTTTTATCTTATAATGTTAAATATTCTTCACAAAAAGTTTGTCATCTTACAGTTTATAAGGCACTGTTCATATATTTTGATAAAACATTAGTTTGTAAAGATGTACACCCGCTCAGAAATATGCAATGCAAAAATTGTACCTATTTCCCGCTCGCTCCTCACACACAATACCGACAGAAGAAATATGGTTATCTCTCTTTGAACACTAATATAACGAGAATATGAACGGTGACAACCCTACTGGGATGAAAATGTCAGCCCAAGGCCATCCATTGGTCTTCAATGAACGACGAGAAAATCCTCGTACAACAGAACAGGCCCCAGCCAAGACATCATTATACACAGATACAGTGAAGAGTTGCCTTATATACTCAAGTAACATAAAAAAGTAACCTTATGGTGAAAACGAAACAAGAGATACAGAAGCCAGAAATTTCTGACCTGGGGCCAACGCAAACATGTGGCGGGGTTAAAATACCTTGGCGTGATCATAATCCTCCCCTTTAAAATCTGGCCACTGCGAAATAATATTACACAATTAAACACACCTACAAATCAGTTCAAAAAGGTATGAGTCCTTTGTTATAACAAAATAAAGAAATGTAAATTACACTATGGTACACACTAAGGACTACTAGCAGTTAATTGACATGCAAGCACCAGAGCAGTTTAAACCTACAAAAGGTTATGACCCAATAGTACAGTTTAATTTCATGAATATAAGCAGGAGGTCCTGATTCTGGGAGAAAAATTGTATTGAGGCTCTAGAAATAGCTATCTACAAGTTTTAATAAAAATTTACCTACGCGAACCAGAAAACTAAATATAAAAATAAAGACTTTAAGTTCTTAGAACGATCGAGCAGTTCCTCGAAATACATGTACTTTTCGCAAAGTAAAAGGGAAAAATGAATGACAATGATCGATTCACGATGTTATTCTTTCCTTGAACAAAATCTACTTAAACTATGATAAAATTATTGATAAAATAAAAAAAAATGATTTAGAGGAATCATCCTTGATATGGGTGATACTGAGATACTTAGAACACTTAAAAACGCCCTGCTGTTATATCTGGGTCATGCTCCCAGGTTCCTATATACTCCACTGATACGTCTGGTTCATGCTCTCAGATTTCTATATACTCCACTGATACATCTGGTTCATGCTGTCAGGTTCCTACATATCCCACTGATACATCTGGTTTATTCTCTCAGATTCCTATATATCCCACTGATACACCTGGGTCAAGCTTTTTTAACGTTAGGACACATCTGGATCATGCTCCCAGATTCTTATATCCTACTGTTACACCTGATTCCTGCTCCCGTATTTCTATACGCTACTGTTACATACGGTTCACGCTACCACAGGGCCGGATTCAGAAAAGAATAAGTACCAGGCGAGGTTCGTCAGAAAAAGGGGGTGCTAAGACATTATTTGCCATTTTTTTGTCAATTTTACACATAAAAATGATATTTTCCGATAAAAAGTGGGTGCCAACCCCCTGCATCCCCATTGGATCCACCACTGTCCCATATTCCTTCCCGCTACTGTTACATCTGATTCATGTTTCCATATTTCTCTCACTCTACTACTCCCTTTACAAAACAAGCATTGACACTCCTGTTTCTGAACCTACCTCATCATTGTCCAGACTTGTTGCCATCATTTTGGATATTGGTTTCCACACTCTTCAAACCATTTTGTGTAAAAGGTCAAGATGAAGAAAAACGATAATTTCTTCCGATACCGTTTGTCAACAAAGGTATAGATGCAATTAATTTGGCTAACATCTTCGATTCACAAAAACTTAACCAACCCCCCCCTTTTTGTCAAGGACAAATCAATACCAATTATTTCACATTCCTATACTTCACCTATTGCATCCAAAATTTTAACTATAAAAGGCTATTGCAGAACCTCGAGATTGAGGACTTCAAGGCTAAACCACCTGACTGTTCTTGCAAAAAAACTCTTCATTCAAATATGGTCCTTCCGGTCACGTCGTTACGGGAGATTTAAGAATCCTCGAAAACGAATCTCTGCGGAAGGTTTCTAAAGGTTTCTAAACACCTTTCTAAAAGTCACACGTACCGTGAAACACGCTCCATAAATTGGAATTATAACTTTAAAGTTTTTATGGATGCCGTGGAGAACTACGCAAGAAAATGGATCAAATGAGAACAAGAAGACATTGATTCTCTGAGAGGGTAAAGACCGTGAGGTCTTTAATTTTGAAAATAATGAAAGTTTTAAGTATATTAGTGAGTGTCAATGCTACATCAGTTTCCAAATACCCCGATGTGGCAAAAACATTGTCTACTATACATGACAAATATGTAGTCGTACTAGCACACAAAGCCCAAAACAACATTGTTTTTTTTGTCTGCAAAACGTATTACATCCAATGTTTATTGTCAGAGGTTGGCGTAGAAAATAATAGCAGTGATACGACCTAAACTGCCTCTACACTTTCCAAAGAAGGGATAGTTGAAACCCATAAATCCTGAACAATTCGAAAGATCTTCTGGAATTAATTCAAAATTATTATCAGAAAACAATAGCATTCAAACCTGTGATTTTTCAACTCTTCATACTTCTATTCCCCATACTCAGTTAAAATCCCGACTCAAAAACATTATACAAAGTTGTTACATGTACTCCAAAAAAAAAAAAAAAAACAAATATGTAGTACATCGACTTTGAAACGGTTTTTGGTAGTATACATAGAGAGTCTCTTTAGAGCGTCCTTAAACATTATATGATTGACAGAGAATTGAATCAGTTGGGGTGAAAAGGAAAGAAAGGCAAAAGACAGAGCTGGATGGAGGACCCTGGTAGACGCCTTATTTGTTGCATAACACTAATACATGTAGGATATGATGATGACGATATTATGGCCCTTCATGGGTAGGGGTGGAAATTTTTCACCTAACTTTACTTACAAAAGTTAAAATATTTATTATTTAGGCTCATTTTGAAGCTAAGACCCTATATTATTGTACCTTATCACACAAATGTTTGTTTAAACTACGATTTTCTGGAGAAAAAAAAGACAATATCGTGTGATCTAGAAGATAATTTAGAAATTCTCTCTTATCATACGGTGTCGGTATGCCGTGAATGAGAATTCTGTTTGACACTGATACCAGTTTTCTAGGGGTAGGGGTAATATTTTTTACATTTTTTTTTTGGAAATCCTTTTTTGAAAATTAGTTTTTCGTGGTTTATTTATGTAGAAAATCAAATTATCTATCGAATTATACCAAATTTGAGACGTTTTAGTTGAATAATAAATTGTAGATTCGAATTTATGTGACTTTTGACCGAAAAATCGAAAAACCCATTTTTTGATAATTCTGACTACGAAAATCGCCAAAATTCAGCAAAAGATCTAAAACCCCAGAAGTACAAATTGAGATAATACTAAACAGAAAATACCAAATAAGCCATTTTTTACTGAAGCATTGATACTCTAGGGGTTTTGACATTTGAAAAATATGTCAATTTAAGAGATTTTTCGGCGGGGTAGGGGTAATTTTTGTCATTTTACCGCAAAACCTTAAGTGTTACCGCAACTTTCTTAGTACCAGTGTAAAGCTGAGACATAGGGCTACACGATGATACCTAGATGTGTTTAGTTTGTTCACACATGATATCCCAGGCAGGCTTAGGTTAGACGCTAAAACAACTGAGTCACAAAAATCTTGGCTTTTTGGCCCAGTGGGGCACAAATATAGGCTTATACAGAAAAAGAACCCGAAAATATTCTTTGGCGACAAAATGATTCAGTAATGGGAGTATAAAGGTACCTAAAATCACCATGAAGTTGAGGAGTAGGCTGGGATGCACGGTGGACCCTCCCAGCCCATGGACTATTATGTCCGGGCCATGTCCGTAAAGTTTGGAAATAAAAAAATGACGAAAAATAGATATAGAAATAAAACAATGAAACGTCTTATTGACGGTCCCAATGTATTTTTTATTGACTTTTTTTGTAAAAACTGTTATCAAAGTAAAAAAATTACCGACATACTCTGATAGGACACCCTTCCGGTCAAGGTTGTGGTTTTCACCAATGAATTTGTAAAATATATTTTTACCACCAGATAGAAAATAGAATGGTTTTTTTCTGAATATGTAAATGGTAATTGGCGCCGGCTTTCAAATTTGTAAATTGAGATTTAAGTAGAAATTTTGCCGACGCCATACTCTGAGAAGACACACTTCCGGTCAAGATTGTGTTTTTCACCAGAGAGTGTATATTAGAGGAAGAAGTCACTCAAGTTGTTATAATCTACCAAACAGAACACTACCGTTGATATTTGGCTGTTTATTAGCCAATTTTCTCATTTTTTTCTGTTGAAAATAGGGTAACTTTGCTAAGGGTGTTTGTAAAACCACTGGATGGATTATGACGAGTGGTGTCCAAACTAAAAGATAAAAGATTGTAGAATGGCAACATTCTACTTTTTATTTATTTAAAATAAGAGGAATATAAATATTTTCAATTTCAAAATTAGGTCTTTTTAGACAAATAAGCAAAAAAAAATCCCTTGTTTAAAGATTCATTAAGTAAGATTTGTCATTAAAAGTTTATGAAAACTATTGCATTTATTAAAATGAAATTAAAATCAAATGAAAGAGAAAAATCTGCTGAATTGCAATGACTATTTTCTTATAAGTGTGTATTGAATGATAATTAAATGATGACTAAATAAATGTACCTATGTCTTGAGAAAAAAATACAAAAAATTTCATTTTTTTCTAAACTATACCCAGTAAGCTGTTAATCATTGTGTCTTTCTGTTTGTCTATATGACTTTACTACAGTGATTTACTACCAATTAAAAGATAGAACATTCTAATACTGAGGTATGTTCTGTTCCCAAAACACTAATTGTAATAAAAAATAATGATTACTTATTATTTTTCAGTAATTGTCACACGGAAAATTGATGAAATGGGCCAACTTCTAACTATTAATTAAGTATTTAAAACTCATTATCATGTGATAAAAATAAATCATTTTAAAGGAATTTTCAAAGTTGAAATTTTGTACCCCACTCGAGTGAATTTCAAACCATTCCAGTCTCTTTTTTAGTACCTTGATAATATTATTTTCTATACTCGTATAATAGTTTTCACAAAAGAAGACAGACATTATCTGTTCCTTTCAGAATCTGTTTAGATTTTGATTCTAGATATTATATACTTTAAAGATATGACCTTTGAAAATGTCAAAAACCTTCCGCGTTTTAGACCCTCCCGATATGATCAAATACCGAAAAGTTTCCGCAATGTAATTAATCTTTGTTATGACGTTACCATCCCCATAATAAAATACCACCGAGCGTTGTTATTTTTTTTCTTGAAAAGAAAGTAAAGAACTATGACGCAGTATCTTCAAGTAAGCGAGGATGAAAACGACGAACCTATTGAAATTCCTAGTGAAGAGGATGGAACACTATTGCTATCAACGTTGTCAGCCCAGTTTCCTGGTGCATGTGGCCTGAAATATAGGAACCCATCATCAGGAAATTTTCGTGGAGTTCGCCTGCACGAAGGATTGCTTTATCCTCCAGATAAATGTTGGGATAGTCATGTTTACATTGTTGTTTTTCCAAAAGGTAATTCTACTATCAATATGTTCTAGACCTCACCTGCTCACTTCATATCGATATGTTTTGTCCAAATAATTATGCCGTCTTGGGGGCTAATTTTTTTCTTGCGTGATTGCCTCCCTTTGCATCAACAGATTTTTAAAAATGCTTCAGTAAACGTCATGATTATCTGGACTACAATATGGTTGTTTTTTAAAAATAAGAAGTTTTCACAATTATAGTAAGCACTGCACAGCAAATCAGTGTGAGCCCTACAGTTATTATGAATCTCGGTCAGTTTGTTCTGATTCATGTTCCCCCTATTACTTTTTCGCTGTTGAGTCTGTTCTCCCTATATAGTTAGTCTATTATTTAAGTACCGTTTATAAGAATGGCAAATTAAAAGGTTTATACACGAATATTTTTATGTTACATGTGATTCTATGTAAAATGATATAGGAGAGTTCGCCAATCTCATTAGTGATGTCATATTCACTAATTTACATATCATTAAGTGTCAGATTGGTTGGCAAATAAACAACTAAATAAACAATTGACAATTTCATGATTAGAATCCCAATTTTCAAAACTTAATAATTTTGTTATTTTATATCCAATTTTGGTTCTGTAAAATGTTCCATTTAGATAAAATAATTCATATTACATGTATGTATAATGTGAATTTATAACTGTTTTACTTGAAAAAATAAATTTGTAGTGATATTTATATGTAAACCTCTATTTTTGTATAAAATTATAATTAAAATCTTATGTGCATATAGTCTAATTACTGAATGTTTATATAAAAATTCCGTGGATAAAAAGAATTTTATTTGCAATGTTGGGAACCAAAAGAATTTTTCAGTTATCTTTAAAAATGAAAAAGTTCTGATGATTTAAAGTTGATCCCCTATGCCACTCAATGGATTTTTTGCCAACCAAAACCAAATCACAGGTAAGTGATGACATCATGAAGAACTCTCCTATTAATTTATGCGGTTGTGGTAACTCCATGTGTATGAAAATGAAAATCTGTTGAATACTGTATGCAAGTCCTTATCACTTTTACATATATGTTTAACATTATAACTTTATAACAAGTTATAATTTCACTCATATATGAGTGTATGACACTTTTATGAATTTTTTTTCTCAAAAATTGAAAGTGTGTGTCTAAAAATAAGTTTTGAGAAAAGACCATAGAGACCAATTAAAAGTTAACTGTCCTAAAGTTAAGTTAATTACCAATTATTAAAGACAACTGTCAGTTTTTGTGTCATATAATTTTGTTTAATTTCGCAGGTGCGGTAATGGAATTAAAATTGAATACCCATTGCAGAATATCTTCAAGATAATTAATTTTTTATGCAGCAACTGATGTTTTGTCAAATTTGTGTAATTATTAACCTTTTTTAATATTATACATGTATATTGGGCATACAGACTCTAGAGGCAAACAAACCCAATACCATTTGTTACATTATCTTAATTTCCCTTTATGTAATGCCAGTGAAAAACAGTCATGTCCTGGATGTAACACACAGTGACTCTCCTTATGGAAAAAAAATTAACATTTCCTACAGCCAAACAAATAAAAATGTGTGATAAGAGATCACATCTCAGTAAAAATAAGTTAATCGTTTCTGATAGTCTTGAGGTCTTTTCTATTTTATTTTTTTTTCTAATTAAAAGAAATGAATATGGTTTAAAAATTTTTCCTGGTAGATACATGTATATATAATGTATGTACATTGTACATATCTTTCTCTCCTGTTCAGTTTTCTGGTTGTTTAAGAACCAACCCGCCCCAGAAGAAATATACAATGTGGCTTTGATCATATTATCCAAATTGAAGCATAGCTAAGGTACTTGTATTCAGTAACAAATGTACAGCATATTGAAATTTGCAATATATATAAAGAGAATAGGTATCGTGTTTATGTCAAAGAGACAACAACCCCACCAGGATAAAAAATGTCAGCTCACAGCCACTTGTTGGTCTTAAATGAACGACGAGGAAACCTACAGAGCAGGTTACAGTTGGCCTAAAACATTAATATACACAGGTAAAGGACGGCTGAGTAACTTCAGGCACATTTATGCATCAACAGAAAAACTGATAGGATATGATCTTCCTGGAATTTCCTTCTTCCTTATTAGAAGTGTGGTAATTGCTGTTACCACAGTCCTTTTGTCACTTGTGATGTTATGTACTTTCAATGCATAGATCTAGGTGCAGTGAGTTTTTGGTACTTTGAAGAGGAATGGCCATTTAACCAGGATATGGTAAGTGAGATCTTGGGAAGTTAAACTTGAAGCACAATTTATGCACATGATGTAGTATTAATAGGATTTTAGGCCTTGCCTATGAGGGACTGAGCTACTTTTTGTATTTGTACTCAAATGTCAAGTGACAATGTTATTGGTAATTTCTTAACTGCTGAGACTTCCTTGAGCAACCACACTCTTGCTGCATTCAAAGTTCATGCCTTAACTTCCATTGTTACAGTGTATTCATCTGCACCATGAAAACTGATTTGTTCAATGTGTCATAGTTTTCCTTTCCTCTTTTGTCTATCCTGGATTTGACTTTTTTTGAGCAACTTGGTGGGTGTTTCTATAAAAGCAGAGGACACTTACCCTCCCGGTGCACCTGTTCCAAGCACCCAGTTTTTAGTGGAGTCCAAGTTGCTCATTTACTTTCATTACTTTGTATGTATTATTTTAGTTAGTTAGTTGATGTTCTTTGTTGTGTTTGTCTGCTTTCCATGTCTGGTCTTTGTCCCTGGATTACATTCTTTTGATTTCTGCTAGAATCTTTGTTCCCTTGATTACTCTTAAATTACATATGTCATTTCTGGCAGGATGATTTTGAGTTATTTTTCATTCCCCTACACATACATGTCATCTACATGTATCTGATGTCGCTGATGCTCTGTCCTTTTTAAGGTATTGTTGCTATAATTATAATTCTGCTTTTCAGATAACAAAAGAAAAGGAGAAGAACAGACAGAAAATCCATCTGCAAAGACAAAGAAACTGGAAAAGAAATGTAGTGATTTAATAGTTTTGGGATTACCATACAAAAGTACAGAAGATGACATAAAAGCTTATTTCTCCAAATTTGGGGATTTAGTACTTGCCCAGGTTAGCTTTTATTTTATTTTATTTACTAGTATTTATTATTATTATTATTTTCAATCTTTTACTTGAAATCTGTACTTAAGTTAGTAAAAAACATCAAGTACTGGTACCTTATCCTGGCCTTGTTAACATTATATTTAAATTATCCTTATAAATTTTGTTGTTAGTTTAGTTAGTACATTTCAGATAAATAGACTACCGATATATAAATCTTAAAATTTGTCTTTCAATCTATATATGACATGATAATTTTTTTCAAAGGACAATATTAGACAAATAGATCTTTTGTCAATAGCAAATTAAGGAGTACTACCCTCCTCCTTAAAGGTAATTGAAATCCAATCCAGTATGATTTTTCTTTTGGTGTGTCATGTTACGTTTTGTAGCAACACATTATGAATAATTGTTAGTTTTTATTGAAATACATGTACAAAAGTTTATTTTGGTTTTGTGTAACATGTGTTGAAAAAAAAAAATAAGTAAAAAAAAAATTGTATTATGATACAATAAATATTTTTAATCTATGAAAGATGATGCTTAACTTTAAGGACACGATTACATCTGTTGGAAAAACCTTTGAAATCCTAAGTGCTTTAAAGATATGTTCATCTGGTACTATTTAATGAGATAGACCTATTGAATCATTGAAATATTTGTATCATATTCAGTTTCAGCAAAGCATCTCAAGCTGTCATTTAAAACAGAATGAAATCAGTCTAAGTTACCAGCAGTACTTTAATGCTTACATGAGATTGTTGTAAAATGCTGAATACAAACATTCCAATGATTTGTACGAGTTGTATCAGTTACTCTAGGTCTACCTCCTTAATGTAATTTTAACAGGTCAAAGTTGATCCCTGGACTCAGAAGTCAAAAGGTTTTGGTTTCATTAGATTTAATGATATTGAAGCACAACAAAAATGCCTAGCACAACAGAGACACATGATAGATGGTAGATGGTGTGAAGTCAATATACCAAATTCAAATGTAAGATGTACATTTTTATAGGTAGTCTGTTCTTTGTTTCCTATGATCTTTTTGGTTGATATCTCTCTTTAAATGACAATATACCTGAAAATATTTTGTCAAAGCATTGGGAGTGATTGTGACATATTTTGCTCAACTTCTTCAGGTTTTAGAATGAAAATGATGTCACACTCAAAACAGTGTGTAGTCCCAAATATTAATATACATTAAAATGTACAAAAATACCTCTAGAAATTGAATTACCAGTGTGTTTAAGAATACTTTTATTCCGAAAGCTATACAGCTTATATGTACAAACAGATTCAATAGCATACACCTTTCTAATAAAAAAAAGATTAACAGAATAATAATAATAATACCGGTAATTATAGACTAGATAATTACATTGGATATTTCCACTTGTGCTATCACACTTGTTGAGATATGCCACATGATATTGATTAGTTTTCCCAAAATTACAGACTTGACAAAAGATATTTTGTTGGTGATTAAAGGATAAAAAAGGCTCTTAGAATATAAGATTTTCTTCTTATTTAAGTAGGAATTCTTTGTCTAAAATTTTAGGATAAAAAATTACAGATTTTTGTATGAACAAAAAACATTGTTTTTTTTATCAACCTTACCCATGTAATTGCTTTTTTTCCCTCATTTTCCAACTTTTTTTTTACCATGAGCATAATCATATTCATCAAGCCCGAATAAATTTCATTGGCAAATCCATTTTTTTTTCATGAAGGCTAGTTGCCTTCTCATTTTCTTTACACAGTTTGAAATATTAACAGTATTTCTTTCTAATGAGCCATAAATAAAAAAAAAAGAAATGAAAAGAAATAAGATGTTGTTACTTGGAGCTAACATGACTGGTGGCTTTATTACACCACAATTATGTTTTTTTTCACTACACATCCTATCAATTGTAAGTACCCTTAGTTACACAAAATACTTCTAATAAAAGTTAAAGTATTTCAGAATCACACATAGATAGTGAGCCAATCTTGTTTTTAAAAGCTGAAACATCTTGTCAATTAGATTTTGACTTTGAATGACTTTTTTTTCAGGAGCAAGGTCAGCAGTTGCAGTCAAGAAAGATTTTTGTGGCTAGAATATCAGAGGGCATCACTACTGATGACTTAGACCAGTACTTTTCAAAGTTTGGCCCAGTCGTCGATACCTTCATTCCAAAGCCTTTCCGTGCTTTTGGTTTTGTAACCTTTGGGGAACCTGATATTGCCACCTCTCTGTGTGGAGAAGATCATATAATTAAGGGCTGCAGTGTCCATGTCAGTATTGCTGATCCCAAAACGCCATCAAAGGACAGAGATCGTGACCGTGAGGATTACAGAAGAGACAGGGGAGATCACAGGGATAGGGGGAGGGATTATAGGCGGGATGATAGGGACCGTGACAGGGAAAGATATGATAGAAGGGATAGAGATGGACGGAGCAGCAGGAAGGGTAGAGACGAACACCGGGATCAACCTATGACTGGAATCAACGAGTCCATGCAAGTGAATGGAATGAATTTCCTGAACTCAGCTATGCTTGCTGCAGCACAGGCTGTTCTACAGGGCCAGGCCCAGAGTGGTTGGGGTGGTATGCCATCACAGAACAGTGGAGGCAGTGCAGATCTTGGCCCAGGTTATGGTGGAACACTAGGATCCAAGTCTGATAGCAACAGATCTTATAGTGGATGGGGTTCATATGATTCTGGTAGTACTAGCCAGGGTGGTTATAGTGGGGGTAGCACAAGTCAGGGGGGCTATAGTGGTTGGGGAGGTGGGAGTAGCAGTAGTCGCAGCAGTGGATGGAATTAAGTCTTTCACATTCTTTACATAATCATTTTCATTCAAAATTATCTTCATCAAGGAACATTTTTATTTTTCTCTCTAATTCAATACTTAAAAAAGGGAAATTTCAGTTTTCTTTCTTTTCCCACCTTCCCATTTTACTACATATTTTCATTTAAGGCATTGTAAATATATACATATATAACATTCAGGTTAACTGTGAAATTATAATTGTTTCTTGGATACCTATTTGGGGTTTTGTGGGTCTGTTTCACTAAAAAATGTTTAAATGAAAATTCCATTAACCAGTAGTAGTTTAAAAGCTACAACAAGTACAGCTAGTCTTGTCTTCACTTCATGTTGAAATTTTATTTGATCAGCATAGCTATTTGGAAGTGTTTTAATGATAAAAAGGATGAAAACAGATGTTTAAAACATTACTAGATTACTTGTATCTTAGGGTTCAGTTTACTCATGTTTCACTGTACAAATGCATGTAGCCAGGATAATTTTAGACTGCAGCCCTGGTCTGTTGAAAAGATTTGTTGGTTGGCCAAAAAATTTCAGTTACTAGTGTACATTGTTTCATAAGAAATATTTTTATATAGGAAAACCATGTTCAGGTTAGAAGTCTCCTTTTTTCATTTGGAGGGTGTTTTTTTTGTGAAAAAGTTAACAATTTTGAATCGTATAAAGTAAAATCAGATTTTTTTTATTACATTTCATAGCAATTAAGTTCATGTCAGAAATGTTTATTTTCTATTTAGACATGTTCTCTTCATAGTGGTCAGTTTGATTTTTTTCGTAATGAATTGACGTTTGTTTTTCTCAATTCCAATTTTATCCAATGCTTTGTTTTTTCTCTCATATTCTACTTGTGACCAGCGTAATTTATATATGAACACATTTCGTTAAATAATCGGATGTGCCAGGAAAAGGATAATATGTTTATAACAGTTTACAACAATTTGTCCAGAAAACAGAGTATTAGGAGAAATTGAGATACACAGGTCTGGATGCCTCTGTTCGAATAATTGCAAGTGAAGGTGAACGATTACAATTCGTAGGAAAGTGGAGTTGATTAGAAATTGTATTCAAAAAGAGGAGTTGAAATGTACTTGAAAGTGAAGTTGAAATGATAAAGGAACATGGAAATTGTAGTTGAACGGTTTTATGCATACAGGTAAAAATAGCAGCAATTCGGGAAAGAGGAGTTGAAAGGTTTAACAAAATCAGGAAAAAGTAGTTGTAAGGTCAAACAGTGATGAAATTGGGTGACGGGTTCCTATACTTTTTTGTAGGAATGATCTGAAACAATACGAGATTCAATGGTGGGCAAGGAAGTTGCATGTGTCTAGATTGACTAGAATTTTCGAAAAGTAACAATATTTGTGAAGTCGTGGAAAAGTTGAATCAGTACCGTGCGAAGAAATAGAAATGCTTAAGAGTTCTAATACCAATGGATGCCATTTAGAAAAATAGTCGAGCTGATAATGGGCGTTAAGGATAGTTGAGTTACTAGGATGCTCAGTGGCTGACAGTAAATTTTGTTACGAAAGGTCACATTGCTAATGCAATCATTCAATGGAGACTACTGACTATGAACTAGATAACCTTTTGAAACATTTGATTAGAATGAAGTTGAAACTTGAAGCAAATTATGAACAAGTCGAGAAACTGTTGTGTACGTGGTGTATTGTTATTGTCTTGTGTTAGTGACTATTAAAATCATAGATGTTTCATCGATGTGTGAGCGTTTCTGTATACGTGTAGTCCAAGCGAGTCTGGATATATATAATGTATTTATTGTGGCTGTATGTAGGTACATGTACATGTAGCGTCGAGTGGACTTGAAATATTTGGTAATAGCATAGATTTGCTGAGGGGGCTCGAGGATTTTTTTTTTACCTCAATAATGTAGTATTATAATGGTATGCTGTTGTCGTTAATAGATAGTACTGAACATCAGTATATTAAGTGTACCACAATGTGCTATATTACTAGGATTTGGGGTGTGATTTGAACTGTTTATGAAGGGACGTGAAGCAAGTTTTTCTCGATGTCCGGATAATAACCAGTATAACAGTGTGTGGATATTTTTTTTTTGAAACCATACCACAAGAGAGGGCTCGGATTGATTATGGGGTTTGTGACAAAAATGAGAGGAATGATTATGAAGGGCTAGAAACAAGTACTTTTATTATGTTCTGACAATAACCTGAGTACAAGTATTGTACTACAAAGTGTCGTACCACAATAGGATGGTTGAGATTGATTTTTTGGGGCTTTTTACTTGAACAGTATACCAATTTGGTGGGTAAAAAGGGACAGAATGTCAGGATAATGCCTTGAGTAGAATGTTAAATTTTAACACTTTAATTCTGGTTAAATTCTTATGTGTCCAACCTATGATTGAAATTCTGAGCTGTATCTAACAAACTTGAATGACGTGCCTATTACTTCCCAAAATAGTGAGGGTCGTATCAAGCTGCGCCCTGCGAAGCATTTTATTTCTGTAATAATTATTTCAAAAGTCCAGAACGGGTTATCGAGACCATACAATAGATGGTTGAAACTTGGCGCCATTCGTATGGGAAATGGAATATCGACAGTTGTATCAAATGTAGTATGAGAGAGAACTGTCAAATATGACGTTTGTTCATTATGCTCGAGGTCTAATATTGGTTTCGATTTATCGCTTGTAGATTAGAGTGACAGATGCATGGTCGATAACTTAAACTCAATATACCTTGAATATAAAAGTGAATCAATCTTAAATGTTAAAAGGAGAGGAAGCTCTCGGTGAGGAAACGTGCATCTTACTCAAGAAATGTGCTTTCTGCATTACTTATTGTGATGGTTCATCTTCGTGTGTCAAGCTGTCTTGATCTGTGCGGAATGAATCTTGTTGGATGAATCATATAAGTGAAAGGGGTAACATTGTTGACCGGTTTATATTAATCTACGTAAATTTATGATCGTAGATGAAAAGGCGAATTCCCAGGGTGTGAAAACAGGCGCGTAGCTGAGGCTAAATTGAAGTGTAGGAAAAATTACGGCAGGGGGTCTTGGGGCCGCTTAAGGCCCCCAGCAGGTCCAGAGGGGGGCTTAGAAGCTCCGCGGAGATAGCGTTTTAGAGCATCATTTATGCGTCTCCTGGATGTATTTTATCTCGGAAAAAATGGCAAAATTAAGTGCAGGCAAAAGCATTTTTGCCTAACGGCTGCTACGCGCATGGAAAATGAAGAGAATGGCGATGGTTTTAGCAAGTTATTTGTTTTTTTTTTCATTTCAGGGACCGATTTAATGACCAGATAGGGATGCTTCATATCTCCGAAACAATAGTGGTCGACATCTGATACATAAAATATAATTTTTCCACGATCACACGAAAACACCCGAAGGACGATAGCATTCCCTAATCGGACAGTCACCCTAATAGTTTCATTTTAGAAAAAAAATAACACATACATGCTTGTTTGAGCATGAAGACACTCGCACCATACTAGCTTCAAATCGGGACAATTTTGTATTCTTCTCAAACGGGCTAATGTGTTACTTTGCCGGATTTTAAACAGCAAAGAATCATGTCGATCACAAAAAGCACTTGACAACCATGCAAGTTGTCAAATTTTACATTTTATTTTTCTTGTATCCATCACCCGAGGAGGGATTCAAAAGATGTCTACCTAAACACTGACTGTGATACTGCAAAAAAAAAATATTCGGATAAACGACCCTCTGCATAATTGTCACATTAGCAATAACAAATTACTTTTATGTTAAGCTTTCCCTACACTTCCGGCATGTCTTGAGGGGTTTTTTTTATATGACCGTTCTGTGGGCGTCTGTAAACATTTTGTATCCGGACAATAATTTGAATTTAAGTGAAGGTTCTACGAAGTTAATTACAATATGCCATACTACAAAAAGAAGGCTGCATTTGGCTTAAGATGTCGGGGCTTTAAATGATTAGGATTTTCGACTGAAAGGGACGAGTAGCAAGCATTTTCTGAAGAGTGGAGTTCATGGAGCAGATAACAAACCCCACCCATCCTAGGCTTATATAGGTTATTAAATAATTACATCAGAAAATACAAATGTTAATATAAATAGCATCAAATTAAAGCTAAGATATACCTCTTAAATATCAGATATAAAAAAATGTTGCTAACCCTTTTATACGACCGCAAAACAAATTTATATCGTATAATATTATTACCCTGCCGTCGTCGTTGGCGTCCGTTAACTTTAGTTAATTTACGAAAACTTTGGTAAAACTTCCCCATTTTGTTTTGTTTCAAGAGGCATGGCGGGGGGCTCTTTAGTTTTTGGAGGTTTTTGCGCCACCCCTTTTGGAAATAAGGGACTAAAAGGGGGAAATAGGTGTTATTACAATTGATAGAAAACAGCTTATTGTTGATCAGATTTTTATACAACCACTAAAACCTTGCGGTCGTATATTGGTATGGCGCTGTCGTCGTCGTCCGCAGACACTTTGTTTTGCGAGAATTTAAGTATTTATAAGTATTGATTTTGGGGGTTATGACCTAACCGTTTTAGAATAAAGGGCCTTAACAAACATTTCATTGAATTCAACTCTATGACTCAATATAGTTAAACTATAGAAATGGTCATGATACTGAGCTACAATATTCTATACCATGGTGGTCAGACTTGGATTGATTTTTGGGTTATAGACGAACTTATAAGAAAATAGGGGTTAGAAACCTGCATTTTTCTTATGTCCTGACAATAATTTTACTACAAGTGAATGAATCCGTCCGTTCGAAATTGTATTACAAGGTGCTATGACTGGGAGTAATTTCTGGACGATAATTTGGATTAAGGGGAATGGATCGTTTTGAAATTGTACAAGGTGCGATATCCCCACAGGAATTTATTTTGCAGGTATTGTCTGGAATTATTTAGAAATAAGTAAAAAAGTGACCTCTTTCGGTTCTGGGCAAATTTTTATTCTGTGTCAAATGTCTAATAACTATCAAAATCAAGTTGGAATGGTGTGTCCATTCTTGCTCACACTGTTCGGAGTTCGAATACTGCGGTCGTATCAAACTGCGCACTGCGAAGCATTTTATTATGATTCAGATGCCATTCTGTCATTTACGATTCTATATTTAGATTTTTTCCACAGGGAAGGCGTATATTTAACTGCTTGAGAGTTAAATGAGTACAAAATTGGGCTACGCCAAAAGATCTACTTAGCTATTGCCGTCTTGGCGTCCGTCGTCGTTAACATTTTCAAAACTATTCTCCTCCGACACTACCCGACCAATTGGAACCAAACTTGGTACGAATGTTCTTTTGGGTAATCTGCATAGAACTAACGTGAGGATTTTTTTATCTGTCGCAAAACATGGCTGCCGTTACTAAAAATAGAACATGGTCACAGACAGTAGTTGTTTTAGCATCTATTACCAAAACCGTTAGGGTTAGCCAAAATCTGAAATGGATAGAAGTGTTCAGCATGATGAGACCTATCTGTCGTGAAAGTTTTCGTTTTAATCTGTGAAGGCATGTTGGAGTAATTGCCATTTTTCGACGTTTTTTCTTTTGCTATTTTTTATGTTATTTCTTTCAAAAATCTTCTCTTACACAACTTGACCAATTGGAACCAAACTTGGTATGAATGTTCCTTGGGGTATCGTGCATAGAATTGGTGTGAGGATTTTTGATCCGTCAAAAACATGGCTGACGTTACTAAAAATAGAACATAGTAGTCAGACAGTAGTTTTTTAGCATGTATCGCCAAAACCGTTAGGTGCAGCCAAATTTTGATATAGGATTAATGTGTTCAGCACAATGAGATCTATCCGCTTTAAAATTTTCGTTTTAATCTGTTGGTCATGTTGGATTTGTTGCCCTTTTTCAACGTTTTTTTTTTGTTGCTATTTTTTTATGTTATTTCCTTCAAAAATCTTCTCTTCTTACACTGACATATATCTGCAAAACCGTTAGGTTAAGCGAAATTCTTTCAATTGCTGAAACAATACTTATAAGGCCCACAAAGTCTCCAAGGGATCAAAGTTTTCTAACGACTCCATGTAAGAGTTATTACCCCTGAAAGGTGAAAAAATGATGTTTTTTAATTGTTTTCAGCCAATATCTTGAAAACAAAAATGGATTAAATGAAACTTTCAGTTGATGAAATGATTCTTACGATAAGGCCTAAAGATGTTTGTGGGTATCACAGTTTTCGGACAACTTTTTGTTAGAGTTATCTCCCTTGAAAGGCAAAATATGTTATTAGCAGTTTTCACCCAATGTCTTGAAATAAATAAAACGAAATTTTCCATTGATGAAATGATCCTTATAATAAGTCCTACCAAAGTCTTGAGCCAAATTTCCGGACAACTCTTTGTTAGAGTTATTGCCCTTGAAAGGTAAAAATTTAACCAGGTGAGCGATTCAGGCTCCTGGGGCATCTTGTTTATCTTTTGTCCTATTTCGAAATTTTTTTATTCGATTCCTGATGAAAATCAATGCATGCGGTTTTTTTTTCAACCAGATTTCAGATATCTCTAACCGTTTTCCAGTTATAAAGAGTCAAAGGGGGACACCCCAGAATCGGTATATTTTATTTTAGGTCCGAATTTGAATTTCTTTTTTTATTGGATTCCGCATGAAAATCCCTGTCTGCAGTTTTCAATCTCTTACGGTTTTTGAGGTTACGGGTTAAAAGGGGTTGAAAAAGCCACACACACCAAAAACCACATGTTTTCATAACACCACGTTTCAAAAGAGTATCATTACTGTCCTTATCCGTGAAATCTGGACGCTGACATTCTAAGGGAATGTTCGGGTGTACCTAGTTTAACACGTCGTTTTTTATGAGTTACTGAATCGATCCCGTTGCTACATATACAGTCAAATAAGCATTCCTATGCGACTTCAAAGGCGTATTAATTATATAGAAAAGTGATGAATAAATAGCAGAAACTTACCATTTTCAGACAACATGTTCGGGTATGTTTTGTTTTTGTTCAACCGTGTTAGCGATATGTACCGTGTTAACGATATCGCTTTAATCCGGGTGCACTAGAGAGATTGGTGAAAAAAGCACGCGACTTTTTCACCATCGGGAGGTGATTAAATTTCTGCGAGAGTTACCTGCCATTTTTTTTTTACATTTCCGCTCCCGAGACTGACGGAGAATCCATCTCACCCACGGGTTGAGACAGAACACAGGCAAATTGGCATTATTGATTAAAGAGTTTATGAACGATCAAATTCTATCAATAACGAATACATGTGTTTGAAAATTCTTCGGCTATTGTATCGAGAATAGCCGGTGATAGATTATTTCTTGCAGTTTTTTTTACACGTCACTGGCGAGATATATGTTTAAAAATGCAGGCCATTTTCATAGACCTGTAATTAATTATAGGTCTCTGCCATTTCAATTCAAATATTTAATCGGAAAACTTACTCGAAGTGAAGAAAAAGAATCAAACTCCCGCTTTTTTTTTCATGCAAGATTGGGAAATTTCCAAAACCGTTGGGTGAGATGTAATAGTTCGTCAAGTCGGCGGACCCTCGTTATATTAGAGAACGATTAAATCTTACCATCGGGTCTCTACGATTTCCATATCTTGCAGTCGTTCATGTATTACTCCAGTTTACTTCAGTTTGTGTTTAGATATACTAGAGTTTTGCACAATATTCATTTTGGGGGAAGATAATCGTAAACTTGTTGGGTTTCCTTCATTGAACTGAGCCGAAGACTAAAGTCGTGATTTTCAAAACGAATTTTTACTCAACTAGTATTTAGATAAAAGTAAATCAAATATTTCATGTGGCATCAGGATACCCCCCCCCCCCCTTTTACCATACGCGAATCAAGTGTCGAAGTTTTCAAGGGCCTATTTCACAACATGATAATTATTGTCCTCTCCTCAAACCCTGACATGAGAGTCCTGAATTGACAAACGCAATATTCAAGTATACCTCTCCATAGGCGGATGTAAGAGGACTGGATTTGATGCCCTGTAATAGATGAATATAATATTGGGCCATCCGTGCGAGACCCGACAGGGTAGTCAAGGACAAACAAACCCTCGCTCACTCGCTGCCCCTGGCTTGATTTATCATATGGAAGTCACGAGAGGTTACTGGGACCGCTACTTTAGCGATACTTAAGAACCGACCATTGGGCCGGGGTACACATATAAGGGGCGGCTTTGAACTTTTTGAAAAAGAATAAATGTTCCAAAATTTGGAGAGAAAAAATACTCATTAGTATTCGTTTGCTGCTGAAATATATACATAAAAAAATTCTTATCCGACATCAAATCCCTCCCCGCCAAGGATATAGTCTGTTTCCAAAATACTTTATGATAGACATTTTGTTAGATATGCAATTACCGACTCTCTCGATCACATAACATTTACTTCTCTAATGTGCATGTTTATTTCTGATTTCATTAATATTTCGTGTCTAGTCAACGCATAAAAGAATGCAAATTATTTAAATTTATTTAAATAAGTGTTTCGTTAAATGATTTATATACATCGTAGCAGTAAGCACATCGTATTCTTTATTAACAACATTAATCGATTAGCTGGCTTAGTCATGTGGATACATCGTCCTATTAGTCTAGTGGTTATGACCTAAGAATCTCATTCTTGTATCGTGGGTTCGAATCCCACATAGGAACTTCTATACATGTCCAATGACGCCATCCAGTTTTTCCCACTTTTCGATAGTTGCTTAGGTTTTATTATTTGATAAAGTAATCCTGTTTTTCCAGAAGTTGTCGATGTGTAAAATCGGAACATTCATTCACAAAACAAATTAGAAGGAAGGATTATTATGATTCATATAATTCCAATCCCTAACTATCTGAAACATATTAATAGTTTTTTTTTCTTGTAGACTATCATTCAGTGAAATTAACACCTAAAATTGACATTGCAAAAGGCGGCATTCAACGGACAACGTGACAAGGTTGTCATTTTTCTCGTATGCATATTTGAAAGAAGGGAATGAACCATAAGACATTAGCCCCTTTTTTGGATGCTTTGTTTTCGTGTATTATATTAAATCTTAAAATGTTAGGATGTCAATTCAGTCTTATGACTTTATCCCTCTCCCGCTAACATGTACAGCGATTTTGGAAAAGGATCCAGAAAAAAAGAGGAGTTCCAAACTACTTTTTGCTCATTTTGTTCGACATTCCCCAACCAAAAATGGGGTACGCCACTGACCTCTACCCTCTGAGAATATTCGTAAGTTTAAACCGTATAAGATTGAAAGCACACATTTCAGTTGACAAAAACTGGACTGCACCAGTAGATATGGCTTTGGAAGCAAAGCTGGTGGTAGTATCCAATGTGTGAGTCGAACTCGCGAACTTCTTTGTTCTACCAATTGAGGGTTGGCAATGGGAGTCCGATCCAGAAATTTGTTTATAAAAAGGAGGGTTCAAGGCTACCATTTTCTCTGTTTTACGCAAAATTAACAGAATTTTACTATAAAAGGGGGGGGGGGGTTATACACTGCTGTTATGTACAATATATTGTGTTAGTATACTAGTAGTTATAAACATGTGTTGTGTACTTGGTTAACAGATTAATCACAAATTCTGGTTACCAGGTCAACATTTGTTTCATAAATACTTTACATAAATTAACACAGTGCTATACTTGAAACATGCAATTGTAATTTCCCCTGACTAGAAAAAGTTTGATCAGAGCCAGTCACCGCTGCCTCAACAAGAGGCCATATGGTCGAAGTACAAACGAAGTCGTCAAGCTAAATAAAAGCTCAATAGAGCTTGTGTTTGTATATTTGTTCTTAACCATGCCTACTCTAAATAAAACTTATCTATTTATTTATTTTATCTTTTTATTTATAATACGAAGTTTCATGTCTGAAATCAATAATCCCACAATACATATCTAAAGCTTATGTCAAAATACCAAGTAGCTAAATATGATGTACATATTTTATAATTGCAGAGCAAACTATACACCCTATTGATGAAGTCAATGTTTTGGATCAGGAAATCCCAAAAATCATTGAGATTGAAATGCAAAATAGGGGTGCGTACCACGGCATTATCTGGTGAACAAAATCCCAAAAGTCATTGAGATTGAAAAGCAAAGTAGGGGTGCGAACAACGGCATTATCTGATGAAGAAAATCCCAAAAGTCATTGAGATTGAAAAGCAAAGTAGGGGTGCGAACAACTGCATATCTGATGAAGAATCTATTATCCATCTACTCATTCAGCGGTTCAGAAGAGTTACAAATTAGATTGAGATGGCACCCTTTATCAACGATTAAGTGATTTTCGTCCATTTGCAAAATCTCGACGCAGTATCGGTGTTGGAACACTGGATAATTAATCAGGACACATTTACCGACCGTGGCCCTGTGCTCCAATCTGGATTCGAAACTGATACCATAAGCAAGAAATTAAGGCAATGGTTTCCCGTCGTATATCACGTAATCATTTGATTTTTTAAGGGGGGTGGGGTGGAGGTGGGGGTGGGGCTAGCATCATAAACAGGACGATGATGAATGTTTTAGAAAAATCCTGGATGAACAAAAAAAAAAAAAACAGCAACAACAGGAAAACTCAGTACTCGCCAGGGTAAACACGTGCCTTCCAAAGCGGTGCTTATCGCAAATACAGTTGATAAACAAGTTTAAAATAGATCTGAAGTTAGTGAACAAAATTGTTGCATTTGAATTAAAGGGAAAAGTATGAATTATTGGGTTGCATCATTAATCAGTTTAAAGGCAAAAGTTCAATTTCCAATAGTTGAATATATACCCCATGTTGATAAGACGCGTGTGTAATTCATTTTTGTCCGGCCATTATTACATCAATCTTTGTCATTTTAGACTATTTTAACATCATTCTAGATAAACGTATTCGAACGCAATATTTTCATGGGTGAACGTATCTAGTGTGATAGTTGATACATGTATGTCAGTTATTTATGAATAATTTCTGTTTTTAGAGGAAATTCGACTTTTTTGGATGAAGTGGTGTTGCTTTTATACATGTAGTGGTTGAATTAAAATTGCGTGCTCGTATGATACAGTTGATGATATCGTCAATATAAAATATACTTTATGTTCGATGACAAATATGGAAAAATTTTAAACCAGAGAATCTTTTTTTAGTCCATATTACTTGAACGAAACATATATAATTCAAGATCAAAATAATTTTCGAATAATTTCACGAATAACCTAAATGTGTAATGCATGTGTAGGTCACTATTTTGTTTTGTTTTGTTTTTCGGGTTTTTTTTGCGAATTACAAGATATTAAACTCACTTACATGCACGTGTCGATGCTCGTGGAGATTTCTATGAAAATGCTTATATATCTAAGACCTTATATATAAGTCTATAGACTATACAAGTCTGAAGAATTGTACAACGATAAAAATGTTATAAGAGAATATAAACGAGCAAAATTTTCAGTCAAATTATCACCTTATTCATATTTGTGAAAAATTCAGATGAAAAAGGGAAATTTGTTACTTTTAAATAGATTTTTCGTCAATCTACAAGGATTACTTCAATATTTGAATCATTTACGAATGAAATAAGCTATATAAGAGGGAATGGTGTAAGGTTTTATTGAAAAACAGTCACCATTTTTCCTTAGGAATCATTTCTGTACTCCACGTGTCCATTTTCGTGAACTTGTTTATCAACCGTAATTGCGATAAGCACCGATTTGGAAAGAACGAGTTTATCTGGGTGGTACTAGAGTACTTGATTAGTCTTTAAAAAAAACAGCTAGCCGACAGTACAAATGAATTTCACTGTGTTCTGACTATTTTTATAGTGAAAGCATAATGTTTACCAAAGAAGACCATGAACATGATCGAAGTCGTAGACTTGAGACGAAGAAGAAATTACGGACTTTCACAGCGCTAATAAACCAATCCAACCATATTTCAACCCAATATATAGAACACTAGAGTAGTACAATTTGAAAAAAAAGTGTATATGACAGGTTGCTTTATTGTAATGTACGCTTGAAGAAATTGTCCATCTTCTTTATTCAATCGTTAGGTTTAATCGTCGATAACATCATCCTTCAAACATAAACACATGCCATCCAAACAGTGTTGGTGTTTGTGGTGGTCAGAACAAGACCCCGCGGCCGTGCAGTCAGAAACAGTGTTGCAAGCTTTAATAAAAACAAAATTAAGTCAGCCTGTAAACCCCATCGGATTGTCGGGGAGCTATATTTCTGTAGCTAGACTCTTACAGGATATGTTTTTTTTCTCATTTGCAATATTATGGGTAGCAGTGGCGGAGCAGAATATGCTTACCCTTTCGGAGCACCTTTATTGGAGTTCACATTACAAGTCCTTCTGCTTGATATTTTAACATATTCTTCCTGAGATGAATTGCCCTATTTTTTTATGCTTCGGTCTTTTATTATTTTTTTTTGCCGTTATTAACAAAGATGGTTTTACGGTGAAACGATCTATGGTTATGTTTTTTTTTTTTGCATCAGGCTAAATTTAAGAAGTAGACTAGTCTAACTATTTTCATTTGTAACTTTTTGCTGACCTCAGTCTTTTCGCCTTTTACGTTGCACATTCTCTTTCGATTCCAAAATCACGACACGTCTTTTTCAGGGTGAACATAACAGAAATATGTAGACACAAACACGTTTTATAATAAATGACTGATGATTCGACTCGGGTAATGTGTACAATATAACTTATGATAAAACAGTTACGTGATTAGATTTATTGTAAATGAAAAGAAAGAAAAGAAGAACTCTTCTATAAATCAAAGGGTAAATTTTGTTTTAACTTATACTTACGTAAATGATTGACACATGTGCATAAGTCATGTTTGCAGACCACATGAGAGGAAGTTGTATTTAAACATTGGGTATTTCCGCAGTCGGAGTAATGGTCGCAATCTTCCGATAACACAAGAACTGCACCTGTATTAAGAGGGTTTTTTTGATTCGTTGATTAACAAAAAATATATGAAAGTAGAAGAAATCTTGTACCTTGGACACATTTCAATATCATTGTTAGGGTGAGTCATGTACAAAGTCGACCATCAATCATATAAGTAGAAACACTGCCATATACACATGTACCTTTTTCAGAAACCCACAGGTGACTACGCTTCGTACCTTCCACAGAGGTACAAAGCGAAGTCAACTGTGCACATGCACATACAAGAGTTTGTATATAGATTTCCTATTGCCATGATTTATTGTACGATGAAAATGAATTGTTTCCAGCTCGGGATTATAATGTCTAAGTATAAGAGAATATTTGAACAAGATACACAGTATACATACCGACAAAAACAAAAGCAGCCAAAACCAAAAGTTTATACATCTTTGTATCACAAATTCCAGATAAGAAACTGAAATCCCTGACCGTATTTTGATTTCACGCAAAGATAAAACTTTGTCACGATTTGTGCATTATTATGTCAGTTAAATATACTTTCTTTAGACCACGTTTCTATGGTGGCACATTTTGGCCTACTCCTACTACATAAAAGGTTGGAATCCCTTTCCTCCATAGACCCGTTTGTGCTAATGTTGGGGTAGTCGGTGAGCATGCGTAGAGCATGCTCAATATACACTTCCGCGAAGAAAATTCTTATGTTCTACCCAAGCTCTACCTCGCGGAAGTGTATATTGAGCATGCTCACCAACTTACCACAAAAGGGTCTATACCCCAATGATGCCCGGGCAAGGTTGGCATTAAGGTTGTAATTAGCTTTCCAGACAGTCTCAAATTATCGACTTAAATGTTGGAATTTCCGACTTATTATCAAACCTTAACTTGGATTTTTCGACTCTATTATCGGAATTGTCGAATAAATCAGAAGTATTTCATTCTTTACTTTGATTACTGCGATAACCTTGGTTCCCTTGATTACTCTTGGATGATGCGGAGCAAAATGATTTTTAAGTTGTGATGCATTTTTGCGCTCTGTGATTAAAACACAGTTTCTGACCGTAAAAGAATGTTCATAATGTGCTGTTTGGTGAAAATGTAACCATTTTGTTAAAAGTACCAAACATTTCAACAGTATATATAGCTCATTAAGACCTAAATCTAGTGTAGTCGGATTACAATGTGCGGTAAAGTGTTTTCAGTTCGACCCCGAAGCAGGCTTATTTTTTATTTTGTGTTTTTTGGTAAAAAAAAAATGTCATTTATTAATTTCGGTAACTGTTTTCTCCTATTTCGTCAAAGGTCAGTTCGCATTTTCTTTGATTTCATGTTATGACACCTATTGTCATGGATTCCTCAGTCATTTTAGTTACTTTATGTTCTTTGTTGTGTATGTCTGGTCTTTGTCCCTGGATTGCATTTTTTTGATTACCGCTATAACCTTGGTCCCCTTGATTACTCGGTCAAATATAATCGATTGATGAAATATAGTACATTTTTTAACATGTGAGTGCAGTCATAAGAAAGTTGGCCCCATGTCGTTTGAAAGAGACCATAGGTTGAAATCGGACCCTACCTTTACTGATTTCTAGATCCAACCCTTTACGTCTGGTCCCAGTGGTAATTCAAGTCAGTCAGTCAAAAAAAAAACAAAAACAAAACAAACACTGGACTGCGTCGGTAGATTGAGGTTTCCAATGTGGGAGTCGAACCCACGACCTTAAGTTCTTTAGACTTATGTTCTACCAACTGAACTAACAGGACAAAGAATCTACCTGACTAAGCCAGTCCTGATACGTGATTTAATAATCTATATATATCCAGGAACTAGAAGTTGCAGAGTTTTATTATAAATCATTGTAAAACTTTTAATAC
Source organism: Perna viridis (assembly GCA_037379345.1). Lineage (NCBI taxonomy): Eukaryota > Metazoa > Mollusca > Bivalvia > Mytilida > Mytilidae > Perna > Perna viridis. Next base: position 46,578,908 of record CM074515.1, on the reverse strand, counting down.
CACACTGAGAAAAATGGCAGGTTATCTGCCATTTTGCATTATTAGGCGGGGTCCAAGCTCAATTGACTGGTAATGAAGAAAATTTTAAAGTTTTTTTTTAAAAGGCATGTACATGTATATCATGTAGGATTAAGAAATCACATGAATGATGTCAATGAAATGCACAAAAAGAATTGTTTTCTCGACAGAAAGTTTACTATTAAGTTATGTCAAATGCTTGTATTTTTTTGAACAAGGGCAAATTAAAAGCAACCATTGGTGCAATTAGATAAAAATGTTCTGTATATCATTGTGAGTGTACCCGGTACATTTGTACATAGTTTGGCAACTTCAAACTAAGCCACTTGTTTATGTGTATAATTACTACTAATCTATGAGAAGCCGTTTGATTCTTGTAAATAAATTGGTAACATGGTAGAAGAATGAATATCATCTGAATTTCTCTGTCCTTTGAGAGCCTGTTTATCTACAGTAAAACAAAACTTTTTTTTAAAGCAATATAGTTTTATTGTATAATCAATAACCTGCCTGAATTTTGTAAATATTGTAAATAACTACTTACAATATTTACAAAATTCAGGCAGGTTATTGATTATACAATAAAACTATATTGCTTTAAAAAAAAGTTTTGTTTTACAAAGATATGTATAAAAGAATTAGGTACTTTTTCTATTGATAAAAACTAAACCAACATGCTACTTTGGCACTTATAAACAATAGTAAACTTTACTTAAGAATAGTTACAAACAAAAAATCTTACATGTGTTACAAACCACAAAAGGTGGGAAATCTGGGGATAAAGCAAAACATGACAAAGAATAACAAAACATCAAACAATAAGAACAACCATCATACAACAAATATTCATTTCTTTCTTTATTACATTTTTGTTCTTTCTTTACTAAGCATACATCATATAACTTAAATATTTATAAAAAATCACAATAATAAAAAAAAATACCATTCATCAACATCATACAACAAGCATTCTTTTATTATTTTTTTGGGGTACTTTTAGTTTTTTTTAGTAATTTTTTTTTTTTTTTTGAATTTACATTTTAATTTTTTTTCTTACATTTTTTTTTTTTCAATTTTTTATTATTTTTTTTTATCATGCATACACCATATAACATAAAATGTGTCAAATATTAAAAACGCCAAGTATCAAAAACAAATAACAACAACCACCCTTCAACTCAATAAAGCAAGCTTTCAATTATATATTTTTTTTGTAGTTTTATGTTTTTTTTGTTTTTTTTTTTAAATTTTTTTTCTCCATCTTTCTTTTTTAAATTTTTTTCTTATGTTTTTATTTTTTAATATTTTTTTTAATTTTTAAATCATGCATACATCATACAACTTATATAACATAACAAATAATAAATATCATAAACAAAAACGGCAAGGTGGTAAAAACATACAATTAAAACAATCATTCGTCAACTAACATCCTTTTATTTTTTTTATGTAGTTTTATTATGTTTTATGTTTTTTTTTTTTTTCAATTTATACTTTTAATTTTTTTCTTACATTTTTTTTTCATATTCATATTTTAAAATTTTTTCTTACATTTTTTTTTCTTTTTTTTCTTTCTTTTTTTTTTTTTTTTTTATCATGCATACAACACATTACATAAACATATAAAAATTGATAATTAATAAAAAAAAAAACAATCATTCCACAACATCATACAACAAGCATTCAATTATAATTTTTTTGGCAGTTTTATTTTTATAAATATTTTTTTGGTACTTTTTCTCTTTACAGTTTTTATGTTTTTTCTTACAGGTTTTTTATTTTTAATTTTTTTTGTTTTTTTTTTTTATCATTCACAAACATCTAAACTTAATTTATCTAATACTAAAAAGTAACAAACAACATATAATTAAGAGAGCACATACAATAATACATTAATCCATATTTTTTTTTTATATACATTTTATATTTACATTTCTTCTTTAGCACATAGTGTTTTGACAACCCTTTCTGCTATGTGGAGCACAAATGAACAAAAACTTAACAAATAACATATTGAAATCACAACAACTCATCATAATTATTTCATTCTATCACTTAGTACCATTTGCCCTACAATACTTAATAATTTCCAACCCCAATTCTTAAAAACAAATACCAATAAGATTACCTTACAAATTTTAACAGAATAAAAAACAGCAAATTTCATTACAGGTACAGTCCTCTGTTATGACTATTGAACTTCCTAACTATCACCTATAAAGCAGAAATGATTTACATTATATCATCAATTGTATCCGGCATAATGAAAGTATGAAGTAACTTAATAGCCAGTTATACACTAAAAAATAGAATCAAAATAAGGGGCGAATGACCTACATTGACCCATATGCGTTACGGCTTACCATAATTACATCCAAATCCATACCTCCCACAGAATCCTTGGCTTATTCTTTGGGCATCACAGCAATGTAGCTAGCTATTGCATGCAGCATATAAATGAATAATTGAAAACTTTCACAAACTGACACTGATGCTTTAACTAATTTTTTTTTATAGTTCTAAAGACAAACTGATCACCTAATTATTGAAAATTTAAAGAATTATGTTAAGCTGTAACTATTTTGTTCCTATTTACCAAATTCTTAACAAAAAATATTAAGGTAGGAGGCACCTTGAATGGGTTAATAATTGAACTGAAAGTTATTATGGATTGCATTCCAACACAAGGCAAGTAACATGTTTGTCTACCCAGAGAACAGCCTAGGTTTATTACTTTTATTATCCAATTTTTACATTTCGAAAGAATGACCAGAAACTTTTTTTAACCTTAATAAAGTAATTCTTTTTTAACTGATTTATCATTTTCCGAAAAAAAAAAAAAAGAAAAGAAAGAAAAAGAAAAAAAAAAGGGACAACTTACCAAAAACATTCTTTTCTTCTAAAATGTTCTTTTTTTTCCTAAATAACATAACTTTTCTGCTCACATACTGACTTTTTTAATTCACAAAATACCTCACAAAAATTTATTTCAACTTATTTGAACTATAGGTTTTGGTAAAATTAAAATTGCAAAGATGGCAAATACAAGCATCAACAATAATTATCAATTATAGAGGAAAAATAGAAGGGACAAAATAAATCTATTGACCTCTAAGATAGGTCACCATATGTTTCTTTCAGTTTGAGCACATTTTCTCTAAGTTGTTTTTTGATATTTTTAGCACATAGAGTTTTGATAACTATTTTGTTATGTTGGAACATTTTTTTTAATTATCATATGTTTATTATGAATATAAAGATTTGTATTAGGTAAGTTATGACATTAGCTGTAGAGTGATCAAGTCACTGCCTTTTTGTCACTTTTTTTCTAGAAGATTTATTGACTGAGTATTTTTTTGTGTAAATGAAAAGAAAACTTTTAGGAATACAATATAGTTTGTAAAATAGTTAACTTCATGGAATATAAATAGTCCCCTTTGATTGAATGACCATCACCTGATGAAATGTTTTAGGTAGTTAATTGGACAATTAGATGACTAATTAAAAAGAAAAGTTTTTTTTTGGATAAAATGGAAAATCTTTTACAAAGGAAGTGAAGGTTTTAAGTTTATGTGTTAAAATAAAAACAAAATTGTCAAAAAAGACAAATGGTACATGTTCTAGTAACAAAATGTGGATTATGTGTTGTTTTGGAAGGTAAATAAAAAAATATAAATTTAAAATCAATATTTAGGAAGAGAAAAGAAAGTATCAAGCTTTCATGAGATTGATGTAAGTAGAAGAAACATTTAAACAAAAATATATATAAAAAAAAACATAATGTGCATTTATTTTCTGATCACTTTGCCTCTTTACAGCCATGGGGCTCTGGTTTTGTTTGGCTGGCTTTTCTTTTGCCTCTTGTTGCCAGCAGATTCAACCTGTTTAGGAACTATTTTTGATTTATCCATCAGCTGAGACCCTTTGACAATATCAGGAAACCTGGACTTTGTCTGTTGCTCTTCAGGTTTTCTGTTAGACAGGACAAGTGGTGGCTGGCGTGGCTAAAGTGTAACAATAATCTTGATGTGCTCTTAATAAAGTAGTTTTAAAAATAATGGATTTAAATTTAATTGTCACCGTCACATTGGTGAGGACTTGTTAAAACATCAATGTTCAAGGTTCAGTTCTTATTAAACAAGACTAAATTAAAAAAAAATTATGACAGGTGCATTGAAATTCCTTCAATATGCAACAATTGTTTTAATAAGGTTTTCAAAATAAATACTAGGACTTTTTTAAAATTCTGATCCACTTCAACCATAGGGTTGTCAATTAAACCCAAGAACCATTTTAAACCACCATGAAATATAACAAAGGCTTATAGATTAAATATGATTTCTTACCCGATTCTGAGTCCTCTGTTGTGGCTCAGGTCTTTGTTGCTAAAATATAAAAGAAAAGTAAAAAAAAAATCAAAAAAAATTCAAAAGCTCATAAGGATTTTGAAGTGATCTTAATAATGTCCTGTATAACAAGCAGATAGTAAATTATGACAGGTTAAAGTACAGTTGTACTTACAAGAAATGCATCCAGATGAACAATCATCAAAATTGACATGTAAAAAAACACCAACTATAAGATACTTTTTTTGAAACCAACTTTATAATGAGTTTTAAAATAGTTTAAATTTCTCTGAAGACCTTACTTGATATATCTCTGGTAAAGAGTTGAGCTTATGAGGAAAAACCTAAAAAGGATAATTTCCCTTTGGAGTTCTCGACAATAATCTACAAATAATATCAAGCCTTCCATTAATATTTCAACAAAATCCCTTGAGAAGTTTAGGTAGAGTTGCACAAGAAATGCAGCCAGATGAACAGACTATTTTTCTGAGAGGGAAGGATAGGGTGTATGAAAAAAGAGGCTCCCAGGAGCCTGAATCACTCACCTGGTTGAATTTTGCCTTTCAAAGGCAACAAATTTAACAAGAAGTTGTCCAACAATTTTGTCTCAAGAAGACTTAATTAGGACTTATCATAAGGATCATTTTAACAATTGACAGTTTCTTTAAATAATTCATAGTTTTCAAGACATTGACTGAAAACTGTAAAAAAGTAATTTTTCCCCTTTTAAGGGCAATAACTCTTACAAGAAATCATCAGACAACTTTTTGTCCCTGAAGACTTTTGTAGTCCTAATAATAATAATCATTTCAGCTATAGAAAGAATTTGGCAAGACCTAATGGTTTTGGAGATACAGGTATATGTGAAAAACTACTGTTTGAGTGCTATGTTCTATTTTTCGTAACAGCAGCCATGTTTTTTGACAGATCAAAAATCCCCACAGTTCTATGCAGGATACCCCAAGAAACATTAAATACCAAGTTTGGTTTAAAATGGTCAAGTAGTGTCAGAGGAGAAGATTTTTTTGAAGAAATTACATTAAAAATGGCGAAAAAATTGTTGAAAAAGGGCAATAACTCCAACATGGCTTAACAGATTTAAATGAATATTTGACCACAAACAGATCTCATCATGCTGAACACTTGTATCCCAAGTCAGAATTTAGTTAAACCTAACGATTTTGGAGATATATGCAAAAAAATACTGTCTGACCCTATGTTCTATTTTTAGTAACAGCGACCATGTTTTTCAACAATTCAAAAATCCCCACATCAGCTCTATGCAGGATACCCCAAGGAACATTCATATTAAGTTTGGTTCTAATTAGTCAAGTAGTTTCAGAGGAGAAGTTTTGTATAATTGTTGATGGACACCAAGTGATTGCAATAACTCACATAGCCTTTGTCGAGGTAAACTAAAAATGACCATGATTTCATGAAATAAATTATGATTTCTTACCCTGTTAGGATTTCTTACAGGTTGCCTAGGCCCAGACTGGCGTTCCTAAAATATACAGTAATAAAAGAATACAATTAAGATTTTCATATGGTAATATTACATAAATATAACTATTAAGGTGTGTAAAAAGTGACTCAACTAGAATATGAAGTTGCACATGTCTTGCTAGGTATACTCCCATTCATACAACAATCCTACTACTGTTGATATTGAACAGCAACCATAATTCCTTACATCATAGTTACCCCCCTTTCCACCCCAGTGAATAAATATAAAGTGAAATACATGCTAAATGCAAGTTGAGAACCGATTTTGCTAGTATAATTTATTTCCCCTTCGTTAAATTTGCTTGTGGAATTCTATATGTAGTTGAAGTTCAGAAATATCTCAAGAAACTTAGATTTAGCGAGTTCAAATTTTCTGTACTTGCTTAATGCAGCTAGAGGTCAACATCTACATAAAGCCATGTATCAAATTTGAAATCAATTCATCCAACAAAGTTTTTTTTAGACAAAAATCGATCCATAAGTTGGGATTGGAGATAATTGCAACAAAATTTGGACAGATGGATATAGTGATTCTAATACTGTTGAGTGGGTGTATAATAATCTTATCTATATTCCCAGTAAAACAGAAGGATACATAAAATATCTGAAATATTATAACTTACTTGAATAGATATCACACTGGGCAGGGCCTTTAACTACTTTCAACTAAAATGTACATTTTTCAAAACTTTTAATTCTGTCCCTATTTTATTTACCTTAGATTTTATCAAGATTAAAAGAACTTATAAACAATCATGAAATACAATTTGAAAGATTTTATTCTCTTACCCTGTTCAGCAATCTCTCTGGTTGATGGTTTCCATAAACCTTATTGGCATTGTGGCCTTTATGTCTGGCCTTTTCATGGGTGGCCTTGGCATCAGCTAATATCAGCTCATAGTTCTGGATACTTGGTGTGCTGTTTGACATCTTGAGTGTGTTCTTGTATCCAGTATTGAAACTGGTGAAATTCTTTTCTGCCACAGATGTTGTGTTCACTCCTTTTCTTGGGGCCTTTGGTCCAGAATTCTTTATTGGTGGCAAAATAATTTGATTATTAAGCTGAGCTAAATCCAAACCTGGAACTTGGGGTAACTCATCCTGGGATGTGAATGGTTTGCCAGTTGGTTGCCATATCTTAGGTTCTGTTGCTTCTGTATGGCCAGGTTTTTGCTTCTTTTCATTAGCCTGATCTGGTGTTTCCAGCTTAGAAATGATGAGAAATAGCTCACTTTCAATCATTGCCACATGTTTCCTGAGCATTTTTTCTTTCTGATCAAGTTTCTGGAACTCATCAACTAGCTGCTGAACTTCTTTGATCTTTCTTTTGTTTTTACCGATGCATTCTTTCTTTGCTATGTTCAGCTGCTGTTGCAAATAGACCTTTTCATCCTGTAGTGTTTTGTGATCAGTCTTAACTCGCTCCAGTATATCCTGACTTTTGACCTTTTGAGAGTTAAGGTGTTCCACATCTCGCTCCATACTGGCAAGCATGATATGAGCTTCTTCAATATCTTTCTGAAGTTTTTGCACGTCTGAATAATTTTTGGAGGCATTCTTGAGACTGTTTACAACTCTTAAAAAAGAAAAGAAACAGCATGAACTGATAACAATATCCCTGTAAACCAATGTCTTTTTATTTGAATGTTTATTATATTTGTAGAATTTCGAAGGTAGTAATTTGAACTCTTTCGCATTAACAATAAATACAGGCAAAAATGAGATGGAAGACACAAGACTATTTTCACAATTAGATACTACAAAGAAGCCAACAAAGCCATCAGATAGTACTAAATTTGTTAAAAATTTGGGTAAATAGCATCCCATCTCCAGGCACAAGGATTATTTCATAACTCCATATTCTGACTATTAGTACAAATATAAATTAGGTTATTGGAAAAAGCAAAGACTTTGACTTACTCTTGATCTTTTCTCCTTAAAAGTTCAAAGGCATCAATTGCATGTCTGTTAGCATTACTCTCATTTCCAGAGAGAGGGTAACTAGTACCAGTAACATCTGAAATAAAATCTCAATCTTCAAGTTATGATTGAAACTGTGGATTTTTTCTTAAATGTTCTAAACACATTGTTTTGTTTTGTTTTTAAACTTTTGAGAATTTTCTTCAGAGGTGTAATTCATCCTGAAAACCAAACTAGCCTAGTCTGTAAACAATAATTTATCTTCCATATTAAAATATCTTTTTAATCTTCAGTCTTTTTTTCTAGAAGTAAAACCAATTAATACAAATGAATCTATATGAAACTTGTTGGACTATAAGCCATTTCTGGTAGAATGTTCTCTGGTCCAGAAAGACTGCTTAAACATCTGAACAAAATATACTTTTGAATTTAGTAGTACTACCGTATAGTACAGAGTAGCAAAACCTTATTTGATCAAATGTCAAGAAAGTTTGTTATGGGCAAGACTGAAAAGACTGAAAAGCTGAAACCATAAAACTAAAGATTAACTCAAGTAAATGATTTACACATAACATCACAAACACGAAGATGAGTGGATCGAGATTTCTCCCATTTGAGACCAGTGACTTGACGCACCTGAATTAGTAACCACTGGGCAGTTATTAAATTCCTCTTGCCATTTTGCATTTTCCAAGGTTTCTACAGATTTTACTGGAAAATACTATTCTCCTTAAGCCTATTCTTGCTGTAATTATTTCTCCATTCTCTATGGTAAAATAATGATTTTAACATGTCATCTAAAGCTTGCATGTTGAAAATTACAATTTTACCATCTAAGTGTAGAAATAATTTAAACCACTTACTGAAGGAGAATCCATATAACCTAATTTTTTATAGCCCATACAATGATGTTTTTCAGGGGATAGAATTGGTCTAGTTTTAATCAAATGAAAATTACCAAAGGAATTTCCTAAATAGGTAGTTAACTGGACAAAGAGATACACATTTTCTATCACACATATATTCAAATACCAATAAAATGAAAAAAAAAAAAAAAACGAAAACAACAAAAATTAACAAAAAAACAACAATGAATAACTTTAAAATCTCCATCTCATTTGATCATCATGTGATTAGCATTTAATGAAGAGAAGACCAACTATCTCATGAACATCATAATGGTATGGGCTGTAATAGATTCTTAACAAAAATTTCAAAAAGCTTTCAGACTAAAAATTACTTCTTTTTTTCATATACCAGTATATTTTAATATACTGACCGTATGTTATATCAAAGAGAAATCTAGATCCAGGGTCATATAAAACTACTGAAAAAAATTAACATTAGAAGGAAGTGAAGCAATTTTTCCTCTCCTACATTGAAGCATGTATGAATGGTAGGGAACAAATACATGAATACCAAATTTTCTTCATATTTTCGATTTCAGAACATTCTTTTGAAACATGCAAAACTTGAAATGACTTTTGATTTCTTAAAAAGAGTTCTTTCTAAATACATGAAATAGTACAATCCTAAGTTGGATGAATATGAGAATAACTGTGATGCTCCAATTACAAAATATTGAGGAAGATTATGAAAAAGGCAAGATACTAGCTAACATACATGCAAATTATTCAGCAAAATTGATACACAGATGAAAATACATCTGTAGACTACTTCGTAAATTAATTACTGTGAAAATACTTATATTTTCGTTATTTAGGGGAAAAGCACGTTTGTCAATTCTTGAATTTGTAGTTTTGATGATTTAAAGTAAATAATCCTTTTTGTTGGGAATCAAAATTTGTGGTTTACTTTACCCAGGAAATCCATGAAAATTGGAACACAACGAACAATAGTATTTCCACAGTAGATGTAACTAGGAAGATGAGCTTAATAGTGTGAATAATCATATCAAACAGTAGCTAAATGATATGGTATCACAGCAAAAATAAATAAAGTGCTGAGAACAGAAGTGCAAAGGTTAGAATGATATATATTAACAAACAAGCAAGCCAACACCATACAAAAGTTTATACCTCATTTGTAATCTCGTCCATGATAAAAATCTGTTATAAATGTTTGTATAATTATGTTAAATAATTGAATACAATAAGTAAAAAAACTTTGTGGGGATATTATAAAAGAGTTCATGTGACCAGTGTTTTAGGATTTTTGATAGTTCCATTTTTCCATGGTAAATGAAAATTGACTTGCAAACAATCAATATTTGCTTTCCAAACTTATCAAACCCTTTGAGTTTAAGTTTCCTACTAACCAATTGAAAAGTGGAACACAATGAACAACTTTCCCTACCCAATTTTTTTTATTTGAGTGATGTAAAATAGGAATCCTAAAACATTGAGGTATGACAAACATTTGAAAAAAAATCAGCACTAAAACTGGATGGTTTAATATAGTTATTTGTTATAAAGTCATGAAGTTGCACATGTTGTTGTGCTTGGTATACCCCCACAAGTACAGGAAGTTGAAATTAGAAAGCAACAAATATCACTAACAACATATGCACCATCTAGATAAACCAAATCTGAAATCAATTTCATCAAGAGGGAGACATTTTTGTCACAAAAATTTTCTCTATTATTCAATATAGATGAAAAATGGAAAATCCAACAACACAAGATGTTGATATTAGGTAGCATCCAAAATTGCTTACAATGTATAGTCACATACAAAATTTGAAATAAATCTGTCCAATGGGAGTCTAGATTTTTGTGATGAAAATTTGGATAGACAATGTGAGTGAGGGTAAAAAAATTTATAGTCAATAGAATACAGATAAGACTTTTGAAATGAAACTTACAATTAAAAAAGGGTATCAAGGAATTCAAAATTTAATTAAAATTAAGACTGAAAATAATTTCCCATAACAATCAGTACTCAATAAAATAACATACCAAGATTGTATTTTTCCTGGAGATAGTTGACAAAGCGTCTGTATTTGGTTTCACCCTCATCTGAAAAAAAAAAAATGCAGTTTTAAGAAACTACATTTATTATATAGCTGCCAAAAATGAAAAATAAAAAGGTTCTGATTAGCAAAGTGCAGGATGTCATAGAAACAAGTTGTCCAAATATGGACTTGAGATTAACGTTTGTGACAGTACAAAAGACCCCGAATTCAATGAAACAGAAAATATTTCGTAAAATAAGAAACCATTCAACTTGATTCAAACTAGAAATACTGTTAGCATGGTCACAAATGATATCCTTTGCATTGACTGAACATGTTTAAAAAAGACCTAACATGTAAATATCTCATTTTTATTAAATAAATAGTCATCTAAATTAATGTACAATGCCCCCAAAAATGAAAATTTAAAATTTCATCAAAATTCATTGAGTTTCCCTTACAAGATACATGAACAGTCCAACATGATAATTTCAAAATACCATTCACCCCCAATACTAGGAAAATAGTTTAAATTTTTCACCAACAGGCCTTAACCATAGTTTGGAGGATTTTGTATAGATATCACTAGCCTGTAAGAGGATTTTTTTTAAACAGGCCCTAAACATTCTTCATAGCCTTGAACTGTGGACAACTGGTTTATCATGAAGACCGGGACAGAAAGATGGACGAACACTTAACTATATTCAGTCTTTGCCATACAAATTTCTGACAAGCCTAACTAAAAAATTATATATATATATATAGTAATCATTAGCATGCTAGCCAAATTCTGCAACCCCACCAGCATTTTTATCAGCCATGACTGTCAGGCTGGTGGTCAATTTCAGAGACTGCTATATCGCTGCAACTTAATTTGCAAGAGGATAATTTAGTTGTGGTACTTCATGTATTATGTATTCATGTATTACCTTTAGACTGAACCCTTGACCTTGCTCGGCTATTTTTTCCTGCTTCTGAATCCACACCTGAAATTTTCAATGTATTTATCAGATACAGTTCAGATAAATTAAGTAGAACAGTTAGCAAACTCAGAAATAGAACACTCCCTATACTCCTCCTACCTAAATCAATCTTATTTAGAAACAATTTGAACATTAGACTTTACTGTTGGAGTTAATATCCTGCCAGCTGAAACAAGGGGTTAGGGGTTTCACTATACATGTACCTGTTTCTTTAATCCTATTAATATAACAACTTACCTCTGGATAAAGAACGTGTTCTCCTTGGGGTTGATTCTTGAGGAGTTGAGAGAGCTGGAGTATCTGGATCATAGGCTACTGGTGTTTCCAGCAATGGTGATTCTGGTCTTGTTGGGCAAGACTTGCGCTCAGCCTCAGCTTCAATTACATTGCCATCTGAATAACAAATATGAAATAGATAACTTTTTTTGAAAATACACACCAGCATGCCCTTTATTATAACATAGCAAATATAAAACAGCATCAAATATAGCAAATGCCTTGATCCCTTTTTATGTTAAGTTTGATTGAATTTCTTAAGTGTGTAGAACTGGCAGTTAAAAAGTCTAATTTCATCTAAATGTGTTATACATATCTTCTGTACAATATATAATTAAAAAAATAACTTCATACATTTCTTACCTAACATAAGTTCTTTTTCAACTTCTTTAGACTCATCACCCAGTGTAAGATCAGAAGCTGCAGTAAGTGGTCTCATCATTTCACCACCACCTTCTAAACAATAATTAATAGAACAGTTGGGCACATCGAAATTCAAAGACTTAAATCTGCTTAAGAAAATAAATGAAAATTATTCATTAATTTTCAGGAAAAACAATATAAAACTAAAATTATCCTGTTCATTCCAAAAAGTAGGGTTCTCATTTTTTAGCTGACCAAAAGGGTAGGTACTTCTATTTAAATCAGCAATGCATACAAACTCTGCCTCCTGAAGCTTTGGTTTGGCAAAAAAAAAATATAACTAAGACAAGAACATTTTTTAGAGCAGAAAATATATGTATCAGCTTTGGTTTACCTTCTACTTCCTTTGGATTATCCTCAGGTGTTTGATCAGAAGTGACTGAGACTGGTCTGATCAATACACTGGTGGCAGGAAGGGCTGGGCTAGAGATATGCTTCTCCTCTGTTCTTGAACCAGCTACAGATATAATAGTATTTACAGGTCTCTGTTACACATGTACAATAACTACATGTAGTATCTTATAAAAAAAGTAATTGTCTAAACTCATCATTATGTTACATTGAAATGATGATATCAATCTCTATATCCATTCAGCTTGGATCAATCTTCAAAATTTTGATATCACAAAAACTGAAAATTGAAAACTTAAAATACATGTATATATGCAATAAAAAAAATAAGTGTAAGGTTATGTACTAAACACCAAGATATAGGTAAGGTCTTATACTTTTAAAACTAGAGAATTTTCAAAAAGGTCTTTACCTCTAGTTGGAGCTTTGGATCTTGCTCTTGGTGATCTAGTACCTGAAATTATTCCATGAAAAATGTACAAATGAAAAAATATGAGAAGGAAACAAGAACAACGAAGAAAAAGAGATGCTCTGCATGAAAGCAAAACAATAATACTCACACTGAGTGCCTCAGAAACTCGTTTGTGTCTAGAAGACAGGAATGATGCCCTAACACATAATACAACATCCTTTATCAAAAATAGGGCATTAACATTGTAGAGAAAAAAAGTAATAACTAAAAATCATGCCATGAACCCTAAATAATACTAAAATTGACATATGTTGAACTATTTCTTATTTTAGCAATATTTTATGAACATAATAATCCTTTGTCTCTGCACATAATCCCCTTAACATGTATAAACATTTTACAAAATTTCAAAGCTGCAGCTCAAAAACTTAAGTTGGATATAGCCGAACAAGCCATGTCACATTATACTCCTTAGGAATATTGGAATTGACAAGTACAACTATCTCTAATCTAAGGAACATTTTATAAAAATCATTATCCTTTGGCTCTGCACATTTCAGAGTTAGAAATAGTAGCCTGCCCGCCAGCCCGAGACTGGCTATTTTTTGGCAGGGCTGGCTAATTTTAGCAAAAATTTATATAGCCATATAGTAAATATATTGAACAATTGTATTCAGGACTGGTTAGAATTTGAGTGAGTTTCCTACCCTGGAATATTTCCTTTACATGTTTAAACATTCTACAAAATTTCAAAGCTATAGCTCATATATTGGGGAGGGGACAGCCTGATTAATCATGTACTAATCATCTACCTATCTAGGCATAAAAATTTGAGGACCAACATTTTCAGTAGCCTAGGTTACAGGGTCCCTACCAAACTAATTCTTTGCAAAAATGTAAAAGGAATAGAAATTTACCTTTAGAGGCAGGTCTTGTCATCCTAGGTGAGGGAGATTTTTTATCCTCTGCCACAGGTGTCTCAGGTTTGACATCACCTATAATTAAAACATGAAAAATATCATTTTTGAAAAAAAAAAGAAAAAAAGACAACAGCTTTTATGCCACTCTGAACATATTTTTCTAATACCAAAATGTAAGGGATTAATGAGATTTCATTTTACCAGTATCTTGGATGGATTTAAGTAGCAGTCTTCCTAAAATTCAGACAGAAGGTGATTCATGCATGTCAAAAACTCACAGAATTCAGATTTATTTCTTGTTCAGAAACTGTTTAAAATCACATAAGCAGTCTTAGTTTTTTTTTATATTTTGGGGGTTGTACTTTTTAAATAAAATTTGTATAGATTGTACATGAAATTAGCACTTTTCAAGAGTTATCGTTCTTGATTTGGTTTGATTTGGTTGATTTTAGTGGGAGGTTAAAGTGTAGTTTTCTCATAAGTACAGGTCTAAATACAGAAATAACTATTGTCACATAAAAATATAGCATATGTAGACCGAAAAAACATTGTCTGATCCATGGGTTTTTCTACACCTCATAGGTAGTGTCTGAATCTTAAATGGACTGGTACTTAATAAAAAGTAAACAACTTACCATTGGCAACAGACTGTATTCTCCTTGGGGTTGATTCTTGAGTTGAGGGAGCTGGAGTAGCTGGATCAAATACAACTGGTGTTTCTAGCAATGGTGTTTCTGGTCTTGTAAGGCCAGACTTGCACTCAGCTTCAGCTTCAATTACATCACCATCTGAATAACAAAATACCAAAATTAGAAATCTTTTTTAACACATCAACATAGCCTAAACTAAATTTAAAACACACACAGTATCACTTAAAAGTAGTTTCTTTATGTTAAGTTTGATAGAACAGTGGATTCATTTTCATTGCATTTCTTTAAGATGCAACAACTAGTGTCTTATAAACTGTGTGAAACTGACAGACGAAAAACAAAAAAAAACAACAAAAAACACCCAACAGGTACAGTCTTACAAAATACCTTTGCAAACTGAATTTGGTCTCCTTGGGGTTGATTCTTGAGCTGGAGTAGCTGGATCATAGGCTACTGGTGTTTCAAGCAATGGAGATTCTGGTCTTGTTGGGCCAGACTTGCAGTCAGCCTCAGTTTGAACTACATTACCATCTGAATAATGAAATACCAAATTAAGTAATGTATTTGCTTTATTAAAATATGGCAAATATATATATATAAATAGATTAAAAAATAGAAATAATAGAACAGTGTCACTAAATTGTTAAGTTTGATTAAGTTACTTTAGTTTACTATGAATTTTTTAAAATTGTATTTCTTAAAGATGCAACAGATAGTGTCGTATCAAATGTGTGAAAATGCCTGTTGAAAGAAAAACGAGTAATCTTACAATTTACCTTTGCAAATGGAATTTGGTCTCCTTTGGGTTGATTGTTCAGGAGTTGAGAAAGCTGGAGTAGCTAGATCAATTGCGCCTGGTGTTTCAAGCAATGGTGATTCTGGTCTTGTTGGGCCAGACTTGCACTCAGAATCAGCATCAACTACATTGCCATCTGAACAACAAAAATACTGATTTTAGATTCTTTTGGAATACATCAACATACTTAAACTCAAAATATGGCAAAAAAAAGGAAACCTAAAAACTAGCAAGCTCACAAATAGAACACCCCCGCTTTAAATGTAAAACACTTAAATTGAATTATCTCCCTTTGAAGTCCTCTGACAGATATTAAATAATTAAAAAGTATCACTTAAAGTGATTCCTTCATGTTTAGTTTAACAAAATTTCGTCAATTTACAATGATTTTTTTGTATTTCCTTAAATTGCAACAGATAGTGTTTCTTAAACTTGCCTTTGGCAACAGATTTTGGTCTCCTTGGGGTTGATTCTTGAGGAGTTGAAAGAGCTGGAGTAGCTTGATCAAATGCTACTGGTGTTTCTAACAATGGTGCTTCTGGTCTTGTTAGGCCAGACTTGCACTCAGCCTCTGCTTCAACTACATCACCATCTGAATTACAAATATGGACAATGGATAAATATCTTTTTAAAAAAAAGCACACTAAATACCTTAAATTGTAACATTGCTAATAAAATCTTAAAGTAAACAGTATTTGCCACATAAATTTCTTATATTAAGCCAGAGCAAAATTTTTAATGACCTTATATAGTAATCATTGGCATGTTAGCCAAATTCTTCAAGCCCACAAACAGCATTTTTACCAGCCGTGGCTGTTGGGCTGGTGTCAATTTCAAAAACTGCTTAAAATTATAAAACTGTATCATTTAAGCATATCAATGTGTAGTAGTTCATTATGTTAAGTTTAATTTCCCTTAATTTACAAGGATTTCTCTTTTATTATATTTCCTAAAAAAGCAAGAAGTAGTTTCTTATTTACTGTGTAAAATTTGTATTTAAAAAAAAAAAAACCAACTTACAGTCTATTTCAATTTAAATCTATTTTGCATATAATCTAATGTGCATCCTATATTCAAAAAAACAAGTTTCATACATTTCTTACCTAACATAAGTTCTTTTTCAACTTCTTTAGACTCATCACCCAGTGTAAGATCAGAAGATGCAGAAAGTGGTCGCATCATTTCATTACTGCCTTCTAAACAAACAAAGAACAGTTGGGGACATTCAAAGTTGAAAAAAACTAAAAGTTAAGCCTGCTGAAATAGGATCATAAAGTATGAACACAATTCATTCATTTTCAGTAAAACAGTTCATATACAACTTAAATCTGATGTAGCTAAGAACCAGTTATGATTTGAAATTCCAAGTCATTCAAAGGACTGTTTCATTAAAAGAGATGAGGTACCTACAGAAGGCACTTTTTTCACTAGGGGAGTCACCAATGTTTTGTATTAATCTCTATATTTTGTCTAGAGACTGAACATATACAAAAAAGGTGCCTTCCCCATGTCCCTCATATGTTTATCTGAAACAGCCTCATTAAAAGGTTCCCAGCTGCCAAAAAGGTTAGGTACACCCATTTCAATCAGCAATGCGTAACAAACTTGGGCTGGGCAAAAAAAAAAAAAACATATCTTAGACAAGAACATTTTTAGATAAGATGATATATTTATCAACTTTGGCTCATTACTAACCTTCGTCTTCCTTTGGATTATCCTCAGGTGTTTGATCAGAAGTGTCAGAGACTGGTCTGATCAATTCACTGGTGACAGGAAGGGCTGGGCTAGAGACTGGGGTCTCTTCTGTTCTTGAATCAGCTAAAAAGGAAATAGAAGTAAATGTACATGTACATCAATAACATCTATAATGAACTTGTCAAAATCAGACATCTTGTAAAATCTGTATAAACTGAACAACTACTCAAACAGCAAATCATTCAGTCCAAATAAGGTTAAGTTGTTACTGTATTCCTCCATTTCAATCTCTTAAAACATCTAGTGTATAAATTCAGCAATATGTTCCATTAACTATGTTTCATTGATATGACATGGGATATTTAAAAACAAATCTTATTCTTTTTTTTATAATGTAACAATTTACTTAAAATAACTATGTATTGAAAAAAGAAATAAAAAAATACATGTACATGTTCACATTTCAAATTCAGAAATTTAAAAAGTTTAAAAGGTGAGACAGGATTCTGTACTTAATGAAAGACACTGGTACAATGCAAGTCCTTGCATTGCTATATTTGCTTCAACTTTTAAAAATTAAGGAATTTGAAATATGTCTTTACCTCTGGATGGAGCTTTAGATCTTGCTCTTGGAGACCTCATACCTAAAATATCAACATGTATTTAACACAAAATGTACAAGTTAAAAAGAAAGTGGGAAAAAAATCAGCAACAAAATTTTTCCCATTGCCATGTGACACAAATCATATTTCTCTATCAAATGCTATAAAAAATGCAGGTCACTTTTGGCATAAGACTGTGGTTTGATTTTAGTTGTTCATATCCTGTAACAACTTAATATGATTAAAACATATACTAAAATCTTAATGAAACTAATGTATATTTTTAACTTTGTAAGCCAAGCATGCAAACAGTAACTTTTCTGTTCTTACAAAATGATACTTTTAAAAAAATTAAGGGCACAAACCACACAACACAAATTTTCACTAGTATTGGCTTAAAGGCCCAGCTGAGATAATTCTCAGCAAAGATCTGAAATGAACTAAAATTTACCTTTGTAAGCAGATCTGGTTATCCTAGCTGACCTGGGAGAAGGGGATTCTGCAGGTGGAGTAGGGGAAAACGGCATAGCTGGTATGACTTCGGCTGCTATTTTAACATGAAAAATATCATTTCTTAGTAAAAAAATGAAAAAAATAGGGTTTAGTTTAGCAGATTCACAAAAAGGACCAAATATCTTCTTCCATTAGGACTCTATTATGCTAGTTGTTAACCCTTGTCGTGCTGCGCATTTCAGAATGAAAGTCTAGATTTTGATATTTTCTAAACTTATGCAAATTATATGCAAATTAGTTGCACAATGGTACTGATCCTGATTGTTATATATAAATTAAAGAAGGGTGATCACGGGGTGGGGTGCATGGGGTGAGGAGGTGGTGGGAGGGTGCGTGGGCCAACGCGTGAAAATAGACATTTTTGTCCATTTCTGGTCATTATTTGCTACCAGTGGGGTTCAAGGGGAACAAATGAGGAACCAAAGCACATTCATCCTATAGCCTGAAGAACGTGAAGGCTACTGAAGCCAAATAAAGTGTGTTACAGTCACGAGTGGGGGTAAGGAGTCCCCTGAAGGTTCATTCGGGTGAAAAAAATGAGGATTTTTTCCCAATTTTTGGCCTCTGTTTGTCCATAAACCGGAAGTAGTCAATACAAGGGGTTTTCATCGAAATGGTGGTAACAGAAATCATTTTTATTTAATTTCCAGGCAAAATAAGAGTACTAAAGATTAATTCTGCTCAGGCGAGGGTCTGAGAAATGAACCCTTCTCCCCAAAAAATCTATTTTTTTTCGACAGCAGAAGCTTGTGACCTCTTCTTTTAGCTTTCAAGTCATTATTTATTAACAAACTCTATATCAGATAGCCTCATTTTAAAGCATAGTCAAGCTGCTTGCAGCTGGACACAGATTGTGCTTTCCTAAACTCAGATGTACACTGCCAGAATGGATAAAGTGGAACACGGTCCAATCCCAAACAGGTACGGACGTAGCACGACAAAGGTTAAGATTCAAATTTCCTCTTTAAAGCACTGGCAAATAGTAAGTTAAATGCACATTCATTTTCATGTTTACTTGATTTACAGGACATTGTGAAACTCAGAATTTTATCAACATTCAATAAACTGTAGTTCTGTTCAGATTTATATACGATAGCTTAAGATGATGCTCTAAAGCAAGCCCTGCACATGGAGAGAAGAGAAGATGATCTGATAAAAGACAATGAGCAAGACAACTTGTACAACAAAGAACATAAAACAATAAAATTAATATGTAAAAAGTAACAAAATTAAATGAGACTCCTCTAAAACTGGGAGCATGGATCAGGTACACTGGTAGTGTAAGCAATGAATTTGATAATCAAAACTGTACTTGGAAACAAAAACATGTATTTAGACTTTTAAAAGAAACTGGTTTCTGAAATGTGCTGTCTTACAAAAATAGTTAGAGCGATTTAATAGGTACCAGTATCGTATTGCATATCCCTGAGCGGGTGTACGTCAAAACAAGGATGCTATAAAAATATAGTGCATTTTCTTTTTGCCTCTCTACAAACTAATGTTTTGTCAAAAGACATGAACAATGACTTAAAAAATAGAGCAAACATAACACTGTAAGATGAAGAACTTTTTTAAAAGAAAATCTAACATAATATCATAAAAATGTTCCACTGAAAAGGTTGGTTTGGTGAGTGCAAAATGAAAGTGAAAGTAGGGAAAATGGCTATTTATAGTTCAAGACTACTTTTCTGTCCAATCTTTGTGGACTCACCCTATTTTCTTTGTGGGAAATTATTTTTTCACATGTCCTTAGAAATGCTACATAAGTGAAAGTTTTATTGAATCAATTTACATATTTTTTAAAAAATCCTAAAAATATGCACTTCACTATAGAAGTCTATGGGAAAATTAATACCATACTGAGACCAATAAGCAACCAGTCTAACCAAGAAAATGAAAGAGTGTCACTGTTTGATGACAAAATACATAAAAATTTCACAGAGGATATTGCACTTTGACATTTAATGCCACATTTCAGACAATCAAGGATCCATGAAATACAAGGTAACTTTGACAGCATTGCATTTGAAGAATAATTGTGGGATACTGCTCCTCAGAAATATACCTGCAAGGGTGACAAAAATGTAATGATGAGACCAATGCCAACTGAAGTTAGATTCAAAAGAAGGTATCGTTTTGGATTCTGCACTTATGAGGTCAAAGATACACTTCTTCAGTGCAAAAAAAAAAAAAAAAAATTAAAACACATACTAAAATCTAAGAGAAGCAACTAATGTACATCATAAATTTTAGGTTTGTAAGTACACCATGCAACTTTTTGGTTTTTACAAACTGATACTTCCTTTAAAAAAAATAGGGGCACAACACAATTAGCAGTAGCAATGGCTACATGTACAATGCCCTGCTGAGATAACTATCTGCAAAAATCTAAAATGAATTAAAAAATATACCTCTGTAAGCAGATCTGGTTTTCCTAGCTGACCTAGGAGCAGGAGATTCTGCAGGTGGAGTAGGGGAAAATGGCATAGCAGGTTTGACTTCAGCTGTTAAATTAACATGATAAATATAATTTTTGAAGAAAAAAAAACAAAAAACAAACAAGAAATTTATGAGCCAATGTTCATTGTGATTCCAACTGCTTTCAATCAGCAAATTAAGAAAATAAACAAAGTCCATGGTAAACAGGAAGTTGTCAATTTTTTAAGAAAATGGATCCCACCATATGGCATACCTACAGAAAGAATGTGTTAAAATTTTAAGCGGCTATAATGAGTAGTTGTCCAGTAAACTGACAGACAAGCCGTGAAGGGTAAAACAGTATACCCCCTCTCCTTCAGATTGTGGGTACAATAACTAGAGCTTTTAACTGACTCAAAAAAGGATTCCACCTTGTAAGCTGGTTTTTAAAAAGTGACACTTTTCTTTAAAAACAATAAGACTGGCACAACAGCATTGGTAATATGGCCCTGCTGAGATAATTCCCTGCAAAGATATGAAATGAATTAAAATTTACCTTTGTAAGCAGATCTGGTTTTCCTAGCTGACCTGGGAGAAGGGGGTTCCGCAGGTGGAGTTGGGGAAAACGGCATAGCTGTTTTGACTTCAGCTGTTATAACAACATGAAAATATTATTAAAAAAAAAAAAAAAAACAACAACAACAACAAAAAGTCGACATCTTTTAACAGTGTTCTAGGATTCCACTTTCCTGTCAATTTAGGTGGGGGAAAGTTGTTTAAAGTGTTCCACTTTCCACTTGGCAAGTAGAAAATTTCAATTTTTGAAAGGATTTGTTAGATCATTTGATAACTTCAAGTGCGGAAAAGTGAATCTTCATATATATGTTCCCACAGAAACCTGAAATTTTTTAAAATCCTAGAACACTGATTTTAGCACTCACAAAATGGACCAAATGGACCAAATATATCCTTCCATTTAGACTTCAAACATTTAAGCTAGTTCGTCTTTAAAGTCATTGGCCAATAATAATTTTTTAATAATGTTAAATGCAAATGTCATCTATAGGCATTCAACTATATATATATCAGAACGATTACCTCCCTTTGTCAGACCCCCGAAAACAATTGAACTGACAGCCCTGAGGCAGACTGATGAAATTTTATTATTTGGGTTTTAGGCAACACATGTTTTACTTATGCAAGTTCCTGTACAATGAAATAACTGTTTCAATAAGGAGTTAGTAAGTAGATTACAAAAGAAACCTGGCAGTTTAGGACATGGACAGAGGAGAAAATTCAGCCCATGACAGAGAAATGTCGAGAGGACTTATCCAGGACCCAAATCCCCTGACTGAGAAAAAGAAATTCAGTCAAGTAAGTCAAGTAGAGGATAAAGGTGCAAAAAATGTACTGATGAAACCAATATCAGCAATAACTATACCTGTATGTTAAAACTGTGGATGAAGGACCTAAAGCTGAGAATATGCTGGGCGAGGATCTTAAAGATGGAGATGCAGAACTAAACCTGATACAGAGGATCCTAAAGTTGAAGATTTAAAAGGAAGTAGGTTTTTGAATTTTGCACTTATGAGGTCAAGGATATTCTTCAATGGAAAAACCATTTCTTTAATGAAAGTTTCCTGAATCCAGATGCTGGTTTTAGAAAAAGAAAAAGTTCACTCTCATTTTGGGGAAGGGGTACTTTTGTATTTACATGTAGGAATCACTATCTGCTGTGTTTGTCTGTCCTCACACAGCTTAACACCATCTTGACAACCAAAAACAATTTTATGGATTAATTAAGTACCACAGGTTATGCATAAGACAGTCGATCTGTCATTTTTTGGACTGTGAGGCTAAAGTTCTGTCAGCCAGTATGCTGTAGAGAATTTACCAATAAAAAACTTCTGTAAAGCCTCTCCCTCCTTGAGTTAAGTACAAAAGTAGAAAAAAAAAACAAAAAAAAAACACACACACACACAAATTTAAGAAAATTTAGACTGATGCCCTGTAAACAGACTGTAGATTTGCAACCAAACAAAAAGTCAGCCTATGTACAACATGGTTCACTGAAGGTACTTACCAATCTGTAACTTACATGATACTCCTTCCTATGATTTTTTTAAGTTTTAGCTGACCAGGTATGGAATTTAAAGGGAAATACTTGCTAAATATATTGTGCAAGTTAAAATTCAATTTTGCTTGTTACGAAATTATTTTCACTTGCTAAAATTTATATCATTCATCTAAGTTTCAGTTGCAAGTGTGAATTGTCAATACACGCTAAATTTAACTGAAAAATGATTTCAAATTCAATCCTGGTGACAATAAACCATGGAATAGACACCATGATCTACATACATGTATAAAAACCGTGAAAGTTAATGAAAGGCTCAAAATTCTCTCCAGAAATAAACGTTTAATTTTGTTTAAATAATAATGAGAAATTATAAAAGTATTAGTAAGGACCATGATGTAACTACATGCATAATGTACACATATAAAAGATTAAATACTTGTTTCTTACTCTTTTTCGTCCCTAAATTCATAATTCAAGTCATAACCCTCAAAATCAATCCAAGCTACCATTTTGTGGTTACTGGTACATTTTCATAGTGATCCATTATGCTTAAATACTTGAGTTATATAGTTAAATCTCATGAAATGCTTGTTTTTGGTTCCTTTCAGATCCCTACTTCCAAAACAGTTGACAGGTTCTATCTTAATGGTATTGTGGTTATTGGCTAATAACTGCATAAAAATGCCATTTTTCACATTTCCATGGCAACTTCTGTACAAATGTACATGAAACTCTAACAAGATGTTATCCATCATCTGAGATCTACAGTAGACTTTTGTAGGCTTTATCATAGATAACATATCAACAACTGAAAAAGTTATCAAGGGAACAAATGTTACAGCAGAAACCAAAAGAGTACATTCCAAGGATAAGAACTAGACAGGAAAATAGATACTGAGTAACACACAACAAAGATCATGAAATCATAAATCCCCAAAAAATAAATGATAACATGTATAGAGAAACAAATATAAATGATTGAGCAATCCAGACTACTAAGACCTGGCTTGAGCACCCTTTACTTTTCAAAAAACTCCTGTCAAGTTGCTAAAAAAATGTCACTTCCTAAGTAAATGAAAGACGAAAGGAAAACTATGACAAGGTGAACAAAAAATTGTTTAGTGTGATGCAAAATTCTTCAAGCTGTGGCATAATGTACATGTATGAGTTGTAATATGAAAACTCCATATGCAGGGGATGTTGCCACTGGTTAAAAAGCAAAGGAATAGATCAGGGAGTAGCAGAGCACAATTTGTTCCAATTGAAGTGCTGACCCTCTATTGAAAAAAGAACACTTCAAACACACTGGACGAATATGTTGTAGATAAAAAATTACAACATTTTAGCATCTTCTCCAGTATATAGATGATCAAGAAAATGATTTGTAGTTTTATTTTACTAAGAATGGAGAATCACTGCCACCAAGTACTACAAATTCCACATTAAATGTATACCACTACAGTCACATGTGACATATACAATATTTGTACATGTAGTTTGGGACATGGGGCTAGTGGCTATAGTCACAGACTGCAAAAATCCATACAATCGATGCTTCATAGCAGGATCTTCCAAATGTACTACCAAGCCTCTTTCGAAACTACATGTATTGATTTCCACACTTATAGCTGTCAAAAAGGGTCTTCAGTCTATGTCTAGGTAGATTTCAATTTTGGGGACCTATATGACAATACCCCATTGGTAGCCAACACAATATCCTTTGATTTTCCAACAAAGGCTCTTTACATAATACTTGTACAACTGAAGACTGGCTACTGCAGCCTAAATGAGACAGAGGATCCAAACTACGATTGTGGGGAAAAGAAACAGTTAATCATTTCCTTCTTGAATGCTCATTAACAGAAAATGAAAGTGAAACTATGCTGAAAAAACTAGCAGAAGAATGTGGAATCAGGAATATCAATATTGGAAACATCTCAAGTCACATTCAGGGAGAACAACGCGAACAGACCAAACACAAACTCAATGTAGTTACTAACTATTCTAGGGGAAAGAACAAGTCAAAAGCCTCAAGCTATCACCCAATTAGCCTAACAAGCAGTTGTTACAAATTAATGGAGCGTATAATCAACAAACGCCTACAGACATATTTGGAATCGGAGAACATTCTTGGTCATGAACAAGCTGGTTTTAGACAGTACAAGAGCACAGAAGATCAGACAACACATCTATCTCAAGTAGTCGAGGATACATTTCAATCAAAGAAAGTAATGCTAGCTGTCTTCTTAGATCTTCAGAGAGCATTTGACAAAGTTTGGAAAAATTGCCTTCTTGTGAAATTTCTTAAGATTTGGAGTAAGTGGAAGAATGTACTAATGGACCAACTTAAATCTGTACAACAGAAGGGCAAGAGTACTCGTAGATGGGAAACATGCAGTGTTCTAGGATTCCTATTTCCATGTGAAATTTGGGTCAGGTACTTAGTTACACTTTCCTGTGGCAAGTTGAAAACTTTATATACTATAAGGATTTGTTTTGTTAGGAAAGCAGTCATTGACTGTGGGAAAGTTGATTTTATATGGATTTTTCCCAAGGAAACCTCAATTTCTGAAAAATCCTAAAACACTGACATGGCAGAAAAATACTTCTAAAACAGGGTGTACCACAGGGAGGAGTATTGCCTCCAACACTCTTCACACTCTATATGAATGACCTAGTTTCAGAGCTACCAAATGGTGTTCAATCAGCACTCTACGTAGATGATCTTGTCCTCTGGTACTCTGAAGAGTATGCAACTACTGTAAGGTACAGATACAAACAGCATTAGATATGGTAGTCAAATGGGCCAATGAGTGGTGTGTTACCATCAATAGAGGGAAAACATCTGCAACCACTTTACACTCTCACCTAAAACCCAATCTGTCAAGCTGACCATGGATGACATCCATATCACAATGGAAGATCAGCAAACATACCTTGGTGTAACCTTCGATAAAAGACTTACATGGAAACAGCATATAATGACAACAGAAGCCAAAGCCAGACGAAAACTAAACATCATGAGAAAACTTTTTGGTACATACTGGGGTGCTAATGAGAAAGTTTTGAAATCTGTCTGTGAAGGAAATGTACGCACACATCTAGAATATGGCTCTAGTGCTTGGATGACAGCAGCTAAGTCTTACCATTAGACTCTAGATAAAGTCCAGATTCAGGCACTCTGTATCATCACAGGAGCCATGAAATCAACACCTATTGCTAGTATGAGGGAAATTACTAACATACCACCATTAAGTAAGAGAAGAGAATGTAAAGCTGTGATACATATCACCATTAAGTAAGAGACGAGAATCTAAAGCTATGATACAGGCCACGAAATATCAATGTTTACTGAACCACCCAATGAATGAGCGACTAAAACTATCCTCAGGCAGACTCAAAAGATCTAGCTTCAGTCTAGAAACAAGAGCATTGCAAAGAAAACACCAAGAACATCTACCTAAGCATGTCAAACCTATAGATTTTAAAATGAATGACAATCTATGGGCAGAGAAAAAGGACAATGTAACCATTCAGACAACAGTTCTGTTACTCAGTGCCAAAGATGAACAATCAAACATCGTCAGAAAGACCGTAAAAATGGGCATGCTGGAAGAAGAGTATCAGAATTGTGGGCTAGAGTTTACAGACGGTTCAGCCACAAATGCGACAACAAAAGGAGGGCTGGTATCTACATAGAATACCCAAATGGAGAACAACAGTCAATGGCAATACCAACAGGACTACATTGCTCCAACTACAAGGCTGAAGAAGAAGCACTCATCCATGCGGTAAATTACATCAAAGAAAATGCAGAAAATATGCAAGTACTATTCCTAACAGACGCCCTCTCCATATACAAGCACGGACCAACAACAAACTACCACAACTTAAAAGAGCTATTTATTCCATCAAGAGCCTTAAATCTGCCATACTGTGGGTACCTTCACATTGTGGAATCATCGGAAATGAAAAAGCAGATAAGCTAGCAAAGGAAGGCGCTTAACAACAGCATGATGAAAATCCTGTCAGCTACACAGAGATGAAGACCATCATCCAGTCTCTGCACAATACCCCTCAGAAGCAAGATAGCTACCATCATCTAAAAAGATCTGAGCAAACTACAATCTTCAGGCTCAGGACACAACAGACTAAACCAACATCTGTACAGAGTTTAGAAGGTCATACCATCACCTATGTGTACCTGTGGAGAAGCAAAGCAGAATACAGAACTTTCTGCAGACGTGCAAGGTACACCAGACACAGAGAGAGAAGATGTGGGATAAACCAACCCCCATTAGAGAGAAACTGTATGAAACTGTATGGACCTGTGGAAGACCTACACAAGACAGCCAGATTTGTTGAGGAGACTGGCATTCAAGTGTAATGGCGAACGACAAGAAGACTAACTATTCTAGCACCGTGAAAGAAATGAGCAGTACGGACTGAGTCTATGTAAAATCAAGCAGGTCTCTGATGAAATGGACTCAACTTGCTTTAAAAAATGTACAGTGCTGTCTATGTAAAATTATGATGGGTCTATGTTGACAAAAAATTCAGTTTTTAATACTGCTAGCATCAAGTAAATTCCAATGCCTAATAGAAGCTATTGATGGATGCCATCAGTCAGAGGACTCTGAATCAGTGATACCAAATTTTCCTTAATCCTAATCTCAATTTAACACATGTGGTCATTAAACTAAAAGAAAATTACTGGTATTTTCGGCTGTTACAGTACCTTAAGTGGATTCAACACCTTATGGTTATTTGTGCCACAGGCCAGAGATTGAGGACTAAGGATAGTAATTTTCTATTGCTACTGGTCAGATTTGACTACTTGAAAAAAAATATGCACCTCCTTTTTTTTTCTTTTTCCTTATGTCATCTTTGGGGGACAGAATAGGCCATATATATTGTAAACAAACAACTGCAGTCTTGTCTATTAAATAGAATTATCAACCTTTTCCTGACAAGTAAATCAGTTCTGTAGAGGCTGAAGAGGATAAAAAAGATTCAAGGTTTTCAACTACATGTACATATACCTCTTCTTTGGAATGTGTGGTAGAAGCATACATATGAGTCTTATTACTACTAGTAATTTCTTCATTCACATCTGATAAAAAATATTGGATGTAATGCATTTTGCAAACAAAAAGTATTGTTTTGGGCTTTGTCGACTGGTACATGTATAACATACTTATCCTGTACAGTAAACAATTGTTTGGCTACAATGGGATCTTTGAAAATATGAGTTATGACAGCAATAATTACTTCATGACAACTACTATTTCTTGATTACAATTTACATGCACAGTAAAGTATTTCTCTGGAAACACTAGAAAAAAGTATCTACGCATTTTGGATAAAATACAAAATATTACGGTTTGAAGAAATAAGTTTAAATGCCAACATACAATTGCTCTTCCGGGCTATTAAAACACTTTACTGTGCTTGCAGTGCCATAACATAGGTCATATCTTCACAGAAATAAATGGTATATTTACAAAAAAAATGAAATATCGAAGAACGAGTTTTACCAAAATTGGAGTAAAAGAATATATTACTGACCTGAGATTGTATCTTCAGAACAATTTCTCTTCTTAAGATGAAGAACTTCAGTAAAATCCTTCTAGCTAAAGGGAGAGCTTCCACAAGCGTTGCCGTCCTATGGAAGAATGACGAAAATTCTGATCACTTCTGCTGTGACGTCAATATTTCGACCGATGCGTACTGAGAACTCATTACTACTGATGTTCTTCCATACTTCGTTACGAAGTAGTGCCTTAGTAACCATTTCCAGTGTCTATATGTCTTGACAAAATTTCTTTTGCTTAAGTGTTTACAATGGATACCCGTAAGGCCCCACCCATTGCATACCTTTCACGACGGCAATTATTAACTTTAAATTTTCCCGCGGCGAGTAGTTATTTCATTGGAATCCTGGTGTATTCGCCCTAAATTATTTCGTACCAAGAAAGATGCAAATTGTCACTTATCATGTCCTGACTCTTTGTATTGTTTTAAATTGCTTATGTATTACCTCCAGACGCGTAACAGCCCAAAAATTGATTGATACGGCAGAACGAGTAAAGCATCATGTTTGTACAGTTTGTTTTCGGAAATTTTAGGTACTGCATGCCGTGCCAACGAAAATGCAGTACTAGGCGTTAAGCCATGACCTCAGGGAGTGCGTATGGAAAGAAGTAGGAGGAGAAGAAGAAGAAGAACTTTTTTTAATATCAGTATGAATGTATATCATACGTCGCTGATTACCTCAAGATTGCGTAAATGTTTTATATGCATGTTAAATTATAATTGCATTGTAAGTTACCCGGCCCACGAGAGCCCATTATTGTAATTGTGTTTGATCCAATAAATATTTAGTATTAGTGTTACAAATAAAAAAGAATGATAGAAAGAGAGAAAATTATATATAATTATCTATTTAGATCGTCACCAGAGCCTTTGGATTTGTAAACCCTGTTAGCATTTGCAATTCTCTTACACTACCGCAGCCGGAAAATAGTCCCAAAGGCAGACCCCATTAAAGCCAAGTTGCTTTTTGTAATACTAGTAATCATTCTATTTGGCCATGTGTTATTATGATAGAGCTGTAGGTGCTTCAGGGCCTGAAAATGCATGGCTAGTGTTTTCAGCATCAGATATAATCATTGAAATTTTATTCTAAGACTTTGGCGTTTATGTTATTGTACGTGTCTCTGGAACTGGATACCCAGAAACTAAGCGCTTTTAAATGACACATAGGTGTCTACGTGTGGTAATACGTCGAACTAAAGTAGCGAATACTGAAAACTCCAAATGACTTCAATGAACGTTTATTGCCATCTTACTTCCGCCCAAGCCGACGTCATTGTAACGGCAACGTCGATAATGGGAATGTACAAAAATGTGGCCGTTATTTTCCGTGATAATTACAACAAATCATAATTACAAGAATCTGGATACTATGCAATAACTTGCAAGACTTGAGGGATGTTGATAATGTAGCTAGAATAATCAAGGGAACCAAGGTTATAGCGGTAATCAAAAGAATGTAATTCTGGGACAAAGACCAAACATGGAAAACAGACATACACTACAAAGAACATTAAGTAACTAAAATTATACATACAAAGTAACGAAAGCAAATGAGCAACTCAGACTCCACTCAAAACTGGGAGCATGGACCAGGTGCACCGGTAGGTTAAGCGTCCTCTGCTTTTCTTGAAAAATCCACCGAGTCCGGGGTAGACGAAAGAGGAAAGGAAAACCATGACACGTTGAACAAATCAGTTTTCATGGCGCAGATAGATACACCGTAACAATCCACGAGTTCATGATGACGACCATAAAATTTCTGAAGTGACGACTTAAATCTTACAAGAAGCCTAACCCTGATCTGGAAGCCTATTTGTAAGAATTCTAGCGCTATACAAAAAGTCTGCGTAGTTTCGGCGCGCTCTGGCATAACGTATAATTTGTGATAATAACACTCCATACGCAGGTGCTAAAGGGATGTTGCCACAGATGAAAGTTGACAATTCTGAATGAAAAGTCATCACGTTTGTGGTAAAGGTAGGTCAATAGTTTCCCTTTCTCATCAATTTCTAACTGTAGGTCAAGATATGAGGCAGACTTCACAGTGTCTGTAGTATCCTTTATCTCAAGTTGTTTTGGGTAGATGCGATGTATCAAATCCCCGACATTAGGATTGCTTAAAGATCATACGTCATGATTTATTTCAATGATTGTGGCTTAAGTTTGATGAATGATTTGACAGACAGTTTCGACATGGAGGTCGATAAATTGAATATCGACCTGAAAATTTAGAAACTGGGACTTCTGGGCAGCTGGTAGTTTGAAGTTCAATTATGCAGTTTTTCGGAGAGTTCCGTGTTCATTCATTTAGGTGTTCCATGTAAACCGACATCGAACCTGAATATTATATCATGCAAACAGGCGTACTGTTACATTTTGTACGATGCAATTTGATGCCGTGTGTGTGTTCTTTAATGTCTTTCGTAGTCAGATCGGTAAATTACAACAATAAGTTGCGCTTAGATACATTCGAATTCGATCCCTGTTCTTTGTTTTCATCTAATAATTTTGCAATTTGACGATTATTTGTATATATATATAGATATGTAGTGACTTTCTTCATAAAAACTGGATTCAGTTCTATTTCCTTCCAGTAATCCAGGTTAATATATCTGCCACAATTCGACAAACCATTTTTTTGTTTTTAAAATAAAACCAACTGATATATTCTTCACATTTATAATAAAGCTATTAGATACATTGGTCAGTGCAATGGAGTTGAACTTATACTGGATTGCACTATATCTTGTTGCATATTACACCTGGTTTTTAAGCAGTTTAATATATATTCTAAACCAGGTCCTTATATTACTATAGTCTCTGTTCTAAAGTTATATTTGATTTTCATATTTTTTGTGAAATCTTTGATATCACTGCTTTTAAATATATTTTACAGGTAAATTGTCGCAATTAGCGCAATTCAACTAAGGGAAAAATAATTTTGGCGCAATTAGTCCCTTATCTACAAAGACAAAGATCAATTACATGATTAAAATCCCAAATTTTAAATCTGCATAACTTTGTTATTTCAAAATAGATTTTGGTTCTGTAAGAGTGACCAAGGGAACCAAGATTCTAGAGGAAATCGAAAGAATGTAATCCAGGTAAAAGTGTATTCAAAAGATAAATTTATTTATATTTTTATATTATATAAATGTTCATATTTGCGACTGGTAAACTTAAATTTAATGCCGAAATTTGTAATTTTGTAAAAGGATCTTAATATTGCACACCAAAAATACAGCCGGAATATTTGTATACAACTTCAAACCCTAGAACATGGTTTGTTTCCATTTTTTTAATCATAAGGATTTGTTTTAGTTATCTTTTAATAAGAAAAAAGATGCGACAATCTAAAATAGTCTATGCATGTCGGAAGTACCCGACCTTTTCCTCTACACGAAAAATAACTTGGTGTAACGAGAAAGTCTGAGAATTTCCGATCGAGATCGATATCTGTTCGAAACCTTTTCAGATTTACCCTTCCAATAAAACAAAAAAAAATCAATCTTCCACAATTATTTTTTGAGAACATAAACTCAACATGTTTTTATGAAAACTTATTATTGACAACTTTTGCTATCTCATTCTGATAGTTTCCCTTAAGCTTTTGAACCCTGATCTTAATATGCACATGAAAATATCAAAATTACCTTAGTTCGAAAAATTCCACAGCTTAGCTTGATCCAAGATGTCAGCCTCTAGCATTTTACCACATGAATTCTTTTATCATCATTCTTAACGATTCTTTCCCAAATTTCAGGAAACATTTTATAAGGAAAATGGGTACATTTGTATCGGACATCAATCCTGTTACTGGGAAGTCGTCTTGGGTTGTGAGAGACGAAAATTATGATTACCACCAAGAAATTGCAAGGTAATTTACAGTTACATGTACATGTATTTCATGCAATCATGAACAACAAATACGATATTCAATAATTCATGTAGATGTAAATCTGCAATTTTTAATATAGTTTGCCTTCCTTTTTAGGGTTTTTAAGTTATAAGAATTAAGATATAAATCAACATCAGTTACTTAAACATTAGTTTACCTCTATCTCTATTTTTTGTATTTTAAAAATTACAAGCTAGCAAGTAAACAATTTATATTTCTATTTCTACCCCATGAAAATGTAGATGACATCACAGAACTTACAAGACCGTTTGGGATACTATCCCTCATGTGGTGTTCTTAACCTACATTATAAAAATATACTTCAAACACTGTATATATTCTCAGTTTGAAATATTTGTTAACTTTCTAATGTTATAATGGATGTAAAACACCCCTATTTGAGTGTTAGCACTCCCAACCTGTTTACAATATCAACATAGGCATTTTACAAAAGATGTAAGCATTGGTGTTACTGAAATGATCTGGATGAATTGTAATGTATGGCATTATGAAAAATTGTATTCTGTTAAAATCTAATTATAATTTTACATCAATTGTACCAATTAAGATATCTGGCATACATGTACATTTGTACTTAACATTGTTCAATCTTGAATGTGTCATTGTGCCATTCCATGGATTCATGGCACAAATGAAACCAGGGTAAGAAAGGCACCATGTAATGATGTAATTTCACCTTTTGATGCTGCCCGTTATAAAATCTAGAAAGTAAATTGTGTCGTGATATGCTTGATTTTAGGAAAGACTCTTGATAGTTTACTTCAGTAAAGTGAATTTCACTGTTAGTGTCAATATAACTTACAGTTTACAATGAATTTTGTAATAAGTGGGAGTCATGATTACTAATGAATATTCAAAGGAAAAGTGTATGCAGCATCATACAAAACCAATGTTTCAAGTTTTTGAGTTGTTTTGCTCACATTTTGTTGACTTCGTAACAAAGCAGTGTTGAAGATTGAAAAATCAAAAACTTTTTTCAAGATTTCAAGATTAATTGAAATAGGTTTTCATTTGTCTTCTCTGGCTTTTTACTTTGTCCTTATACAGGTTACACCAGCCTGTTATAATCTTAGTACATGTATAATATCCTAGATTTAAATACATTTTGATATGTTAGTCATGGCATGGATTTACATGTGCATATACAACTTGTATAATTTTTGTTAATTGTATTAAAATGTACCATATGCATTTACAAATGTATGACCTGATGGATAGAACAGAATAACTGCATATTTCCAACATTGTATCACATTTTCTTATCTTATCTTAAAGGTCTGCATATGCTGATATGTTACATGATACAGAAAGAGTAAGTTTTTCAATTATAGACTAAAATGGATGAAAGCTATAGTTCAGTTCTGATTTATCCCGCTTTAAACTTTCAAAAGTTGCTGAAGAATCTGTATTTTGCTAAAGACTGTGATTGTCTCCCTTCAAGAAATGAACATCTGTGACTTTTAATGTAGAAGTTCCACGTGTTAAAAATTTGTGAACAGATTGAACAAAATATATATATATATATATTTTTTTTTGTGATAGTGGTATACTGTTTTACCCTTATCTGTGACATATTTCAACTTTCTGTTTACAGAGGATTTTGTTTATTTTTTTTATATTGACTTAATATTTTTGAAAGTTGAAATTTTCCTCACATTTTTCTCAGCAACTACTTGTCACAGTGGCTTTAAATTTAAACACATTCTTTCAGTAGGTATGCCATATGGTCAGATCAATTTTTAGAAAAATTGGACAGGAATTTCTTGTTTACTGAGGACTTTGTTTATGATCCTGTTATTGTGATTGAAAGCGGAGTTTCACTAGTGAGCCATTGCTCACAGATTTCTTGTTTTTTTATGAAACTGTGTAGTTAAATCTGTCTAAGCTTACTTAAGATCTGGATGTTTTGTTTTATTTTTGAAAGAGTTTGGTTTAGACAGATTCAAAATGGTTAGAAAATTATTTAAAGGGACCCTTTAAGACAAGTTCTAAGGTTATATGACTGTGGCTTTTGACAGGTTTTGTTGTGTTTTTATTTTTTTTTGTATATATTTTCCTCATCAATATATTTTGTAGAATAAAAAGTATTATCTTGGGTTAGAGAGAGCAATAAAATTGAAAAGAAAGGCTGGAGAAAGAGTAAACGTACTGGATATTGGTACAGGAACTGGTCTCTTGTCTATGATGGCAGCCAAGCTTGGTGCAGACACTGTAATTGCTTGTGAGGCAAGATAAAATTTGTATAATTTCAAAGGTGTCAATATTCGAAAATTACTGAATATGTTAGATCTGACATAATTGTTTTCATGACAATTTTTGCTTTTCTTTCAATCTACTAATTGAGAGTTACTTGAACAAAAGTAGTATCAACCAGTTGACATTTTCTTACCCTCTGCTACATGTATTTTGGTATTAATCATTTGAAAATAATTTATAGCTATTTTCAACCATTGGAAAGTAAACATTCATAAGTAATACTCTTTAATTGAAACATATATCTATGCACAACTTCTCAGTTTTCAGACTTGGAAGATCAAACAGCATTGTTTTTTTTTTTGTTTTTTTTATATATGAATGATTGACTAATTGCCCTACCTACCTACCTACCTACCCTTACTTAGCTTATTAGGGTCAGTGTTGGGTAAATAAATGATAAATCAATGTGGCATAATGCCATATTAATTTCATTTTCAGGCTTTTACTCCCATGGCTGACTGTGCTAGAAGAATCATTCAACAGAATGGATTTGCAGATAAGATTAAACTGATACCAAAACGTTCAACAGATGTCATAGTTGGAATTGGTATTAATTTTATACATTCTTTAGTGAAAATATTAGTGTTAGCAAATGTACTTAAAAAAAAACTCATTTCAGGTTTAATTCCCAAGACTGAAAACTGAATTGGGATGTGATAAATTACAGGAGTCATTTGTTTGCTTGATAAATAAAAATCTACATCATAGCTTGTAAGTATTTAAAAATTTCATGCCCAGGCTATTTTTTTACATTACTATTATAACCCATCTGTTTGAGGGAGCAATACTTTAGTTTACCTGCACCATCATTTAGTTGTTTTTCTCAGTTTTTATTACACAAAATATGATCTCATATTTTAATATGTAGCTTAGACATTGTGAGTTTTGCATTTTTTTAATTCAGTTAACATACACTTCCTGCTTAATTAAGATGATAGGATGTTGTAGGCTGTCCTTAGGAAGGTACAAAACTTATTATCCTTCCAATACATTTAGTCCAATTTATTTGTTGTGTCTGGGTTTTTATAGTTGCTCAATGTGTATTATAGTTTAATGTTTGCTTTTCATTGTTTGTTAATTGTAATTGTTGTTTTCGTCTCATTTTGTGATCACCTTAAGTTATAATCTTTGGATTTTCGTTTCCTGTGGGTTGTTACCTTTGGATTTGCTTACTTTTGTGTTATAATCTTACTATTTTTCTATTCTTTTGGATTTTTCTTACTTTTTCTGTTATAATCTTTCTATTTTTTCTACTCTTTTGGATTTTGCTCGAGCAAGTTTACCCTAAATTTCACTTAAAACAAATTCAACAGCAGGACATACATTGTATGCCTGGACTACATTCGACTTCAGTTGTCTAAGTTACCTATCTAGTTCTATTTTAAGTAAAGTTTTAGTGTAGAAAATGTTTCTAATGATATGCAGCAGCATGCAAAAACTAAGGACATGGATTGACCTGTTTTTCAGATGCTGACATGCCCCAGAGAGCTAATATTTTAGTCACAGAAGTATTTGATACTGAGTTGATAGGAGAAGGAGCAATTTGTACATACACTGATGCACACAATAGATTGCTGGAGGTAGTACTATCAAGCAAGACTTTGTCTTAGTGTTTATAAATTAAAAATAAATAATTAAACCGAAAACAATCTTTCTGAGCTAGAATACTTGCAGTGCACCTGGTCCATGCTCTCTGTTTTAAGTGGAGACGAGTCTTTGTATTTCTTTGTACATGTTATTTTGGTTATTTCATGTTCTTTGTTGTGTGTGTCTGTTTTTTCTGTCTAGTCTTTATTCTTGTATCATTAAGATGATAATATGTTGTTGGTGTCTTTAGGAAGGTAGAGAACTTATTATCCTTCCAATACTTTTAGTCAAATTTTTTATCTTGATTCCCTTGATAACTCTTCAAGAAAATGAATTCTTAGACCAAGAAACAAAAGGCTACTACATGTACATAAAAATGTATATTTATCTTACCTGAAATGTTTGAAGTGGACACTTTCAATTTGGGTTCTTAAGACTTACCATAATTGTTATCTTTTCCATTCTTTTGCTCCTCTTCTTTTATTTAGCTCACATGGACTAAAGGTCCATGTGAACTTATGCGATCACTTGGCAATCGTCATCATTTGTTATTGTCATAAACTCTGAAAGATATCGTCCCCTCTGAAACCAATCAGTGGAATGTCGTCAAATCTTTCATCACTTTTGATTTTTAGATTGTTATGCTATGCCTGCAATGAGCTGTCCTTTTCAACTCAATACATTTGAATTCTGTATTACTGATATTTTTTATTTAGTTGGTGTCGGGGATTGTTCAAAAGATGTTCTAGACCCGCTATGCCTGCTCCCTGTAACGTTAAGTCACATTGTTTGATTGTTTTTGTGATGATTTATGCTGTTCAGTTTCAATATAAATATCAAAGCAAGCTGAAGCTCTGTTTTACTTAGCCCAATAGTGTCTGATTCCAACCACTCTTTGATATTAGTGCCGTCACCAGGATGACATCCAAGCTACTTTAAATATGTGCAGACCATAGAATTGTTATTTCCAGACTTTTGAAGAAATTCGAGGAAATTTGTGATGACAGAAAGCGGGCCTAGAATGTCTCTTGAACAATCCCCATCAATTGGGAAACACTGTTGGCACTTGTAATATTTTTAAAAGGATCAAGGATGATGAGTGTTCAACATCAGTTAGCATTGACAAGAGAAGTGTTATGTGTCAGATTAGAAGAAACTTCCCTATGAGATCAGTTCTTTTTAAACCAAACACTGTAAACCAGAAAATGTTCCTGCCATCTTTTTTGTGACATCTGTGATAAATCTATTTTTACACAGTTTCAAATTCACGATCAATCTTAAAATTGGGTTATAATGTTATTTACAGATAATATTCATGACAGTTTATTTTTTGTGTTACAGGATTAACCTCAAATGTAGCAAAATTAAACTGCTATGAAAATTTCATGGTTTACATTATTATTATTATTATTATTATTTATATACCTAGTTAATTTCATTGATAGAGTCATTGCTCTAGAACTCCATTTTTCGTTACCCATTGCAAATTAAGTTTTGCCCAGAGAAAGTAAAATCAGCCAATTTTGCATTTTGATTTTCATGAAAATTTTTGATTTTTTGAAAAAAAATGATAAAATTTGATTGCACTGCTTAAGTTGTGTAGCATTGAAAGAATTTGTTTTCCAGAGAGACTGCATTGTAGTGCCAACCTCTTCAAACATGTTTGTTCAAGTTGTGTCCTCAGAGTTCATTCATAGATGGAGAGAACTTCAACCAACACAAATAACAGATTCATCAGTTATTAAGCCACCGTCAGAAATGTCAACTTGTAGTGGGGCCATTTCTCTGCACGATTTACAGCTTCAGCAGTTACCAAGGAAACAGTTTACCTGTTTGTCTGAACCAATTAATGTTTTTCAGTAGGTGTTTTGTGTCAAAGACAAGTTTTGAATATTAGTTATACCATATCAGTGTCCAAGCTAGCCTAAGAGGCACAGGATTTGTCCTTTTTTATGTCATTGTCTTGTCCTCAGAATGACATAAAATTTATATTAGCCATTTATGTCTTTTTATCTAAAATCTATGTTTAAATGAAAAAAAAAATACTTGTAGTCAAATTCACATAGCAATTTATCATGGTTTTTTCCAGAATTGTGTCCTAACGATTATGGTTAAGAACCTTGTCTTTTCCAAGACTATGTTCTCTAGCAGGATCATTGTTTTTAATTGATATTTGATATTTCTTTCTTATTTTTAGTTTTGACTTTAGTGGAAAGGTTCCATTGGTAAGAGACAGGAGATCAGAATGTTCATTTACTTCCCTGGCTCCTGGTCGAACAGATGGAGTCCTGATGTGGTGGGATTTAAAGATGGACACTAAAGGGGAAATAAATCTTAGTTGTGCTCCTGACTGGGCACATCCTTATCCTGAAGAATTACAGGTAAAAACCACTGCTGTGTTTCTCCTGATTGGGAGCAAACTAACCCTTAAGAATTTCAGGTTAAACCCACTGCTGTGTTTTACCTGACTAAGTGCATCCCATTCCCTAAGAATATCAGGTAAAAATCACTGCAAAGTTTCTCCTGGTTGAGGGCATCATATTCCTTAAGAGTTACAGGTGATATCTCCTGATTGGGTGCTTTATATCCCTTGAGAATTACTTACAAGTAAAATCTCCTGATTGGGTGCATCTTATCCCTAAAAAAATACAGGAAAAAATCACTGTTGTGTTAAAGTATGTTTCTCCTCACTGAGTGCATCCTATCCGTAAAGAATTACAGGTAAAAATCACTGCTGTGTTTCATCCTATCCATACAAAATTTCAGGTACAGTAAATAGTTGTTGTGTTTTAAAAACACTGAATTTGCTTTAAGTCATACAAATCTCAAATTTTGAATGTGTGCTGTATTATCAGAAAAATCAGAACACAGTGAAAATCAAAGTATTCATGTACTGAGTCAATTAATATTGTAGGTAAAACTTATACTTTGATATCACAGTAGCATTTGAATAATGAAAATGTATTTGAAAAATGCTAGTTAGGTAGCAAGAAGAATAGAATGAATTGGAATTCATTGGCTCAACTGTTCATTTCTTTTCAATTATGCTATACTGTTACTATGGCAACTGTACATTTCTGAAAAGATAGAACCAAAGAATGATAGACAGAAGATAGCTCCATGTCACCATACTCTCAGTTATAATCAAAAACTGAATAGGGTAATTGCAGCTAACTAAGTGGCATCACAACTTATACTATAATTTTTCAAATTACAATCTCCTGATTTTT
Organism: Perna viridis; assembly: GCA_037379345.1. NCBI lineage: Eukaryota > Metazoa > Mollusca > Bivalvia > Mytilida > Mytilidae > Perna > Perna viridis. The sequence continues at coordinate 46,539,495 of CM074515.1, read as the reverse complement.
TATTTAATTTCCTTTTTAGTGGCGAGATCATTGGATGCAAGCAGTTTACTATCCTAGTAAAGTTATTGAAGTTCGAAATGGGGATGAGGTCAAGGTTGTTAGTAACCATAGTGAATACAACCTATGGTTTGATGTGATTAAAAGGTACAATGTGAATAATTTTATTTCATCTAATATGTTTAAAATTCTCCTTACATTAATAAATCAAAGACTGAAGTCTTCAAAGATGGCTTACTTTTAATATCTGAAATTGCATGGATGTGATATGCTCAAAAATCTGGTGACTTCCGCTAGAATCTTGGTTTCCTTGATATGATTACTCTTTCACAAATGTGATGACCTGAATGTTTTCAATCAAAACAACTGGTTACCTGCAACTAGATTAAACAACTGGCAATGGCTATATCTAGATATCAGGGTTCCAATAATGTATATGACCTATATAGTCAACTGTAACAAGCCCCTGAATCAGAAACTTTAATAAATTCAATGCTAACCAATCATTTCATCTTTTAATGTCTGTATACTTTCCATTCTAATACAAGCGAAAAAACACACATGTATGATATTTTTTAAAAGAGGTACATTTTAGCAATCTTTGGGTCACTTATTGACCAGGGAGCCAGATTAGGAACCAGATTAAACAACTGGCAATAAATATTCACAGATATCAGGGCCCTGCTAATGTATATGACATATATAGCCTTGTAATGAGCTCCTGTGCCTGAATTGGAAACTTGGCTATGATCACTGCTAACCAATCATTTCATGTAAACTTCCCGCTCTCATACGAGCAAGAGACACATGTAGACAAGTGTTTGAAATTTAAGAGCCACATTTTTATCTCATATGAAGCTAGAACTATGATGCTATTGTGGTAAACATAGCACAGATCTGCAGCATAATGTGGAGTATAAATATATAATAATGCAAATCTTATGCAAATATCAAGTACTGAAGTTACGAGTGCAAGAAGTCGCTAACAATATTAGTGACATAAAAGGAATAAATATTAGTCTTGAAGACTATAATGAAAGAACTGTCTAAATTTGTCTATAATGAAATGAGCTATCATGGCCTTGCTTGTTAAAAAAAGAAAAATCTTGTTTTAATAAATTATGATCAGCTTCCAAAAAATTCTGAAGAAAAACAAAAATGATTTAGAGAAAAAAAATTGAAGGTAAACTAATGCAACTACATGTACCAACAAAAATCTTGAAAGCTTAATTGAATTTTAGATTTGCTTACTGGTCCTAGCCAGTGAAGTGAAAGTGGGATATATTTGGGCAACTTTCTCTCCCTCTGTTAGTCCTTTTGTAAGAATAATCATAAAATTTCTATTAATGTTTTAATCAGTACTTGTGATGCTGTAGCCAGGAGTCCAGATTGTACATGTGGTATACATACAGCTATCAGTAGGACAAGAATTGGAATGATGAATGATCCAGTCCGTCAAGGCATCTATGTAGACCTACTAAAACAGGTAATTTTGAAATATTCCAATAAATTCAAGTAAAACATCTGAACCTGAGATAAGGAGTTACCTGTCTTTTTTGCCATGGTCTATTAACTATTTTAATACAGTAAAAGTAACCTGTCTAAATTGATCTCCAATGTTAAAAATGCAGTAGAACTTCACTCGCTCGAACTCGGATGGCTCAAACACCCGGGATTTCTCAAACACAATTCAAAGTCCCAAACTTTTCTCCTATACAGTCAAACCTCGGTAGCTCGAACTCCAAGGGACCGTTGAAATGTGTTCGAGTTATCGGGAGTTTGAGAAATTGAACTTCGAATATTTCTGGATTTTTTTTCGTTGCCGACCCGAGTTCAACTTTATCGTTAGAGATTGCTTACTTCTTATGAAGTTGTGTTAGTTTGTGGATCCTTTTCATTTGCTTTCGGAAGATTTTGTTGATTTGTGGACATTAAAAATGCTGTGTTCGTTTTTAAAAATGTTCAGAGTTCGAATTCCTTGGTCAATAATTTGTTTTTATCTGATTTTCTTTCATGCTTTTATTATACCGACTTCTGAAAACTATCGAACTTTAATCAGTACTATGTTAAGATCAAAACTATCTAATTAGTGATGACTTCAGTATTACCTGTAATTAACTAAAATGACATTGACTAATGACAGGGTTTCAATTTTTCACACCTTTTATTGTCCAAGCTGACAAAATGGCTGACGAGTTCGAGTTAGTGATGGTTATTCTCTAAGATTTACTACCGAACAGACCGACTAGTCAGTTCGAGTGTTCGAGAAATCGAAGTTTGAGAAATCCATGGTTATTTATATTGATTATATAGGAGAAAATTTTGGTACTTTGAATTGTGTTTGAGAAATCCCGGGTGTTCGAGCCATCCGAGTTCGAGAAAGTGAAGTTCGACTGTATAATTAACATAAATAACCTTGGATTTCTCAAATTTCTGTGTTTCGAACACTCCAACTGACTAGTCAGTCTGTTCGGTAATGAATCTTAAGAGAATAACCCTCACTAACTCGTCAGCCATTTTTTCAGCTTGGGTAATAACAGGTGTGAAAAACTGAAACCCTATCATTAATCAAAGTGTCATTTTAGTTAATTACAGGTAATATTTAAGTCATCACTAATTAGATATTTTTAATCTATCATAGTACTGATTGAAGTTCGAGAAGTCGGCATGATGAAAACATGATAGAAAATTTAATGTCTACAAATTATTAACCATGGAACTTGAACTCTGAAAGTTTTTTAAAAGCAAGCACAGCATTTCTAATGTCATCAAATCAAAATAACCTTCTGAAAGTGAATGAAAAAAATATCATAGAACTAACAACGCTTCATTAAGTAAGCAATTTCTCACGATAAAGTTGAACTCAGACCAGCAACGAAAAATATCCAAAGTTTTACCAACTGCAATTTCTCAAACTCCTGATAACTTGAACACACTCCAGTGGTCCCTTGGAGTTCGAGCTACTGAGGTTTGACTGTACATTAAAATTGATAGAAAAGGACCTTAATGTGTGTCTGGTTTTGACAGGTTTTTGGTTTATAGATGAGTCTGTTAAGCCAGGTTTCTCTGTTTAAATAATTTCAATTACAATTAAATTTATCACTTATTTGAGTGGTGTATAGTACAATATTGTTCTTTCAGTGAGCACAAAGTTGTATTTCTGAAGTATAAGTATTTTTTTATGTGATATCATGCTGTTGTCAACGTATTCGTCCATAGACACTTTCAATTCTATTCAATAACTTGAGTATAGGTGTATAAATCTTTATGAAATTTAATCATGAGGTGCCATACCACAAAAGGAAGCCTGGAGTTGGTTTTTGGGGTTGTGACTTGAAGGAATAAGGGGACGTAAGGGGACATAAGGGGCCGGAAACAGGCATTTTCATGATATCTTGGCAGTAACTCGAGTAAATGTGAATAGAACTCTTTGAAATTGTACCACAAGGTGTCATAACACAAAAGGAAAGCTGGTATTGATCTTGGTGGTTCACTGATATGATGATATGATCATAATATCAAAGATTTGTTTTATGTGGTCTTACATAAATGAAACTATTGGTGGTCTTTGACTTGTTTAATTTTTTTAGTTATGGATATTGGGTGAAATTAAGGAAATGTTTAAATGGAAAATCAAGTTCTTTGAACAATTTGATTCTAGGTCAAAGATTTATAATCGCAATCCTAATTCTGAACTGTATTAAACTTGAATATTATGTCAATATTTGCCCCAACTTTTTAGAGTTCGACCACTGCGGTCATATCAAATGGCACCCTGCATTTTATTAAAAGGATGGTGTGCTAAAATCCTCCTGAAGTGTTGGGTGAGTTGTATTTTTTATCCTGATCTGGACATCACTTGTCCATATTATCAAAACAATATTTGCTTTTACTGAAATTACTGAATTTATTTCTAGAATGTAAATGATGAAACCATCTGTATGTGTATCAGTGATGGGAGTATTCTTCCTTTGATGGCTGCTAAGCTTGGTGCAAAACAGGTGAGTAACAGGTTTACTGTGTTTCTTGTCTACATTTATATCTTTATTAAACTAGCACTGATTTGCCTTTAAAACACTGACATGTAGATTAATAGGAATTTTACATACAATTTGTACTGTGAAGATATTATTTTGTTGGGTTCTTCCAGTCATAAAAATTTCTAATGGAAATTTTACCTTTCATTGGAAATTTTAATTCATTGTTGACTAAACCTAAAAATAATTAGAACCTAGCCAAAAGAAAATCACTTCTGTTTATATGATAAACAAACTTTATTTCTAACTTTTAACTGTTAAAACTAATTTAATTTGGAAGCAGGAAAGCAGAAATACAAAATTCATATGAGCAACAATAAAAAAGTGTTTTATTTTTGAAATTGATGGCTTAGACTTGCTGTTTTGTGCTTTAGGTCTATGTCATAGAAACAAATCCAATGTGCAGGAGAATAACAGAAAGCTTAATCTGTGAGAATAATCTACAGGATAAAATTCAAATTATTGACAAACATCCAGAAGACATTAAAGAGAATGATCTCTTAGGTGTAAAGGTAATATCCTTCTGATTATCTATTCAGGTAGATCATACCTAATCAGAGATGGGTTAATTGTAATTGTAATTGTTAAACAGCTGTAATTGATTACATGTCTTCAAGTAATCATTGTAATCATTGATCAGCCAAAAATCTGATTACATGTAATTTAATTTAATCAATTACTTTTCAAAATACCCTGTAATTCTGATTACTTGATGATTACATTATGATTACAATAACAATGAAATATTAAAGCCTCAAATGGTATCTATGGATAATGCATTATGTCAACAACATTGCTATTAAAAAAAACTGGTATATAATTTTTTTTAAAAGTTTGTAAAAAGAACACCTATCTGACATTTTCTCATATTTCAAAGTGAAATTTTGAAGTCACCAAACTTTTTTTCTTGTAATATTAAAAAAAAACCTGTAATACCCATTTCATTTCTTTAGAACATTTTCCTGCCAATTATCTCCCCCTTGAATTTTATCATATATATATATATATATATATATATATATATATATATATATATATATATATATATATATATATATATATATATATATATATATATAGGTTTATGCCAAAAAATCCTTTTGAATAATTTAAAGACAGTGTTTTACATCATTTCAAACACTATTTTCTCATTGAATATGCATACTTCTGTATGATTTTGAGAGGTGACAGAAAAGAATGCTCAGTTTAATTGGTTTGATCTACCTTAAATTAACCACAATTAGTTAGATCATATGCAGCTATAAATAAAAAAAATTCAGTTTCATTCTTTTCAGGCCCTCCTTTGTGACTGTTTAGAATACATATTAACCTATTTTATCACCATATCATTAATTTAGAAAATTAAAAGCACCTTTGTATATAAACTACATGTATATATAAAGCCATCTGATAACTGTTAAGTTAACCAGAAATCTATTATTGTGGTCTGAGAACAAGGAAATCACCTTTGAATGGCCTAAAATGAGTAATTTTTAATTTCTTGTAAACTTCGTTGTGCAGTATTCTTTCTGCATTTTGTCCATGTCATTTGATTGGTCCATTGTTAATGCAAAATCATTTTGATAAAACTATTGTATTTATGATAACCAGACAAAAACAAAACAAAACATAAGCATACAGTGCATGACTTCAAGAACTTATGATGTACTTTTTTCAACCTATCACCATATCTGAAATTTAGAAATTGACCATTCATGTCTTCCTTGAACAAATTTTGATCCTTTAATATTTCCTTTTTCCCTCAGATCAACCTAACAGTAGGAGAGCCATTTTTCCAGACATCAATATTACCTTGGCATAACATTCAGTTTTGGAATTCTGTGAACTACTTATCTAAGTTTTCAACACCAAAGGCAAAAGTGTTACCATGTAAAATGTCTGTCAAGGCAGTAGCTGTGGATTTCCTGGATTTATGGAAAATTCGGGCACCTGTTGGAAACTGTGAGGGGTTTGATATAGGTTTATTTGATGAGTTAATTGAGGTAATTAATTTTTTGGTTAAAATTTTGTAGAAATATGTGGGACACATCGAAGTAGTAAGACATATAATTTTAGATAATTTGCTTTATTACTATGATTTTTTAAATTAAAAAGGAAAAAAGCTGTTAGTTTCTTTATCTTTTTGGAATAAAAGTTTTGATAGTAGATTGATCAGTTAATTGATACTTTCAGGTAAAGGAAAGTTGTCATCCAAAGACACTAGTCTGAAAAATCACAGGGTCTTTATTTATAATGCTTGAAGCCAGAAAATTTAGCATAGCTCTTTGTTTTTCTGAAAACAAAAACAAATCTGCAAGGTGTTATTTTTGCAATTTGGCAGATCAAACATTTTCAGTGGATGTAAATTTTGCAGCTATTTTTTTTTAAAGTTTAAAAACATAGAAATTATCTTCTTGGGTTTATTTTCGTAAATATCTTATTACCATAAATGTTGTGAAATTTCCATATTTACAGTATTAGTATAACTAAATTCTTTTTTCAAACAAACAAATGTTTTGTATTTAATACTGACAAAATGTTTATATTGTAGAAGTCATCAGACACTGCAGATGAGATTATAGAACCCCAACCCCTTTGGGAGTATCCCTGCATTGCTAGGAGTGATATAGAAGAAGTGTTTGTGTTCAGTTACCCAGATGACCTGGAATCATCTTCATGTAACAAAGAAATTGAACTAAGAATAAAAAGGTATAATTCTGTCGATTGCAGTAAAATACCATGGCATCTTTTTGCTTTGATTGAATTAGTAAAATAATTTTGTTGTACTCATATTATTCTCAAACTAGTATCAAATGTATTATGTTATGCACTATACTTATTCAAGAATCCGATCATATTGACCAAGAGATTGATTTTCACAAAAGGTTATAATAGATGTACAAGAGACAACAAACATAAGGGAAGCAACTCCAACCAAATAAAAAATTATACACAAAAAACAAACAAAATTTATTTTTCGTTTTGAAATGTTTAGAGAGGGTAAATAAAACCTCCTGAATAATAGTATATTGACAATAATTATATTTTAAATTTATTGGATATATTATGTTAAAAAAAAAACAGTGTATTATAAGCCTCAAAAGTTGGTAAAATTGCATGTTATAATGATGTTCACACATATATTTGTATATTTGCATGATATGATAATTGTGGTATCTGAAATTATTGTGATTTTTTTTCCAAATTGCATTTAAATTGAATAAACAATATCTGTACATTGTAACCTGTCTTAACCATTTAGACTTTAAAAAAAATTTATTTGGTTAAGACAGGATTTGGTATACCAAAGTTTGGGATTGTAAAATTTAGTTGGTGTAGACAGTGTTTGGTTTACCAAGGTTCAGGACTGTAAAATTTGTTTTGTGTAGACAGGTCTTTGGTTTACCAAGGTTCAGGACTGTAAAATTTATTTGGTTTAGACAGGTCTTTGGTTTACCAAGGTTTGGGACTCTAAAATTTGTTTGGTTTAGACAGGTCTTTTGTTTTCCAAGATTCAGGACTGTAAAATTTATTTAGTTTAGACAGGGTTTGGTTTACCAAGGTTAGGGACTGTAAAATTTATTTGGTTTAGACAGGTCTTGGTTTACCAAGGTTAGGGACTGTAAACTTTGTTTGGTGTAGACTGGTCTTTTGTTTACCAAAGTTAAGGACTGTAAAATTTGTTTGGTGTAGACAGGTCCTTTGTTTACCAAGGTTCAGGACTGTAAAATTTATTTGGTTTAGACAGGTCTTTGGTTTACCAAGGTATGGCACTGTCAAATTTGTTTTGTGTAGACAGGTCTTTTGTTTACCAAGGTTCGGCACTGTAAAATTTGTTTGGTGTAGACAGGTCTTTTGTTTACCAAGGTTCAGGACTGTAAAATTTGTTTGGTTTAGACAGGTCTTGGTTTACCAAGGTTAGGGACTGTAAAATTTGTTTGGTGTAGACAGGTCTTTTGTTTACCAAGGTTCAAGACTGAAAAATTTGTATGGTGTAGACAGGTCCTTTGTTTACCAAGGTTCAGGACTGTAAAATTTGTTTGGTTTAGACAGGTCTTGGTTTACCAAGGTTAGGGACTGTAAAATTTGTTTGGTGTAGACCGGTCTTTTGTTGACCAAGGTTCAGGACTGTAAAATTTGTTTGGTGTAGACCGGTCTTTTGTTGACCAAGGTTCAGGACTGTAAAATTTGTTTGGTGTAGACAGGTCTTTTGTTGACCAAGGTTCAGGACTGTAAAATTTGTTTTGTGTAGACAGGTCTTTTGTTGACCAAGGTTCAGGACTGTAAAATTTATTTGGTTTAGACAGGTCTTTGGTTTACCAAGGTTCGGCACTGTCAAATTTGTTTTGTGTAGACAGGTCTTTTGTTTACCAAGGTTCGGCACTGTAAAATTTGTTTGGTGTAGACAGGTCTTTTGTTTACCAAGGTTCAGGACTGTAAAATTTGTTTGGTTTAGACAGGTCTTGGTTTACCAAGGTTAGGGACTGTAAAATTTGTTTGGTGTAGACAGGTCTTTTGTTTACCAAGGTTCAAGACTGAAAAATTTGTATGGTGTAGACAGGTCCTTTGTTTACCAAGGTTCAGGACTGTAAAATTTGTTTGGTTTAGACAGGTCTTGGTTTACCAAGGTTAGGGACTGTAAAATTTATTTGGTGTAGACCGGTCTTTTGTTGACCAAGGTTCAGGACTGTAAAATTTGTTTGGTGTAGACCGGTCTTTTGTTGACCAAGGTTCAGGACTGTAAAATTTGTTTGGTGTAGACAGGTCTTTTGTTGACCAAGGTTCAGGACTGTAAAATTTGTTTGGTGTAGACAGGTCTTTTGTTGACCAAGGTTCAGGACTGTAAAATTTATTTGGTTTAGACAGGTCTTTGGTTTACCAAGGTTCGGCACTGTCAAATTTGTTTTGTGTAGACAGGTCTTTTGTTTACCAAGGTTCGGCACTGTCAAATTTGTATTGTGTAGACAGGTCTTTTGTTTACCAAGGTTCGGCACTGTAAAATTTGTTTAGTGTAGACAGGTCTTTTGTTTACCAAGGTTCAGGACTGTAAAGTTTGTATGGTGTAGACAGGTTCTTGGTTTACCAAGGTTCAGGACTGTAAAATTTATTTGGCTTAGACAGTTCTTGGTTTACCAAGGTTCAGGACTGTAAAATTTATTTGGTTTAGGCAGGTCTTGGTTTACCAAGGTTCAGGACTGTAAAATTTATTTGGTTTAGGCAGGTCTTGGTTTACCAAGGTTAGGGACTGTCAAATTTGTTTGGTGTAGACAAGTCTTTTGTTTACCAAGGTTCAGGACTGTAAAATTTGTTTGGTGTAGACAGGTCCTTTGTTTACCAAGGTTCAGGAGTGTAAAATTTATTTGGTTTAGACAGGTCTTGGTTTACCAAGGTAAGGGACTATAAAATTTGTTTTGGTTAAGACAGGGGTTTGGTTTACCCTTGGTTCTCTATACATTAAAATATGGTGTAAACAGACTCTGAAGAGTTTTGTTTAGGCAGGTATTTGGACTATTCATGGTTTGGTTTAGACAGATTTCATTGTAGAAGTGAAATACCCTGTACATAAGTTCGATGTACATGTACAGGTGTAAGATTGCCTAATTATAAATTAACATAAACATATCATTGTTTTGTACAAATGTTGACTTTTTTCAACTTGAACAAATTATTTTGTTGTAGTTGTGGCAGTTGTAATGGTGTTGCCCTCTGGGCTGATTTTTATTTCAATGAAGGAAGAGTGATATCTACTGGACCAAGGGAGACAACTGTGATAGGGCAGAAAATAGAGTGGGACTATTACTGCAGACAGGGTGTGCATTTATTAAAAGGACCAATTAACACTGACAGTGGGAATAAGACATGTGCAATAAAAATTAAAACTGACTTTATACCATTTGAAAGTGAAGATATAACATTTTCATTTGTAGTGTCTCAAAATGAACAGTAAAATATATTCATCATGTTTTTGTTTCTTTGTTAGTGTGAGGATATCATGAAGAACATTATCTTAAATTTGTAATTGCATTGGAAGTGATGAAATAATGCTTTAGTATAGATACAACTATTAACAGTTAATGGCAGATTGCATAAAAACATCTAAATAACGGACCGTCTTTGTTTGAGTATAAATTACTTGTCTAATTGATTTTTGAAATTGGGGTAACTTAAGTCTATTTACAGCTTAAATACAGTCTTAAGACAGTTTTTTTTATAGTTATGCCACTGACTCTATAAGACATTTAGACAAAAGGTTAACACCATCCCTGATTTTACAGAGTACCACAAGCATCCATGTCTTACAGATTGCCAACCAACACAAATATTTGTTTAATTTCATTTTAATTGAAACAGAAGCTATTGCAGGTGTACTACATACTCACTATCTTCTTTAATTAAACTGACAGGACATGCAGAATTTATCACTAACTAACATGCCTCATTTACAGCATATTTATAGGCTTTCACTCGATTACTTTGGCTTATATCATTTATTTCGATTAAATTTGCATTTAGAATACTTTCAGACACTAAGTAATAGTATATGCACATTGACATTTATCCAGCTTCTTGAGTGGGCTTAAAGGTTAATGTTTATTAAAGTACCAGTACATCTCAACATTAAGATCATGCAAATTAAGGGTAGGATCAGTAGTCCTCAGTTGCTCATTTACTTTTATTACTTTGTATGTATTATTTTAGTTACTTTATGTTCTTTGTTGTGTTTGTCTGTTTTCCATGTCTTATTTTTGTCCCTGTATTAAAATCTTTTGATTTCCGTTGGAACCTTGGTTCCCTTGATTACTTATCCAGTGCCCGGTTTCATAAAAAAATATCAAATCTTTCCTCAAGTCAAACTTAAACCAATCAGTTTCATAAAAAAATTCAAACTAAGATTTTCTTCAAATCCTTCTTCAACTCAAATTTGACCAATCGGATCCCTTGAATTTGAAGATTTGAGAGAACTAAAAATGTGAATTTTATTAAAATTTGCATGTTTCTAAAAAGGACTAGTAATTTAAATAACATCTGTTATCTGTTTGCTTGTCACTTCTTTTGAATAATTACTTATTTGCTCATTATGTACTTATTTTCTCATTAAGATGAATGCAAAATTTCTTTTGTTTTAATAATATTTCAATAAAACAAAAACAGAAATTATTTTTTTCAAAATATTACTTTGAGAAACATTTTAATAACTTATTTATGTTTATAGTTAAGTGTAACCCACTACAGGCTAGCCAGACTTAGTATAGTCTGTACAAAAGACTGTCCTCCAGAAATGTATTTTTTCTTGTTCAGTTATTACAAAATCAGAATCTGTCTGCAACAGGCAATAATTTTTGTTTCCCTTCACTGGGCCCTAGCTCCTGGCTTTGGGCAGAGGGGCTTGCACCCACTATCAAATATGCAGTCCAACTTTTATATAAACATGAACTTTTGGTGTTTGTATACTTGTTGGGCTGCATAATTGATAGTGGGAGTAAGCTCTTCTGCTTTGGGTAGGTAGGTAGGGAAAATATTTTGGTTCCCCAAATTTCATGTGATTCTGTAAAAACAATAATCAGAGTAGTGAAAAATGTTGCCTTGAAAATTAAAGAAAAAATGTTGTCAGAGAATGGCAATAAAATTCTTTGGGTAGGACCAATTTTCATGGGCAGGTAGGGTAAGGGAAAACAAACTTAATATTAATTTTGGCCTAATTTATCATAAACTTTATATGCTACTTACTGTAAGACCTGTGAAACAGTTAGGCTTAGGCAAGCTTACAGGTTTTATTTCATACCCTACAGCAGAAAAAAGTATCTTTTTAATTTTTATCTTTATATAACATAACTGAAATGATAATTTCAAAAATTTTAAAATAATATCAACCATATCTTAGCGACACTTGTATTCAACAATAACTTGTCTTAAAATACTATGATTAAAATTTATCTTTGTACACATAGTGTATTCAATGTAAAATTAAATACCTGTCTTGTGTGGCCATGAATTTGCTTTCATTTGGAGGGTCACTTCAAGACACATCTAAAAGTATGTCAATAAGAAGTTTGACTGTGCCCACTCCTCCATTTTGGATTTTTGATCCTTTAGGATCAAATTACCTTATGTCACTGGTTCATGCCTGGAACTTCCCTACTGTTTCTGAACACTACACAAAAATATAGTCCAAATATAATTCCTTTTATATCATTCAATAGACCTTTTGTAACCTGTAAATATGTTTATGGCAATAATGTTCTATTATTTTTGCAAATAAAATAAAGATCTAGTATTCAAATGAATTGAAGATTTGAGGGGCTCCTTCAACCTTTGAAAGATGTTTAGTAATAAATAAACATTTAGGGAATGGAGTTCTTGCAGTAATGAAGAAGCATGATTAAATGTGCTAAGCATGTTCCATTTACCATAATACAATTATCAGTCAAAATCCCCATCCTATCATTAATATTTTATGATTAATAAACAGGAAGTGGAGAGCAGTGATTTTGACCAAGTAAAATTCTAATTGATAAAAACTGTCTAGTTTTGAAATTCTAGTATTGATCAAGGAAATTATTTTCTTAAGCTGAAATTGGTTCCATTTGAGTATAATTACAGTGCTCTGTTGAAATACTTTTGAATGTGATTGGAATTTAACTTTTGAACAGGTTTTAAAAAATGAGAACAATTTTCACAAGAATCAAAAACCCCAGTGCTAACAGCAATTTGATTTATTCTTGACATTATACCAATACATATGATTCATGATCTTACAGGACTTGTGTGGTTAAAGTAGGTGTTTGATTTACACAGATTCTGTTGAGACTAAAGATAATGCCTGATTTAGACAGGTTTCCAGTTACTCAGTATCAAGTTTTAACTGGTTTTGCTGAAATAAGGATCCTACTCATCTGAGAATATTTTCTATGCACAAAAATATCCTCTATCTACTAAATGTAGATATTGTTCTTTGGGGAGGAATTCAATCTGCACTTGCATCGTGATACAAGTACATGTAGTTACATGCACTAATTTTTTCATTCCACAAATAATGAGAAAACAGTAGGAATCCTACTTATTCTAATGAGAATAAAAATATACACTGTGCTTAAATATGAACTCGGAAGAAATGCAATTACATAATATGCTTCATCAATTAAATGATTGGTAGATGGACGAGTTGTAATTAGCGGTACATTATACATCAATATGTACTATTTAGCATACTTATTGTGCACAGTTAAGATTTTTGTCAAGATGAAAAACATAAAATGGTCAAGTATTACTATAGTACAATATATAACAAGTTTGTTGTTGTAAAAGTGAAAAGTACTTTTATGAACTAGAAACATTAAGCAAGAATTTGTAAGCCATATTTAATTCCACTACAAAAAAACTTGGTAATTATATAATGCTATGGCACTGTTGTTGTATGTAGAGTTGTAAACAATATCTTGGGTATGAGTGTATGTATTCCTTGGAAATTGCACCATAAGGTTAATACTACAAAAAGAAGACTGGCATTGTTTTTTGGGCATTTAGGAATTAGAAGCTAAAAAGCGGCTAGAAACAAGCATTTTCCTGATGTCTGGACAAGAATTTATTTAAGTAAAAATATTCTATCACAATCCAAATTCAGAGCTGTATCAGGTTTGAATATTATGTCCATACCATACTTTTCCCAACAGTTCAGGGGTCCATCTCTGCAGTAGTATTATGCTGTGCCCTTGTTATTTATGTACTGCCATCTTAATTGTGTACAATTTTTCTTGATTGATAATTTTTTTTCTTGATGCTCAATGGCAGGTTGCCTTATTTTTACTGTAGATTGGTATATGTAATGATGAAACTTGTTACCACTGTATATATTAGCATAATGACTTAAACAACATTGGACATGTAGATATTAAATGGTTCATTGGGAGTCAACAGTATCTATTTTGTACATGTTCAGAACATTTTTAGAACATTTTTAGAAACTTCAGAAAGCCTGAAAATTTTGAGAGGAAATTATTTTTTGAATTAAATCTCTTAACGCGGCCAAACTGAAATTTTTCATTGCATATATGCCCTAGATGTACAACATAAGGTTTATTTAGCTGATACAAAATTCTGTGTAGACTCTAGTAAAATATAGTTTTTTTTCTAAACGTTCCAATTTTTTCAGCACCTTGTGCAGTTCTCCCCAATATTCAGGATGTCACATGATAAACAAATAGTTTGGTGTAAACAATAAGTATGAATATGTTTGATTGTCAACTCATCCTTCTACAATGGTAAAATATGAATTTATTTTGGTCCTGGACCAGATAAATGACCTTTATGTGATGAGACTTGACTGATACCAAACCCAGGTGCCTGGTTTGTGTTCTTTTCTACATACAGCTGTGGTGCTCATTTTTGTTTGTTTGATACGTGTATCACTGCCTGTCTTTCTATCAACAGGTTTGTTTGATACGTGTATCACTGCCTGTCTTTCTATCAACAGGTTTGTTTGATACGTGTATCACTGCCTGTCTTTCTATCAACAGGTTTGTTTGATTCGTGTATCACTGCCTGTCTTTCTATCAACAGGTTTGTTTGATATGTGTATCACTGCCTGTCTTTCTATCAACAGGTTTGTTTGATACGTGTATCACTGCCTGTCTTTCTATCAACAGGTTTGTTTGATACGTGTATCACTGCCTGTCTTTCTATCAACAGGTTTGTTTGATACGTGTATCACTGCCTGTCTTTCTATCAACAGGTTGAGAATTCTGTTGGCTGTTGGATGACCTTTCAGGGTTATAGAACTTCCAAAATTAAGATAACATGATTCAGCTGTATATTTTACAAACCAACAAAATGTCTGGACCTGCATTACCATTATATAAATATCTTCAATATGTATATCAACACTAAGCAAGTTGAAAGCTTGCACTGTGTGTGTTACAAATTTACTCCCTTAGCTTAGTAAGACAGATTGATTGAATCAAATGGCTACTACAACTGCCTTCACAGCTGGTGACGGAGGTAAAAATGCTGTATCAATCCTTTACATTATGTTGCAATATAATTGTATTCAAAAACATACACAAATTAAAGTTAATATAATTTATTTCTGTATGTATATGTATGTATAGTTGTCACAGAACAGAAACAAAACATCAATTCTAAACCAAGGCACTTCAGTTAATTTAAAACATGTATGCAGTTTGAGCCGTCAGAAAAAAATCACAATCATCTCATTCAATGTTTTATGTATGATGTTGTGATTTGAATCCAAGGCGGTTGTGAGAAAATTGAGGCATTTAGTTAAAATATTTAAGAGGGAATTCAAACATGTACTTCAGAAAGATAGAGAAGTATTAAAGCATTAAACAGGCTTCTTAAGAGGGGAGAAAATGTAGATTACTACAAACAAAATCAAAATTTCTTACAGACATCAAGCTGTGGTAAAAGGAGGCTTTTAACACTGCTCTTTATGAAATAGGTTTGTATATAAAATATTGTTTTAAGACATTTGGAAGTTGAGTTATCTCCCTTGCAAGAATGTTCATTACAGGATTTTCTCCTAAAATTGACAAGTAAAATTATATCAAGTTTGTTAAAAAAAAAAAGAAAAAAAAGAGGAATAATTGTGAACCTGTAGTAATTAAAATGATCAAATGATTCAAAATCATGACTTTCACCTCATATACAAGGATGTTAGTATGTGAATTTATCTGCAGGAGAGATTTTTATCCAACATTGCTCAGACAAAAAAACAGCTGAAATAGTTTGCTTGTTAAATCTTGAGTATTGCAAGTTAATTTCATTTTCAAATATGATTCATGGTAAGTGACACCACAAGAATCTGGCTGGTGTAATGAGAAATTATTATGATAAAGATATAGATATTGAAACATTACTTCGTTATACAGAAACCTTTTGTGGATTAAAATGTGATGAAAATATTGATATCAAAATGCTTTTGTTTTAAAAACAGAAATGTTATGAATCATATTATAGTGCTTACAATAATGATGTTCAGGAGATAAAATTGGTCTTTCCTTGATGAAGTAACTACCACCTGATGAACTGCCTTTGGTAGTTACATGTATAACCAGACAAAAAGCTTTAATTTTGTATTATTTCAAAGATACTTAAATCTGTGTCTGATTGTCAACTGTTTAGTTCACTACCAAAGGAAGTTCAGATGATTGTTATTTAGATAAAGGAAAACCAATTCTATCACTGAACATTATCTTTGTAAATGCTGTAATTTTAAAATACTGTTATTAGTCCCTGATTTTTTGCATAGGCTTTTGTAAGAGGCACTTTATCATAAAGAAATCTTTATATTTCATTTAAACATTAATGAACAAGTCTTTTGGCTGACTCAATAAAAATGTTATTGACATATATTTGAAAAAATAAGCCTTGATTTCAATAGGTTACAGGTATGTATAATGTACAACCTAAAACAATGGAAAAAATCTTAGTGATAAAAATCAGAGCCATGGCATTACAACCATATATAGTTTCAACTAGACATTTTTACTGACTTTCTAGAATAATGAATATACACACATACAGTTTAGTATTTATAATGAGCTGAAATCACAGCATGTCATAAGTTAATTAGAATTTATACAGTCCTTCTAAACTATCATGGTGTTAGAAATATTTCTTGTTGGCAAGTTCAATAGAGGATGTGTTTAACTAAACAACTTTATCGAAAAAGTATCATAAATGTGGAATTGTAAATTATTTAGTAACAAACATGGCCAATAAATATGATAAGTAATCAGAAAAACTTAGGCCTATCCTTATTTCATCATTCAGACTCATAATTCATTGCAATTCAAGAAAATTCTTCTTTTCTGGGAAATTTTAATTTCTTTTAAACTAAATTTAACAAGAATCAAAATAAATTAAGATAAGAAACTCACAAAAATCTCTTTAACATTACAACAATGAACCAATCAACAAGAATTATTTCTGTTCTAACATATTTACAATATCCATTGGACTATTTCTACCAATTGTTTCTTAGAATAAAAATTTATCATCAATAAATAGTATTCTATAATATAGCACTTTCATGATGAAACACTACAAAAGCTAATTTTTACATAATAAATCTGTAAACTCATTTATTTTTTAGTGGACTAAAAAAAAAAGAAATGTATACTGAAAGCAATAATGTCATTCTTTCATACATTTAGCTGCAGCCGGCCCTGTCCTGTGAGGGTTTCCTTGTTCATTGTAGACCCATGGGTGGCCTTGAGCTGACATTTTTTATCCAGGTGTGTTGTTTTCTCTTGGACATTTCCACCATATCCATTCTCGTCACAGTTAATAGCACTATACCATTGTCATTTTTTTTTTATACTGATCAAGAGATTTTTATTGAGTTATCTCTCTTAAGCATTATATACTAAAATCAAGGAAAATAAGGAGAATGGATGTAGTGAATATGTCAAAGAGACAACAACCCCACCCGTTGGTCTTATATGAACAAGGAGGAAACCCGCCAACCACTGATCAGGCTGCTGAAAACATACGACTAAGTTTCAACTGTTACAAACTAAATCTGAATCAATTTCTTGTCCTGGAAAAATAAATGAGTTAACAGTACACAATGATAAGAATTTGAGATCATTCGATATAAATGCCTTTTTACTGGTCCTTATAATTTTTTAGAGGTATATTTCCACTCTTGATTGTTCTGGTCAGAATAGAGCACCATTTCTAAATTATATAATTTACAAAATATAATTCTCACAAATAGAGTGATATGTTCTGTATGAAATATTTGAATTCAGTTGTAAAAAAAAAATCAATTGAAATTCTCAAAAACTTTTCAAATAAAATTTATCAAAACAGTATTAAATAATCAAAACATCCATTTTCCAAAGTTTTAAAAAATCAAACTTTCAAAGTTACAAAAAAAGATTCAAAACAGTTTGTAAGGCATTGAGTTATAAAAGAATACAGTAACATATAGCACTATAATGCAGAAGCCTGTCCTATCACAAGTTTAAGTTCATAAGCAGCATGCGAAACATCTACCACTCTATCTACCATTTCCTGAACGGCAGGTACAGATGGATATTGCAATGCTGCAGTTTTTGTCGTGGACACTGTCAGTTTCAGTATATCACATAAATGATTCGCACAGTGCATAATTTTATTTCTCACATCAACATTGATCAAGTTTCTATGAAGCGTATCACCAATATAGACTAGTTTGTGAGCAGAAACGACCACAAATTTACTGTTTGAAATGAACACTTTAGGTCCTTGGCCACATTCTATACATGAGAAGAATGCATCAACAGCATTAGTCAATAGAGTAGAATGAGTTTCCAATTGTCCTGAATAATAACACAGCACTTGCTTATCATTAGGGTCTAGTTTCAAATTCAACGGAAGTGAATTTGGTGTCGTAAGTTTGAAGTTCCTGTCAACAGGTGTTTTTACAGTCAATGGTTCAGACGATTCTTTCACCGATAATATATCGTCCATGCTATTGGATTTTTTCATGAAGTCTTTTGCAGGTGATCTCTCCCTCGATGGAGAAGAAGACCTGCTAAGATTTTTAGGTGGAGTTAACTCTCTCATGGGTAATGTTTCCTTCACTGGTTTATCATCCAAGTCAGTGTGAATATTTGGCTTTGTGGGATGTTGGAACTTTTTAGTTTTGTTAACATCATCGGGTGAGTCTAAATGAACATAGTCATATTCCTCAACAGCACTGTCATCGTCCTGAAGCTTGTTATGAACTCTTGACGAGTCAATAGACATTTGTTTGAATTCTTCAGACAATCGTCTGAATTCTCCAGAATCACGTTTGAATTCACCAGACACTCTTTTTGCATCAAAGCTCATTGATTTTTTCTCTGTTGGCGTGGGTGGCAAGGGTCGTGGTGGCATGGGTAATGGCCTGCCCTGAACACTGGATAAAGTTGGTCTTGGAAGAGTGGCAGGTTTCTGGGCAACTGGTGGCTTCGCTGGAGTTGAAGTTTGATTTGGTTCCTGAGCACGCTTGAATAATAAAGTTGAGTTTCCATGAATTAAGGAAACCATTTTTTTGACATCATCAATGAGATCCTTAGAAATGTTGGCAACTTTGCCCAAGTCATCCTCCTTAGATGCATCTCTTGTGACAAGACTGGAAAGTTGCCAATTGTTTAAGTCTAAATTCTTTAAACTTGCTTTGATTTGGTCTAGATTTTGTTGTAATGGGTTCAACTGTTTCATAAGTTTACTTATCAGTTTCTTTTCTGGTAATTTAGCCGAGTTAGCAATTGTTCCTTGAGCAAAGTCAAGAAAATCTTCCAGAGTAGACCTTACTCTCCCACAGGCAGACTTGATGTCATACAAAGTGGGTTCTAATACCTCCTTCTTTCGCCAATTACTGCTGATAAAGTTACATAACTTCGTGGTTGCAGTTTGGACGTCTTGTTGAAGTTTGACCATAAGGTCCATAGCTGCATCAAGTTCATATGGCAGTTCAGCATAGTCTGGAATGTATGATCCTCTTGAGTCATTACTACATGTAGAAAGTCTATAGCCTTCATCCGCGCTTTCAGATGAATCTGATTTAGCAGATAATACTGAATCTCTTGTGACTTGTGGGGGAATATCATAAACACCACCACATCTCTCACCTCGTGTTAGGGTTCTCTCTCCTGATTTTTCTCGTTTCCTAGGCTTATCAATGTCCTCTGATAAAAAGTTCTTTTCACTCTTACGTACTAAAGTATTACTTTTTGGTACATCATATATATCATCGATGTCATGTTCCATGGCTGAGTGATCATCAGCCATGTCATATACATTTAAAGTACCTTTACCAGGCATTGTAAATGAATCAGCATCAGATTTAGTGAGTGTATTTGCCTTTAATGTACTTTCATCAAACGAATCCATGTGCGATTTTGGGACATCATAGTCTGCCTTAGGAACATCATAGTCTTCCATGCTCTCGTTGATCGATTTTTGTTTTTGTGGAGAATCATACATGTCAAGACCAGAATCAGCAGACGGTTGTTTGTGATGGTGAAATTGCATTGGTTGAAGTCGTGCAGGCGGAACATCATAGAAATCATGAGGTGAAATGTCCATGCTTGAACGAGCAGAATCAGTGAAACTTGAACCTTGGTTTCGACCACTGCTTTTATTGGAAGCGCTACTTGATGAGAATGATTCATTTGATAAATGTGACAGGTGGGACAGATTTGACATAATACTGGAACGATTAGATAGTGACGTAGGAACATCATAAAACTCGGTTGGAAACAAATTTTGTTGAACCATTTGATTGTGTTCCTGGTTATGCTGGAAACTTTTCTGAGTTGGTGGTGTATCATAATCAAGTTGCTCAAAGCTATTGTCTCTGTTAAGTTTTGGTGGTGTATCATAATTTTCTTGCCCCTCGACTATCCGAGGATGAGAAGTTGGGACGTCATAGTCTTGAGTTGGCATTCCTGGTGACTGGTCAATAAACTGTTGATTTGATGATTTGGCTGGAGTTACCTGCAAAAGAAAAAACAAATATCAAACATCATGGTCCAATCACTGACATGGTGTCAAGTAGCAAACAAGCATTGTAACAAAATATGCCTCTTTGTCTGGACTCAATTTTTGGTTTCAAAGCACTTGACAGATTACTATACCGTCTACAATTGACTTCTAACATTGCAAACTCATCAGTTTTTCTTCTTTTATTTCTTGATGATGTAATATTTTGTTTTCTTTATTTTGGTTTTTCAAACTTAAAGCAATTTTTTTTCAGACTTCAAAAAGACAGACCTTCTGTTGTAAATCTGCATAATATAAATTCCTAATGTTGCTGCTTGATTGACTTATACAGCTTATCACCCTCCCAAGGAGATGTTATGTAATTCTCATTAAAAAATGAAGTAGAAAAAAAAACAGTAGCTGATTTGAATTGGCACAACTAATTGTAAATCCAGCTTTATTAACAATTGATTATCTGTTAATTACTACTATCAATTTTATGGCTGAGTTTCAATGAAAACATTACAGTAATCTAGAGTTTAAGTTAAGAAAACCTAATTTGACTGATTCAGATGAAATGCTCACAAAGGAATGTTTGTCAACAGTTTAAATTAACAGTTGTAGCTTCAATTTCATACAATGGTAAAGTCTATCAAACAAATTTTGTAGTTCTTGCATGCTCAGACTGATAAATGCTGACATTTTTGGCACAAATGAGAAGTTGATTTGTCGTTTTTTGAAATTGCTTAAGTCTTTATGGAACAGACTGTGTCAAAAATAACCACAAGATATGCATCAATAAGTAAATATAGATAATACTTGAAAGTCAGCCAAATTGTTATCTTGATATATGTTGTTGATAAAATTAAGTGCAAAGTTTCATAGGTAAAAGTGACTTGCATTGCTTTAGTCATTTTAGAATTCATTTGCGATTTTCTGTTTTTGTAAATTTTACATAGGTTAACATTAAAATAATTTAAAACAAAAAAACAAAAACGACCGGATATAAAGTTGGAGTTATCTCCCTTAGACCTTCTGGTACAGTAAACACATCAAAACTACATGAAATACCCAAAATAGAAAAAAAATTGTTGACAATTTATTATTTAGCTGACTGACTCACAAAAACCAAAAACAAGTCAATCAAAAACACTGTGGCAAAAACAAGTTGATTGATAAATAATGAGGAGGGCTATTTGGTACAACTGGTCCATTATATATACAATGTACTTGATAAATATAATAGCTCCATTAGTTGTTTGTCATACAAAGAAAAATACAATGAATTTCCAGACATATATATCAAGTTTTTCTTTTTGAGTCAATAACTTTTTATTGGACCAATTTAATACTTTTTTTTCTTTTCAAATTTTCAGTTCCATTAAAAAAAGAAATTTCACTGAAAATCTTTCCATTCATTCATTTACAAAAGAGAAAAAAACATTTAACTGTCAAACTGATTATATTGAATTTTTTTCAATATAAAAATTAACTTAGTCACCAATATTCAAGATATTTTCCTATGTTCACTCTGAAAACAAACATTGAACAATGAAGGACAAATTACACAGTCAAAGTGCAACTTTTATTAGTCATTAATTTGCACTAAACTTGAAAGTATATACTGTACAGTGCAGAAATACGGCTTGTATAAAAATGTGGTCTTTATCTCATAATAACACTCAACCAATTATGTTCTGTGTTTGTACTGATAACCTTAAATAGAAATAAATCATGTAGAAATATCGACAGTTATCTCCCCTTAGAAATCCACTTTATAAAAAGACAAGAAGAATTTAATCAAGATTTAAAATCTACATTGCCTATTATGTTCATTATATAAACAATACCGACCAGTCATGAAGTATTTGTCTAGCATGGTTGAGTATAAATGTCACGAACATCGATTTTTAACACCTATCAGTACTTATTAACATATACATAAGTGATAATTTTGATACTGTATCATACAAAATATAAAATGAAGAAAAAGACCTATAGATCTCAGGTTTCATACTTTTATAACACCTAATTTAAATATATAAACTGCATAATAAACACTAGCCACACCTTGTATAAAAGTTGTTTCTTCCTGTTTTTCATATATTTGATCTATAAATCTCAAGTGTCAACATCTATAGGTTTTACAACAAGCATTGAATTACCTACTGGTAAACTAAACCAATATTTACAGCAGTGAGAACTCAGATATTCAATTTCTATGCACTGGGACATGACTCTTTTACCAAAATGTTGACAAACAGAATAAACCTCAAGAGATATTAAAATCATACCATTTACCAAAAAAGTAGCACTCCAGCTAAAAATCATGAAAATATGATTCATTGTTGGAAAGCCTACATATTTATATTTTTGATCTTTTGTTTAAAAAATAAACAGAAATTAACATATGTGTTTTTCATATAACCCCTGTTCATAAGAGATATAAATTATATAGAATTCAAAAATAAAGGGAGATAAATAAACTCTGTAGATGACACTTAAATACAGTAGAAACCATTGGATTTTCAATGTGAATTATATCCTAAGAGTAGACAGATTGGAATGTATGATTAAACCTTTCATCATATAGACATACAAAGCAACTTCATAACAAAAATAAAAATATGTAGCCTTTTTTTGGGGTGTATCACATATTACATACTTCTTACAAAGACTACTACTTCAGACCAAAATGGCTCAATTTTTTCCAAAGTCAAAAACTTTTAATGCCTTATTTGATAATAAAATTTCTCTAACTGTTTGGTACATCGATCACAATGTTTTTTTTAAGTCTTTATAATCATTTAACTGGTGCAATGCCTTTTTTATTCTCTCTCTTCCTAAAAAATGAAGATAATCTGCACATTACAATAATCTTAAGACATGTCGTATACTCATACATTTCACTCCATATCAATGCAAATGAAATAGACACCTGTAATTACAAGTCTTTGTCACTTTAAATTTGCCTTTTGCCTTCTAATTACAATGGAAAATGTTACCATTTACTTGATAAATGGTCAAACAATTTCGTTTCTTTTGTTACTGAGTACCTTTTCATTATACTCTTCACAGCATTATTCTAATTTAATTATCTGTCACATTATCAAATCAATTGATGCTATTCTTCCCATGGTAGAACAATAACAGAAACAACCCTTGCTGCATTATGAAAGTTCTCAATCTATGGGCCATTACTCTATTGAATTTCACTAAGGATTCTAATCTAAAGCATGTCACAGAATAAGAGCACTTGATAACAATGAGAAGAAGATAAATTTCAATTATGACAAGAATTCCGACAGAAATTCTTAATTTTCTCAGGTTTAGGAACAAGTGAAATACAGACAGAAATAATCGCTATTGTTTGTAAAATGTAGAAATTTGTTTAATATCCTCTTTGAAGTTACAAAAAGTTCCTCTTAAAATATCAGACAGAGGCGATATTAGCTTGTGGTCTGAGAAACGCCATCTGTCAGAAGTTAGTTTCCTGCTAACTAGATAGCTTAAGCAGCCATCATTGACAGTCTGGGATAAAATCATATCTTTTCCTGTTGCTGGTTAGCATAACAGGGTAGAAAATAACATTTATTGTGTCTTATTAACTAATTACTGTAGATGAATGACAACCCAAAACTCCCCAATATCATACAGAAAGAATAAGCTGCTAATGTTTCCTCCTGCACACCAACCTTCTCATCTGTTTACTATAAGTATTGTAGAACAAATTAAGCCTGATGCTGTATTACTGAAATGTCATTTAATGCAAGTGACATTTACATCACATAATGCTAAAGTGGACAGATTTAAAAAAAAATATGAAAGCAAAGACCTCTAAATGATATTAAAGTGTTGCTGATTTTATCATCATCATGCACTTCTATTTTGAGCTAGGATAATTCCACAGATTTACTAACAGCCAATTTGATTATACTCCTTCAAGCATCAAAGCTTGAATCCATATCAAAATATAGCCGTGCTTTCAGCAAACATGAGAAAGCAAAGATGAGCTCTCGTTCAGCTTTAACTTGGGAAGATACTGTGGTGCAGCCACTGAGGTGTTGCCACTTAGGTGTAGCCACTAAGAAGCAGCCATTTAAGTGCAGATACTGAAGTACAACCACTGAGATACAGCCAATGATGTACCACCACTGAGGTGTAGCCACTGACATACAGCCACAGAGGTGTAGCCACTGACATACAGCCACTGAGGCATAGCTAATGAGGTGTGGCCACTGAAGTACAGCCACAGAGGTGTAGCCACTGATGTACAGACACTGAGGTGTAGCCACTGAGTGTGCCACTGATGTGCAGCCACTGAGGTGTAGTCCATGAGGTTTTGCTATTGAGGTGCAGCAACTGTGGTGCAGCCTGTGACTGAAACAACTAAAATCACCACAAAACAAAGTGTGTATGTCATAGTATCAATGTTTGAAACAACATCAACCATGACTCATTTGGACAAATGACAAATATGTGACACTAAACTATGTAATCAGTTTGTATCTAGTTTATTCATATTTATTATTAACAACCTGGGTTACGCAATCAGCAGTTATTTAATCACATAAAACTTCAAAGGTGGTATATTGTTATTAATTACTAAGAATTAATTAAATCTGGGCCTTGACCCATAGACATACTAGTAAATTAAGAATAGCAAACTAAGGAGGTATACCAAATAGATTACTGTAAGGGTCTGTGGATGCCCTCTACACAATATAATTATTACGTAAGACCCGGTAAAATATTGCTCACAAGGAAAAGACATGTAATCTTGTTAAATGTAAATTGATATTTATATCAAAGGAAAATCAGATGTTTCCTAACTTGTAAAACATCACCAAACTGACAAAAGAGGTCATTATGTACGACCTTTAAACAGTGCAGTTATGATATATTTGTCTGCAATATGATACATGCATGTACTTTGAAAATTCAGAATCTTAGTATTAGTTTGAGTTCACATGCATCGACAAAGATGGCTTTTTAAAAAAATATACTCGTTTTATATAACTTATAAATACAACAATTAATGTTTTGCTCCATAAAATGATAGGATTTGTCAGTAAAACTTTATTTTTGAAATACAAACTCTTTTCCTTACGGCACCACCCGCCAAGCCGCCATAGTCTAGCATGCCAACCATGAAGAATTTAGTAAAATAAATGGACGTCTAGACCTTTACCATGGTGTGTGGTAGGATAGAATTGGTAGTAGAATGGAGTTGACTAAATGATTAGAGTCCAGTAGAATAGAGTAAGACCTCTAGACAAACACTTGGTGCAGTTTTTTTCATTAGAAGAGTGATTCACATTCGATACATGACTTTATTCCATAATCCATATCAATTTTTATAAATTGCAATCCACAAGGAATAAAGGTTCCATTGACATCTGCATCAGGAACTTACTGATACCCTCATGGTAATAAAACTTCTCGGTAAATCTCTTAAAAAATTCAATCTCAAAATTACGTAATGGTTTAATGCATTGTCTGCAAAAATAGCAAGCATCTGCGAAAGCTGTCGGTCGAGTTTCAAAACATGACGTTTTTGATTATCATCAAGCCACATGAAATAGATTAGTTGCATAATAAATAAATCAATATCAGAACTTAAAACATTCAAACTTTGTTTGTTTTACAACATTTAGGAAGTTACATGTTCTTAAACTGATACCTAATAAACAAATACGTATCATACAATTTCATGACATGTAAACTTATTGTAACCCCTACCTGCCTTATCATGCTGTATGTAGGCCATCGAAATCCTATGAAATGGAAATTCCATAAAAAAGGCTGTATTCAATACTTATACATTTGATAATGTATGAATTTCAAATGGGGTTTTGAGGTCTGATTTGCATACAAATTATCATAACTTGATGATCATATACCTTTGGCATTTAAGTTTGACTGTGTAATTTGCCCTTTAGGACAATAGCTTATAGATGTTTGATATTTCCTCTTTAATGTGTAGTTTTAAGTTTTAAGAGTTATGCCATTTTGGTCAGTCCCCTTTCTCAGGGCCTAATCTAGAAAGAGAAATGAGCAAAAACTTCTCATTGTTTGTGCCCACTTCTCCCATTTGTCTCTGACAGGGAGAAGTTTTTGTAATAGATTACAAAGACAAAAATGTCAATATTGTCATTTTTCAAACAGAATTGACTAATATTTCTCCAGGTTTCCAATGTCTAGATTTGGCCCTGCTTATTGTGCTATTTTGCAGGGGGAAAGAAAGCCTTCAGTATAAATTTTTTTTAAGCTCCAAAAAATTTCTGTAACTAACTGTAGTAGCAAAATATCCTTTTCTTCAGATGCAATCAAATCTGATTCAAGTAAAAAATGAACAACTAATGCTGAAGGAGATGGGCAAAAAATATGAATTTCCTTAAGTACAACAAAAGCACAGATTCTAACTCAACAATGAAAACCTCATCTTAACCCAAGTAACAATAAATATTAAGGAACATGAAGGCACAGATTTGATTAATTATTTTCACACCCTTCTGTATTTAATTCATCCAATATGCACCATTTTACACTAATTTCAGATTTATTTACCAGCTTTTCAATCAACTGACTGCTCTAATATAAACTTAGAAGGTTAGTCTGTACTGTCAGATTTATAGCAGTTTACATGTGTTTATATTACACCTACAAGATCAATGCTGAAATTCATTGTAAAATTATACATTGAAAACCTGCTGAAACTCAGAGGTACAATCATACATTGTGATACAATGTACAAAAAATGTTAAAAATGAACAAAAATAACTTCAAGCTGACAGCATACAGGTATTACAGAAACCATCTGACAGCATACATGTATAACAGAAACCATCTTGCATTGAAAAACCACTATTACAGTTTCAAGAATAGTTGAAGATATAATGATTCCACAGAAAAGGTCCATTGATAAATCCATACAATCAATGTCTGCTTTTTCCTAAACAAAACTTTTGGGAAATTTCAATTTTGTTTCTGCCAAAGGGAAAGTAGAACATAGTAGATAATATTTCACTAGTCCTAAGTGACAGGAAATGGGAAATTCAGAACACAACCAGTAGGAAATGAAATAAAGCCGGCTGAAAAGTTCTGTCCACTATTAAATCAGAAAGTACAAAACCTCAAATTAGCATGACACAGTAATAGTAAATAAGGATACAACAGTATTAGACTGGATTTAAATACCAGGGAATGAATACTGTTGTATTCTCCTAACCCAAAAAACATGATATTCCTCTACCAAAAGGTTCTTGCTGGACCTGGGGACATGGCTTTGCAATGTACATTTTGCACCTCAAAACTAGAGACATTCTCGCTAAAATAAAATTTCTAAAATTCTAAATTATCAAACCATGTTATTCAAGTCTAGGTTTTTGACAAAGAAAAAGACCATTTTAATTCAAACTCAGCATGACCCTATACAGACCAGTCCAAACCATGCTGAGCATCAAATTAAATTTCTGACCACAAAAAGCCCATAACTTTACAAAATAAAAGGCCTGCTAGACTCCAGGTCACAATGAGGGTGTCATAAATACATTTAAATTTGTAAAGGTTGCAATTTAGATGACCTGTCTAATCAAAGCGGGAGTGAAAAATGTGTTTAATTCAGGTTAGAAACAATATCTTTTGTGGATGGTTAAAACAGGGTTTCTGGTTTTGTTCAAGATTTAGGTAACACAGATTTTGCATGAAAAATTTTTGTAAAAAAGAAAACATTAAATGTTTAAAGGTGGAGTAACCAAGGAGTCAAGCCCCATCTTTACTTTTTATTCATGATCAAAACATTTGTATAACTGTCTGATAAGTAACAGCCTTGGGTGAGAAGGTGACAAACAAAACTTGTCAACCTGGCCAGAAAATTTTTAGTTCATTATGTCAAATAATGTCTGCGTAAGTGGGTCAGGATCAAAAGGGCTACTGCTCAACTCCTCAGGTATTTTCAAAAGTGTCACTCAATTAATTCAAAGCATGCCAAACCTACCTGAAGGGTTAAGTCTCAATAACACTGTCAGTGTGTACTTCTATTAAATGCCATGATGCAGAATAAGCCAAAATTTTCCCTACAGCCCCAGATTACAATGGCTACAAGATTTGTCTAGAATCATGTTACAAATCAGACACGTTTGGGTCGATATTATCAAGATGTTCCCCCAGCAATAGTATTACAATGCAAAATATAAAAGCACCAGATGTGGCATCATACTAAATAACATTCATATCAAAAATTTGTACTGAATTATCAATGTAATAAGAACCTCAATAGAACTCAAATGAAAAAGCAACCTTCTTAGCATTAAACCAAAACTATATTAGATATCAAGTCAAAACCAAAAAACTTAGAAAGCCACAGAATCAGAGATATATTGAACTAATGGTTGTATCTCCATGCAGACATCTTGTATGATACACTTTGGGCACTAATTTCTAACAATGAGCAGCTTTTTCCTGTTTATGGTCAATTTTTCCACTTTCAGCCATGAACAAGTTTTTCAGCATTCACTGACCAAATTTGCTTTGCTTGTACTCTAGCTTAATTTAAAGACTGAGATAAAGGTTTTGTTTCCATTTCCTTTTGCCTTGCTCTGCAAAGAATCAGAAAAGCATAACAATTTTCTCAATAGCGCCCAAGTCTGGAATGCATTTATCACAGCTTCTAAATAGTTTCATGCTCATCATCAAACAAAAAAATCAGAATTAAGTTGAAAATGAACATCTCCACCCATCTTAAAACACAAAGAAAACC
Source organism: Perna viridis (assembly GCA_037379345.1). Taxonomy (NCBI): domain Eukaryota; kingdom Metazoa; phylum Mollusca; class Bivalvia; order Mytilida; family Mytilidae; genus Perna; species Perna viridis. Next base: position 46,510,227 of record CM074515.1, on the reverse strand, counting down.
TTCTTATTCCCTGATAGAATAAAATAGTTCATGCAATGTTGCCAAAATTCATTTTGCAGACATAAGCAGGTTATATTTAAAACAAAAACCACCCCTTGAGAGACTTTAATGATCCGATAATGATGTGATGTTGTTGAATTAACTCATCTAACTTGACAGAACACCAGTGGTTTTCACTTTCTTCAAGGTTTTTTGTCACATTCCATAAATGTTTGTTGGCCTTCACAAGTTTCCTACTACAAATATGAGTTAAACAACAATCTTATGGCCAGTGGCTAGACAAGAGGGTAGAAAAGGGCAATGTACCAAAGAGACAACAAACAGACGATGGACCTCCATGCCTGATTTTGAATCAATGGTTTGAAGCTACTGTAAATTCTAGGACAGTGTGTGTCAAGGTTTCCAGGGGCTTACTGTAAGGATTTCACCAGTAGAATTTGACTTTAATCTCTGGCAAAGATATTACACCAAAGATGGGCAACATTTAGATTGTAAAGTATCAAAATTAAATGAAACTAATGATTGTTGATTAAAGACCTCTTTTAAGTCTCTTTCTTCAGTTTTAAAATTATTGAAAAAATCTACAATGATGTGAAGGTGAAAAACACTCATTAAGTGCAATATCAAAAATTTAAAGACAAAAGAACAGTTAAGAAAATTGAGATTGCAAACATAAAGTGAAATTATGTAAGTGCCTACTATGTTTACAGAAAAATACACTGTTAGTGAATGAGCAACTAATAACTCCTTCAAAAATTTGATGGATAGACTGGAGTTCAAGTAGTTTAAGTTATCTGCAATAACTAAACAATAACAGGCACTTACAACCAAAAATTAAATACATGTTCACTGTACTCATGACAAAAACAATATTGAAATGAATTACCTTGTGATGTCTTTAAAAAGTGATGGTTTCTGAAACTAAACATCTATATCTACTTGCCCTAGTAACCAAGTTGAGAGTTTTGTCATCTGAGTACATATTACTCATAGAATCCAGAACTTCTTGGTCTCCCTGATTGCATAATAATATACTCTTTCCACAACATGGAATCCCTCAAAACTAATAAAATCTTACCAGTGACGAGGAAAACAGAATTCTGACGATTTTCTGACACAATATTTGTGATTCAGTGCTGGGGCAATCAATTTTTTCTTTGTTTATTAGTCATAACTCTTCAAGATATGTAACTGCAAGATCAAACAGCGCAAATTATTTTTTGAAGATTAATGTTGATTTAAACAAACTCTGCAACAATAGATTTTTCACTCAAGGGATATTTGTTATACTATTAAGCACCTAGCTAGGCAATTGTGTAATTCTTATTGATAAAAATTGAGGACGTAAACTGCAAGCCTGCAGTCACAGGTTTATACAGATCTTGTTCTATACTTTCCTGTGAGAATGTAGGGTTTTTCCCACTAATTCAATTGTAATGTTAGCCAGTGAAACTAATGTTTTGATCACAGCGTTATCTCCAGGCTTTATGAAGATGCATGTCGACATAGAGTGATGTAGATCAATGGAAAGGGATGTACTGCCAGCAATATGTATTTCTAAAGATCAAAGTTTGCAATAAAACAGCAACAAACATGTGCTAAATGCAATTTGTTTCTTTTACCCTGAATATCATTGATCAAAATAAAGCTATTCTTGAAACATTTCCTATCATTACAATATCTGTTTTTTTGACTTTTTGTTCTAATAACACTTGTGCAAATGATGCAATAGATTTCAAATTTTATTCAAAACAAAAAATCTAGAATCCACCAGAACATCATTTCACAAATTCAAAGAAGTACAAAAGTTGATGATTGATCCAAAATAGGCTACATTTTCCAAAAAAAATTCAAGCACCAATATCAATTTTTTTATGATCATCTAAAAATCTAGGGAGAAACATGGAGAAAGAAAGTCATAATTTTCCAAAAGATCATGACACCATCACTGATGTTCAGGCTGTTTCTGTTCATTTCCTGACAAAATTATCAATCATAGCTATGTGATTTTTACAACCACTGAGCAAGAAGTCAATGATTGATAATTGAGCATTTTATCAAACAATTAGATTTATTTCATGGCAGCTACCCTGTCATTATCATAATTACTGCCATTTACAAATGGACAGAGTGATTCATGCCATTTTTATAATCTTTATTCAACTTTTAAAATCTATACAGATAATATGTGGTCTTTTATGCAAGAGACTGAAGGCAGTATCCTGCAATGATAGAGGCTTTTCTGACTTGGTGCCATTGAGGTTTGGATGAATAGAAGTGATAAGTTGCATTAGGCTTGTTCCAATCTTGTTACCGTTTTGATCAGCAAATACATGTATTTATATTTTTTAGTTCAACTTCAAATCTGAATATAACAAGCTTTTTTTTTAAATTAAAAGACTTCAATCTTCATATGACTGCCATTTCTAAAAATAAACATTTAGGTTTGAGTGAAAAAGAAACCAAACTAATAAAAATTGATTTACATAGAAGCTTTCTAAAATACTAAAAATCACTGTAACTATCAGATGTGTGGACTGGTACACAGAAATTAGACAGCTTTTATAACAATTTGTTGGGTGCTTCTGTCTTCACCAATTGTTGAAACCCTTCAAGGTAAAACACACCACTGCACATCAACTTTTCATGTGCAGTAAAGAGGAACTGATTTCACGGTTAAGAAAACAACTTCTTTAAAGGTGACTTTCATGACTCAATAAAATAAATTACCTGAAACCGTTTTTATGGGAAGACAAGATAATTCCGTGTCATAATCCTACCCAAGTAGGAAGAAAAATATTATGATATGGCGAGAAAATTTCAAAAATGTCAGTATAGGCTTTTCAGTTCTTTTCTTCTTCACGCCCTTGAGCAATTAAAAACACTACTTTTCAACAGAAATCGACCATGAGTGTATACAAAAGTCTGGATTAAGTCTATCCTTTTTCTATATGTATACAGGCGGTCAACCGATTTTATGGTTCATATATTCATAATTCATAATCTGCCTTCTACAAAACGTTTATATAAATGCTTTCTGATAAAGGTATGCATAATTTCACACCTTGATAAACAGGAACGAAAAAATTTAAAAACAAACATTTTCTCAGTCCATCCTTCACTGTGAGGTGTCATAAGACATCCTATTACTTTTATTAATGACTTTTTTGGTTTTATGGTAGAATGTTGAATATTTTGATTTCTAGCTATTACCAAGTAATACCACTTTACAACCTGCCCTATTTCTTAAAACACAGAATTTGCTAATGGGTCCATTCCATTTATTTCTACATTAGAAGACCACAAACAGCCACATCAAAGACTACAGGACCACCAGGAATGAGGACAAACATTTTAGCCTATCTTTTTATTACAGAATCTTGTGCAATCAGTTGACACCCCTTTTCAGGTCAGAGGGCTGTTTGGAAGGCCACAAGTAAATTACATTAGGTCTTGGCATGACTGATAAAAAATACTGAGCTTATTAAACAAACAGTCAGGCATCATCAGCTATTGCTTGTCAATTATAACAATTCCAACCACTGGGTCTTTAAGTGATTGACTTGGTATTACTAAGATTCTAATCACTAAGCCTGAAATGGTTGGCCAGGCATTACTATTAAAACTCTACTAAGCTCTACAGTACAAGTTTCCAATCACCCAAAACCCTAAAAATGTTAAGTTTTCCCAAACTTTATAGCAAAAAGATCAGAAACAACACACTAACAAATGTATAAATTTCCTATTATACCTAATTGTACTGTTAATTCTCTCAGTGAAATCTTTGACAATTCTTTACTTCTAGTTCTTAAAATGTTCCAAGTGTAAAATGGTATATTATTCAGACATTGATACACAACTGATACATTGACTTCACCTTTCTGAGTACAATGATGACGTACCTGTCTATTGTGTATTGTTCAAGGTGCATCTTTCATAAGCCATGAATGAATATGACGTCGGACTTCACCTGTCTGTTCCTTTTTATTTTGCTCTTTGCAAGCAAGTCAAAGTTCTTAGAAAGTTGAATAAAATTTGTGTAATCATAACTTTACATGATTTATACCTTATATTATGTCACATAATAAAAAGGCCATCTTTATCATTTATAACAACACCTGGTGTGTACTGAAAATATGATATAAGAAATTAATACCATAACTCTGACCTAGATTTTTCTCCTTTTTCTTGAATGTTAATACATGAACTGAAAAAAACTTTATATGTATATGCACAACAAAATGTTACACAAATTATGCTGAGTCATTAACTTCTAACCTAACCAAGTCCAAAAGTTGAGCATTGGCTTAACATAATAACACCTGTATAAATTAACAGTGACTTCACTAGAAACCAGACCCTAGCAAACATAAAGGAATGAAGTCCATTGATATGAAAGTAAATGCAATGTAACCGTCTCTGAACCAGGCTTGTTTTTGTTTTAACATGTTGGACTGAATAGAGGTCAAGAAGAAATACACAGAATCATGTATTACCTTTGATCCAAAAATACAATCTTACTTCAACTCTCTTGGATCTTCTAAAAGTAAGTCTCCCCTGTAACTTAGCAAAAGTAAGTCTCCCCTGTAACAGCACAAGTAAGTCTCCCATGTAGCTTAGCATCAACAATTGTGATCTGATACCAGCCCACCCAACAACCCAGTTACCCTTAGTCATGAAATAATGTTAAAATATACTCTCTTAACAGCTTATCCCTGGTTTAAAAGACTAATGCCTTCCACTATTCGGATATTAGAAGCTGCTATATTATACACCAAATACTTTAATTCAATGGGTTTTGAATGATTTCTTCCTTACCTGGACATCTTCAAAAGCATTAAAATGATATTCAATAGCATTCAAAGTCATCAAAAGTAAACGGCTCATCTATTCAAATTTAACTTCACAGGGGGTAAAGAGGTTTCCATGATAAGGAAGCCTAATAAGGCATTTTATCGTAAATGTACTTCTTAAAAGTTTGTAAAGCAGTTTTTTTCTATAGGTTTATTTGATACAGATGTTGTGTTTTAAAAATATGATGTTCAAGGAAATTTGGACAAAATAAATATTCCTTGTTCCCTATTGCCTATACATGTAGCTAAAAAAAAAGATTTTTTTGCTGAGAGAAAAACTACATTTACAGGAAATTATATGGAAATCGTAATCAAGGGAACCAAGATTCAAGCGGAAATCAAAAGAATGTAATCCATGGACAGAGACCAGATATGGAAAACAGACAAACACAACAAAGAATATAATGTTACTAAAATCATACATACAAAGTAACAAAAGCAGATGAGCAACTCAGACTCCACTAAAAACTTGGATCATGGACCAGGTGCACCGGCAGGGTAAGCTTCCTTACAAACTCAAGTCAATCATTCATTACAAAAATGGAAAAGAGTAATTTTGGTTGATTCAAATTAAGCAGATAAAAACCTTTAAGCAAAGCCATATTTTCCAGAACAAATGTTAGAGATTAATGGGAGGACATTTTCTGAAACATGGAAGATAACATTTTCAATAATCATTTACATTCAGAGACATTACACTTCATCATAGTTATGTAATTATCAATTTATCAGATTTTCTTCTAAATTATCACAAATGGGCCAATTCTTTTTCTCTTTTTTAACAAAATAACCCATTTTACCATATTCGGTAACTAATCATCATTTGGATAAACCCATTTATCACAAGACTGACCTACAAAACAATTAATCAAAGCACCCTTATCACCCATAATCCAACTGTGAAAATGACAGAACAATGGCTGAACCCATAAGGCTGTGTCTTTCCCTGGTATGCTCATTACCCTATTAAAAGCATGAGATCTAAGATAATTTATACAACAGACTCTTCAACAATATCTCAAATGGTGCAAGCTATTTTCTTATGGATGGGAAATCTGTCAGGAGAAATTAATTTAATCTTGAGTCAAAAGTTCAAGAAAAAGAATCATAAGGGAAAAATCTGTTCAAGAGATAAAAAATTAACTGGAATTTGTTTATCGATATTATATCACCTTGTTACTAAAGTTTCTTCCTGTAAGCTACCTAGCTTAATGACTTTGTAGGAGTTAGCAGCTTGGTTATTGAAATCTTCCAAAACTTTGCTTTATGCTTTGCCAAATTTTGCATGAAGATCAATGAGTTTGCACTAAACCATCAAGAATTACATTTTAAATGTGGTTCAAAATAATTGTAATCATTCAAGTACGCAGATGAGCATTCATGCTAATAACCAGATAGCCAAAAACATCGTTCTCTAATTTACCCCAAGGAAACAAACACCAAAGATTCATATGTAAATTGTGCAACTTCTGACATACCAAATTAATTATACTGAAAATTGTGCAATGAACCGACCATGTGGGCATCATATATTAGGGAAAAACATTTTTTACAAGTATTTGCCCCAAGCAGTATAAGATTTTGTTGTAACTGGCATACATGTATTAGATACTCTTTGTCAGGTGAAAGTGACATCCTAAATATTGACTTATCCCTCCTTTACATTGTATGTTTTGGGTATGTCTCCAAAAAGAAAATATTGAAGTAGTCTGTCACCTTATTAGCTACCTGCATGAAAACTTGTTTAAATATTGTAGACAATAATCTTCGTCAATAATCATCCCTATATCAAAGTACATTTAACTGATTATAACTTACTAAGCTATTTGTTTGGAATACCATCAACTAATAAACAGAAAACTTGTCGAACTCAAACATCTTCTGAATTCCTTGTATGTAAATTTTAATGCATTTTAATCTGTCTAAACAGAACAAAACGTTGCATTCAAAGAAAGTTTAGTTTAGACAGGTTTCACAGTGTAACTGTTGTTTGAGATTTTTTTTTGGTTTTAATATGGAACACTTCTACATAAGTTAGTACTTTCTGTATTGGTAAGTACTGTCTCTTTAACTAGTACTTGGGCGAGCTTGCATTTTAGTTTATCAAAGAGATTATAGTTGTGCATACATTTATGATTTAATGTACTGTTATGTTTTCAGTAATTATGCAATGTATATCTCAATTACCTTATTTGGAGTGATATCCCAGCTACGCCTGTTCAGCTGTTTCTGCGTCATTGGCGACTGGTAATCTGACTCGTTCATTCCTGTCATTAACTTTAGCCTGTTACCAGGTGCAATGCCTTGTTTGCCCCTGAAAGAGCAGAGCCACCAGCCTTCCAAACCACCAGTATCTTGTTCAATAACAGCCAAGACATCTCCCCTCCTGAATGCTAATTCATCTGGGGTTTCAGCCGGATTGTCATACACGGCTTTCGCCAGGATTGTCTGTAAAAGAAAAATGAAGGTTTTGAATAATATCAAGCAATCACCAATTATTTTATGTCCAGCTAGCATTCATTAAACATACAAAAAAAAAGTGGAAACAGGGAATATGTGAAAGAGACAACCCTGGAATCGGAACATTTTTCTAGAAGTACTCTGGAATCCTCCCCCATTTTAAATTTTCTATATCCGCCCCTGCCAATCAGTGAAAAAGAAAATAAGACTTCAAAGCTTTACTTCTCCTTCATATAAAACAAGTAAGAGGGAATTCCTACATAGTGAAAAGAATAAAGCTAGTTAAAAGTCTGTCAGACTAAAAACAGCAGCTTTACAAACACCAAGAAGATGTTTATAATAAGCAGTATCATTTTTATCACAAACCCAGACAGAAAATCGTAAATATCAATTGAGTTCCTTTTCCTCTTAACCAATATATTATATGGGTCCTTACAATGTGCAGATCCTGTAAAGCTCTTAAAAACCTCAGCAAATCTTCTTCCATTTCTATCTTTTCCATCTGTTACTCATTAAATGTTAATTGAACAATTACATTTTCAGAACAGATGATAATCTTATCATTTTGATGAGCATGCAGAAATGGTATTAAGAATAGCCAATTCATTCAAGAGTACATAAAGGAGATTCCTATAAATTAATTTGTAGACAGTAAAACCCAATATGTGCACATGTACTCGATTGTAGTACTTTTAGTAGTAGGAGGGCTGTAACACCAGACAATTTGAATTGAAATTGAAAACCACAGGATGATGTCCAAATATTTAATCTGAAAGATCTATTACAGAGGCTGATCCAAAAGGGGCCCCCCTTGTCAATTTGTTAAAATTAAAATAGCATATTTTTGTGTGTAAATGTGTGCATTAAAATGTGTTATCAAGAATTCTCTTGGGCCCCTGGTACCCCCTCACCCCACCCCACTCCCACATAGCTGGTTATCTGGATCCACCACTGTACTACACCTAAAGTACATGTATATTTACATGTAATGAAGTATATGTATACCTAAAAATTTGAATTACCTAACCCCATTGTACATGTGTATTTGTGCAATAAATGTAATGTATTTATCTCGTTTTGTACTGATGTAAAGTTCTTAAGCAGATGCACTTTTCTAAGTGTCTGCAACAACAAAACTGTTGCCAAAGAAAACCCATAAAAGATGTAAATATAGCTAAAAGTTTTTTGCTCAATTTCAAGCCAGATATCTTGATACTCTTGTAAAGAGTCTTTTATTTCCCTATCTCATCTCTTTCACTTGATAGGAAACAAAAATATCTTATAACTTCAAATATTACAGAATGAACACATCTTTTGAAGTGAATCAGCCATCTTATCTATTTACATGTATCAATTTCATATTAGGTTTTTCACTTAAGTACTAAATGGAATGTGAAAAACGACCTTCAATACCAAACCCAATACACCTAAACACATACTTTTGGTTTCTTTAGTAGGCATGGTGTACATCTTGGAGATAATTCATTTTGTTTCACATTTTTTATGGTGACAAACAATAACCAGATAACATTTTCCATTCATCCCAGCCATAAACAAATAATGCCTCTATTGTATATACAAACTGATTGTTAAGCTGTTCAAAGATTAACATGTATCATAAAATAATACATGTACAAGTATAGACTAAACATTGACCTAGACAACAATGAGGTGAAAGGAGGGGGTGGTAGGACAATTACCTACTACATGTATTTAACATTATGTCTACAGGCCATTTGAACATTCTTTCTCCACAAAACCTCTCATTAAAGAAAGGATGAGAAAAGTCAATCTAAGATAGTACAGATGCAAGTTATTGTTAAAGTAAATTTATTCGTGGATTTGAATGTTTTCAGTGTACACATCAATGGGAATCACCTTTTTGTTGGAAACCAAATTTTTGTGGTTAGGCCTTCCAACGAAAACAACAAAAATTGGTACCCCACAAACAATAGTACTTTCACAGTAATTGATAGATCAGGGGCAACACATTTCATCAAAGGGCTGAAAAATGGGAAATAATGCTCATCCTCAAATTTCCCAATAAAACAAAAGAGGGTAAGATCAACCATAAAAAAAAACTGGCTGTGTTTATCTGTACAAAACTAATGAAATTAAATTTGACACACAATAATGAATGATTTATGGGCCAACTTGGCATAAACCCTGCACCAAAGTTCAATACCTTCAAAATGACACCATTAATCAGTGTATTGGCAAGGAGACAGAAAAACCTAAATGAATTCCCTGTCCATTATACTAGGTGTACACCCTGGTGATGTATTTCCCAGCACTAGATGACATCAAATAAAAAAAAATAAGTTAGGAGTGAGTGGAGCCTAAATGAATTCCCTGTCCATGGTATTAGGTGTACACCCTGGTGATGTATTTCCAAACACAAGGTGACATCAAATAAAAAAAAAGTTTGGAGAAACAGGAGCCTAAATGAATTCCCTGTCCATGGTATTGGGTACACACCCTTGTGATCTATTTCCCAGCACTTAGTGACATCAAATCAAAAGAGGTTTGACATCCTAATTTATACTGGGTAGTTATAAGTTAATTGATTAATTCAGTTAGTATGTCAATACCTCTTTTATGATCCCTGAAGTCAATAACACTATTATTAACCCCTGAAGTCCAACAAATTGTCTTTTCCATCAAACTGCACTTTTGTGTTGGAAATTGAGCAAACAAACTTGTAAGATTTTTTACACAGATGTATTTGTTCTGCATTCAATAATGATGTATTATATTGTAATATTTTATCGAATTTTCACATCAAATTGGATTGTTATTTACTCTAACGTATTTATATTACATTTATTATACTGAAGCCAATTGATTTGTACAACAAATTTGCCTAATATGGCCATAACAATTCTAGATTTGGATTCAGAGTGGTGGAAATTTCACATAAGATCTAGGCTATTTTGAATAATAACAGATTTGTTGGTTGTTCCAGCCTTCAAATATCAATGGGATTTTCCCATACTTGTAAATCACCAATATGTTCATGAATTTACTACAGGACAAATAATTTGATATTTATACATGATAAGGTTTAAAATGTAGAAAATTTTTATGTCAACAGTTGGTATGATATATTTCAGTGTTCCTGATAAAGTAGTCCACCATCAGGGTACACAGTGTACATATGACTAGGCAATAATACATTGTAGTTTCCATGTTCTACTTGTTAGACTGCAAACAATTTTGGAGTTTATTGCAAGAAATGATACTAGATTTAAACACTTTTGAGGCATGATAAATGCACACATTCATTTCTATATAATATATGTTCATAAATCACTGAATTTGTGCATTAAAAATTCTTGCATTATTACAAATAAGTTTACCATTATTACTACCCCAGCAATGCTAGAGGTTGTCTGGCAAGTTATTTTCTGACTCGGTGCCATCTGGGATATGGAGGAACAGAATCCCAACCTCTTACATTGTAGGTGTATGCAATACCATGTGATTGCATGCAGTATTTTTGTGGTTGTTGCCTTAGCAAAATGAAATTAAACATTATAATTCTAGTGGACATACATAAAATCAGAACCCATAAAAGAAACCTACCCTGAATATCATGATGCTACTACTCCATCAAACACTCTATACAAAACTACCATTAAGACTACCAATTTACAAATGACCATGAATTCTCTGAAGACCAACTGGTCAACATAACCCAATAAAAATCATTTGTCCAGGGGGCAACACCAGCCATCATCACCTATAGAGATCCAAGGAGTAATGAATAATCTGTATTGTTACTTAACAGGACACCAGGCTTAACTCACCAGGGAGTCTTTACTCATACAACAGAACAAACAGATTATTTGATTAATCATTGATTAATCATTAATTATCCATGCCGATCACAATTTTGATTAGAAGATATGGGATGGATACATGTAAATTTCATGTATCATTGAATTGTCCACTTGTACACTTCCTTATCAGCAGGAAATATCTGCATAATTAGATGCAATCTATGGATAAAAATAAGAATAATTTGATTGCTACAAAGATGACTCCAGCAAATGAAAAATAACCAAAAACATGACAGTCAAATATTGATTGCACTGCATGTACATGTAATTGTAGTCAGATGAGATTTGTGTAGTTAAGTAGCATGGAACCCAATGTTTCCAGTATGACTGAAACACCTGACCACTTGCATGTTCAATGGTCATGGAACCCATTGCTTACAGTGTGTTTTAAAAACCTGGCCACTTGCATGTATAGTAGCAACAGAACCCATGGTTTTCAGCCTGATGACCACTAATCTTTCTTGGCTAGCATCATTTGGTATTGTTTTCCAACATGATTGGCATGTTATTGTTGATTAACTACATGCCATCTACAAGACAATCCTACCAAATTGTTTTTCTTGTACTATGACACCTTACATACAGCTGGCCATTACTTTCCCTCTTCTAAAAATACATATACTGTTTTCTTACATGCATGCTTAGCGATAACCAATTTTTGCTTTTCACTGTGGTTTCAGGCCTTCAACATGTAAATTAAAGGTCTAAGCTTTCTAAACCATTTCTAAATCTCATGTATGTCTTACTGACTCATTTGTCTCTACTTCATGCAACCTGTCAGCATTTTTCTCTTTTCTAAATATACATGTACACATACTGACTTCATGATCCTGCAGCCTTGCATTTTTTGTACTTAAAACTTTCCATCAGAAACAGATCAACCTCAGCACCTACCTTATCAGTAAAGCAGAAAGTACTGTTATCATATGTCAAAATGTAAACTAACCCTGGTCAGAATCTAAGCCATCCTAACCATCTCTAAATCACTTGTTTATGTTTTAAATTTAGATTTTTTTATCTTGTTTCTCCATTCATCCAAGCATCAGTCAGAGCCTTCAGAATACATAACACACCTGTCTCCCCTGACAAGATACAGCCACCAAATGAACCCCATCATCTTACCATCTTCATCATAAAAATCTTCAAAAAAACAGCTGCAGCGATCATCAGAATAGATAAATATTTATTTTTATATAATCATTACTTGTACTTCCTGTACATCTTCAATTAAGTTATGAGTGTCTATTGCCAGCCTCCTCAATGAGGTAAGACAAGTGCCTCTAATCGCTCTAAATAAACAAGAGGTTCAAATATATATTTCATTGCCTAGCCCTGCATGTAGCAACCTCTGATCTTTAGTAAATCATAAATGTATCAGTTTATATCTACATTCATTCATAATTTCCTGTGAATCAGGTAGGAGTTCCAAGATAAGGCCAATAATTTATACAAAGTAGAGTATCTTGAGGCCACTGTCTGGAGAAAGGAATAATCTTTGAACTTACTATCCTAAATCAGTTGTCTGAAACTGAATATACCTTAAAATGACTCTTTTAGAAGCTGGCTGAGCTTAACTATTTGCTTCATTTCTTTGCCGAGGCCATTGCCTAGAGAGTAATCAAGGGAAAAGCTGGGCAAGCCATAAGTTGACTGTGTCCCTCAATTAAGGGTACTGCAACTGTCTTGCAGTCTTTATAGACCTTACAGCATTGTGAATTCAAATTCAATAACTTGTAACATTAATATTGTTAAGACACATATGAATTTAACAACCCATTTTGCCAATACAATGCATTGAATATGAAACACCAGGAGACTAGCTATCTGTCATAGAAAATTAATCAATCAAGAAAAAAATACCAGTACATTAGTTCTTTTCCACAACAACTGTTATCAAAATATCAAAAATTCTACTTAAAAACATAACATTGATTCCTTATTACTGGTTTAATGAACATTTGCTCTATCAATTTTACCAGAACCCACCAGCACTCTAAATTATAACTTGACACTATACAATATCAGGTAGGAGAACCATATGGTCAAAGCCCTCGAGGGTAAGATACTCCATAGAGGTACACAATGTTAATTACACACAGAGGTGTTAGCATGGTTACATATTTCCTACATAATGATTGTATAATTACAGTCAGATGGGATCTGTTGGGTCAATATTAAAGAAGGGACAAAACTTATGTATTCCTCATCCATTCACACATTCTGGGGATAAGGAGACACTTCAGTTTTTGAAGTTGAGATCCCTGGTTTTTCATGTCTAATTGAAAACTTAGGAAACAAATGTAATATTTTGAAATAATTTGGATTCGCAGCATGGTAGTTAAAACAGTAATTGAAGACATTATAAAGGAGCTAAACAGTATTGCATAAAGTCATTACTGCTTTATTTTTGGAGGAAATAGAAAAAACAATTGTGCAAAGACAAATCTGGTTTTGGTGGTAGTCAAATTTCTAGCTGTATACTTTATTTTTTTTTAAATTCAGGTTCTATTCTAAGATTTGAGTCATATAACAAATATATCAAGTATTTCTATATTTATGATTCTTTTTATGATTTCCATTATTTTAGAAACAAGTCATAAGCAAGCTATTACCTATTGCAAATGATGCAAGAATGGATTCATTCAATGCTACATGAAAGAAAACTGTGCATGTAGCATTAAGTTATTTCTGTTTCAAAATTAATGTGATATGCACCATTACTGAGTGTTAAAGATGATAGATTTCAACAAGCTCTAAACAACTTTTTTGGAGGAAACAGCAACACATTTTCTTCTTAGCATAAAAATAACCTGTAATTCCCTAATTGATTTTAATTTTTCTTGTTCAAGCACCAGATTTTAATCAGATGAGTACCTGACGGCATCTTAAAATAAGAAATGAAGCATAAAACAGATTCAAAGATGAGTCCTCCTAAGATGGTTAGCAAATCAAACGCACCATTTGTCTGGCAGATACAAAAATGTGGACAGCATTTGTTCTTTTTATTTCCAAACCTTTTTAAGGTTAAAATACTAACTTGACTTTAAATTTCACATGAAAATATGCACCAAAGAGCATCATAAAATAATTACAAGAGAAGGTAGGGTGGTTATCATGGTTGGTTCTATTTCAATACATTTGTACTTGTGAGACAGAGAATGGAAAACTACTCCACCAAACAACTTTTACAAGATTTTTCAACAACAATGAAGTTGTTTGTCATAAGTGGCACACAAAACAAGTTGAAGCATAAAGATCACTACAGAACACTACACAATAATACATCCCTTATTTTAGTACATGCCTTTAGATTCTTCTGTTCAATCTATCCAAATTTACATCAAAAGAAATTAAAATTATAGCAGTAATCATAGAATCAAATGCTGCTTCTCCTGAACAGTAGAATGAAATATACATAAGTCCTGTCTATCAACCTTACCATAACTGCACATCACATAAATCACATGGTCATTGAATAGAGAGCTGTAATGGTAGATAGGTTATGTCCATCAAGTGATCTAGAACCTTTCAAAGTTTTGTTATAATCTATCAGAGAATCTATTAACTTGTTAGGCATAAAGAGTCTGCCTAATAGGATATGGATAATGAACAAAGTGAGTTTCTAAGATTGAAAATACAGTCAAGACACCTAATTGTTGTAACAGCTGGCAAAAAAAATGTTACTCACATATAACCATGATTTAGACGACTAAAAGTATTCATTAAAACATTTTTGACATAAAATTGTACACTGACTTATATAACATTACAAGGAATTACAGTACAATTATTCTGGTCATTAGGTGCTTACTGCATCATAGGTGTGACAGAGTAAATAGGTTCGCTGCATGTGCATAGCTGTGACTATGTAAGTTATAAGGTTTCCTCTTTGGTTGTTACCTTCTGATTAGGCTTGTTTCATGATTAGGCTTGTTTTAAAGCTGTGACTATGTGAATAGGCTGTTTCATGGCTGTGACTATGTGAATAGGCTTGTTTCAAGGCTGTGACTGTGAAGAGGCTTGCTACATGGCTGGTTCAAAGGCTGTGACTATGTAAATAGGCTTGTTTCATTGCTGTGACTGTGTGAATAGGCTTGTTTCAAGGCTGTGACCATGTGAATAAGCTTTTGTCATGGCTCTATGTGAATAGACTTGCTTCATGTTTGTGACCCGGTGAATAAGCTTGCTGCATGGTTGTGACCATATGAATAAGCTTGCTGCAAGGCTGTGACCATGTAAATATGCTTACTGCATGGATGTCACCATGTGAATATGCTTGCTACATGTTTACTTACTGGCAGATGTCTTTTTAGTGTTTCATATTTCATGCTTTCTATTTAACTTTATTTCATTTCCTTTTTTACCTCATATTATTGAAGATAAAAGTCAAAATGGGTGGCTTAATCTTAACCTAACATTGCCAAGGGTGGCCTTATTGTTAACTTCACCAGACAACTTTATCAGAAAGCTTTGTTAAAAACTGAGATCAAAGAATTGTAAAAATTATATCAGAAGTAGAAATCTTATCATGAAAGCTTATGTCTGTACTAAAAACGATTTATTGAAGCCCTTCCAACTGACTTCACCAACACAATCCATTAAAATATCACCATAATCTCAAACCAAATATGAGAATCTATGTCATAAATTTCCAACAAACAGTCAGTCTTATTTAAGTCATAACATTACCCCATAAAAGATAACATTGTTCTGAATGTTTTCAAATAGGACAACTTTGAATGGTACCAGTAAAAGTAGAATTTGTTTGTTAAAACTGGCAGTAAACAAGCATTTATCACTATTTCTTTTTTATTCTTTAGAAAACATGTAAAGCCAGATGAAGTGAAGATCATAGATATAAATAAAGCAAAATTAGCCTTAACATGATCATATTAAAAGGAAAATTAAAGTACAGTTACTAATCTATACTCAATATTTCTGTTGAATGTACCAAATAACACATCAGAATAAAAATATAACATAAAATATCAATTTTAAGAGTGAAAAAAAGTCTTGTCTTCTCCCAGTATAAAAGTATTTATGGAGGGAACATGTGCCTTGCATAAGTATATCCACAAAAACATTTGTAAGGAACATAAAATGCCATTACAATGTCATAAAGATCACACCAAAACTGTCAACACAGTGATTCATACAAAAGCATTAGTTTATAAGACACAATGTTTACATCTGCCAAAGAACATTTCTGAAGGGGACTGACTCATTTTAACCATTGTTACTGACAAAAAACTCTAGCGGCTAATGACCAGAGTTTAATGACATTAAAATTTTGAGATCATATTTGTCAAGATGTTTAAAAACTACTTCAAGCCATGTCAGTGTACTCATTCAGTAGATGTGGTATAAAAGTGCAATAATTGAATCGAAAAATATCGGTTACGGAAAAAATTGTACTTTCCCTGTGGTGTGCCATTAAGAACCCTGTGTGCCACATAACAAATGAAAAAGATGAAGGTTATTCATAACAGTCTTAATAACCAAATTCAACTATCCATTTTAGTAAAATACAAGTGCAATGTTAATAAAAAAGTTTTTCTTTGTATTAATCAAAGGAACCCACAAGTCAACTTGAATATTCCTATCAACTACCGTTAGCCTTAAGACTCTAGGACACAACCTAAAACTTTGATTTTCCAAAAGGAAATCCTAACAAGGTAACCAATACACTAGATGGCCTTTGGTCAGTAAATCCTGATCAAATATTGATCACCTGTAATTACCTTGTTTATAATGGTAAAATCAAAAGTTAATTGGTTCGACAGGTTAATGTACACA
Organism: Perna viridis; assembly: GCA_037379345.1. Taxonomy (NCBI): domain Eukaryota; kingdom Metazoa; phylum Mollusca; class Bivalvia; order Mytilida; family Mytilidae; genus Perna; species Perna viridis. The sequence goes on along the minus strand of CM074515.1, from coordinate 46,493,276 downwards.
GGTTTGTTTGGGCAGGTGAGAAGTCAGAGGTAGTAAACATACACGATATCCATGTCGAGTGACGCAAAAATTTGGTCTGCGGGTGTAAATCATTTCTATGTCACCACTAGACATAAATTATTTACACAGGTAAGGTAAACCACTGAACCAACATGAACACCCTTAAAGGTTATACAAACAGAAATTTTATGATGAAGAAACTTGCACCTTTGTTTGTAACTAGGCCGGAGTAATAACCTCACACGACTGCCCCTGTCTTGCCTACAATGCCGTGTGCGCTGGGTAACGTTAGACTTTCGCAGATGGGCGAGACTATTTTAGTTTGATCTATTTATGGGCATATAAGAGTATAAGAATCCAATCTTAATGACATCCTTTCACTGGCATTTAATTCTATCTGACATGATAATATTACCTATATCAGTCAATTTTGTGCTTCGGTGAAGAAATTACGTAAAACTAACACCTTCCTTACGTGTCTGACCTTAAGATGTGTTTTGTGGAGCCAGGTTGACGTGCCAATAAATTTAAACTTTCTGTCAAACTTGTAATAGTGGTTTGATGAACCTGTTTCTTACATGAAATGTTTTGAAATGGTGCTATTAAAGTCAATTGGGCTTAAAGACAAACAAGTAGTTACTCTTTTACAACTAAAGACATGCAAAAAAATATTGTCTGAATTCATATAATATGTGTATTTTTAAAATGACAAAAATAATCAAAATACAGCAAATTAATCTTAGATCTAAATGCTAGAGTCACCTTCATAAATAAAGGTAGGGAAACAGACCAAAGAATTATCAATATAAATAAATTTCACAAACAACAGTACAAGTTTCATCAGGACTTAACAAGCCACTTTGAGGTGAAGTATTTATAATCTCTATATACATAACTTATTCATGATTACAAAAGATTATTAAATATAAATAGTCATTATAATCAATATCGAAATTCAAGGAACAAACAATTTTTAAACTTATGACCAGGTATTTTACTCTGAAGGACAAAGCTTTTACTGTGTATACCAGAATAATACAACAATAAACCATAAAGGGAAAAAATGAACAGGTTACTTAAGTTTTTTTTTTTCTAGCTGCACTTTTACATTTTACATTAATGGCTTTTTTAATTATCTATTTTGCTGTATTTTTTTATTTTTTGTAGGTGTTGTCATGTTAATGTTGATATTTCCTTCCTGAAAGTTGCACCACCTTAAAAATTATTGTGGGGGAGGACTAAAAAATGAATTCAGGATTTTAATGATTAAAGCATTTCATTCCCTGGCCTCACCAGTTCTCTATCCTTCCAATATAAATAAAAAGTTATGATTAAATGCTAGTTTCTCTTTTATCTAAAAACTTGCAGAAAGTACAGTAAACTGGCATTAATCCTTTTGATATTCAACACTACATCAAACTAATATTGTTTTGAATTTCTACAATGAAGTAAAATGTTCTTCCCTTACCATAACTTATTTGGTCGGTGGTTAATTATCTGCAGTGAAATACATGTATACCATGCATTGGTACTTGAACCTTAAAAACTCTGTCCTTAAAGAACTTTTTGAAATAGAATAGCATTTGAATTAATGCCATATAACGTAAGAATATGTATGCATTATGAACCAAGACAATGGAGTAAATCAAACAGAGTATCAAACAGGAGTGTCTTCTTTACACCAAAGCAGACACCATTTAGTCTTCAAACATGTAAAATGGATAGAAATTAGACCAAGGCTGACAAACCATGGACTGAAGAGCTCTTGAAAATTTAAAATTAGGGTGTATTCAAAATTAGCACAGCAGTAACATATTAAAACGCCTGACAAGATTTCAACATCAACTTTAAATCATGACGCACCTGTAAAACACAGGTGGGTTGATATATACAAATATCATTGGGTACTAACAAAAATAGCATTCTCAACAGCTAATTTTAATGTCAAAATCCTATTTTCTATTTTCAGTAAGTTTCTGTTATCCTAGAACTTAAGTCTATAGTAACATTTGCGAGTATAAGTACTTGCATGAATGCGAATAAAATGTACATGTGTAAGGAAAATCCTTTCTAAGTTCATGAAGCATATAAAGCACAAGTGCTTAAAACTTGTTGATCATGAAGCCAATATTTTTTTATAAAGTTACTAGAATTAAACAGTATTGAAAACACTAACTTTCTATCCTTAATAAAGAAAAAAATTCAACAAACCTGTACTTGAGAAGATTCCTCATTTAGTTGGTTTGTAGGACTATGTGATCTACACCTATCCTTCATTATGGTATAATAGATATTCTTCCTTTTTTAATACACAACTGACATTTCAAAAAATATCAAATAAATTTCTGTTTGTCTACCTGGTAAGTATTTACATTAAAACTATACCAGGTATGTCACTGGTAGGTAGAAATATCCTAAGTTAGAAACTTTATCCGTTCAAGAAAAAAAACCAACTTTTTTTCTGCCAAGATTACTCAATCACATAATTGCATAGATGATCAATTTTCTTGCAAAAAATTACAAATAATCCTTCACAATAAAATCACTAATTGGTCCAATTTACAAAACGTTCCCAACGATTTTTTGACAAGTGATTCGACTGCACTGGTGTCTACCTTAGTTAAAGAGCCAAGAAAACAATTTTACATGTGAGTGACTAACTCTGACAACACTGGGGCTATAAATAAACCAGCCTACACATCAACAGTAAAGTGTACCATAATATTCTACTTAAAATTCTCAATTAATGACCAGAAATGTGGATTTAGTAAAGATTTAACATGATCTTCAACAATATTTATTTCAGATCAATAAACATTCTACTATTTCACCAATTTAATTATTTGTTTTCCTCCTGAACCAATTGTTTCACAAAATAACTATTATTAATAAAAAAATCTTCTTCTTTAAAATCACTATGTCAAAAACTTTACAAAACAAAAAGGAGCATTAGTGGACAAGCACCAACAAAGTCTAAATCTGACTGACAATCTTCTGGGTATATTAGCTGGAAGTCAAAAAAAGGTCTAAATTTTCTGGGTCTACTGATGGATCAAAGTAAAGCCTTAAGGAGGTTGACCTAGAATAAGGGACATAACTCTTACAAATCATTGGAACATTTGTATTCAGCATTTGACATCAACCTTATGTAAGCATCAAAGAAACTCAGATAGATTTTATTCTGTTTCAAAAGAAAGATTGAAAGGCTTTGGTGAAATTGAATATGATATAAACATATCACTGATTTTAAGAGTGATTTCCCTTACATATCTACTGTATATGCTATAAGCTAAATAAAATAATTGTTTCAGAACCCCTGTTTAATAATAATGTTTTTGAATGTCAGTCCCTGTAAGATTCAAGCAGTAGGTGAAACATGGTATGAAAAAAAAAATCATTTTGATAGGGTGATTTGACTATTTGCACAATCAGATTGAAGGAAAACAGACAAGATTTTCAATATCATGCTGGACCATTGAGTTACAATTTCATTGAAATGCATTGAAGAACATTTCAAGGGCAAATAACTGTCAAAAACCTAATTTTTTCAAGATTCTATTGAAAAAAAATTCTAAGCAAAGCCACTGATGCAGACATCAAATAATGGTCTTTTCAAATAGAGAAAGTATCGTTGAGTGATATTACATTGTCAGATTGCTGGGGTTATGACATGCACGTTTCTGATTTTTCCAATTTTGCCTGATTCTTACAAACACTTACATTTAACACATTTAATTCTCTTTTTGTCAATAGATGAGACAAAGGAGCAGAAATTAGGGAGTTTTTCATTTGGTGAGTATCATTACAGTACCATGAGGGTTTGTTGTGAAATTGAACAGATTAAGTTTCATCAGTCTAAAAAACCAACTTAATGCCAAATTGGTCAGCAAAACAGAATTAATGTCAAATACTGAAGGTCTGCAAAAGAGACTTCATATCAAATTAGACTGAAAAACAGACCTCAGGTCAAAAGGGTCTGCAAAAGACTTCATGTCAAAAAGTATGTAGAAAAGACTTCATCTTAAAAAGGTCTGAAAAACAGACTTCATGTCAAAAAGGTCTGCAAAACAGATTTCAAAGGAAAAATACAGTAAGGGGTAGCAACAGTCACAATGTGTACATTCTCATGTAGGTAGTAATCAAATTTAAGAGGAGATACTTGCTTAGTGCCACTTAAAATTCAATTTATTAAGTAGAAATTATTTCCACTTGCTAAAATTTGCTTGTTGGATTCTGAAAATTGTACAAGTACAGTACAGAAATAACTAAAGGAACTGTGATTTGGCAAGCAGAATATTTTGAGACTTTCTAAAATATTTCTTAAACTCAATCCCTGATAGGCAAAAAATGTGCAGAAAATATGAAGCAATTTATGCACTAATGGCATGAAGGTATGTAACTTTCCTTCCTTCATCAGAAATTCTAGATTTGCACCTGTAAAGAGTGATGATCTGAAACTTGCAGGTATGTGCAATATACAGTTTAAAAAAGTCAACCTCTACACGAGTAAACACATCTACTAACTTCAGCAGCCATATCGGAAGTGTGCTGTAATCATAACTATTAAACCAGCGCCTGTCAGGAAATTGTCGTTTAACTTTCGGAAAATGTCACTAGGACGGATTATATTAGTAAATAAATATGAATGAATAAATCAGGCGTGGGAAAATCTCAAGTACACTAAAGTACAAGTATTTATACTTTCTACTTATACATGAAATCAACAATAGGTGCACCTTCATCCTGAGAAAGCAATGACCACATGTATTTCATTGCTTGCTGTTGTTTTCTTGGCAGGTTAAGGTATGTCTGGAATGAGTGTGGTATGACCATAGTCAATTAAGTCATTATTGTGTAATGTACAACAAGTGCAGACAATCAAGTTGAAACTAGAAAAAAGGAAGAAATATGTCACGAAAACCTAGTTGTACATGTAGTAGAAACTCAGTCACTGAAGATGTGAAAAAATTAGGCCAGAGGATACTACGGTAGAGCTTATAACCATAGGTGGTACTTTGATATGACATAGAATCAGGTCTACAATGGGCAATGAAACTATTATAAGTGTACCAAGTCATTGTGAAACCCTTAGGACTGTCTGAAATGTTTGTAGGTTTAAACTGGACTGGAGCTGACATGTCAATTAACTGCTAGTAGTTCTTCGTTTGTACATTTGTGTAATTTATATTCACTTTCTTTGGTTCTGTTGTAACAAAGGACTCGTACCTTTTTGAACTGATTTTAGGTATGTTCAACTGTGAAATATTTTTTCCACAATGGCCAGATTTTAAAGGGGGAGGGTTGTGATCACTTTAACCCTGCCACATTTTTTGTGCCTGCCCCTAGTCTGGAGTTTCTGGCCTCTGTATGTCTAGTTTTGTTCTCAGCTTAGTTTATTTTTATGTAACTTGATTATATAGGGGCAACTCTTTGGCTGTACCTTGTATAATGATGTTTTGGGGTCAGCTGCAGCCTGTCCTGTGGTGTGAGAGTTTCCTCTATGTTCATTGAAGAACTATGGGTGACCTTGGGCTGACATTTTCATCCTGGTGGAGTTGTTGTCTTTTTGACACATTTACCATGCCTATTCTACTTATATTTCCATTTAACAGTCACAAGTACTTTTTTTTAATTTTGACTTGTGAAAGGGGAAAAAAATTGTCAACATTGAGCTTTGATCTAACACTCCCCAAAATATTTAGTTATATTCTTATTTTACGATTTTATCTTTGGCAAGGAAGTCCTAAAATTTATGCTTCCATGGCAACATAGATATAGGGGAAATTAGAGCAGGGAAAACAACTAGCTTTAAAGTAGGCTGAATTACACTTTTAAAATGTACCATTTCAAAATGGACAGTAATGAACACAACAAATACTTAACTACTAAATTATCATTTATATGGTTATTACACTTAATGGACTTGCCATGTCAAAAATCAAAATTAATGAGGAAAAAATTGCCATAAATTTAAATAAGATTTATTTAAATGGGAAGTCATTAGATATTTAAATTATCCAAAAGCAAAAGAAAAAATCATCACAATAGTACTCAATCTAGACAAGTAATGAACCAATCAAAGAGATAACGAAATGTAAAGCCTCAAAGACGAAAAAAGTGGTCACTGACCACTGGGTAGAAATGGCCATCTGTCATCGGAGCTAGATAACATCAAATAGTGCTTAAATTAATCTTCCCTTATCCTAGGGGGTATTTTTACTGCCAATGACCTATCATTTAATGGAATTAATGTTCATTATAATTCATATTGATTTATGTTGAAAGAATATCCCTCCCCTATACAAAATAGAATTTAATAGATTAGGTGACAAACAAAACATTGAGATGGCACTATGAGGAATTGGTCAGATAAAATACCAGAAAATTTGTGAAAATTTTACACAAGGGTGAAGAAAAAGCTATAAATTCTTGTGTCTTGAGAGAGATATTGTTTTGTCTTCTCTGGAAATCTCTGACATTAAAAAGGTTTATAGTGGGGGAAAAAGCAATGATTTGTTCATTGAAGCATCTTCATTTCCTCTGCAATGAGGTCATTAATTTTCCATGAGGACCTATTTTATCAGTTCTAAGAATCTGATTCAGCTGATCCATGATAAAAATCAAGAACAGCTTTAACTTGAACAAAAATATTATATTTATGCTTCTTACATCTAAGAAAATAGAAGAGAAAATTGGTGCATTTTTTCTATAGTTTTGGCTATTTCAGTGTTGATGTGATATATTTTCTGTGAGGTATACAAAACGTTGCATTAACAAAAGGGACAGTTACACCCAATGCACAAATTAGTGGAGGTAAAAGCGAGGAGACCATGATTAGAATGACGAACAGGATATTGAAAATGCAGGAGACAAACACTATAAATTTACACAGACATTGAAGAAAAAATGGGCAACCTTGACTCCAATTTTTTTTGCTGACAATGATATATTGTATAGAAAAATCCAAGGAGGATTTCAATATTTAGCATTGCATTCTAAACACATGTAAATATAATGCATATTCTTTCACATTTTCTTGTGGAAAAATTTGGGCCCCTTTTTGTAAATCTCTCCACCTGCCACTTTATTAGAATATTCCTTACCTTATAAAATAAAGCATATGCATACACCATTGGGATTTTTGTTTCTCCAATACCCATGTCCATGATGCACATATAAACAACTCAAGGATAAAAGCACATTAGGTCAAAGTATGACGTAACTCTAACCCTCATTAAAATGTTTCTACAGTTTGAAAATGTCAGATGTGAAATTTAGCTCTCCCCTAAAATGGCAACCTTGTACATAATATAATCAGAGTCAAAATCTGTTATGTTTTATAGGTGGGCAATTGAATATTAATCTGATAAAACTAAAGAAGTATAAAAGAGAGCTCCAAGTGTTTGTGACGATCTTGTCTATCAAAATGTGCTCTTTCTGACATATTGAAGAAAAACATTAGATATAGACTTACGAACACGTCCTTTCAACAAGGTTTCTATAAGACTTGTTAAAAATAAATCATAAATTTATCAATACATCTCAAATCTTTCTTTAAATATTATATTTGTCACCCTTTACTTGTTTTCTATACCATAACAGATGATTTCAAATAAATTTAACAGATAAAATAATAAAATCTGCAAGGTATGTGAACCAATTTAGAAATGTTAAACAGACAACCCAATATTTTTCCTTCTTATCTTTTGAACAATGATCCTACATTAAATATCCATTTTGGTAACTGGATAAGTTGACCTAAATATCCCATTTATTTTGAACAAAGAACTGTTTTATCGGAAGGCATTACAAATCAATCGGACTGAAATTGTAGTCCAGTTTTATCCTTTTATGTAATATCTCTCTTTTCAAAAAAGTTGACAGCACAAGAAATTCACTTTGACATCAGAGTATATATGCCTTACCACGCCTTCACCTTTGGGTAATGGTATAATTATTCAAGTCAGCGCTATTTTCATGCTTGTGAACTATGAAAACAAGTGAAGTTATCTCCAATCTAGAAAAGGAATGGCCTGCTTGAGTGCAAAGATAAAAAAGGTACGACTGTTACTTAACACGTAGACCTTAAACTGTGTGGTATTGACCTTAAAATTTAACAGTCCATTCAGATATTGAAGGTGTGAGCAGCATCCTCAATCAGACTAGAAATACAGCAACATATTCATAAACAATTTTAAACTATAAGAAACCAAATCATTGCTTCACACAGCCAAAAGTTCCCAAATTTCAAAATGCACAAAAAATCAGAGTCCCATAACTCCATTGGATAACTTTAGTGTAATCTATACACATTATTTAATGGATAAATATATATCCTGTGGTTTGTTGAACAGGTTGGCCTTGCTGTCTAACCATACTACAAAATTTAAGCAAAATCTGATTGCTGCATACACAAACTAAAAGTACTGTGTCTAAAAATAGATTCAGATCACTACTGAAGTTTCTTCTTTTAATTGCAGTTGGGGGTAAATAACCAAATAATTCATTCACTTTAAGAAAACCTTAAAGAATTTTGAAGTGCATGGAGCTGTTTACAACAAATCCTTTTTGTGCATGAAGGCAGTAGTCTCATCATTAAAAATTTAAAAGGCTTGTACGAGAAATAAAATAATACTAGGCGATATTACTGTCATTTTACTAAGGATCGTATCATCTTACCAAGCTTATATATACATGTAACATGTTTCAAAACTTTTTCAACTTCAACCTAACACCTACTTGTCTGTGGGGATAAGGATATTTGGTTGACTATAAACAAGTTCATACCATGTTCGTGTTTAAGAATTTAAGCCAACCCTGAACTATATTTGACTCTCAGACAAGCTCAACATTGCATTAGGCCAAATAATTTAAAGAAAAAATAACATTTCAAGTTGTCCATTGATATCATTCAAACAATTTGCCTTACCACCAAACCTCTACCAGAAATTGCCGGTAGACAACACCCAACAAAGATATATTTAACTATGGCCTAAGGATTATTTCTAAACAAACTGTAACAAATTTACTTTCATTGCTGATCAAAACACTGGAATGGATTAAATAATTATCTATAATCCTTAATCATTTTATTGGTAGGAAATTAATCACATAATCCACCAATGACCACAGAACAAAATGTCAATCTTTTCCTTCTATAAAATAACATTTGTGTAAAGTGTCATAATATTATGACAACTTACATCACTTCATAATGGACATTACATATGAAAATTAAAATATTTCCTGATAAGCATCAAGTCGACATGATTTTTATCTGCTAATGGTATTTAGATAGACCACTTGTAAAAATTAACTTTTCATAAAAGAATAGGTACTTATACATATAACAAGCAAGCTATCAGACATTGTAATTGTTAAATATATAATTTTAATCAATTCAGCTTTAACCATATCATTTGCATATAACAGGATTATAACTGTGGTTGATTAGTTTGATAAGATAGCAGTTTTTCAGATAAAAGAGTTTGTTGGCTTTTTACACTTTGATCAAAGCCATTTATTTCTCTTTGTTTCAATTATTCACAAAGACCAGCAACATTCATGTATCAGGACTAGAGTCTGAGGAGGATATAAATATCAAGTGATCATGGAATCATCACATTTGTTTCGAATTATTTTCACACAACCTTCTGAAAGCCTGCTATAATATTTTACCAGTCAGAATTTCTAAAGAAACCAAATGATAGTTATGATAAATGCACTTGAATTTTGCTTTGTTCTTGTAAAAATATCTTGTTTGACCAATTATATATAAGACTTAAAGATGATTTTCCAGTTTTTAGTGGGTTTCATAGTTTTTTTCTGTGTGTACTTTTTGGTCCCTTTTTTTTTGCATGTATTATTCTTCATGTTCTAATTCTGGTGTTCCAGCTACAGGGGCAGATCCAGAAACTATGAAAATGAGGGGTGCCAGCAGAGGTTTCTTAGGAAAATGAGGATGATAGGACATTATTTGCTATTTTTTTTGTCAATTTTACAAATACAAATGACAAACTTTCAAATAAAAAAGGGGTGCCAACTCCCTGCACCCTTCTCCTGGATCTGTCACTGAGCTGCTTTCTTGTCAATATATTTGTTATTACTACATCAACATTAAATAGAAACTACATTTTGCACAGTTTTCAAATATTAACATTTTTACAAAAAAAAATAAAACACTCTGCCTACCTACCCAAAATTTACAGAACATAGTAGCCTCAACACTAGTGCTGTAGAAACTGCACATGCTGCTATATGCTGCCGTAAACTGATAACCACTGGCTGACCAACAATAACAGATGCACTTATCAAAACTGACATGGACATACATGTACGTAGTGGAAATAGGTAAAGTACATGCACAAATGCATCTTCAATTTATTTATAGGAAGAATTGATCGACTACTGTTAAAATTAATCAAAGAAGACACATGAAGATTGAAGAGAATAGATACATTGTAGTATAGGTTAGTTCAAGGATTTGGCACATACTTCGTATAAGTTACATGAGAAAAGTAAACATTGAACTTGCTCTTCCATTTTTTGTGCAAAAATTATGTGTTTGTATGAAGACAAGAACTTAGTTTATAAATCATTTAAACTTTGACACAAAAGTCAAAATAAAATATAGCAGGTCAAATTCCACTCTTGACTTCAACCGTAAGTTCCTAAAACAAAAACAGTGCAAATTTTTGTTTCTGCCTATGAAATAGGAACTAAAATGCCTCTAAGAATGAACTGAAAGGTTTGATGGGTTATCTGTAAGCTGAAATTTCTATCAATACCTTAACCTGTACATGTATATTCATGCACATACAACTCTGGCCCGAACGCCACACAACAGAAATATTATTCTTACTGCTTAAATGTGATATAAAGTGATCTCAAAGTTATCGGTTTATAGTTTTGTAACACAAGGGCTTAAAATAGACTACCGGTACTGTAATATTTTGATTCATGTAAATGCTTCCAACCGCTCCAAAAAACACCTCTTGTTAACCCTTGTCCTCATACAGACTTTTGTATGAATAGGGATGTATAGAAATTGCCAAAATTTCATGAGAAAGTGATAAAAACTTGGAAATGACAATAATAAGAATACTACAGATAAAAAGATCATCACTTGCCCATCAGAACATTACTTATTGCCAATCAATGAACAGTAGTTATCAGTGTTTATAAACAACAATAGACTTATTCTTTACTTATCAATAAACTTATTGTTTCTGTCAGAAGAAAGAGACATAAAATGAGTGAAGATAAAAACTGCACTGTGGGGCATGAGTTCCAAGCATTAGACTGGAAATGACTAGGTCAGACATCATTTTCGGTTTGAACACTGCTAATGTCAAGGTTTCTAAGGATCTACTATACACTGTATCTCATGGATTTTAAACTATGGTACTACAGATTGATGAACATCACACAACCATAAGGATAGTGTGAAGCTTTAAGTACAGATAAGAGACATGCAGATCATAAGTCATTTAATGCTAATAAAGAAACAGGTTATAATCATGTTCAATGCAGCTTAAATTGAAAAGGGCAGTTAAATCCAGGTTAAAAAAGAAGAGTCTAGCATGTTACAAACAAAGTCGAAGGCACACAATGCAAGCATTATGAATACTTAGGAAAAATTGACAAAAAAGGGCAAGGTGCTAAAGGGCAGTGTATCTGTGGGGCACATTATCTCAGTCAATTTTTTACAACTGAAAAGTACATGTATCTCCTGCCAGAATTTGTCCACATCAGATATATTCATTCCAAAACGTACAATTCCTTCCAAAAATATACTTAGAAATACATGTAATGATAAAACTTGGCTTCCAGTAAATGTATCATTAAACATTTAATCTGTGCTACATGTAGATTATTCTATTATACAGAAGTCAGATTAAAAGTGACCAAATCAATGCAACAAGTCCCATCAAGGGAGATTATTACATAATTTATGGCCACTTTCAGATAAATTCCCTTAAAAGCTACTACAAGCTCATATTCTCAATCTATCAACACAAAGAAATGGAAAACAATTTCCGATCATAATAGGCTAAAATGAATCTACTTTCAATTAATACTGGAAAATCTATTTGGTGAATTACATTACCCCCAATGTCAGAACATATTTGTCTTTATATGCCTTTAACTATTGTATTGATTGTCTATCAAATGAGTGGCCATAAAATAAACAAGATATCTTCATTATTTGTCCAATAATTCTTTCACTTGTTCCTGAGGCTTTAGAATAATTGTCTTTTTATTGACTTTGTGTACTAACATAGACCTTGTAAAGACCTCATGAAACCTTTATAGGTGAAAAAAGGCTATCTTTAGGTGAACCATGTAAGATATAAAGATGTCCCTCAGTAACACATGAACAGATAGAAAATAGTGTATCATTTTATTGATAGCCTAATATTAGGTAGAGGTAAACCATACATGTACATTTTTTGTACATGTATCCAATAGGTATTTTTTTAACTTCATGTGTATGTCTATATTTTGTACTTAAAAAATCCTTCATTCAAAGTACATATGTATAATGTAGATGTCACGTAAAACACACGTTCATGTATAGAGACTGAATCTCATACAGTCAAACTGACACATGAGGTTACCTCAATTAAACAGTCACCTTTAGGACAAGTTTCAGACCTGCCTGTTTTTCTCCCCCATACATGTACATGTATGGGGCATTTGTAATTGAAACCTTAAATCAAAGGAAAAGCATGTCACACTGTGTTTACTAGAGTCACAATGTTACAATGAAGTACAGGAAAAAATCTGCAGTTAAAGTATTTTTATATTGAGACTTCAAATTACTGTTCATTTAGAATTTTTTATACATGCATAATCATCAGTTTCAATGACTCTTCTAAAACATTTAAAAACAAATGACTGTATTTATTAAACCAAAAAACACTTGTTTATCATGGTCTTGATGATAGCAAGAAAAGGTTTTTATAAAATCTAAAGAATAATATTTCCTAAGTGGCTGAAGCAAAATCCAAAATGAAATCAACAAAGAAAAAGGTAATTTACACAAAATATACCATTAAAACATAAGAAGATCAAAACAAAGCCCATTTTATTTTCTTCTAGTAAAGTTTTGCATCTTATGAAATAAACTCCCATTCTTACATTTGTATATCTTTATGGCTCAATAGAACATATATTTTAGTGTTGTACATTGTGTGATTTTTTTTTCTTCAAATTCTTTACTAATGACTCTACATACATGTACATGTACAATGTACTATACAGTAAATTCTATTTAAGGTAAATTACAGTTTACTGTAAGTACATAGAAGTACTGGTATGACACCATCTTACAAATCTTATTAACCCTATTATAGTGCTAAGTTAATTTGATACCACCCATCTGTGAAAATTAACTACTGGTAAGTAAGTGTATTCAAACAATATAAATTGTTGAGCTTGATTGATATGAAAAAAGGGATCCAGGGCCGCTGAGTTATCAACTACATTTGTACATGTACATGTACATTCATTTATACAGAACTAGTATAGATAAGTATTACATTCTTTTTTCATACATACATGTACATGTACAATGTACTATACAAAAAAACTATCAAAACTTCGAAATAATGAATCTGATACAAATTGCATATAGTTTGTTAACTATAAATTTTAGAATTACAGTGAAATTTAAATTGAATACCCTTTTTCACTGTAAAGTTTGTTCACTTTAGACAGGTATTTGGTTCATATTAATTATCCAGGTTCAAAATACATTTACCAGTAAACTGATATTCATGAAGGAACTTTAAAAAGTGTCCAGTTGAGTCAGGTTTTTGGTTTACTTTATTCAGGGTTCAGTTCAGACAGGATTTAATGTTTGTACAATGTACCTATACTGCAAACAAGGAGCTTACAAAAGTACTCGGACTCCACTAAAAACTGGGAGCATGGACCAGGTGCACCAGTATGGTAAGCATCCTCTGCTTTTCTAGAAACACCAGCCGAGTTGCTCATAAAAAGTCAAGTCCGGGGTAAACAAACAAGGAAAGGAAAACTATGACCTGTTGAATAAATCAGTTTTCATGGTGCAGATGGATACACCATTATGATCCACGAGTTCATGATGACGACCATAAAACTTCTGTAGTGATGACTTCAATCTGGTGGCAACATAATCCTGTTCCAGAAGCCTATTTGTTAAGAGTTCTAGCACGATACAAAAAGTCTGTGTAGTTTTGGCAAGCTCTGGCATAATGTATGAGTTGTGATATGAACACTCCATACGCAGGTGCTGAAGGGATGTTGCCACAGATGAAAGGAAAGTTGACAATTCTGAAAGAAAAGTTATCACGTTTGTCGTAAAGTTTGGTCAATAGTTTTCCTTTACCATCGATTTCTAAGTGTAGGTCAAGATATGAGGCTGACTTCGCAGTGTCTGTAGTATGCTTTATCTGAAGTTCTTTGGGGTAGATGCGATGTATCAAATCCCCGAAATTAGGATTGTTTAAAGATAATTTGTCATCTACATAGCGGAAACTGAGATGAAAGGATCTAGCCAAACGATATTCTTTCTTTCGGATCAGATCAGCTATAAAGTCAGCCTTATAAGAGTGAAGGAATAGGTCAGCAAGTAAAGGAGCAGAATTTGTTCCCATTGGAATGCCGACCGTTTGTTGAAAAACACGTCCACCACACTGGGCAAACATGTTGTACATTTGGAAGATTATTTTGAATTATTTCTTACAAAGTATGAGGAATCCCTACCAAGAACTATCTATTTGTATCTAGGTGTACCATCTTCTTTGGAAAAACAACGATGTATAATGTTTTTAAGTCAAGATTTTAACTGAGTATAGGGAATAGAAGTATACAGTGTTGAAATATCATAGGTTTTAATGCTATTATATTCAGACAATAGTCAAAGTGTGAAATATCTTCTACTTGTAACAGTGTATATATGTATCAATGGTCTGAGAAAATAAGATTTTGTTCAACCTGTCTAACTTTCCAATTTAAAATTTAATCAAATAATTTTTATGTTTTAAAGATTCCTGTGCATAATTATTGTTTTGACATTAGAAACCACAAATTAACAATAGAAGGATAATACCTACCATGTAAACACTGATACTGATATTGACACTTACATGTACATGTACTTAATTAATGACTCATTGACACTATAACTTTACAATTTACCACAAAATGTAATTGCTAAAAGTACTTCAATTGCATAACGTTTCTTGACATAATCAAAGTGTTAAAATTGTCTATTATGAATAACCATGTTTACATTTTGTGGTATAAAGGATGTATACCTGGGGTAAAATAACTTTTCATTGGTGATAAATTAACATGACATCACAGATATGTCCTGTTATTTTTCATTTATGAAATTTAAAACCTTTTTAATATTAGGAGTAAAAATAACTCATTAACAATAGCAAATTATTAATTGATTATAATCTGTCACAAGCAGTGAAATTGTAAAGAGCAAGTATGTGTACATTTGTATACAATAGTCATTCAGTGATGTTGACATACTGTACATGTACACTGTACCATACACTGTACCTGCATATGTACTTACATGTACATAAAAAAGTACAAATCTTTATGGTCTACAAATTTTGATGGAAAATTTCAAGTATTCACACCTGTTTGTAATATCAATACAAAAATGAGGCTCTTGTTGGACTGTGAACATTTAAAAACAGTACATTAGTAATAACTATAAGTATTATAGGAATCATGCACACATTTGTAATGAAAATTTGGAATAGCAAAAAAAAAATTTCCATAAGGAATTTAATTTCACTTCATGGGTTGGAATTAAATTTTCCACTTGCCCTCAGATTAACATAAAAAAAATTTTGCTGATCTCCTGACACTTCACATAACATCCACAGTTACATAGAATATTTACAAACAGTAGTTTCAAAATGTGAAAAATTTTATATTGGCAAAATCCTTTGAGCTTTAACTTTACTATGTCAAAAGATTAATGTTTTGCATATTCATATTCCAAATCCATGATAAATATGGTGCTGTATATAATCACCAAACAAGTACCCTTGTTTGAGTTTATTCTTCATGGCAAAGTATACAAGTACATGTATGCCAGATCAATTTATAGGATATGATATCAATACAACTTCTACCAGGGATTTACAAGTGTATTTCTTTTTAGGGATGAGGTGACATAAACTAAGGTCAATATCCTATTAAAATTCATGGTAATACATGTATATATAAGGGGTATATAATAGAATGTCAATATTTTAGATTAAATATTGTTGAATTTCTTATTTATAAAAATCCAAATTGCATGCACTTGCTCCTCTCAAATTGTGCACAGCGAATCAGGCATTCATTTCATTTCAAATCCCACAGTAAGGTCCAAATTCATGTATATATAAGTATTCCAGAACCAACTCACCAATAATACATGTATGTAAAATATTGAAAGTGTTGCATGAAATACTTCTTAACACCTGCCATTTTCAAATCCACCTTAAAAAAAATATCCACCTGCAAAAGACATGCCACTGTTTACATATCATATAGTCTGACCTAAAAATATTACCTTTTGGAATGGCAACATGATTTACATGTATCTGAAGTTAGTTGACACCACTTTTACAAATTCCTTGCATACCTGGCAAATGCCAGGTGGGATGAATAAACAGTTTTTGCAACAACTTTACATATCAAACTTCACAAGAATTTCACTTGACTTTGGCTTTTAAGTCTTGTAATCCAAAGTGTTCATGACATCATCCATGTACAAAGAAGAAACGACACAGCTGTTCTTTGCTTTGGTCACCGGAGTTGTTGGGACAGGTGCACGGAACTTCCGGAACGGTACCGGACGATATTTTTTCCGTACTTCCTCGTTCAAACAGAAAATTTTAGTAATAGTTGGTCGACACAAAAGCTTAATAAAACCAAAATTTGAACCAACGAAAAATTTGGACTTTTGAAGAAAACCTGAACTAATTTTAATTTTAGTTTTGAGGCTTTATGTAATCTAAGAGAGAAAACTCTATTCAAAATTTTAGAATTCACGTGATATATTGATCTATCACATGACAAACGAATGGCGGCCAACACGAAAACCTTTGCAAGCAGTTTTCTACAATTTCTGTTTTTCTTTTTTAACAGTATTTCACATTCTGATGGGAAACCAAATTTTGTTATTTTACTTATGGATGATGTAAGTTTTTATGTGAAACTTGCTTTTGAGCTTGTGAAATTTTTTCATAGAATCTTCTCCAAGGCCCAGGGAGTGTAACATTCAGTTCTCTGTATCTGTATCTATATATATGTATGTATATAAGGAATAATCCAAATCTGGCTTTTACTTGACAGGGAGAGAGAAGAAGTGGTTTAGTGGTCACCGGTGAGAGCAGATTTGAAGCCGGGGGAGTTTATTGTGATGTTATCTTAGTTATCTAGTTGATTCCACTGAAACGATTGATTGTTGGTGTTTAACGTCCAAGCAGCAATATTTCTGGCCATGAACATGTATTGATGATAAAATTAAAAATGTGATGGGACATGAAGATAATATAGGGTCGACATGTTTCAATTGCCATTGAAAATTTGGAGAGGTGGGTAGGATCGGGCAGTTTAGCCTCCTGTGGCAAAGCCAAGGCTCTCTCTCTCTCCTCTCAAATACCACATCAGGGTTCTTTAATGTGTTAGGAACATGGCATTGTGGGTTTGAAAGCCACTATATATCTTAGATCTTATGAACCATTTTTGTCAGACTGGTTTCAGGTGTCCTTTTGCTTCAATGGCTGGTACCAATCCCTCAACCACCTTGCACAAGAAAATGATTCTGTGGCTTATGCGTCATTCTTTCAGTTCATTTTGTTGGAGTCTGACTAGCATGCTAGTGACCTTCCTTTGTCTCTGGATTTGAAGTCACCTATGATGAACCAGACTGCTTGTCTCTGCACTTGCTCTAGTTTGTTTTATCCCTGATTGTACATGGGTCCCACACGATAGCTCTGTATTCCATCATTGATCTTACAAGTAAGATTTACAAGTAGATGAGTGTTTTTTGCAGTTTTGTGATTCCAACGTAAAAACCAAGTGGTATTGGCTTTCTTAGTCACTTTTGCTATGTGAGTAGACCACATTAGGTCATCAGATATTTGCAAGTTATAGTTAATTTAAGTTTGTTATGTATTGGGTTACATGTACTTATGAGTCAGTAAATGGTAATTAGCTAGATCAAGATTAAGATTATTGTTGTACATATTGTATGCACAGACTTACTCTGTACCATCTGTTGATTGATCCAAGCATCACATAACAATTTATGACATTGTCCCCTCTTGAACATTACACTGATTTAATTAAATGCTTTCGACAAGTAAATATTTTGGTTTGATTGAACTTTAGGAAGTACATTTGAAAGCAATTGGTCAGAGTTAATATTTTTAGTGTTTTATTTATAAAAGGCAATAGGGCTAAATACCGGAAAAGTTAGTTGATTCATTAGTGACTCCTGTTCTTTTATTATGAAAGCGATGTTTCTGGAGTGGACTCTACTTTCAGATCCATACAAAATCTACACATTAAATATATAAAAGAAATACTAGGAGTTCACTGTGAAGCATCAAACGATGGATTCCATGCTGAGTTCAGGGATTATCCTGGGATGGGCCCTTTCAATTTTAAGGGAAAATGTGTTGAAATAGAGTTAAACTGTTCATTTATTTGGCTGGACCCCTTAATAAGGCACCAAAATAAACTGTTTATTTGTCCCTTATGACAGTATTAAAAGATTTCTGGCCCATTGAAATTTTGCATTGAAATCCCAAATATTTCCATAGGTTCCTAAATAAAATGGGCCCTTTGTCCATCTTATGGGCCCATATTTGTCTAAAGCCAGGAAAACCCATGTGAATTAAATAGAATTCCACTTACGGTAAAAGTGAAATATTATACTCTATGTTTAATTTTCTGAATCATTGATTCTGACAATTCTTAACTGAAGGATATATATTATATATTTTAAAGAAATAAAAAGAAAGTAAGCAAAATACTAAATGTCAATGACCTTGGTCTGTCATATTTACTAGTAATGAATAATATTTACCCTATCATTAATCTATGCCAAATTAGACAAACAATTTCTGATTAATGTTTACAAACTCAAAATGCAAAGATATCTGATTCTCCAAATTTTTCCAGAGTGCTTACAAAATGGATCAAAGACCTCCATGATGCTGATATTTAAAAAATAGAGAAGATCAAGTTTTATTCTATTAAAATATGAATTAGTGCTAATTTATTGATAAGTGAACGAGTTAAGACATTAAATATACCTAGAAAAGAAAGATACTGCCCCTATAAAACTCAAATGAATTAGAAAATGAAAAGCGTTTTCTTCTCAATTGCAAATCATTTGATGATCAAAGAGTTAATTTTAATGAGAAAATATCGAACATAATTGTAATAGATAAAAAAAACCAAAAAAAAACAGTCAACGTCTTTTTTTTTATTAAACCATAATTCATATAAAGCTTTCAGATTGTTTAGTGACTGATGAAAAATTAATGACAAAATCAGAACTTTTTTTATATTCCAGATGGGATGGGGTGATCTGGGAGTATTTGGAGAGTCAAATAAAGAAACACCCTATTTAGATAAGATGGCTACAGAGGGAATGCTGTTTCCTGACTTTTACTCTGCAAATCCTCTGTGCTCCCCTTGTAAGTATTATAATAAACAACTATTTTTTAGTATTGAAATGCAATTGACAACAAATTCTATACTTTAAAAAAAGAGTTAAAAGACAACAATTATTTATTTTATACAATGTATGAGCAAGACAATACTTCATACAATTGTGTTACCACAGCTATGGTGGATTACTCCATCTTCCTGCACTGGTAATTTATGTTTTCATAAAATTATTGAAAATATGTGTCAGTTTAATTTTTGTAAGCTTTTTCTTTTTTCAGCAAGGGCTGCCCTTATGTCAGGAAGATTACCAATTAGAAATGGATTCTACACAACTAATGCACATGCAAGAAATGGTAACTTGATTGAAGAATTAACAAAATTCCTTAACAAATCAATGAAGTTGACTATATTAGATTCCTACTAGTCAGATCATTTGAAGAGTTATCAAGGGAACCAAGATTCTAGTGGAAATCTGAAGAATGTAATCCAGGGAAAAAAGACCAGACATGGAAAACAGACAAACACAACAAAGAACATAAAGTAACTAAAATAATACATACGAAGTAACAAAAGTGAATGACGAACTTGGACTCAACTAAAAACTGGAAGCATGGACCAGGTGATTATTTATCATTTATCAATAAATGATAAATAATCTTGTGTTTTGCTAAACATAAGTAACCAAAGGTGTGTAAATGTATGAATCTTATTGTGTGTAAGCAAAGATGTCAAATTTGATATACCTTGTGTGTCTAAAAATCTTTTTGCCTGTAATGTGATTCAGTGAACATATAAAAACTTCCATTTCTTGAAGTATTTTTGGGCACAGAGTTCTATCAATAAAATGAAAGCCAATAGTGTTGAAACCCATTATAAAAAAAGGCTGACCAGAAAAACAAAAAGATAATTTCTAGAGTGTCCCCATGTCCTATACAATGTATGTAGTATTTTTTTTTTGTATTACAGCTTACACCCCACAGATAATAACTGGAGGAATACCTGACAGTGAGATACTACTTCCCGAGGTTCTTAAAAAACAGGGATATAGAAACAAGATAGTTGGAAAATGGTACTAAATAGTTTTTATTTTTTTTTGATACTCACTCTGTTGCAAACTTTGTGTACAGGAATACCCATTTTTTAATGAACATGTCTCAATATCTGGTAAGTGCAACTCTTCCTGAAAGGAAAATGAAATTTTATGTAAATATGGAAGACTGGTAACACAGATAATACACCAGAGATGCTCATTAATGATGATTGTATTTATAGGACCATTCTTATAAGGGGAAATAATCCCGGTAAATAATCTTACATAATAAACACTTTCATTTTTCAGGCGTTTTGTATTTCTAGTTTTATTGATAAAGAGATTTATTATTGATCATATAAAAATGATAGATCTTCCAAATAGGGTAAAATTGGCTTTTACAGTAATCAAGACAAAACTCTTTTTAATTGGGAATAATTGATTTTTACTTTATACAGTTCTCTTTACAGGTCAAAGACTATGTTTTATATAATTTTTTTTTTCATAAAAAAATATAAGACATTTATGTAAAATGAAAAACTTTTCAATAGATGTTGATATTGGGGTTTGCATTGTTTACAGCATTGATAATACAATGTTTTTTTTCTTATACTACAGGCATTTAGGTCATAGACCACAGTATCACCCACTAAAGCATGGATTTGATGAATGGTTCGGAGCACCAAACTGTCATTTTGGACCGTACAATGATAAGGATATGCCTAATATACCTGTATATAAGGATGCTGAAATGGCAGGAAGGTTAATTTCAAAGTGTGATTTTTTTAAATATTACAATGATTTAAGTTTGCAATATGAAATGTAACTTTTAAAACTGCCTTTACTAACGTGAGATTTAATCTCTGTATCACAATATGATACACTTAATGTTAGCTCCAAAATATTAAAATTGCAAGTATATGCAATAAATAATTCCCTGAGAAATCGGATTTTTCAGAATAATCATGTGTGCCAAAGGTCACCTGAATATAGCTGAAATATTGCTGCTCGGACGTTAAACCCCAACAAACAAAACAAACAAGTGTGCTAAAGGCATAAGCCTTTAACTTAGAATCTAGAAATTTTAAGGCAGCCTTAATTCTTCTTCCCTCTGTGGAATTTTGTATGAAGAATAAAGAAATCATAGGCAACTACTCGGTCTTGGGATTATTAGGTAAACGCGAGCCTTTAATTCGAAAGAATTCAGCAATCCCTCACTCTGCTTATTTCTTGTTGAAAATAAATAACAATGGAACCTAAATTTGTTGTTTTACATTGATTGCATTTTTGTATATGAACATGTACATGTATACCTATGGCTTAAGCTTTCAGTTAAAAATAGAGAAATATTAAGGCATTCTAAATTCTTCCGCCCTTTATGAGTTCGTATATTGGTTATTTTGCATTGGCAGGTATTATGAGGAATTTCCTATCAATAGAAAGACAGGAGAATCAAACCTTACAGCACTGTATTTAAATGTAAGCTTCTACTGTCAGTAACATTTTGAACATCACATGTCATAGTAGAAAAATAAAACTTGTATGGAAAATCAGTTCGTAAATTTGAAAGTAGCTAAAAATAGATGTTGATTTATTGTATACCATTTGTTTTCCATGAATATTTTTTTTTTAATGTATGATATTTTTTAAGCCAATTTTAAAAAAGATGCTGAGTTGCAATTATAGTGAGTTAGTTTAAATCTGTTAAATAGTTAGTATTTCTAATGCAGAACCAGTTACAAAATTAAAAATCTCTTTATATCTAAATAATAAAGGAGGGAAATCTAAGTATTTTTGATTATTGGTTGTCGCTCTACCTTGTCCTTTCAGGAAGCAGTCAACTTTATACAGAAACAAGCAGTAAAGAAGGAGCCATTTTTCTTGTACTGGGCTGCTGATGCCACACATGAACCACTGTATGCTTCTGCCAAGTTTCTAGGTACTAGTAGGAGAGGCCGGTAGGTCACAAGCAGATTCAAGAAGGGGGCATCTTGTTCACACCCCTAGGGGCAGTTCAAGTCACTTTGAAAAGGAAGGATGCCAGCTGGGGTTCCTGAGGAATAAGGGGTTTTACAAATTATTTGCCATTTACTGTTAATTTTACACATGAAAATGACAAATTTTCCAATCAAAAGGAACCCACCCACCCCCTGTACCCCCTTTGGATCTGCCACTGTCCCCTAAATGTCATGTTTCTCTTTTTTGTCCATCTCCTGAACATGATTTTTTGTTTACTCCCTGAAATATATTATTGCAGACACATTCACTAATAGAGAAGATTGGTTCTAAGTATCTTATATGGTATTTTATAAACTACCAAACAAAAAGATCTTATATACTGTAAACCTTCAAGCTTTCAAGTTGTCATTTTTATTGTGTTTTGTGCATCTTTAAAAATGATGTCATCTGTAAAATTGTATAACAATTTTCTTTTATAAAAGTATTCAGTGCAGCTTTAATTATATGTTACAATTCTTACTCTAAAATAGTGGCATTAGGTAAGCTTCATATCAGAAGAATTTCTTTATCAATGAGCAGACATGATTTTACCAAAAAAAAGAAAAATAGGAGAAATTGTAAGTAAATTTACTGAAAATGAAACTGTGATGAAAATTTCCAAATGATTTGATATATGGCCTTTTCATAGTCAGAAGTATGGGGTATGTTATATCTCATATCTCATATTCTTTTATTGAACATAAGAGGTTAAGAGCATTTCCTGGGTAATTTAGCCTATGACCTCACATGAATGATTTTTTTTCCTGTACATACACTTTACACTATGTATAACAGGTATGGAGATGCTGTGAGAGAGTTGGATTATTCAGTTGGACAGATTCTACAGTCACTGAAGGATAATGGTGTAGATAAGAATACTCTGGTTTTTTTTACCTCTGATAATGGTGCTGCTACTTATGCTAAAACTAGTGGTAGGTGCAAATTAACTAAAAAAATACAATCTCTTTTTAGGTAAATGTTTATTTGCAATGTTAAGTCAGTTAATGGGGAATTCTATTCAATATTTATCAGTAAATGGTCAGTTTTGTTGTTCTTTATCTCAGATTGTTATCTCATTCAAAGTACTGGAATTCTGAATCTCAGCTTTCCAATGAAAACTGCCTTCAGTTTTTTGAAAGTAACTTCTCAAAATACAAAATAGTGATTTATTAACAATTAAGGTGGAAGCAATGGTCCATTTTTGTGTGGGAAACAAACAACATTTGAAGGTGGTATGAGAGAGCCTACTATAGCCTGGTGGCCAGGAGTTATCAAGTCTGGACAGGTTCGTCTTGGCATGTCTGAATTCTAAATTGCACAGTTGATTTCTGTGAATTCAGAAAATTTTGTGAATAAAATTCAGTTTCTGTTGTCAAGCCATATTTTCCTACTTTTAATTGAATGAAAGTCAATTTTTGGTTGACATTTTGGGTAAATTGCTTATTAAATAAAATCGGGATAGTTTACTTTCTGAATTCTCAGAACTTCTGACTGTAATAACATGTATGTATGAGCCCTTACATATATCTTATACAGAAGCATTTTAAAAGTTTTAGAACTTAGTATGTTTTTTCCATAGCCATGTAAAAATTTAGTGTCTTTTAAAAGGTGGTAGCAATGGTCCATTTCTATGTGGTAAAGAAACCACATATGAAGGTGGAATGAGGGAACCTACTATTGCATGGTGGCCTGGTACCATTCTCCCTGGACAGGTCTGTAATCATGATATTTTGAAATGATTTTACTAACCACTAAAGGAAGGTTCATATTTAATTTGGACTATGTGTCCCCTACTGTTTTAGAAAAAGGGTAAAAATAGGTGTTTTATTACAACCCATTTAGAAAGTGTTTTTTCCTTCTAATTTTAACTATTTTTTGCATTTTATTCTGGTAAACACATGTGACAGCAGATTTTAAGTGTTATGGACCATTATCAATTTATAGGGGGTCAAAGTTAGGCAACACCTAAAAAAATAACTTTTTAATTTTTGGATTCCTCATATAAATTCCTGCCTACCCATTTATTGTGTCCATAATAAATTGTAAGTCCTTGTGCTTAAGTGTGTCAAAAACTAATATTGGGTCCACACTTGCCCAAACTGTTCAGGATTCGACCACGGTAGTGGTATCATGCTGCACTCATCAATGCTTTTCATTTTCATTTTTTTTGGGAGCACAGGTTTGCCTTTACTTTCACTAAATCATTGGTTTCTGAGTGTTTTTTCATGCACATGTTAGCAACATTTTGTATGATACATTTATAACTATTTTTGTGGTTACCATATTGCTGGCTGGCTTCTGTTAACAACTAGGTTGACCATAGGCATTGAAGAATGCAGAAATGCTGTGTTGTTGCAAATGCCAGAAAGACTATGATAAAATATACTTTAATATTTAACCAGAAAGTACCCATTTTTATTTTTTTATGTTAAGATAGCAGATAAAATGGCATAGGGTCAGAAGAAAAATGGTCTCAGTTGGGTAACTGTAAACAGATATATTTCTTTCTTGGCCTAATGAGTATAGTAAAGGCAAAATTAAAATTTTGGCAAAACATGGATTACCTATGGACACTCAAAGCAGAATGGAAATGTAGGGAGCCCTTGAAATTAATCATTCCTTTGTTTGTGTTCCAGACGGTCGTATATGTCTTTATTTTAGGTGGTTTTCATTTGTTCAGACTAGCAAGATGACAAGCACACAATTAGAGGAAAAAAATTAGACTGTATTTTGAGATTTTACCATTACACTCTTTTCAACTCATACATTTAATGAGAATTGATACTACATTTGTCTTAGTTACAATCTTTAGTAACAAACTTGTACAAAAAACAATGTAGTACTACTGTCTGTTATTCAATATCATATGATATACTTTAAAATCAAGTGCTTCTCTGGGTTTTTCTAAATGTGGTACATTATTATCATTCTGTAAATCTTGAAATCTTTAATTTAGAAGTTAAGGTAATTTGCCAAGTTAGAGGATAGCATGCTTTGTCTTCTCTTGTTCTTTTTTATTAATATTGACAAAAAATTAGGTTGAAAAAAGAGACAAATACATAGCAGTAAAAACATCTTGTTTCTAATTTAATTTTATTGTGATTATAAATGATAAAGTGTGAACATTTCATCTCTTTCTTAACAGAAATGACTTCAACACAGCATGGATTGGACTTTGTTTTTTTTTTTTTTGTTAAGGTTTTTTTGTGTGAAATTTTTAATAATGTTAGATCCAGTTTCTTGTTCACCATGGACAACTGAAAAAAAAGTAACAAAAAGCCTGCAACAGCTGTAATGTAGGCCATATTATTGTGGGTATTTCCAGGTATCTCACCAAATAGGTTCATTGATGGATTTCTATAGCACTTTTATTGAGCTAGCTGGAGGGGTGGTACCATCAGATAGACTGATTGATGGAGTAAGTCTTAAAAGTACTCTCCTTAACAACACAGAATTTGAAAGGTTTGTATTCATATCAAAGGTTGGGTGATCATTATAACACATGCATATCAATTATTTAAGAAATAATTTTCGGAAACTCCATTTTACCATTGTTTACCACAACTATTTATGTTGCACTGTTTTACTACCAGCGATAGGGGTTAAATAATGACATAATTGGTCAGGCCATGGTAAAACAATGATAAAATGGAGTTTCTGTGATTTATTTCCATTGTAATAGGACTAGTTTCGTCATATTTTTGAATAGATACAGCCTATGTGTGCACAAAATGTTGGTCATGTGTTTATCACTTTCTTACCTTGGCTGTGGTCTAAATAGTTTTAAAACACGTCATATTAGAATTGTTCCTCCACAATACAATGCAGTAACTTAGAAAATCAAGAGGTTCATCTATCAAACCTTGAAGTATTCATTTATCTCAATGACTGGCTAATATTGTGAGAGTTACCCTAGTTGGAAATTTAATTTCTTCTTAATATGTTCAAAAATTAATTTCAAACTGATTAATACCAAATGTTACAATAATGAATCTATTTGATGATTTTGGTGAGGAATATAGAAAACTGTTCTTTCATAATACCCTGTGAGTAAGAGAGATATTGGATGAATGTCTTGTCCTTCCTGTCCATCACTCTTTTGGTTTTAAGGATGATAATTCAAAAAATGCTCTATTAAATTGTATTTAAATATAACAGTGATTTGGACCCTAAAATATAGGAATAATATGCTGGAGGTATACATGTATATTTCATTTATTATTCTGGCGTTATAGCCCTTTTTCACTTGAAATAAAAACAAAAAACAAAAAACAAAAACAACAGATTAAATAAAATCCCTCCTATACTACAGTCACCTTTGCCATCCTTTTTTCCATGTGTACATCTAACAATAACTTTGGTACCTTCCATTGATTTCACGTTTTGTATATGACTTTGACATGATGAATTGTTGCATTCCACATGAAGTTTTGTATTATGTTAAAGCAAGGAAAGTTGCTAATACATGTTAATAGGTTTTAATCTTGTATAAAATTCAGACATTGCAAAATTCCTTTTAAACATAGTTTTTTTTCTATTTTACCATCAGTAATATATTTCAAATTTACTGAATAAGACCTTACACTAAGTGTTTGTTGATGTTGCTAACTGAGAAAAACTTCTTGTTTTTTAGACCCCTATATTATTACAGAGGTAATGAGCTGATGGCTGTCAGAGTTGGGGAATATAAAGCACATCTATGGACTTGGACTAATTCTGTTGAGGAATTTAATCAAGTGAGTTTTTAGAAATGAAATGAATTTCATAAATATATAAGTTATAAAAATCTCTTTAGATGATCAACAAGACCATACTTTTTAGGAACCAGAATTTAGAATTGTTGTACAGAAGAATTGGAAAATGTAGTCGAAGAAAAGCACATGTACTGGTAGTTGTAAAAGATTCTAAATATTATTGAAAATGAATCCTCATAATTATATAGTAAGTAAGAACGAAAGGTACTGTAATTTTTTTAGGATGCTAATTGTAGTGAACTTAAGTAATCTGTCTTAAAACAGCAAAATGAATTCTGCAAAATGTTTAGTCTTGGCTTAAGTTCTTACATAGCATTGGCCAAAATTAGAAACTTCAAAATTTTTTGTATACCTTTTTGCCTCAAAATCTCAAAATTTTACAATGCCAAAATAACCAACCATATAGAAAGTCACTAAGTTTAGCATGGTAAAACAAGAATTATTTTTCAGGGTATAAATTTTTGTCCTGGAGAAGAGATAGAAGGTGTAACAACACATCAACAGACCAACTATACGCAGCAGCCTTTGTTATTTCATATAGGCAGAGATCCTGGGGAGAAATACATTATACAGTAAGTAGGCAGTGATCTGTGGGAGAAATATATTGTACAGTAAGTAGAATTCATGTAGGCAGAGATCCAGGGGAGAAATACATTATATAGTATCGGTAAGTAGAATTCATGCAGGCAGAGATCCTGGGGAGAAATACATTATACAATGAGTAGAATTCATGTAGGCAGAGATCCTGGGGAGAAATACATTATACAATGAGTAGAATTCATGCAGGCAGAGATCCTGGGGAGAAATACATTATACAATGAGTAGAATTCATGTAGGCAGAGATCCTGGGGAGAAATACATTATATAGTATCGGTAAGTAGAATTCATGCAGGCAGAGAACCTGGGGAGAAATACAATATACAGTGAGTAGAATTCATGCAGGCAGAGATCCTGGGGAGAAATACATTATACAATGAGTAGAATTCATGCAGGCAGAGATCCTGGGGAGAAATACAATATACAGTGAGTAGAATTCATGTAGGCAGAGATCCTGGGGAGAAATACATTATACAATGAGTAGAATTCATGTAGGCAGAGATCCTGGGGAGAAATATGTCATCCAATGAGTAGAATTCATGTAGGCAGAGATCCTGGGGAGAAATACATTATACAATGAGTAGAATTCATGTAGGCAGAGATCCTGGGGAGAAATACATTATACAATGAGTAGAATTCATGTAGGCAGAGATCCTGGGGAGAAATACATTATACAATGAGTAGAATTCATGTAGGCAGAGATCCTGGGGAGAAATATATTATACAACGAGTAGAATTCATGTAGGCAGAGATCCTGGGGAGAAATACATTATACAACGAGTAGAATTCATGTAGGCAGAGATCCTGGGGAGAAATACATTATACAACGAGTAGAATTCATGCAGGCAGAGATCCTGGGGAGAAATACATTATACAACGAGTAGAATTCATGCAGGCAGAGATCCTGGGGAGAAATACATTATACAATGAGTAGAATTCATGCAGGCAGAGATCCTGGGGAGAAATATGTCATCCAATTAGTAGAATTAATAGACAGCAACTGATTTGCTGTGCAAAACATGTAGTGCAAATATGGAAAATTAAAATTTGGGACAACTGGGCTCCCTAACAATTTGTACAATGTCTCCAATGACCTAGATTGCCAACCAACTTCTGATAAGTGACAAATATATCCATATGGCCTTCATATCATGGTTATTTTTTCATAGAATGCACTTTATAAAGATGATTTACTCATTGTCTTTTTAAAACAATTGTTGAATACGGGTGGTAGTTAAGACTGGTTTGACTATAGTTTCACATACGCATGGCCTAAAATATAGTGATTTTCAAATTTTTAATGGGTTAATACCATTATTTTATAGTACATTTTATTCATTTCATGTGGCATATAAGAACTTCATTTATCAAAACATGGTTAGCTATGATAATTGTACAGATGATTTTTGATTGAAATGTTTTAGTCCATCAACGTATGAATACAGATCTGTGATACCATGGATCATGTTGTATGTGACTGATCATAAGAAGAACTTGATTCCAGGCAAACCACAACTGAATATCTGTGATAAATCTGTTATGGTAAATACATGTGCATGAATTTATAATACCATCTTGATGATATATTTTTAAACTTAAAAGCCTAGTTTTTGGTTACTAATAGTGTAATAACAATATTAACAAACAAACCAATTGATAGTTTTGGTTTTGAGTACTTCTTGTATACAATATTTTTTTTGGATTGAGATCTTCCTAATGATGTTTGATTCTAATGCTGCTGAACAGAGGTTACTCCTTGACAAACTAGTAGTACAGCATATCGAAATTTGCAAAATATATGATTGGTATTTTTGTATTTTTTCTAGGCAATAATAATAAAACTTTGAACCAGGAAATTAGCCTTTGAAAGTCCTAATTATATAATTATTTTGAATTTTTAATCATTATTTATTTAAGAAATGTGTCTAACTTTTAACTGGTTATACTAAATAATCTGGTTTGTGTCAGTTAAGTGTAAACTGATCCAAATCAGGTTATTTCATATAATCTGTTAAAACATTAGAAACATTCATTGTAATTTAATTTCTAATGGACTGCAGTCCTAATATTGATTATTGATTAATAATCAAATTTAAATTTGCCTAGAATTATTTGAATCACAGTGTGTGGACATTAATAACGTCACAGTACTGAGTTTGCTCAAAGAGAACCAACCAGTCAGAAAGTTTAGGAATTGAATTAAATTATAACCCTGTGATTTTCTGGTTTTTGATTCTTCAGGATCAAAATACCTTATGTCAACAGTCCATCACTAGAACTTCCCTACTATTTCTGAACACTACACAAACATATAATCTAATTTTTCTATAGAATTGGTCTCCACCTGGTTGTGAGAAATTTAAATGTCTCCAAGGACCTCCTCCAAAACCATATGATTGTACTTGGCCACACTGACCTGTGAAATAGGACCAACACTGAACCTGTCTATTGGAACCAAAGAACCAACATGTATACATTCCAGTTTGGTTCTCTGTAGGACATGTTAATTAGTGCAATATACAAACATTGTGATATATAGGACTTTCCAATATATAATTTTATTATTAATATTTTGTTGAGATTGGACAGTAAATTGGGATATTTTATTTTTCTGGTTATTTTGGCAGTTTTCTCTCAAAATGTGCATGTTTAATGTTTGGAGTGTTCAATTTTGTTGTATTCAGAATGATAAGTGTTTTATTTTTGCATTATCTTCATTGTGGAATCAAACTATCCTTTATTATCCTAAAAAGAATCTATCACTACCAGTGTCATATTCATTACTATGTTTTGTCTGGGTCATTTAATTGCTATGCAGACATATTTTACCATATTAACCTTGTTTTTGTCCACACCTATCATTAGTACTTAGCTAATCTGATCATTTCTGTAGTGCCTGGTGTACAACTTTACATGTGTTATTTTATTGCGTTTAATATTGTTTTGCTAAATAGAAACCAAAAAGGGATATTAAGAACAATAACTTGGAAGCACAAATTGGATTGGAATAAGTGTAAATTCACAAAATGGTGGAAGAATCCCTAGCATTTAATGATAACGATAGACATAAGATTTTTTTTTTACTGATTTTCTTATTACTATCTTTTTTATTTTATTTTTCATTGTTTTATATGCATTTTTAAATTTTTTTTTTTTTTATTTCTTACTATACTCGGCGTCACATAAATAACATACGGTTAAAATTTGAATAAAAATATTTTCAACGACTTTATTGACACCTACCGTCGTTTAAATTGTCTCAAATGACTTGCTCATTCGTTTAGCCAAACGGCTTCTCCCTAAACATTGAATCGTTAAATTCATGTCCGATTTTAATTTTCGGTGCCAATATTTACATTGTAAAAAGTCGGCCATGTTTACAGTGATCGGATTGCTAGGAGATGTTGTTTACGTTTAAATGGTTTGTCCAAAAACCGAAGAACCCAGAATACATTTCGGCGTTAGTTCGGAAATTTCGGATTTAGTCTACGCAAACAACGTACAATGCCGAGAAGTTGATCAAGCAGACGAACTCCAGTTTTTATTATCCAAACTGAGAAGAATATCATAGTGTGAGAAAATGGTTAATAGGAGGAGAAATTTTGAGGTAGAGAATCTCCAAATTAATACAATATTGATGATATTCCGGTAACAGAGTGACTGGCAATACAGCGTTTCCAAATCAAGCACAAATCAAAACAATGTCAATGAATCAAAACAGAGAGCCTTATCAGACAACTTGGTCTTAAGAATCACAGGCATTAATATCAAATCAATATGCAAATTCCCCCCTTTTTAAATAAGACTGTTAAATATTGACAATACAAGTACACACATTGCAGAACTTGTCATATTTTAAAAGACAGACCTGTATGAAATCTTTTCAAACAAGTTACAACACATTGTATAGCCTGAAAATGATATTTCATTATCATGTATGTATCATGTCACTAAATCTATAAAGTACAACTTCTAGTACAGTAAGGAGAAAACTATTTTATTCTGAGTTGGGGGGGGGGGGTGCAGTTTTTTATTTTATTCTGAGTTGGGGGGGGGGTGCAGTTTTTGGAAATGAAAATTATGGCCCTTAGATGGAAATAAATATTCTGGCCTAAAACCTCCTATGCTGAAAATAAATATATTTTATGACCTCAGTCAAGTTAGTTCATATACAGAAAAGGTATTAAATAATTCATTGCACAATATGGCAGAAAATGACCTGCAAAATTTCAAGAATAAATATTCTGTGTCCACAAAATTCGCAAGCGCCCTCAGAAGCAAATGATCACCCCATAACCCATTAAGTAAGTATTGATACATACCTGTAACTCATAATGCTATGCAGTGATTGAATCTTAGCTTGCAAATATCATTCTAATAACTAACCTTTATGTTTTGTCCAATCATCAGATAGATAATAAATTAAGAGCAAGCATAGGTTTAAAAGAGAATCTGATAAGCATGCCCTATATCATAAATGCTGCTCATGTCAAATATTGAGCCAGGCACTTTCTTTTTGTTTGGAATATGAGTTCTTATATTAGTTATTATAACTTTACATACTCCCGTAATGATAGAGTGTAGCCACTCATTTTATGTTTCTTCTTTGCATAATAAAATTTCCAATGGATATTAATATAAACTGTACCTAGTTTCAATTTTAATTCTAATTCTTAAATGTCAGACCCCTTATACTAGAAAAGTCATGTTAACTAAAAATGGTGAAAATCACTCAACTCCCACCCCAGGTCAGCCAACATACACCATTTTTCTTGATCAACCATGGTTAATTTGTAAAGCAACAATCCACAGAAATACAAAAGTCTAAATATAAATTTCTTGCAACGTCATAAACATGTTTGAATTTCTCACTAACAGTCAAATTTCACCACCAAATATCTTCATTATACATGTGTAACATACATAATAAAAACCTCAAACTGTGGGTCTATAATGAACATTTCAATCTTTACTCTATGTGGTGAATATAGAAACAATCATTTCATATTTTAATCAAAGAAACCCATATAAATCCTTGAAGAGAGGTTTCACATAGTGCAGTTTGATTTATCCACATACATGTAGTAACAATTCAATTCAAATTTGGCCAAGATCGAATTTTCTATCTTGTCTTTTTTTTTTTTGTAGAAAACTATATGTCTTGCTCTAAAAAATATGAATACAAACATATATACAAGATATAGTAAGACAATGATAGATACTACCTCCTTATTTCTTGCAAACTTAAATTCTGCTTTTTCATTTCAAATTTTATCCTTACTGCCCTCTTTTATAAACTAAGATGTATAAAATGTACTTCTTATTCATACCTTTTTGAAAAGCCAAGGGAAGGCCAGGATTTATAATTATTATTCTTTAATTACTATATCATGTCCTATAGGGGTGGTGAATTGACCTATATTGGGAATAAAAGGCCAGAGAAGATGCTACACCACTAAGGGAACAACAATTTGAAATTTATGGGAGGAGTGGACTTTGAAAACTTTTTCTACTTTTTTTGGTAACTATCTGTTATAAAATCTTGGTGAAAATATGTTGACCCGTATTGGAGTTATTGACTTTTTTTAGACATTTTTGCTGTTGTTTTATATTTTTTTTTGAAAAATCTTTTCCTTAAAAGATACAATACAGAATTCAAAAAAAGTTTGTATTTTTGTTTTTTAGGGTATCCTAAACAAAATTACTATTTGAATTTTTGATTGTTAAAAAACATTCACATAATTACTAAAAAAAGAACAGAAGGGTTGGACAGGCAAAAATTTGGTCAGGTGAGCAATTGATGCTCCTGGGAGCCTGTTGTTTTTCTTGCTACTTCAATCCTGACTTTTTCTTTGAAATCTGTTCCTAGCCCCACCCCCATTAAATACAAATACTTTATTGGCAACAGTCACAAAAGAAATATGGTTATGACCCAGTTACAACATATACATGTATGAAATAAAAACATTAATAACATTTTTTTTTACAAATGGACATGAAAAAACATGTTAAATCAAATATAAATTGGTATTTCTCTTAAGGATTGATTTCATGTATTCTGTCTCATGAAACAGTTTTAGAATATGGGGTTGAAAGGTGTCATTTTGAATCTGGTCAAATATGTACCTTAAGGGATAAAAAATTGCAATTGCACAGTCGCCTATACCTGCTAGATTTTGAGATGGGTTACCCAATTTTTATGAATTATATTAAGCCTGAATATATAGAATTCATACTTGACTTAATTATTCAATGTTTGAACTTTGTGGTTGTGTCAAGCTGTGCCCTGCAAAGCATTTCAATCCCTACAAAAATGAAGTACATGTACATGTACAATGTATTTATAACCAAGTTTGTCATTTAGTTGATCATAATGCATGATCCAAAGATAAAATCTGTATATGAAATAGTACTTTGCAAGATTTGTAGTTCTTGATCTTTTTTAAAAATAAAAAGGGGGGGTTCAAGGCTTTTATTTTCTCATTCTTTTTTGGGCAAGGTTTTGCACAGATGTAAAAATTTTTCAATGTTTAATCATGGCAAGTTATACATGTACTTATCAAAATTTTATTTTCTTTGTCAGGTTCTACAAGAATGCATCTGAACGGAGATTCATTACAGAGCGTCCTGACATTGTGCAGTGGCGTCATACATACCTTCGCAAGATACGTAAGTTTAGGCAACAAGGCCGCAATATCGTATACTTGGATGAGTCTTGGCTGAATACAAATCATGTGATCAAGGGAGATTGGCTGGATGTTCCCAGTACCTCTATGTCAGTTTTTGAGCCACACTGTAAAGGCAGTTCTCGTAAAATACCTACGGGGAAAGGTACCAGATTGATAATACTTGATGCTGGTTACAAAGGTCAAGGCCTCATCCCTGGGTGTGGTCTGAACTTTGAATCTAAAACCAATAGTCAGGATTATCATGACGAGATGAATAAGGAGCACTTTACAGAGTGGTTCAAAGACACCCTCCTCCCAAGATTGCCCCCTCAGTCTGTGGTCGTAATGGACAATGCTCCGTATCACAGCCACTTGGATCCTGAATTTAGGGTGCCAACAAAAAGTGCCAAAAAGTCAGACATCTCGGCATGGCTGGAAAAGAACAATGTCCGTTACGATAAGAAAATGAACAAGGCTGAGTTAAGTGATCTTGTAAGTCAAAACAAGCCTCGTCCAAAGTATGTGATTGACGGCATTGCATCAGCTCATGGCCATGAGGTTTTAAGATTACCTCCTTATCATTGTGAGCTCAATCCAATCGAAATGGTTTGGTCTAACTTGAAAGGCTTTGTAGCTAGTAGAAATACTACCTGCAAAAAATCAGATTGTATAAAGCTTTTCAAGGAGGCCAAGTCCCATTTTGATGGTCAGACCTGGGACAGATATGAGAGTCACGTGATAAGGGAGTATGAGGAAAAGCTCTGGCAGATGGATGGACTCAGAGATGAGGACGTGCCACGCGTGGCTTTTACTGTTACGGACGATTCTGACACTGATGACAGCCAGAGGACTATTCCTTACTGTGTTTCAGAGGGGGAGGGCGATGACTTAGAAAATGACGATGACCTAGACGATATCTCTGATTTCATTGATCCAGCTGGTGAGGTTTTGTGCAACACCTGTGGCAATGCCGAGCCACCTAAGTCCATTCGGAAGGACAAACACATTGACTGGTTTCATTGTGATATGTGTGATCGGTGGGTGCATAACAGATGTAGCACAAAACCTGCCCTTGCAAGGAATGTATGTCTTCGGTGCTTCTCCATTCTTAACCACCGGGACCTCAGTCAACCACTGATTTTGCCACCAGAAGATATGGAACAATAATATCTTTCTTAAATTCAATAACCATGTTTTGTAAATGTACAAGATTATTTAGATTTAATTTATCAATTGATCAAAATACTTATTTTCATATCTTAAGCAATCTAAAAATAGCAATTTTTTATTCTATTTATTGCTTGAAAATAACAGTAATAATTTGGCACTAAGATAATCATGAATTAAAACTTTTTTTACATGTACATGTATGTATGACATGTGTTATTAAACCTCAAAGGCTCTTGTAGAGTGGACATGCTTGCAACTTTTGATTTGTGTACAACTCAACATGATTTTCCTCAGCACACATTTGTCTAATCTTCGGCTACTGCTTGAAAAGGGAAGATTTTTGGACAGTTGGTTTGATGAATACATTAGCCCATCTTGCACATAAGATTGAATTGTGATAAAAGCAAAATCTGTGATACAATTTCAACATCTGTGATAACTTTTCCTGTTAATAATTGAAATCGTGTTATTTGTTATAATTTAAATTTATTATATATACTATCATGTTTCATTGAATATATTGATAACCCTAATGTTTACAATGTTGTTTGATTCCTTGATAGTTTAAGGTACTACAGTTGATATAGATTTTATATTTACTAGAGGATTAATATATACATTTGTATGATAGCATTGAATTTGATTTGTTTACAATGCACAATTACTTAATATTGTTATTGGAATGAACTTGTACATGAACCTTATCATGCTGATATTGGAATTGTTAAATTATATTATAGTTGTTACATGTTGTGAAACTTATAATATACTATTTTTTTCTCTCCATGTCTTGACTCTTTGATTGAAAATTTGCAAGGTGTCCGCGAATAAAATAATGAATTAGATGTGTACAAAACTCAGGTGAATTTTAGTAAGCCTCATACTAAAATTGCATGTAAACCCTTTTTCTCAACCTACTTGTTTGTACCCAACAAAATGTCTCTACCCTCCTCTCCAAAGAAAAACAAAACTGATCTTTCTGCAATTGTTTTTGTCTGTTGAACACATATATTTGAAAACTTGAAATTGTGAAATGTGTAATACATATTTCCTATCTAAATAACAACAACAAAATGAGTCAAGGACAGTCACAACCGCACAAGAATAACAAGTATTACTTTGTCAAGGACTGGTATAATTAAATCAAACATTCAGAAATGTTAATTTGTAGACTTAAGCTGACAGAATAATGTGGCCATATTTTACTATTATATGTACTTGTAGAAAATGTGGAGTCAAATATTTGTCAATATTGTGTTTAATGGAGTTGCAAAATTATACATGTATGCATTAACAATGTACCATTTAATACACATCAATTCTCTACAGCACATAGTAGTGAATTTAGAATTCATACTGACAGAAGTAATTACATACAAGTCCAAGATCTGGTTTCTTACAACACAAAAAGTTCTATTTACCGAATTATCAAAGTACTTAAAAGCATTCTGATTTATCACAATATAGTTAGAAACTTGGTTAAAAAGTACACCAGTGAAAAGAAAATATGGACAGACTGTTGCAGTGAGTTTTGGTATATCTCGACAGTTCTATATTGAATCAAACACATATTAACTAACTTGAATAGAGTTGCTGTTGGGAATACACCTGTGTACCGAGATGGTGTACATTTTGTACTTCTATATAGTCCAATCCAAGGAAGATTACTGTGTAATAAATTTACATTTCCATGACCTTTTCAGTTGTCAATTCATTACACAATACAATACAGTGATAATGACAATAATGCGAGAGATTACTCAACGTCTCCTTAAGATTAAAATCCCTCAAAGTGCCTGTGTCCCTACAAATTCAAAGTGCCCTGATAAGGATTGTTATGAAGTATTCAGGGACTCTATATTGCTATCAGTATTGTACATGTATGTACATGCACATTGTATATACATTTATTGTCCCTGTCACATGTAAACATGTTTTTATATATTTTTTTTCTATCGTGGAAGCTTTTGCAAGGAATGCCATGTGTCATATACAAATTCCGCACTGTAAACTGTAAACTCTCCGGCTCTCGTGCTTAATGATCGAGTAATAACTCGATCACAATGTTTTAAATCCGACAAAAATACGTTGCATGTGAGTTGGTAACAAAAGAAAAATGTCTGAACCCAGGAGTCCTGGCTGTCTTACTTTAAATCCAGTTTAAAATTGCCTTAAATCGTAAATGATGCACAGAAACAATGTAAACTGACATGTCTAACTACTTAAAACCAGAACAGCATTGTGTAAAAGTGTCCAGCATATCAGCTTTTGTTTACATACAAAATGGCGGGAATTAATACGATTGTCACCGGAGATCTACGGGAACTTACGAACTTCCGTTGTAAACAATTCGTCCCGTAGAAACCAACATGGCGGATATTAGTATAGGATTTCCCCGTAAGGATTTGTTACGCATGATTAAGCTAATAAGCGACTTGTTTAGGGAGAAGCCGTTTGGCTAAACGAATGAGCAAGTCATTTAAGACAATTTAAACGACGGTAGGTGTCAATAAAGTCGTAGAAAATATTTTTATTCAAATTTTAACCGTATGTTATTTATGTGACGCCGAGTATAAAATAAATCTATATAGGTAAAATTGTTTGAATTTATTTTGCCTATAAAATGATAGAAACTTTTCATATTTTTTTTAACACAGGGTCCTTAAAAAGGCAGTTATATTTGTAGATAGGTATGAAGAAAATATATTTATGCTGGAATTGTTCTATTAGAGTAACCAAAATGCATTGACGGTATATTTATATTGACATACAGTCATAGACATTATATAACGCTTGGGATCTGCCTACTTTCCTACTCATGCATGAACTACCATTTTATGGTAGCTTTACTATACAGTTAGTAGTGGCAACGAAATGAAATAAACACATAGTATAAAAATTCAACTTGATTTAAAAAATGACTAGGATTGCAGTATAAAAACAATAACAATGCTCAGATGCATTTCACCCTGAATCTCAGCCTCATCTGTATATTGTTTTTATTTCAAGTCAATACACAGTTATTGTCTATTTAACTGAGAGGCAAAAGAATGAAAATAATAAAATATTTTGTTTTCTTCTATTTTTGTTTTTACCCACAACAGGGAGGACTTAAGAGTCTAATGAGTTCAGACAAAAGATTTTTATGTTGTTTTGACAATTTGTTATCATATAATTCTTCATGAATATTCGGCAGTATCTAGGATTTCTTTTCATGTGTTTATATTTTCGTCATGGCAAAAGAATTAAGACATTGTTACTTTCTGTTCAGTCAATTTATAATGGTTAATTACTTCATAAAACACAATTAAATAAGACTCATATTATTAAGAAATAAGATTTTTCTTCTCCATGTAGACTGCATTTATACCCTACACAACTATAAAGATGTAGAGAATACATATAGAATAATAGTTACTACAAGAATATCTTAGACAACCCTAAACAAGTTATTTTTTAGTATTTTTTTAAAAAGTTTTTGTAGTTATTTTAAACATTTATTTTACATTTCCTGGTTTGTGTACATTGGAGTTTGACATTAATTAAATAATCAAATAGTCCACACCTGAAGTACGCCAAAATTTTGATAAATGATTTTCATTGGACAATCAAATCAACAGGATTCTTGCACATTTATGTCAAATTGTTTTGCCTTACATTTTTGTAATACAATCAGTAACAAAGATATAAAAAATATCAGGTAGAAGCATCAAAGGAAGAGTCATCAAGGGAACCAAGGTTATAGCGGTAATCAAAAGAATGCAATCCAGGGACAAAGACCAGACATGGAAAACAGGCATACACAATAAAGAACATAAAGTAACTAAAATCATACATACAAAGTAACAAAAGCAAACGAGCAACTCGGACTCCACTAAAAACTGGGAGCATGGACCAGGTGTACCGATAGGGTAAGTGTCCTCTGCTTTTCTAAAAACACCCACCGAGTTGCTCATAAAAAGTCCAGGGTAGACAAACGAGGAAAAGAAAACTATGACCCATTGATTAAATCAGTTCTTATGGTGCAGATGGATACACCATAACGATCCATGAGTTCATAATGACGACCATAAACTTCTGTAGTGATGACTTCAATCTTGTAGCAACATAATCCTGTTCCAGAAGCCTATTGTTCTAGCACGATACAAAAAGTCTGCATAGTTTCGGCAAGCTCTGGCAGAACGTTTCAGTTGTGATATGAACACTCCATATGCAGGTGCTGAAGGGATGTTGCCACAGATGAAAGGAAAGTTGACAATTCTGAATGAAAAGTCGCCACGTTTGTCGTAAAGTTTGGTCAATAGTTTTCCTTTACCATCGATTTCTAAGTGTAGGTCAAGATATGAGGCTGACTTCACAGTGTCTGTAGTATCCTTTATCTCAAGTTCTTTGGGGTAGATGCGATGTATCAAATCCCCGAAATTAGGATTGTTTAAAGAAAATACATCAACTATATAGCAGAAACTGAGATTAAAGGATCTAGTCGAACGATATCCTTTCTTTCGGATCAGATCAGCTATAAAGTCAGCCTCATAAGAGTGAAGGAAAACTGGATAAATTGCCAATAAAATGTTTCTGACAAGTTCAACTATCGGTTATCTTTTTGTCATTGTAATTCCTTTCAAACTACTGAATAGAATTTCACAAAACTCGGTATGTTTTCATACAAAACAAGAACAATACTGCATACTTAAACTTGTCTAAACCAAACTTGAATAAATCAGACATGAAAAATGTCTGGTTTATTATTGTTACAGACTAGTGAACCAGTTTAAACTTTAGACCTGCCTTCTCCTAACTAACCTTCATGTCCTTAAGTGGTTTGGTTTAAAACATTTTAATATGTACACATGTAAAGTAAAACTGAAGTATGAAAATGAGAAAACAGTAAATTTCTGATTAAAAACACATATTATAACAAGAATGAAAATGATGAACATGTCAAAATGACCATAACCCCATATGGATGAAAAATGTCTGGTCAAGGCCATCCATGGTGTAAACATCTAAGCAACATGACACAAAGTAAACAAAGTAATGTTAGTTAATTACTTTTTTAATACATAACACAGGATAACATAACAAATATCACAGAATAAATAACATGATTTCTTGTA
Organism: Perna viridis; assembly: GCA_037379345.1. Taxonomy (NCBI): domain Eukaryota; kingdom Metazoa; phylum Mollusca; class Bivalvia; order Mytilida; family Mytilidae; genus Perna; species Perna viridis. The sequence continues at coordinate 46,452,253 of CM074515.1, read as the reverse complement.
CATGTACGTCTAGTGCTTCAAATCATAAACACAGTTTAATTTATGGTTTTCATAATTGACATATAAGTACAGAAAACATATGAATGTTATATGCTTAGGTTATAATGTTGGTTACAAATTTGTGATTTACAGTCTATGAAAGAGTTGCTTTTGAACAATTGATTTGATTTTTTGTGGAAGTTTGAGGTCTTCACAAACCTGAAATAAAAGAAAGACATAAATTATAACTTTTTCTCCCATTTAGGAAAAATAACCTTAGAAACAGCTGAATTTCAGTAAGATGGTCATAAAAAAAGTCACACAAATTTACAGTCATCTAAAAAAGGAAAACGACATGAAATAATGTAGTAGTGTAAGAAAGATATAATCTAATAACAGTTACAAGTGTGCTTTAGTCAAGAAACTTAAATACCATTTTTATACATACACAGTTAAGCAGTTTTATTTATCAGTTTCTAAAAAATTGAAGAACCAATGCCTGGTTTCATTAAGAGTCTCAACTGAAGGATTTTCTCAAATCTTCCAGTTTTCCTCCTAGCTTAAAATTTTAAGTAATCTGATTCACAAAAACTTGTGGAAAAATACGAGGAAATATCTAAGAAATTTTCTTGTTCATTGATTGTAAATTTGGGTTTTAATGCAACTTGTTATTCCTGGATAATCCATGGAATATCAAGGTCACCTAGTGCATCAATGTCAAGTCATGATCTATAAGTACATACCTCTTCAAAAGCTTGTTTGTCACCATAGCCTCCTAAATATCCATTTAATTTTGATGCCAAAGGGGAGGTAATTAGATCGTGGTTTGTTAAATTCAAACTGTCCAGTATATCAGTATATCTCCTCAGCATGAACTTCTGGTGATAACTGAAATAAAATTTAGTACAATTTACTATTCAGTGGTAAAAGAGAAAAAATAATCAAAGCTGACAAAGCAAAGCAAAAGTGCCATTTAACAGTGAAAAGTGTTTTCACAGGCAAAGGAACATGTCATAAATATATGATGTAAACTGTAGATACTGGTACACATATAGCAAGGAATGCTACTATTACATTAAACAACAGCATGTTTCCTCATTTTCAATTTATAATTCATAAGTAATCAATGGATTTTTTATATACAAATACAGATACTCTTGCTTTTATCATGTATTTAGTAGCAGAACTACAATGTGGGTCAAGAAAATGATACTTTTTGTGTATGGGTCATTCAAACATATTTTTAAATTTTGTCATTTTAGAACATGTGATTTTAACAGATCCAATTTGAGAAAGAGCCCATTATATTTATATATTTATTAAATATACAGTAAAACCTGTCTAAACCAGACACTTTTCAAACCTGGGTACAGCAAACACCTGTTTAAAGCAGACAAATTATACAGTTCAGTTTAGACAGGTTTCACAGTATATGTATAAAAATGTTGAACATCTGACTTGTCTACAGTGTTCTAGGATTCCTATTTCCCATTACCCAGGGCAAGTGAAATTTGGGTCAAGGAAAGTTAGGTACTTAGTTACACTTTCCCGTGGCAAGTTGAAAACTTCATAAGCTGTAAAGCTTTATTTTGTTAGGAACACAGTCATTGACTGTGGAAAAGTTGATTTTACATGGATTTTTTCTGAGGAAACCTCAATTTCTGAAAATCCTAGAACACTGGTCTATAGAAATTTGAATTACAAGATAGTCACATTTTTTCTCAATAATAAAAAATTATGTTGATGGTTCTGCTCATTGAAACTTTGAAAAAGTCAAATTACTAAGCATCTATTCATTATTTAAGATAAAATGTATAAACATTGCCATTGTGACTGGTATAGCATTCTCTTTCCAAAAATTATAATGCCCTATCCTAATTTTCTAGTTTGATCACTGAGGACTATCAGTATAATTTGGAAGATGCAAAATTTTTTTGGAGTGGTGTATATTAAAAATATAACTCTTCTGGAGTGGCAACTAAATCCATACTAACTCTTCTGCATTATAGAACACATCAGCTTTCTTTATATCTGTAAGGATGGGTTGAACCATTGTCTTTTGATGTTCCTTTTTCGACTCTTCTGCTTCAACCTTTTGTTTGGTGTTATGATAGAATATTGCAGATTTGTATTGTGTATTGTGAGGCACAGTAGGATTGTGAAACTTCCAGAATTTGTTCAGTAGATCCCTGTAGCTAACTTTATCTGAGTCATACTCAAGGCAAACAGATTCGGTATGATCACCACTACAATGAAGTTAAGATCATTTATATCAATAAGAGGAAATGAATCTTTACAGGATATAAATACTAACAAGTTTGTATTTCCTTCAAAAACACATTAGAACAAGCTTTACCCTCATATGTAGTTAAAGTATACTAAACGCTATATCATTATACAATTAAAGTTTGCATTAAATCAGTTAGATTTATACATAGATTTGACAATTCCTAACTAATAAATGATGTGAATAAATATTCATGAAAGGAGGGCAAATTTTATAACAGGCAGACCAACGACAATTTGTACTTATGGGAAGTTGGTGGAACTAAACACTGTTGTCATACATACATGTTGTGATAAGTTGCATTTTTTGTGGTTCCACCAGTGAACCCAACTTTTGTCGTCACAACACCAGGCAGACATCCAAACTGTGCCTCTGGGGTCCAAAATCAGCTCAAGGCAAAAGTGGCCTTGCAAAGGCTTCCATTTTCATTTGGCATATCTGTATGCTTTAACTTTTAAAGATAAATTAAAATCATTGTAATACCTTAACTCAGGCATGTAAATGTACACTGTATACTGGTTTAACTTTAACCACACTCCAGTGGTCAAAATGTTAAGCCTTAAAAAAAATTCAAAAACTATAGACAAAAGGTCATCAGTCACCATTTTTGTTTTCGGTAAACCTGGTTTCAGTTCAAAGGTGAATCATCTTTTGTCTTTTTTTTGCATTTTAATATCAGACAATAAATCAAATAACAGTGTTCTAGGATTTTTCAGAAATTGAGGTTTCCTCAGGAAAAATCCATATAAAATCAACTTTCCTACAGTCAATGACTGCTTTCATAACAAAACAAATCCTTACAGCATACGAAATTTTCAACTTGCCATGGGAAAGTGTAACTAAGTACCTAACTTTCCCTGACCCAAATTTCACTTGCTTCGGGTAACGGGAAATAGGAATCCTAGAACACTGAATTATGGCTATATTATTGTAGGTTAAATATCAATACTTAATTTAATTTGGATTGCATGTACGTTTTTTTAAGATTGTACAGTAAATCACAATGGTGTAGGAAATGAAGACCAGTATTGCATACATGTACATGTATGTAGTAAACACCTCTTGACCTGAACTTAACGATGTATGATCCAGACCAGCATGCATCTGTTCTATGATACATATTGCCATTATACCGGAATAAGGTAATGTATACACCGGAAAAGGCAGAAAGTAGTATTCTCATTTTTGGTGAAACTTCACTTTAAATTTGATTGGTCAACAGAAGGAATTTAAATTGACCTGAAGCCATTTGGAACTACCAAGTTCATCTGCTGAGAAGGAAAAATCATTATTTTACAATCATAAATATCTTTGAATATAGAAATTGATATTTAAAATGCTCTGGATTATCTTTTCAAAAGATCTTTTAAAAGAAGATTTTTTGCTGATAAAGAAGATAGCTTCTACAGATTTGGAAATAGCTTTAGGGGTTCTACCAAAGGCATCTACATGTATGTAGCTTCATGTTACACCTCCTAGATCTCAAATTGTCCAGATGTCTGGAAAAAGTGAATACCTCCAAATCAGGAGACAACTAACACATTTACTCCTACTTATAAGAAAAACAAAATTAAAAAAAAAAAATAGCAAGCGCTGCGAAAAAAAAAGTCATGTCCCTGAAGTAACATTAAGTGACTGTCCTTAGAGAGAAAGTTCATCATTTCCTTCAATCAAACAAATAAAAAAATATAGGTTAAGATTACGTTTCAGTAAAAATAGATTCATCTTTTCTGATACTTTTCAAGTCTTTTTCTAATTTGTTTTACTTATTTAAAGAAGTGAATGTTATGTCTATAAAAATTTTGGGAATCACATGGATGTATGTTCGTGTATCTCCGCTGTTCCACTGTTGCTGTTATCAAGAATCTAACCTGCTTGAAAAAAAAAACATACAACTCCGATTATATTATCAAAATCGAAGCATAGCTTTTCTAAGATAGGAAAGGCAATCATTTTCTTGTTTGGAATTTGCAGCTGTCGTCTGAATTTTGTTTACGTCACATGATATGTGTAAAATATTCCCACCATCCGTGGAGAACTGTAATATTTACAGTATCTGTACAGATTGATCTGACAGGCCAAAACTGAAATGAATGTTGTTAGAGATGCCCTTAAGGGATAAAATGTAAAGTATTACAAAGTGCTATAATGTTATTGACCATTTTGAAAGGGAGGGGAAAGGGGGTATGCTTATGGGGTTGGAATTTTAGGGGGGAAAATTGTTCAAGTTATTCATTTATTAAAAAAAAACTCCCCCATTAATTAACAAGAACGATTTTCAAATAAAAATATTGATTTGCTTGCTGCCTAAATATAAATAAAAATATTGCAATTGCGAAGCAAAAATTTTCATCTGGATCAACCCCCCCTCTTTGTAATGTCCTTTATTTTTATGAGTCTCGCACAGAAGGTACATGTATGGTAAAGCTCACAGTGCTCGCTGATACAGGCAATGCCTACCCCATATTTTTAGATTTGTACTGCACATACCAAAATTCAATTAATTATTTGCAGTTTAAATAATAAGTAAACACAAGATATAGCTATATTATATATTCTATTATTCACTAAATACATGTATAAAAGTGGCTACATAGTATACAGTATCCCACTAACATATACATGTAGCACCTGTTCTGACATTATAAAAATTCACTTTTAAATATATCTTGTAAATATCCTTTATAATCATATCTAACCTAGTCTTTCTAAAATTTATATCAATTCCTTTTTATATCTCCCAGACTGCACATGCTTCTACAATTCAAAATAATGAATATGCACGAGCAGTTAGGGTGTGGCAAAACTACCATGTTTATCATGAAATGATAAGCCAATCTGAACTGATTTGCTTTCACTAACCAGTATCAATTACACAAATATAACAATATAAAAAACATTCACAACACAAAATTCTATTGGAACAAAAAAGCAAATCAGTTTCACAAAAATCATAAGTGCAGAATTTGTTGTAAGTTATGACATTAACCCCTTTTGGGATTTGATGTGTTTAATATTTTTTGTTTCGATCACTTTAGTTATGACTTCAGTACATACGACTCATTTTACACTTAAGATTGTTTGTTGAAATAGGGGCTTCTACACTCCATGCCATGGTTGAAAGGACTGCAGTCTTACGGCTACGCAACTCCTCTCCCTTTTTTCTGTGGGGGGGGGGGTGAGCACATAAATTCGAGGCAATGGCAAAAATCGTTGTAGTGCTAACTACTAAGTAGCAACTTAGATTTAAAACCTACTTCTGTTGAACTGCGATCAGCTGGTTAAATAATGTACTGATCCTTCCACAATGAAAACTGAACAGGGAACCAAGAATCAAAAAATTAACCTAAAGAGTGGAACAAATTTTCTTTATTTATAAATAAAATCAGTATGATAGGTATTAACTTGATTTTAAAAAAATCATAGTTTAAGCTTTCCAAGCATGTTTTCTTGTAAAGACAAAGAAAAACCCATTTAATAGACCAGTTTGAAGTTGAAAATTGATTTAAGATAAATCGGAAACAACAGCCTGAAATTGTACTTTTCACAAGTGAGAGTCGGTGAACAGCGAAGATGAAATAGCAATATCTACCTTATTTGATGGTAAAACGTCACATTATATATGTCTTTTACAGTATATTCATATTTGAAACATGCTTTATACCCATCAAATATCTAGACACACCGTATTTCTAAGAAATACTAAAAATTTAGTATGTTCTGTCTTCTGTCTGAAGTATTGTCATGATTGTGTCATGGATTTTTCCAGTATACAAAAATGTATCAACTATTGGACTTAAAAAAATTGTTGGTTTAGTGTAGTATGTTGTGTATGTCATGTATGATTTTAGGCTGAAGTTTCAGTAATTAGTCAGCCCAGGTCATTAAATAATAAAACTGCATTTATAATCTGGTGACAACTTTTGACTTGTTTGTCCAACCAAAAAATTATGTACTATGGACAAACCTTGAGACTGTTATGTCCTTTGAACATAAGTCTACTATATCTTTTTTACAGGTAACATCATTTGATATTAATGGTTTCTAGATATGGCATCGACTGAAACTAGAGATGACTCTCAAGAGTCATCAGATGCACCACCTCCAATTCCACCAGTAACTGAGCCACAAAAACAAATAGCTGCCCAGGCTCTACAGGAGTTTGAAAAGAAAAATTATGGAGCTTGCTGTAATCTCATTCACAAGCTGTTCACTGAAAGATGTACTGATCCCAAAGTCGTTCACAATAAGGCAGTGGCAGAGTTCTATCAGAGTGGTTTTCTTACTACTGATGAATTTAGGCAGAGTTTAGATAGGGTTTGTCAGATGGTAAGCAGCTAGTCCTAATGATTCATGTCTTTTAATGTTCTCTCAGTGGGCCTTGGTGCTTTATTTAAACCCTGGTACTAAGTATAAAGGCTATGTGCTGAACTTTCAAGAAACTAGTGTGCTGCAATATCTGCCGAAAGTATTGTCTGTTTGATCATATTTAAGTCTTAGAACATGTGGCTTCATTCACCAAAATTCCTGTTTTAAAAACATTTTTTACATAATGCATGTTAAGGTATATATGTGTACATATGTTTACACGACTTTTTTACAAAATGTATATAAAAAAAAAAACAGTTGACTGAGTTACATTTCCCACAATATAGATGATACATGTAATGCAATTTGTATAGCTTTAAAGCAGGGATTGGAATCCCACGCAATTTTATATAGTACGATAATTAATACGTTAAGTGGGGCAATATACAATAAGATTACCCATGATGCATTTCGTTGATGCTGAGCATGCCCTGTTAGTGGCGGTCGATTTCCATAGCTTCAACATTTCATCATGATAAATGTAGGTATTCTCACCCATATGGTTTGAAAAAAAAATTAAAATAGCCCACCTCAAGTTGCCTCCAGACTTTTTCAGTGTTTTGTTTTGATCAATACATTGATTCAAGACCTTAATCTCTTATCAAATTATCAACCTGGTCCCACCTTCAAAGGCAGTCTTCTCTTCTCATTTAAAATTCAAACTCCTTTTTCCAAACCGGATTAATGGTCATAAAATTCATTTGAAATTTATCAGAAATGGTATGAGGGTGTATATAAGGAGATTTAAACCTGTAGCTTTCCCCGTGTTCATAATATCAACTTTTTATATGCCTTGGTTTTGACTCCTTACTGTGTAGCCCTGCCTTTGAGGGCAGTTTCCCCTCCTCATTTAAAATTCAAACTCCTTTAAAACCCATACTATCATCATAAAATTTGTTTCAAATTGAACAAAAATAGTCTGAGGGTGTATATAAGAAATTTTATAGCTGTTGCCTCCCATTCTTTCATGATATCAACGTTTTTTTTTTTGGACATACTTTTGACTTTTTCAAAAATGGCAGCTGGAGTCACTCCCTCGAGGACAGTTTTCCCTTCTCATTTAAAATCCAAACTCCTTCTTCAAAACCCAAATGATCGTCATAAAATTTGTTTTAAATTGAACAAATATATTCTGAGGGGGTACATAAGAAATTTTATAGCTGTTGCCCCCTATTCTTTCATGATATCAACGTTTTTATTAGACCAACTGTTGATATAATAAAATGGCTGGAGTCATCCCTCGAGAAAGGTATTTCCTCTAAAGTAAAATTCTAACTCCTTTTTCAAAACCCAAATGATCATCATTCAACTTGTTTTAAATTGATAAAAGATGGTCTGAGGGTGTATATAACGATGTTTATAGTTGTAGCTTTCCCTGTTTTTGTGATATCAATGTTTTATATGACATAATTATTTTAACTTAAATAGCAGTATAGGCGACAAGTAGCTGTGACGAGTATACTGAAACCTCGCCATGCGAGATATTGTGATAAATTTCGAGATGTGAGTCCTTCTATATTTAAATACTTGAGCAAAGGTACATGAGGAAAGTATACCAATCAGAAATTGAATTCAAATAGAGAGAAGGCACTGAATTTAAATATAGTTTACAAGACTCTCACAAAATGACAACATTGTTACATGTATATGTAGCTCCTGAAATTGTTTGCTATATGTACTATACAAGGAAAAAATACTTTTTATTTTTAATTTCTTCTTCTTTCCTATCAGGCCAATATCAACATGGATGTTAGTGATAGCTTAGAAGATGTTGATCACAGTGTGTTGTATTATAACCAAGCAGTGATTTTGTACCATCTTAGACAATATAAAGCTGCTACAAAAGTGCTGGACAAACTGTTCCAGTTTATTGAACCATTAGGTATGTGTATATATACACAGATTGAAAACATTTACAAGGCCAGAACTAGTGAAATCAGTCAGAGGTGTCTGTTCGAATACCCCAGCCAGAAATTTATATTCCATGATGTATTGTTACATGTCTATCTAAAAGACAAGAGGGGAAGGTGGCAGGGTATCCAGCCTTCTAAAATTGCCTGTGGGAAACCCTAATTCAGGCTCTAAATTGCTTAAACTGATATAAAGGAATTCTATGACAAAATATTTTTAGGAAGGTAACAAAGTTATTCAAGTTGTAGCATAAGAAAGGTTTCCCTTAAAAAAAAACACAATTAAAAAAAAAATAACCAATACACTTACATATGTAAGAAAAAATTCAAAGAAGAAATTCTCAATTAAATAAAATTGCCAGTCGTTTCCACTTACACAGAGCATCTGGAGATGTAGGATGAACAGTATTGAATAATATTGTTTGCAATTTCAGAGGAAAATCTTGCAAAGAAGGCATTAATTTTATTGGTAGAGTTATACCTCTGCACCTTTCAGGTAAGTTGATTATACATTTAAAGAGTATATCTTCTTTATGATACATATAGTTCTTGTTGCATTTTTTTTTGGCTGTTTGAATGTACTAATTTTCTTCATGTGCTTTCTGTTTTTTTTCTAATTTAATATATTAGTATGACTTGCCAACAGCATTTTTTATAGTATCCCCTCACAGACATAGACATAGACAAGCTTTATTTAAAGTCAGCAAGACATAAAAACAATAAACATAGGCTCTTATGAGCTTTTGAACAGACAAACATACAGTCATACATAATCATGCAGGAAAGTAAAACAAGACATACATATACACACAGAAGACATTTAGACAAACATAAAAAACACATAATTATATCAGTCAGTACATTGTACTATGATACGAGAATATAAGCAGTTGAAGCATACAAACATGATTTTTTGCATACAAGACCAGTACATTCTTTACCATTCCAGAAAGATAATTGACTTTTGAACTGATTAAAATTTGAAATTTGCCTGAAAGATTCTGGCAATGAATTCCAAAGAACAGGTGCAGCATACCTGAAAGATCTCTTACCATAGCTAGTAGTTTTCACACTTGGAATCTGCAATAAATTTGTGTATCTAAAATTATACAAAGGTCTTTCTTTTCAACAAGATTTGATAAGACAGGAGGTGCTAAATTATTAAGTATTTTAAATATTTCTATTGTTGTTGTTCTTTTTATATACATTGTTGGCATTTTTGCCTTGATTAAAAGATCTTCATATGTTGAAATATAGTCTTCATAAACAAATCATAGAGCCCTTTCCTGTATTTTTTTCAATTTTCCGAGTATCACCTTCTGAACAAAAAGCCATGATAGAGGGCAAAAGTTAAAATTTGACTGTATAAATGTGTGAAATATCGTTAGTCGATTTCATTTGCTCAAGTTTTTACCTATTCTTTTTAAAATATTTAACTGTTGCACAGCCTTTTTACACAAATTCTGTAATGGAAATTAAAATTTAGTTTAAAGTCTATGTCTACTCCTAATAATTTTACAGTTTCATCACAGCTTATTTTGGCAGATCCAATATCAAAAGTGGGTGTTTTATCAAAAGTCTTTTTGCCAACAGCTATGGCCTGAAACTTTTCAGGATTGGCCTGCATACAATTAAAGTGAAACCAGTTTATCAAAATAGTACTTTCTGATTGTAGTACATCTATTACTTCATTAAAATTTGGCGAATGAAAAGATAATGTGTTGTCATCATCATAGTGTATAAATCTCCTTTTTGAATAAAATAGAAAATGTCATTTATAAACACATTGTGAATGGGACTTTTCCTTTACTGAATATTGGAAATTTATCTTGTACATGCCTAATGTTTGAAACTTATGTCTTGTAAAATATTTTGTTGTATAAATATGCCATTTTTTTCCTTATAGCCAGAGAAAGCCATGGGTATGTTAAGTTATGCTGAGAAGAATGTGTTCAATACAACAAAATCTGGTGACAAAGGAGGAGAGGGGAAAGATAAAGATGAGAATTCAGCTGAAGATCCTTTAAAAACTAAATTAAGTCTGGTATGTTTACCGTTGGCATAAATATAGTGCATTACTGGTGTAATGCTCCTATGGGTTAGATCGGTTAAATGCATTTTAAATGCTAAGAAAGGATTATTGTTCATGGGATGCCAACTGTCATGCTTTTTATCAGTTTGAAAAACCATGAAATTTGATTTCAAATGAAAAGAAAATTTTTCTTTCATTTGTATGATATATGATTTCATGTATCCATGTTTTACAATTTTTATAAACCACAAACATTTGTTTAAAAACAAATTTAAAAATAAAAGTATTTATACAATATAAATGGTCTGGCATTGTTTTGAGAGGCAAAAAATATCATTTAATTTTTTTTCAATGAGGTATTGACAAATGTTTCATTGGTTAACTGCAGACTTCAAATGAATTTTATAAATATGTGATTTACTTAAATCTTGAAATAACTAATATCATCAGCAGGAATACTTTGTACTCATATTGTGTCACATTTTTATAATTTCTCAGAAGATCTTATATGTCACCCTTCAATGTACCATTTCCTAATGATATATCCTAAAAATTTCTGTAACTTTTTGAGAATGAAACATTCTTTATTTTAGTATAAGACAAGGTGTCTGTTAATGATGAAGTCTATGAAGTCAAGTAAAAGGGAAATAAAAGCATTAATGACTTCTCATCCTATGGTAAGATAGCATGTTAAATATCAAGTTACTCAGAGTTTAAGTAGCTGTCTTTGTAAGAATCATGCAAAATCTGAAAAATGTGATACACCTGAAAAAAGGCTACATATTTTTATTTTTGTAATTAAGTTGTTTTATGGGTCTATACTATGAAACGAGTAATTATTCATTCAAATCTGCCTGCTCTTAGGAAATAATCAACATTGAAAATCCAGTAGATTCTATTGTATTTGAGCGTCATTTACAGAGTTATTTCTTTTAATTTTGAAATCTACAGTGCATTCTATATAATTTTTTATCTCCTAAGAGCATGGGTTATATGGAAAACCACATGTTATTTCCTGTTTACTATGACATTTCAAACAAAATATATTTCCTGGTATTGATAGATCTTTTCACACAGTGAATTGAATTTGAGGTGGTTTTGTAAAAAAAAAGTCCAAAATAAAACTTAATTTCATTTACTTGGGTTTACTTTATTTTCCTTTCAAGAATGAAGTCTATTAACATACATGTATATGTCACAATATAAACAAATTAAGATGTTTGGTGTGATAAAGTTTAAGAGTGATAACTAAAAAGGCATTTTACAAGTGAAGTACCAAAATGTAGTTTATTAGAACACCTTGATTTAAAACCACTATCTAAAAAAATAACATGATTTCGTTTCATTTCAGAACTTGTCAGTCTTGTATCTAAAGGCAAACTTTGAGTACATGAGAGGCAACCATAAGAAGGCCATAAAAATGATGGGTCTGGCTCCATCGTCGTCAACTTTGTTTACTGAGTCAGGAGAGTGTTTACCAGTCATGTACCATAACAATATGGGATGTATTCACTTCTATCTACGTAAACATCATCTTGGTGCCTTCTACTTCAGAAAGGCTATACAGGAAAATGAGAATGCTTTGAGAGATATTACTAGGGGTGCTGAACATAGTAAGTTTTAAAGACAGACATTGCTACTGTCTAGAAAACATTCTGGGGTTGAAGATTTTTGGTGGTCACTTTTTGGGGAGTGGATGGGATTTAAGAATGCTTAGCAAATTGTCATAATACAGTGTTATACTTAAACAAATGTTATTTTAATTATGTAAAACATGCCAATTTTGTAGATGACTCAAAGTTGTGAATTTCATTTCAGTGAAAGTATACACATGTACTGTGCCCTTTACCAAATTGATTTACTCTAAGTATGATTATTGGTAATCTGTATTTTTTTCCTTTGACAGATGTTTTTCTTTCTTTCATACATGACCAGATATTCAAAAATATCTGTCAAATATTGGGGTTGATTGTGACTACTATGTTTGTAAAAGTACATTAAAATGATTAAAAAAAATACAATAATTAGATTCTGATAAACAGAATAATAGTTACTTTTGATTTTGATACTGACATTATCATGTGGAATGTTTTGATACTGACAATATCATGTGGAATGTTTTGATACTGACATTATCATGTGGAATGTTTTGATACTGACAATATCACGTAGAATGTCTTGATACTGACAATATCACATGGAATGTTTTGATACTGACAATATCATGTGTCAATGTCTTGACAAGTGTGTGATTTTTATGGACAAAATAGTGCCTGTAATACTTCTCTAACACAACGAAACATCTTCATTAAATACTATTGACTTAAATTCACAGAAACTACAGTACCAACTTTCTTCCAGTATAACATTTTTTGATTCAGGCAAGAATCTCTCTGGCAAACCTCTACATAGTATTGGGATGAGTAGACACTATGAGTTATTATATAACATGGGTATACAGATGTTACACTGTGGGAAACCTGTGGCTGCATTTGATTGTTTGGTAGAAGCTGTTCAGGTCTTCAGAACAAATCCCAGGTTATGGTTGAGATTAGCAGAATGTTGTATAATGACAAATAGAGAGGTAATAATGGATTTGGTTGCATTTGTTAAAAATTGTATGACCTTCTTAGTGTTTCTTGATTTTCTAATAGAGGATTGGTTCTAACTAAAACATAACTGACATTTAACTTAAAAGCTTAGCTTAAATGTATGGGTTTATAGTAAGAATAGATATCACATTTTAGACTTTTCAAGTATCTAAATTTATTATTGCTGCAGTTATTGCAAGGTATGTGTTGAAGCTGTTTTTCTTGAATACTCATGCACAAATATGATAAAAACTTTTAAAAATATAATATTATGGTTCCAACTCAAAATGCTAAGTTAAAGACACATTTTCTTTTTTTGCTACTGTTTAGACAAGCTGCATCAACATATTTCACCATTTTTAACAGAATCTTCAGGATCATTATATTTTTGTATTAAAGAGTTTCTCTGGTATAATATGTTAAAACTAAGTTTCAATATAAACAAAAATTACAAATTACTTTGTTAAAAACATGACTGCAATTTTTTTGTCAGAACAATGATGATGACAGAAAACTTGAGAAGAGACTAGAGGTCATTCAGGGGTCAGATGGATCAGGAATTCATCGTAAACTAAGATTAGGACCTGGATTGAGAAATGACAGAGTGAGGTAAAGGATTTGATTATTTACAGACAGTGTCAAAGTTACAGTTTTGAATGCCACAGTGTTTTATTGTGTCAAGTTATTTTAGTGTAAAGGAATATGGTTTTATAAAGTTGCCTGGCATAGAATTAATACAGTGAAACCTGTCAAAACCAAACCCTAAATTAACTGAAAACCTGCCTAAACCAAACCCTGAATTAACCTGCCTACACCAGACAATTTTTGATCATTGTGTCAGTTTAAATGTATTTTGAACCTGGATAAACCATACCCCTGTCCAAACCAACACCTGCCCACACCAGACAACTTTTGATGTCACAAGGTGTCCGTTTAAATGTATTTTGAACCTGGATAAACCGTACAACCTGTCCTTACCAACTGAATTCTACAGTCCAAAAGGGGTTTTGTTTAGTGAGGTTTTACTGTATTAAGTTAAATATGAGGCAATACAAATAGTTGATCATGTTTTTAAAGAGACTTTACTAGGTTTTCAATATGTTTTTGAATCTTCATTTCTTCATTATTTACCCAGTACTAAACATTTATGACCAGCAAAGATATGGTTAACTCTTTTTGTATACCCACTTATACCCTGAAATACGAAGTGGCAAGGTTTTACATGAATGTAATACCCTCTGAAAAGTTGCATCTCAGTTGGCCTTCTGTCTGTATCCTCAGTCAGTTTGAATTTCATTTTGATCTGATTATTTACACAAAAGTTATGGTCATTTTGAGTTGTTTTTTACCCGACAAAATGATTTCCAATATGGCAGGGTATAATCTAATTTCCAACTAGATGCTTTATTATTATTTTTATCCACTATTTTATCTATGTTTATGACAGACAAGGTGGTTGAAAATATTCTAGTTTCTTTGTGTTTTTACAGTCCTGGTACTCCAGCCATCCCAGCTTCAACATACGAGTTTGCAGCTCTATGTCTGAGGAATGCCCTTATGTTATTACCAGAGGAAAATACCAAGACTGATACATCTAATAATGATGATCAAGATGGCATGTAAGTTAAACAGAAAATTCAGGAAGTAAAATTATAATTTACTTAGCTTTGAATACCTTTCCAAGAAAGTTTTCTGTAAAATATCTTTAATTGAATTTTGCATTTCAATTTTATGTATGAATTTGGCTTCACATCATCATAAATTATGGTAGGTCAAAATATTTTCATGATATCATTCTTACTTAAATGTGATCAGTGTCATTCAAGGGAATTCCTTTTTCAAATAAAATGGCTTTGGTTTTTTTTTTATCATTGATATGAAAATATTTGATTTCAAACTCATTCTAATTTAAAATCTATAATTTGGTTTTGCCAATTTAGTTGTGAAAAATGTGAAAAGGTGAAGATAATACTATATAATTTGTTTATTCTGGGTAAATTCTATTTTATTGTCAGAACATATAAAACTCAGTTACATTTAAAAAGGAAATGTAAGAGAACTGTCAAAGATAACAAGAATAACCTTAAAAGCACAAAAAGTAATTGCACTTTTCATTTTTTGTACAAAAGAATGTTGCTGAGATAAATTACTTGAGTTACTCTTCCTTATTCTAGGAAACAAAATCCTGAGGCATTGTTAGTCCCCGCTCCTCCTGGAAATCCCATGAAAAGTGGTGAAGTTGCTAATCTCAGGTAATTTTTAAGGATATAGACTTAGGCTAAGGGACGTAACTCTTGAAATTAGCGATGTGATTATATTACATTCAATTTTATCAAATCCTCTCAAGCACTTATCTTAAACAGTAAGGAATCAATCTAAGTTAGATTTATTTAAAATGGTTTACACAAAGTACCAATGATTTGTAAGAGTTATACCTAAAATAAAAATATGCTTAGTCAAAACTATTTATGCCTAGGCAAAAATAAGGTTATGCCTAGCCTAAAGTAGTTTAGCCAAGCCATAAGTAATTTTGCATATGCTAAATAAATTTTGCTGAGCCAGTCACCTGCCTTGTAACAAAGGGTTACATAATATTCCACGAAGCCTGGATGTTAATCATGTTCTGATTGGTCAATTAATACAATAGTGTCTAGGCATAATTATTTTAGGCTAGGCATAACCTTATTTTTGCCTAGGCATAAATAGGTTGGCTAGGCAGAACTTTTTATTTTGACGCTAATACCGCACCATATATACCCCTTAATTTAGGGTTACCACCAAGGATCCGGAAATTTTGACAGCCCATGCCAGACATTTTATCAAACTTCAGCTGACGTTTTTGTCAGTCTTTTACATACTCAGATCGAAAATAAACTTAAAAAAAACGTTTATATGTAGTTATTTTAAGATAGATATTGGAAAGTGTCTTATACAAAATATCAGAGTGAGTGAACGAGTTCGGTTACGACCACATGTGGAAACATGTAAATGAAACATCATATCTCTCAGACTTTTTCATCACATAGGCAAACAGCCAAAAACTTCCGAGTGGTAAAGAAATGTTGATTATTTATAAAAGAAAATCGCGAACACATTTTGTATATTGATTTAAATGGTCTGTTGACTACTGTGTTAAAAGGATTCAATCAATGAATTAATAATTACAAACTATATGTACGACTGATTCATAGTTCCAGTTCCACGTGCTTTCGTTACCTCTGAAAGATCGGTGGGAAAATGGTGGACTTGTCAATCTTTTTTCTTAATTAATAAATGTATGCAGATTCTCCGAGTTACTTCAATTAATTTGTATAGGCAATGGGGCTGCACGTGTTCAGTTAATTCAATTATGCAATCAACTAATCAGTTACAGGTAAATCACAGTCACAGGTGGCTGCACGTCAGCTAAAATTGACACACATCTGTCAATTAATTTCTAATAATCAATTACGAGACTGGTAGACAGGATGTTCATACACTAATAAAACCAGGCAGACTGTAATTTATAAGGGTTAACAATTTTTTTATGTCCGATATTGGAAAATTGTCGTCGTTCATTTGCAAAATTTGTCGGTCAATGACCGGCATTAATGACCGTTTCCAGATCCATGGTTACCACATAGGGTGTTAATTTGAGAATATTTTAGCACAGGTACAAGAAGATCAAAAATAAATTTTACATAAATTTTCTTCTCAAATTGGTTGAAATTTTGGTCCTACTAGTCCCACTGAAACAACAGAATATTTTACTTGCTTGTAAAAAAAATCTTCCTGCATGGTAAGTACACCCTGTTTACATAATGACCAAATGCCAAAAGTGCCTCACATGTGAAACATATGGTATTATGATTATCATATGTATCCAGCTATAAGAAAATAATATTTTAAAGTTCACAAGTATTATCACATGATTATTTGTTTCCTAGACAAAATTTACATTGAGAATCATATAATTATCATATGAATGGAGCAAAATATGATTATCAAATGAATGGAGCAACATATGATTATCATATGTAGCACATTTGGCTGTGTAGGTATTAGGTATAATACATCCTGATTATATATATTAATACTAGATGACTTAGTCAACAAATAAAAACATTACATGAAATTCTCATTAATTGTGGTAATTTGAAAATTACAATGATCGTTAAATAATTACATAAATATTACTGATGTATGCTCCATTATGTCCATAAATATGTATATATATTTGTAAATGAATTCTTCATGTTTGCTCTGTTTACAGATGTTCAGTATTAGCTGCAGCATCGTATGTAGCCATCTGTCTGAATGACTATATTCTAGCTTTACAACATGCTGAAAATCTTCTAAAACAACCAAGACTGTCTGGTGCTCAAAGGTGGGTATATTATATGATGATGAGCTACTATATATGGTAGATTCAATCTTATTCAAATTGGACACATCAATTGTTCCATCCTGTCACTGCAAGTAGGATCTAACAACACTCCATTCTACTTTCTATACAAATGACCTTTTCAGAATCATTGGGTTTTTCCCTTTGAATAATCCTTTCAAAATCATGACTGATGAATTCTGATTGACTGATCATAACACACTGAGGTGTCATTCCTTGTATTAAGAAAGTAGCTACATTAATGTAGGAGTTATCAGAATTTGGTATGATATTTTTGGATTTGGATATCTCTTGTATATTTGGTAGGATATTTTTATTGGTTTTGGGTACCTCTTGTATATTTGGTAGGATATTATTGGTTTTGGGTACCTCATGTATATTTGGTAGGATATTTTTGGTTTTGGGTACATCTTGTATATTTGGTAGGATATTTTTGGTTTTGAGTACCTCTTGTATATTTGGTAGGATATTTTTATTGGTTTTGGGTACCTCTTGTATATTTGGTAGGATATTATTGGTTTTGGGTACCTCATGTATATTTGGTAGGATATTTTTGGTTTTGGGTACATCTTGTATATTTGGTAGGATATTTTTGGTTTTGGGTACCTCTTGTTTATTTTTTATTCTTTAACTTTCTAAGTTTTTGTTTCCAGTTTTGCTGAAGAGATTTTATCTTTAAAAGGTGTACCGAAAATTGCAATATTTATATGATTGGTATTTTTGTATTTAGTTATCATTGTTATGTGTAGTTGAACTGAATGTGACCGTAAGTTCAGATATTACTTACAATGGCTTAAGTTTTTGTTCTTACCATTTAGACTGATAGTAAATATGAATTCATTTAGCCATGTTTTGACAGACCTTTTGTGATGCATCACTGTCTGTATTTCTGTCTGCATGTCCAGGTGTACCTGTATAACTCTACAAGAGTTTTTAGTAATAATGTGTAGTACGATTATTTGTCCCCCAGAAATACTGTCAGTCGTCCTTCTGTCCATCATACTTTGTGGAGCAAACCCCTGTGATACCGCTCAACAGATTTTGTTCGAATATTAAAGGTTGATAGCCATCATATCATAGAATGTTTTGTAAATGAGTTATGATACTTGGTGGCTGAGCATATCATGCACTGTAACTTTTCTATCAAAGTAATAAATCGATTGAAACTTACAAGACATTCCTGTTTAACTTCCATGACTGTATCAAACATTGCCTGTATTTATTTTAGATATTTAGGCCACTTATACATGGCAGAGGCTCTGGTAGCATTAGATAAAATAGCTGATGGTATACAACACCTTAATCCTGACCTGGTTACAGATATTAATACATTACCACCAGAACAGAAATCTGATCAAGGTAAGTTTATTCTGTTTACAGGTATCTATAGTCTACCTCCAGAGCAAAAAATCAGGGTAAATAAGTGGAAGAGACACTAAAAATTCTAAATGGCTCAAAATACAACTTAGAATTATTCATTAATTATTGAAAGTTTTTATTGTAAATTTGAAGACTTGAATCAATACCAAGTTGAATTTCATTAGGATCTCTGAAAATTGTCGCATTTTAATAACTAAAGAATTCGACCAAAATATAAAAATTGTATTAATTGTGTGGGCTAGTATATCGATGTTACATGCGTAGTAGTGTGCACATGTTAGGCTATAGAAAGAAGTAGCTGTTACTATCTCTCTTTTATAGATAAAAATGAGAAAGGTGAAAAAACAGAAAAAGGAGACAAAGACCAGGAAACTGAAGTTAAAGGTATTGTTAAAGCACCTTCTATAGCAATAATGTCTTCTGTGGTGGTAAATATAAAGTATCAGAACAATAAATATAAAGACAGTCTTTTCAAGTGAAAAAACAAGACTAAAATTAAAATGTTTTCAGTAAATGTATTAATGAAATATTAATTAGGCCAAAATAATTTAATTATGTGTTTCTTATTTTAACCCTAAAAAAGTAGATAGGGTAGGTAGGTAACAATAGGATAATTGATTGGCCAAGTTAAATGTTAATGTGTTCTGAGTGATTATATTTTAGTTATTCACAATAACCAATTGATTATCCTACATATTATATAGGATTCCTCCATTTTTCATTACTATTTTCAACATAAATTTTAAATACTGTGAATGGCGGATTGATATTTGTCTTGTGACGTTTTGTGACATTTTGGCGGGAGAAAACAGCTATAAGATACTTGACCAAGGAACTCAGTCAGAGCTTGTCCCATTAGCCACTGCTGTTCTATGGACAATTTAATTCTTTTCCAAGACCCACTGTCTAGGAACATTTTCTTACTCATCACCATCTTAAAAGTTGTACACCTGTTGTTATGTTACATGGATTCATCTATTTATAGGCTCATTCTACCCCTGGTCACCCAGAGATTTGACGAGAGCAAGAGCTATCATGCAGTATAATCTTGCCACAGCCCATGCCATTAGAGGAGAGTATGACAAAGCCATGGCCAATCTTGTGGAGGTATTGCTTAATCTTCCATATGATATCAGTGTTTGCATACACATTTCTAAGCACAAAATGAAAATTTGGAAAACCACGAAATTCAATAGCCTTTAAAAATAATATCTTCACAGTAGAGGTAGTCAAGAAATTTTAGAGAGTGAAATCCTTCAAATATGTGTGATATGTATCCTGTTGTAAACTTGTATTTGGGCTGAGCGGTATTGTAAAATAACCTCAAAACAAAATGCTGTAGTGACAATTCTTTTACGAAATATGATTTATTAGGTATAGTGATTAAGTTATTTTGTACATATTAACATCAACAACATATTACAGCTAACACTTATCTGTTTTCATAGTACGTCCTGTGTCCATGTCTTTGATTTCACTCACATTTCATATCTAACGTACGTTTTTTCTATGGCGGAAGTCTACATCACACACAATAATACGGGAAACAATGTTACACTAAGAAGCACTGGCGTTCCGGACTAAAGTGCTCTCTACAATCCGATACAAATACATAAAGCATACTTAAGCATTTATTTCTATTTTCAGAGTTCTAACTACATGGGTACACCCCTGCCAGCCCAAATGTACTTCCTGAAATTGTATTTAGACTTGATTGAAGGTATGTAAAATTATTTACATATCTATACTGTACATGAGACGGGAAGATCCTCATTCTTTGTCAGGAAATAATACAACTGATTATGTAATTAACATTTTCCTGTGTACTTCGAAAGAAAAGCTCAAAAATATAATCTTACAATAAATTTTAGTATTTGAATGCAAGCTATCATTATTTTCCGAAAAGAGCTGATATTTTTTCAAAATTGCCCAAAATACTATTGCGTTGTTGTGAAATTAACACACAATAATGTATGCTGATCTATTTTAAATGCATGCTTTTGGTAGAAATGTCTTCCCTAAGTGACATTAATATTGATAAACAACAAATCAAGGATCTTTTCATGGACAATCAAAAGAACCTGAAATGATGTAAACATTGAACTTAGTGGGATGCTTATATTGATATTTCCTTTACTCAAATGTTCTTTTTAATTTTTTAAAGTTATGCACAAAAATAATATTTCTGGTTATATTTTAACTTTTGCATTATGGTATCTGCTTGATTCAGTATTTACCAGAAATAAATGAAGAAATTCTATACACAGGACAATTTTCATATGTTTTTTAGAGGTGTTTACCATTAAGATTTTGCTGTAATTTTTACGAAATTTGCCTGTGAATTACTCTCCATTGACTGTGAATTACTCTCCATTGATTGTGAATTAATCACCATTGATTGTGAATCTTTCCATAATACCCATGTTAAAATTGCACATAGTTCAATGTTTTTGAATTATCTTCATAAATTATGACTAAAAGTTGGTCTTAAAGTAGCTAGCATACACAGGTCTGCTTTTACATTCTTTTGACCAATTAGTGAAGCGTATAAAAACGTGTTTAGGACAGAAGTATTGACTATGAAATTGTGTGTGGTAAACATATGCTTTCTATGTGGTTTCATATGAAAATCTTTTTTTTTTTTTCATATGAATGATTTTGGAAAACACATAATTTCTCTTTTTTTGCACATAAACATGTTTTCCATATAGTTTTATGAAAGCATATGTTGCAATTTTTCCTGTATACATAAACCACTGACCAGTACAACATTGTATTAATCAGTTTTATTTTTTAGGAAGAAGAAAGCTTGCCCAGATTGTTATAAAGGATCACTTTGGACATGTCACTCCAAATCGTGAAAATAAAATGACATATAAATCTGGTACCCCAAGACCGGATACCAGTGTCCCATGAACAGGGAACTTGTGCTTAATATGAAGGACCTACCAAAAGGGCAAGCAAAAGGCTTTATTTGGAACTGACCTTTAAAAAGACACCATGAAAGTGTGTAGTTAGTTTCAGTATCTTTAGAGCTGTAACTGAAGTATTTTTGTGCAATACTTTCATACACATTTACTTGGAGTTACTGTGATGGCCATTTATCAATCATTAAAGCTGTTTTAAATATTATTTTGTTTTCTAGTACAAATTAAGTATAAAGAGAAAAAAAAAACATGAAAAACAAAATCAAAAAATTTAATCTGAAATCCAAAGACATAAAAGAAAACAGTTCAACTACGGTTGCAATACATCACTATCCCTATCAACACATTTCTGTGACTTTTTAAAATTGTATATAAGAATTATATTGTTTGTTAACCCAGAACAAGTACATGTATACTTAAGGATTATCACTTTACTTTACTTGATCATTAATATTTGTATCTACACTTCAGCACTGTGAGTACTTTCCACTTATATCAGTTGGGAATATTACATTTAGATGGACCTAGTTACACATTACAACGAATGGAAAAGTGCATTTTTTTCATATTTCATAACGTGTGGTGTAACAGTCTTCTTTGTTCATTGGTTGTTATGGTCGCTGTAATTACTTTCAGCCAATAACTGAGGAAGTGCCATAGACAAAGCAGGAAAAAAATGAAATACATTATCTACATATGTAATATATAAATGAGGGACTTTTGCTCAATCAATACATTATATATGGACCTGTTGGATTATATTGACCTTGGACTTGGTCCACGGTCAATATAATTTGAACAGGTCCATATATAACATGAAGACTTCTTTAAAAGTCTATAATTGATAAATACATCACTTAATAATTAGACACATCATATGACTTAGAATATGGGAGGAAGAATCATTTTAGTTTAGTACTAATTTTTCATGGTTCCCCCAGATTTAGTCAAACCATACATAAAAAATCCAAACAAAATGTAATCATTTCTGTTAATACTTAGGTGCCAGTGTGAACTGTATATTGCAATTGCTTAGAATCACTCAAATTCAAGACCAATTGCTAAGTATGGGGATGACTATTTGATTTAGGGGTGGCATATTTTTTAGATATTCTGAATTAATATTTCCTGAAAAGGTTGAAAATAAATGTTCTGACCTCAATTCAGATATTTCATACAATGCAATGAAAATTAATGATCTTGCCGGATTTGTTTGAAAATAATTTTCTGCCTCACAAAATTTCAAAAATTAATATTTTAACCTCACAAAGTTTGTCCGGCCGACTCAGAATTAAGTTGTCATCCCCTAAGTCAATACACAAAGTTATATATATATAAGTACAATGTAATAATGCAGGGGCTGATCCAGAATTTTATAACCAGAATCAGTATAAAAGGAAACCAGATTATGACCTGTTTAATGAATAAATTTGATGAATTGCCATATTCAAAAATTTTTTTAGCAGAATATGATTATTTTTTCTTATGTTTTTCCACTTTGAAAAGGTGGCGGGAGCGTACGCTCATTACTAAAAACTCGGGAAATAATATAAGTAACCAAGTATGGGCAAATGTACCCTTTAAGATGATGGATTCAATAATATAGTAGGACATACCCTGACCCAAGTTCTTCGGTCAGGTATCCCGAAGGCTGGGCTCCGCCACCAACACCAGTTGGTTCTACTAACCCACTAACATCGACCGTGAGAGGTAGTTGAAAACCCCCCCCCCCTTTCCAATCATCATCGGGTTACTGCAGTGTATGGCAAGTTGAATGTGGTATTAGTGAATATGTGTTCATTATGCCATTTTCAGGGGGATTGTTTATTACACCACTTAACTGTATCAAACATTTTTTTTAATACTAACACGAAAAAGCCCAGAGGCCCAAGACTCTGCGTTTTAAAACAGAGGAGCCCCATTGCCTGTCCTATTCGCAATTGATAACATGGACATATAACATTGAATCCACTCAGTTCATATCATCATGCCATTTTCTGATCGTATTCTGGATTTCCCTTCCTTTGACCATTCCGTATTCTAAAAATATTTTTTTTTCTTACCTTTTATATGTTATCTGTTCGAAAAGGGTTCTAGCTGATCTAGAAATCTATATTAAATTAAAAAATAAATCACGGGAACTCATTTTATCATTGTATTACCACGGCTGGCCATTTTTGTCGCATTGTTTTACCCCGAGTGATGCCTCCATGATTTATTTCAATTCTAATAGGACTACTTTCTTAATTTTGAATAGACGCAGCCAGGCTCGTAGCTACCGTTAGGTAAAAAAGCTTTTGCCTGCACTTAATTTTGCCAATTTGTTTTTTTTTTGTTTTTTGTTTTTTGAGATAAAATACATCCAGGAGAAGCATAAATGATGCTCTAAAACGCTATCTCCGCGGAGCTTCGGGGGGTTGGGCTTCGCCCCCTCTGGACCTGCTGAGGGCCTTAAGCGGCTCCCAGACCCCCCTGCCGTAATTTTGCCTACACTTCAATTTGGCCTCAGCTACGCGCCTGGCAGCCTACATGTTGCATGATATGTTTGTCATGTGTTAATCATTTTTTTTACCATGGCTGTGGTCTAAAGAGCTTTGAAGCACGTCATATTAGTATATATTTTAGACTCATATTGTATAGCAGCTATACATGAATGTGGCGGATTTTACCTGAAAGGATTAAGGAATTAAACAGGATTCTTGCCCACGTATTTCGGTTACATTTAATTTTTTTTATATATTTTCTGTGCATGAGAATGTGTGTGTGTATTTTTTTTGTTTATGTTTATGTTTTTGTTTTGTTTTGTTGTTGTTGTTGTTGTTGTTTTGTTTGGGGTAATATTTGTAGGTTCTGTCGTTGATTTACTAACTTCCTTTTATGGTTTGAAAAATTTTATTTGGTGTAATAAATTACAAGTACTTGGTGATGCAGGTAAAAATAAACGTAACAGTTTGCACCGAACTGTTTTTTTTTTCAATCATAATTTGAATTTTGGAGTCGGTTTCTGGTATTCCGTTCCCATTCTTATTACATGGTTATTGCATTTGTAACTTTTCATTTTACTTCTGTTCCATGGATAGTTTCCCATACCTAACGTAATAAAATGCCGGGCACAGCTTGATACGACCGCATAGACCGAACCATGAACATGTATCCTACATTCAAGCTCAATGCAACATTGTCTGATAAAGTAATCCTAAAAAACTATAATCTAGATACACAATTATTTCCAGTTTATCGAAGAACTGTAAAATTCAGTCTTAATTGAATTCAAACAAGATTTACTTTGGGATCTTATGAACCTACTTGAATTTGAATACATGGTTACATAGCTCACCAGACACTGGCGGAACAAGATAGTGTATCTTAGGTTGGAACCCGTCCCCCTTTTGTTGTAAAATCTTGTTAATTTTTGTGCAAACTTTGGACAAAAATGAACAAATTATTGCCAGGAAAATCAACCACTTTTTTTTAAATTTCTGGATCGGAACCCTCTTTTGAAAGTTTCTGGATCCCCATCTGTCAAAGTTCAGCCCAATCGAAATGTCGTTCACTAAAAATTTGTTTTGACGCTCTGGAGTCTTACACAGACCAACTTTACACGGGACATATTATCGAATTTCTATAAAACAGTCAGATACAATGATCGAAAACCCTCTAATTTAAGCCATCTTAAAAAAATGAACCCGAAATACGGAGCCGGATCCAGACATTTTAAAAACTAGAAGTGCCAGCGGAGGTACTTCAGAAAATGGAGTGCTAGGACTTTACTTCCCTTTTTTTGTCAATTTTACACATGAAAATGACAATTTTTCCAATAAAAGGGGGTGTCAAATCCCCTGCAACCCCTCAGGACCCGCCACCGATGATTGGGTTTTTTTTACGGTCTTGACTATCCTTACCGATCTCGCACGACCGCCCCTTACAGGGGATTCTGTTAGTAAATGTCTGTTAGTAGTTAGAGGTAGCGAAGCCCAGCCTTCGGGATACCCGACCGAAGAACTCAGTCAGAGTATGTCCTACTAGCGGCTGGGCTGCTCTGTTGACGCTCTGGCCTACTCCCAGACCCCACGTGAGTCCGAGAGCATTTCCCCACTCGAACTGTTTGGGAGTACGTCAACGTGTCGAGTGATACCCGCCACTAGAAATACATGATTATTTAAATTCAGCATATTAAACAGCTACAATAATTCGATCAATAAAATGACAAGTTATAGTTTTTACCTTAACGTGGACCAAATAGAAAACAGGACACATAAATAAATAATTTCAAAACACGACAAATCAAAGAACCGCAATAATTAAGTGTCATGTACTCTAAATATATTAGAAATTATATATATATTCAGTAATCAACATATAAAAACTTGAATAATGAATCCAAATTTCAGTGGCTTTTTGTAGTTCTAAGAAAACATTAACCTTCTCAAATGTATCGGAATGTTTTTGTCAGTAGTGAGAAAATGACAGTTCTGGGCGGGAAGAGAGCGAAGAGGAGGTGAGAAAGAGGGCACAGGCTCAAAGGGAGGCCAGACGCGAGCCGATTCTAAGGTGGCGCGACCTACCTTGGGAAATATTCTAAGTGGTGCACGTCCAGGAGACGAAAAGTCAGTATGGGGAGGGTATGATTCTGACGCTGGAGAGGAAAGAGGTAAAGACCAAGGTCTGGGCGTGCAGCAGAATGATCCGGGAGACGGGTCGGATACCGCGGAAAAAGTGGCATCTCCTCAAGATCGATAACTATGGGATGAAGAAGGCAAAGAAGAGCGGGCATGACTACTTCGACTTTGAAGTGGTGATTTGAGGGGGCGTGGGAGAATCCTTTTCTGATGGGGAAACCCATCGGAAAAGATATTTAAGGTGGGAATCAGCGAGGGCCCTGGGAATGCTTGACTAGATCTTCGCTGAAAGGAGGCGAGGGCTGGCGTAACCGATCCTTTCCATCGTAGTAATTCTTCAGGCAGACTGCGGGGGCACCATCTTTACCCGGAAGCTGAGACTGATAGGACCTGGCCAAGCGGAGACTATCAAGATGCTTCTTCTTCTTCTTGGCGATTCGCTTGGCGATCAGCGAGACCACCAGTATGGCCGTAGCACTTAGGCAAGCGAGGGATCCAAGGGGGAGGGAAGCAGCAGCGCCTACTCCGGTCAAAGCAGATCCCATGGTGCCGCTGGTAAGCAGCAGACTGCTGATGGAAGCCGCGGATATGGCAATGGAGACCACTTTATCCAACCGCTTATAGATGCGCAACATGCGGGCATATTTCTGGACCTCAGACTCTAAGAAATCCTCGAGTCTATCATCTACTTCGTCACTCATTTATCTAGGGGTCTAGAGAAGCATGCCAAGGAGGGGGGCGTCCTTGAAGGGGCTATTGGGACCAAGGATCAACCCAGAGCCATCGTAGATCTTACCGCCGCGCTTCAGATATAAGCCGTCGCCCTGGACGGTCTTCGACAGTCGGGCTGGGGAGAGATATAAGCCTTTCCCGTGAGGTTCCATGCAGCAGATCTGACCACTCTTCTTGAGGTATAATCCAGACCCCAAGGCTTTATTGACTGCGACGCCACCTAGACCGCTCAAGGCACCCACTCCCAAGGCTGGAAGGACGGTCTTCGCTACCATGGGGAGGGCCCTCATCGCCAAGCCGGCGAGCATGGGGAGGAATCCACCCTCTTTCTGCATATTTTGCTTCAGCTGGGTGGTGCTCATCTCCAAGATCATACCACCTTCGCCGGTCCTCTTGAGCTTATTGATCTTCTGGATCTGCCGATTCGTGAGCAGCAACTTATCGTTGCCCGAGAGATTCTCGTGCGAGAGTCGGATACTCACGGGGCATGGCTTGCGCTTGGCTGCGAGTCTGAGCTTATCCCTCTGGCTTGAGATCAGGTTCAGACCATACTCGGAATACGTCATTTATTTATATCTCGCGAAGGTGGAAGAGCATGGTCAAGTGCTCGCCGCGGAGATCGATGGGTAGGCCGTCCTGATCCGTGATATGCGTCACCATAGAGTGGATGGTGCTCACGGTCACCGGAAGGTAGATCAGATTCTTTGGATTCTGGACGATCTTCATGCCGGGGGAGACGTTGGGAAAGAAGCTGTAGATGACGGGCTGCTGCACGCCGTCGACGTAGCTTCCGCTGACGATATCGCTATTCACCAGGATGCCATTGACGTTGATGATATTCACGAGGCTCTCGCTCTCGAAATATCAGTGGGTGTCGGCATCGTAGATATAGGTCTCCTCGTGGAATCCTAGGACGGTCCGGATGCTATTGGAGACGTCGAAATTTACTTAATAGTGCTCTCGCAGAATGAGGACGGCTCTCAAAGTCGCTCGGTTTGCTCCGATGGTGACCTTGGCACCATGGCCATTCTGACGCATGCGTCTCTGGATCTCGGCATTGATATCATCGATATCGTAAAACCTGACTTTCAGTCCGATGGAATACCAGTGCGCGCCGTCGTCGGGAGAGTAGGAGAAGACTTGATTTCTCTCGTGAATATTTGGGAAGGAGTAGTAGGTCTCCAGGTTGACCAGGGCCATCTCGTAGCTCTTGGCGGGATCCAGACGGATGGGCTGATGGAATCGCGTGGAGATACGGCCGCCCCTTCCGGAGACGACCAGGGAGAATCCAAGCTTTGGGGCCTTATTTCTCGCAATCTGCTGAAGTTCGGTCATTTATATATGTCTCTCTTCGTGGGCTCTGACGGGTGCGGATGCCCCTCCCTCCTCAGTAGACGACGCTCATCTTGCGGCCGTCTGATTCGAATTGGAGGATGCGATCGGAGATGACCAGTGCGTAGGCTTGGGTATTGGCGGCGACGTTGCGCTCGAATTGGGCTCGGATATAGACGTCGATCGTCGAGTCCTTGAGGCGCTCGCTCTGCTTGGAGACGTCGAATACGAAGAGGGGATGGAGATCGGTAAAGTCGGCGGGGGTGATGCCGGGATTGCTCACCAGGTGATCCATATTGAAGAATTTCCAGCGGAAATCGGCAGCCTCCTTATAGAGCCTGGAGATCTTTTGGTTGGTGAAGGAGGCATTATAATCCACGGCGGGATATCTCGGGGAATTCAGGGTGACGTGGATATTCTTCAGGCTGCAGTGATCGAAGATGGCGGGGTTGACTTCTTGATCGTTACTCTTCTCGGTCTGGAAGGCGACGATCACCCATCGGGGTCTCTCCGGGCTGCTCCGGGTGGAGAGTCGCCAGGTGAAATTATCGCTTTCGGGGACGGCGATCGAATCGCACTGCCTCATGCGGAAGCCGATATCTAGCTTCACCTTGCTCTCGATGGTCTTATAGAGCCGCAGCTACTGGTCGTCCGAGGGCATCACGTGGGGGACGAACCAGGAGAGCTTGCTGAGAACGATCTTGCCGGCATCGTTGATATTAGCATTATCTCGAAAGATCGCGTCATTATCCGATGCACGGACGAGAGTGAGCTCATGCTTGAATCCGTAGACCAGCTTATCATAGTCCTGGGCAAAGCCGAAGATATGCTTCAAGGGGATGGTGAAAGAGAAGGATCCCTTATTGGCGGGCTTGGCGATGACGTAAGCCTTGCGCGCAGCAAATTCCAGATTCTCGACGGCGGCGGTGGGGGCGGTATCCTTCATCCATAGCTGGTTGAGACCTTGGGACTTGGAGAAGTCGTTGGGATACGTGAGAAGGCCCAGCATGGTGGTCGCGACCCCGGGATCGTTTAGATGCTCGATCGTCTGCCCGGAGAGCTTGTAGGTGATGGATCTGAAGAGGTAGAGCATCGCATTATTGATGAGGGAGATGAGATCGGCATCGGCATAGGCCGTCCCATCGTTCTTCTGGATCCTCCCTTCCAGCAAAACATAGCTTTGGTGGGATGGAGAAAGAGATCCTGCGTCTCGATGCGGATCTCGGTGCCGGAGCTATTCATCTGCGTCCCGGTGATGGGCTCGTACTCATGGAATTCGTACTCCTGGATGCTTTCGTCGAAGACTAGGTCTTCACGGAGATTCATGATCTGGGTAATTTTATTTATAGGAATGCACGCGCGCGATGCCTACTCCTACGATGAGGTTATGGATATCTCCCTCATGCTTCGATAGGATGGCGGCGGCTTTCGGTGGGAGCTTGGACTTAGACTTGGAGGGGATCCTGCTCACCAGATGATCTACGGCTTTGGTGGCGCCTTTCTCCACTCCCTTGATGGCTGCATTGGTGGCGAAGACGAGTGGTCCCACTCTGGGGAAGTGGGAGATTTTTGATGCGGTATTTCTGCATATCGAGATCAACGTTCATCTGACCACCATTCGTGCAGCTGCAATCCGATCTATCCACTTTTTAGTCCAGCCTCCCCCTGAGAGCTGTGATATCGTCCTTCTCGACGGTCTTCATACGCCGCATCTCCTCCTGCAACTTGACGACTTTCGCCTTCAGCTTATCGTCAGCGGCCTCCAGCTTCTTCAGCGACTGCTTCACGAATCTCCTCGTCGCGGCATCTGTGCTCTCCCTCGGATGCTTGAGATTGACGATGCGGTTGAAATTCATATTCAGATCCTCTTCGATCTCACCCTGGCGGTCGGCCCCTCCGGTGAGGCCCACGCTAAGACCAAATTTATCGACCATGTTTTTATCTATAGCAGGGAGAAGACGACGTCCTCGAAGGACCAGCCAACCGTCAGCAGCTTCAGCACGTATAGGCAGAGATGGCCGCAGATGACCGACCCGCGGGGCTGCACTTCGTCCGTATTATGGTCGATCGGTAGGCCAAGATAGCGTCTCAGCTCGGTGGGTGGAGGGAGTCCGTAGGAGCCTACCAAGTGCCGAAGAGGTGGGATGGGCATCCACACCCATCAGAGCCTACCAAGTGCCGAAGAGGAGGGATGGGCATCCGCACCCATCAGAGCCTGCTAATTATAGATGGGGGGCAGCGAAGCGAGATTTCCCGAGGCTTACGGACCTCGAGAAATTCTGGGGTGGGAGGGGGTGGGGGTAGATCGATGCCTTAGTCGTGGACGATTTGGTAGTGACAATGTGCGAGGGTGCTGATGCCGTCGGGGAGGATGTGGCGCTTATCGTCATTGGAGGAGATGGATTTCTTGCAGGTCTCTTGGGTAAGGACCTGGTGGAGCCGGTTACAGATGATATTCATCGCGCGGTATTTATCCCTGCCCGTGTCCAGGCACTCCTTATAGTCGGCGAAGGTCAGATTGGTCTCGACCACGCTCTTCTTCACGCCCTTAGTCCTCTTGCACTCCTCGCGATCCACCTTGAAGGCATATGCTTTCGGTCGGAGTCCCACGTACTCGATCATCGGCTAGCCGGCGCACTCATCCTTGAATTTGCCTATCACCTTCTTATTCACGCCGGCCTGGCTCCCGGAGGCATGCTCTGGGGCATAGTTGGACGTATCGAAGCACTCCTGCATACTCTCCGCCATATCCTTATATACATCCGCCGTCTGGATATCGCAGATCAAGCTATCCGTATCCGTATAGCAGATGCTGAGTCGGTCGCCATACCGGGACTTGAGATGGTCGTAGACGAAGTCGGCCATCAGGGTCTTTGATAGATCAAGGATGGAGAATCCTAGGTAGATGGGTTTATCGAAGACCAGCCTGGTGCGATGCAGATGGACGGCAGCCAGATCTTCGCTGAAGACCGTCCTGCGCTTGAAGCTAGGCTTGGCCACCAGCTTCCGGGCAGCCTTCTCGCTATTGACCAGCCGGACGTCCACCCTATTGCGGATATTCTCCATGGTCTTCCCGAATACTGAGTTCACCATGAGCTTGAAGAAGTCCTTCTCGAAGGTGGTGGTCGCCGCCGCCCTGCAAGCCGTATTCTTCTCTACGTACCCCATCAACCATGGGCTCTAGGTGAATCGGATGGCGCGATGGATCTTCTTCAGCTTCAGACCCCGGGCAAGGTATTTCTTCAGATTTACGTAGTGGACCACGTATTTATGCTTATCGTGGTGGTTGGCCACTAGCTTCCTGACTCCATTGATCACCATGGATTCCGGCCGACTCATCGCCCACCTGTAGAGATTATTAGCGTCCAGATACATCAGATAGTTGATCGGCTTGCTCGGGTCGAAATCTTGCAGGTAGGGATTATTCGCCCGAGCGTATCTCTGAGACGTCATGTTCAGACCCCCGCAAATCCCCTTCTCAACCATGAGCAGCATATCGGGGTCGGTGATGAGATCCAGCATGATACCGGTGACCTTGAGCGCGGCGTCGTATGCTAGCCCTGGCGCTGTGTAGTAGTGCACAGGGTCGAGTCCATAATGCTTCATGCAGATCTCGCGGAAATTCTCGAAGACGTCGGCGAGCAAGATCACGTCAGTCTCGAGATAGAGATCGTGATAGTCGCGCTTGGTCTTGCATCCAAAGGCCCCCCAGACCCTCTGAGCGTGCGCGTAGTCTTCCTCGCTGATATGCTCCCCGGTAAGCGTGCTGAGGAAGGCCTCCTTGGGTGGGAGCTGGGTCTCCTGGAGCCTCTCGAACCTATCCATATAGTCGTAGGGGTAGACGCCTTTGCGTAGCAGCAGATCTGAGTGGTCCCCCCTCTGCCCGATCACCGCGGTGGGGATATCGTACCCTTCATCAATCTCCATGACCGTGAAGGTGATATCAGCCCCGACGACCTTCTTTCACCCTCTGAGAGCAGCCTTGGAGAATCTCGGGCAGCCTGGGGCGTGGAACCCCCTTCTTATGAATCATAAGCCCATCGAATACGAGCGCACCCACCTCGATCTCCTGCTCGGTCAGGTAGTAGAAGGCCACCATCAGAGCCTTATTTTCCAGGGAGCACATGACGTAATTCACGGTTGTTCCCTCGATATTGTAGTCCGTCCCCTTCTTCTCCTTGGATTCGCAGGCGAGCTTATGCAGGTCAGGATTCAGCTTGATCACTTCCTCCATGATCTGCCTCATCCCCCCATAGTAGTCCCGGACCCAGGTCGGAGCGTCATGCTTGAGCCTGACGATCTTCCCATTGATGATGGCGAGCAGGTAGGTTTTGGCGTCGTCCCGCTTGATTCCCTCGTAGGCCATCAGGTCCGCGATTAGCTTCTCCCGGTCGGAGATATATGCGTCGAGCCCCGTGCACGCGATGCCATTTTCATGACAATACCAGGAGAGCAGAGTCGGATGCGCATTCTTCATATCGATATTGATCGTATGATCTGCGCAGAGGGTATGCCGGATGCGGCGGCTGATATTCTGGAGGCCGATCTTCTCGCCGGTCCAATATCTCCCAATGCCGTGACGCTGGTAATATCGCATCGGGCACTCACCCAGGGCATTGGTGCGGGCCAAGTAATCCTGCAAGAGCGTCAGCTGAGCATCCTTATCCACTTTCTCCCCCTTGATATATCGACTCCCCAGCTTGTAATCTTCCGGGTGCGTCACGATATGCTTCAGCTTTTCCCGGTCGATCACTTCGCGCAAGGTGATGCTTCGCCCATTCTCCGAGTCAAGGTGCCCGGATCCATCGGCTTGGACCCAAATTCCCGCCTCATATTGGTGAATGCATCGGGCGGCGTAGATTCTACCAGCTTCTGCAGGCTTGCCCCCATGAACTTGAAACTATCGATGAATCGCAGGTGCTGAAAGAGTCTTCATCTTCCCCTTCTTATCCGTATATGAGCCGACCGCCACGCTCTTGGTGAATGATATGTAGCGCTCCTCAGTGTTGGGGATGCAGTCGATCTTGCCCTCAGTGGCCCCTAGTGCCTTGATGAAGAGATGGGCATCGTAGCCTGCCAGATTATGGAAGATGACCGGGATGAATTTCGGCGCCTGATAGTTCAGATTGTATTCATTATGCGCGGCCCCCGTAATTTGCCCGTGAAGTGGCAATGGTCCCTTACCTTATCCTCCCCAAGCTCTTGGTCGCAGATGAAGCACTTGGTGGCTTCCGCGAAGGCGATCTTATCTTCCTCCGTCATCGCCATGGGCTTCTTGAAATTGTTCTGCTGATATATATCACGGATATCCTTCGTAAGCCGGTCCACGAAGATCTGGGCCACGTCCTCCCCCTCCTGCTGCATGGTGTGGATCACCGGCTCCTTGGCGTATACCGTTTCATCGAAGCACTTGGTGTGGTAGCAGAATCCTGATGGTATCTGCTTCTGAAGGATCTTAGTGTGGGGCATCTCGATCTTCACCGCCTTCTTCTGACCGCAATACTCCATGTGCTGGTTCAGGAGATCCTGCCGGATGAAGTGGTTCAGGCATCGGCGGCAGAAGTAAGCCTCCCCGTCGTGACCGGTTACCTGCACCGTATGGAGCCGCGAGAGGTTCTTCACCCAGCAGTAGTGCCGCGTCTCATCATTAGCCACCAGCATGAGATCCACGTGCTGCGCCCCGGCATCATCCTTTTCGGATATCTTCAAGGGTCGAACCTCCCCTTCGAATCCATATACGTTAACCTTGATCCCCGCATTTAGCTTCTCGAACCTATCGATTGCCTGGAGAGAGACCGGGAAGTCGATGCCGTCGAACATCAGCTCGTCCGCCCACTTTTCGTACTGCTTGACTCGGTTGGCATGCTTCTGATCCACCGTCTCGTGATGGAGTGCCGAGAGGATCGCCCATTTGAAGCACTGCTGATCCTCATTTTGCACGTTAACTATTGCCTTCTTGGCAGCGAGCTTCTTGGGAAGTGGGATATATGAGCTTCCTTTGAGGGGCTTGTATTCATTCAGCTGAATCTCCAGCTTCTCAACGTGCCCAAGGGTCCACCCGCTCCCCACAGCCTGGAAATTTGCCTCCATCTGCGCTATCACTTCGTCCAAGTCTGCGGACTCGGTGATGACCTTCAAGGCCGACCGGAACTTTGGGTTAGCGTAGATATTCTCGCCGGTCGCCGGGCTGATCTTTACCATCTCCACGTGGAGGATTATCTCCGCTTTCAACCCCCTCTTTTCCGCCAGCCCTCCGAAATCGTGCTTCAGATGGTTCCCCAGCTCAGCTTGATGAATGTCCCCACGTCCTGCTGAGTCTTGGGCTTGGTAGTCACTGTGCGGAATGCCCCTCCCAAGGCCTCCCGCTTGTGCGTAACCTTGATCTGGTCTGCCGCCTCTTCAATGCTCTGTTTCACCTTCTCGACCAGCTGATCTTTCCTCAGGCATCTCCCCGTCGGAAAAGACCCTCCACACCCCTGATGCCTCGCCCCAAAGCACTTTTGAGCATCCTTGACTCGCTCGAGATCCATTTGCACACGGAGCCCGAAATTTTGGGGGTTTATGAAGGATTTCTGCTTGAAAATAGCCGGTGGGGCAGAACTGTCATTTTCTCACTACTTTTGTCAAATATTTTGGAGACGAGGAGACTCTCAAAGACTATTACCCATAGATGATGATATGAAATTTTTCTTTTTTTTTAATATATACTTTCATACTTCATGGAAGTTAAAACAGTACTATGTAAGTAAATATATATACTTTTTCTCTGTTATGTTTAATTATAATAGTATATAAATGTCAAATATGTCTTAAACATATTCTATTCTGTTCTATAAACAAAGTTTAAGAAAAAGCTTGACTGTTTATTTTATTTTATTTTTTATTTATTATTTTCCCCTTAATGCCCAAAGGTTAAGATCATAACCCAAAAAACTCATTCGAAACCTCAAATGCACCGTGTGTTTTTAGAAAAGCAGAGGACGCTTGTCCTACCAGTGCACCTGGTCCATGCTCCCAGTTTATAGTGGAGTCCGAGTTGCTCATTCGATTTTGTTACTTTGTATGTATTATTTTAGTTATTTTATGGTCTTCGTTGTGTATGTCTATTTTCCATGTCTGGTCTTTGTCCCTGGATTACATTCTTTTGATTACCACTAGAACCTTGGTTCCCTTGATTACTCTTGCCATATATACACATGATCTCAAGTCATTACCTCGGAG
The DNA here is from genome assembly GCA_037379345.1 of Perna viridis. Lineage (NCBI taxonomy): Eukaryota > Metazoa > Mollusca > Bivalvia > Mytilida > Mytilidae > Perna > Perna viridis. The sequence continues at coordinate 46,416,491 of CM074515.1, read as the reverse complement.
GGATGTTGCGGGGTTTTTCCCTTTGTCAAAATTCCAAAACGGTTCAGGCCACAATCCCCAAAAGTAATACTAAGACCAGTCATATATTTTACAGTCTTGGGACGACGACTTTACATCATAATGGAGTTCTAAAATAGGGGCCAGGGTTTCGTAATAAACGCCCCGGAAAGCCATATGGTCATACTTTGTTTCTTTTTATCACTGGATAGGTTACTTCATTTCTATTTACTCTACCGAAGCAACTTGTTTTCCCCCCCACTGGTGGTAATATATTTACGTTAATGTTTCGTCAAAGTCCGTCATGTGTAGCGCCGGAATAGTTTCTCGGTAAGGTTACTGGTAAGTTACTTTCTCTCGAGTCGTGCCTTTGTATATATACGTAACAGACGACGTCTGATTATTTAAGATGAGGGTCCCGTCTCGCCATTGGTTTTGAGCCTTTCTACTTACTGTTCTCGCCATTAGTTTTTATCCTTTCTACTTACTGGTAGCTAGATGGCTAAGCAGGACAAAAGCTACTCGATATGCAGGAAAATACACTTGGTGCTGACCCTGTTGGTGCACCCGATTGGAGGTACAATACGTGTGTTTCAAATCATGGTTGCAAATGTAGTACAATTTTTAAGGTATTCCTTTTCACCAAGGTGTCACTACATTTTATGTAAGAGCTGGCCATTACGAGACTTTTTTTTGTTATGTTGTTAATCTAAATCGGGATTGTAGAGGTCGTTGCCTAAGTAACATTTGATGTATAGTGAGATAATCCTAAAATTTCTAATATATGTATTTCCCGCCATGATTTTAATTATGTTTACACTGTGCTTTTCTGTTGAGTGTATGCCTGGTCAATAACTCCCGTCTTTTAATTTGAAGTCAATTACAACAAACCTCTCCCCCCCCACAAAATTAATGGATGCTTCATCTTATAGGTGGATGTCTCCACTTTTCCTAATCAGTTTATGTTATGTTTCCAATTATATAAAGAGTCTCCCTGTCATCGCCTCACTGAAAACATTTTGAATCATTGTATTATTGAAGTTCCGATAATTTTCCAGGAGAGACCCTGTTTTGCTGACATTTTGAACTGTAATAGAGAGTAGGCGCAGCTTGTTACCTTTGGAACGGAACGGAGCAGAAACGATTTTTAAAACCGGAATCTAACAGAATATTTCAAAATTCCCCTGAAAAATTGCGTGTCCGCTACCCTTCCGTTCCGGTTGAAGGACGATACTCCGCGGTACCGCTAAATCTCAAACTTTTTGTATGGCACATCGTTCTGACCCCAATCCGACATATCAATATCCAAATAAAAAAGAAGAGGGTTGCAGGGTCAGAGGAAATTCGGACTAGCTATTTATGAACAACTTGGTGTGAGTTTCTAGAAAAGCAGAAGATGCTTACCCTTCCGGTACACCTGATCCATGCTACCAGTTATTAATGGAGTCCGAGTTGCTCATTTACTTTAATTACTTTGTACATGTATGTATTATTTTGGTTAATATGGCAAGGCAAAGTGGACAAAAATGAGCATTTTCTAATATTAAAAAAATGATTTTTAATATTACAAATTCATTTTCTAATATTACAAATTCAATTTGTAACATTACAAAATGTGTGATATTTTATAATATTACTAAATCAGGAATTTGTAATATTAGAAAATGAATTTGTAATATTAGAAAATATAAGTGTTTTCTAAAATTAAAAAATGATTTTTTTAATATTACAAATTTATTTTCTAATATCACAAAACACTTTTTTAATATTAAAAATTCAATTGAATTTCTAACATTAAAAATGATTTTTTAATATAAGAAATTGATTTTCTAATATTAGAAAATGGATTTGCCGTATTCAGTTGCGATTTTTTAATATTTGAAAATCATTTTGTAATATAAAAAAAATGTGACTGATTATAAAAAGATTTTTTAATATTAGAAATTCATTTTTTAATATTACAAAATATGTGATATTTTATATTACTAAATCAGGAATCTGTAATCTTAGAAAATGAATTTCTAATATTAAAAAATCTTTTCTAATATTAAAAAAAATGATTTTGTAATATTAAAAATTCATTTTCTAATATTACAAAATATTCATTTTTGTCACTTTGGCTTGCCATAGGTTAATTTATGTTCTTTGTTGTGTTTGCCTGTTTACCATATCTGGTCTTTGTTGCGGGATTACATTCTTTTGATTTCCGCTATGATCTTGGTTCCCTTGATTACTCTATCAAATGTTTAAACATGGCAATAAAATCAACAATCATTTAGATACAACTAACTTTAATGTGGCAATTGCACTGGTTGACAAAACACGGTACTGGCACAAGAAAAGAAAAATAATTGGTGTATAACCAAGCACAAGGTTTAAAGACGATACAAAGAATCTAGCATTTTTTTTCCTTTTCAGAACTGAAGTATGCAGACAAACTGGCAGATTTCTATCATGAGGTATTTAGGAAGTTTTTTTTTACATATTTTGTGTACCAAAAATAGATATACCTATACTATTTAAAATCTGAAAATATCTTTTTCCTTACATTAGGCTAAGTTATTTTTTACATGTATTTTAGTAATCCAGTTTTTTTGTTAATACACTCAAATAGCTTAAAATTTGTATGAATGTTAATAAAAGGAAGGTATCACTAAAATCACACATAGATTATTCTATAAAATAAGACTAATCAAATTTCAGTAAAACTAATTTTTTAAATTTGATATTTTAATTTCAATTTAAAGACATCACCTTATACAACTTCTGTGAGGTATCAATGTTAAGTTTATCAACACACATGCAATCAATGATATCAGCAATATTCACATTAGTAAAACACCGTAGAAACTTACAATTTGCATTAATGAGAAAATTCGCAAAATAATTCTAATGCCTTGCTAATTCTAGATATCACAGCTCTCCAACAATGACTGCAAAAGCAGGAACATATCCTGGAATTTATAAAAAGGGGTTCCAAGATTTCATTCCCCCCCCCTAAATTTTGCACAAATATACCAACATTTTCCAGCAAAAGGGAAAGAATTTCACCTGCTTTTCAAGTCATGGTTAACTTGCTGACAGCCAATACCAGGGTATTCGGGGGATACTTTTCTTAATTTGCCTTTAGTTGAACTAGATTTACAAAATTTTTAAAAAATGCTGCATTCCAAAAAATGCCCCGACTATTTGCAGATTATCAAGTCTCTCACTTTATATGGAGTCCCATTACTTTAAATGAGCATTGTTTTTTGTAGAGGGAAATTGCAATTTTTGTCAACCAATGTGAAGATTATTGACTTAAGGGTACAGAAAGTTTTCAAAAACAAATTTATCTACATTACATCACATACACTGTATATAAACAATTAGCATAAAGCAAGCACTCAAGTTAAATGTTTTTTTTTTCATTAAATGAACTGTTCGAATACATACGGGGGAACAACTCATTCAAAAGAAATGTTTTGTTCCGTCCAAAATAAACATATAAGACTGCTAGTTTAACAATTCTGTGCATCATATGCAAAAATATAATCCAGCACAAATTGATATATAACTGAGAAAAAATACTATTTTTTCTTCAAGTTTTAATGTAACACAGAAAAAATAAAGAAAATCTATGACAATGAAAACAGCCTTTGATAACCATGGTAACATAAAAACTAACTACATACACAGCCAAACCATTACAAAATTAGTTGGTTCCCACCAAAAATTCTTAAGATCTAAGATATTCTTATTTTTAAGCTAGTAACAGCCATTTGTTTTAAAAGCCCAATCACAGTTGTAAACACTTCCTGGTCTTTTCCTCAAAACATTAATTATGTTGGATAATCAGTGGTGGATCCAAAGTAGGTCCAGGGCTTGGAAACTCCCTGTTTTTTTGAAAGACAAATTTTATTATTTTCATGGAAATTTTTGGCAAAAATTATACAAAGAATAGCTGTAAATCCTGCTTTTTTCAAAACCTGTGTATATTTGAAAATGATGAAATTGAATTCTAAAATTGGGCAATTTTCTTTTCTAGAAAAACGAAAGAAATTTGGAGGAGAACCATACCAAAAGCAGCTTTTGAATATGAGGTATTCTATCAATGGTACATGTATAAGCTGAGGCAATGTAATATGGTACTATTCCTGAGAAAGCAACATGAGGTAATATGCTCCTGAAATCTAGTAAAAAGGTAGGTGTCATATAAAATCATTCAAAACAAAACATAAGCAGTTCAAATACTATCCATGCAAAGAAACAATGTATATTGCTGGTGAAGTTAAATTCTAACGAACACAAAGTTATTTTAATACCGGTATCAAGTATAGCTGAAAATTTTCTTCTTTTTTTTTGCTCTCAACAAAAGTAATTAAATTACTGGATGGTTTTATCTTAGTCTTCACCTAATGTACATTATTGAGGTAGATTCTTACTCGGAAAAAAAGCTAATTTTATGTTGGAAAAAAAAATTAAAGAAAAGAACAAATTTGACTTTCTTCCCCATATATAATTAAATGGTTGTATTTATGGTATTTGTAGGTACATGTACCTATAAAGTTTAATATTCAATTTCATTTTGTTAGCTATCAAAACTGGCCTTGGCATCTTCACTGACATAGCATTTCATTTCATTTATATTTTTTCTTAGTAATATTGATAAAATGATTAGTTTTCTTCATGATGTAATTTTAATCTTTTAAGGTGTTAGATGATAAAAAGTTGAATTGTGATAATGACTTAAAAAAAACAAAAAACAAAAAACAAAAGTTTAATAAAATAATATGGCTGTCTTCAAAAGCATAGTTTTTCCCTTTCGCTTAAAGCGAATTTAATACAAAAGTTTGGAACAAGCAGTTTAGTAAAGTCTCTCAGACAATGACCTACTGTTACATATCGTATGTCCTGAAAAAATAACATCAAAATATGTGTAACTGTGTTACTATATGTATATTGCCTGTGGTGTTATACATTAAGAACATTGTTTGCTAGGCAAAATCTATGAAAATGATATGCTGCCTGAGAAATTAACAAAACATGGATTTACATACATTAACATTAAGTAAAATAAACAAAACTTAGTCTACATTAGATAAAAGAACAAAGAAGCCCATAAAATTTGCTTTTCAAGTCAACACAAAACAAAATTTTTAATTTTCTCATGGCCTTAAAGTCAAAAATTTATAGAAACATCTTATCAAACAAAATCTAAGTATACATTCTATGTAGATTTTCTTTAACCTTGAAATAAAACTTTCGAGAAAAGACCAAAAACAAATTTTTAATAGGCTTATATTTAATATAAACAATATCCGCTAATAATATTATATGTACAATATATACTTAATGTGAGGTAATAAGGTTTTTAAATCCAGCTCGTAAGCGTACCTGCCTAATAAGCTAATGACAATACCCGTACTTTCCTTAAATGGAGACAAATTTAAACAGTATACAAGCATAACACACAAACACATATGCAGTGCACATGACTAAATATCCAGTAATTAAATGTTATAAATATTCAAGGTTCAAAACACACTACACATTCACTGCACTATCAAAATTCTATCATTTTAGTATTGGTTTTTTTTTTTGAATATCATGGTACATATTTAAGTTAAATTTCATGCATTTATATTTTTTCAACTTGTACTTCATTCAAATTGATGAAGTTTAGAAAGAAGATATACATGTACATGTACCACTCCCATAATTATTAATATTGAATTCCTTCTTTTGTTTCATGATAAAAATGCTCAACTACCAAATAGCACTTCACTATACACAAATTACAGATATGTGCAATTTTCATACACATGTTCATACATGACCAGCACATTAAAAATTTCAGCTTTAACAATCGAACATTATTTTAGCAAATCTTTCATTTTGCATCAGTTTTACTAGACAAAACAGACAATAAATTTTCAACAATCTTTGTAACGAGTCACCTTTGAGGGAATTGAGTTTTACATGATATCAGAGTTTTTGGAAAACTCAGAAGCATATGAGTAACAAAGTATGAAAGTTTGAGTATCTGATACTCTTTTGGAACAATTAAATTGAAATATCTTTTTCATCACAATGTATTACTCAATATACTCAAAGATGCCAACAAAAGGTAAAATATACAAGCACAAAATTTTAACAAGCACCGGAAAAGCATTTTTGAAATAATAAAAAACAAACTTGTAAATTCTAATCTAAAAGCTAAGTTTAATATATACATTTAGCTAAAACTTATAAGGCATATATATTTATATCAAGATAAATCACATTCTCCTCACACATTCCTAATTAAGAGAAAAATATATGTACCTTCGTCAACAACTAAAAATGTAAAAGACCTAAAAATCAACTAGAATACTAGAGCATGCAGTTAAAATCAAAATGTGAAAAATTTGCAGTTCTGAATTATTTAAAATTATTTATCCCAACATTTGCTTTTACAGAACTATTAACAAGTTCTTAAAATCTAAGTGGAAAAAGGGAAAAAAAATTAATCTAAAAAGGAAGAAATTTTGTATAATTACATTGTACTACAACTTCCTTAAATATGCTCACAAGTTTTGTTTTAAATTTGTAACATGTTAATGTTCTTTATTTAAAACAGTACAATTTATGTTGTTAACAATCTACCTGTAACCTTTCAAATGAAGAAAGTAAAAGTTCGCTTGGTTTTCCTATTTCAATATAATTGTAGTACATTGACCTAGGATACAAAGACCCCACAAAGTATTATGCAATCAAAATTGCCAGGTTTAGTATTGGGTCAATAGAAATTTAATCTGATCAGCTCACTGTGGTCAATACTTGTAAACAAAGTAGTTAACCTGGATGACTTCACCACTGAGCTCCATCATGTGTGTATTTTATGGCCAATGAATAACAACATGGAGGCCCAGAATGACCTATCACCTGGGAATTTGACCAGTCAATCATATGCATGTCCATTGTAGCCCAAGGGTAACACATTGATGTTATGTCAAAAATTTCCAAGCATGTAAGAGATAATGTACAATTCACAGGATATCTACATTACCATGGGAGATTAATTAATCTAAAGCTAAAGTTACTTTGGGGCTACTTAGGGGATATTTTTAAAAGGTAATAGAAAAAATGCTGGAGGATACAGATGTCAAAAAACTTTCTTCTTTTTCAAAACTAATAAATGGAGTTATGAAAATATCCAGAAGAACCCTTGATGAGTCCTTAATCTATTTCAATTTCCCAATATCCTTAGAGGCACCTCATTTGTAAGAGTTGCAATGTACTAAACTACATATCAAATTTTCTTCCTTTCAAGATGACCATCCCAATGTCCTAGTAATTGTTGCTACTCCCCAATATCCTATACTTAAAATTAAGGATTGTTAGTCATACAATAAATTGAACTTGCACAATTAAGACATTACAAAAATGTAAAAGTAAAAAGAAAGAACCCTTCTCACTCAACACGAAAATGTCATCAATATTCAATATTATGTGCTTAAACAAATACATGCATTTATTCAAGCACACCCAAAACCATTTCACAAAAATAATAATTGCATGCAAGTCAAAAATAATCATAATATTACATACACACAGTAAACCCATCAGAGAATGACCATTTTACTTCGAGGTAGAGTTGACAATTTAATAAACTATTTTACTGTGTTGAATACTTGCACTGCAATATCATGGTTATCCATTTTTGAAAGTATAAGTGTGAAATGTTTTCCCTATAGGGAAGTAGGCCAGGATGAAAATCGAAGTAAAAGGCAGGATATTTTATTCTCGTATTATTCAACAGTTCAAACAGTATTTTAAAAAAATTCAATACTTTGTGCCAAAGAAAGGAGGCCAGACTTATCTTTTCTTAAAGTAAATGTATAAATTTCATCCAAACCACCTTCTGCATGGACAACACCAGGAAAAAAATGATTACTCTCTTTGTTTGAATGATGTTTTCATCACCTCTATCATTTATGTTAAATTGTCATTCCAAAGTCTTAATTCAAGGTGATTAGTTTAGAAGTATGGACACATATTGCAGAAAACGGATGCAAGAAGCGTACATAATACATGACTTAATTTTATATTCCTTGTGACAAATTGAAAACTTGTGAAGTTAAATTAATGTAATATACCAAGAAGCACAAAAAAATATATAAAATATTGTCCCCCAAATACAGTATCTTAAGATTCTTGATTCAAATTAAACCTTCTGATTTTTTTTCTTCAACAGCAAGAATTTTAAAACTCTCATTTAGAAAACACACATGTATAAGTGTACATGTAAGTACAATGTAACTGACCACTCCTCTACATGTACCTTAAAATAAATTTCCTGAAATTTCTAACATAAATATATTATAAATATAGAACTTGATGTTCCCAAAAAACATTACTAATGAATTAGCTCATTACTGAAATTTCAATTGCATAATTTCTACCAAAAGGAGTCGCTTGTGAACACTAAAATATATACATGTACATCCATCATTAAATGCCAGATAAATTTAGCTAGTGTATATAAATATTGTTATATCACTTTTATTTACTGGTCATATTCCTAGCCTGGTTAAAGAATAAATATTTGTTCTACATAAGTGTATGGTTGTAAACAGATTTCCCATGGCAACTAACATAAACAAGGTCAATCTAATACAGAAACACATCAATACAGTACTAGCTTAATTTCATGTTTTCTACACAACAAATCCCATACATCTATTGTCACCTTTTTTAGTGTCTTCAACCCCCTTCTAAATATGTATTAACTTGTACTGAAAATATATTGAACTGAAGATTCTACTTTTTTGTTAAGATAAAAAAAAAACTTTCCTAAAGGAACCTTTACAATGTTCAAACTGTCAATCAGAAATTGAATGAGAGTCTTTCACATTTATTTTTTTCCAACATTAAAAAGCTTAAAAACCAAACTGCATGAGCAAATGACCTTTGCAGATACTAAGAACATTAACTTGGGTTTTGAGATAATCTAAAGTGTTTTTTATAAGCCATAATCTCTCAATAAAAATAACATACGTACATAAATGCTGAAAACATAACTGATTCCCTGAGCTAAACGTGCCTTTGGCATAGGAAAATAAACCTGAGTCTATCACTTTTAGCGACAATAATGTTAGACAAAAAAAGGAAAAAAACAGCTTTGCTTTGAGTACAACAATCAAGTTCAAGGCTACATTGTGAAGTAAGTAGCATTTTTAATGTGATGTGAATTTTTGAACATTTCACTTTTAGGTACACAACATCAAAAACATGCTTTCAGCACTGATTAAAAAAATTAAACACACATTCCTGACATGATTGAATCACTAGTTATCAAGAAAGTACACATTTAACTTTGACACAAAATAAAGCTTTGTTGTAAGCACAACTGATAAGCTCTCGATTACACACACTTGCAATTTTAAAAACTGCAGTACCCTGAACTTGATTGTCAAATAACTCGTATTTCTTTACACTGACTGATGCCTACCCTTACAGGGAAAAAGCAAGCAAGAGAGAAAGACATTTAAAATATCTGTACACGATTGTTACCAAAGTCAACAACAACAAGGAGACCCTCTGGGGTCAAACAAATACCTGAAGGTCTGTCCATCTGTCCTGGACCTGTTCCAGGAGCTCCAAATTTACACAAAAAGTTACCATTAGGCTGAAATACTTGAATGCGGTGATTTCTTGAATCTGTAACTATAATGTTACCCTCCTGATCAACAACTACTCCCTGAGGTCTCAAAAACTGACCATTTGCACTTCCTTCTGTACCAAGAAATCTTGCATTTTGAAAGTCTGGATGAATTACCAACAAGCGATGGTTGTTGAAATCAGTTACAACCATATGTCCCTCATTGTTGAAGCAAACGCCTCGAGGGGAATCAAAATGTTTCCATAAGGATCCTTCAAACCCATATTTATTCAGGAATTGACCATCTTGATTAAAAAGCTGAACTCTGTGATTTCTAGTATCAGACACTAGTATTCTGCCCTCTGAATTAATAGCAACATCCCAAGGATAATTAAACTGACCATTTTTATTTCCTTTCTCACCGAATTTTAAGATGAAGTTTCCATCTAATGTAAACTTCTGAACTCTGTGGTTATCTTTATCTGCTACTATAACATTTCCTTGCGCATCACATGCTACACCTGCAGGTCGATCAAATTGTCCTGGTCTAGTTCCTGAGGATCCAAATTTATGGTGAAATGATCCGTCGGGGTTGAATACCTGAATTCTGTTGTTACTACGATCAGCTATTATGATATAGTTGTCTTTGTGACAGCATACACCCCAAGGACGACAAAACTTTCCATCTTCTTCTCCTTCACTTCCAAACTGCATAAGCAGGGGTCCAACTGTGGCATAGTTGCGACCACTTCTTACTTGAACAGTAAATGGACTCTCTGCAATATGCTTACCACGAATTGTCACTGAAATGATATGTTTCCCTTCCATTTGAGGACGATACGATATTGTATATGTTCCATTCTGACGATCTAGAACATCAGTTCTGTACAAAGCACCCTCTGGACTTTGAATGATACATTCAACTGGATCTCCTCCTATCATTCGTGGTTCACTATGGTGGTCTTTAGCATGTATCATGCACACAGCTACTTTTCCTTTAAGAGCCTTTTTCAAGCCATCGCCAGTGGCTATACAATTAGGAGCATAGGCACTACTACTTACTATTCCCATTTTACTGATAGCATTATATAAAGCTGCATCAGGAGGTGTGAACATAATATTTTCATCCTCATGAGGTTGTAAGTGTCCTCGTAGCTTTCTAACATTTTGCATCTCTGACATGATTATTTCTCTTGCACTCAAAGAATCCATTTCATTACCCGTATTCAGCATGCTTTCAACATGATCTACTGTTTGCATAAGAGATGAAAGACCTTGCTTTAAATCATCTATTTGTAAATGTATAGATTTTCCTTTCACCTGACGAACTTTTTCCACACGTCTTAATAAATCCCGCTCCCTTTCCTCCAAAGCAATCATGTGGCGTCTTGTTGTTGCACGTACTTCATTTGCCACAGCTTGAGACCTTACTTCAACATGCTCAGCCATGTTTTGAGATTGTTGTATACCTTCTTCCAATGCTTTGATACTAATTTTTGCATCAGTTATAAGTCTTAAAGTAATAGCTTTAGAGTTTTCAATTGCTTCAAAGAGGTCATAACGGTTATGTCCAATATGCTCTACCATAGTGCATTCACGACATATTGCAGTAGAGCAAGTATCACAGAAAAAGCGAAGAGTTTCATGTTCATGTTTAGGACAATTATTTGCACCGGTATCTGGAAGATGGACATTGTGTGGAAGTGAAGGTGAACCAAGGGGAGCTGCTAGTGGAGTATACTGAGGTCTGCTACGACTCATTACCAGGCGCTCTATGTAGTGATCTTTCGTCAATCGTACCCGCTGATGGGCCATAACGCAGTTATCACACAGGTATTCATTGCAGTTCTTACATACTGATGTTGCTTTACTTCCTTCATCACACGAGCTACACCACCGAGTACCAGTGATGGGTCTCTCACCATTATCATAATCTTCATGCTGTTGTACCATTGCCTCAAATAAATTCGAAACAAATAAGTTAGAAGGAAGATCATCTATACCTTCAGGTCCAAGAGCAACACTTTGTTGACAAGTAGGACAGTGGAGAACAGTCCTCTCTTTCTCGTGGTCCCTGCTTATGGCCTGTTCTAAACATCTTCTACAGAACGAATGGAGACAAGGTAAAATTCGTGGATCGTCTATTCGATTTAGGCATATAGGGCAAGCCAACTGCTCCCCGACGGACTCGGAATAAGCGGCCATGGGCGAGGTAGTTCATGAGGTAGATTGGTTTCAGTAAACCTTGATGTGTTCCTACATGGCGATTATGTTTAGCCTACAAAACGAGGTCGACCATCGTCAGCGCTTGGTAACCTTCCAAATGTGTGTTTCCTCAAACATCCATTATTATCCTTGCTTTCTTGTTGTTATATTATCGGAAAAAGTCAGTGTTTAAAAATATTGTTTTTAATTGTAACTTACACTCTATCAGTAATCAGTTGCTTACGCACTAACTTCGAATTTTGTGAAATCCTCATTCGCCCAGTGTAAGACGCCATTTTCCTGATCATCAATAGGGGGCGTGGCTTCTCGAATTTTTCTGCGGTCAGTGTGCCATTGCTGACCAATCAGAAGTATTGCTACGCGTAAGGAACTATTCCATTCATACATTTTCTACAACCGTACGATGATGAACTCTAATTCTCGGTTAACGTGACACACACACAACAAAAAAATTACTTTAAAAATACAGAAAACAAAATAGTATTTTTATTGTAAACTATCGCAATTGTCAAAACATAATCGAATACGATTAAGTTTAAATTATTTTCACGCACACTGCTGTAAAAAAAGCTTCATAATTGTCTTTTTCGTGCATATTTAATCTATTGTTGAACAACAATTTAATTAAATATTCAATTTGAAATGTGATATAAATATTTGCACTTGATATGTCAAAACCTGCAATTTACTATTATCAAAACGCAGTTTGTATTAAATCAGGTAGTGAATAGAAACTGGTCCCTGGTGAAGATGGAAGCTCTTGACAAAAAGTTATCGATAACAACATTTCCTCAATTACAAGAAATATGTGGGATTAAATATAACTAATTATTAGTCCCAGGGAATACCAACAAAATTGAGCCGTGTAGGAAAAAATGTAGTTGTATAGATATTAAATAAAATTAAAGTCCCGATCTTAGCTTGAAAACATAATTACTTCAAAAATCAACATGGAAATACAATTCATACAAAAAGTTATTTTTAACATTATCATCGTTTTGATCGTATCAAAAGTTAAGAGTTAAGATGTTAGAATAACAGTAATTCTCGATAGTTTTCTTTGGCTTTCAAGGGAGGTTTAATTCCGCGAAATCACTAGACAGCTGATCGCATTTTTCCTTCCCATTGAACTCATATTCACTAACTAACATGAACTTTTTTTATAATCCAACATTGTTTGTATATTCTTCTATTATTAATGTTAGTATAGAAAGATTGAAAAAAAAAACAAATGAATAATTAAAAGCATTTATGCATTAATTTCAAACTGTGAAAATCATTAGTTCTGACGAACCGTTTCATTTTAGAATGAAAGAAAAGAAGTACATGTACACACTTACATTTGCCAATGAAATGCGTGTCAAATCAAGTGAAAATATGAAGGATGGACACCAAGATGTTTCGGTTGAAGAAAACAGTTGATCAGTACGAAATTTTGATGTTGGAATATCTGGCTATGAAAACATATAATTATACGAAAAAGATCATCGATTCTTTTGTCTCATATTTCACTATAATATTTATGAAACAGTGAGTAACTTAAATAAAATGGAAATTTTAATTAGGACCCTATTGTACTATCAGATGAGAAAAAAAATCGTCGACGAAATCATGAGAAAATTTAAGATAAGAATTTAAAGTAATTGGGCTTAAAAATACTTGCTTTACACATCATGTCTATATTATTTTTTAAATGCAAAAATCGACTCAATATATTAATGCGGATCATGATTTAAAACAATCAGTGACATAAAAGGAACATTTCTGGGAGTCGCGTCCATCCTCTTGTTTGTCTGCTGAGTAACATCCCAATTGATATATTTGTCTACAAGAAAACGGGTATTGGCCGGCGAAATATACATTAAAGGTATATAGGTTTTACCCTGTCTGTCAGTCTGTATTTCTGCCCATCTGCCATAAATATTTTCTAAGCAGCTTGCAGCATTGTTATGAAACTTTGTGGAATGTAATATAATAACATGGAGATGTGCATACTATCAGGAATTTGTGTTTGGACAAAAAATGTAGTAATAACGACCATTGGACCTAAAGCATTTTTCAACAAATTTTGATCTGATGTGTTGTCCACATCCCCTCCTTATTGAAATGTTAGATGTGTATATTGGTCTGAAATTGATGTTTCGACAAAAATTCTACAAATGACGGCTGCTTGACTTAAACGGTGTTTAATATGGATCGTTATGGTGTATCCATCTGCGCCATGAAAACTGATTTATTCAACGTGTCATAGTTTTCCTTTCCTCGTTTGTCTACCCGGACTTGACTTTTTATGAGGAACTCGGCGGGTGTTTCTAGAAAGGCAGAGGACGCCTAACCTACCAGTGCACCTGGTCCATGCTCCCAGTTTTTAGTGGAGTCCGACTTGCTCATTTGCTTTTGTTACTTTGTTACTTTGTATGTATGATTTTAGTTACTTTATGTTCTTTGTTGTGTATGTCTGTTTTCCATGTCTGGTCTTTGTCCGTGGATTACATTCTTTTAATTACCGCTATAACCGTGGTTCCCTTGATTATTCTTAGCCAAACTTGGTCCCATGCATTGTCCGCAACACCTCCTCAACGACTTGCAGGGTAGTTATGAAACTTAATTGTTCTTGACATGGCATGCAGATTAAGTACCAAATGATATGGCGTGCACGTGAAATGAAATGACATTAATTTTATAAAGAGCTACCATATATATGTAACAGAACTGGTAATTGGGAGTGCGCAAGGTTATCCCACATGCTCTCGGAGGATGAAATCATTGGCGTACTAGATACCTAAACTCAGAGACAATATACACTCCCTGATAAACTGTATCAACTTAAAAATGCAATATCCTCTTGAGACAAATAACCGCTTCAAGAATTCCTTCGTATCACTGGTAGGCTATAGACTTTGCCATGAATACTTCTCTTAAAATAATTACGCAGAGAGTCTTTCTTTTCTTTTTGCTACCATTGCAGTCGAAAAAGAGATTGTGTACACTCTTTATTAACAAGGCGTTTCGACAGACAATAGACACCCGACGGATACAGAAAGTGGCAAGGTATTAGGGTTTCCAGATTTTAACTTTAGAATGGACCAATGATTTTTTCTAACTTCGCAAAGTTGTTTAGTGCCATAAAATGCAGGTTAAGATAAATTTTCATCAAATTCTAAAATGCAGTTTCGAGTTAGGTCATTTTGAACATTTTGTCCCCCCTTTTCACCATTACTTGGTGGGGTATCACTTAATGTTCCATTAATGCGCTATTTTTATTTCAAGCGATTTGTATTTATATAGTCTCACTTTTGAAAATGTCTGTAGGCGTTTTTTTTTTTTCAGTTTCCTGAAATTTTTGTCTACCCCAACGCTGATACTACCGCATTCTTGTTTGCAGTCATAATAAAATGCTTAATAGGTCACTGCATAATACGACCATTGAGGCCAAATCGAGAAAAATTGGGGCATGTATGGGCAACTTTCAAACTGTACACATCGCTCCGGAGTGTTTGCAGTCATAATAAAATGCTTGACAGGACACAGCATACAACCATAGCGGCCAAACCGAGAAAAGTTTGTGCATGTATTGGCAACATTCAAGCTTGATATAGCTCTGAAATAGATTGTAAGTGTAGAAGCAAACGCTTATAGAGACGAAGATAAGTATAACCTATTAAACAAGTATTTCTCATCGATATCAAAAATTGGTGATGATAACATAAATCTTCCTGATTTCCCAATTAAAACTCATGATAGACTTGATATACCAACAGCAACTTTACAGGACATTGTCGACGTCATTCAAACTCTCAGGCTAAATAAGGCATCAGGACCAGACCTGATAAGTCATAGGATGTGAAACATATGCCCCAAAATTATTGCTAAGCCACTAGAATTAATATTCAATAGATCCTTACAGAACGGTATATTTCCCTCGCAGTGGAAACTTTCAAACGTGATTCCAATTTTCAAGAAAGGTGATACTTCATTACACTCTAATTACAGACCCATTTCTCTAATAAGCTGTGTTGGGAAAGTAATGGAAAGGGTTGTTTATAAGTACATTTACAACCACCTTCATGCAAACAATTTAATATATAAGTTTCAATCGGGACTTCTAACAGAACGATCCACAGTTCACCAGTTAATTGAAATGTATAACAATGTGCTCTGTTCATTGGAAAAGAAAGGAATGTCATGTTATGTATTTTGCGATTTCTCAAAGGCCTTTGATAAAGTATGGCATCGGGGGTTATTGCATAAAATCAAATCATATGGCATACAAGGTAAACTTTTGGATTGGTTTCATAGCTATCTTAAAGATAGGAAACAACATATAGTCAAAATGACTTCTTCGTCAGATCTCTGCAATACGTCGGCCGGGGTGCCGCAAGGCTCAGTATTAGGTCCCTTTTATTCATAATTTATATAAATGACATAGCTGATAGTCTATTTTCCCTCTGTAGGATTTTTTGCTGATGATACATCTTTCGGCTACTCAAGCAACAACATAACAGAAATAAAAAATGTTATTGATCACGATCTTTTATCGTTGGACAAATGGTCAAAAACGTGGTTAATGGACTTTAACCCAAATGAAACAGAAATTGTGATGTTTTCAAAATCGATCTTCCAACTATAAATTTCAGTCTGAACGGAAAAGACATTCCGCTTAACACAACTCATATATGGGAGTTACTTTTAGTGACGACGACGCAAAATGGAACGAACACATAGAAAATCTAGCTACCTCGATTAAAAAGCATCGTAGTAATCTTCGAAAATTAAAATTTAAACTTTCTCAGAATCACTTAGAAAAACTATTCACAGTGTATATCCGACCTTTATTTGAATATGCATCAGAAGTCTGGGATAATAGTGGGATAGTAAACACTCAAAAGCTAGAAGCTTTACAACTCGAAGCTGCTAGAATAATAACACGCTTACCGATATTCACCAAATCGGAGCAAGTATATCGAGAAATTGGATGTGAAAAACTAGAAGATCGAAGAAAACGTAAAAAATTAAATTTATTTCATAAAATATATAATAAAATGGCTCCGGATTATTGACAAGATCTAATGCCACCGAAGATTCAATCTACTACAGTATATACGCTTCGGAATGGTGAAGATATTATTGTTCCCTTTTGTAGGCTGTCGGTGACTCGTGAATCTTTTTTTCCATCAACAATAGTTGAATGGAATAAACTAGATAGAACATTAAGGGAGATTCAGACACCCAAACAATTCAAATCGTGTTTACTGAACACCAGTGACAAACACTTCTGCTACGGCCCACGAAATTTAAATATTCTGATCACTCAACTTCGTAATTCTTCATCCTTCTCTATGATTTGTATAGAGTCTATATTATACTAAGTCCACCGTGTCATTGTGGTCATACGTACGAGACTGCTCACCATTACTTTTTTGTATGCCCTCTTTATAGCAATGCAAGAACCAAACTAATGAGCGACCTACAGTTGGTTCTTGAATTTTGCAATATAGACCTACATCTACTTGTTGGTCTTGCAGAAAATCTATCAGAAAAAAAACAATATCAGGTTGTGTTGGACTGTGTATATTCCTTCGTTAAATGCACGAAAAGATTCCTTATTGCTTGAGCTGAATTAGTACACATCACATCACATCACATCACATCTCACCACATCACCTAAAATTATATTTTTACCGTCTCGTCTTAACTTTGTAAAACATAAATAACACTATTGAATTTGTATGCTTATACTTTATTGTAATTATTACTATTTCAGGAGAAGACTTCACAAGTATGTTATTTTACTTGTGTCTGATCCATTTTGTTTATTACAAATAAAATATGTTTAAATTAAATTATTGTAATTAAATATATGCCATACCATAAGATTCTGACGGAAATTAGAGTGGTTAAAGGACTTATCAATGAGAGATTCACAATTCGAAACATAAATACAGGGGTAAATATGACTTAAGAACAACTATTTGATTTTTTGTTGATTTTGTATTTTTTAATTTAATCTTAGCCCAAAAGGGTTCATGGTATTATTCTTTGTGATATGGAACAGTGAAGTACGTACAACTATACAAGATTCCATACATTAAATAACAATATCAAAGAGATCCGTACACTTGAACTCAAGTTACTGCACAAACAATCAGGGCGGGATCCAGAGATTTTGAAAAGGAGGGGGTGCCAGCCAAGGTTCCTCAGAAAAAGGCGGGGTGCTAGGACATTATTGCCTTTTTTGTCAATTGTACACATGAAAATGACAAATTTGCAATAAAGGGTGCCAACCTCATGCACCCCATCTGGATCTGGACGATTTTTAAGAGATCCATGTACTTATACTTAAGTTATTGCTCAGCAGGGGCAGATCCAGACACTTTGAAAAGAAGTGGTAACTGCCGGGGTTCCTCAGAAAAACAGGGTAATAGGACATGACAAATTTTTCAATTTTAAGGAGGGGTGCCAAACCTCTGCACCCCTTTGATTCCCCACTGCGCAGACAATTTCAGAGATCCAAACACTTGGATTTTTTTGGGTAAAAAATTAGAAAATAATAGCCTGGAACTTCCTTTCAGAATATCAGGACTATAAAACTTCCTCATAATGATGTTGCACAAACTGTGAATTAAAATTTTATTTAAATATTTTAGGAAAACAGAAAAGTAACATAAAACAAAATAATAATGATTACTACAGCACAGGTCAAGTTGATTTTTGTCTTTTTCACTTTGCATGGTATTCAAGAGCAGATGATGAGCATGGCATACACTGCTCCAGGTAACACAATGGGAACAAGCATGGTAAGTGAAGGTAATTGTATGAAATAAACAAAATGGTCATACAACCACTGATCTGGCACTATATTCTCAATAAAGAAATCTTTATTTTTGAATGCTCATTATTTGATCCCTGAAAAAATTTTGATTTTTTTATTAGCTTAGTAGAAAATTGTGTTTTTTGACCAAGTTAGCTGCCCGTTTTTTTTTTTTAATGGATTACAAAGAAATGACTCACTATAATGAAATGAGATGATGAGCTACAAATATACTAAAAACACATGATTTCTATATTTGTTAAAGTTACCTTTGTCTTGAAAACTATAAAAATAAGGTGGTAGATATATAATGTAAATTTTACATAAAAGGTACTGGGAACATGTATTGTTTTATAATTTGGGGTATTTTTTGTCTCTAACAATATAGACGTAAGAACAGCATAATTTAGCCAAAAATTGAATTCTAATTTTCATTTTTCGTTTACATGCAATATAAACGCAGACCCTCCTTTTTGTGTTCAAAGTCCAATAACACATAACCAAAAACAAAAAAATCAGAAAAAAAATGACAACTTCAGAGACCTTCCTTCAAGAAAAAAGGACAAAAAATTGTACTAATCATTGTTAGTACCTATAAAAGCATTGTGAGTTATTATAGGCCATGTGGAAAGACAAGCAGACTGACAGACAGATACTTCTACAACATGATAGGTTGAAATTACATTTTTCCATACTCTAATGTTAGGATGGCACCAGATCAGAAAATAACATGCCAGACAACTTCTAGCATTGCTTGAGTAACAAACAGACAGACAGATGAAATGATTGCAGTACATTAAAATGGTGAAGGAAAAAGACTAAGGTACAAAAACCAACCCAAGCTGTACTGTAGTTAACTACCGATATACATATTGACTACAAAGATGAAAATATCCTGCCATATATTTGTCATGAGTACATTAATCTATAAGAACAAATTTAGACTATTCCTAATTCAACATGTATGTTTGAAACATCCTTTTCAATTTGTGTCAAGAAAAACAGTTTGAATTGAAAATTTTAATTTAATAAGAAAGAAAATATTTTTGAATTAAAAAAAAATATCAATTTAAACTCTATACAGTTTTAACACCTCAATGTTGCATCTTTAATAAAAAAACATGGGGCATAAAATCTAATGGAATGATTTGCTAGTTATTGAAAATATTTTTTTTTATTTGAGGAGGGATCAAATACCTGGTACGTAATTTCTTAACCGGAAAAAGTATATACATGTTCTATGAAGTAGCCTAAAGTTATTTCCACATAGCTCAGATCTACAAATAAACATCAATAAATAAATTGATACATTTACAATGTAATAAATATCTAGTGGTTAATTACAATATACAAATACAAACACGCACAGTAAACAACAGGCTTCTATCAACTGATTGGCTCTTTATTTTATTGCAACCACTTACATGAAAATTCATTTTGCTCGAATTTTAGATGTACACATATCAATTTTTCTTGATAGGTTTACATACACAGTGGCAATCCAGAGAGAGGATTTCTTGGGTTGAAACTTCCTTTTTAGGAGGAAAATTTCGTAATTTTTTTTTTTATTTCCCCCTACTTAATGTTTACCTTTACTAATAATAAATTAACCCAATGTAATATTCTTATCTATAATTGGACTAATGCTGAAAATTGCGTAGTGCAATATGTCACATCAGACAATTCAATGAGCATATGATTCTTGTAAGGTACAAAAAAAAAAATGCAACATGACCTTAATGGTCACCCTGTGTTAAAATCATTTGTAATTATGAAATATTATTGCATAATATGAATAATGACATAAAGGAAACATTCAGAATTTGAAATCTTACGGACCAGTTTCTACAAAAATCAGGCAGTAGCTGTAGAAAATAACACTACCGTGATAGTGTTATTTGACTATCTGACATACCAGAGGCAGGTAGGTAGAGATGACATGATGTTCAATATTACAAATGGTCCCTTTAAGATTGTAACTGTTGTTTGATTAGTGGATTTTAGACATTCATATCTTAGATTATTGATTTTTGCCTGATTCTTACAAGGACATGTGCTTAAAGTTTACCTGAACTGAGGTTATATTCTTCTCATTCTTACAACCAAAGGTCTATTAATAACCATTATGTATTTCACCTGTAACTAATACAAAATTTAGTATAAATTCAAAACTACATGTATGTCACTTTTGGTTCAAGATACAATAGTTGCCTTTGTCAATATGATACCAGCAACAGTTATGTTAGATGATGCAGTAATCCATTTCATGTGAGGGCTTGGATTTTTTGTGTTTTTTGTTGAATGATTTTTTGCTTTCAAAGGTCATAAAATACTAGAAGAATTATAGGTACATGTATAACATGAAACTTAAAACCTTTATGTACAAGGATGCACAGTACAATTAATTTTATGAAAATGCAGTCAATTTTTTAGGAGAAACTACGAAATTTATGATTCAAGTCAACGCTTGGGAAACACTTCTTAGTTGATAAGTTAATGTGCTAAATATAAAATGCATGTTTACATGTACAGGAAAAAAATTGTCAAATTTGTTCATATACTGGTACTATGAATTTAGAAAAATTGCAGTTTTTTTTTTGTTATTATTGATAAAATATGTGACTTACTTAGAATCAAAATAATAAAAGCACACAATATAGAACATTTATCATTTTGTTGTAAAAATCTCCTCAAAATTGAAAAAAATTGAAATCATATTTTTTTACTAAAATGACAAAATCGCAATAGTTAATGCATGCAGTAATTTCTAAGTTTACGTGTTATAGAAAAATATTTCATGTGATATAATTTGACCTCTTTTGGAAATCAGTGATTGCTTTGATGTGGTTTGTAAAATAGTTTTCAGTGCATGTTGTGATTATAATGTTAGAATTTGTGCATCTGAAGTTTATGATCAAATAAAGTATTGTCTACAGTACATGTATATGTACCCAGTATATGAAATATCATCTCTTGAGTTAAATATAATTCTAAAGAATGATATGGTCACTAATCAGTGTGATTGTCAAATACCTAAATTGTAAGAGTAATATCATAAAGTACATCTACAGGCCCAGAGACAAAATAATACCTGTGATTCTGCTTATCAAACAATAATTTTTTGGACTGGCCTTGAAAATTACAATGAAAACTTTTGACATACATTGAAAAATTATTGTATAATTAAAAAAGCTTGTTTTGTCTGCCTCACAGTTCCTGCAAATCCTAACTTAAATGTACATTAGTAGAACACACAGGTATATGTTTTGGCCTAATAAACAATTCATATCATTTATATTTTGATTTTTCAAACATTCCACCCATTTTATAGAGTGTAGCATTAGAAATGTAATGTGCTTTTTTCACAATCGCTTCTAGCTCATACATGTATTTCTTTTGAATTCAAAAAGGTTATCTCTGTTTACATATCTTAATTCTTTTTCCCATTTGTTAAGTTACTTCTAACCAGTATCAATTCTCTATGAGAAATTTATTTGTTCACCGAGTTTCAGATATGAGATTTTTATTTGATCTTCTTCCATGTTTTCAATTCAAAATTAGTATTTCATAGGCAATTTACATGTAGTTAGAAGGGTTATATTTTGGAAACCTCAAACAATATTTCTCTTTCAGTGTTAATATCAACATTAACGGGCCCAAATTTGCAGTTAAGTGTAGAAGGTCTTGAATTTTTTTTTCAAGTTTCAAATCAATGATCCACTAGAGTAAAATCACAAGTCCTCATGTAAGTGAATAAAGCTGAAGGTCCAAGACCTGGGTAAATGAAATTTGACAGGTCCTAAGTCAGAAATTGAGGATCCCAGACCTCGGACCACTGACAATTTAAATCTCTTCATAAATTTTAACAAAAGTTTTATATTATTACTTAGAATTAATTTGTATATAAAATCACCTACATGTATCTTATGTGACCATAAATTCATTCTCACTTTTGGAGGTCATACAGAAAGATTTGGCCTAAGTTTATCCACTGGTTCACTTAACATGTACATGTATATTTAAATCTAATAATACATATTGAAAAATACACTTAATAAAATGTTTACAAGAAGGGCTTGAATATTATAAATGTAAATGCAGACATACATTTTGAGAATATCTAAATATTGCTTGAATTTTGTATATAAGTAAAATTACCCATAATACATGACTATTACATATTACATGTATTTTACTTGATTGCTGTATACAATGTAAAAATGTAATAAGCCTAGCCTTATATAATTAAAAGTCAATGCATTCTTCTTACTGCTGAAATTTTGTAATAGTTCTGCTCAGTCCAGCTGTAATCAGTTTAAGCTTGGTCAACATCAGAATCCAAAACTGCAAAAATTAACCAGGAAAGTAAAAACTTAACAAAATAACAGAAAATTACTATCTTCAAAAAAGAAGAACAATACTTATCATACGTATATGTACACACACAGTACATGTACATTTTACAAAACTAAAAAAAAAAAAGACTTCTTGAGGACTACCCATTTGAATACAAAGGAGAACATCATTACTTTTTGGTACTATATGACACTGTGTTCTTCTTGTGTGCAGGAGACAAGAAAGGATTTGGATCAGGTTCCTCCTTAGGAATCTCAATTTTTACCCATTCTTTTGATTTGTTAGATTTCCTTATTGCATCAACAACAGTTTGAACATAAAGTGAATCTTCAAAGTTTGCAGCAACTTTAACTGGTTCTTGGCTGTAGCTTTGTCTCTCTTCTTCCTTATCAAATGCATCTCTCACTGATTCTATTAGTTTAATAATTCCCTTCAAATATGGTGTAGGAATTTCATGCCTTGTCTTCTCAGAAACACCATAGCGTTGTTCTTCTTTGAAGTTGATAGGGTCAAAATGAAGAAGCTCTTCTTTTATGGAATCATTTTTCTGACCATATAGATCAGCCCCTCTTATGCTTAGTCTACCTTTGTTGCCGACTATCATGATTTCTTGCCTGAAAGGTCCATGGATATGACTGTTAATTGTCATGGTAACACAGGAGCCATTTTCTAACTCTAATTGGGCAGAACAGAAGTCATCACTTGTGATTTCTCGGATACCTTTGATTTTATCTGTCTGCTTTGTGTATGTTTTGAGCATGCCATGAGCTTTAACAGCCTTTTGCCCAGTTAAGTAGGTGACTATATCAATGATATTACTGCCAACAGTATTCAAAACACCTCCACCCATTGTTTCATCACAGCTCCAATCAAAGTGGTCCTTTGGTCTCATCTCATAGTGAATGCTTACTTCACACATAGAAAAATCACCAATATAGTCTTTCTCTATATACTGCTTTGTTTTGGTAATAGTTGGAAGAAATCTAAGTCCAAAAACTACAAGTGAGAGAAGTTTGGGGTAATAACTAGCTGCATTTACCATTTTTAAAGCATCAATTTGACTAGGGCCTGCAGGAGCACCACATAAAACATGTTTTCCAATACCTAAGATAAAAGAAAGAAAATACTTTAATATTTTATGACTAGGACTATAAGAACAAGTGTACAAATATATGTTTGGAATAGAATCTGATTAATTGAACTTGACATTAACATGATTCATTCATTTTTCTGCTCAGCAGATTTTTTTACCCCTGCTACTTTCAACAGGAGTTAGTGAACTTCATGTACAAACTGGTACATATACATGTATAGCCATCCTCATATTTAACAGTCTGTCACTATCTAAATGAACTACTCAACTAAATCTTTTATAATTTGAAAAAATCTTTAGACTATAAAACAATATTAAGTTACATAATGATGGATATTCATTGCCCATTTAAGGGTTATCAGATCAACTTTATCTAGTGTCTAAGAGTCTATGGTAGTAAATGATGGTCATCTTAAACATGTAATTTATCAGATTAAAACTGCATTTATTGATCATGTTACTAAATATACATGGATGTACATTGTATAATCAAATATATGTTCCTAAAGGATGGTAAATAATGATAAATAAAAATTAAGAAATGATTCCTGGACGCCGCGCTTTATGCTTAATTTAACATGGGTAGGCACTATATATATGTATTTCACATTATTTTTCTTCGAGCATTAGCCAGGTGTAAAATCTTGACAAATTTAGAGCCTACACATGTTAAAAAATGCAATCCAGGAATTATTTCTTTCTGACATGACAAAAAAGTCATTTTTGTTAGCAAAGCACTCGTTAGGAAAACGAAATATTTGGCTAACCATATTTTTTTAACAATAAAGTACTTCAACTGTTTCAACAATAACATTTTAAATACACATATTAAATTTATACTAAGAAGTAACCTTCATAATAAGAAACAAAAATTTAACCACATTTACAAATAAACAAACCGATGAAATCGTGTCATGATGTCACATCAAATTATGTAGATATACAGGTACATGTAGGTCATTCATTCATGGTGGAAATAAATGCTAGGTCACTAAGGTTGGTCTAATAAAATACCAACAAATCATGGTCCTCTGATGAAATACATTTCAGTTTTTTTTTAATTGCATTTCAATGTTGATTTGCTAGCATGATCATGTTCTTTCTTAAGAGGTGTTATTGACTTTGCTGCTTTTATATTTCGTGAATGATTAAAATCGATGAATACAATCAAAAGTGACCCATTCATTACAATGATTGCGCAAGTGCGAGCAGGGTTTTATGCTATTTACAGACCTCCTTTGTTTACAAAGTAACCCATCATGCCATGTTAGAAGGACCTGATATACTGTGGGTAAAAAGTATTCTGCAAGGTGGCAGAAAAGGGTTGACAGCTCTTGAACTTAATTTTTAAAATGAAACTGGTGTTGAAAGCGACACTGTGTCTTTATCACAAGAATAGATTTGGTGAATACATGTATGTCAGAGACAACTACCCCATCTGGATGAAAAATGTCAGCTTAAGGCCACCCATGGGTCTTCAATGGATGACAAGGAAACCCTCACACCGCAGGGCAGGCTGCAGCCGGCCCTAAAACAACATTATACACAGGTACTTCTAGATGTCAGTATTCTTGGAATTTATATGGTACATGGCAGGTTAACAGTAAAATCTGAAACCATCCCAAATAAACACAAGTTCATATTCCTAATTATTTCCGGAGCTGATCAAATTATAGTCCAAATTTTCACTTGTTTTGTTGTGATAAAATGAAACTACAAGAATCAGAGTAAGTTCACAACTCGTAAACCCCTTTTATGCCACCTTGTATGATTCTTTTAACCCATAATATATCAGATCCTTAATTTTCATTTCAAGCCTCCCTGGGTAATAATTAAGTCCTCTAAGATGTGACACCTGCTTCATATTAAAAATTTATCATGAGTCATACCTAGGGCTTTTACAGTTATTGCAGACTGTTGATGAGGAGGACAGCTAACAACAATCACATCCACATTTCTATTCAACAAAAGTTCATCAACTTTAATAACATAAGATGGAATTTCAAGCTCAGCTGCAAGTTCAACAGCTTCTTCTTTCGTCCTACCCCATAAAGCAACAACTTTGAACCCACAAGACTTCAAAAGAGGAACATATGCACGAACAGATGAAGGAGTTCCAATGACGCCTATGCCTGGTAGCATTTTCCTCATGTCTGCTTAAATGCAAGACTACCATCGGATGCAAATTTTGAAGTTTTACGTTTCCATCAATCTGTTTTAAATTAGAATTGAACTGATCTACTACAACTTAAGATTTGATCATGATTGACATCAGGAAATCCGTCGAAATTCGTCAAAATTTTTTCTCGCTGTCATATCATTTCTTTACCCGATAAGTAAAAAAGATTTCTTTTAAACGCATATGTGACTTCAATAAAATTGTAATTTTAACATAAACATCGGATTTTAATCCGGAAAATCTTATTTTGGTTTTCTATTTTTCTACTTCTGTATACCATATACCTGTCATTAATTGCAAGTCTATATAAGTTCGAAAATACTTGTAGCTTGTTAGTTCAAAATTTTAATAAATGATTAAAGTGATTATATGTACAGTCACGAGGGGTAACTTAACTGGTAAATTAAAAAGGGTACAGGTGCTCGGCCCAAAAATTTTTTACCCACCCCATTCATATATATGTAGTGCATTTATGTAACCTATTCATATATAAAAATGCATGGTGTTAATCAGTTTAATTGTGTTTTTTTTATGTTTGTCTAAATGTCTTCTGAGTGTATATGTTTTCTTGTTTTACTTACATGCATGATTATGTATGACTGTAAATATTATGTTTGTCGGTTCAAAAGCTCGTAAGAGTTTATGTTTATTGTTTTATGTGTTGCCGACTTTAAATAAAGCTTGTCTATGTCTATGTCATCACAGCGGGATGCTGATCAGAACATTTGACATTGTAACTAAAGACATTATCATACCCGAGCTAATTGGATCCCTTCCTGCTTATCGGACAAGTGTTAATCTTTATTTACTTTGATGACTTTAAGGATGATTCAATTGATGTCAAATCATGTGTAAATATATAGGCTATAATTTGTAAATTTTAACCCCACATATACTGCAACTAAATTCCTACCCTTTTCATATATTACTAATCATAAAAAGTAGACCGATGTGGGCCGCACATCTGTACCTACCCAATGTACTTAAGTTACCCCCCCCCCCCCACCCATCCCGGGTGTATAGTATGTATAACTCCGACTTCGTTTCTTTGAACGATAACATAAATAATTTCTTTGTGCCATCTAACGTTTAGTCCAGCAATGCTAGAGGTTGTCTGGCAAGCTATTTTCTGACTTTGTGCTGGGGTATGGAGGAAAGGAATTCCAACCTCTTACGTTGTAGGAGTAATCTAACGTTATACAGTTGATTTTTTTTTTATTACATCAGCATCTTAGAAAAACTGCTAAATTCATGTCATTCATATCTAAATATAAATTCTGAAAGTGCCCTTTAATTGGAAATTGGAATAAATGATCATCATTATTGGTTACTGTTATCAATACAAAAACAAATACAAATATGTTATTAGCTCAAACTCAGATATAAGAAATGGTTAAGGCCCATTATATTCAAAAATATATATATATATATATATATGACATTATCAATATAAATATATAATGTTGAGACTGTACCAATAATTTGGCAATTACACTGAAATATGAAATAATTGTAATAGTTTTCCTTAGATCAAGGCATTTAGATATGGAGGAAGACATTTTATGAACAGGAAGAGAGTTGCTATTTAAAAGTAGGTTTACTTTTATGGTTACATCTCTATTATAAAAATTTTTATAGTAGTTGCAAATTTTATTTTGAAATATATTTCTTTGTGTATTATATGCACTACAACTAAATAAAAAGTGTATTTCATCTTCAATGTTTTCACTATTACAAACTGGACATAATCTATTATTTCTAGGAACGTTCAAATGTCTTCCTTTTTCAATCATTAAATGATGTGCACAGATTAGATCTATCAGATAAACTATACTTCTAGCCATCTTCAGAAAGATAATGCATATTTTGCATAAAAGGGCAAAGTTGATAAATTGTAGAACTTATGAGACGAGGAAGCCATTTTCCCGTTTTATGATTATATGCCTGATTTTAATGTAATTTTACGAGAAAAGTATGAACAGAAATTGTAAGTCCATGAAAACTATTAATCGAACGATGTGTACTATTATGAATAATCAAGGGAACCAAGGTTCTAGCGGAAATCAGAAGAAAGTAATCTAGGGACAAAGACCAAACATGGAAAACAGACATACACAACAAAGAACCTTAAGTAACTAAAATAATTCATACAAAGTAACAAAAGTAAATAAGCAACTCGGACTCCACTAAAAACTGGGATCATGGACCAGGTGCACCGGTAGAGTAAGCGAACGTACGTCATTTTTGGGTTTACAGACAGCAGTGTTGTTTTGATTTTAAACTGAAAATCACAGCCCCCATCTCACCCCAACCCGTAAGTTAAAATGGACAGCGAGTTAAATAGAAATATATGACAAGACAAATAGATCACTTCTTACTGTAATGTCCTTTTTACGGTATTGTATAATAATCTTAAAATGATCATTTGTCCAAATGTTAATTTCTATATTTCTGTCAACTTGTCTAAGACATATGTAACCAATTTACTATTGTTCGGTAGTGAAGATCTTCGTGATGAGGAAAATATAAGAATTTTTCATCATGTTTGAATTCTTGGTCAAGGGCAAGAGATTTTGTTAATATTTCAATCAACTTTATAACATTAAATTATACATAGACATGACAAATACACTCTTCTCACACATTGCTATCTTTTTTTTTGTGATTGTACATTTTACATTTTTTGTCTGTAACTTTGTTTTGTGCATGTCTTACATTGCCTTGTCTTGTATATACAATGTATTGTCTTGTATGTGTGTTGAGGAGAACCACTAGTGGTCTTCGGACCGTTGGTAAATAAAGCATTAAATTAAATTAAGACCAATAGAGGGGCGTGCAGTTTTTGATAAACTAATTTTAGGGTCCCTCAATTAAATTTTGATGTATCTATCCGTCCGTCAACTATTTTATAATCACAAAATATCTATAAAAAAAATGGGCAAGAGGTGAACTGACGTTATGTTCATTAATTTCTGCCAAGTACAGATGTACAAAGTACAAAAATCACAGATTTTAGAATCAGATGGTGAAGACATGAACATTTATATCTTAATTACATTAATCACCATATGAAGATGTGAGTATCAAAATTAGGCAAATTGGATAAATATTTTTGTTATAACTTTTTGTGGGGAAAATGCACAGGTCTTGAGAACCAGATTTGCCACGTGCGCAAATGTTTGAAAACGGTTTAGGTAATATTGAGTAAGGTGCCTTCTCAAGTGACTCATATATCGCTCATTCTTTCTACAATTTCGTCTGCCGAAAGAAACTTAAAAGTTAGTGAAAAAACAATGACAACAATGCAGTCAACATTTCGAAATCACTGATTATCAGATGATGTTAGTCATTATCACCGAGAATAGATACAATGAGATATAGTTTGATAGATTAACTGTATTTGTGCTTGTGTTACATTGATATACTAATTTTGTCATGCATTTATGATTTAATCATTTAAGATGGATGTATCAGAGCTTCCTCCATCATATGAAACGGGTAAGATCTCCCGTCCCATACATAAAAAAAATTTATACGAACTTTCTTTACTATCACTCTCTATAATGGTCTCTATGTATCGTGCTACACGGCCTATCATAGCACTTTAGATTTTTAACTGAAATTGTACTTCAAGCTTCCAAAACACTAAAGCAAGACTATGGTTGGATTCTTTTTTGGTTTCAGGACAGTAAATTGAATGTTAATGTTCTATTGTACCTCAAAGCTCTCAACCACTGAAAAGGTTGGGATTGATTTGAAAGGTTTCGACCTCACTGACCGTATAATTAGGACTGAAAAGGGACAATAACTTGAGTATTCAGAATTTTGTCATATAAATTTGGCATACTGAAACTTTCCGTATTTAGAATTTTTATTCCGGATAATGTATTCAGAATTTTTATTCTGGATAATGTATTCAAGGTGGTTCAAATAAGGTAAGGGTTCAAAATTATATATTGATTCCATAAAATTTGATTTCTACTTTCTTCAATCTGTCTACTATAAAAATCCTAATTGGTATGATCCCTATACAATAGTGAAGAAATAAAAAAAATGGGAGTCTAGTATAATCTCCACTGAAAATGGATCAACAAGCTTAAGAAAAGATTGACATGTTTTCAAAGTGGAAGGGGGTCTATAAAATCGCTGATAAAAAAGAATCAACGTTCTTACAAAGGTCAATAA
The DNA here is from genome assembly GCA_037379345.1 of Perna viridis. Taxonomy (NCBI): domain Eukaryota; kingdom Metazoa; phylum Mollusca; class Bivalvia; order Mytilida; family Mytilidae; genus Perna; species Perna viridis. The sequence continues at coordinate 46,386,019 of CM074515.1, read as the reverse complement.
ACTCAAAGGCAACAGCAGTTTTTAAAGATGCGGATGTTGTTGAAACACTAACCACCATCCAGGGAAAATATTAGTTGATCCTGCAGATAAGCACCCAATACAATTGTTTTTGTTATTGTGTCTGTAAAATATATTATATTGTACGATTTTAAAAACTATTCGTAAAAATAATCGAAGCAGTAATGGGAGTAGGAAAATCCATCCATCAATAACAATAATTGCACAATGACGTTGAGACCAATAAAAAGACGCACGCTAACTGTGCACCTTCAATTTGACCTGAATAGTTCGGTCACGCCACCGATCAGTGTGTTCATTTGACCTATTGTAATCTAGAAATGTTTTCAGTTGAAATTACAATATTAGAGATAGAATAACATGCACAGGGGATTCTAATTTTGTGTATAGATACAACGTATGAATTTGCACACGTAAAGTTCTGATAGACATTGGCTGTTCATCAGCTCATCAAATTTTGTAGTATTTGGTCGGTCATGAAATCAGATTTCAGATATAGTTTCCTTTCATTGCAAAGTGACATGCACATGGGTATATAGTGATATTCATCTCCAATATCTTCTGACTGGCATAGAACACATTTTCTATTTTCTCGGGGAGTGTAATGCCACCTACCAGATCATTCTATAGGCAACTTACGATTAATGGTTCTAAATCTGCAAAATGTTATATGTTATACAATTCTTATCATCCAAAATTCTAAAATAGTTTTGAAACTGAAGTCGCATGACTTCATGTGACAGAAAAAAGGGGCAGCAATTAAGATCTAATTTTAATTACATTGCCTTTCATTCTTACCTTTGAAACAGACATTGTTTATGTTTCTGCTTTCGAAATCATATTAATTTAACAGTTCCATGATTCAAATGTTTATTTTCTAGTTTAAATACTACATATTGTTTGCTACATGTACATTTGTATGTTTATTCATGTACATGTACACATTGCTTGCATTTTAAATTCCTTGGATCAAATCAAACACACGTGATATATATAGGATTTACATGTATTTAACAGTACAATGTGTATAAAATATAGAACAACTCGAAAACTCTTAGCATATGTAACAATTTTTATCAAAATTGTTCGCAAAAATACCTGTAATTTACAAACACTAGAACACTTTCTCAAACCTTCAGGACCCATCTGGCAGAGGTGGATCCACACACTTGGAAAATGAGGGGTGGCAGCTTGGGTTCCTCAGAAAAAAGGGGGTGCTAGGACATTATTTGCCATTTTTGTCAATTTTACACATGAAAATAATAATTTCCCCATTAAAAGGAGGGATGCCAACTCCCCACCCCACCCCGCACCCTCACTGTAATCATAAACATTAAAACTATACTTATGTTTTTTGCACATCACAAAAAAACGTACATTGCAGCTGTACATTTGATGTCATAATACTTCCATCTCATACGAAAAATAAAGCATCACATATTGATCGGCGGCGGAGCGATATACTAACGTAAATTTGCAAGGTGGAAAAGGGGGAGGGTAAAGCGAACAGATCGCAGAATTTTTAGGCAGTTCTAGAGATGGTATGGCAAGCTATTTTCTGATTTGACGGAATTCAAATCGCTTACATTGTAGGAGTTAAGAAAACAGAACTAAATGATAAGAATAACTGAAAAAAAGAATGAAATGAAAAATCTGAAATAACCTTTATTTCAATGGGAGTTTTGTAATTAAGGACTTTATTGTATGCTCCCTGTTGTAATTTTAATAGGCTGCGAGAAGTCAGGTACCAGTATCGTATTGCACATCCCTGAACATGGATGCTTCTAAAATATAGAGCATTTTCTTTTTGCCTCTCTACAAACTAATGTTTTGTCAAAAGCTATGAACAATACAAATAAAATAGAGCAAACATCACAGTGTAAGATGAAGAACTTTTTTAAAAGAAAATATAACACAATAACATAAAAATGTTCCACTGAAAAGGTTGGTTTGATGAGTGCAAAACGAAAGTGAAAGTAGGGAAAATGGCTATTTATAGTTTAAGACTACTTTTCCAAATCATCTTCCAAATATACAGAGGAAGATGTTTACAAAATGCTCTAACTTTTAATTGACAACATATTTGTCCAGTGTGGTGGACGTGTTTTTCAACAAACGGTCGGCATTCCAAGGGGAACAAATTGTGCTCCTTTACTTGCTGACCTATTCCTTCACTCTTATGAGGCTGACTTTATAGCTGATCTGATCAGAAAGAAAGAATATCGTTTGGCTAGATCCTTCAATCTCAGTTTCCGCTATATAGATGACGTATTATCTTTAAACAATCCTAATTTCGGGGATTTGATACATCGCTTCTACCCAAAAGAACTTGAGATAAAGGATACTACAGACACTGTGAAGTCAGCCTCATATCTTGACCTACACTTAGAAATCGATGGTAAAGGAAAACTATTGACCAAACTTTACGACAAACGTGATGACTTTTCATTCAGAATTGTCAACTTTCCTTTCATCTGTGGCAACATCCCTTCGGCTCCTGCGTATGGAGTATTCATATCACAACTCATACGTTATGCCAGAGCTTGCCGAAACTACGCAGACTTTTTGTATCGTGCTAAAACTCTAACAAATAGGCTTCTGGAACAGGGTTATCTTGCTACAAGATTGAAGTCATCATTACAGAAGTTTTATGGTCGTTATCATGAACTCGTGGATCGTTATGGTGTATCCATCAGCACCATGAAAACTGATTTATTCAACGGATCATAGTTTTCCTCTCCTCGTTTGTCTACCCCGGACTTAACTTTTTATGAGAAACTCGGCGGTTGTTTCTAAAAAAGCAGAGGACGCTTACCCTACCAGTGCACCTGGTCCATGCACCCAGTTTTTAAGTGGAGTCCGAGTTGCTCATTTACTTTTGTTATTTTGTATGTATGATTTTAGTTACTTTATGTTCTTTGTTGTGTATGTCTGTTTTCCATGTCTGGTCTTTGTCCCTGGATTACATTCTTTTGATTACCGCTATAACCTTAGTTCCCTGTCCGATCTTCTTGGACTCACCTTATTTTCTTTGCGGGAAATAATTTTTTTACATGTCCTTAGAAATGCTAAATAAGTGAAAGTTTTATTGAATCAATTTACATATTTTAAAAAAAAATCCTTTTTAAAAAATCCTTCGCCTGAATATAGCTGAAATATTGCTGCTCGGGCGTTAAACCCCAACAAACAAACAAACAAACAAATCTTTTCACTATAGAAGTCTATGGGAAAATTAATACGATACTGAGACCGTCACCGCTGTCGTCCATGTCGAATGATATGGTTGCACTGTGGTATATTTTACTGTTATTGAGCAATCGGTACATCCTCGGCCAATCCCGGTTATGCTCGGAATCCCGAGAATGGCCGGTAAGTTGCGATTGCGTTATTAAGCTGGTAATTATCACGTGGGATGAAATAAGTCACATGATCATGTAATCATTACAAAATACAAAATGGCCGAAGCTGGGGACGAAAATACGCCGCTTTTAAAAAATGAAATCCCCGCTGAACCTCCGCCTAACTATAATGATGGTAACGTCAATATATTTCTTTAAATATAGTAATTATTGTGATAGTTTGGTTTCGATATTTTCTGTTGACACACAGATGGAAGGCAAAAAAAAAAAAAAAAAAAAAAATGTGGAAAAACTCGGAAAAAAACTTCTCAATGAGAATTGTAATATGGTAAATCCGTTGGTATTCTTTGTTGGTATAGACAAACTTGATCTACAGACTGCAGAATGTTCACTATCTTCTATAATAATCTATAGAATATGGAAATGAAAGTTCTTGCATGATGGAACGAGAATGTTGCAGGAAGTAAGATAAGATGAATCATACATTTGTTTAGTCAGACATTGAATATAGTTTCTTTAGTTTGTGACCTGTTTAATGAACATGTTCAGTAGATAGATGCATATTGTAATAATAACTAACACGTCTAATCCCTCTTGGGATATGCTGGAGATGGTAAAAAAGAAATCTCCATCGCCGAATTCGAAAAGGGATTACTGCATGGTCAGAGAGTAGATCTCTCTGTTTTCGAGACAGAAGTAATTCTTGCCAATCTGCTCACCAAAATTTTATTCCTTGATGAAAATTGTTGTATGATAGCTCATTTTTAGATAAAAAATCATCAACTATGACATTTTTTTCTCATCTTAAATTTTGGGCATGAACTTGTTATACAGGAATGGACAGAAATCAGTTGGCAAGAATTATATTTGCTGTTGAGAACTACATCTTGACCAGTACACCATCATGTATATCAACAAAAACCATTATTACTGGCCTGTGTACTTAACATCATTCCAGAGGTCAAATACATATACATCAAGGTATCATGTATTGCTAAATCTGACATACTCTCTTTGAATATCACTTTTAGTTAGGAAGCAATATCATAGAATGCCAATGAATAAAGCAATTAAATAAAAAAAAATGTTACTTAGCTCAACTGAATATTGAATAAAAACATTTGATTTCAGGGGTTCAAAAGTAGTGTAAGTCCAGTGCCCATGACTCCCATTAAATTATCTAGGACCAATGAAATATTTATTTATTATGGTCCTGGACCTTCAGCTCTAATAGAAGCACTCGACTGTGACTTCAACTTTTCTCAAGTGACCATTGACTTAAAACTTGAGACAAGTACATTGTAAGTCTTTAAAAGTAAATTTATTAAAGCTGGTCTATTATATATGTTGGCAAAGGTTCAAATTAGTACTGGTCTGAGGTGTGGTACCTTTAATTTCTGAAGCAAGACCATTGAAATTTTATTTACCTAGGTCCCGAACCTACAAGACTTAACATTTACTTTTTGTGGACCTTTCATTCAGGATACAGAAAAATTTAGAACCTTTCTCAAAATTGTGTAAGATCCATTTAAGGAATCAAAGATAAGGTGGAACGTCTAAAAACATAAAAAGAAAGTTATGTGTATTCACCAACATTTTGGGAAAATGTAGGTAACATGAGGCAATGTTAAGCTTAAATGCCTGCTAAATATGTGTTCATAGCTTTAAGTAATGTATTGCCAAGAACTGGCAAAACACTTTATAGTTTTGTAGGGAAAAAAACATAAAACAAATCTCTTTTCTATTTCTAGCTCTTGCACAGAATGTGACTGTTCCACCCATTGGTCCCAATGAATTACCTCCCCCTTACACACCACAAGGGGGTCTTCCTATGATCAACTGTAAGGTATGCCAAGCATTGATAAACATAGAAGGGAAGACCAATCAGCATGTGATCAAGTGTACTGTCTGTAATGAGGCTACGGTAAATATTGATACATGTATGATGTATAATAATGAAGACTGATTAATGATTTAGTGGTTAAATAGACTTTGAAATAGACTTTTGATCTGTCTGACCATATTGACTTTTTTCCCTTATAATCTGCAACAAGAAAATATGAACATTTCTAATGTCCTGAATGACATTTTGTCTGACATTGCCTTCAGTTGGACACGTTTTACCGTGACTGTATAAAAAGCCTGTGAAATCACTGTTTTTTTGTCTCTGGAATAATGAGAATACAAAAAAAGACATCTTTATAATGAAAATAATATTATACTCCAACTCAGTGAATCACCTTGTTAGTCCTTTGTTGGAATTGTATAGCAAACATATTGACTCCCATTGAATGGATTGATTTTTTTTATATGTAGCATTGTATTGACGGGATATCAGTTTTAAGCAACTATTTGTTGTTGTTTGACATCAACATGTCGTACAAGTTCATGGCAAGTCATATGCAAAAAAAATGGATTCCTTAATGAAATTTATGTTCGCTGACTATCTTTACTTTTGACAGCCTATCAAAGCAGCTCCACCAGGTAAACAGTATGTCCGATGTCCATGTAATTGCCTGCTAATTTGTAGGAGTGGTGCCATAAAAATTGCCTGCCCTAGAGCCAATTGGTAAGGATTTGTTATTAAGTACAAGTCTGTGTAAGAATCGGGTAAAATCTGAAACCATTATCCCCCTGTTATTCTGAAACCATTATCCCCCTGTTATTCTGAAACCATTATCCCCCTATTAATCTCAGGATCTACGACTGGTGTTAGAATGGATTAAAAAAGACAATATTGATCAATTATTGCTATCTCCTGTAGTTGGAACAAATGTTCAGTACCAGTCCCTATAAAATTCAGGCACTGCCTATAGGAGAGGTGATTTGTGGTGTAGACAAATCCTCGGAACAAATGATGTTTTTTGGTGTACAAATGCCATATTTTTTTTATTGAACTATAGTCCTTTCTGTATTTTTGAGATACCATACATTCATCTTCACTAAAATCAAACCAAATCAAGACTAACAACTCTTGCAAAGTGCCATTTTCATACACAATCTATATCATTTTTTCATTTGGAAAGTGAAACAACCAACTGCCTATGTAGTCTGTTTCTGAATAAGAAATAAAAGCAAATTTGGTGTTAAAAAAGTGGTGGTATATTGGTATGGTGCTGTCATGGTTGTCAGTGATCTTTTTTATTTTTGGTGTGATTTTGAATTTTTTTTCATTTGATTCCATATGAAAATTCCAGCCTAATTACAAGAGCCTTAAGAAGTATGTTTACAAAATTAACCTTATCATTTATTGTTTTTGAGATAATGAGGTACAAATGCACACTGAAGCAGAACTTTATACAAATGCACTTTAATTGAGTTTCAAAATATTGTGCAATTTTGTATCCAAATGAGTTGTTGTGTCCATAATGGACTGTAAGACCCTATATTTAGTCTGTCAAAAACTAATATTGTCTCCACACTTGCCCTAAGTGAATGGAGTTGGCTATGGCCGTTTCATGCTGCATTCGGTAGCATAATATTATGTAGGATGTTCCTAAATATAGAATTTTTTTATCTGTTTTGGAAAAACAGGATATCATTTAATCTGTTTACTTATAATACAATCAATCTGATTGTTATCATTTTGTAAATACAGTGAAATTTTTATTAACTGAACCACTATTTAACCATGTTCTGAAGTTTCTTTGTGTCCATATGACTGATAGAATATTGTTTTGATAATGTTGACAAGTTTCACTGAAATTTATCATTTGTAGTCTACCAAGAAATTTCATTTTGTGATAACTGCACAGGTTGGACTTGCTTTTTATGGTGATAATGAAGAATACCCAAATGTCTCTAGAATGTGAATTCAATATTATGAAAAGTAAAGATGTACTTATGTTTTCTGTATACCTCCCAGGTGAATAGTTACTATTTGGAATTTTTAAAAATTTTTGTACAAGATATACAAAGTTTTCCAATGAAAGGGTTGGTTTTCAATCCACAAAACCCTTTAATTCCACCATAGCAGGTTTAAAACATTTAGCATGCCCTATAATGGTATAGTGATGTTGTTTATAGACATTAAGTTTTCAGATATTACATTTGTTTAATAGTAAACAGATCTCAATGGAATAGTGATTTATGTACAAAATTCCATACCACAAAAAAGGTTGGGATTGTTTTTTTGGAATGATTGTTACAGCCATTAAGAAATAAAGGATTAAAAAGAAGGGCCAAAAACAAGCATTTTCTTAAAACTTGTATAAAATGCTTATTTCTTGATGATATCTTACTTATTGTGATCTTAAAATTGATTTAGAGCATTGTGCTCCTATTTTGTCCAAATAAGAGTCCATTTTTACTTTTTTTTGATTTCATGGAAATAGTTTTTAAATATGTGGAATCAAATCAGGTTTTTATATTTTGCCAATTTCAAGTTCAAAGAGTAATCAAGAAATCAAGATTCTAGCAGAAATCTAAAGAATGTAATCCAGGGACAAAGACCAGACATGGAAAACGGACTCATACAACAAAGAACATAAAATAACTAAAATAATACATACAAAGTAACAAAAGTAAATGAGCAACTCAGTCTCCACTTAAAACTAGGAGCATGGACCAGTTGCAAGAGTCTAAAGTTGCTTTGAATTGGTAATTTTTGTGGGGTGATGATTATGGCATATTTTAGGGGTCTGTCTGAAAATGTCCAAGTACATTGGATAACTTACCCAGTGCTTAAGTGTTTCACCTCAAAATCACCAGGTTTCATACCCACAAAAATAAATTTCCATATGATGGCTGAATTAACAATTAGTTCTTCTTTGGTTTGTAGTAAGAGAATTATACATCTTGGAAATCCAAATTTGCTTCCAGTAGCAGTGATAAGAAACCCTGGATCAGCCAGATTTGTATGTGCATACTGTTCACAAGTATTTGTGGTGAGTCATTGGATATTTTTAGTTCTAACTCAGTTATAACAAATCAGAGAGAGATCTTGTAATAATGATAATTTAACATTGCAATGGTCTTTTTATAAGTAACTTAATAAGTTAGGCCAAAAAATAAATTATATATCTGTTTCCTGCTACCCTACCTATCATAGTTTTTTGTGCCTACCCTTAAAATTTATTGGCCATTTTGGCTCAAGCCCTATTGTTTTCCCATTAAGTAAATGGTTTTTGAAAAATAAAATAATTTATTATATACATGGCAGTGTTATATAGAATTTTACCAGTGATATAAATTTCAATAATTCACATTGTGAAATGTAGTTGGTAATTTCACTCTCGGACTTTGACCTGGATTAACTTCGCAACTTTTATATCAATCTGCCAATCACAAAATTTGAAATTCATTTTGAAAAAAATCGATAAAATATGAAGGAAATATATATAATCAATAGAATAACCAATTGGTTATCATGATATGATCACTTGTATGAAAAGAACACTTAAAGATTTAACTCGTGCGTGGAACAAATTCCCCTCACTCATTAATTGAGGCATTCTTTGACACTCATGATATTTTGGTTATTCACTCTTTCCATTTAATTATCTTATTATTCCCTACCTATTTACCCTTTTCTTTATATGAAATTTTCCCCTAATTCAAGAAAATAACATGAGCTTATATTGAATTCTTAAGATAGAAAGGAGAGTGAAAACAGGATAATAACAAAAAAAAAAAAAAAAAAAAAAAAAGCAGAGGAACACTATAACACTATACCAAAATTTAAAAAAAAAAGGAATGGGAAAAAAAGTTGAAGACACAAACATTAAGTTTGAAATTTAAATCACCTTGGGTCAGTTAGCGCTGGTTCAAATTCCTGAACCCTCAATTTCGAATTCAGGACTACTAAAATTTCATTTATTTGGACCTACCATATTACGTTATTGTTTGAACGTGATTTGCCTTTTTAAAATCAACGGTTAAGAGGAAAACACAATTTGTTCACTCCATTTTTTTTTTTGAAAATTATTTTTATACAAAAACAGTGATCGTCTCTTTGTTGATCTGAAGTTTAGGCAAAAATTTAAAAGCATCTTTAGTAGACGATTTACATTAGCATTATTGTAATATTACTTTTTTTTCCATTTCTTGAAAGTGTCTTTTTCAATGTTTTCTATATTTCTATTTTCAGTTCAACCAGGGAAGTGCATTGCTCGCAAGATGTCCATACTGTCGACGAGTGTAGGTGTTCAGTCATCACAAACTTTGTTTTTGCTTCTGCTTTTCCTATATTCTGCAAAAAAAAGTTTCGGGGTTATATTGGAATTCCCCCTCTGTCTTTATGTTTATCTGTTGGTCTGTAAACATATCTTGTGTAACTCAAAAACTGCATAACAGGTTTTGTTGAAACTATATTGAAAGGTTAGGCATCATGTATAAACGAAGGAAGATAAACTTGTCTGATACATACAAAGGGAGATAAACTTGTCTGATACATGCAAAGGGAGATAAACTTGTTTGATACATACAAAGGGAGATAGGGTTTTACATAAACCATCCAATCCTCAACTTTTTCTAAAGCACATTACAGATTTTTACTGAAATAAATATGAAGGGCTGGCATCATATGTAGATGTGCATGATTTTGTTTCCGTCATTGGACGGACTTTTAAGTCATAGACAACACTTCTGTTCTGTCAAGCTGCCTGTTTTATCAGTGTACACAGAATTTTTTGTACATTTACAAACAACCTTGAATTCCTAACTTGATAACACACAACTTTTTTTTATACATGAGCTACAGGAACTGGTATCAAACATCTTTTAGGTCCCTGGTAGCAATAAAAAATACGATTTTTTGGGACCCCTGGAACTGGTATCTCTTTATTTTTCAGTCATTGTTATCTTAAAGCATTTTAATAAAACGTTATGCAAAGTTTAGACATTGTAATACAAGTTTTTTTAAGATTGATGAAAGTGATATGCATGTAATTTTAAAAAGAAAAATAGGCAGAAGAATTCAACTGGAATTTAAGAATGAAGGTAGAGGAATATGATGTGTTTTAAGAAATGTTGGAAATATCAATTTTAATTTGTAGGTCAACTGCTGGTTCAGCTACAGCCAGAGTTAGAGCTTGGGTTTATCTGGTAATGGGTATCCTATTCCTTGGTGGAGGAATTGGAGTAACGGTAAGTCATAGTAAAATCTTGGATTTATCTGGTAATGGGTATCCTGTTCCTTTACAGGGGAATCAGTTACGGGAAGTCAGTATAAAATCTTGGATTTATCTGGTATTGGGTATCCTATTCCTTTACAGTAGAATCAGAGTTACGGTAAGTCAGTGTTCAAGCTCAGATTTTTATGGTATTAATGGGTATTATGTTCCTGGTGGAGGAGTTGGAGTCATTTTAAATGATAAAAAATTGTTCAGATAACAGGAAATTTATTAATATACCTTTGTTTAGGTTGATATTTTACTGGACAAAGTTCATGATGAAGACTTTAAAAAATGTCTGTTACATTTTTATCATTGTAAGATGTGACACATGCATGTACCAAAAAGAAAAAATGGCAGATAATATCAAAGCTCTAAACAACATTATATAATCACAGAAGAAAAATAACTGCAAATAAAAATATATACAATAAAGAGTAGATAGCCCCATGACAATACTGCTATTGTACTACTTCTTATTCCACACATTAGAAAACATGCATTACATCATGTACGACGTCATACAAATACATGTATTACATCATGTACGACGTCATACAAATACAGATGTCTGTTGTTTTTACTTTCAATGATTTTTCTATGAATTTTGACAGCAAATTAAACTCTTTGGGTTTGAATCTCTTTGTAGAACCTATATTAAATCACAAAGGTAGGGATTTTACAGACCATTATAGAGTTAAAAATATTAAAAATACTGATTTTCATCATTCAGCATAAACAGGTCTGATATATAAATGTCTGACAGATAAGTCTTCAAAACAAGTAAAATTAAGTGATGTTTATAGCAGGATGTTGTTTTACATGATGCCTTCAGGACCAAAAGACATGAAGTTACAAAATAGGCTTCAAAACCTTGACAGGAAAGCTGTACATGAATACATAATACTCTACTATGGTGAAATACCCCTAGAGAACTTAATTTCATTCTAATTTACATGCTCAACTGAATTAATATATTTTCATAATGTTTTTTTATAGTTTATGTGTTCACTTAAATGTTGTTGTTTCAGCAGTTCATCCCATTTTAGCTCACCTGGCCAAAGGCCATATGAGCTATTGCCATCACTTGGTGTCCGTCGTGGTCGTCGTCGTTAACAATTATACAAAACTCTTCTCCTCTGAAACTACTTGACTAATTAGATCCAAACTTGGTATGAATGTTCCTTGGGGTATCCTTCATAGAACTGTCTTGGGGATTTTTGATTCGTTGAAAAACGTGGCTGCCATTACTAAAAATAGAACATAGGGGTCAGGCAGTAGTTTTTCACATATATCTCCTAAACCGTTAGGTTTAACTGAAATCTGACGGGGTAAAAGTGTTCAGCATGATGAGATCTATCTCTGATCAAATTTTGGTTTTAATCCATTAAGGTCTCACTAACCACTTCTAATGTTTCCATTACTTTACATGTTAAAAAAGTAATTTTCAAAGTCTCACTGTGAATTCCCAGGACAAATGACATCTTAAAGCTGCATACCATTGCAAAGCTTGGAAAATAAGGCTTCCAAAATCATTATGCTAATGGTACGATGATAGTAGAAATTCTTCACAAAATTTACTTGAATAAATAATACTGAAAATCCACATTTTTACCTGTTCTGCTAACTGACAGCATGGAGGCAAATTACTCACATATGTAAACAATATTCATACACTTTTGTAGTTAATTACATATATGATTTTAAAGTACACATTCTCAGCTGTATTTTGACTACTTTTAATCATAATACACACAAATAATGCACTTACAATGCATATGTCTAGGTTCAGTGTGCTTTTGGTACTACATAGGGGGGTGGCCATTTGACCCGGAAGTGGTTAGTGAGACCTAAGCCATGTTGGAGTTATTGCCCTTTTTCAACAATTTTTGCTATTCTTAATGTTATTTCTTTCAAAAATCTTCTCTGACACTACTTGACCAATTGAAACCAAACTTGATATGAATTATCCTTGGGGTATACTGCATAGAACTGATGTGGGTATTTTTTCTCGTCGAAAAAAATGGCCGCCATTACTAAAAATAGAACATAGGGGTCAGACAGTAGTTTTTCACATATATCTCCTAAACCGTTAGGTATAGCTGAAATCTGACATGGTAAAAGTGTTCAGCATGATGAGATCTATCTCTGGTCAAATTTTGGTTTTAATCCGTTAAGCCATGTTAGAGTTATTGCCCTTTTTCAACGATTTTTGCCATTTTTAATGTTATTTCTTTCAAAAATCTTCTCTGACACTACTTGAACAATTGAAACCAAACTTGGTATGAATGTTCCTTGGGGTATCCTGCATAGAACTGATTCCTCAAAAAAAATGGCCGCCATTACTAAAAATAGAACATATGGGTCAGATGGTAGTTTTTCACTTGTATCTCCAAAAGCGTTAGGTTTATCCAAATTCTTTCAATAGCTGAAATGATCCATATTATTAGGACTACAAAAGTCTTCAGACTCCTCGTAAGAGTTATTGCCCTTGAAAGGGGAAAAGTGACTTTTTTTTCAGTAGTTTGTTTTCAGTCAATATCTTGAAAACTATGATAGATGAAAAGAATCTTTCAATTGTTGAAAAGATCTTGTGATAAGTCCTACCAAAGACTTCTTCAGTCAAAATTGTTGGACAACTTCTTGTTTAATTTATTGCCTTTGAAAGGCAAAATTCAAAAAGGTGAGTGTTTCATACCTTTTGGATGTTTGTTTTTATTGCATAAATGTTAAAATATTTCCTAAGTTTGTATTTATTAGTAAGTGTGATTATTTCATTTTAGGTTGGTACTTATGAAGTGGCATCAGAGTCTGGTGGTATATACACAGTTTGGATTGGTTAGTTTGAGAAATGTTATGTGTTATACAGTACTGCTCTTTACCTATCCTCACATTGTATGACAATTCAATATGTCTATGAGGAATAATTTTCAGTAGATTGAAAGAAAGCTCCTTTACACATTGGTCTTTCCATTAAGTTACATACAGTGAAACCTATCTAACCAAACACCAAAGAAACCTAAAACCTATCCAAACCATACACCAAAGAAACCGAAAATCTATCCAAACCAAACACCAAAGAAACCAAAAACCTATCTAAACCAAACACCAAAGAAACTGAAAACGAAAACCTATCTAAACCAAACACCAAAGAAACTGAAAATCTATCCAAACCAAACACCAAATAAACCGAAAACCTATCCAAACCAAACACCAAAGAAACTGAAAATCTATCCAAACCAAAAACCAAAGAAACCGAAAACCTATCCAAACCAAAAACCAAAGAAACCGAAAACCTATCCAAACCAAACACCAAAGAAACTGAAAATCTATCCAAACCAAAAACCAAAGAAACCGAAAACCTATCCAAACCAAACACCAAATAAACTGAAAATCTATCCAAACCAAACACCAAATAAACCAAAAACCTATCCAATCCAAACACCAAAGAAACTGAAAACGAAAACCTATCTAAACCAAACACCAAAGAAACTGAAAATCTATCCAAACCAAATACCAAAGAAACCGAAAACCTATCCAAACCAAACACCAAATAAACTGAAAACCTATCTAAACCAAACACTAAATAAACTGAAAACCTGTCTAAACCGAAAACCTATCCAAACCAAACACCAAATAAACTGAAAATCTATCCAAACCAAACACCAAAGAAACTGAAAACCTATCTAAACCAAACACCAAATAAACCAAAAACCTATCTAAACCACACACCAAATAAACTGAAAATCTATCCAAACCAAACGCCAAATAAACCAAAAACCTATCTAAACCACACACCAAATAAACTGAAAATCTATCCAAACCAAACACCAAAGAAACTGAAAACCTATCCAAACCAAACACCAAATAAACTGAAAACCTGTCCAAACCAAACACAAAATAAACCGAAAACCTATCCAAACCAAACACCAAATAAACCAAAAACCTATCTAAACCAAACACCAAAGAAACTGAAAACCTATCTAAACCAAACACCAAATAAACCAAAAACCTATCTAAACCACACACCAAATAAACTGAAAATCTATCCAAACCAAATACCAAATAAACCAAAAACCTATCTAAACCAAACACCAAATAAACTGAAAACCTGTCCAAACTAAACACTTTTTTTAAACTCTTCATATCAGTTTAAATATTTTGAACATGGGCTACCTGTCTTAACCAGACAAAATTTACAGGGGTTTGGTATAGACAGGTTCCACTATATTAGTCTTCCAATGCCAATTTAGACTTGTAATATGTAAGGGACACACTGTTAACAGGTGCACAGTTATAAATGATACTTATAGGCAGTATGCCTTAAATTAAACTATAGCTCCTTAATAACTCTGTTGCTGTAATTTTTATGATTTTCCTCAGCAACTATAAATCACATCCACTAGATATTTGGTACACAACTTCAGTATGTGGACTCATATTGTGGGGTGTAATTTCAGGTCTGTCACACTTCCACATGCTCTTTACTGACTTTATGGCAACCTGGCCATTTCTGTCTTTAAATAGTTTTATCATAGTACTGAGATAAAATGTAGATCATCGTTTAATTTTGCAGTTCATGAGACAATAGGAAATAAAAATGACTACATGTAGAGTTTGTTTTCAATAATGACTATTTTCATTTAAGATAATAAATCTGTAGTGATTGTTCATTTCATTCTTTTTATAGGTGCATTTGTTGTTGGAATTCTGTTCCTGATAAGAGCTGGATACCTGTTTTCCATCAGAGTTAGTGAACTTGCCCAACAGTAAGGGGGATAATCCTCTTTCAATTTTCTTTTAACTTGGGCAAACTAAGCGGACCAATTTGACAGCACTGTTGTTACTGCTTTTGTGTTTTATTTTTTTTTTGTTTTTTGGTAATATAAACTTAAAACACTTAGTGTACTTACTTTGTTATGTGAAATCGTAAAGAAAAAGGCACCAATAATATATTAACTAGGGATGTGTAGGATTTTCATGAGTGAAAGAATGTTTTTTTTTTATAATCAAAATGAATTTTAAAAATTTTAACACACCCAATTAAGCAGAGCTTTTTGTTTTTAAATACCCACAGATTTTTTTGGGGCATTGATCAGACTTCAAAAGCAAATCAAAATAAAATATTTTATGAAAAAAACTTCCATATAAAATATATGTTGTTGATAGAAAAACTCAATGATAAAATGGTGAGTGCCTAATAAAAAAGTCTTCAGTTTTTATCTACATTTTATATAATGGTTATTTATTCATCATTTTGACAAATTATGTAAAGTCATTTTGTATCAAAGTACACTTAATTGTATTAATTTTCACAATGTACTAATTTTTGCTGTGTTTGTTTTAGTAAAATAACTCATTTTAAAGGATCCAAAAAAAAATAATATGATTATAATTATGTAAAGAAGAACATAGAATTGGCAAAAAGCAATGCAGGTTACCACATTATACACATGCATATGTTCAAAATTTGAAGGGGATGCTTTGGTTTGACTTGTATCAAAACAACTCAAAGCTTGACATACCTCAGGGGTCATATGTTTTTTTCAATATGTTGATCCTAAAACAGTAGGATGTGTTCTAAAGTTAGCATTGGGCTAGGGTTAGAGTTGGAAGTAGTAATATGGAGTTTTTTACCCCTATTTAACGAAAGGACACATTTAGTCAGATGGAAGAGTTTTATAGTATAATCATATGTACTACAAGTAGTTTATCATACAGCTTTAATCCCACCTGTTGTGTATTAATACATTTTTTTCATTGTGCAGATTACTTAAAGCATTTTAAATGTTGTGACCCATGATACCTTTTCTATAATTTTTTCACAATCTTAAAATGTTATTCTTAGCGTTAACAATTATGACTGTTGTGCTTGAATTAGTGCAACATTTGCTTTATTTCACTTTGTAATGTTGATGTTTAATTCTTCAAGATCATCCCAAGAGTGGGGTATTTGTTGTCTATTTATTTTTATCTTTTTGTAATAGTTAAAGAATTGGTGAGAAACAGTTATTTTGACTTACCGTAAGGATGTTTCACTTCTGTGCATCTGCACTTCTTAAATAAAATTTATTGAGAAATTAAAGAAAATAATGCCCATTTCTGGTATACTAAAAATAAAAATCCCATTTTATCACTGGTAATATGCAATAGGTTATTTCAATATGAGTTTGATTAATCTTTTAGCATATTACATAGATACACAGATTCTGTTTTTGTGAACACCCAAGCCACTTAATTTCCAGGATATACACATTTTTAATGATGGAATATTTTACCTCATGCACCACTCATGACCTTATTTTAATTAGTCTAATTGAATGGATTGGTGCAATAAATTTATATTATCTTTTTTTTTTATTGTCATACAATTTTCTGAATTAATTGATAAATGTTTTCTTTTTTCATAAATAGAATTAATTGAACTAATCATACATCATATTTATATTTGTTCCAACTGTTTTAATAGATCATTATGAGATTATCATTCCCAAACATTCATTGAGAAAATAAATAAAGTCACTAGATTTAAGGAGGTAGACCTAGGGTAAGGGATACAACTCTTACAAATCGTTGGAATGTTTGTATTCAACATTTTACATCAATCTCGTGAAAGCATCAAAGTAATTTTGTTTCAAATGAAAGTTTGATAGGCTTTTGTGAAATTGAATATGATACAAATATATCACTGATTTCGAGAGTTACGTCCCTTACCTTAGGTCTACCGCTGTGACAGTATATGCGTACCAGTAAGTCATTCCAAGTTAATTTCTTGGTTTTCATGGAACCAATATAGGGGAGACAATAACCCCCCCCCTCCAACCCAAAAAAAGTGGTGAGGGTGCCTTTTGTATTGTTTATAGCCAGACAAATATTGAGATTTTATTTTTCTCCATGTGACCGTAAAGAGAAGCTCATTAGGCAAACTCATAAGACACAAGAAAGATGGAACTGAGAACCAAAAAAATATTTTTTGCAAGCCTTACTTTTAGTAGAATAAAAATTCTTGATGATATTGTTGGCTTTTCATGCAATTCCTGTATTCTATTATACAAATATTGCCAGTGTTAAATTTGTAGAAAATGAAGGTATCATAATATTTTTTTTCCTTTTAGATGATGTAGTGATTTGTGAATTAGACCACTGCAACTCTGCATACAATGTAGTCTTGAGTCACTCAAATCCAAAATATGATGTGTCAGTTTTGCTATTCAATATTCTGTTAAAATTCTAGAGAAATGGTTTGAAAATTTTCAGAATTTAAAAATCTGTGTTCTTTGATGTAACTCACATTCTTTAAATGGTAGGATTTTAAAAAAAATCTTTGGAAAAAAAGAGGGCTACAATTCTACAGCATAAGTAGTTACATTTAATAGGGCAATTTCTAGTACACCCTTTGTATGAATGAAAGCAATGAACATGCACACAGTTTTTACCAGTTCCTAGAAACTCGTTATGCAATTTCTTATACCCTCACCCAATGAGTGTAGTAGATTGGAATGCCCTAGTCATCTGTTTGAGTTTCATTGTAATTATCTTGGCTCCCAATGGATAAATTGATTTAAAATTTGGTGTGTAGCTTTGTAAAGATAGGTCATACATTGTAAGCAATTTCGGATGCTGTCTGATATCAACTTTCTTTAAGAGTTGGGGTATACCTGGCATGAAAAATGGTGCAACTTCATACCATATTCTCTTCATAGCTGTTTTACTATTCCAGTGTTATCCCTTGTCTGTGATTTAAATTTCAAATATATTCCTGTTATTTGTGCAATTAAGCACCTAGAAATTAATTTGTTAATTAGAACAAGATTTGTGCATTGTTTTGTTCCACTGTTGAGAGTTACTGTTATAATTTTGTAATATGTGATACTAAGTTCTAAATCTGATAATAAAATTTACTATCATACTCTATGCAGTGTTATTTTTCTCCTTTTTAGCTCACTTCGCTGAAGGCTATGTGAGCTATTGCCATTAATGGGCGTCTGTCGTCGTTGTCGTCCGTTAACAATTTTTCAAAAATCTTCTCCTCAGGAAATACCTAGTGGTATTATATGACACTTTGCACAAATGTTTCTAAGGGTATCTTGCACAAAAGTTGTGTTCAGATTTTTGATCAGTCAAAAACATGGCCGCCGTTACTAAAAACAGAACATTGGGGTCATACTATAGCTTTTCGCATATATCTCCAATGGACTTTTTCATCACATCGGCCAACAGCCAAAAACTTCAGAGAGATACATTTTGTATATTGGTTTGAATGGGGCTGTTGACTTCTGTATTAAAAATTCAATCGATGATTTAATAATAACATAAGGTAAAACTGATTCGTAGTTTCTGTTACCTCTGAAAGATCGGCGGGAAAATGGACTGGTCAATCTTTTTCCTATTTAAATCCAGTAATAAATGTATGAAAATTCTCTGAGTCACTTCAGTTAATTCGTATACACAATAATGCAGCACGTGTAGCGTTAATTTTGTTAATTACAATCAACTAATCAGTTACAGGTAAAATCGCAGTCACAGGTGTCTGCACAACGGCTAATTAATATTGACGTACACCTGTCAAATGATTTGTAATAAACAATTAAGAGACAGGTAGCCAGGATGTTTATAAAGTAATAAAACCACGCTGACTGAATGTAATTTATAAGGGTTAACAATTTTGTTTATGTCCGATATTGGAAAATGATTGTCGGACATTTGCAAAATTTGTCGGGCAATGACCGGCGTTTTTTACCGTTTCCAGATCATTGATCTCCAAAATTGTTAGGTGTGACGGGGTAAAAGTGTTCAGCGTAGTGAGATCTATCTGTGGTCAAATTTTTGTTTTATTCTGTCTAGCCATTTAGGGGTTACTGCCATTTTTCTACATTTTTTTTTTGCTATTTTTAATGTTATTCTTTTCAACAATCTTCTCCTCTGACACTACTTGAATAATTGGAACCAAACTTTGAATGAATGTTCCTTGGGGTATTTTGCACAAAATTATGTTTAGAGTTTTGATCCGTCAAAAAACATGGCCGCCATTACTAAAAGTGGAACATCGGGGTCAGAAAGTAGTTTTTCGCATATATCTCCAAAACTGTTAGGTTTATATAAATTCTGTCATGCATAAATGTGGTGATGAGATCTACCTGTGGTCAAATTTTTATTTTATTCTGTTATGCCATCTTGGAGTTATTGCCCTTTTTCTACATTTTTTGCTATTTTTAATTTTTTCAAAAATTTTATCCTCTGACATTACTTGTCCAGTTGGAACCAAACTTGGTATGGATGTTCCTTGTGGTATCTTGCATAGAACTGATGTTGGGATTTTTGATCCGTCGAAAAACATTGCCGCCATTAATAAAATTGAACATACATAGGGATCAAACAGTAGTTTTTCGCATAAATCTCCAAAACCGTTATGTTTAGTCAAATTCTGACATGATATATATGTTCAGCGTGATGAGACCCATCTGTGGTGAAATTTTCATTTTAATCTGTGGTCATGTTATGTTACTGCCCTTTTTCAACATTTTTTCTGCTATATTTGATGTTATTTCTGTCAAAAATCTTCTCTAAGACTACTTGACCAATAGGAACCAAACTTGGTATGAATTTTTCTTGGTTTATCCTGCATAGAACTGATTTGGTGATTTTTGATCCGTCGAAAAACATGGCCGCTGTTACTAAAAATAGAACATAGCGGTCAGACAGTAGAGTATATCTCCCAAACCGTTGTGTTTATCCAATTTCTGACTTGGATAAAAGTGTTCAGTATGATGAGAGCTATCTGTGGTCAAACTTTCATTTTATATTCTGTTATGCCATGTTGGAATAATTGCCTTTTTTGACATTTTTTTGCTATTTTTAATGTAATTTCTTTCAAAAATCTTCTCCTCTGACACTTAGTACGTGGGCTGAGATAACTCCCCGTCCGCCCCACCTCCCACTCGTCAATCAAAACATGATTTTCAGGTACCCTTATACCTCCCATTTACGAATCTTGTCGCCAAAAATATAAGCTGAAGCATTTTTTTTTTTAAATTTTCTGGCTACTTTTTATACCTCGTTGAGGCAAAAATCATTTTTTAAAGTTTGTTGATTCTACAACTGACATGTGTATGTAATGTCATGTAGCCCAGTGTCTCAGCTTTACAATGGTACCAGGAAAGTTGCTGTAACACCTCGGATTTTGTGGTAAAATGAAAAAAAAAATGAAAAAAAAAAACATACCCTTGCGCCGCCAAAAATCGCTTAAATTGACATATTTTTCCATGTCAAAACCCCTAGAGTATTAATGCTTCGGTCAAAAATGGCTTATTTGGTATTTTCTGTTTAGTATTATCACAATTTATACTTCTGGGGTTCTTTTGATGAAATTCGGCGATTTTCGTAGTCAGAATTTATCAAAAAATGCAAAAAATTAGATTTTCATAATTAAGATAACGATGTTCCAAATATATCTGATCAATTAAGGCGCTTAGATTTTCCTTTTGGGGTAACAATTACTATGAAATCGTAAAAAGTGTAGTTTTCAGAATCACCCGATATTGTATTTTTCTTTTTTTAGATTACCGTAGTTTAAACAAGCTTTTGTGTGATACTGTACATTAATATAGTGTCTTAGGTAATGAGCCTAAGTAGTAAATAATTGAACTTCCAAGTCAAGTTAGGTTGAAAATTGCCACCCCTACCCATGAAAAATAAATGCCTCAACATGACATAAAATTATAAGTTTTGGCATATAAACGGTGTACAATAGACATGTTTGGTACTATTGTTTATAATATCATTATCTTAATTATGAATGCCTAAAATATGAGTTCTACGATGTCAGTATGCTTTGAATGATAATTCTGTTTGATACCAAGACCAGTTTTCTAGGGGTAGGGATAATATTTTTAACATTTTTTAAAATTTTTCTTGAAAATTAGTTTTTCGTGGTTCATTTTTGTAGAACATTAAATTATCTATCGAATGATACCAAATTTGAGACGTTTTAGTTGAGCAATAACTTGTAGAATCGAATTTATGTGACTTTTGGCCGAAAAATTGATAAACCCATTTTTTTTGCATTTTCTGGATAAATTCTGACTACGAAAATAAAAATTCACCAAAAGAACCCCAGAAGTATAAATTGTGATAATACTAAACAGCAAATAACAAATAAGTAATTACCGAAGCATTAATACTCCAAGGGATTTGAAATTGAAAAATATGTCAATTTAAGCGATTTTTCGGCGGGATAAGGGTATGTCGTTTTTTTTTTTCATTTTACAGGAGAACAGACATAGCTGTTGTACATATTGATTTTGGTTCTCCTACTGATAACTGAGGATTTCCAGATGTTCAGGAGCCGCTTGTCTGATGTGATTGCAAGATGAAATTCCCTTTTTTCACAATTTTAGAAAGTTGACAAAGTATTAACCCTTCAGCGTTTGATTGATTCTTAGCTAGGACAACCACATCTAAGAAACTTTTTTTCTCTTTTTATCAGGATAAAGCTGAGTACAGTGAATTCAATGAAGATGTCTTTATTACATGTCATTTCTTCTAAAGACTAATACCCAAAGATATTTCCATAGATGGTCTCGAAAGGTATGTAGTTAGTACACAAATGTCATTGTATATTAGGAAAAGCCCCGGAACAAGCTAAGAACAAGTGTAGAGGATTTGACAGTTTTCCCCGATCCTGGTGAATGGATCTAGTAAAAATCTATGTATATATTATTAGTAATTTAAGAATCATTCAAAGTAATGCATGGATTGAGTAATTGGAGACCCAAAATTGACTGGTGATATAGTAATCTATAGATCCGCCAAAATGGCAGGAAATTTGCTTCAACATCCATCATGGACAAGTAGGTGACAGAGGGTTTCCTACAATAATTGTCAACCGTATTAAGCTAGATCATCAGTTACCTGATCATAGATTCAGCTCTTACTTATTTTTCAGTATTTATGTTGTTTAATTCTGTGTTTTTCAGGCTTTTACCACTTTATGTAAGTTAAAAGCAATCATCAAATGTATAAAAAAAAAACAAGTAAACTACTGGAGTAGTTGTTGCAATGGGTTATTTTTTTATTACCCGCGTCACCAACTGTTAACCGCTAGACTTGCTCCGTTCGTCCATCTGTCATGCAGAATTACCTACTATATATTTTCCCATAAAAATCGATTACCTTCTTTTATTTTATCGGCAGGGGTTTGCTCCCACTATCAACTTGGCAGCCCGTGTTTATATACTAGTCAGTTTGCATATTTGATAGTGGGTGCAAGACTGAAGTCCCTGTGCTTTATCTTAATGATTAAAAGGAAGCTATAACTGTGAAATTGATTAGCATCAAAACGTATCGCATATAGGTAGTAACAGGCGACAGTTACCAGTATTTATTGTCTTTAGTTTCTGTGTATCCTCCATTGCATGTGCAACCAATTGAATACAGATCCTACGGTGTGACAAATATAAATAGCTTACACTTCATTCGGTATAGTTCTTTAAAAGCGAAAGAGAAGACGGGATTTAGCTATTGATGAAATATTTCTACTCTTTTCATTGATGTGCAATGAACTATGATAGCAAATCACTTTTCAGTCGGTAACTTTGAGAATGAAATAAGCAGCGGATCCAGGCTTTTATGTTTATAGAAGGGGTTTAGAGCAATTATTTCCTAACAAAAGAATGCATTTTTAATAATAATTTCATGCACAGCACCATGCCAAAAGTGAGCCCCATTTCTAAAATTCCCCACAGAATCTATATAAAATTACTTTAAAAAATATTGTGAAGCCGTCTTATCATCTATCGATCTTGATGAAACTTTCATCAACAGAGAGGTAAAAAAAAACATAAGTTTATACGTCTGTTTGGGTTAAAGATTTAATAAGATGACTTTAAAATAATTATTTGAACTTGATAGAAAAAAAAATTGTAGAACTTTACTTGCTCTTATAGGAAAACTTCATTTAATTCAACCATTTGTATCTCAGAACTTGGAAATAAAAACACCAATGGTTTCTCTAGATATTTCTCTTTTACAAGTCGGAAAGTTCAGTAAAATTGCTTGCTAACCTGCTTCACAATTTTTATTATGAATTCTTTAAAATGTTGTAATACTTAGATCAATGCGCACTCCTGTCCTTTTTTCAAATTTAGAAGGAAAACAGTCCCGCCTGAAGCTGCCCCTTAAAATTGTTTCTCTGGAGAGACACGAAAAGTAATAGCTCCTGCTCTGTTCAGGCTCATCTTTGTCTTACAAACGCGGAGCAAATGCTAACGAACCAACAAGAATGTACATACCAATGTTGGCACAAGATGCAGTGGTATGTTGGGTGGTCTATTGTTAGTTGATAAAGGGCTGTTTTAGAAAAAAAACTTTAGTGCACTAAATCAGATATTTGGTAGGTATTAAAATTTTTGATAAAATCTAAATAATTCAATTATAATTTTTATTTATTTATTGTCCTTGTAAAATTATACAATTCGTAAAAATTCGGGCAAGTTAGTTGAATGATGCTGGCCGGTCATCTGCTTAACGAATTTAAAATGCTATTCTTGTCACTTGCCAATGAAATTATTGTATAAAAAATCAAAATCTAACAAAAACTTGTTTTACTAGACAATGTCAATACTAGTATGGTCATGTGACTCATGTTAATATCCTTCAATGGACCAAGCAGAGTATTTTAAATCAAATCGGAGTAATGTACTCAGTTTCAAGCAAAACGTATAACTTTATTTCGTTGATCTAAATTGAACAACTGATGGTACCTTTAAGTATTAAAGAATTATGTTATAATTCAAACATTATTACACAAGTATTAAACATTTCTTGCAATGCTTATAAAAAAACTATACCATGTATGCAATCGCTCAATTCACATTATTACAATTTCCATTGATTGGGTGTATTGACCAATGATGAAGTTATTGTATTTTGTTAACTTCAAATTTTGGGGCTAATAAGTGAAACTAATGCAAATTTCTAAATTATTTGTATGATGCAGTCCCAATGTTTTATTTCATTGAAGCAAATTAGTAAACTTTAAGATGCATATTTTCATATTGAAGACAAAAAATGTTTTGAAAAACACCAATTAAAAAAAAAAAACAGCATGATGAGAAGATTTCCAGATCATTATTATCATACTAAAGAAATTATTAATTGTTTGAATTTTATTATTTTAGGCATAATCATGAAACGTTTTCCGATTAGTAAAAGATGATTTGGAAGCAATATTGTCTTGACTTGTTAACGCCAACCAAATATCGATGGCTCAACCATAAGACTACATTGTTCCAACGGAAGTGTGCTATCTGGGTTGACCACAATCGTTTTATTCCAGGTGTATAGATACTTTCGCAAACCGGGTTGCTACATGCGTATCGTTTTATTTACAACGAAAGTGGGCGACGTACTTTTTGGCGACGTACAAATTTAAAAAAAAGGAGTTCTTCGAGTGTAGCGTGATACGATCGATGTATTGAACTTACATTTCACTATAGAAATGATGTGGCACAAAAATTGAAAAAAACGGATCATAAATAAAAAAAAAGCATTGTTTACTCTGACCCCTTAATACTCGAAGCCCGTAAGAGGTAGCAGAAATCTAATTTGAAAAAGGCAGGGATTTTCATCGGGAATCTATTTTTTAAGTTTTCAGTCGGACCAAATATAAAATTGTTGTTCGGGCATGTTGCACTTTGGGCTTTTATTTCTTGAAAACCGTTAAACATTTCTAAAAAAAATGTTATCAGGGACTTATTATATCAACGGTACACATTCCTTATCTTAATGTTGTGACATTACAGATATGGGTCGACATGACCTGACCGGTGGGGAAACTTTAATAGCGCATAGTTTCGTAAAGAATTTCAGAAAAAAGAGTCAGCATATCCTTAATTTGTATTATTGCTTAGTTAAATTAATTAGTTAAAATCTTTATAATTCAGCTCAGAAATAATATTCGAAACTTTTTTTATTGACCTTATATTTTATTTTGTATTAGTTTCGTAAGTTTTTAGGTTTCGTAATGCGAGCTTTGGAAGTCACGTAAAGAGCGTTTTATAATATTCTTTTGAACATGTCTCATCGGTATATATTTCTTGCAAGGAGAGGAGAACGTCTCCTTCAAAGATCCTTATTGAAAGGCGCTTCAGTATACCAGGTAATTTGTAATAATTTTAAAATTATTATTGTGCAGTTTAGAAGCTGCATTGGTGCTAAATCATGATTCGGTTTGCGTCATCTTGTTCTAAATTTTGATTATCAGATCAATTTCACAAGAAAGCATCATAATTCCGAAAAAAGCTTTGATATAGAATATACATTAAGAAAGAAATTTGTTGAAAACATGATTTTATGTAACTCACTGTATCACTCGCACAACACTCAGCAGACAGAACTCCATGCATAGAATTAGAAATAAGAACAGCCAAATTAAGACAAAGACCAATTTGATAACTTTGTGGACTTTTGGTTTATTTGAAAAAAAAAACCACTTAAAAGTGTTAATCTCATTAACTTGCGTTAATTGTACTTACATAGCTGGACAGGGTGTTCACACAGTAATGCTAAATACAATAGTGTTTTAGATAATGGATTTTATATTTAAAATGCAAAATAAAGTTGAGATATAGTACTTTCATGTGCTTACTTCTATAAATCTATTTGACTCGTAGTTTCATGTTCTTAGTTTTATAAATCTATGAAATGGCTATGATAGTTTGTTTTCTATTGTTTACTAAACCTTGACCTTATTTTGTCAACTTGAGAAATATCTGATGATTCAGTGCATTCTCCAATGAATTGTTTGTAGGCATGAATAAAAGAATTACTTTAACTGTTTATTTTTTTTGAACTAAAGATCAATGTATTATGAGAATTTTTACAATCACTTTTTATAAACAATTTTTTATCGATAAAGTTATAGGAAACGTCTTCATCCAGTCCTTTCTTTCAAAATCCTCAGCAACTAGCCCTAAAAATAGAGGACTGTGTAGGATTCAACTAGTCCAAAACAAGAAATGTCCACATCATTTCACTTGCCCGAATAAATTTTAACTAGCCCTGGACTTCGAACTAGTGGCTAAAGGCGAGCGCTGTGATTATCCCATCTTTGGTTGGGGTAATCCCCCATTTTTGTAACTACACATGTATCCCTTTTATTGTGGTTTAAAATTATTACATGTTTATTATTATCTCTATCAGTCAAGGGCTAGCTGTAATGCCTGCAGATTTTTATTTGACCTTTTTCGGAACTCTTTACCATTTAGATTCAATTTAGAGCTTACAAATTTGTAAGTTTAGAAAAATGTCACTTACGTGTATATATAATTGCAAATTATTTGCAATGATAAATTTAATAGTTTTTGACAGCTTGACCTTTAATGTTTATTGTCATTAGCTCCAAAATGTATAGATACATGTATAAACGGTACACACTGTGCAATAGTTTCAGCATGACATATTTGCATTAGCCTGAAGTAGGATGCATCCAATTATCACTGGTTTAAGAAATGACAATTGTATAGCCAAATACTACAAACAATACAATTTTATTTACAAGACTGAAAAATCCTTTATTTGTATTTAAGGTAGCACACGACTTAGAGTGGTAGACCTAGGGTAAGAGAGATAACTCTTGAAATCAATGATACATGTATGTTTAAATCATATTCAATTTCATCAAAGCCTATCAAGCTTTCATTTGAAACAGAATGAAATCAATCCAAGTTACTTTGATGCTTACATGAGATTGATATAAAGAGCCTGAATACAGACGTTCCAGTGATTTGTTAGAGTTAGGTATACCTCCTTAATCTAGAGCTGAATTGAGTAAAATTTCTTAGTCACTTCTCACATTCGTCTTTGACATAGAGGAATTTTTTTGTAGATTACATAGACAAAAATGCCAATTTTGTTATTTCCTAAAACTTCTCTTTGTCATCAATGTCTAGATTAGGACCTGTAGCACCTTTCTAATATCAATTTTTAAAATTATATTTGTTTTACTTTCAGATAAGGAAAAGTATCAGTTTATTCACCAGACTAAGTAGGACAAAAGATTTCAAAGGACTTATTGAAGAATTTCAGTTGTGGAGCAATAATGTACCAAAAGGTTTTGAAAAGTATTACAAAAATAACAAACCTAAGCCTACACAGAAGCAACAACCAAAACAGGAGTCTAAAGGTATGTGTATTGTACAGTACAGAAAGAGACATACCATGAATGATCACTGACAAAATGGTACACCACTCTGTGAGTGATAACCCACAATTTTTTTAATCAAAAAAGATATATTCCCAATTTTCTAAACTTTTGAATGATAGGTTCAAGATTATATTTTTAAACTATGATTTTTTTTACTGACATGATCTGATATGAAGGAGAAATTTGGGTAATATTTTTGTGATACATTGTACAGTGGTACAGGGTGAGGCCTAAATAAAATAATGTTAGTTTGCTCTTTCCCAATTGATAATGTTCAAGGCAGTATATCTTTTATCAGCAAACAGTGCAGTATATATTCTTGTCAAAGCTGACAAATTTTTGCAGAATGATGAGAAAAAAAATTAAGTGGGTAATTGGTAGGTCCATTTTTTTGGGTAAATGGTCATTAAAAGTGGCCTCGTAACTGTTTACTGGTAAACATGTGTTAATTGTAAAGGAATATTAAATCAGCATGATTTTCTGTTACCGAACAATGTTATGGTTTTGTATTGTCATTAAAGAATTTGATGTTGAAAATTTTATAGTTTTTTAACCATTTAATTTTAGACACACCACCTCCTCAGAGACCATCAAGAAGCCAACAGTCTAATAAACAAGATAATCCTTTCCCATTCTTAGAGTTTAAGGCAAAGTTTGATCCAAAGTAAGTCATGCCTTCAGGTAAATTTGTGTTGTGATTTTTTATGAAAACAACAAAATATTATAAATTTTGTCTCTAATGATAAACTGCAGGAAGAAGTTTATGAAATTTCAAAAGCTGTTAATCAATATGTTACTAACATGGTGGTTTGGGTGGATTTTTTTTTTAAGCAAAGTATTCCTCTTAAATATGTTCCAACTTTGATATTACTCCATGTACATGAACACATACAGTATGTACTTATTTACCTATATAAATCTGATCCATGAGCCAAATCATATTGGGAGAACTTTTTATAGGTATTTCTGGCATGTAATTGGAAATTTTTACAGCTCCACCAGGATTTTTACCAGACTCTGGCATCAAACTACTAGTTTATTGACAGAACTGTGTAAGATTAAAGTATGCATTGGTGTTCATTTCACATTATCTTTAAAAATTGTAGAGGCTCAAAAGTACCAGATCCCAACACAATATGGCAGCTAGTAGGGGGAGGTGTGGCATTATTAGTTATAGCTGGTGTTTTAAATGCTTCACGATATAAGGAGATCACATGGAAAGAATTTGTTAACAGATACTTGTACACAGGAAAGGTAAGCTATCATGACAACTAACTACACAGATATACATGAAAGTTTTTTTCCTTAAACATTGCCAGGTGAATTTTACTAAATACAGTTGTTGCTCAGTTATACTTAAATTACATAACACTAATGCAAAGTGATGAAAACCGATTCACACTAGCCATGTTTTATAGAACTATCATAGAAATTTCAGAGTCATGATAAATAGATCAAAGACCTTTAGTGTCAAAGATGTAAAAGAAAATAGTCATTTGAACCTCACATAATCACAATAATAAGGACACTCTTAATACAATTGTGGTAAAATGATAAGACGCTATTGTACAGTGAATTCTGTTTAAACTGAACCTAGGATATACCAGAAACCTGTGTAAACCAGACATCTTCCTAAGTTCCTACATTTTGAACCTATTTAAACCAAACACCTGCTTTAATCAAACAAATACTTTTAAAAATCCAAAAGAGATTGGATTTAGACAGCTGTTACACTATAATATGTCCTTTCTTGTTTCAAGTAAGTATTGCAATGTAAGTTGAATAAAAACAGCTTTAACTGTAATATTTGTTCATGTTTTACTGATGGGCACAGATACATCAAACGGTACAGATACATCAAAGGGTACAGATACATCAAAAACAGGGGTGCTGATTTTGTAGACTGGTATTGATTATTAATTTCAGGTAGAAAAACTAGAAGTTCATGGAAAAGAATGGGTTAAAGTTAAATTACTTCCTGGTTCTCAAGCAGATCCATCAGTAAGTATAGAAATTGGAAATTTTGGTTAAAGATGTTAAAGGGAAAGACCACCTTTGCATTAAGTAAGGCTCTTAAGATAAATCATTCCCACGTAAACAAAAATAAATAACATTTAATTCAAAATGTGCTTTTATAAAATGCTCAAGGCTATGCAAAGTTCGAAATCCTTGAAATATAAGTGGATAGCTATCTTGCAGAACTCTCCTGTCTGAAGGAAGATCGTAGTCAGATTTAATTGATTTTTACCGATAGCTTCCGATTGGCTCGTGATGTCACCAAGTCAGTTTGGTACTGATACAAGTACTGCAAATAATATGTAAACAAAGAATATTCCGTAAATATTTCTATGATCCTGTTTATCTAATCACCAAAACATGATGACTCATCAAGCTTCAGATTGCAGGAATGATAAAAGAAAAATGTTTTTTACTAGCAACACGAACATTCTTTGGAAGTAGCCATAAGATTTTCCTTAGACAAATACTAGTTATCTGGCTGCAAATCCTGTTGTTTGTCAATGATGTCTGATATTTGCTTACATGTTGTGCCTCAATCTCTTCTTTGAAATTTTGAAGATAAATTTTTAATGCCAGGTAACATATTAACTGGATTTAGTTTTCCTGTTATACAATCTTTTACCTTTATTTTCAGTCTATATTATGGTTTAACATTGGAAGTATTGAAGCATTTGAAAGAAATTTGGAAGCAGCCCAGGTGGAAAATAATGTAGAACCTGCAGACTTCATCAATGTTGTATATAGAAATGAACCCAATAAGTAAGTTAAAATGTAATATCATTTACTTTATATCA
Organism: Perna viridis; assembly: GCA_037379345.1. NCBI lineage: Eukaryota > Metazoa > Mollusca > Bivalvia > Mytilida > Mytilidae > Perna > Perna viridis. The sequence continues at coordinate 46,355,514 of CM074515.1, read as the reverse complement.
CTTAATTTTAGTGTGGTGCTAATTTTGGTGTATTTAAATTGTCTGTCTGAAATTGCCAAAATATATTCTGAGAAATATTTACTCTGTTTTCTTTTACTTAGTACACCACTTAGCATTCACCAGCATTTTTCAAATATCTCAAATTCACAAAATTTCACCTCTACCAAAACAATCCACCTAGTGGTATTTTTCATTGAGTTAACATGATTTGTGACTGGAGAAAAGTGTGAAGTTAATATTGGAAGAGAAGAAGAAACAAAAAGACATCAAAGATTATGAGTTTTTTTGCCAGATTTATTTCAAATTTTTCAGTGGTTCTATGAAACAAGTTACAACCGGGAGCAATAATTGTAATTCTGTTTTTTTTCTGATGTGTGTAGCCTATTTTTCATTGTGTTTGTAAAGCTTTACCAGTCAATATTGATAATAAGTTTTAAAAAAGTTTACTTTTTCATTCTTTAAACTATCATTTAAAATAGTTATTTATTTTTCAGAATCAATATGTTGGGTGGTCTCGTCAGTACAATTTTACCGCTGGCTATTCTTGCCTTCCTTATGAGAGGAGTATTCAAGGTAAATATTTCTGTTACATAGTTTCTGTTTGATTATTTTAGTACAGTTGTAGCAGTCTTTTCTAATTCTGTAAATTTTTCAGTAACTTTAAACATTACTTTTTCAAGTTGATACTTGTTACATGGTTTTAAATAACTACATGTATTCAGTGATATAATATGTTAAGTCTAAGGAATATGTAGCATGCTATGTCGCTTACAATGATGTGATACTACCATTTAGAGCAAATCATTTTCATATAAGCATATAAGTCCACTTATGTTGTTTTACATTAGATGTTCAAAATAAAAAAAATTAAAAAAATGTTTAATGAATCACCACATTGATACAGTGTACACTATAAAAAGTACATATACCTTCACAGCAGATTCAATTTTATTATTTTTTTATCTTGTTCGTTTAACTCTTTTATAATCTTTTTTAACAGGGTGCCAGTAAAGGAGGAGGACCAGGAGGAATGTTTGGTTTTGGTCAGTCTACAGCTAAAGTCATCAAGAAGGATATTGGTGTCAAATTTGCGTAAGTAGAGTCCTCACCATGAAAACAAAAAGAAGTGAATTTATTCATTTTTACAATGGATCGAAATTCAGAATCTTAATCAGTGTTTCCTTGGATACTTTAATTTCTTGAAAAAGAACCCCCAAAATTATACTTAATAAGAATTTAGTGGACTACCACTGTCTCATTAAAAACAATTTATAGTTTTACATGTGTCACCAACTTGACTGCATCCATCCATCTGTCAGTGCGTCTGTCCGTCACACTATGGGAGTACCACCTTTGTTTAATCTGTAACTTAAAAGAAAAAAAATTAAACCAATATCATTTCTTTTAGTGATGTTGCTGGCTGTGAAGAAGCCAAAATTGAAATCATGGAGTTTGTTAACTTCTTAAAAAATCCAAACCAGTACCTAGAACTTGGAGCAAAGATTCCAAAAGGAGCCATCCTGACAGGCCCACCTGGTACTGGTAAAACTCTGTTAGCCAAGGCTACTGCAGGGGAAGCTAATGTTCCATTCATCACAGTGTCTGGATCAGAGTTTTTGGAAATGTTTGTTGGTGTTGGTCCCTCTAGGGTAAGTTTCCATGAAGGAAGTGGTTTGTGCTATTTACATGTTAACCTTGATTGATAAATGATAACTAATACAGCATTTTTTTATTACAAAGAATTTTGATTAGGCAGATGTGACATAGAGAAATTTAAAAAATGATAAACATGCCTGATACTTTACCAGAAGATGGAAGGAGTAATTCCGAAAAAAAAATTCCTATAATAGTTATTTTAATTTCTTTAATTGTTATTATTCTTATGTTTTTGAGCTTAGCTTCCATCTGTGAGTAATAAATTTACCTGATCTGTAAGACTGATATAAGCTTTGAGATGAGATTATAGGTATAACTACTTTTCTTGTAGGTAAGAGATATGTTTACCCAGGCAAGGAAGAATGCTCCATGTATATTGTTTATTGATGAAATTGATGCTGTTGGTAGGAAGAGAGGTGGTAAAAGTTTTGGTGGTCATAGTGAACAGGAAAATACCTTAAATCAACTTTTGGTAGAAATGGATGGTAAGAGTTGGATACAAGACATCTAATTATTTCTTTTATATGTTATGCTGCTGATGGAATCTAAATGAAAATGATATGGAAGTTAAAAAATGGTAACATGAAAATTAAGGATCTGATGTACTATGGGCCCTAGAAAAATTCTGCAAAATGGCAAGAAGGGGTTGTGGGTGTGTGAATTTCTTTGACTTTGCTATTAAATGAGGAATTAGTAGGTATAGAAGAGGAAGACTGTCATGACAATTTTTGTTATCAACTCCAGTGATATCCTTAGGGAGCTTTTTAGAGAGTGCTTGCCTCATATTATATTATATAATGTAGTTACCCACCAAAACACATTTCATATTGGCAGTGTCTACTTAGAGGTCTGTTAAAGGTTTTAAATCATCTAATTTCTTTATGTGCATTGAAAATGAAAATAGTGAAGAGCAGATGCGTCATATTGAATAATTACATGTTGTATTATCATAAAGAACTTACTTTTGAAGTTATGGATATTAGAATAAATATGTAATTTTATCATTGTATGATTTATTTACATGTATCTGTTTCAGGCTTTAACACTCAGTCCAATGTTGTTGTACTAGCAGCCACAAACAGAGTTGATATTCTGGATCCTGCATTGTTACGTCCTGGTAGATTTGATAGACAGATTTTTGTGCCGTCTCCTGACATTAAAGGAAGGTTTGTACATTTTATGTTTAATTTAAACCATGATGAAAGCATTAAGGCATTACGTTACTGAAATATTTTAAAATTACATTAATAAAGATCTTGATTTTTTGCCTATTAAAGATATTGATTACAAATCTGTGCTGGGAAATCTTGGTATTTACATAATTTGTTCTGAAGCAGCAAAGAGCTGAAAGACCAAGTCAAGTAATTTCAGGTCCCATTGATCTGGTCAACACTGTTATATACATTTGTATATGCATACTGTATATATTTTCAGGGCATCAATATTTAAAGTACATTTAGCGAATTTAAAGACAGATTTGAATAAAGATGATTTATCAAGAAAGATGGCTGCCTTAACACCTGGATTTTCTGGTAAGTTCAATTATGTACTTATAGTTTTTGGAATGACTTTTAATTTTTACAGACATGACATTAGTTCGCTTTAAAAATTCCATTATTTTCATTCAGGATTTAACCATTACTACTCTTGTTTCATTACTATGAATTACAGATATCAGTTTTTTTGCCAGCAGTGTATATTTAAAAACATGTCCTTTTTTTTTTAGGAAAACTTGTTTTTATGGTCAAGATAAGAAAAACTTGACTTGCTTGAGAAAGAAATATGCTTGACTTAAAATATTTGAATATCCATTGAAGTATTCAGACAAATTTAGATTCAACTTTCATTTGATGGATTGTCAGTTTTACTGCTCTTAGTGAACATATAACAGGGTATTTTTAATGTAGTACCCAACCCTTTACATCCAAGACTTATTATATACTTTTTTATTAGTCCTCTTACTGCAAAATTACACGCTTGGAAGTTCATTTAGCACAAACAATAAGATTGTTGGTTATTTTATCTACAGGTGCTGACATTGCCAATGTATGTAATGAAGTTCATTTAGCACAAACAATAAGATTGTTGGTTATTTTATCTACAGGTGCTGACATTGCCAATGTGTGTAATGAAGTTCATTTAGCACAAACAATAAGATTGTTGGTTATTTTATCTACAGGTGCTGACATTGCCAATGTGTGTAATGAAGTTCATTTAGCACAAACAATAAGATTGTTGGTTATTTTATCTACAGGTGCTGACATTGCCAATGTATGTAATGAAGTTCATTTAGCACAAACAATAAGATTGTTGGTTATTTTATCTACAGGTGCTGACATTGCCAATGTATGTAATGAGGCTGCTTTAATAGCTGCAAGAGACTTACAGACTTCTATTGTTCAGAAACATTTTGAACAAGCTATAGAAAGAGTTGTTGCTGGTATGGTTCTGTTATAGAAAAATTAAAATATCACATACACTTCAGCTGGATGAAATCTTAAAAGTATGGTTCTTTCTAAAAACCAGGCAGGGGGATGATTCGTTATATATCAGGATAATCAAGGAAACTGTTTCATCCTGAAAAAAACTTCATATTTTCATTTCCACTGATCTGTTATATACCATGAAATATTCGACTGGTTATTGTGTAAAAATTCTGGTCGGAAATTTCCCTGTACTTTTCTGTGGTGGAATGTAATGTTTTAGTGTTAATTTCTCCAGTAGGCAACTTTCGTTTGCATTTTTATTTTTGAATACAGCTTCTATGAGGTCTTCTAGATCTACTGAAGGATAACCAATCAAAAATATTTGGGATTAAGAAACACATGAATCACTAATCATAAGCTTCTGCCTGGTTTTAAGGCAGAGCTGCACTTAACACCAATTACAAAAGAAAAAAAAACAATCTCATACAAAGACATGTAAGCTGAGATGACTGGCTAATATAATTATATTACATAAAGGAAAGTTGTAGCTATGGCGGGATATCGTTAGGAAAAAGGAAGTACAAAGCACTGAACAAATATCTGATGAAGAAAAATTCAATCTTGTAGACGAAACCAATTTTCAGATATTTTGTACATGATTACAGCATTGTTTGACTGTATGCCATTCACGCTTTTCATGGTAATTGAAAAATGCTTCCACCAATTTCCACAAAACTTTTTTGCATTGTTCCTTTCGACTGAATCCCTAAATTCTTATTTTATTTGATGTCATAATTCGCTTGAAATGAAGGTAAAATGAAATAGTGAAATGTTTTTATCATATGCTTTTAAACATAGAATTTCATCAATTTTTCCCAGGTCTAGAGAAGAAAACTCAAGTCTTACAGCCTGATGAAAAGAAAACTGTAGCATATCATGAAGCCGGTCATGCAGTGGCTGGATGGTTTCTGGAACATGCTGATCCTTTATTGAAGGTAAGGTTAAAATAGAAATTTGAAAATGTATAATTATTGCCCTTGTACAAATACATAATGATTGTCCATGTACAAATGTATAATGATTGTCCTTTATAAAGTAAGAGTTTGTTTATAGTTTAACTTAGAGTCTGTTTCCTTACTTGTTTAAAAGAATTTTGATCAAATCCATGATGCTAAATTTTTTGTAGTTCTTACAATAATTCTATTTTGTAGAAAACTTTGGTATGATTATTGTGTCCATATTTTACAGGTGTCTATCATACCCCGTGGTAAAGGTTTGGGATATGCACAGTATTTACCCAAAGAACAGTACTTATATACTACTGAACAGGTATGTGGTATCCCAGAAAGAATAACTACCCTCCTGGAAGAGATTACTTTTATAGGCACCACATACCAAATAATGATTAACATTATCAGGGAAACAGATTAAGTCTGAGATTTTGGAGTTAATTGGGAAAGTCTTGATGAAAATATAATCAAGAAAAGTTTTCACCTGACATTGCAAAGCGGGAAGGTACAACCCAGCTATAAATGTGGAGCAATAATAGGCTTTTATTGGGATATACGGTACTTACATGTTATATAATTATTTCCTTCACAGCTTAGTTTTAATAGTTATAAAAACAAAGGAAAAAGTAGCTTAGAAATTAGTTACTATTGGTACAAGTAAGAGATTTATAAAAATGATATTACTGGTACATGTATTTAGGATTAGTCAACAAAGAGTTTTTTTGCATTAAAATCAAAACTCACATTATGGATGGGTTTGACTTGTACAAAGCTGGGTCTGTTAAGTTGTTTAAATTTTCTTGTCCTGAAATACATGCCATATCTGCTTTATGACTAATACAACAATCAATCAATTGAATATTGCAGTTAATGGACAGAATGTGTGTTGCAATGGGAGGAAGAGCAGCTGAAGAAATATTTTTTGGCAGAATTACAACCGGTGCCCAAGATGATCTCAGAAAAGTAACACAGAATGCATATTCTCAGGTTAGAACTAAATTGAAAGAGGATGTGAATATTTCGAGGTGTTAATGACTTCAGTGAAACGAAGTAAACACTGATTAATTTTCAAAATGCAATGCACAAAATACTGAAAGACAGTGACATGGTAAAGTATCAAGAAAAGTGTTGAATCAGTGTTGAGATACATTTTCTTATGGTGCCACTATGAATTTTGTCATATTGCATATCAGACTAGTATGATGGAGATGAAACTTAGGTATAAAGCAGATCTATGATGATACATGTAATTTTATTAAGTTTGCATTTCTTGTAATATTTGTAGGTGGTGCATTTTGGAATGAACAAGGCTGTAGGGCAGCTGTCATTTGAGACCCCAGAGCCAGGTCAAATGGTAATGGACAAACCCTACAGTGAGAAAACTGCTCAGATGATTGATGATGAAGTACGGAAAATTGTGGAAGGAGCCTACACTAGAACGTTCAACTTGTTAACCCAACATAAAGAAAATGTTGAGAAGGTATGCTAAGGGTTACAGAGGAATGCATTCTCCAGAAAAGTTCAAACTTTTTCATTGGACATTATTACCTAATAAGTGGGTGGTATATTTGAGTTACCTTGTCATTCTGTTTGTTTGTCTAGATTTCGTCTATTTATCTCAACTCCTAATGGATGGATTTATTTCAAATTTAATATCTGACTTTATATAGATGTGACATAGGTTGTAAAGATTTGCTATATTATATAAAATTCCTGATTTCATTGGATTACTTAGTAGGGCATATAACAACAAAGTGTTCAGGTTTTATTCTTCTGACACAAACCAAGATTTTCCTGACAAAGCAACAATACAAAGTCTAGATTCTTGAATTATTTGCTTGACATTTAGTGAGACACTTATAAATATTTTCTGGACTGATATCGAATTTGTCATTTGTTTTGGTCTGGCACATTTCCAGAAGATTTAGAATGACAGTTGGGTTTTGGTTTAGAGAATAGTTAGTAGTCTGTAACATCATAAATCAGCTTAATGAGGTTGATATTTCATACATGTTGATGTAGAAGTTGGTGAAATTAGATATGGGTCACAGATACTTTAAGTATATTTTTCACACTTAAATAGGAACTTTGACTTCTTTTAGGGTTTAGATGGAATAAAAATATGGTTAACTTATTTATAGTTTTAATTTTTAAATAGATTGCTTTAAGATTGCTGGAAAAAGAAAAATTGGATAAAGATGATATGGTGGAATTATTAGGCAAGAGGCCATTTGCTGAAAAATCTACATATGAAGAATTTGTAGAAGGAACAGGTAAAATAGTTGAACAGTTTAATTGCTAGTTCAAAGATGTCTGACTAGACTTATCCTAAGCCAAAGAATACAACCTGTCTGGCTAGACTTATCCTAAGCCAAAGAATACAACCTGTCTGACTAGACTTATCCTAAGCCAAAGAATACAACCTGTCTGACTAGACTTATCCTAAGCCAAAGAATACAAACTGTCTGACTAGACTTATCCTAAGCCAAAGAATACAAACTGATTAGACTTATCCTAAGCCAAAGAATACAAACTGTCTGACTAGACTTATCCTAAGCCAAAGAATACAACCTGTCTGACTAGACTTATCCTAAGCCAAAGAATACAAACTGTCTGACTAGACTTATCCTAAGCCAAAGAATACAACCTGTCTGACTAGACTTATCCTAAGCCAAAGAATACAAACTGTCTGACTAGACTTATCCTAAGCCAAAGAATACAAACTGTCTGACTAGACTTATCCTAAGCCAAAGACATGTACTCTTCATTTCACACTGCGATACTCTTCTCTCCATTTAAGTTCAGTCTTCTTTTACTCCTCTTCTTATATTTCTATCTAACTATGGTCATTTGATTATGGAATTGCCATAATGTGTGTCATGAGTATTTTCATTCTTGTTTCAAACCTTTATTGTGTTTCATTTACTAATTTAAAGAAAAAACAACAACTAAGTATCAGTTCAAAAATTATCTAAATGTTCAAGTAAATAAAAACACATCATATCAGTGTTAAGAAATCATTATAAAATTGTTTGAGCAGTAATTTAAGATTTTTTATATGATTTTAGGGTCCTTTGAGGAAGATACAGAATTACCTGAAGGTTTAAAGAACTGGAACAAAGAGAAGGAAACACCAGCTCCACCAGCTGAACCTGCTTCAAGTTAACACCACCATTTTTAAAAAGTATGATAGAATCTACTTTACAGTCGTGGCATTCTGACTATAAAGCCTTGTCATCGTAGTTTGCAACTTCCAGTAGTTGACTTATTGACATCTGCCTTTTATAGACTTCTATTTATTTTCTAAAAGGCATTGAATATAGTTGCATGGTTATGTTTGAAGATATATTAGGTTGGAATGTCAAATCTGGTTCTATGGATATAAGTTAACATTTTGGTGTATAAGACATGATATATTTATTCAATTTTCATGTTTGTAGATCATTGATTGTGTTAAAATTTAAAATTGGCTTCTGTTAATACATGTACTTTTCATTCTTGTCTTTCAAGCATGTTATCACTCCTTGGAACTTCCTGTATTGTCAAATTTGAATGGTTTAACTAAAGATCATAGATATTGTGAACATCGGACAAATGTTAACCCTATACAACATAAGAAAAATTACCACTTAAAGTTTTGTAAAATGGTTTTGTTGATTTTGTACGCATTTCAACATATTTTCTGTGTTCTTCTGTATGACATTCATGTTGTCAGCTTTACTGCAACATGATTTTTTTTATAAATTTTAAATGACAATTTTTTGTTATTCTGACTTTAATGTCAACAATTTAATAAAAATTGTCAGTTTTAAAAGTCTTAGTTGGAAATATTATGCAAGTACATTTAGAACATCAGTCCCTTTGAACTGTGTGTGCTGTGATATTTTCTGTTAAGGCATTGACAACATGAAGGCTTATTGCTAGCAATTTTAATGATGTACTAAGAGAGGTATTTTACACTTCAGTTTTGTTTTTCTTGAAGATAGAGATATCATCAGATATAGGGGTCTAGTGTCAATGTAATATTAACACTTAGATGCAAATGTGCACAGGGCCTTTGGAATTTGATCATGTATTTTTAAAGAAGATGTTAGAACATATGTGCACTTGTTCTCATGACTCTGTCTTATATGTAAGTAAAATATAAGTAAAATACATGTAATGTGACTATGTTTTGTTATGATAATGAATACATTTTTTCAACAGATTTGTTCCATGAGTTTGTTTTCACATAATTTGGTGATGTCTTCACTGTTTTGTGAACGCTCTAAAAAAATAGGATTGGCTATGGTGATTCCTTAACAAACAGTTACTTTAAAATGACAACCTATTTTCAATTAATTTGATGTTAATTTTCCTTTATAAATGTATTGTTAAATAGACTTATCTATTTCTAATGCACCACACAGGAAAATTGTATGTTAACATATCTTAAGAAGTGATATTGAAAAATATGAATTTTCTTATTGAAACACCTGAAAATATTTTTCCCATTCATACGAAATACATATGCCCTTCATTTTAAACAGAAACCAGATAGAAAACATGGTTGTGAAAATACAGTTGAAATTGTATTTGTTTCAGGATGAAGATAATACATTTATATGATCAGTAATAACAGTTCATTGTGTCAATATTTGATAATAAAGTAATATTTTTTTTAAGAGTTGTAAACTACAAATGTATGTTCAATGAAGGGGAATATCCCAATTCTGAACTGATCAACTCTAGGCAATAGTCGAAAAGGAAAGTCTGCATAACATATGGCAATATCAATAGAATAATCGGAAAGTAAGAAACTACTGCTATGGTCCTGACATGGTACAGGCATGCCTGATCAAAATCGGGGGGGGGGGGGGGGTTAGACCAGGTTTCATAGAGTGCTGAGCCTCCCGCTTTCATTACTGTTGATTATTTACAGTATACACAAGAAATATGAGCTCTAAGTAGCTATTTAACTGACTGCTGGTAACATGAAATTACAACATTGACATACATGTAGTTAAGCAAGTGCCATGCAGAAAACATCACATACATTGTATGATATTAAGTTATAAACAAACACATAGAAAATACACATAATAGCTCATTAAACAAACACAAGCTTGCATATCACACAGCAAAGCACACATATATAAGCAAAATCAACTATGCATATAATAAAGACATATAGTTAAGCATTTTCACATATATGCATACTATTATTATTCTTAAAATAAAGAAAATCAAACTATAGTTAGTGCTATGCTACATGATACTGTTTACACATGAGATTAAAAAAACACAAGAATTATACAGTTATCATAAACTACAAAACATGTTTGTTTCCGCACCAGCTTGATGTCCTCATTTAGCAAAAAGTACTGCTGCTTCAAATTGTTTTCATATCTTATATAATGTAAAATCAAATTATTGTCCAGTTATCAAAGCATTGAAGTTTGCTGCATATATTCAGAAAATAAACATAATGAAAACTAGCAGTAGGATCTATTAAAAACTGTAAAAAAATATGGAACTACGGTGATGAGAAATATGGGTCGAATGAGCCAAGTGACGAATTAAACATCGAATTAGTCGATACGTCTCGGATTTTAACCATAGCAGGAAGAATATCTGGAAACCTGTCAATATATTTACAGTATAGAGGTTTGTTTACCTTTTTTGGAGAGCTTTTACACTTCATAGTAAAATATACAAATTTAAAATTCTATCTTTTTTTTTACAATTTATTTGGAAGAGTATTATCATGCCCTAGTATTGCCTTAGGTTAAGCTGATTCATCGTCAACTGAGTCTGAGAAGTCAGACACTGATTTCGAATGGATGTGACGGAGAAAATACAACCATAGGAGAGTTCTTCGTGATGTCATCACTTACCTGCGATTTGGTTTTGGTTGGCAAAAAATCCATTGAGTGGCATGGGGCATCAACTTTAAATCATCATAACTTTTTCATTTTTAAAGATAATTGAAAAATTCTTTTGGTTTCCAACATTGCAAATAAAATTCTTTTTATCCATGGAATTTTTAAATAAATATTCAGTAATTAGACTATATGTACACAACATTTTAATTATATTTTATATAAAAATAGAGGTTTACATATAAATATCACTTCAAATTTATTTTTGAAGTAAAAGAGTTATAAATTCACATAATATGAATTATTTTATCTCAGTGAAGCATTTTACAGAACCAAAATTGGATATAAAATAAAAAAGTTATAAAGTTTTGAAAATCTGGATTCTAATCATGAAATTATCAATTGTTTATTTAGTTGTTTATTTGCCAACCAATTTGACACTTAATAATTTAGCAAATTAGTGAATATGACATCACTATTGAGATTGGCGAACTCTCCTATACAAGACATTCTTGATCAGTTTTATGTTCTCTTACATTGGTTGATTACAGAGCAGGAAATTAATGCATATGTCATTAGAAGAAGATATCTCAAAAAGGGTAATGGTGTCTGTGGGATTAAAGGAACATTTTCAATAATTTCCTTTAGATTGGGCTAAATGTAGTCCAGTTCATCATGATGTTTGCTGAGGCGTTTTTTTTTAAATCTGACTTTTATGCCTCACTTACTGTTGAAGGGAGGTGACCAAGCCAAATAAAAATTAGCCTTTGAAGACAGCATAATTATTTGGACTAGGGTAAATGCAAAAATCTAAACCCGTTATTAAATTTTAAGTTTATTTTGGTGAATGTCGATTTTTTCAAAGTTGAAAGTAAATGAAATATTGTGGGGTAATTAAATTTTTGGGTCATGGCACTCATGGGTCAATGAAATTTCCAGAATTATGCATTTGTTTTCATCAAATGATAGAAACCTGGATAACCTACATGTACATTGCACATATAACTTTATGTAAATGTTTGGCAACTAAACCAATTTATAGGCATTGATAGACTTGATGTTGGTTATTACTTTGAATCAACTCAATGGAGTCCACATAATTTGTCTGTCCTTAGAACAAATATATTGTTACTTAACCAAACATTAATTAGTAAAACGGTTACTATTGTGATTTGCCACATACATGTACTAACTGGCTTCAAAATCTGATTCATATTTACATTTGAGTCTTATTTGATTGAATTTTACATGGCTGCATGCTTGCTTGTTAACACTCACCGTGCTGAATTGTTTGAAAAAAAAAAAATATCTAGATTTCGATATTTTGCAAACTTATGCGAATTATATGCAAATTAGTTGCATCATGGTGCTGATGCTGATTAATTTATATAAGTTAAAGGTAGGTGATCACAGGGTGGGGTGGATGGGATGAAGAGGTGATTATATGCTATGAAAATGTGTGTGTTGCCTGAAAATGGTGATCTTTGGTGTTTTCACCGGATGCGGTGCTCACCAGGGGCAAGACAGCGTCCAAAGTGCAATTCTTTCCAAAGCTTCCTCCTTCTTATGGTAATTTAAGCCAAAAATTGATAATTGCAGTTGTAAGTGGAAGGTCAAGGGTGCCCAGAGGGGTCACCGGATGCGATGCTCACCAGGGGCAAGACAGCGTCCAAAGTGCAATTCTTTCCACCGGATGCGGTGCTCACCAGGGGCAAGACAGCGTCCAAAGTGCAATTCTTTCCAAAGCTTCCTCCCTCTTATGGTAATTTAAGCCAAAAATTGATAATTGCAGTTGTAAGTGGAAGGTCAAGGGTGCCCAGAGGGGTCACCGGATGCGGTGCTCACCAGGGGCAAGACAGCGTCCAAAGTGCAATTCTTTCCAAAGCTTCCTCCCTCTTATGGTAATTTAAGCCAAAAATTGATAATTGCAGTTGTAAGTGGAAGGTCAAGGGTGCCCAGAGGGGTCATTCATTAGAAAAAATGAGTATTTTTTGCAATTTTTGGCTTTAGAGCCAAAATCATTCTACAGAAACCTGGTGAAATGAAGCACTATGGATCCATTCTGCTGCTGTTAGAGGCCGAGAATTGAGCCCTACCCCTAAAAAAAAAATCACAATTTTTTGTGGCCTCCTTAACTCATAACCTCTTGTTCAGCTGTCAAGTCCATAGTTTTGTTAAAACTCTGTATAATATACCTCATTTTAAAGCACATTCACTCTGCTTGCATATGAAATCAAATTGTGGTTTCTAAAGCTAAATATAAAATTGCCAGAACCCAAAAATCAGAGAACAGCCCATGACCGTATATATACGGTTCCTGCATGGTAAGGGTTAAATGCCATTACATGTACTGCAAAACCTGTCTAAAACAAGCCTCTTTGGAATTGTTTGGTTTAGGAAGGTGTTCGGTTTATACAGGTTCAAAATGTTTTGAATTTAAATTCAGAATGGTTTTGGACAGGTCATCAGTTAATTTAGAGTTCAGTTTAGACTGGTTTCAATGTATTTTCTCAAAGTCATTACATTTGTATGTATTAGTTTTATATTTGTATTGCAGAATGAATTCCATTGTGAAGAGCGGATATCTAAAAAGATATAGCAGTAAGTTATTAGTCTACAAATGGAATATTTTGTAAAGTAAAATTCTTTTTAACTTCATTTCCATATTAAATAAGGGTAACAACAAAATTACCAAACACTAAATCTGATCCATAATAAAGTCAAGTCCATAATAAATCTGACTGATTATACACTACACCACCAATGTTGTTGGTATCGCATTGGTCCTGACTTAGAAAAGGCATTTCAAACAAAATAGTAGGTTAAATTTAGGTTTTACAGATCACCAAACCTATTCCCTCTTCCATTGTGGCTTAAATATACCGGTGGTTATTAAATAGCATTTGCATGCTATGGTGTCATAATGGGTAAATCAGTGGTCATATCAATACAAGGAATAATTTACAAAAAGAAATCATTACTCAATGTTTTAGAAAAAAAAATTAGTATTTTTCAACCAAGGACTGATATCTGTAAAAGACTTTGGTAAGAAACCTTTAAATTCATTTCTTACATGTTTGTTAATTTTACTAGAATATTCAGACTGTGTGTTTGGCCACTTTTTAAAGGTCCACATTACTCTTTAGTGAATGTACACTTTGAAGTAGTATAGGCAGGATTGTAATAACTAAACAAGTTGTTACAAATATAACTTTCAATACCTTCATTGTACTTTTAGTTGACAACTAAGATATTAAAAAAATTGCCTGTGCATGTACAAATTCTTGTCTTGAATGAATATCAGTGACCCATCAAATATTTTGACATACTTATATTCATACATTAAATGATTAAACGAATTGTTATAATTTTTTGGGTATATTTGTATTATAGAAAAGTTAAGTTTTTTAATTGTTTTCTGATTTTTTGTTTGTTTTTTGTATTATTAACCTTTCAACACTATAAAAGAGGGAAGGTGTACTAGACACTGCTTTTTTTTATATTTTTCCTCAGTCAGTAAAATATGAATGGTGTTGTGTTACATGTATTTGTGTCTTTTGTGTTGTTTTTAAATCCAGAATGTTTTTTTTACAGAGAGTTTTTTGTCTGGAGGTTGGAATAATGTTTGGGTTGTACTGTACAGTGATAGCAGTCTGTGTGTGTATAAAAGACAAGGGGATAATGAAATCAAGGCAAAAGCTTTTATGAAGGTGAGACAGTTATGTTATTATATTTCATTCTTATACTCAACTTTATTACATTCCTATAGTTCTTAGTGCTATGGGTAGTTAAACCGCATACATGGAGATAGTCTTGTAGTAGCATGCTGGACTTGAGTGTGGGAGGTTGTGGGCTCTATCTCTCACTGAATCATTTCAGGGAACTTAAAATTGGTATTCACTGCTTCTCAGCTGAGCATGCAATATAATAGAAGATTGAATGTTGACTGCTTGGCTTGGGGGTCAGAATGATGTGTCTAAGTGGGTAAAATGGTTACCTGTGGCCTGTTACTTCTGTGGCATAGCATATTAAAAACCAGACTTAACATATTGACTAGTACTAAGCAGGGTCTGTTTGATTGATCTGTTGTTTTCTACCTGAAATGCATGAAATATCAGTCTTAGGATGTAAAACCACAACAAGCCAATCAGTACTGTGTATAGTTTCTATGTACGCTTGGTTGTCCAAACTTTCTTTTGTAGTGTATCAGAAAGACAAATATTGATTACAACAAATACTAATATATATAACTAAACATTTATGTGATGGGTCAATAATAAGCGTTGTGTGGAACTTCCCCCTCAGTCACAGATAACTTCCTGTTTATATGAGCAACAGCTGAATATCATAGATTTTGATATTTAACCAGAATATTCAGTCTGTGTAAAATCAAAGATATCCTTGCCCTATACAATGTGTTAGAAAAAAAATGGAGGAGCAGTGCACCCTCCTTTAAAGACCCAGGCTTATCTTATCCCACTTAGTGCCTTGGTGTCCCACTTCATACTTTCATATTTTGATAAATAGACAGAGTTCTAGGAGTAGACTGGTTTACTCCTATTTTGCTTTTAAAGTTTTTTCCAATTTTCTTTTTCTTAAAATTTTGATGATGACATTGATATCACATATTTAATTTTATTTTTAAATTCCAGGAAGTAGCCAAACATTTTGCATATGGAGAGTACACAGATGGGATGTTGGACAGACCAGATATACCTGCTGGTACCTCAGTCAAACAGTTACTGGCCATACCAGTTAAACCTAGTCATAAAGCTAAAACTCTCTGGTTCATATGTAGTAGTGATCAAGAACTTCAGTAAGTCAGTGTAATAGTTATATAAGGTTTAGATGCAAAATATGCATGGTCTTATGTAAGAACCTTGCAATATGTAAATTAACAAAATACTGTGAATATTGTCATAGTACATTACAGATAATTGATACATTGTAATTGTAAATAACACATTTACTGTGGTAATTATACTTACACTGTTGAATTTGGAGTAAAGCATTTATTGTCATGTTTTCTATATATTTTCAGTGAATGGATGAATGCTATATGTAGTACAGTAAGTATAGTATAAGTTGGTCAGAAGCAAAATTTACGTTCAGTTACACAGATCTTTAAATCTGTAAGTCCTACTAAACTACTGAATGGAGTTTAATGAAACTTTCACAGCATCGTTACTGTTCCCCATTTGTCAAGCTGTCCATCACACTTATATTGTGGAGGAAACTCCTCTGGAACTGCAGAATGGATTTTGTTCAAATTTTGCAGGATTGTTGGGATCCATACCTTGTTGATCATACTTCAGATTTAATGGGAGTAATGGGACTTGAATGTTTTTTTTCTGCTTTGAACACTATGGGACACTTTGAGGATGTAAATCCTATGACACTAGATTTTGTTCAAATTTAGCAGGAGTGTTAGTCTTTATTTTTAGTTGATCATATTTTGCCCAACAAATTTTACAGGTATTATGAGACTATTGAATTTGTACAGGCTACACTATATCAAACTTTGTGGATACAACTCCTCAGAAACCCCTTGACCGATTTATTTAAGTTTTATTACATTGTTAGTCATGATATGATGTTTATCATGTTGCACTGCCATTTTGATTCTACACATTTTGGAGGAGTTATGGGAATGGGTTGAATTTGTACATGATACATTATAGGGGAACTTTGTTGATTGAACTCCTCAAGAACACTGTACAGATTTTGTTCAAATTTTGCTGCATTATTAGTTATTTGTATTTGATCATATGGCCCATGATTTTTTAAAAGAGTAATTGGGTTTTTGTGCTTCAACTTTTTTTGCAGTGGTGGGGGACATATGGCTATACATAGCAATCTTGTAGATTTTGATCCAAAACAATTTGGAGTTTTCAAATCGCAAAACATTGACTTCGTCATCTATAAATATGGTACTCAGAGATACCCATATCTTATCTGTTGCTCCTTTTACACCACTGATTGGAATTCAATGTAACTTTCACAGAATCATCACTTCATATTTCTATTGTGTGCATCCTTTTTTATACCCCTTGCAACTAATTGGCAGCAAACCATAAGTTGAAAGTAATCACTCTCTCTTGATTTAAAAGTCATGTGCATTTTTATTTTTTTTGCTAAGAATGGGAGAAAAAAATTTAAAGAAGAGTGGCTTCTGTATACTAAATGTTAATTAAAGGCCAATGTACTGTGTATTTGGTATTTTCTTCTGAAACACTGATCACAGAATAAAATGGTCCAAGAACCAAAATATAAACTTCTTATGATCTTATGTTGAATTGTTTTTCAGTTACCTCCCCCTAGTGCTAAACCACAACAACACCATCAACCACAACCACAACAAATGCAACAGAGTGCTCCAGTCCATTCACAGCCCCCTCCATATTCCGCTGGACCTGCCCCTTATCCATCCGCCCCTGCACCATACCCAGGTGGACCACCTGGAGGACCTGGTATACCCCCTCCTGCATCAGGGCCAATAGGCTTTGATGGCATGGCAGGTAAGTAAAAAAAATAATTGTACTAAATATCTAGGGTTGACTAAAAACTTGACACACACTTCTTCATAACAAATTAATGCAATTTCATCAAGCAATTATAATAAAATCATTAAAAGTAACATCATGGATCATGGTAATTAGAAAATGTTTAAATGGACAAGTTGTCAGTTTTGATAAAATTTGAATAACTTTGTACATATGGATCACTGAATAATATTGGTAAAGATAGTTAAAATATCATTATTTAACTATTTGGGTGCAAGTACAAAAAGTTCTTTATATTTTCAATTGTCATTACAGGAGGTCCAGCCCCTGGAGGTTATCCTGGATATCCCCAACAGCCTCCACAGCAGCCTTACCCTCAACAACCTTACCCCCAGCAGGCTTATCCCACCCAGCAGTATGCCCCTCCACCCCAAGCAGCTTACCCACAGCAGGCCTATGCTCCACCTCCACAGGGATACAGTCAACCACCTCCTGGTAAGTTACAAAAATATGTATGATTAAGAGACTAAAGAAAAAGACAGTAAATTAAACGATATAGAATAATGTCAGTTTTGAGTGTCATCACTATAGCAACAAGCTAAATGTTTTTGATTATGACCATCAGTTGTCTAGATATTGTTTACATCATGAACAAGTACCCTAAAATTGCATAAGTGGTCTTTTCTCTTTTTAATATTTTTGTCCCTTGTTATACATGAAACATCCAAAATGTATACTGATTAAGTAATGTGTGGTTTAAATTATTTCTCCGCTGGATATGTTAAAATTTAAATTTTACTATAGAGGTTGGTACAGTTGCTTAAAACAAGAATTGTTTTCTCAATGGAGATTGCTAGGCAACCCCTCAGAAAGTTATGTGCATTTTTAGCCATTGGATTAGAATAGGAGAAATGTAATCGAATGTTGGATGGAGAGCTTTTTGTTCTTTAACCCTTGTTGTATTGATTGCTTTTGGTAATATTTTTATAGGTGCGTATGGATATCAACAGCCGTATCAACAGCCGTATCAACAGCCGGTTATTATACAACAGCACCATAAGAAGAAAGGTGGTGGTATATTGGGAAGCAATACAGGCAAAATGGCTGCTGGTAAGAATACTAACAGGATAATTTATTGGGAAGAATGAATAACCAAAATATGATCAGGAGTGCCATAGAATGTCTAGATTTAAAGAATGTGTGGAATTTAATATGCGAACGAGTCAAATCTTTATGCATTATTGACATAATTATCCTATTTATTATATAGATTGCCTCCATTATTCATTGCTTTTTTCAGTATTAGTTTTAAATTTTGTGAACAGCGGATTGGTATTCATGTTGTGATGTTTTGTGAGGTTTTCACAGGATAAAGTTTTAGAGTGAAGTTTGTGAATTTATTTCAGAGTGTGAATTATTGAAATTTTTTACACTCAGAATATTTGGTTAATCACTGCTATCTATATGATAAAAACATGTATTATTGTGGATTTTTTTTGGGGTTAAATTATGGAAATAATATAAAGTATAAGCTAGAAAGTCTTGAATATAAGAATGTATAAAACTAAAAAAGTAGATAAAATAATGTCATATAGGTTGAGTCAATCAAAAGGCAGAAGACATCACTGGTGACCTGGGGTTATATTTGAGAGAACCTGGGGAAGGAAAATATTACTTGGGATTCCAGGTTTCAGTAATCTGTAATGATTATGTCTTATTTAGTCATTCTATCATTTAACACAGGTCTCCCCTACTTTTTATTTTCTGTACTTTCAGGTGTGATTGGAGGAGCTGCCCTTGGATATGGAGCCAGTAGAATGATGGGAGGATGGGGTGGTCCATTTGGTGGTTTTGGGCTTGGTCGACACGGTAGTTGGAGTTCTCTCAGTAGTTTTGGTAGCTGTGGTAGCTTTGGAAGCTTTGGCAGTTTTGACTAATATTATTTTCTATGTTTATGCACTTTTTATCAAAAACTTTGACACCAGTCTGAAGCTCCACATAATTGTATTCATTAACTGTTTATCGGAGAATTTAGGTTATTTGGAATGATGTTTGTTAAATTGTGATGTTGAATGTTAAATTACAAATTTAAAAAAATTAAAATTGATGTGTGATTTATCTGAGCAAAATTGACACATTTTTTCTAATGGTTTACTACTGTAAGTAAAATGTGTCATTGTGTACTGTCCACATAGTTTCATGTCAAACTATACTATGACCTATTTTCAAACTAGTCTTGAACATTCTTAAAATGGGAAAACTGTCAGCATTGATTGACATATGTATTAAAATAGTGAAGAAAAAAATCACTTTTGTCAATGATATATATTGGCAGTAAACACTTTTTTGATGATTCTGATATACAGATTTTCAATGTACTTGCTTGATTATAACATAATTTTTATTATTTGAAAGCAATTAATCTTTTTCATTTATAAACATTTACTACTTTATTTTTCATCCTTCAGATATAATTTTTGAAGATCTGTTGGCTTACCTCTTTCATATTTGAGAGACTCCTAAAATTACAAGACTTTACTATGCTCATGTACTATATAACTTCATGGTAATACGGATGTAAGACCTTTTTCGATTTGTCAGTGATTGATGGAAAAAAAAACATCTTTAAAATGCCTGTTATATATCTCTTCATTTTCATTACATTGGATTTTTTTCTAGATATCTATGCATTACTAGTCTACATCAAGTCATTTCATTGTTTATTTATTGATTAAACACTTTCTATGAAGGTTAGATCAATATTATAACCCATCATGATGTGTTAAAGGGAAAGATTAGTTTTAATGATTTTTGAAATTCATGTGTGACCATATATTTGGGTGTCAATATTATGGCAGTTTGGAAATATGATTAATGTCTTATTGTATTAAAAGTCTATTTTATGGGTACTATTTTTTGCACTTATTTGTCCACTTAAAAAATACAGAAATCTAAAACACTGCTAAAATAGCAAAATAAGTACACCATGTCATTTATCATACTTACAGTATACACATGTATAATTAGATATCTCATCAAAACATGTGTAAATCTATACATGTAGTAAATGCCAGAATACATGTACAACTTTGATCTAAACTTTTGAACTATAGATATGCTGTTGTGTATATGATGTGTATTAGTGCTATAAGAATTGTTGTCTATTTTGACTTGTTTTATCACATTTTCACTGGAGATCTTTTTATCAATGTGTGTACTGTCTATTGGTTGTAGAAAGGAGAAATTAATCTACTAAAGTTTCTGTATTCTGAAGAATTTGATAGATATATATCGTGCATATGCAATATATTATTTTTTTTACAAAAACAAGAATTGAATTAGTAAGAATTTTCGACGCGTTTTCAAAATCAACTTCTTTGATAAGTTGAAATATTTACTGCATTGGTTTTTACAAACACAGGTGATTTTGCTTTTGTAACTCAAATTTGTTCATTTCAAGAAATAGAATCTTAAATTTTAGATGGCTAACCCCACTAATTTAACCATTTTCTGTAATGTGGTAAAACCAATTGCCTTTGCAAACACGCTGTACATTAAAGTAGTGTTGACATCTGTAATCAATCTCTTCTGATTATCTTTTAGTAAAGGGAGACAACTTACAGGCGTGATGAAAATTAGAACTAAAGGGAATATTTGTCATTGAATTTTTCAGACGTTATTTTTTTCTGCTTTTTTTGCGGCATTCCGCCATTCCTAATATGGAATTTTTTCAATGTATAATAACTTCCGATTTTGCCAATTTTCACTTTGTTGACCTTGTAAAATCATCCTGGATTTTTAAAAGGACGTGTATAGTGAATATCTAAGTTACTGAAGATTAAGTCCTGTATTTAAGTCATTTTATGTCCAGATCCATTTTGGTTTTGGTACATTTAATATTTTTTGGATTGATACAGGTTAAAGATTTAGCACTAACATAATCCATAAATGGCAAATTACAAACATACAGAGTAACTCATTGAACTATTAACTTCTAATGAGTCATGGTGAAAAAAAAAACAGTAAGTCTTTTCATGAATTCCTATTCAAAGTATTTTCTGAAATGCAGAAATGACGTTCATTACTTTTTGAAGTGTCAGTAATTTGAGGTATAAATTATTGTTTTAAAGTTTATTATAAAATGTTAGTTCATAAAGGTGAAGAGTTTATAATATTACTAGAGGCAATAATTCTTTTTCAAAGTTTGTATTTTAAAGTTTATATTGTAAATATTACGAATGATAGTTTTTTGTAGTTGCTTTTGTTATATATGATACAGATGTTTATTTCATGATTATTTATTTAAGTATCAGTTCTTCAACAATCTGCTTTTATTCAAATGTTGTAAATTATGGCTTTTGCCAAAAATACATGTGTACTAATATTTATTAACTCGTCTTCAAATATCATCTCCTTGTACAAGAGGCAAACTGTGAAATAGTTTTTCCAGTTGATACCAATATCTTCAGTGGGTTCTTTGCAGGAAATAAAATTTTAGTAGTTTTTCTAGTTAAGTAAAGTTGTCTCATTTAAAATCAAAATAAAAGAAATATATGTCATTTTGCAATACAATACTATAATTATTTATAATGTACAAACATATTATACAAGACATGTTAAAGTCATCCAAGTCGCACTAATGTCCCGATTATTAGGCTTATTATCCTGTTATTTATGTAACACACCAAAATTATAGACACTTTTATCAATGTTACTCAGTAATCCCAATCAGAATGACTCTGACATTTCCGCCACACTAAAAAATATCCTTCGATGCAGAAAGGAGATTTCTTCTTGAAAAATTTGCCAGAATTATAGTCATACACGACTCAAAGTAGTTCTATCCTTCAGGTGGCGTTAAAAAAATTTGGTTAGATATCATTAGAAATAAAGAACAATAACTCTATCAAGAATTTTGGCACAAAGCGAGGAGCTAGGAAAAAAGTAATGGTAAAAATTTCAACCAGTAAAACTACAATTTTAGAATCGGATAGGTCAAATTCCGGACAGATTCTTTCGCCTTGTGCCTCCGAGGTTTTTCTTTTGTGTAACTAGAAAGGCTGAGGAGTTCTGATTGTCAGTAATTAATCACTCAGCAGAAATTAAAATCCAGAAAATGTAGAACTAAGTGATAACTTTCCCATTGGAAACAAAATCTAAAAACTACATCTTTTGATATAAAACTTGAAATTATTTGTCTAAATTAAAATATATAATAAACTTTCAACATTTTTTTTCAAAATCTGTGAAAACTTTGCTATGGACTAAAAAGAATTATTTAAATTAATCTTTTAAAAACCCTATGAATACAAAATGTATAACAAAAGGGAGACATGTCTTGAAGTTTCCAATTTAGTTTTATTCAGATCTTTAGAATGTTCTAATGTTATACCAAATAGAGGATTCTGGTCTTAACTTCTGCCTTATAATTATGCGAAGTAGTCCCAGATACAGATTTGGTTAGAAATAGTTTATAAATACACTAGTAACTTACATTCAGGTTAATGCTTTTGTGTACTTTGTATCTTATGTATTGAGTGTATGTTAATAAAACAAGTTGAAGTTTTGAAGATGTTTCTGATTATTCATTGTTTTGTGATCACTGTGAACTTATTGATTTTTATTCCCATCCCAATAAAGTTGTGATAAGGGTTATCAATACACTACTAAGACAATCAAAATTACAATAAAGTGTCAATGAAATAATGATATTTTTTACCCTAGTTGGGTCATTTTCTCTTTGACATATTATCTAAATCCATTCTTGTTATATCCAAAAGTGCTCTGTTCATGTAACCTTTGAAGTGTTTACGGTTAGTGAATGTCCTCAGTGGCTTCATGGTTTCTTGCTAATAACAGAAATTTTAAATATATTAAATAAGTTGTATAAAGCTGTAATCTGTATATAGAAATATCTTGAAAGCTCATCTTATCAGTATATGACCAAACTTCTAATCATTCCTTCCAATAAGTGCTGAGCAACTGGAAAAAGGAAAGTTTCCCAAAACCTCATATGTAAAAATTCTTAAGTTGCTAGGAAAACAGGAAGTAGATGACCTAGAAATGGGAGACACAATACAATCATCATGCTAAATTCAAATCATTCCTTCCACTGGATGGTAAGAAATTTGCGATGATAAATTTCCCAATACAGCACATATAAAAATTCTAAGTCACTCAGAAAACCTAGAAAGATGGAAAGGGGAAACATTGTACAAGTCATCATGTGTAAACCAAAACTCTAATCAAAGACTAGACGCAAAGAAATCTGTGATGGAATATTTGTTAAGGACGGACTGAGAGACAGACACCCCCACTTTTCAAGCGGGGGGTATAAAAATTTTTTGCATGACATCTTTATTTAAAAAAAATTCAACCCCCAAAATGTTTTTGCCATGCTTCACTCAGCCTATAATCTATTTACACCCCTTTACCTGAATCCTGGACATTCAGTTTTGTAACACATTCTAGAACCAAAATCCAACAATGGGGAATTTAACTTGGTAGTTCATTTCTATCATCCAATATTAGTTTTCAAATAAAGATGTACTACAGCAATAATTTATCTCCGTTTTAAGCTGGAATTATTATTTTTGACAAGTGTGTTACATCTTTACAAAATCTATTGGAAACTGTAAAAGAAGAGTCCTTTATCTGGGTGAAAATGCTACTAACTTTGACCCAATTGTGTCATAGTACTCTTGACTTTAAACCATGCAGGTGTCACTCTCTTGGCAGAAAAGCAGCAACTTCCAACATTAAGGAGGTAGACCTAGGGTAAGGGACAAATCACTAGAACGTTTGTATTCACCATTTTACATCAATCTCATGTAAGCATCAAAGTAACTTGGACTGATTTCATTCGGTTTCAAGGAAAGCTTGAAAGGCTTTGGTGAAATTGGATATGATACAAACATATTACTGATGTCAAAAGTTATGTCCCTTACCTTACGTCTACCTCCTTAGGGTCTGATTTCATTCCACTGGAGAATGAGCCCACAATCTTTTGCATTCAAGACCAAGACCACAGCAAAAAAAGGACATTAGGCAAGAAAATGAAAACTATGTTAATACAAGCTACTTTTATGAGACCAGATCATATGAGCCAAAAGCTGTATACAGCCAGTAGTGGTCATCAGGAAATATCAGAAATGTATATAAATTGTCTCCACAGTTCAGGTAACTGTGTTCTCTTTGTTTCCATGATATAGGAGTGTCATCAAAACCATGAACAGTTACGCAGCACCATGGTAGTTTCCAATCTTTCATGTTCTCCCTGCAATAAAACAAAAATTATATAGAACTTTAAAAAAAATGTTTTGAAAGTGCCTCAAATTTTTGAATATTTTTTGTGCCCCATTTCAAATGAAGATTTATACATGTAAGTTTTTCTATCCAAGACCTCATATTTATACAAAGTAAGATGGTGCCAAAAGAAAAATCAAAAGTGGGGAAAATGATACATTTTAAAAAGCTTAATGTACTTTTTGGTACATAAAGGTTAACAGTTGATCTGAATTGTTAAAACCGAGGAAAGAATCTGATGACTCACATTTTGTCCCTATTTTTTTCCCAGTTGTTCCAAACATATATTGTCCCTATTTTTTCTGTTGTCCCAAACATTTATTGTCCCTATTTTTTCCCAGTTGTTCCAAACATTTATTGTTTTCATAATTTTCTTTTTTGTATATACCTTCTTGTCTCATTGAAATAAGTGGATCAGGCTTTGAAGTAAGTTATAAGATTTCACATGGCTCAAGTTGACTTTGAAAATTGACTTTGAAAGTTGACTTTTATGAAACTCAAAGTATTAATTATTTAATAGATTATATACTGATGCATTTCTGGCATTTCACCATATTTGTCTTTTTTAATTTCTATTTCAATTAATGGTATCATTTTTTTGTGTTGTCATGACTTGTTTGAATGACTTTTTGAATTTCATTGGAGCATCAAAGTTTCATTGGAAATTTAACATTTCATTAAGATTTTCTGTTTGTGTTTTGACCAATTTTGTGCTCCACAAAAATAGTTCTTCCATAGTTGTACAATAAATTATGTGTACTTGGAGAAAGCAGTGCATCTCTACTTTCTATGTTCTACCTTACTGTTTTTAAACAAGTAGACAGGTGGAAGGGAAATCAAGGGAAAACGTTTATAAATTTTGACCAAGTAGTGTGAAATAACCAACTTTGGCCATGAACTAGTGTAAACTGTCCCAAAGTTGGTTACACAAGCATAACTTAGTCAAAAATTAAAAAGAATCCCTAAAATTTAATTTCCCATTGATTCCAGTCATAATTAAGATTTATTCTTCTTCCCAGCCTTCTTCTTTTTTGATTTGTTTGAAAATGTAAACTTTTGCCTACCTTACTGTTTTAACGACACCATGAACTGCAGCATTTGAAAAATATCCATAATAGGAAACCAGACTGCAGTTAACAGGAGGTTTGATTGGTCCATTAAAGCTGTATGTTGACAGGTAAGCATCAGGGTCACAGGTTCTATAAATAACAATACATAACCATACCAGTGCATGTTGGCATTTGAATATATCAAATAAAAATGTATATTTTAATAGTGTGAAACCTGTGAAATATTGTAGACATGTCTGAATGTATATATCTTGTATAATAGAGTAGTTTTCTGGTTTACAGATATAATGAAAAGTTTCTTTGTATAAAAATAATTTTGTGGCTATTGTTTTTGGCACATTATGAAACAAAAACTTGAGAAATTGAATCTGGTAGCCACATGCACTCAAATCCCAAACATTTGAATAAAAAAGGGTCATAACCCTTAGATGGATAATGCAACACACCATAATTAAACTGGACCTGCTTTATATCAGTGGTTGGGAAAGAAATGTTTGCCATTTTCTGGATTTTTAAAGACATTCACAATCTGAAGGGGCCATTTGTTAAAAAGCAGCCAAATTTTCTTTAAGATGAAGCCCATGGTCCTTTGCCTTCCCAACCCATGACTTTTTGGTCAAAATCATTGTATTTAAAGTTGAAAAGATATGGTTGAAGGCACCACATTATTATCAAGAACCAAAACTTGTTCCAAAAGATTGATGAACAACGTAACAGATCAACAGAACCAAGGATTACTACTCTAATTCATCAGGGTGGGGGGGATAAAAACTTAATCAATAACTGAACAAATAGTATAAGATTGTTTAGTGTGCCAACAAATTTCACATTAACTATGCCTACAAATCTATTCCACTTGAGAATCCTCCAAGCCATTCAAATACGCTGTTATAATCATAGTCCATCTGGGCAAAATCTGTTTCATTGGGGTCAATATCTGGCACACTTATGTTGTTGTATTTCCTCATACTGCATTTTGTCTTCAGTGGTGTACACTTATAACCTTTCATCATGAAATATTTCTGTATAGAGCTGGCACAAACCTCGTCATCTGAAATTTGGTTAAAGATTCTCTTTCAGGTGTAGGATGGAGTAATCAAGGGAACCAAGGTTATTGCGGTAATCAAAAGAATGTAATTTAAGGGCATCGACCAGACATGGAAAAACGACATACACAACAAAGAACCTAAAGTAACTAAAATCATACACACAAAGTAACAAAAGCAAATGAGCAACTCGGACTCCACTAAAAACTAATAATTTAAATAAGTTGAATCAAATCACTCAAATTGTCAAAATTATGCTGGGATCTTAAAAACCAAAACTAACTAACAAGTATAAGATATACCAACGTTTCAGATCAAGACTAAAAGAGAATTGGTTTCAACATGAAAATAATGAAAATAATACATGTAGAATACTACTCATAAACAAGAAATGTAACATGAAAAATAATCATCCCATGACTATTAAGATAGAAGAAGATATTTCTAACTAATGGTGTTCAACAAGGATCAACAACTAGGTTTAGCGGATAGAGAATAACTAGTATAAACATGTACTGAGGGAGATCATCTGACGATGAAGATTAAATTTTACCTGATGGAGACCAACTTGTAAGAAAATTAAATTTCAGACAGAGTCTATCTTTAAGACACCACTGTACTCTGTTGTAGCCTTTCTTTCCTGGTTTGAATGAGGGACGTTTTAGATCTAAATCAATAACTGAAAACAAATTAATGAAAATCGTTAACTTTTAATTGTACTACGTTCAACATCATGAGTTTTAAAATTATTTTGTGCTTGTCTTGTCCCTTCCTGTCCTTTTACACTCCTGTTTTTTCAATACTGAATTATGTGTTACTATAAATTTTTCAAAGGGGGCACCTCTGGAGACAACACACTCATGTTACAGTATCAAAAACATTTTGTAATGTAAGGTAGTGTCAAGACAAGAACGTCGCCTTAGAATCAGAATTACAAGTAACTGTAAGACTATTATGTTAATTTGTTATCTGAAAATAAAAGTATGCAATGACAGGGGCCAATACAAGGTCACCCTATAATGTGAGTAGAGCTTTGTGTTGATGTCGCTCTGGAGAAAGTATTGTTGTGAAATACCAATAATCATGCAAGCCATTAAGTTTGGTTCCCAACAAAAAGGAAATTTACTATTCATTTGTATGATGGAGTTGTCAAATCCATAAATTCAAGAATCTACATACACACATTTTTTCCTCTATCAAGAAAATTGATACCCACAAATACTGGTAAGTCCTTTCACAGTACTTAAGTGTTTCAGTTGGACTTATAAACTGGTCAAAGTTAGGTTCAAGAAATTATGGACTGAAAAGGGAATTCCGACTTATAGGTGGATCAAATTATACTCCAGTATATACAGCACTTTGTTGTCAGGGCCTTCCAGAGCTGACTTACAGGAGTGTTTACATTAGGTGATCTCTGTAAGAATTTACTATTTTGTATTTATATATTTGTTTTGTTTCACCATATTCCTTCTTTTCTTAATGATCCCTACCTTGTGGCCAAGTTCATGTATTATGCATAGCTTCAAAATTTACCATATTTGAAATTCTTCCTTTTTGGAAATTGTGACGGTTGTCCTTCTATTCCAAGCTGTTGGTATGTATCTTTGCTTAGATGTAAAACCAGATGTCCTTAAAGAAATACAAATTTGAGTTTTTGATTAAAAAAGAAATAAAATGTAATGTAATGGTTACTTTATAAAGGAGAAAGTTGGTGAGGACCCATTTTGGTCTCATAATTTGGGCATTTTTGAAAATTTGAATAAAGCTGATTTCTAGGTAGTAGTATAGTAAAATGGCCGCAAAAACTGAATATAAGATGATATTGATGAGATTCATGATGTTATTTCTGAAATAACAGAATGCATTTATGTCACTTTTACAAAAACCTTTAATTTTTAACATTTCTGCAATACTTAAGATGGTTTTCGTGTGGAACGGAAGTGGCCATGTTCAAATTATTACCATAAACCAATCAAATCAAATGTAAAACACAATAAAGAGCTGGCGAAACAACATAAAATATCCTTCATGTAGACTTTGTTGTTGAGGCCAAATTTCGCTCATACTGAAACAACTTCTTTCCTTATCTTGTTAAAAAGTAGAATGGATAATAAATTTTGCAAAATCAATACCCACTAATTTAAATTCAGCACATTTAAAAAGAAAACTTTGATTTGTTTTCCTCTGTAAGGTTGTGTTGGCTATCTCTAAAAAAAAGCTTTTAATGAATGGAAATAAATGAGTTGTTCCCTCTTTAATTATTCAAGTACAAAAGGCAGAAATATTGTTTCTGTCTTTACCAATACATGAATATTAACAACATGTTACCTGTAGGAAGAACAGCTATGCAGTCATCAGTATCTATACATGTACCATGGGAAAGCATCCGTAATTTACCTAAATTAAAAAAAAAAAATTGTACTACAAAACAAGTTGTAGCGAAGTAGTTACTATATGTACATGTATTGTCTGGCAATTATTTTTTAACAGAGTTTAAATAGGAAATTATAAAAAAACAACAACAAAATTATCCTGTACTATGTTAAAAAGCTCATACTTAAATCAAAGTCACTAATTTATAGTAAATACAATAAAGTAATTGAGAACATCATTACCTAATATTGTACCTAAAAAGATGGATAATTAAACAAAAACATTTCTATTGTACTTAAATATGAAATATAAACTTTTTCTAAGCAAGTTCTGAGCCTACATTATATGCATCTTTATGATGTATTTTATGATATAAAGTTGAAACTTGCAACAATGATGAAAAGTTCAATCATAAACATGCTTAATTATGATAATAAAGATAATAACCCTTCTTGATAAATGCTCCAATGAGATCTGTACTAATAAGGTCCACCAAAGGCAAGCCATGAACAAGGAATGATTTCTCTCCATAACAGCTGTGGTGAAGAATATCTGGTACTCTGTTACAGTTTGGTAGTATACAACTAATCTGAAAAAAAACAAAGAAATCCCATTATTTTCAGAAGTTGTAATACACAGGCTTTCAAGTGACTTTTTGTATAAAATAAGGGCTATTTTTAGGGCCAAATTCTTAAAAAAATAAGGGCTAAATTTAGGATTTTTTAGGGCCTTTAACACAAAAATAAGGGATGACATTCTTTCTTTTTTCAATTATAATACTAAAAGAAAAACAAGTCACTTACCATTGGCTAAAGACAACAATATAAAAGCTATTTACCAACTCAGAAGATCATGCCAGTGGTCATCAACAGTTGTATTCAGCAACTGCTAATGACCACCAAAATGTCTTCTGAGGTGTTTATTTGATCATAATATTCATTTTCTGACAGCATACTAAGCTAGATTCCATTAATACAAACAGTATAAAGGGATATTACTATGTAAAAACTTCAAAATTCGAAAAATAAGGAATTTCTCAACAAAAATAGGGCTTTTTTATGATTCTTCTGCTTTTATTAAGAAAATTAGGGTTGCTTTTGAAAAATAAGGAAAATAAGGAAAATAAGGGCCCACTTGAAAGCCTGAATATATGAAGAAGAAATATGTAGCTGAATTAGATATTGAATTTACTTTTTGGATTTAACTAATTTTACCTGACTATTCCTTCTAGATTTTGAAGTATCCAGATGTTTCAAAAAGAGAATTACCAGAATATCAATAAAAACTGCTTACACTTATTTTTTGTAAACTTGACTACTTTACATTAAAAAAAGGAACAACTCCTTTTTTAATTTCTAAACTTAAGTACTACATCTTTAACTGGACTTCTCTTGCTTACAATCCCTCACAAGTTACATTTGAAAACCATAGTGGTGCAAAGTGTTGGGGAAGGTGCCAATTTCCTCGCATATTAAAAAACAATGCTGTAGTATTCAATGGAGGTAAGAACCTTTGCGCTCTGCCGCAGGAGGCTACATTGCGCAACCCTACCCCTTTCCCTATTTCCAGTGGCAATCAAAGTTTGCCAATCCTATTATCCTTTTATCCCATCCCATTTTTCATTTCATCATTATTTCATGTTAATTTTATCATCCATTTCATGTTCATTGCCCGGACATAGCTGAAATATTATTGCTTGGGCATTAAACACCAACAATCAATCAATCAATCTGGGCAAGCAGTATTACAAATAATGGAAGAGTAATCAAGGGAACCAAGGTTATAGTGGCAATCAAAAGAATGTAATCCAGGGACAAAGACCAGACGAGGAAAACAGACACACACAACAAAGAACATAAACTAACCAACGGTAGGGTAAGCATCCTCTGCTTTTCTAGAAACACCCACCGAGTTGCTCATAAAAAGTCAAGTCTGGGGTAGTCGAAAGAGGAAAGGAAAACTATAACACATTGAACAAATCAGTTTTCGTAGCACAGATGGATACACTGTAACAATCCACGAGTTCATGATGACGACCATAAAACTTCAGTAGTGATGACTTAAATCTTGTAGCAACATAACCCTGTTCCAGAAGCCTGTTTTGTTAGAATTCTAGCGCGATATAAAAAGTCTGCATAGTTTCGGCAAGCTCTGGCATAACCTATGAGTTGTGATATGAACACTCACTATGCAGGTGAAGGGATGTTGCTACAGTTGGAAGGAAAGTTGACAATTCTGAATGAAAAGTCATCACGTTTGTCATAAAGTTTGGTCAATAGTTTTCCTTTTATCGATTTCTAAGTGTAGGTCAATATATGAGGCCGACTTCACAGTGTCGGTAGTATCCTTTATCTCAAGTTCTTTGGGGTAGATGCGATGTATCAAATCCCAAAAATTAGGATTGTTTAAAGATTAAAAGATAATACGTCATCTACATTGCGGAAACTGAGATTAAAGGATCTAGCTAAATGATATTCTTTCTTTTGGATCAGATCAGCTAGAAAGTCTGCCTCATAAGAATGAAGGAAAAGGTCAGCAAGTCAGTGTTGTCGATTAAAACTTCCTGCATTTTGGAAACATCTTCTTCTATATATTTGGAAGATGATTTGGAATTATTTCTTACAAAGTATGAGGAATCTCTGCCAAGAACTATATATTTGCATCTAGGTGTACCATCTTTTTTGGAAAAACAACGATGTACAATGTTTTTAAGTCGGGATTTTAACTGAGTATGGGGAATCAAAGTATACAGTGTCAGGGGTTTCATTAATTTTTCAGGCAGGAGATAATTTACAGAAAGTAGGAGGTACCAAATAAATTCTGCAAGGGGTCTGGGGGCTGCTTAAGGCCCCCAGCGGGTCCCGGGCAACGCCTATTTTGAAAAATGTCATATTTTGTTCTTCGGCTTTTATTTACTAGTTACAAAATTTGAACACTAACCCATGCAAATAAATGCATAGAAACAAAACTAAATATATATTAAATGAAATTCCATAACATGTGGTGGTTCCTAGTACTGATTAAATAATTTTCATAATACATAAAACTTTGTTGTTGTTTATTGCCTAATTATTACTGTGACATGTAGTGCAATTGCATGTGTCTTATTGTGAAATGTTGGTCTTAAAATAATAGTCTGATAAGAAATTTGTTGCTTCTGAAATAGAACAAGGCTGGCAGTTTTAGACTGGTCGACTTTTAGACAGACAGAATTTTTTTAATATTACAATGTCTTTATTTTCTATAGACCTTTTTGTGCTAATGTTGGGGTAGTAGATGAGCATGCATACAGCAAGCTCAAGATACACTTCCGCGAGGTAAATTCTTTTGTTCTACCCAAGTCCTACCTTGGCGAATTGTCTAATGAGCATGCTCACAAACTTACCACAAAAGGGTTTATTATCATTTATAGCAGTGTTGAATCTCGGATCAAATACTTTTTTTCATATTCTTGGGAGCAAAGCCAGACATGCTCTTTTCAAACTTAGGGTTGCCAGAATATTTTTACCAGAACTCTCTCTCCCTGCCGAATTGAATGGTCATCCCTTAAATCATATTCTGTAAAAGTTTGTTTCATGTGTTGATTCATTATCAACACTAAAAATTCCTGCACTCGTCTGCACAAATCACAACAAATATCAGGAAAAATGACAGGCGTCTTTTTGACAAGTTTTCACTATAGGAGACTGTAGGTTAAATCAGCGCATAACTGATTAGATTCCAACTCAGACCTCAACCAAGACACCCTTATAAACAATTATAAATAATGGAGATTGTAATTTTGGAGACATAGCCTACAAACAGAATTTTCTTAGATATCTATTTACTAGATTTTTCCTCATGATTTTTTTTGCATTTGTTTTATTCTGCCGGTACCAGACGCTACCATAGCCGGGTAAAAGTACCAGGTACCGACTCTTAATGAAAGCACTGCAGTTTTGAAAAGTCATATGTTTTAATGCTACATGTATTATATTCTGATGATAGTCTTGAACTGATTAACTCCAAAAAGATCTTTTGAATTTTTCAGGATCCACATTGAATTAATACCACTATGGGAGTAACAAGTGTTGTGGTAGGACTGCAGACCCTCTTTGACAGCTATGAGTATAGAAGTTAAAAGTTTTAAAAGAGGGTTGGTGGTACATTATGCAGATCCAGCTATGCAAGTTGTAACGTTGCTACATGTACATTACTGTACATACAAAAAAAAAATAGCCTAACTAAGCATATTTATAAAAAAAATATTTACGCTGTAATTAAAAGGGTGATCCTCTATAAAGTTTTCATGCTTCGACTTTTCATGACAAAAGCTTGATTTCTCAAAAATAAGTTTTCCCAAAGGCAAAGTTTTTCTTTCTATGGGCGCAGCCATATTTGTTCTGAGGGAACAGTCTAAAAGTGGAAATTAAACTTTCGTTGATAACATAAAAATAGCAAAAGCTGCTATTTTCTTTTATTTCAAAAACTTAATATTACAATAACATCATATATATTTTGTGCTCCTGAAGAAATATTTTTTTATACAAAGGTTACCGCATTTTATTACTTTCGTGACTTTTTCACCAGAGGAGTTTGACTCATATATTTAGCTTCACCTTGTAGATGTTGTTTACCAGACAGAACAAGTGTAAATTGGTGCTTTGTACAGAATTTTGATGATATACATGTAGATATAGCTGAGGTAATTATCTGATTTTTAAAGTTCAAATGAACGCACAAATATTCAACCAAAGAAGGTTAACATGTAAGGACACAACTTTTAAAATGTCCATGTCCTTGGTGTTTGCTCAGGGTTTTAGTCCTTTACAAGAAATTTTGGAAGGGAAGTGAAGCTAGAATGCAAATTTCAAGGCAGGGAAGCTAATAGCCAGAGAGTAAGTCTTACTAAGATCTTAATACGTACATCCTATATAATCATCTTTCAAAATATGAATGACTAAAATTCTTACTTTTGTTAGAATTTAAGTCAAGGTTTGCATGCAGTTGGAATGTGATTTTTGTCAATGAAGTCTGAACTTGACTTAGCGATCGTCGGCAACCAAATTACATAACCAGGGTAGACATTTCAACATATAACTAACAACATAACACTCCGCGGGTTATTCTCCTTGCAAAGTTTGCATTAAGATATCTCTCTGCCGCGATCACACTCCATGCCAAATATGTAATGTTTACTTTATGTACGACATGGGTGTATAACGATATTAAGGCTATTTAATATGTGTTGAACTGCAAGATTTCAATGATTATATGATATTGACTATTTAAATTTTGACGAAGAGAGCTGGACTATTTTGTCAAATTGACCTGAACATTCGCATTCGCAGGGAGGAAAGCTCAATCGAGATTTGCCATTTTTTCTCTTGATCTGACCCTTTTAATGAAGATGTTGGAAGCTTCTAATGACGGATTTTTGGAGCTGCAATGTACAATTTTTGTGTAGTAAGTATAGATTACAGTGGCGGATCCAGGGGAGGGTGCATAAGGTTGACACCCCTCCTTTTTATTGGAAAATTTCATGTGTGATTAATTTGATCCTAGGAATTTAACTTTTGTACATAAGATGCAAGTACTGTGTACATATATGTTAATTACTACATGTACATAAATAAAATAAAATGGTAAACACACATGTACATACATGTAGCAAACAATGAAGTATTTAAAATAGAAAATAAACAGAATTATTAAATTATTATGATTTCAAAGCAGAGACATAAACATGTCTGTTTCAATGGTAAGGATGATATAAAGTCATGTGGCATATTCATCACATTCAGTAGGTAATCTTGAACTATCAAAAAGGAGGGGTATCCGTTGAAATAAAGTAATGTCCTTGAAACGCAAGTGGATACATTACACATACACTTGTACATGTTCCTAAAATCCAAACTTCCACACCGACCATAGACCTTTATCGCATACCCTATATCATGCCCACAGACCTATATTGCATACCTTATATCACACCCCTTGACCTATATGACATACTGTATATCACATCCATAGACATATCTCATGCTGTGTATCTAACCCCTAGACCTATATTGCATACCGTATATCACACCCCAGACCTATATTGCATTCTATATCACACCCCTAGACCTTTATTGTCTTCTGTATATCACACCCCTTGTCCTACTGGTATATTGCATACTGTATATCACACCCTAAACCCATTTCAAGTACCCTATATATCACACCCACGGACATTTATTGCATACCTTATATCACACGTCTAGACCCTATAAAACTTACTGTCTATCGCACCCTTGAACCTATACCACATTCTCTAAATCACACCCATAGACCTATATGGCATACCCTATATCACACACCTAGACATATATTGCTTATCATATATCACACCTTGCACAGAACACAATTGAAGTGCATTTTGAATAGATGAAATATAAGAAAGAATAAACATGACATGAAAATCTGTTTGATATGCAGTAACAACCCTTTACCTATATCACCCCACGGGCCAGTGGCCCTTGAGTTGATGTAGGAGTCTCCTGTTGATACTGCATGTGATAAAGATTTTGGCATGTACTATTCAGTATGGAATTTAAAGAAATAGTAATACAATGTACATGTGTATTATATCCATGTAGTCATAACTGATTATGGATTGGTACTTTTTTAGTACATTGTCAAAATATACCAGATACTTTATTTTAGAATGCAGATCATAAAGTAAGAAACAGGATTTTCATGACACAAGAAAAACACAGTTACGTTAGAAATTCTGTGTCCATGAAAGTGCATTGAAAATGTGTTGGAATTATCAAGACTGCCAAAAGTAGACCTTTTGTAAGAGCTGATTTTCATAGACATTCTTTAATGTACAATGTACTAGGTAAGTGTGAAAGGTTTGTTTGTTTGTTTGTTGGGGTTTAACGTCCGAGCTGCAATATTTCAGCTATATTCAGACGATGAACATGAAATTGATGATAAAATGAACATGAAATGATGATAAAATGAAAAAGGGATTGGAGACAAGGACAATGGGGTCGACAAATTTTGATTGCCACTGGAAATAAGGAGAGGTTGGTAGGGTCGGCAATTTAGCCTCCTGTGGCGGAGCCCTATGGTTCCTACTCAAATACCACAGTAGGGTTCTTTAACGTGGGAGTAACGTGGCATCTTTCCCAACACGGTGCACCACTTTGGTTAGCGGTCAGGTTTTTCATATTATAGCCTGACAACCCCAGCATGTAACACGCCAGGGGTACCCCATTCCACCACCTGGGGCACACATCCCAGTTGCTCTGTGGGCAGAGTGCCCTAGCCCCTGGCTAGGGTTCTGAGCACTATTTAGTCGCCTTTTACGACAAGCTTAGCGCTGCTGCAGGCCTATTCTTTTAACATCCGGACCTGCACAAACAAGACAAGAGTGTTAAAGGTATACGTTATTTATTCATATATTTGTATGTACACAGTTATTTAAAATTTTCAAAATTGGTGATAGGAATACTATTCTTATTGCTAGTGTAGAGCAGTGTAGTCATATTTCTTAGTAGTTTGCAGTTTATATTTGTATGACTGTGAACAAGGAATTTACACTGAAAACTACAAAAATACATGTGCATGTACTCTAACTATGGTTACTGGCATATGCAGTACAGTATCAATTCAAGATTTCATACATGAAATTATGCTATTTGTAATATAGTAATACATGTATCCAATTTGTTCTCTACTTTACAATGTGACATTAATTGCTCATAGATAAATCAACGTTCTGGTATTGATCCAGAAATTTTGAAATGGGGGTCCAAACATCATTATAAATCAGCAGGTACATGTGTAGCTAAAATCATACATGGAAGAAGACCTAAAGCAATATCCTTAGCAAGCGTTCCATTTCTGTATTTAGCAGGTTTTTGTGTGGTAAATGAAATGACTTTAATTTATTGTTTTATACTTATCACTTCAAACCACTTTTTATGATCTATTGGTTATGAGGGGTGAAAAGTAACCTGTTCTACTCTTACTTACATGTATGTTACCTGTTATTAATAGTTATTGAAACAAAGATGTGCTCATGAAATACACTGTACATTTTTGTAAAGTTTGTTATGTTATTTCAGATACATTTGAATCATTTTAGAGAAAAATATATTTATTTTTTCTTAATTAATACAGCTGATAGAAATATTAAAAGAATAAAATCTTAGAACACTGAAATAAAGTAGATACTATATTAATGTTTTTTTTTAATGTAGGACAAAAACTATGAATAATGACAGAAATATTGTTTGCAAATTTTCAATCGACCAGTATTGATGACTGTGAGAATATTGTCCAGGTGGTTTAAAAACCAGTAAAAACCTGGGACTGTTATAACCACCCAACCTTTATTTTTGCCTGATTTGCACAAAATTATATGTACATATAACAATATTTCCCAACAAGAGGAGGTTTCTCTATATCATATGGTTAAAATACATGTATATATTCATGAATTTACATTGTAACATTTTGTATATATCGGACAATGTTATGATTTTTTCCTTGATTTCTTTTCAGTGGTTATCACTTATAAGTGTCACTGGATGAAGTGAGAAGTGAAAAGTAAAACGGACCATTTCTGTGCTGGGACACTATTTAAGCATGAAACAAAGTTCATGATTCTCAAGTGCTGGTACATGTGTGTAGTATGAAGCAGCTGTAAATGTATATGTCAACATCTCTTAATAAAACAACTATAAAAAACATGAAGCCTGATTTCTTAGCACTTATATATTTGCAAAACATAAGAGTTACTTGTATTATATAATCTTCTACATATTTGTGAAACAATCATGCAGAAAAAGTGAAAGAAATGCACATACATTATTGAAGGCAGACTGGTATAAAACATTCAGCAGTAGTGATTCATCATAATAAAGTGGTACTCATGAGGTATGTGTTCACTAGTAACTTCTTTGTGTTGGAGAGAAAGAAAGATGTATTTATCAATACTCCAAGTTCATCATATTCCCTGTATTCACCACATCTTTATACCATTGACTTTCCAACTTAATTGGAATCTATGAGCTACAAAGTTGTTTTTTAGTTTAATGATCTTTAAACTGCATAGTAATTTTCACAACAAGAATTTTTTATCCTTTTTTTGAACTGAAAAATTCATAGAGAAAGGTAATCATTTATTGGAAATACATTAATGGAATTCATATTTTGCAAGAAATGGTGATTCAAGTGTTAGGAAAATTTGAGGACATCAATATACGTGTACAGCCAGGAATACCCAAGCAATAATACCAAAGAACAAAAGAAGATCCAAAAATATACATTGATAAATGGACTGTATAAATATACACTGCATTGACTCAGTGCCTCAGCACTTTGATTTTAGTTTTTAACACAGACACACATCATGTGTTATAGGAAGTCTTGCATTTTCCCATTGACAATACAATGATGTAAAGGTGAATTATCAGTAAAGTTAAATGTAATTTGATACAAATAGCTCTCTAGTCTAAGGCAAAAAAAAATATGTAGAAGTATATCCTTCTACCCTACCTACATGTACATTTACCCTATTTTTTTTGCACCTACCCTAAACATTTTATGGCCATTTTGGCTCAAGCACTGTTAAAGTCTAGATTGTTTCTCCATAAAAAAGATCAAACAATTTTACAATATTAGGCAATTGGTTTTTTCTCTACAGGGCTCACCTGAGATACCCCCTAATCAAAAACCAATTGCCTTGTATTCTGTATGTAAAGAATTACTTTCCGACTTAAAGTACTATTTGATCAGCAGGTGACCTAATGACTGAACAGATTTTAAAGTTATCAGGCTGCAGTACTGCATGCAATCTGTCCAACATTTACATGATTTCTGTAAGCACGCTATTCCAATATACAAATGTACATGTAGTTATATATTCTTCTACAATGTAAGAAGTTTGAATTCCATTCTTCCAACTTCCAAATGCTATCAAGCTTGCAAGCTGCATACATATATCTGATGAATCAGATTAAAACAAAAAAGACCATGACAA
The DNA here is from genome assembly GCA_037379345.1 of Perna viridis. Taxonomy (NCBI): domain Eukaryota; kingdom Metazoa; phylum Mollusca; class Bivalvia; order Mytilida; family Mytilidae; genus Perna; species Perna viridis. The sequence goes on along the minus strand of CM074515.1, from coordinate 46,316,246 downwards.
AATTGGACCATTTATTTTTCCTAATGATGCAATGACAACAGTTTTTATTGAACATTGATTAGCAGGATTAACATGTATGTAAATAGGATGTGAAATATTATATACATTTCTTCAGTATAAAGAAATTAGGGGCGACTTCAAACATGTCTGTGTTGGTAGAGATTATTCTCATGATAGCTCTGTGAGCTATTGCTTAAAATTTCTATACACAAATAATGCAAAAAATAGACTGTTTGATTTCAACAAAAAGTCAATTCTTTGTTTTTTTTTTTTATATATACGGAATCTACGTGCATGTGATGTACATGTAACTCTAGGTACATCTACACGTAAGTGTCAAAGTTCAACTTTTTGAGTTCTGACATATTTAGATCTTGTTTCAGAAACATATGCATGTACATGTACAAATGTATGTCAATTACATACATGTAAATATTTTAAAACATTTAATCACAATTTTATTTCAGAGATAAATCAAGCATAAGTCACGTAGTATTCGTACTAGCCCAACTTTTCAGAGTTCTGTCCCTTGTGGTCACATCAATCTGTGTCATTGTTAACAATATCCTGCATAGAAAATATAGTTGCTGTATATGTTGTGTTTATACTTACCTGTGGGATACCTGTGGGCTTGTCTGGAAGGATATAATCTCTTTTTCAGCCCACCCAATTTTGCCAATACAAATGAACTTCACTATTCTTGGTACATGTATATATGTGGTGTTAAATAGTACATTACATTCTCCCAATGACGGTCTGAACTGATTTTAAAGTTATCAACTGACTACTGGATCTACTGGCAAGTGAAACAAACTACATTTGCACTTAAGTGACTATGTATACTAGGGTTATAGAATGTTTTTCTTCCATATTCAGTCTTCACGGTTTAATTTTCAGTCCAGAGGCCCACAAGACAATCTTCTATAATTTTCATATTGACTCTATTGGCTTATTGTCCAAACTTTCACAGGCCTCTCACGATTTTTACAAGTCGTGGTCCCTAGACCTGTGGCATACCATGAAGACTGCATATTGGTCTGTGTAACATGTATGTCTTAAGATAGTCAGTCCTATTGGGTGTTACCTCAGCCCAATATTGCTTGACCCCCGCCTTTATCAACCAATTGTGTAAAAATAGAGAAATTACTACTACATGTATATACTGGTGGAATTTCCAATGAATTGAAATGTTTATTTTATTTTTTTTTTTGCTGTACAGAAATACATTGTCAAAACAATCAGATTTTGTAGTTGGCCATATTGGTTTTCTTTTGTTGTTGTTTTTGTCATGTTTTCCTGTTGTTTTCTACATTGTAGTTATTGAAAATGTATTAGATCTTTTTTCTGGTTTTGAATTGGCAAATTGCACAATTGTATAATACAGTTACATGTATTGATTTTACACAACTGGTTAACAATATAGGTATATCTACTGCTGATAAAAACACTCAGTGTGTGTTTTGAGGAAGATTGATTATCAGTCTCCTTAAGATGGCTGAATGTAGTCTTTTTTATATCCTCTTTGTTGCAATTCACAAATACTCAAATTGTATTATTGTTATGTTACAGTACTGCAATAGAAACAGCTGAAGGTAATTATATTATATATGTTGTATGATTTGGTCTTCCTCCTTTTCTTCTATAAAACAGTAACACCATGCTTTAAAAAAGTTATTCTGCCTGTAAATATATATTTGTAACTCTATGGTCCATGATGATGAGTGTAACATACATTACATTTAAGTGCTGGATTCTAAATTGAAAAATAATCATGCTCAGAAGAAATGCACAAATATGACAATCTGGGCACATAGTTTATGAATGAATTGATTTCAAATGTGGTTTATGGATTCATATAGATGGATCATACATGTATGTTGTAAGTAATTTCGGTTGCTCTTTGATATCAACTTCCTGTTTCGTGAAACTGACTTTTTCGCTATATGGATTGATTGAGAAAATTTTCATAAAAAACTCAGCACCCAAAGGATGGATGGATTTCAAATTTCGTGTAAGACTTTCTTTTATTTGGACATATGTTGTAAACAATTTTGGTTGCTCTCTGATAACAACTTCCTGTAGGAATGGGGGCTATGCATGGCAACATACAAAACTTCATCATTTTATTAACACTATCTGCATTGCTGTTTTGATCTTTAGTTGCTGCATTTGCAGATTTGATATTTATTAGCCAGTCAATATATGTGATTACCTTCCTGGATCTTTAATAATTTGTAAACAGTACAGTAAGGTAAAAGATAACAGGACATTTGGACTTTATATGGACATTTTTTTCTTATCAACATACCAGGAGATACAGACAAGATCCAAACTACAGTAAAATCTGTCTAAACCAAACATCTTTTAAACTTTTAAATTAGTTCAGTTTAGACAGGTGGTCGGTAAACCAAGGTTCAAAATACATTTAAACTGAGATAAAAGGACTTCAACAATATTTAAAAAGTGTTTGGCTTAGACCGTTTTTTGGGTTTTCATGGCTTTTGGTTTAGACCAATTTCACTGTGAAGGATGACAATATTAACAAAGCTTACATGACATTAAATGCAAGTTTGGGTAAAGTGCTGGTGACCATAAAAGCTTTGATAGGACTGAAATCCTTTTATGCACTTTTCCTACCTGAGGGGTGTGGGGTATAGAAGCTTGTTCATTAAGGTTCTTCCATTCCATACAATTTTATTTGTAGCAATCAAAAGCCATAAGCTCAAAAAGCAATGTTTTAGTAATTGGAAGGGATTTCAGATACCATGGTTACGATGGTACATTGTATATTATTCAGGGTTATGAACACAGGACATTGTCTTTAAAATGGCAGTATTGGTATCTACTAATAAGAAATTATAAACAGTAGCTGCTTTTATTATTCTGTTATATCCTAATTTGGGATAAAAATATGGCTTTGGAGGGCCTAATCTAGACATTAATGACAAGGAGAAGTTTTAGTAAATTCTGTTTGAAAAATATCAATATTGACACTTCTGTCTATGTTGTCTAAAAACTTCTCCCTGAGAAATGCAAGAAGTGAGCACAAACAAGGAGAAGTCTTTAATCATTTCTCCCTCTAGGTAAGACCCTGAAGTTGTGTCCCAGGGTTGTGTCTTCTTCTTTCTGCCCCTTATGTAGAACACAGGAGTTCTGAACCAAAATGTTTATGTTTTAAATCTGCCACTTGAAAATCTCAAATAATGTATATAAAACTCTGTGTATTTAAATTTTAAACATTATAACCCATATTTTTAAATTTGAAAGTTTGACAGTTATGTAAACCATTTATGCATTCCCAATGTTTAGGTGTTGAAGTAAGACATTCAATCAAAATGCATTGTTTACTGGAAAGTAATTGACGTTTACAACTAAGTAGACCTGAAAATAATTATGCATGTATCAGCATACATTATTAATGTAGATTTATCTGAGAGGGATTAGTTTACCACTAGTTTTTATACTTTAGTAGGTCAGTTACCTTGTTTTGTTTACAAATTTATAATTAACTATCTATCTATGTTTTCAGATTCTGACATACCCTATATTTTAACCTGCAAAATAGTCAACTACTTTGTATAATGTTTGCTGTCTATCCAGTTCAAACCAGCTTTCTTGTTGGTAGAGGTGGGTGAAAATGACTTAGTGGCTGATTTTCTACAATGTCTCTCAGCAGATTTGTTAAAGTTCCTTTACATAAACAATGTACTGGCTCAGTGTTCAATAGAATTCTGTCTAGAAGATTATCTGGTACCACTTCCGAGAATAAGAAACTTGTGACCAATACAGACCTTCCCTCCCATGCCCGTGTTGTAATCTGTGGTGGCGGTATTACTGGTACATCTATTGCGTATCATTTAGCAGAGAGAGGCTGGAATGATGTGGTTCTGCTAGAGCAGGGAAAGTAGGTATTATAAAATTTTAGTTAGCACATCAGGGTTAGAAACTTATAAAAAAATGCAATATTTCATTATTAAATTAAGTTGTCGGAATAAAATTACAGTATATTTGATGATAGGATGTTGCTTAATTTTTAACCGTGGTGTATGTATATTTTGAACACAAATGAATGTCTTCCGTTGGTGAGAGATATTCATCACAAATGGAAAAAATCCCAGCACTCCTTTTAACAAAAAAGTTATGACATCATAAAAAAGAATTGTGAATTCATAACTTATTTTGCAATTACAATTTTTTTGTAAAATTGGCCACTGGTCAGTGGTATAATTGCTCAACTTCATGAAAGGCTGAGGCCAGTAAAATAATGATTTAGTTGTAAAAGTTCTGTCTCAAATCAGAAGGCTGTCGCATAATGATATTTTTGTGACTTGTAGATACATGTACATGTAATAAGATCAGATTTCTATAACCATGATGACTGTTTTCTTACATAGCTGATGAAGCGTATGGTATTATACATGCAAATATTTATCAGTTTCCTTTATCAGTCCTTGATTCACATTATAACTTTACATACTAGTACAAAAGTACAATTTATAAATTTATATGAAAAATGAGATTACAGGTATTTATCATTTTAATATGACATGTTTCAAAGGTTTTTAGACCACTGCAGTGGTAAAACTTTGATAAACATATATCCTATGACAATCTCAATTCTGATGCCATTGATAAGTTTTTCTCAATTTTACAGACCTATGACAATCTTGCTCCATAACTGTTGATATTTCATGCAACACATAGAATTTGTCTTTTAAAAAATATGAAGACGCTAGTCCTATGTAGAATGATGGTATTACACCGTTTGTATTGGTGCAGTTTGATACTCATCTTGTACTTACACAGTCAGTAGGCAGGGAGATAAGGGCAGCTAAGGTGAAAAAATGATCAGTTTTGAAAGTTAAAAATGTAATAAGTAAAACTTGTGTTTTGTCTTAAGTTGCACTTAAAGAATATGCATGTATTGCTGTCAATTAAAATGTTTGGTAACTAAAGCCAACTCAAGTCAAGGGCCATTTGCAGTTGTGTATTGGTAATGCGCTGTTGTTGTCCATGTTGTTGTTGTCGTAGTTGTCCATGTAGTCATCCGTAGACATTTGGTTTCCGTGCCATAACTTATGTAATAGTAAGTTAATCTTTATATAATTTTATAAAGAGGTTACAAATAACAAAAAGAACGTTGGTTATGATTTTCAGGGTTATTGCCCTTACTGTTTTTGAATTAGGGGCAAAAAGGGGACTTAAACAAACATTTCATAGAATTCAACTATATACTCTAGTAAAGGGATAGGGATGTATATGATATTGTCTCACAATATTTTATATTTCAGATTTGGATTGATTTTGTGGTTAAAGACTTGAACTTTAGAAATTAGGGATCAAAAAGGGGACCAGGAACAAGCATTTTCCTGATGTCCAGACTATTATTTATTTTTGGTCCTATTTCAAATATTTTTTTATTGGATACCTTATGAAAATAAGGGCTCCAAGGGGCCACACTCAAAAAGATCAACTTTTTATTTTTTGGTCTAATTTCGAAAACTTAATTGAAATTCAAGTTTTGTGCCCTTTGTGCCCAAACCAGTTGTTGTGTCCGGAATGAATTATAAGTCCCTATGCTTAAGGGTGTCAAAAACTGATATTGTGTACACACTCCCCCCAACTGTTTTGGGTTTGACCACTGTAGTTGTATGATGCTGTGAAGCTTTTTATTTATATTGTAACAAATCAGAAAGAGTACCTGGTATTTAATATTTTCACATGTTTGTAACTGAGTAAACTTCTTACATTTCAGGATTTAAATAACCTTCAGGCAACTTATTCCACATGCTTGGGCTAGATATTGTACTCTTGTGATTTCAAGAATTTACTGATGGGGCCATGGTGTCATTGGAATATTTTACAAAGTATTCATATAAATAAAGCAATGAATAAAGACAAGGACAAGTAGATACTTATGCTTTTATTTTAGGGTTACATGTGGTACCACTTGGCATTCAGTTGGTCTAATTGGACAGTCTAGAGATGATGTACCATCCTCTAAACTCACCCAGTACAGCGCCAGTCTCTACAGGTCCCTGGAGGCATCTGGGCATGGTATAGGTAAGTCACTACACTGCCAGTCTCTACATTTGTAGGTCCCTGGAGGCAGCAGGACATGGAATAGTTAAGTCAGTACATTATTTAAGTGTATAGTAAAATGTGTTTTCAGTCAATTAAAATACATGTTAGTGACTTTTTTTAAAGGTGTAAAATTATATATAAATAATGACCAATAGAAAAAAGGTAGTCAGTACTAAGATGTGAAATGCATGACTAATTTAGACCTTTACTTCTAATTTCCTTATTTCATACCTTAATACCGAGTATCTTTTTATGTTTCCAGGTTGGAAGGAATGTGGAAGTATAAACATTGCTCAGACAAAAGAAAGAGTAAATCTTCTTCAGAGAAAATACAACGTAGCTTTGTAAGTATAGATTACTGTAAAACATTTACTCATATTAAAGATTGGTTTTCTGAAGTTCATATAACTGTTGGTGTGGTCCTTGGTAAAAGTTTTATTGAAAAAAAAATACAGATATTAAGAATTAGATGGTATGAGTGACCCCTTGTATAGTTGATTAGACCGACCATACAAAGTTGTTAACTGAAATTTATTTTTAGCACAATAATAAATTAAGGTTAAATTGAGATGAATTTCTATGAAACAATTCATAGAAGTAACTCAATCAACACTGCTTAAATGGGTGAATGAACTGTTTTTTTTTGTAATATATCCTTTTGATGGAGCCCTGTCTCACTTGCTGATACTCTAGCATTCATTATACCCCCCACAAACAAAGTTTGGGGGGTTTGGGCTAGTGGGGGATTATAGGAATCACCCCATATGTCTGTCTGTTCACATTTCTTGTAAATGCAACTCCTAAACCGCTGAAGTAATTTTGATGTAATTTTATAGGAAGGTTAGGTATTATATGTAAATTTACATACAGGAATATAATTACTGTTGGAGGACTCCAAAGGGAGATAATCCGAACTAAGGGTTTTACATGTTTAAACCACTTAAGCGCAACTCCTCCTTAACCACTCTAGGGATTTTGATGAAATTCTGTAGAAAGTTTGGGTATGTAGATGTGCAAGAAGGAATATAATTTTTGTAGCAGGATTCCAAGGGAGATAATCTAAATTAAGGGTTAACAAGTGAAAATCCTGTTAATGCAACTCCTAAACTGCTCAAGGGATTTTGAGAGAAGGTTGGGTATCACATGTAGATATTTGTTAAGGAATATAGTAACTGTTAGATGATGTCAAAGGGAGATAATCCAACAAGTGGATTAGGTCACATTTAGGTCTCACTAACCACTTCCGGGTCAAATGGCCACCCCCCTATGTAGTACCAAAAACACACTGAAACAAGACATATGCATTGTAAGTGCATTATTTGTGTGTATTATGATTAAAAGTAGTCAGAATGAAGCTGAGAATGTGTACTTTAAAATCATATATGTAATTAACTACAAAAGTGTATGAATATTGTTTACTTGTGTGAGTAATTTGCCTCCATGCTGTCAGTTAGCAGAACAGGTAAAAATGTGGATTTTCAGTATTATTTATTCAAGTAAATTTTGTGAAGAATTTCTACTATCATCGTACCATTAGCATAATGATTTTGGAAGCCTTATTTTCCAAGCTTCGCAACGGTATGCAACTTTAAGATGTCATTTGTCCTGGGAATTCACAGTGAGACTTTGAAAATTACTTTTTTAACATGTAAAGTAATGGAAACGTTAGAAATGGTTAGTGAGACCTTACCACTTCCAGGTCAAATGGCCACTCACCTATATTGTACCAAAAAAACACACTGAACCTAGATCTATGCTTTGTAAGAGCAGATGTATTGAAAATAAAGCTGAGGATGTGTACTTTAAAATCAATTATATTTGTAATTTACTACAAAGGTGTTTGAATATTGTTTACATGTGTGAATAATTTGCCTGCATGCTGTCAGAATAAAAGGTAACAATATGGATTTTCAGTTTTATTTATTCAAGTCAGTGTTGTGAAAAATTTCTACAATTATAGCACCATTAGCACAATGATTTTGGAAGCTTTGCAGTGGTATGTAACATTAAAATGTCATTTGTCCTGGGAATTTACAATGAAAGTTTGGGTTAAGATACTTAGCATTGCTTTTTGCACTAGCAACATAAAGCAATTTATTCCACATGCTTTGTTTTCATGGTGCAAACTTTGCTGTTACAGAGCCACTGGTCTAGAGGCCCATTTTATTGGACCCAAAGATATAGAAAGATTAGCACCTGTAGTCAGCACACAGAATGTTGAGGTAAAAGTAACGTTTTTTCATCTGGTGCAAGTTATTGTACCTTTATGCAGGACATAGCCATTACCAAAAATTGAAATCAGCATTTTTTACTTAGAAATGTATTAGTTCTAGAATTATTCAACCATTGTGTATAACTGAATTCCTCTTGTCCAAATCTGTACCAAAATTTGATATGAAAAGGAAACTGAGAAACAACCATGTTCTATCAATTAGTTTAGAATGAACTTTGAACTACATGAATAGATATTAATATGAAATCTTGTATTAATTGTCTTTCTAATGTTTTTTTTTTCTAGGCAGCATTGTACATCCCTACTGATGGTGTACTAGCACCTTCTGACCTGGCAGCAACTTATGTCCAATTAGCTAAAGATAGAGGTATTGTCATTGATGAACATATTTAAGGAGGTAGACCTAGGGTAAGGGACACAACTCTTAGAAATCTTTGGGACGTTTGTATTCACCTTTTTACATCAATTTCATATAAGCATCAAAGCAACTCAGACTTATTTCATTCTGTTTCAAAGAAAGCTTGAAAGGCTTTGGTGAAATTGTATATGATACAAACATATCTCTGATTTCAAGCATTATTTCCCTTACCCTAGGTCCACCTTCTTAAATAATAATTGAAAATCCTGCTCACTGTTCTATGTGAAGTAATGAGATTGAAATTAGTGGTTAAGCAAGACATCACAATTGGTTACAATATTATTAATATTAATATAAATATTATTATTTAGCACTTAATGTCAATTTTACTTTAATTTATTTTGTTTCTGTGAAAATGCCCAGATACACATGTAAAGATGCAAGGTTGTTAAAAGATGCAAACAATGAATTAAGATGTATGATTTCACAGTAAGAAAAAAATGAATGAATGCTAGTATACATTGTAGTCTTAGTGGTATGGACAAACATGTTGCAGTATTTTTATTGATTGAATTCAATATAGGATTAAACCTTTATTTTTGGTATTTTATTAATGATTGAACTGAGTCAATTCACTCCCTAAATAAATAAATACCGATTAAGTCCAGTGATCTCTTGTGATAAGTCTCTCTGCTATACCTTATCTATTCTGATTTATGAAGAGATGTTGAAATAAAAAAATGGTTCAGACAGTACCTGTCATTTAAGAGCAGATTTTATAAATATCAGGCAGGAGTTAATTTATGCATACCAAAAACCCACCAAATCCACTGTTATTTCTGATTCAGAAACAGTTACAGACTACATTTCCAGTCATAGCTTGTCATTCAGTTCTTGCACTTTTGAGATAAAAATAATATATATTGTGGATGAAATTAGCTTTTTGCAAGAGTTATCATTCTTGATTTGGATGATTTGGTTGATTTTAGTGGGAGATGAATGAATGTTTTTTTTTTCTTTAAATACCAGTCTAAATAAAGAATACCAGTCTAAATAAAGAAAGGACTTCTGTTACATAAAATCATAGCATATGAATACCAAAATAACATTGTTTGTATGGTGCTTTTTTTAACGATAATGAACTGCAATAGACAGTGTCTGAATTTTATATGGACTGGTATTTAGAAAATTGAGTATGTTTGATTTTTGATAATTTAGAATAAAATGACATGATTTGAAAAACTAATTATATACATGAAAAGTACTTGATGTTTGAATTTAAGCTATGAATATGTTGTATGTTAAGGAGCCAAGCTGTTTGAAGGTGTCCAAGTAAACAAGATCCTGACCTACAATGGCAATGTCTATGGTGTAGAAACAGACAAAGGAACTATTAACTGTGAATATTTTGTAAACTGTGGAGGATTGGTAGGTTGTCAGTTAAACCCAGTACAATAATTGATGATAAGTTGAGTTGTAATGAAGATTATTAATAGTATTTGTTCGATCTTATTAAAGTATAGAATACAAAACTACTACCGTATAGTAGGTAAATTTCGTGGATGCCAAATTTTGCAATTTGCTCTTTCAATAGGGGTATTAAATTTTTGTTGTCTTTATTTTTCATGTCTTCTGGTATATATGGAATGAAAAACTGGAGTTAAGTTTGGCAACTTACATTTTTCGTGATTCCTAAAACATTGCGAATATAGCAAAAATTTCCATATTTTATTGGCTTAAATCTGAAATCTTTCATGAATAAAAGAAAAAACACACAGTTTATATTATGCTAGGTTGTCTACACGTGAAAATAGTCCTTGGAGGTTTGGGTCAAATGAATTCAAGTGATTTTTTTTCTATTTATCATACCATTTGGGAAAATCTGTTCTCTTTATATTGATAAATGTCTTCATGCTTGTTAACAACTGTTATTAACTGTAACCTTAACTGGAAAAAGATCTGTGTACTACATCATACTTCATAATATTGTATTTATATTAATATGACACCTTGTGTAATCTTTTCAGTGGGGGAGACAGATTGGTAAGAAGTCCAACCCCCGAGTTTGTGTACCACTTCATGCCTGTGAACATTTCTACATCGTCACAAAAGAGGTGAAAGGTGTTGATTCAAAGCTGCCTGGTAATTATCACCATCTCTATACATTTTTATACCCTTTGTATAGTAAGTTTGGGAAATAATTCATCATGTAGGTCTGTCATTTCTCCATCCATGTACTGTACATTGGGATATTTTGGCATCAAGTTTTTTTTTTGTGGTTTTCTCACAAAATAGGTATGTTTTATTTCAGTGTGTATAATTTTGGTTGTTGCCAAACATTTTCATTGACACTTCTAGTAGTTGCCATTTTTGAGGTGTTTTAATTTTTGTGCTTTTAAGACAGGCACCAAGTATGCCAAAATAAAAATACATCCAACATTTCCCAATTTATAGTATACTATAAGTGAAAATCTTCCTGAACCATTTATTGATTTGTTTGCCATCACATATAAATGTGCATGGAGGTAGTTTGATATGGGCAAGATGTTTACCAAGGGAAAAATACTGAATTAAGGGCCTTTCGTGTTTAAAGCTTATTAACAAAATTGTTCAATGGATTTTACTGAATCTCTATATGAAAGTTTGATATCATATGTAGATGTACATGAAGGAAGATAGCTGTTGTTGAATGCTTGAATCTGAATAGTATCATATTTAAACATTTTTGACTTAATTTTAAATTAGAACTAATATATATATAAATAATTGCAAGCACCTATCTAATGGTAATTATACTTCCTCTATGTTAAATGCTGACTGGATATAAGCATTAAACAATCAAAGTACTGATGTACTGAGTCAATGGAGGTCATCGATGTTTTATTTAAACTACATACGTTCCTAAAATTGGCTGAAGGTCAGCAATAACAAATGATTAGTTTCTAATGTGTATCAATTTTTATTGTAGTGATAAGAGACTATGATGGGATGGTATACTTCAGAGAGTGGAGTGGTGGACTCATGGCAGGTGGATTTGAACCAGAGGCTAAGCCAACATTCCATACCCAAATTCCAGAAAAATTTGAGTTCCAACTTCTACCTGAGGACTGGGATCAATTCCGTAATTATCAAACATGATTTATTAATCTTACTGTATTCTTATGTGTATTACGTGCATTCATGTATACCACACACCCCGTTCTTGGCAAAAAATTAGTTTCCTTGTAAAACACTGGGAATGAGGAAAAATCGTCAGGAGAAGATCACATTGACTTGAAATTATTCTGGTGAATTCCCTGAAATACATCTCCTTTCATCATTAATCTTTTAAATAAAAGTATTTTTTATGTTTCCCTGTGTTTGCAAGCCATTTATTGATTAAAATACAGCTATGTATTGGATCCATTCAATGGGTTAGCCAAAATGTTTGCATTTATATGCAAATCAGGTATTTCACTAAAACAATGGTGTCATGTCTGACCATTTATAAAAGAAGATTTTTAAATTTACCAAGCTTGTGTATTGATATATGACATCTGGAAACAGTTCATCAAGTAGATTAAAAGATTAGTGACAATTGTTTTCACCTTTTAAATGGATCTTTTGTTTTTGATAATTAAATGACAATGGGCCCGAAGACAGGTTGGCATTCCCGTTATTGTGTATTTAATGCTCCATCGCACACAGGTGAAGAAGTTATCATTAGGATGGCCTGTGTTGAGAAAGCCAGTCCTTGTTTTTCATACAAATTATGAAATGCAAGAAAACGGCATTGTTGGATAATACGACTATTAAAAACTTCATTTGTTTATTTCACATAAAACTGTTCTCAAAAATACAAAATGGCTCGATATTGTCTTGTGTTAACCACTTTGGTTCTGATTCCGGAAAATTATGTCTCCAGAAAAAAATCTAGAAACTCAATGTTTTGGTGTATACCTCCTTGAACTAAGAAAAAAAAAGTGTGCGATATACACAGAAAAATATGGTATTGAAATTGTCAACTTTGTTAAACATTGATTCTACAAAATCCGTTTTCAATCACACATCAGAATGAACAAAGTTTACATCTAATATTGCACAATTTTTAAAACTATTTTAGATGGAAGATTTTTTGTCTAATTTTAGCAGAATTCCACTATTTCAAATCTGTATTTTACTGTTACAATTCTTTTTTTTACTGTATATTTACTTCCAATTTTGCCAATTTGGGCTTTGTTTGTAGGGCTCGTAAAATCCTGCCTGATTTTAGATCGGGTCAATCTTAGGTCAATATGATGTAGTATTGGTCACTCTGAAATTAAAGTGATTGCTAGCAAACAACTGTGTAGGAATGCAAGTTGTAATTTTCATTTGAATGACAATATTTTCTTATGTCTCAATCTGAATTCAGCTATTTCATATTAGTTATGATACAATTAAAAAAGTGCATTTCAGATCTAAGAAGGATGGGAAAAAATTACAAAGGAAAATAAAATGAAAAGATTTTATTTTATTTTGATGTAGACATAGCAGATGAAATCATATTTTGAAATCTTTTCCAGAAATTTTACTGGATGGTATTTTGCACCGTATTCCTGCTGTAGAGACTGCAGAAGTTCGGCAGTTTGTTAACGGTCCTGAGAGCTTTACTCCTGATGGTAACTGGATACTAGGAGAGTCAGCTGAGGTATAATATTATAGAATTTGTAATATTACTTGCATTTAGTATTGTCAATTTTCATATCTTATAATGATTATAAATTATTGTGATGTATGTTTCAATTACAAAATTGTTTTTTAAGTGAGATTTCATATTGTCTTTACATTTCGCCTTTATGTATTGTAATTATGTCCGAATGTAATTTTTAGAAATTTTCAGTTATTTTCTGTTCTTCTGTATTAAAGAAATGGTCATTAAAAATATACTGTCAAACTGAAGTTCATTTTACATTTTACCATAATTTTCTTAAATATGTTCCCCATATTTATTTATTATTGACAGATTGATTGTTTGGCTTTAACACTGCAATATTTCAGCTATATCCAGCGTGAGTGTAAGCCATTTCTATGAAAATGACTGAGACATTTTACCTCTGGATGATTGAATTTGGAATTTGTAGCGCCTTTAACAATAAAACCAATGAAAATTCAATTTATTAAATTCTGATAATAATTTTTTTTCTATTTCTATTCAGATTGGAAAATATTTTGTCGCTGCTGGAATGTCATCGACAGGTGTAGTGGCCTCAGGAGGGGTGGGCAAGAATATAGCAGAATGGATTATAGATGGAGAACCTAGTATCAACCTAGAGGCTCATGATATTCTCAGATTTGTTCCATTTCACAATAATAGAAGATTTTTGAGGGAAAGAGTCAAGGAATCATTAGGTAGGGTATACTTGGGAAGTAAAATGAAGCACTGCCTCAGTGTGATTGCCTCAACAGAGTCATACCAGGGACTGAAATTTAAAGTTGCTTTTTTATGCTGCATGGCATTTTGGGGATGAAGTGACTACTAACTGGCTTTGAGTATGACTAACTTCTCTAAGTTAGGCTTCGAGTCTCTTGTTAGATGTTGCTTCAACAGGCTTGCACATAAATATTTGCTAATCATATCAGTCTAGCACAAAGCAGTTAGTTACATGGTATTAAGTGTCAATTTACAACAGTTTACATAGACCACAGAAAAAATGTCAAACTATTTTCAATCCATCAATTTTCATATACCACAACTAAATATAAGTTGTGTAAAATGTTTTACAGAAAATTTCAATCAATAAAATAAGTGTTTGACTTTGGAATATTAAGGTCCTTTTTCATAAAAACAAATAATGGAGGGATACATTTTTTACCATTTTATTGCCTTAAAAGTGATAAAAATGCTTTTTACATTGTTCATGCCTTGAAAAGAAAGGGTGTGGGATGTGTTTTTTCACTCAGAAGAAATGAATGTGGGTTTGAGAACTAACAAATATTTTATTTGTCCTCATATTAAAAAGACGGATCTCTTTTAGTCAGCAGGAATTGTATTTTCTTGTGTTGCATTCCAAGGCTATAAAATATGAAACTTACAAACTTAACCCTTAACTTTAGGCATGTACAGGATGAAGTATCCAGGCCAGCAGTGGAAGACTGGACGTAACTTAAGAACATCCCCACTCTATACACGACTTAAGGCAGAGGGGGCCTGTTTCTGTGAAACCAATGCTTATGAGAGACCTATGTATTTCTCTGATAATGCAGATAGTAAGATTAATATATAATACTTTGAGGATTTGTGGATATCTTTTTTCATTGTTAGTAAAAATTTCATTTGTTTGTAGAATTTTAAATTTGTGGAATTCATGCAATATCAAAATATTGAGATAAAGCATATTTAAACTGAACTTTATAAACATTAAAAAGAATGGATAGATATAATATTTGTGGTACTTTGTATAATTTGTCGATGTGATGATTCTTTATTGCTATACATTTCTAGCAGCAACAAGTATAATATTTTTTTTAATTATTAAAAATTATGTTAAAATGACATTACTGTGAAAGTACTTTAATTTGTGGGTATCAATTTCTGTGGTTAGGGGGAAAATGACCAGTTTGTAGATTCTTGATTTTGTTGATTTTAGAACTTAATTATCATTCAAATGAATGGGAAAGTTCCTTTTCATTGGGAACCAAATTTCATGGTTTACCAATCCCATGAGAACCACAAAAATTGGTACCCTATGAACAATGATACTTTCACACTATTTAAAGTAATAAAATCTGTTTTTAGAACAGATTATTGAAAGAGTTGTGATTATACACTGATAGAAACATATATAAAATTGTCTTAGGATAATACCGTATAGCAGGTAATTTTGGCGGTGTGCTGATATTGTCATATTTTAGTGGTTTCCCTTATACTGCCAAAATAAATTTTGCCTAATTTTACTCTGGGTTTAAGTACTATGTTCATCACTTGGCATCTGCCAAAATTAAAGTGCCAAAATTGTTCGTATACCTTTTACCTCAAAGTTTTACACCATCCATAGTAACCTGCTGTATGGTAATCTCATCAAAACTATAGTAAATCACCTGGAGTTCTTAGCTTCGTGGACAGTTGATTGAAAAAAGCTATCACCTGGCAAGTTACCCCCCCCCCCCCCAAAAAAAAAAGAAAGAAAATTCAGCATGTGTATTCATTTTTACTTTCATTTTAAACTTTAACTTTCAGGTCAAGAGCAGTTAGGGATACACAAAGGAACATTTGGTAAACCTATTTGGCATGATAATGTGAAGGATGAATATTGGTCTTGTAAGGAACGGGTCAGTCTCATTGACATGTCTTCCTTCTCAAAGTTTGAGATCAAGGTAAAAATATTTCTGATAAATGAATTGATAAATTAAGTTTTATGTTAATCACCTACAGAAAGAGAACATTAGTGTTAATCTAATAAACAGCATGAACTCTATCTTGCTCTAAACTTAATGATTAAATCTAAATATTTCTTACACTAAGCAATTTTAATGAAACAAGACCTGTTCACCCTCCCACATTACACAGGCAAATGTGCCACATATGATAATCACATGATGCTCGATTCATATGATAATCATATGGTAATCATATGACAATCATGTGATATTCAACATATGATAGTCATATGATTATCATAAGATTATCATGTGTTAATTTTAGCTCACAAACATATGACAATCATATGTTTTTGAAAAACATGATTATCATATGATAATCATGCGATTATCATATATGAACGGAAATATATGATTACCATGTGGTGCTCAATTCATATGATAATTATATGATGCAAACCATATGATTCTCATGTGTGGCACATTTGCTTGTGTAGGGGAGACTCCAAAAAAATCACTGAAAATTAAGAATCTCTTCATACAAGTGTAAGATTAGTGGGAGGGTTTTAGTTAAACTTACCATATGTTCTGTAAAATATACTAATTAATTGAATTTTTACAGAAAAAAATTTGCTTTTACATAAAAATCTCCACATGATTCATTATCATTGGTGTAGAATATCCCACATGAACTGTTCCAAAGGTTTACAGAGACCTGTTTTGGTAAAAGTATCTCATGCAATGTATAGCAAATCAGTTTGCTGTTCACTTTTTACATTATGACAAGTAAAAATTGATTAAAAATATTTCTACCGATTTTGATGAACAAATAATCATGAAAGCATTTCCAAGATTGATTGAATACATTTTTCACTTTATAACCTAGATCAAATCATCTTATGTGTGTTTCTTTAATATCCCTAAACATCTTCTTAGTGCTTGATAGTTCTGCCATTTGTTATTTTGGGACTAAGTTATCATTTTTTGTTGGATACTTTTGTGCAGCAGTAAATTGGACAAACAATAAATTCATGTTTCTAATGTTATGGTCATATTTTCCATTTTTAACTAAGCAGCTTAAATCAAACCAATGAATCTTACACTCCAATGAATGAAGAAATTTTGACAAACCAAAAAAGTATAAATATGTACATGTGAATACAAAATATAAAATTATATATTTTTATCAAAGTTTTTAACATATTGTCTTTGAAAAGTGATTGCTTACTTTCTCTAACTGATATTGCTAGCTGTTATAAGGAGATTGTGGCTTAATGACTTAAAAACTGCTTGTAATTTAAAAAAGAACACGTCTCTTGCTTTGTTATGTTTTCTTAATTGCTCTTTCCTAGATATAACTAAATGACTGTATCAATTTTCTGACTGCCTTAGTATGAAAGGATGGATTTTGCTTATTCTTTGAGCCATTTAATACAAATATTATAACAAAAGTAATATTAATTTACATGGTATTTAGAAAATTAAAATTCAGTATGTATCGTATCCAGAAAATTATGGCTGTACTGTGAAAGTACTATTGTTCGTGGGGTACCAATTTTCAGGGTTTTTGTTGTAAGGCCAATCCACGAATTAAAGTACTTTCACATTATCTTGAATACCTGATGACTTCCTGTGGTTTTATTTATGGGGAACACATTCTCAATCTTTTTACACCCTACCACACGAAGTTACAAGGTATTATTTGATACCCTTTGAAAAATTGTGTGTCGGTCTGACCATCTGACCATTTCAAATGAATTTTTGCCCTCCCCAATATTTTGATGAATGGGAGTTATCTTTCTATGAATATCAAATAATTGGAGTTTTATTTGTTGTGATGATTTGAAAATTAAGCATTTGTCGGTGGATATTGAATACAACACAACGTGGTAGGGTATCCTTTAATAGCCCATGCCCTATTTCTACAAAAATCTATCAGTATAAAGTTATGAATTTGTTATGTTTCTTTGTATTTAAAAAAAAACTAAAAAAAAAAACATATTACTATTTTGATTGTTTTGCAGACATCACCGAAGGCAAGTTATGCAGGTTTTATATCACAAACAATTATTTAATTTTTATAAATTAGTTCTTTAAATTTATATATATCCAATGTATGTTGATATATTAAAGGGATGTCTCTCTTAACAGAGAATAGCAAATACATACCAGTGGCCCTTAAATATCTTATAGCTTAAATAAAGGTTTATTTCACATTTCAGCAAAGTTTTTATATGCTTCAACTTTTATAATATTATTTCAGTTCATTGTTATGAATAGTTATGTATCCCAACCCCCAAATATTTGTTCTATTTCAACCAATGGTGAAGAGAGTAGTTCATATAAGCCTATTAAAACATGCTGATATAATTCAAAATTAGTGTACACAATTTTTATGAACCAAGTTTTAATGAAGTTGTCATCATGATGTTCATAGGATATCGAGGTTTGTTCTTCCATAATTAAATGAATATATATATCACCCAGTCAACCTCTTTAGGTATTTAACTTAATTGAGATTTAAAATTTTTCTAATCAAATTCTATTAGTACAAATGTATATTAATATATTTCTGATAGAAAGTTTAAATCTCCTTCTCAATTGTCAAGATAGCTACCTAAAGGAGGTCATCACAGGATTTTCATTTCATCAAAAGAAGACAAACTATTCCCTAGTTACTACCATTTAATGAGCTGTAATACAAGAATTTGGAATGGTATAGATTGAAACATGATCAATGTAAGAAGGTCAACTTCTAAAGTACTGGTCATTTTAAATATCAAATTTAATGAGTTTTTCCATTTTTCTTGTTAAGCATGACAAAAACTTCTGAATATCTTTTTGCATTTATTCTCGCTTTTCTGAATTTTACACACTTTTTATTTATTTTGCATTTTGTATCTGATTTCATTTTTTATGCAGAAGCCCTTTTTAGCTCACCTGACCAAAGGCCATGTGAGCAATTGCCATCACTCGGCGTCCGTCGTCGTCCGTCGTCGTCGTTGACAATTATACAAAACTCTTCACCTCTGAAACTACTTGACTAATTAGAACCAAACTTGGTATGAATGTTTCTTAGGGTATACTGCAAAAAACATGGCCACTGTTACTAAAAATAGAACATAGGGGTCAGACAGTAGTTTTTCACATATATCTCCTAAACGGTTGGGTTTAGCTGAATTTTGACTGGGTAAAAGTGTTCAGCACGATGAGATCTATCTCTGGTCAAATTTTAGTTATAATCCGTTAAGCCATGTTGGAGTTATTGCCCATTTTCAACGATTTTTGCTATTTTTAATGTTATTTCTTTCCAAAATCTTCTCCTCTGACACTACTTGACCAATTGAAACCAAACTTGGTGTGAATATTTCTTGGGGTATCTTGCATAGAACTGGTAAGGGGATTTTTGATTCGTCAAAAAACATGGCCGCCGTTACTAAAAATAGAACATAGGGGGTCAGACAGTAGTTTTTTTGCATACATCTCCTAAATTGTTAGGTTTAGCTGAATTCTGACTGAATAAAAGTGTTCAGCATGATGAGATCTATCTCCGGTCAAATTTTGGTTTTAATCTGTTAAGCAATGTGGGAGTTATTGCCCTTTTTCATCGATTTTTGCTATTTTTAATGTTCTTTCTTTCCAAAATCCTCTACTCTGACACTACTTGACCAATTGAAACCAAACTTGGTATGAATGTTCCTTGGGGTATCCTGCATAGAATTGATGTGGAGATTTTTGATTTGTCAAAAAACATGGCCGCTGTTACTAAAAATAGGACATAGGAGTCAGACAGTAGTTTTTCACATATATCTCCTAAACCGTTAGGTTTATCCAAATTCTTTCATTAGCTGAAATGATCCATATTATTAGGACTACAAAAGTCTTCAGACTCCTTGTAAGAGTTATTGCCCTTGAAATGGGAAAAATGACTTTTTTTTCTTTAATAGTTTTCAGTCAATATTTTACTAGTTTTCCTTTAGGATATTATATTTCTAGTAACATCACCCTTGCTTGGTAACCTGGCAGCTTGGGTAATATTTTTATTCCACAAGTTTCTCTCAGATATAACCCCAGGTCACTAGTGATGTCTGTCTTTTGATTGGCTGAGCGGATTAGATATTATTTTATTTATTTTTATATGTTTAATATTCAAAGGAAACGTTTAAATATTTCCTTCCGATACAAATGCACAATAATTAATTTCAATAATTTCATCTTGGTTTTAATTTTATTTCATATTTGGCAATTTACTCATATATTGTGCATATCCATTGCTGGTGACCTGAATCTATATTTTTAGCAATCCTAAGGTTGCTTATGATATTGACTAGGGAACCAGATTACCGTGCTGGGTTCAAAATGATCAAATTAAGTATGCAGACATGCCAGTCCATGAATCAGTTGTATATTCCACATAAATTGGCTATTTTACCCAATTTCAATATATTGCTTCACACCCCTTAGTTTTCCTCTTGTAATTTTTTGAAACATTTATTTACACAATATTGAACTAACTGCATGGTAGGTATTTGGAGTTACTAACAGAAATATCTACAGGACTACATATTGTTATCTATAAAAACAATTGATTTTGTTGTCTCTGTATGGCAATACAATTAAGGGTTTATTTTCTCTTGGAGATCAGTTATAAGAGTGTTGAAATTTGGGAATATTTTTTTTTACAAATATGATCTTGCTAAAGTACTAAAATCATTTGATAATATTTTTAATTGTACTTTAATTTGCCTGTTTTTAATGCATACATTTTGGTATACTACCATCTAAACATCCTTCAAAAATTCAAAATTGATTTTGAGGGATTTTGATAAATTTTTAAAATTATTTCTTTGCAATTATATAATGTTTCTAATGTTATGGTCTTATTTTCCATTTTGAACTAAGCAGCTTAAATCAAACCAATGAATCTTACACTCCATTGAATGAAGAAATTTTGACAAACCAAAAAAGTATAAATATGTACTTTTTTATACAAAATATAAAATTATATATTTTTATCAAAGTTTTTAATATATTATCTTTGAAAAGATGGTGTCAATGCAATGTTGCTGTTATTGCATTGTTGCTGTCATTGCAGTACATAAATATATGCAATTCAGATAATAATACATCATTAATGTGTAGTATTTTTTGTGGCAAGTTTTTTTTTTACTTTTGATATATTTTGTATTAACCAATGGAAGTTACTACCAACATTTTTTTTTTATCTTTCTTTAATTCAATGATTCTGTGTTCTAAAATTTACAGTTAAATTTTCAAAATTTTCTGTTTATGAAAAAAAAACACATACTGTGGATTAGTGTGGAAGTATTATTGTTAATGTCAATTTTCGTGGTTATCGTGGGCTTGGTCAACCATGAAATTTTGTTTCCAAAAAAAGAAGATTTCCCATTTGATTGTATGAAAGAGTTGTCAAATCCGCAAATTCAAGAGTCTATGAACTAATCATTTTTCACTTAACCATGAAAATTGGTATCCACGAATAAATGTACTTTCACAGTACTGGTATAGATGAAATATTGCAGATCCTTACTTAAGTGAACCCTTTTCTTATTTTCTCCAAACTCTTTTTTGTAAGGAGTAGATTAGTACAGTAAATAACATCTAGTGGAGTTTGAAGGTTTATATTTGGTACTTTTTGATTAATAGAATGAAGTAGAAGGCTGTGTCCATATGAACCAAGTATTAAAGAAAACAATTTTTTGATTACTGTGAAAATTCGTTAATTCATGGATTAGGGAAAAACACGAGTTCACGGATTCTTGAATTTGTAGTTTTGAGGTTTTCGGTATAAACATTAATGGACATCTCCTTTTCATTGGAATCCAAATTTCGTGGTTTGGTCTACCCACAAAAAAAAAAAATACGCACAAAAAATGGTACCCCAAGAATAATAGTACTTCTGCAGTATGTCAAAACTAAAAGTGCATTATATGCATATTTGTGTTTTATTATTTCCAGGAGAACTGTATTTTGATTTTATGTGTCAAAGTGTCAATACATTTAAATGATTTGCATCATTTCTATTTATAGAGTCAGGGAACTGAAGCTCTAGATCTTCTACAGAAGTTAAGTTCAAATGACATTAATCAGCCAATCGGAACAATCATTCACACAGGCATGCAGAATCATCGAGGGGGATATGAAAATGACTGTTCTATAGTACCACTGGAAGATAATAGGTAAAATATACTTGATGAAAGCAAGTATTCTAAGCAGAGGTCTGCTATAAATTTGAAATATAGTACAGCTTACTAGTTTATTACAAGTCATTGTATCACAGAGCCCATAGTATTTCTAATCCTAAGTAATTAAAGATATGTGATTCTCCATGAGTTACCATGTAAGACACTCTTTCTCTTATTTCTTAAAACAATGAAATTAACAATTAAACCTCATATTCTCCCAACCATTATTTGTGATGTTGTAAAGCAATACAACTTGTTTTGATGACATTACAATGAAATTCAAATGAGTCATTTGTGGAGTAGAACAAAATCATTTTTATGTTGGATTGTCAGTAGTTACACATTAGGTTAGGAGGTAGTGAAATTTACTGGAAATCAGAGAATTTTATATACTGTAACCAACTGGATAATTTCAGGTTCTTCATGATAGCTCCTACATCACAGCAGACCAGATCATTTGCCTGGCTCAAAAATCACTGTCCACTAGATGGTTCTGTACAAATCACTGATGTGACGTCTGCTTACTCAGGCTTAAATCTGATTGGTCCACATGCTCAACAACTATTGGCTGATGTCTCTGATATATCTACAACTCTCACAGATTTTAAACCTATGACATGCAAGGTTGGTGATTTAGTGAAACTTTGTTAATGGTACAATATGCATGTATACTCAGCTAATCACTTCAGTGGTCTTCTGGTAGTATGTTTGCCTTAAGTCTGCGAGAGGTGGCTGGCATGGATTTAGGAGAGGTGCAACTGGTGTGTCCCCCCAAACAAATTTGGGACATTGTTTTTTTTGCATGAAACCTTGATTGTTCACAAATTTGAAGTACAAAAACTTGTTTGCCTCACTTTGCTCCACATTTTATTTGATGAGCACCCCCCTAACCTGAAATCCTTTATCTGCACCTGTATTGTGGCTTTGATCTCTTGCTGAGTCATACCAAAGTCATACTTTAAATTTGGTAGTCATTGCTTCTCTACCTGATTGGCTCAGAATCAGAACTATCTGTCTAAGTGAGTTGCTATGCATTACTGTAGACTGTTGTTTCTGTGAGCTAGCACATTAAAAATCTGGGTCAGCTTGTTGGACTTATTCAAAGAGGGTCTGTTTTCTTCCTGAAATTTATGAGATATCTGCCATAAGATGTTAAAAAACAATCATCAATCAATCAAGTGTAGTTTCACCTCTGTGAACCAAATTTACTGTTTACTGGAAATTGCTTATTGTCCAAATAGGTAAATAGGATTGAATATGAAAAGGTTTGAAACTGTTTCATCTACTTCCAGTATATACCTTTGCAAACAGAGGTAGTGTGATAAAGTGCTATTATCCTATCTGTCTGTCTGTCATGTTTGTCTTACTCTCTGAAACTTCTTAATCGTGCCATTTACAGATTATTTATAGAGATTCTTTTGTGCTATGATTTTTTATTTTGTTTTTGCTTCTGTACAGGTTATAGATGTTGGATATGGAGGAGGAGTTATAGCCATGAGATTGACACATGCTGGTGAAGATGGTTTTGTTCTGTACATACCATCAGAGGTATTAGAATCTAAGTAATCTAATTCATTATATATCTTTTATTACTTCTGGTTTATGCCCTGAGATTTGGGGTTTACCAATGTGTATCTCGTACATTTTTGTTAGTAAACCAGTATGACTTGAAACACTTGATTGGGAAGATCTTAAAGGTTTAGGGCCAGTAGGCTTAAAAAATGACCCATAAAAATAACTTTGATGTAACATAAAAATATTTCAAAACATAGTTAAATAAATAAATATTTGGGAAATAAATGTTTTGTGGCTTTATTTCATTGTATTGGGATTACAATGGTATTATAATTTCACATATGATGAACTACGTAATAATGAATGTATTAACTAAATATGAAGTTGTTTTTTGAGTGTGGTCACCTTATCAATACCAGAAATAACACTAGAAAGAAAAGTTACAAAATATTTTAATTTCTGTCAACTTCAAGCAATTCTTTTGTACTTTTCAGGAGTCTTTATGTTTTTCAGATGTTGGAGATTCAAGTATCCTTATTCACAATTAACACTTCTAGTGCTTAAGGATTAATTTTCAGTTTAATTTTAGGCAAATAAGATCCTTAAATGCCCTATTTCCAAAATTAGGTGGTTTACAGTGTAAACATAAAAACTGCCACAAACTTCTATAACACTACAAACTGCCATGGTGGTCTCAGAGAAGTGTGCTTGTCTAAAGTGCTGTATGTTGTAGGTTCCGGCCATCACACCATAGACTTTGGTAGTCACTGCTTCTCCTCTAAAACATGTTATGTAAGAAGATAAAGTGATGACTTGTCATCTCAGAGTCAGAATAAAATGTCCATGTGTAGTGGCATGCCTACCTGCAGGTTGTTACTTCTGTGAGCTAGTGCATTAAAGATCCAGCTCAGCCTGTCTGGCTAGTACATAACAGAGTCTGTTTGATTTGTCAGTCATTCCTGTTGAAATGCATGAAATATCTGCCATCATATGCAAAACCATAATCAATCAGTCACTTAAGGAGGTAGACCTAGGGTAAGGGAAACAACCCTTACAAATCATTGGAAGTCAGCATTTTACATCAATCACGTGTAAGCATCAAAGTAACTTGGACTGATTTCATTCTGTTTCATATGAAAGCTCAATAGGATTTGGTGAAATTGAATATAATACAAACATATCACTGATTTCAAGAGTTATATCCCTTATTGTAGGTCTACTTCCTTAAAAGTATCAATAAAACACTTACATGTATTATATATTTGTGAACAGTGATATATTTTGGGTTGTTTTTTTTTTGCAGTATTCTCTTCATGTATATGATACCCTAATGAAGGCAGGAAAAGACTATGGCATCAGAAATGCTGGATACTATGCTCTGAGGAAGCTGAGGATAGAGAAATTCTATGCTTTCTGGGGACAGGATTTATCTACTGATGACACACCATTTGAATGTGGAAGAGAATTTAGAGTTAAATTTGATGTGGGTTTATAAATAAGATAGTACAGTGATTGCTTATAATTGAAACCTGTCTAAATCAAACCCTTTGGTTTTGTTAAGGCAGGTGTTCCCTTTACACAGGTTTAAAATGTGTTGAAACTGACGTAGTACATTAAAAAAAGCCTGGTTTAGACATGTTACCAATTTATTCTGATTTGGTTTGGAAATGCTTCATTAAAAAATTTCAGATTACTATAAATTCAGAAACTATAGGAATGATTTTGTTCTTAATAAATATATTCCTGGTTTGTTATAGAAAGCACATAAAAGGTCTCCTTCTGGATTTCTTCACAATGCTATAATGGATTTTTTCCCGTTTTTCCCTCAATCATACAAATATCAAATATTGCATTTTAGTATAAAATAACATTTTTGCATAAATGCACAAATAATTTCTGAATTTACAGTAAAAGTATGTGAAACTTTCATTAGTATTAATTATCTTGACTCTAATTTGGAATAAGTTAAATTAAAATAAGAATGAAATTAAAAGAACCAAGAAACTTTTTGTGAATTCAATTAAAAAATTTGCATGATCAACTGAAACACTTATGTTAAGAGTATGTTAAATTTGTGTCCAAATTTCTCTTGTTTCTTCTTTTATCTATGCGTGTGTATAACACAAAAGTAGGTGTTGGGAAAAAAATTGGGAAAATTGGCTTAACTAAGCGCCCTCAGAAAAAATTTGATGTACAGATTTTATACTGGGCCAATGAAGTGGTGAGGTTTTATGTGATACCCTCTGAAAAGTTGTGTGTCCATCTGTCTGTCCCCATCAATTATATCTTTGTAACATTTGCACAGTTGTTAAACACCTGGTTAAGTTTAATTTTCAACAAACATCCCAAAATGCAGTTTTTGGGGTAGGCCATTTTTAACACTTTGCCATCCCCCTTTTTTCATCATCATGTGGTTGGGTATCTCTTAATGTTCTATGAATGCCCTATTTTTTTCATGGCATAATATGTAACATCAGTCCATGCGTAAAGAACAACACTGTTGAAAGTGCAAGAATTGAAAATCCTCAGACACCCAAGAATGGGAAATCTCACACACTCATTCTTATTTTATGAATAATACCTAATATTAATAACACAAATTTTCAAAAATTGATAGGCAACTTTCATCAGTGTAGATGAACAATGCACCAAAATTTTATTTAAATGCTGCAGTGGTTTTTGAGTTATAGTCAGAAAACAGAAAATCACCCCATTTTTCTATAAATTAAATCCTATACATCAAACCAAAAAAAAAAAAAAAATTAAATTACCAGTAATAAAAACCTAAAGAGAGCTCTCATCAATCAATTCAAAAAGTTTGAGACATTTTTTAGTACTTGTGCTAAGTATGAACAACGGACATACACTGTTATACCATTTAAATACATGTGTATAAAAATAGGAATATCCTTGTCTCTTAAGTGAGAAAACTCTGTCTTGTTTTATATTTACAGAAAGGAGATTTTATTGGTAGAGATGCTTTACTGAAACAGAAAGAAGAAGGAATTAGTCAGAAATTTGTGATGTTTTTGTTACAAGACTTTGATAAAGACAGTGATATCTGGCCATGGGGAGGAGAACCAATTTATCGGAATGGCAAGTTTGCTGGTAAAATTACCTCCAGTGCATATGGCTTCACCTTGGAGAAGATGATTTGTCTAGGGTTTGTCAGAGAGTATGATCAACATGATAAAAGAATTATCCACAAGAACATGAATGAATTTATATTAGATAAAAATGCTAAGTATGAAATAGCCATAGCAGGAAGAAAATTCCCAGCTGAGGTCAGACTTTATACTCCAAAGAAAGCTTATACTACCTCAGATCCTGTATTCATTCCCGTACCCCAGGAACCTTCCAAAATCTGAGAATAAAGTTCAGTCACTGTGTTTTACTGTTATATCTACTTTTAATCTTGAATCCAAGGGATCATCTTGGTATAAGAGTGATTGATAATTTCTGTGGGAAAAATATTCTTTATGTATTGTATCAAAGGGACAGTTAACATTTTAGAGTGAAATAACTGTGATGTTCTGTACTTTGATTATATTGTCTACATGCCAGTATCTAAAGAACCCTTTCAAACTGATATAGCACTTACTAAGTATAATGTTCTGTGATAAAAAAAATGCTATTTTAAAATCAAAAGGTGAAGAAGGTTTGACTTGTACTATTAAAATCCTAGTTTTATAGGAGCTTAACTATTCGATTTGATGCAGCAATTATTGTACATTTAGTGCAATTTTTTTAAGTTAAGTATTATGTACCGGTATGCATTGTGCAATGATAATAACTTCTACCTTTAAAAAGACAGGTGTGGATTTGATTTTCAATTAAATTGATGTCCAATTGTGTACATACTTTTTTTTGGTTCATACATCATGTGCATGTATACATTTTGAGATTTGTAAAAACTTTGTTATTATGTGGACTTTTGAATTCATCATTAAATGATTGTATTGGGAACTAATAAAATTATTTGCCAATGAATGATACATTTTTAAAAGAATAAAGTCCCGCTTGTCTTAGAAAAATGCTTCACAACTAAGTAAAACCGGTGTTATTTTTTGTAATATTCTTGATTTGCAGAGAAGTTGAAGTCAATTTTGTTATGAAATCTTGTCTTACTTTTTTTATAAACCTAAATGTCTTTTTTCATGACTTTTCTTTGTTACTCAGTTGAATTTTTTTACAGTTATGAAAAAGGCATTCCTGAATTCATGGTATTCTCGACAATTCAAAGATATTAATGATAAGTCCTGTTACATTGGGCTTTTGACAATGACATTATAGAGATTTATTTAGGAGAAAGGGCTTTGACAAATAAGTGTATAACCTCATAAAGCTGCATGTCAGTGATTTTAAAAAATTGTAAGGATGTTTTTTTGTAATCCAAAGATAAAAAACATGGCTCACTAAATCACCTATTCAAATGTATGTTTATGTGTGTTGTCATGTTAGTACACATGTATTAAATACCAGTATTATTCGCCAAATAACCAAGCATTAGTTTACCATACAGTTTGCCTGGTGGTATTTTGTGATTTACTATTGTACCATATACATGTATTTTTGCAAGTATACAATTTGTATGACTGTCTCCTTAGAGATGTGTTATGAGTAAATTGTATGTAAATGCTGGTAAAATAGTTTAATGAATTTCTATGATTTTTCGGTAGGTTTGATTTGATGGAAGGTCCATCTGTTCTATTTTTCTTTTTTCTTATTTTGTGACTTCAGAGTTTTTAAACTTTGAACATAAACAGGGGCATTACAAAATGTGTTTTATTTCAGTGGGGTATCATATAAGTAGGAAATGTTGTAAATGTATGGTCAGTGTCTCATGGGTAATTTTCCCTCTCTCTTTGTCACTAGGTAAATACTGTTATTTCAGCTAATTGCTCTGCTTTGGTGTACATGGTAGTTAAAATTTTATAGAAAGGTATGAACTTGCAGTATCTCCTCTGCAAAGGAAGTGTTTTATTCTTACTTTAACAGAATTTTCTATCAGATTTATCGGTGATTAGTTACATAATACAACCACTCCATATTTTATGACTAAGCAACACCACCAGCTGAGTGACCTATAGCTTCTGTTCATACTGTTTGGTTTTAAAGTCTGAGATTTGTTTTATAGTAGTGGATTTACTCTAAAGATAATCATTTAGAGCAGAAAAATTTTTCTTTAATAAAGTTCAGAAATTCAAATTAATTTCAAAACAGTAAATGAGTTCATTACCCCTTTTAGGTTCCTTTTATTCGTTAACTACACCCAACTGTTATAATATATGTATATGTATAATATACAGGCCTGTTTTAAAGCCAGATTTTATGCCATGATGAGATTGAGTTATTCTCCTTTGCACCTTTGTAAGCATTTTGTCTAGAGTATATGTAAGGTCCTCTAAAATGAATCAGAACCTTTCACTTGCTTTAGGGTACCTTGTGCAGTAACTTCACATAGATCTATTCATTGTCACTCAGTTATTGTCCAAGTGTCGGCTGTAACGTAAGCCCTAAAGGAGCCTTTTTTTTATTCAACTAGATTAATGTTAGATTATAAAAGACTATATTAATACACACATAAAATTGATGAAATAATATTGGTATTTTACAGCAATTTTATAAATTAATTTTTTTGGTTCTTTTGGACCTTAATTAAGGGGATGATAACCCCCCAAATTCAATCCCACCCATACTTTTTGTAATAAGGTATTCAGTTGTAAAATTTCAATTATATTCATTTACTTATATACAAGTTATTGCACAAAATACACATGTAGCCATAATAGACTGCAAACAATTTGTTGTCAAACAAAATTCACATTGTGCTTTAAAATGATAGGATCACAATAATAAATGCACACATTCTGAATTTCAGTATTCAGTATGAAATTGACTACCATATTACAGGTGTTTATTACTGAACAAAGAAGCACAAAGTCTGAAAATTAATAATCAATATTGGTATTTTTGTCAATTTTTTGTGTATCAAATTACAGTTAAATGATGTACTTTTAAGTATTTGTATTGTAGTATTTGTTTGTTAGTCTTGGAAATGTTGTTTTAAATAAATTGAATATTCAAGATAAAATAATTCTTTTTGGCTATTGATGTTTGTTACAATTATGATACGAAAAATATGACAGCTTTACATGCTGTGATGGGTGCATTATCATACTATTTGACCTGTACTATAAATTGTGAAAACACTTCTAAATGATTTATTGAACAACTTAATAAAAAAACTTCCTGGTTATAAAAGATCTAGTTTCATAAAAAGTCAGAAGTGTAAATAGGTCATTTTTGACATCAAATTATGTCTTCTAGTCAAACAGCAAAAACAGACTACTTTTCTTATTAGCCATAGGGACCCTGACCAATTAACTTCCTAAATCTATCCTTTTTGTGGTGCAATTTTTACCAGTGAATATTTATTATGAAAGGTTGTGTACAGTTCTCAGGTAATAATTGTAAAAGGTTGTATACAGTTCTCTGGTAACCATTGTGAAAGGTTGTCTACAGTTCTCTGGTAATCATTGTGAAAGGTTGTGTACAGTTCTCAGGTAATCATTGTAAAAGGTTGTTTACAGTTCTCTGGTAATCATTGTAAAAAGTTGTGTACAGATCTCAGGTATTCATTGTGAAAGGTTGTATACAGTTCTCTGGTAATCATTGTGAAAGGTTGTGTACAATTCTCAGGTAATCATTGTGAAAGGTTGTATAGAGTTCTCTGGTAATCATTGTGAAAGGTTGTGTACAGTTCTCAGGTAATCATTGTAAAAGGTTGTGTACAGTTCTCAGGTAATCATTGTAAAAGGTTGTATACAGTTCTCAGGTAATCATTGTGAAAGGTTGTGTACGGTTCTCAGGTAATCATTGTAAAAGGTTGTGTACAGATCTCGGGTAATCATTATGAAAGGTTGTATACAGACCTCAGGTAATTATTGTGAAGGTTGTGTACAGTTCTCAGGTAATCAAGTGAGGAGAAAATTTTTACCAGTGAATATTTATTGTGAAAGATGTACATTTTCAGGTAACCATTGTAAAAGGTTGTATAGACTTCTCGGGTAATCATTGTGAAAACAGATCTCAGGTAATCATTGTAAAATGTTGTGTACAGATCTCCGGTAATCATTGTGAAGGTTGTGTACAGTTCTCTGGTAATCATTGTGAAAGGTTGTGTACAGTTCTCTGGTAATCATTGTGAAAGGTTGTGTGTAGATCTCCGGTAATCATTGTGAAAGGTTGTGTACAGATCTCAGGTAATCAAGTGAGGAGAAAATAGGGAGTACTTTGTTGTTAGTAGATTAGATTAATGAACTTGAAGACACAATGTTGAGAGTTGGAGAATGCCATGAAGCCTAATAATATCTGTCACCATCCTAACTTCTTGGTTGGAGATATACTGCAATTTAGAGCTCCCATAGTACTTTTCCAATTAACACAGTAATTCAATAAAAAAAAAGATTTCTAGATTCTGATCCACTTTTGACCCAACTTTTTTTTCACCTTTCCTGAAAAATTTTAGTTTGAAAAACTAACAGCATTTTTTCACTTAAATTGATAAAAAATAAAAAAAAAAATTTTGCCCTGATGGCAGAACACACAGAAATACTCATCTTGTAAGCATTCCCATCATTCTGATGCATAACTTAACTTATTACCTAGTTATGTTAACTAAAATAAAACACTTCAGTAAATAAATAAAATAAGTTTTATTTCTAACATCTCTGAAATCTATAAAATATTTTTGACAGAAAATAGACAACTTTAAAGTGCATTGAGGAGCTCTTAAGACACTTTTCTGAAAACTGTTACAACATATGATATTCTGAGATCTCTCTACAAATATATCACCATGACTTTCCAAAACAAAAATATATCACAGCATGGGTTTGATTTCCTACTTTTAAATTCTAACAAAAATATAGAATGGTTCAATTATGATGTAGTTTCCATTGTTTTAACTAAACACTTTCATATTTAACAGTGGCAGGTCCATGGGGATAAACATCCCCCCCCAAATTTTGTAAGAAAATTTTGTTAATGTTATGTACAATTAAGCAAATGATTGCCTGGAACACCCCCCCCCCTTTTCCTAAAAAAAAACTGGATTGAACCCCCCCCCCCTCTCCCCAAGAATACAGAATGGATCTGCCTTAGTTAAAATATCATTGTGAATACAGAACTCAACTGACAATATAACTGCATTTTTTTACATTAAAGTATGAAACCCAGTGAATTTATGCATTCATTTCAAAAAGTCTCCAATAGAAATTATTTTCTTAATTCACTAAAACTCCCAGAATCTCATTTTTTCTCTTGAAATAGTTAAGGAGATATTGCAAATAAATGCTTTGTAAAATGAGGTATTAATTATACATGGAATGGCAGTTTTAAAACTAACGAATAGAACTGATGATATACACATCCAAAATAACTACAGAGTATCATCAAGTCATTAAAAAAGCCATACTGAATAAGGCAAGTTTTGTATGTAAAACAATCTTAAGTATCTATGTAAATATACAAAAAATTATAATACCAGTATCAATCCTTGTGACATTTGTTTATGCTTGAATAAGAACAAATTAATCATTGAACAAATGAAGCCATTTCTGTTCACCTATTGTGTGAAATAATCATTAATTAATTATCAACCCTCAGGTAAAACAGTGATCAATCCTGCAAGGTCATACCTGATCATATCAACCCTCTAAGGTCACACCTGTTCATATAAACCCTCAGATAAAATGTTGATCAACACTCTAAGGTCATACCTCTTAGGTATGTGGTTATACTTTTGCAGTCTTAAATTTGCAATAGATAAATAATATGAAAATGTTCTTTACAGAAAATATTCATGACAGTTTAATTTTTTCCATTACAGGTCACAGCAAAAATGAAATGCTGTAAAAATTTCATAATTTCAGTAGGATTCTAGTTTCTTTATAAAAAGATAATTGTGCAAACACGGTATCAAACTTTACATACAGAAACAGGTTCATTATGATATTGACAGACCACATTTCTATTTATAGAGGGTTGGTATAAACAAGCTTCTAGCCATTCAAAAAGTTCTATGAATGATCGGAAATTGATATGTTTTTCAATTTTCTTTCTGTCAGCATGTATGTGACAATTTTCATTTCTGGCTACTTTAAATGGCAGTTAAATATGATTTTCATGAATTAGGATAAAATGATATTGCCACTATTAAAAGGACATTTCTGTTAACCAACAAAAATAGTGTCCAAGCAATACCCGTTAATTAAATCAGGTCTAAAATAAAAAAGTTCACATGGAATTGAACCTTTTAACAAGTTCAAAAAATGAAAACACCTCTTACATTTATAATTTAATGTCAGACACTGAACAAAGCGTCCCATAAAACAAACATAAATCAGAATGTTAAAAAAATTTTTAAAATTCATAGAGGATATTCTGACGAGAAATACATCCTATAATTTCTACCTCAAAAATATTGACAGGTATATTTTGTTTTTTAACTTGCATAGAGGAGCAGATACACACAGCACTGTCAGTAAACATAGAATGAAAAGAGAATGTACATGGTGTTTTTCACAAGATCAAAGAGTGTCAATTTAGTTACAGTCGTGATGTCATTTACCTATAAATTTACCTGTAATCCAATCAATGGTACGCTTTTCTTAACCCTTTGTGAAATTTACATTCAACCAGTCAAACACATTACACCTATAACTTAAATGGACCAAATCCCAAATTATTGAATTGAATTCAATTGTAGTCTTTTACAGACTTAGTAAAATTTTACTGGAACCAAAATTTATGGACTGCAGGTTCTGTGCTGATTTCGAAACCCTAACTTTTCTTCTAAAGTACAAAGAGAACATCAGAATGTAATCCATATGTATATTGACAGTGTTACTAAGAATGTAATCCATATGTTTATTGACAGTGTTTATTCACAGAAGGATATCTAAATTTACTTAAAATAGACAACCCACATAAGATCTTAAAAAAAAAAAAAAAAGATTAAAGACCTGGCAAGTATTTATATACATGACTACATGTACATATATTTACATACAACAATAACAAAACTACAAAGTAAGTGATGAAAATAAATTAAACCTCATACATCTTCTGACAATCAATACCCTAAAAATGAGAATAGAAATCAATCATAATGTTAACCGACTTTCAAACCCAGTTTTTACTATCTTGGTTCAGCTAGCCATGTCCTTTATATCTTGAAATTGTTGCATATTCCTAATTTTTTGGCAATTTTTATAAAAACGATTGTTGCATAAAAATTGTACTTTGAAATACTTCCAATAGAGTTGATTAGTAAAAAAATCATCTTCTTTTTAGCCAAGGATTAAACAATATTACAGACAATATTATTGTGAATAATAACCTTTTTATTTACATGAAACTGAGGTTAATAGACAATGGAAGACAAGAGAGTATCTCTCTTAATTAAATGACTTATCTTTGATGTACATGTAATTTGAAATTAAAAATAAAACTTAACACTGATTACATAACAAATAAAGTATTTCACTGCTCCACACACACACACACACACACACACACACACACACACCAAGTATACCCACAAACACACTAGCACACTTTCTATTAGGCATACATGTATATCATTTATTCAGCACCTGAACTTCATAATTATTTCTAGTACAGAAAAGTTAGAGCATTAACCAAATAAGAGGCCCTTAAAGAACTAAGGATGAACTTTGACCAAGAATATTCTACTTAAGTACTTTCGTACTTGTAAACATGCTGTCCACTTGAAATAAGTGCCTTTGTCTGTAATACCATGAATCAGAAGTGACCAAGTTGTCAGACTCATAAATGGGTAAATTTAAACTTTTGGACTCTTTTCAAACTGTGGAAAAATGCATTTGTACATGGTATAAGGGTTGAAAGAGCAACCAGAAAAGCAAAATTTATTCACAAAAGTGGGAAAAAAACAGCTTCTTTTGGGTTTAAGATTTGAAAAAAATTAAGCATCATAAGTATAAAACAGATAAAAATAAAGAAATGATTACATATTCATATGTTTAAAAGAAACAGGTACATGTTACAATGTAGCCAAAGACCTAAAAATAAAAACAACTTAGACATCAGTCATCATCAAGATCCAGAAAAAAGAAAAATAATCTAAGGTCACCTAAAACTAAAACTTGTACCAACATGTTACAATAAATATGATACATGAGAAAGTATTGCATTGACTCTGCTTTTTCCAACTCACACTATATGTACATAATTAACCAGGTTTTATACTCTTTTGAAAAACTTCAAAAGAATGATAAAACTTTGCATAAATCATCCAAGGATATTCCATCCAGAAATGACATGAGAATGTTATAAACAGTATGTTTGTAAACATTGCTGGAAAAATCTAAATTATTGCCATCTCTGTAACTGCACATTCCCGGTAAAGATCACACAAGTTATCCTCCACCAAAAAAACTTAAGATCAACTTTTCTGAAGAAGTGGTGTGGGTAAAAAGATCGTCTGAATATTTTGAATCTCAGTTCGACACAATGGGCATTCTTCTAACCGATCGGCACAGCTTTGACAACAAGTCATATGCCCACAGGGACAAAGTACAGTTGAAATATCACTGTCCATACACACATGACAAAGAAATGATTCCTGAATCTTATTCAACTTTGTTTTCAATCTCTGAAAAAGTAAAATAACAACTATGAATTCATTGCAGATGCTATGAGCCCCTTCCAACTCCTACATGTACATACATTTTATATTGCATAAAATTAGGTATTACAAGATTATAATAAACACTATACTTTTCATAGGATATTCCAAACTACCACAAGTTCAGGACATGGCATCATTCAGTTCATAGAAATTGAATTCTAATACATGTATCTGATAATCCATGGTCTTTTCATGCTTCTAGCGATATTCACATTTCGGAGGTTTACAATACTAACATTTGCTAACTACATGTACCAAGTGCATGTATACATTTGATGAGTGTCATCCAAATGATCAGTTGATAAATGTTTTATTGTATGAATGGAAAAAAAAGACCAGTGAAATATAGCGAATTTTAGGACTTATGGATATATGTAAATCAGTTCAAATGTCACACTTGATTTATTATTTCACGAACCTAGTGAAGTAAAATGTCTTAAATATCTAATATCTAGTCAGTTAATTCACAGTCATTGTATAATCATATACAATTATGGTAAAGTAGTATATTATTATGTTTTTCATAAAATCAAAGTTGAAAAGTAATTGGAAGCTTTAAAATATTATGTAAATCACATCCTTGTTTCTTTTTTTAAAATACATGTAACTGAAGGAGATTTAAAAATAGTTTCTTATGTAAAACATGGATGATTAAAATCCCTTAAAATGTCATCACTTGTTATATATGCATGTTTATGTAGATGTACTTTCAAATGTCTGTGTTTCAAGAAGAAAATTGTCTAAGTTTCTTAAACCTGATGTAAGCACAAAGTATAAACATAGAAGATTAACGTAATATTGGCCAAAAAGGGAAGAAGAAGAAGAAAAAAGAATATAATGCCACCAAATTTTTACATATAAGTCTTAATGTTACCAACCACATCCTTAAAGATAAAGGAAAATTGCCAAAAAAAATCAAAATAGACTTTTTTACAAGAAAAAAGGATAAAAACAACTGAACTCCTCCTAGGATTACATCAATTACCAACCACTTCCACAAATGATATAATACTGGTACTCATCATTTCAGTTTCTTTCCAATTTTCACATAAAAGAAAACTCCTTTTTTTTTTACAATGATAAAGTACATCTGCATCAGTACGACCATTAGAGTCAATATCCAGTTTCTTCATTTTGTTTACATTTCCAATAATATAATATATATAATGAACAATAAATATCATCATGAACATCATTTTCTCTTGGCAGAAAGGTATTATAGGATATATTGGAAGAGATCATTTCATCATACACAATGGTGTATTAACAGTTTTTTTGCACATTAAGTAACAACACTTTAGCAGTTTAATGTATCGGTACATCAAGAGAGAGTGGTATAGGTCTCACCTGTACATCAGGGCATTCATGGCTTTTATGTAAACTGTTGATCTCTGAAACCTCCATCTGCTCTTCTGTGGGACTGGAATTTTGATTAGCAGCTTCTTTCATTAGTTTCCGTCTTGTACTATCATAAACCTCTCGCCAAGTGTGTTGCACATCAAACACATAGTTCTGACCTATGAAAACAGGCAAAACGACTGATCAAACACTTCAGTCTAAGAATATTTTCAATTTTTTGACATAAAATCAAAGTTTTGTGAATTCCAATACCATCATGAACAGTGAGAAATTTTCTCAAACTTAAAATATTTTACAAGTCCTGGTACACTAGGGCCATGAATTACTACATCAATTCAATTTTAATGAACTTTTTTTCTCATAATTTTCATAAAAAAAACTGACTGAACTTAGTTCTTATATATATAACCATCAGGAGAGCAAGAAATGGAGTATATAGGAAGTTGTTCCCTTGACAGGGTGTTCTTGTAACGTTGGTCACTGTAAGTGATGATGGAATAATGACTACTAGTATAAGAAGTTTTCTATCTAGAGCTTTACTCCACACACCTTTCTACCAATTATGGAGCATACCATTTTTTAAAATATCGGTAAGCTGTAACTCTCTATTTATGTAATTCATATTTTTCACAGACCTCTCACTTATTAAAATTTTTGACAAACAAGTAAATATTTCTATGATACATATAATTAAACATTTACCTAATGTACTGTTTTCATTAAATAATGAAGCAAAAAGTCCTTTGATATCCCTATACACCTGAGAAGACACCTCACTGTTCACTGTGTCACATCGAAAAAATGAATGCATCTCTGTTATACATCTGTACAAAGCACTGGCTGCCTTCAGACTACGTAACCGAACTTCAATTTTCCTGGTCTCCATCTCCTCGTTATAAACAGATACTATACAATTCCAACCATCGTGTACAACTCTCTGTATCATAGGATACTCAATTCTGTAGAGAGAGGAGTAGAAATGTAAGTATAGATTATAAACGTACATTTGTACATGTATATATTCACTTAAAGCATTTTAAAACGGTTAAAATCAACATCTTTTTTAATTGACGCACAAGTTCTTGCATTTTTTATTGTAGTATCTTATTTTGGCAATTTACTAATAAACTAAATGTACATTATACATGGACTTATATCAATGATTTATTTGTGATTTTAATCATCAAAAGAGATGTATTTAATACACCCCCTCCCGCTCCCCCCCCTAAAAAAAAATATGTTGCAATACTTTTTCTTAAATACACTAATTTTTTTTTAATCATTGTTGCAAATGAATGTGCCAGTTAATAGACAAACAAGCTTTTTTTCCTACAAGAACTAGTAGAGATTTTTTCAGATTAACCAAAGTGATTCTTCAAAAATTAAACAATAAAATCTCAGAAAATCTATATAAGCTTGTGTGTAGGTGTACACTCCACAGCTCTTTAAACTTTATCCAGAAAATAAGTTTCCAAAATGAATAACTCCGTGGTCTCCAAATCAAGGCAGGTTACTTGGTTTACTTTAAAACTATAGCCAAAGCCTTCAGTTTGCTCTCATTAAAAAAGTCACAAATTGCATCACTTGATAGTATAGCAATACATGTACAAAGCAGTGTGCTATATAATTGAGGGAAACATTCTATAATCGTACCTCTCCACTAAATCCATGTTTATGTCGTAGATAAAGACCCCGTCTGGTCCTACACCTACAGTAATCAGCTTCCTTTGTTCATTCTTTGCCTCATGTTTCTCCATCCCAAAGTCCTCAAGTGTTGAGGCTTCCTGTAACATTCTGTACTGGGCATTCTGGGAAGACAAGTTGTGAAGTTCGGCATGGCTGTTTACCACACTCCTTACAAAGTCAGCATCAGCCCCCGGGCATAATTTATCTATGAATGTTTCATACCCTGCAGAAACTTGATCACCAAACTCTTCCTGTGCAATCAGCGCTAGGATATTGACAAGCTTTGACTGGTCGGAGATATGTAAGGTCTTGGAAAGAATCTCCTGCTTCACTTGAAGGAAGAACAGATGCCTAGAAAATAAAAAGATAAATGCTACAGTTACATAGACAGTATTTATGGCAAGAACAGATGCTATGGCCTACAATAGGCTAGAGTTGAAAAATAACAGCAATATTGATTTCACTAGTACAAAAATGAACATTGTTTTAATGAGCTCTATTAACATATGTTTTAATTAGGATTTGTGAAAGAGTTCTAAGCCAACAGGAACAAGGAAACTAGAATGATAGTTTATCTTTTTTCTTAGATTCTCATAATTTCACGAATTTTCACACAAAGACCAACTTCATAACATTTTTTGCAGTTGTTTAAAAACCATCAATTAAATAAAAAACAGTAGCCCACAAGGTAAATATCTCATCAAGGTAAAATGTAAACTGAAACTGGAAAGTTTCCAACTGAGTCAACCACTATTTATTGTTTTGGCCCCAACTTGTCTGTTTCATCAGATCTATATATTCTTGAAAGTTTAACAGTGAGTGCAAACACAAGATTTGGTTCATAAAATCTAAATAGACTTGAAACTGTGTTTACAAACTAATCAATCAGGCATTGTACATTTTATTGATTTCACTTTCTTCCATTTCATATTCTAAAATTTAGGAGTCAACTTGAAACTGGAAAGTTTCCAAAACATTGTAAATATGGTATTTTGTTTCGATTATGTCATAATTATAACATCTAAAGCCACTATTTATAATTACACCCAAGACATTGCATTTTCATTAAAAATAGGGAAGTACAAAACAGACACATAATTGTTTATGAGAATGAGAAGACAAAGAGTCCTATAAATATATCTATGTATGACTAAATTGACCACAAATCTAAATTTAGCTTTTTGCAATCTTAAGACACATTTAATTTGAAATGTCTCTCTTCTCTTACATCTAAGATTTAAGTGTCAAGTCTTGTTTCTCAGTCTGAGTGAAAAGCCAGATTTATAACTTTTGCAGTTAACAAATTAGAATAAAGAAAGCTATATAATTGTTACAAGATTTTCTCTCTCTGCCCCACAAATTGCAACAGAAAATTTAGTAAAATACAGAGCTATACTGTTGTTTATGTACACTTTGTACATTTGATTGAATTAAAATGTACAGGGATGTCAGTCCTATTTTAAGTACATTGTAGCAGGAAAAACAGAAAAAGTAGCAGGTAAACTGATGAAAATTTTGCAAGAGTTCACCCATTTTTGAAAATATGTGTACAGTAGCTGTCCAAGTTTTCTGGTTGACTTCTTCTATTGACATCCCTGTTGTCTGTCAAAAAGTACTTTTATTTTAGTGGAATCAGGATTGGTTTTCAATAATTTTTGTTATTTGTGGTGTTTTTCTGTTCTCCGTTCTTGTCTTTTTCTCAAAATTATGAAAATCCTGTTTCTTATTCAAATCATGGCCTCCTTGCTCTTACTATAGTATACATGTATGTAATGTAAGCAGTTAACTGCTCAAAAAATAAACAACTGAAAATCCAATCAAATGAATAAAACAGAGAGTAAAATTGGACAAAATAACAATATGAATACATGTATTATGAAGAAGAATTCATTAATTATAAATCAAGTCAATAGAACAAGATTCTCAGTGAGGTCATGGACTTGAGTAAAGGTCAATGAACTACTGGTTTATTTTATTATTAGTCCTATATGTTTTTGTTATACATGTGCTTATTTATGTTACAGGACAACACACTATAGATTTGTAGCTGTTACATTGTCCTCATATACATGGTACATTTGTATATAGCCATGAGGATTTAATAATTTTACACAAAGAGACCTAGTATCACTTTTAAGAATATTGACCCATTCATGCCATTGGCGTTTTGAAAATAATGTTTTAAAATGGCTTACGGAATAGAAAATACATCTTCATAATAATGGAAGTACAGCAGCATTTGTTTTTAAAGAACCTTTCTTTAATGTTCTCATGTAAAAGACATGAGCTAGAATTGATGGTATTGGATTTTATTACAGATACATTTTGTACATGTATTTAATTCAAATTACACATTTATCTGATCTGTTAAGAGCAAGTAAAATTTAAAGAAGATCCAAATTACAAAAGTTATTTTCAGGACCAAGGATTCATTTTTATACCACTTTTTTGGCTTTTGACCCACAGACTTTCATTGACTTATAAATGCAAATTTCTAAGTGTTTCCGATTCAGAATTCTGACAATCATACATGTACATTTGTACATTCTTGGTCCAACTCAAAAGGACAACCCAGTTACTACACAAAAGGACTAAGTTAGGGTATTTAGTAAAAAATATGGAAAATTTCATACATGTAGTTCAAAACAGGAAAACTTACAACACATGTATAGCATTGTGTATAAGGAAATATATGAACCTTTTAAGTATTAGTATTAGTGTTGAGGTACACATGTAATGTATAAAGTGCTTTAATGATTGTCAATGTTTAGGGAATACCTTTAATTCATTTAAGTAATAATAGTTAAAGACACCTACACAGGTTACAATCTGACATATTATAACACTAAACTGGAGCAAATTTAGAAAATTTAATCATACATTCGTAACTCAGTCGAATGACTTACATTTAACTTTAATAGCATGAATCATTTTGATTTGAATGAGTTCAAATAAAAAATATCACATGATTAAACCATGGGCATAGTATTTTTACCTGTCATTGTCAAGTTTTGTTCTTAACCAAAATTAGACCTTGTCAAAACTTTATTACATTAATGTATCATTATTATTCCAAATGTGCATTGAAAAACTTGTAAATTATTCTAGTACTTGTATAAAAAATTTTATATTGTCATGGCCATGTTAAAAGATGTGACAATATACAGTTATTAACAAGTTTTCTTAAGCAGCCAAATTTTCTTGAACTGTTTTAAGCATACACTTCATGTACTGGGTACTTTCTTGATAAACATGTAAGAGTTAAAAAGAATTTACATGTATATGTCCAAGTATCAAATGATTACATGATCACAATGATCACCAGCATATTAAGATAATGTGTTAAATTCAATGAACTTTTTCCTTAAAATTAACAATACATGGTCAATTGTATGGTAAACATTCACAATGTATACTTACTACATGTACATGTACATGTTTGTGTTTATCCCTTAATATTGTCATTTGTTATACAAAATTTCCTTTTTTATTATTCCTTTTGACAATTACCTAGAGTTTATCAGTTAGGTAATTTTGCCATTACCTTTTCTTTTACAAGTGTACATGTGTTATGCAAACTGAACACTAAGACTTCTTTAAAAAATCCTGAGAA
This sequence comes from Perna viridis, assembly GCA_037379345.1. NCBI lineage: Eukaryota > Metazoa > Mollusca > Bivalvia > Mytilida > Mytilidae > Perna > Perna viridis. The sequence continues at coordinate 46,274,117 of CM074515.1, read as the reverse complement.
ATGCATTTTGTACAAGTTCAACTTTTCTTCAACCTCTGCATGTAAGTTAAACTTACATTTACATGTAAAAAACCCAAAAATGTACATTGTATGTACATGTATAACCAGTTAGAAGGGTCATATAAAATTAAATTTGAAATGATCAACACAATTTTGATCAATTTAAACCATGTAGGCCTGATTTTATTGCACATGCAGTGACATGTACAGCTTAAAATACATGTACATACATGCAAGAACGGAATATGTATTAGCACTAGGTCTATCAAAGAACAAGTTAGTTCTCACGTACATGTAGATTAGGATTTCAAATAAAGTAAGAAACATTTGGATAAAGAAGGCAAAAGAGTACAAACTTCACATCATGATGACAATTTGATGTACATGTACAATACATCTAGAATAGCAAATATGTCAACTGATGATTTTGTGGTAAGCCAAGCTCATAATTTAATTAGAAAATTATGAATCTCTAAAACAGTTTGGGCAACTCTGTGAATATTACATTAACTTAATGGGCTGCTTGATTCCAATGCAGCTACAAACAGTATATCTCCAGAGAACACATACATGTACATGTACCTATACAAGTACCAAGAACAACTGGACCCAAGTAAAAATTTATCTTTTACTGAACCACTTTAACAAGTATTTTGGCTAAGAAATCTACGACCAATTTTATGCTTACCATTTTTGTGACAGAGACGACTGATTTATAATAACATACCTGCTTGATTCTTGAAGCATAAGGTGTGGCTGAACATAGAACTTTACTCTCAGATGAAACCTGGGATACTTCATACTAGACCTCTGCTGGTCGATTCTGTTCCTCATGTTCAGCCAGATCTTCTCATTCTTGCTCCCAGTAAACTGTAATCCAAAATAATCTTGCTCCAAGATCCCAAGATGAGTACACACCTGAAAAAATATATTAATAACATCTTGTGTAATATTACAAGTCTTCAATATAAATCGCACATGTACATGTACATGGGTATGGTAAATTGTATCTTAAAAAACCTTTTGTATCCCCCATCTATAACATTTTGGTTATCAATCAAGGTTAGAGTATGGGTTAAAACCCACTTTCACCTTTGATAAGTAGTTTCTAAAAGATAAAAAAGGAAAACAAGCAAGTAAACAGCATGTAAATGTATAATACATGTGAACATGTGAAAACGTTCAACATAAATTTGTACTAGAACACTACAACTTTCATGCCAACTTTGGACTCAAATAAAACATGAACATGTATAGCTTTGATTTACAATGCACCTGTACATGTATTAAGTACTGTATCAAAGGCAGTTAGATCTCATATCCCTCTCCCCTCCAAACAATAGCAACCCAAGTTTCAAGTTTACAAGCTAAAGTCTGTATTATCAAGTAATGGTCACTATCCATCTTATTTTCATTAAGACCTTTAAAATGAGAGTTACAAGCATGGACAAACATGTATATACAATGTAGATCCAGGACCTTTTATCACCTACATGTACAAAGTACTGTATATGTACAAAAATGCTGTATCATCAAAGATTGGAAAACTTTAAATTACACCTTCCATAACATGTGCCTTAGGATATGCAAAATCAATTGGTCAAAAAAGATCTCTAATAAAGGCCTATGGAGAAAAAAACCACAGAGGAGCATTCAATTAGAAACAAACAGTGGAAATGGAAATGAATAGGACATGTCATGAGAATGGACAAAGTACAGTATGCCCAGCTAAATTAGTTCTCAGATGGACTCTTGAAGGGAAAAGAAAGTGGGGAAGACATAAAGAAACTTGGAGAAGAATGGTAGGACAGTTGAAAGAGATGGGAATGAAATAAAAAGAAGCAGAAAAGAAGGCAAGGGACAAACAAATTTGGTGGCAGCTGATCTCAGTCTTGTGTGGAGACATGCACAAAGTAAGTTAGGGATTAAATTCTTGTAAGTGTTGGTCCAAGGTCCAAGTGTACATTTCAAAAAAAGTCTTAAATGTGTTAAAAAAAAAGTCTTAAGTGTGAAATTGATCGTAACTTGTGACATCACAATGCTATTTAAGGTTGTGACATCATTACTTACGATCAACTTCACACTTATGATTTTTAGTGATATCTACGACAGGACCCCAAATTAAAGACTGAGGGCCTTCAAAATATTATTTACATGTACATGTACTTAATTCTGGACCTTTAACCATTGTCACTACAACTCTACTGGGAATTTTAAGTTTTTCTTAAGTGGACCATAGATTTGAAACTGAAACCTTCCACACTTGACAGTAAATTTGAACCCTTTCATCTTCGACTTTGAAACTTGGTGCTCTCAGTACCAAGGTTTTACAAGCATGGAAACTAATTCAACTCATGAGCACCTGTTCAGCTGTAATATATTAAAAATGCACAATTAATAGCCCAATTATTTGATTCAAATGATTGAGTAATTATCTAGGATTCAGTGAATAGAAGAAAGGAGAAGTGAGTCTTGAATGGGGAGAAATCATACCTCACAGCTTGAATATTTTATCGCACTGACATTAAGTTTAAGTCATATCTTAATATGGACATGTATTCTAATAAATCTCAATTTCGCCATCTAGATTATGCCCTGTTGATTGATCAGCTTCAAATGTATTTAGGCTTCAAACAATACAATCAATGTTTATATTTTCAAAAAAAATACCAAAAGGTATCATTATGTCATAAAAAATCAATATTTGTTTCCTCCTCAAATTGGTTTTCCACATTATTATTTATAGAAAAAATCTATATTCACTACAGGTTGAACTGTTTTTATTGACAAAAGCAAAAAGAACATTGCAACATGTGGAAGAAAAGGTGTACAAATGTACATTAAAATATTGTGAAACAAAAATATACAAATTATTACATGTATTATCAATATAACTTCAACAAAGTGTTACACTGTAATTCCTCATCAATTTTTATTTAGATACAACAACATATGTACTATGTAAATGAAGACATGGACGAAATTATTTAAACTCAAACTGTTAATCATCAGGCACAAAATCATAATAATACAATGTATGTGCTTGTCCACCTGTACGCGTATTTCAGTCTTGAAGCAGTTTTAATTACCCCTCCTTTTTTCTCACTTACATTACAATGGCTTTTGCAATCAGCTGATTTACCCTAAGATGCAATCAATTGGTTTCAGTCTCCTTACGAAGTACAATTTTATCTTATCATGTTCATTGGGCATAATAATAAAACACAAAAAAGGTGTACCGGTGTTTTCAAAGAGTACCGCTAGCTGATGATTGATCCTTTGTGTACATCAATCGCAAGTTGGACTTTGGACCCTGCATGGCCATTTTCATTCTGTACTTTCCCTTTGTCGAAAAAATCTTCCTACTGTATTTTCAGACAAATGAGCAGGAAAAGTTATCTCCTTTAGACGTATTTATTAATTTTACAACTGTGCAATCAAACAAAGGTTAATTTTCAATGAAAACAAAAGAAAAGAAGAAATTACAAAAGATGAAGTAGGTCACGTATTTTTACCTGCTCCAAACATTGCTGTCCATTTTCCCTTGGATCCACTGTTATTTCAATAACTACACTATTCGGTAGTACCACAGTAAAATACATTTTTCATCTGCAATATCTAATATTTCCTTAGAGCGTCATTTATCAAAATAATCATCCTGTGAAATGTCGATAAAACTTCAGTCGTTGATCAAGAAGATCACATGCATGGACTTTGACCGTCAACTTTGATTCTGCGCAAAATTCATAGCCAATCAAAGTGCATAGTAGGCGTTACACTTAAAAACATCAACACAAACACATGTAGAGCTGTCAACAATGCATATTGCACTGGAAACGAGTGATGACAATGTGTGGTGACGGCTACAGTATACTTTGCAGAGAGTTAGCAGAAAAATTCCGTCTACATTTGGTCATTTTCTGATTAATACAAACATGAACTAATTATCCTTAACTAATATAACGTTTCGGACCAGCCGGGGAGGGGGATGTCACTCATTAAAGTGTCATCCAAATTCATATCGAACTGTTTAGAAATAAAAAAGAATAAAATTTCTTGAAATACAGTTATCAATATACTGTAACTGAAATTGTTATTATAATACATATATTATCTGGTTGGTTTCGGGTGTCTGACAAACTGGGGTTGTCAAGTTTTTTATTCATAGTTTGTCTTTAAAGGGGTACATTATTATAACAGCACATCTGAAGGGGTATATAATTTCAAGTCCTTAATGGGGTTGCATCTGATAAAATTCTACCATGGGCTTATCTTTGGTTGTTGATCTACAGGGGCTTGCATGCTTCCACTACTAAATATGCAGCCCCACCAACATCTTACTAGGAATATACTAATGGAGCTGCATATTTGATAGTGGGAGCAGTTAAGCCCCTGTCATTGATGATGACAGACCAATACATCAGTCATCTTTCAATCTTGAAGAGACCCGTGCAGGTCTGGGTGTAAAAAGAATAGGCCTGCAGCAGCGCTAAGCTTGTCGTAAAAGGCGACTAAATAGTGCTCAGAAAACCAGCCGGGGCTAGGCGGGGAAGCCACAGAGCAACTGGGTTGTGTGCCCCAGGTGGTGGAATGGGGTACCCCTGGCGTGTTACATGCTGGGCTGCCTGGCTATAATACGGAAAGCCTGACCGCAAACCATAGTGGTGCACCGTGTTGGGAAAGATGCCACGTTCCTCGCACGTTAAAGAACAATGATGTGGTATTCGATAGGAGTAGGAACCTTTGCGCTCCGCCACAGGAGGCTAAATTGCCCGACCCTACCCATCGCTCTCATCCTCTCATTTCACCATCTTCATCATTTCATGTTCATTTTATCACGAATTTTATCTTCATCGCCTGAATATAGCTGAAATATTGCTGCTCGGGCGTTAAACTCCAATAATCAATCACTCTTGAAGCTATATACAATCCATCAAATATTTTATAAATTAAATGCCTATTCAATTCATTAACCCAGTTATTTGATGAGGCAAAACGGATAAATTTAAATAGGGTATAAGAAGTTTGAATATTGGTCTATAATGGGATTTCAAATGTCTGCGATGGGGGTCGTGATTCAGGACTGCATCCGAACATATCCCCCCCCCCCAAAAAAAAAAAAAAAAAAAAAAATCAGATTACCACCTCCCCGTGGGTTTCGGACTATGGAAGTATATGTTAATATTTAGGAAAATGAGGAGTGGAAATACCGAAGAGTCCTGAAGGAAATGCGACCGGCTACAAGTCCGAGAAGGAATTGTATAGGTCTAACAAAATGGTAAACACAGGCTATTTTCGTAAGACTTATGCTTAAACTAGAAAGAGACTTTTGTTTTGTATTGTTAAAGTACATATAGTATTTGCCATATTCAACACATTTCGAACACGGAATTCCGAGCTTCCCACCTCTTTACAAAACTGAGCAACCATGTTAGGCAACAAGATGTTAACAGCAATTAACACACTTTGAGATTTTGGAAATGGGGTCCGTGAAATAAGGAGGGTTTCAGACTATTATTGGCAAATTTCTCCCAAAAACATGCATGCTGTGAAACTAAAAATGAAAAAGGATGATCCAACTATATATATATGATTTTGCATTTGGGTACAGTCACAGAGCAGTTATTAAAGAGATTCTATATTACAGACAAAGGCACGAGTTGTCTTTAATGTTGGTAACTCGTCCAATTTGATACTCTGAAGTCAACATCTATCATTTGACTAGTAATAAAATGCATCATGTTCTGTAAAATTCCGGAGATTCGGTGGATCCTCCAAAAGTACACTGATGATGCAGGTAACAATTTGATTGCGTCACCAACGCACAAGTGGGTCACAACTTTCGTTTTTCCATACTGCACTTAATGCTTTATGATTTTCCTTACGTCAGTTGGAAGCAAAATCAATTACAGCGAAGTGTATCACGTGATATTGATGGGGAAAATGTTATAATCGACTGGTGAAGCATTACTTGTTTTTATTTACATCGAGGCCTTGAAATCAGGAAAACAATAATTGATGAGTACACCGATCCGCACTCCTATCATACTGATAGATACAATAACAACCCGTCGCATGTTAAGGAGTGCACGCCTCCCCAAAATTGTATTTATTGTTTTGCGACATCAACGATGAACACAGGTCTAGTAACTTCACCCTCGACTACACCCGTCCGTCTACTCCAGCATACTCCAGCAATGCTAGAGGTTGTCTGGCAAGCTGTTTTCTGACTTGGTGCCATCCTGGAGTATGGAAGAAAGGAATTCCAACTTCTGACGTTGTAGGAGTACCGTCCGTCCATCGCGCTCACGGAAATGGGGGAGGGGTATAATTCCTTTGTGAAAATCCGTAACTTAAAAAAAGTATTGAACCAATGAACTAATATATTACAAGTTTTCACAGTGCTTATGCATATTTAGGATGTGCATCTCCTGAGAATTTGATATTTTTTTCTGCAAATCAAAAATCAAAAACTTTTTAATTTGTTATCCAATTTTTGCACATTGCTTGTATAAATATTTCAAATGTGCACCTTTCACGTAGAAAATTGACCTGGCATGTTGAACGTAACCATTTTTCGTCACTTCATGTTGTGGATGTAATGTATAGCACCTACATTATTCAAACATTACTAATTAAGGTATTATGTATTGTATATTTGAAGAAGTACATGCACTCCTATTATGTATGCGTTTGGCAAATATCAGTTACGATTTTTTTTTTCACTAGTTGAACATTTTTTCAGCAGGATGCTACCATAAGTACATACTTATTATTCAAGTTTCCATAGATATGCCCAACATAGTCTTAGATTGAAAATGTATGCTGACCAACCTTGACATGACGCATTATGGGTCTTATTTCGTGAAATCTTGATAATTCACAGTTTATATATTCCCTCAAATAATCTAACCCCGCACCCCCATCTTGAAATTAAAACGTTAATAATAACATTCGAACACACAGAATAATAGATAACTACCCAGGTCTATATTCGTACACTCGTCTTTTTCACATCTCACACGGTTTTCTTTCTGAACAGCGTCATTCCCACCAATCATTTTATAGGAACTACATCTAGTTTACGATCAGGTTATTCCAAGAATCACACACGCCCGCTTTCCAAATTTTGGAAGATCAGCGGTCGAAGGCAAATAACATTAATCAATTTAATCTTCAGATAGTTATCATAGGACGAACGGGCGGACGAACAGAACGATATGAGAATTACAATATCGCATGTACCTTAAACTCGACCGTCATGTGGAAATTTCTAGCAGAATTCCACTATTCCCATGACAAAAATGCTTTAGTGGATTTTTAGTTTGTACACGGACTACTATTTATTTCAATTTATTTCAAGAACCTAAAGGATTTAGTAGAAAAAAATAGAGAGCGATGAAGTGAAAGCCTATTACAATGTTCTCAAGTACTATGTCAGCAGGTCTTCACTGATATTGTAAATAAGCTTTAATATTGTGTCATTCTAATCTCTCGAAACAAGTGCACTAGTGCACGTATGTGTAATGATGCTTATGTAAACATTTTTTTTTATCTCTTTGAAACATCTGCTCCAATATCAGAATTACAATGATTTCAGTCGGAGAAACGATGCATTTTGTAACATACAATTTGCTAGCACATGTATACAAAATAGGTCTTGCATTTATTGTATAGAAGAACACTATTTAAACAGATATTAAACAAAATGGCATATCCTACCACTTCGAAATATAATCACGCGTGAAAGCACCGTGAATAAGTCGTCTAATCGCAAGGTACTGCAGCAGTGCTAGAGGTTGTCTGGCGTGCTGTTTTATGACTTGGTGCAATCCTAACGTTGGGGTATGGAGGAACGAAATTCCAACCGCTTACATTGTAGGAGTAATCGCTAGACTGTCCAGATGCAGCCAGAGAAACAATATTACTCTATCGCGACTCCTCACTGACGACCTCGAGATATGGCATGATTATAAAGCTTGAATAAAATTCCTTGCAAGAGTGTTGTTTGCATTGGTGAGCAGTGCAGTTCTTTGCAGGTCAAGTCCGGAGGCAGAGGAAAACATCTATCATGACTTCGTCATTGTAAAGACCGTAGAACCTCTAAACTGTATCAAATATTCTTGCTCTTATTCAAAATCAATTTGGGAATGGCTTGTTAAGTGTCAGTATCTGTAAGAAGCAGGCAGTGGGTGAAACAGGGTATGAAAAAAACCATCATTTTGATAGTGTAATTTGACTATTGGTACCATCAGAATCAAGGAAAAAAGACAATATTTTCCATATCATTTTGGCCAATTGAGTCATAATTTCATTGAAATGGACTGAAAATGAACATTTCAAGGGCAGACAACTTTGTCAAAACCACATTGTTCTAATATTATATTGAAAATAACTAGGCAAAGCCAGTATTGCAGAGATCAAATAATGTTTTTTTTTCAAATAGAGAAAGTATCCATGAATGATATTACATTGTGAAATCGGTGGGGTTTAGACATACATGTTTCTGAATTTTCAAATTTTGCCTGATTCTTACAAACACTAACACTTAAGTAGAAACATGGATACAGTCTTAACACCCGGGCCGTTTTTTCATCTGTTTTACTATTTGTCTTTTGTTTTGTTGTTTTTTCTTCCAGAATTAAAATTCGTCTTATACTTATGAAAGCCCAGACGGGACTTCTTATTAAATAATCCATGATTATTAAGTAGTAGTCTTTGTGAGAATCATGCAAATTGTGTAATATGTGATACATCCCAAAAAAAAAGACTACACATTTTTATTTTTTTTTATTATAATTCCAATCTGTCTGCTCTTGGAAGATAATCCACATTGAAAATCCAATAGTTTTTATTGTATTTTAGTGTCATTTACAGAGTTATCTCCCTTAAATTTGGATGCTACATTCTGAAAATATGTAATCTTTCCAACCATGAATCACACTTTGCATGATTCTTATATGGAGTGCTACCTAATTCCTTATTCGTACAATCTAATTAAAATTAAAGCTATGAATTGTTCCAATCAGTAACTAACGATCTGTAAATTTTATTAGACACCCTGAATGTAAGGTAAGAATTTAGAAAAATCTAATATTGTTCACTTTAGACCACAGTCATTTAGTTGAGCAACTTTCAGTTTTGTATTTAAAGATAAAAACTTAGATATTGTCGATAGATATACTTACCAAGAGTTAATACTGAATGATTTTTTTAAAATTCTAATGAGACTGCCAAAGCTGTGACAAAGTCTGCAAGTCGGTCGCTTAGTTTGTTAACATAAAAGTATAAATCTTATTTCTTGATACACTTGTTATGTCAGTAAAAGAATATGGTGGACCTATTTGGGGTGCACAAATTTTACATGTATAAATGCTATTGAAAAAATAGCTATGAGATTTTTTATGGGTGCACGTTGGAAAATATACTCCAAACTTATCATTAAATGGAGGTATGCACCGGATGACAATGGTCTTGTATTTTTAGGACTTGGTTCAGGTATAAAAAAAAACAAAAACAAAAACAAAACTGGAATTTTAGAGTTCATAGTAAATTTAGAGAGCTTGATATGTCTCATTTATGTTAATAAAATAACATAAATGATATACAGAGTATATTGTTCATAAACATGTTTAGAAAAATATTGAAAATAAATCAACAAAAGTAGTATAACGAATTACTGTCGAATGACCAGAGTAAACTTAGAACACACAGATTGCTTAAAAATGAGTGTGGTAAAGAAAAATATGTAAGCATACATTTGCCAGGTAGATATAGAAGTGCATATGGTAAACTGAGATGTGGCGTTGCATCCATAAAAATAAAAACTGGTCGATATGAGGATTTAGCAGTGGAGAATAGTGTGTTTTTATGATGAATGTGTTTTTAATAATTGTATACAGAACGGAAAACAAGTTTTTCTTGTGTGCCCTTTATATGCCAAATTAAGTAATGAACTATTTAATCGATCTTGTTTTTTATAGATTTATCAGATGACGATTTTTAAAATTTTTTATTTGTTATAAAATGTTTTTTTTTACACTGCCAAAATCTGCCATGATATTTTATTTCATAGAAAGATTTTTTTTGTATAAATAGTGTAGATAATTATGTTTTATTTTAATACCTTATTGTATATATGTATATGAGAGGCGAGACTTAATAAAAAAACTATCTGTCTGTCTGCCTGTCTGTCTAAAACAGTTGATAGGTCTAATTTTTATTAGATTGTAATTCGTAATTCATAATCCTGATCGGATCTAGAACACTACACATCTCTGAGTTTTTCAATTTTTGTTCACAAATCTTAGTAGAAGCGTTATCAGTCACATTTATAACGAAGAGGCTAGTTCATTTTTCCTATTGACATATTAATACTGAGATATAATAAGAGAGATAACTCCTGTTTGTTGGTTGAATACTTAAAGTGGATTTTTTTTCTTTTTTCCCCAGTAGAGTAGAGAGGACCCATTTTATTGCCGCGTTGCAATCTTTCTCGTGTTTTAGCAAGGAATCTAAAAACGAAAGATTAAAAGGGAAAAACTCACCCCTACATGTATGCCAAAATTTGGGGAAATCTAATGATCAACTTTGTGGTTAAATGCAATCATTTGCTAGACGCTGGAGAGTTGATTGTTATTGTTTTTTTAACTTCAAACACAAGAGCGGATGGGGTACTCTTAAGAACAACAAATTACATTGAGACACCATTTCACAGTACCAGTGAATTAATATGAATTACTTAGTGGACGGCCCAAAAACATCATAAAGTGATATAACCGATTGTATTTTTTGGGTTAAAAATCTACGGTTTCAGAAAAGAAGTCATCTTTCTTATAAATGATTTTATTTAAATATTGTACTTCGTATGAAATCTTCAAAATCTTAGCAGCCCCTGTAACTGTACTGCGGACTTGAAACATTGGAGCAATGCTTTCTCCATGCAACCCTGCAAATAAAGGCAATATCAACACAGTAACGGTAGCAAACCCGCAGGTAAAGGCGATATCAATCCAGTAATAATAGCAAACCTGTAAGTAAAGGCATTATCAACACAGTATTTTAGCAACTCCGCAAATAAAAGCAATATCAACCCAGTAATAGTAGCAAACCTGACCCCATATTTTCCTTTATTTCAGATAAATGTTTATATAATTGTCATAAAATATACACCAATTTCAAAGTAAGAGTTTAAGTAAGAATCATGCCAATTCATGTAATATGTGATACATCTCATAAACAGGCTGCGCATTCTTATTTTGAATCCATGTTGATTTATGGGTCTATATAATGAAAGGTATAATCGTCCTTTCCAATCTGTCTATTCTTAAGAGATAATGCCATGGAAAATTCAATAGTTTCAGTTGTATTTCAGCGTAATTTGCAGTTATATCCCTTAATTTTGAATAATGTATATCTTCTATGAACCGGGGTTATATGAAAAGCCACATGTTAATTTCTGTTTACTATAAAATTTCAAACAAATTATCAAAAATAAAAATATGTAGGCTTTCCAACCATGAATTATATTTTGCATGATTCTTAGTTGGAGTAATACTTCATAGTTTAGATAAAACACTCTTCCGTATACTCAGTTGTATAAACCATCGACCCACATCTGACTTAAAGCTTTATATGGAAGTCTCGTGTTGATACACTGGCCGATATGGAAAATTGAATGTTAGAAGTGCATATCTTTAATATATTTGGTAAACAGAGTGCAAAGTTTTAAGTACCTCACCGTCTAAGAATCGGGCAAAATGTATATAAGGTGTGGCACATAAAGGAAAAAAAACGCAAAGATTTTATTGCATTAACCAATTAATTATACCGGATAACCACCAGAAATAACCATTTAAGTGTTTGTAAAATTTGCTTTTTTAAGATACTGATAGGTCAAATTTAGTTGAAATGCATTACGGCAAAATGGCGGGAAAATTTTCCCGCACTCTTTCCCTATTTAAGCAGTAAAAATATTTACGTGATAGATGCTTCAGGACAAGTATAAGGAGGTGGACCTAGGGTAAGGGACACAACTCTTACAAATCATTGGAACGTTTGTATTCAGTATTTTACACCAATGTCATGTAAGCATCAAAGTAACTTGGATTGATTTCATTCTGTGTCAAATGAAAGCTTGATAGGCTTTGGTGAAATTGAATATGATACAAACATATCACTGATTTTATGAGTTATGTCCCTTAACCTATGACTACCTCCTTAAATAGCTTTTTGGTTGTTTTCTAAATGTACTGAATATATTTTAGGCAAAAATGACTGAATTGGGGAAAATGATGTGCCACCCATTGCCTGATTCTTACACAGAATGGTACTTAATAATTATCCATTTATATTGGTTTAATACTTTTAAATTACAGATTACAGAAAATAGGTATATCGTCAAAAACATAATGTGACAACAATTGTCAGCACAGATGCAGGAATGAATATAAAAAAAATAACCAATTTTCCCAATAATATAAGAGTAATAAAGGGAACCAAAATTCTAGCGGTAATCAAAATATAATACAGGGACAAAGACTAGACATGGAAAACAGACAAATACAACAAAGGACATAAAATAACTAAAATAATACATACACAGTAACTAAGTAACAAAAGTAAACGAGCAACTCGGACTGCACTAAAAACTGGGAGCATGGATCAGGTGCACCGGTAGGATAAGCATCCTCTGCTTTTAAACAACCGAGTTGCTCATAAAAAGTTAAGTCCCGGATAGACGAAAGAGGAAAGGAAAACTATGACACGTTGGACAAATCAGTTTTCACGGTGTACATCTAGAATGTATTGAATATATCGGTTCAATACTTTTTTGAGTTATGTATATAGGTCTATGCGTGAGGCACGAACAAACGGACGAACAAACGGACGGAGTCGAGCAATTACTAAACCTGCTACAATTGTTGGTGACGCAGGTTTAATACTCACATTTGAAGGCATCAGTAAATGCGACATGAACTGGAGAGTGACTCACTGAGTATGGTTTCCCAAATCTTTTTTCGTCAGTGTGTGAATACAAATTGAAAAAAAAGTACAATAAAGGAAACAGTACGTACCATTTTTTGAAACCACCACATCTCTGGATCCTTACTGCACAGCTGGCATCATTATTTATGTCTCTGTTTCTGAAGGCTAAAATAATTCTTATCTCTTTAGTCTGATAAAAATCAAATGATAAAATAAATAAGTAAATGAAAAACGCATTAATAATCACATGAAAGAAGGAAAGAACATTCATGACAGCTGAATGTATTGTGTGAAACTCACTTTATTGAATGGACCAAGCTCAAGCTAGCAAACAATTAGCCCGATCAATCTAGCGAACAATAAGGCAGTGAACATTAAAAAAGCGGGGCAGGGATCCAATATCTAAAAACCATAGAACATAACAAACCCACAACGGACTTAGCCATTTTATTTCATATTATTTATGTATCATTGGATAATTTTGTAATAATTTTTTTTACACTATTGTGTTTATGCACGTACTTCTAATGCATTTCAAATTGCTTTATTGAAACTGAGATTGAAAACATTTGAAATAAAATTTTGAATGCCTTCATAGAATTTTGGGCCCTGGTTTAGGGCCCGATTTGTAAATATCTGGAACTGACATTTATAACTCTGTCAGCTTTAATTGTATAACTAAATTCAATTACATAGAAACAGAATAATGTTAAAAATAAACAATTCTCCTTCTACATAGATACAAAAATAAATTTTATTTCCCTTTTTAAAAAAAACCACACAAACAAAAACATACAAAAAAAAAAAAAAACTAAAAACAAAAAACAAAAAAAAAAACAAATGAAAAACAAATTATAAACCACCACTATTAAATTTCACTCCTCCTCGAAAAAGCAGTTCTATTGGTAGTTAATTCGTAACTAGAATGTGTTGGGGAATGCTGATTTGGGGGACGATCCATATGCACATCGTAAAATTTGATGGTTAACTAACCAGTATATTGAAAACTCAGCCTTTAATTGTCCTTAAAAGTATAAGGCCTACTTGAAAAGGGGTCCCTGCATAACATATTGAACTGCCCAATTTCAAACCTTACTTCACAAAACAGTTCATATATAGATTCTAGAAATTTGCTGGTGAATTAACTAGTAGGGTGATAACCTGACCCATAATGGAATAAAAATTCACCACCAAATTTCCAGGGTGTGCATATAAACCGTTCTTCTAAACTGGAAATTCAAAGTTGGCAAAAAAAATAATAAAAAAGTTCCTACAGCAAAGCCTTTACAAACCAATCAGTTCACCACCAAATTTCCAGGGTGTGCATATTAACCGTTCTCCCCTACATGAGGTTTTTCGCCTTTGAATTCCACGTTTAGGAGAACGGTCCATATGCACACCCTGGCCCCTTTTGATGTAGTTATAAAATATTTCGTAGCCTTAAGATTTTATGGACAATTAACCGCCCAATTTCTAGGATGCGCATATAAATCCCCCAAAATTAGACCCCCCAACACGCACCTTATTTTTCTCATTCTAGTCATGAATTAACTATTCATAGAAATGTTTTTTGAGGAGTGAAATTTAACAGTGACGGGTAAGTATTTGTTTTTATTTCGTTTATTTTTTCTATTTTTTTCTGTTTATATGTTTTTGTATATGTTTTAACAAAAAGGTGGTGGAATTTATTTTTGTATTTATATATTTTGTATCTATATAGAAGTGGAATTGCTTATTTTCATCATTGTTCTTTCTTTGTGTAACTGATTTGTGTTATAAAATTAAAGTTAACGGTGTTATCAATCTCAGATCTAAAAATGAGGGCACTAACCTATTGTCCAAAATAAATTTTATCAGTATGAAAACTACTTTCTAACGCCTATCTAGGAAAAGCTAAATAACGAATGAATTCAATTTTTCAATCTGTTTTACATAGAAAATAAAACATTTCAAAATAGTAATTAGAAGACTCCACATTCTGTCGCCTTTAGATCCAGCTAATTTCAATAAAGCAATTTAAAATGCATTTGAAGTACTTGTATAAAAATAGTATAGTCAAGGAAAAATTACGAAATTATCCAAATAATACATGTGAATGACACAGTCCGCTGTAGGTTTGTTATGTTTTATGATTTCTAGGTAATGAAGTTTTCCCATGCTTTCTTATTGATCGCTAGCATGATCTAGCTTACTGTTCACGTGCTTATTGTTCGCTAGCATGATCTAGCTTACTGTTCACTGGCTTATTGTTCGCTAGTTTGAGCTTGGTATTGAATGGACGGGAAATTATACGGGATATCGAAATAAATAGATTAATATATATATTTTTATATTGATATTCTAGGTACTTTTATTGACAAGCAATACATACATGCACACGAGTCAGCGCATCCATAAGTATTGACCTTCCAGCATGTTGATTCTGAAGTTCCTTGAGGTCGATCACAAAAATACCTGCTGTTTAATTGGAATATTCCATGATCTTTGGAACCGTCTGCATTCTGGTGGTTTATCGCATCGTAATGGAAGCGACTTTCATGGTAAACCAGACAGAGCCCTGAAATACATTCATTTATGTCATAAACTAGCCCAAACTGGGTTTTTCAAATAACATGTTAAAAAATTTTAAAAAAAAATCTTTTAATTTAAATCGTAATAAAAACGTTATTTGTTTGGGTTTATTTGCATCACGAAGTGCGGACCAATCGACGTGAATGACGTCACAGTACGATGACAGATTATGCAAAGAGAACCAACCAATCAGAGAGCTAGAAATGAATCAAATCAATTCATTTAATTCTATATCTGCCATGGAAAACATAATGAATAATCTTCGTGACAGGATACCACCCCTGTTTTTTTAAATAAATTTCTGGTAAAGTAGGGTAACAACAAAATTACCGAACACTTGTTCGATCCATAACCATGTCCAGTCCAAAACATAGTTATAAAGCGACACAGACGCTAAAAAGTGTAAACAGGTGCAAACCAAATTTTGAGTATAATCTGTTCAAAAATTGGAAACATTCCTCATAATTTAATTTCCGATGGATTTAAATCTAAATATAAATAATTCGTTCGTTATCAAATCGTTTGTTTTGGGGTTATTGAATCGCGAAGTGCGGAACAATCGAAGTCATTGCCGTCAATGTACCAAAGCAAATTATACATGAAAATTCTCAAAAAGCGAACCAACCAATCAGAAAGCTTGTTACAAATCAAATTATTTACATATTGATATAAATTATCTATTTCTTTACTTTCATTAAAGGATTATTTACTTTTTACTTACAGTTCCGAAGGTCTTTATTTGGAACTCCATGTCTTCGTAGAGTTCTTACCACCTCACATTTTGTTTTCTTTTTGCAGTATGAGGTACTCAACACAGCAAATATGGCTAACAAAAGAAGCAGGTATTTCATTGTTGGTCCGTCTGAAACATTTTACTTCCAGTTAGTAAGAAATAATGGGAAACACGATTTTAATGATAACAATGCTTAACTGTTAAAAAGCAGATAGATCGAGAAAAGAGTTGCACTTCCATCAAAAGCGAGTTACGATAACGTAATCCTGTGTCCGATACTCTCTCAACAGGGTAACGATTCCATCTCATTACTCATAACTGACGCGAAACTGTTTTCGACTGTGAAAATATGTGAGACATACATTAATATGAAATTTAATAATATGCATAATTTTCAGTAATGTATTACATTTTCCTATCTTAGTAACTTCTGTTCACGTCATAACTCACAATTGTGTCACTTAGTGTTCTAATTCTTACCTTGAACTTCATGAAAATAAATTCATTTTAAATTGAAGATAGACAAGTATTTGATTTCTGTTGCTTCCAAAAAAAAAGAAATCTTTTTTGTTTGATATGGAATTCTAATCCGAATATATACATTTCAGACCGAATAAATAGTTTTTTTTCTAGTCAGGAGTGAATCAATCCTGGGCGATCGTTCCTTGCATGTTGCATAAGCAATTCCTAATTAAATGGATTAGTCATATAAACAGAATCTAATTAAATTTCAGCTTCATTTATAATTTTTAAGTTGCAGTAAAACATGTATTTGAAATTCAGGATAAGTGCAGAAAAAATGTCAAAGTCCTCTTTTTTAACATTTACATTATTTTGCTACACTGGTAGTAAATATCAGACTGAAAGCATCCCAATGTTGGTAAAAGGGAATGCTTAAATTCTAAAGCAAGTATAATTACACATTTCTGCAAGTAAGTTGGCTCATATTGTAAATGTATGTAATGAATTATTATATAAGAAATACCGTGAAATGTTATAAAAGTAGCAATCAAATATCATAAATTTCGGTATGCTGTTTCAAGGAGTAACCTCTCATCAGCAGCATTAAAATCCAACACATAGGAAGATCGAGGTTCAAAAATATATTGTATACAAATTGTACTCAAAATCAGACAATTTAAAAAAAGCCAAACCCAGTACTGAGAAATTCTACCATGGGATAAAAAAATGTTTAAGAACTGTCATCTCTAATGAAATAGTGTATATCTCCCACATTAGTATATTTTGAATCATCTGAATTTGAAATCTATTTAAACTATTGAGGTAGAAACGTAGAGGCATACTAAAAGTTTCTTCTGTTTACAGCTCAAATGATTTTTATAAAATTTTATACGATATTTAGGCATCAAATGTAGATATGCATGAAAGATGATTATTATTCTCTGGTGTCTCTTAAGAGCAATGAATTCAAATTAAGGAGTTTATATGTTAAAATGCTCATATACTGCGCTGTACGCATGTTGATTTAATGAAATTGTATGCTAGGAAGATTATCCAATAAATGTAGAAGTTCATTAATGAAGGCCCCGCGCGGGTTCGGGTGTCAAAAGAATAGGCCCGCAGCAGCGCTAAGCCTGTCGTAAAAGGCGACTACATAGTGCCCAGAGCCCTAGCCGGGGGCTAGTTTGAGCTTGGTATTGAATGGACGGGAAATTATACGGGATATCGAAATAAATAGATTAATATATATATTTTTATATTGATATTCTAGGTACTTTTATTGACAAGCAATACATACATGCACACGAGTCAGACAAGACAGATCAAATGGGTTGTGTGCCCCAGGTGGTGGAATGGGGTACCCCTGACTTATTTCATGCTGGGGTTGTCAGTCTATAATACAGAAAACCTGACCGCAAAACGTAGTGGTGCACCTTGTTGGGAAAGATGCTACGTTCCTCGCACGTTAAAGGACCCTGCTGTGGTATTCGATTGGAGTAGGTACTTTTGCGCTCCGTCACAGGAGACTAAATTGTCCGACCCTACCCAACCCTCCCTTTTTCTGGTGGCAATAAAACTTTGTAGACCCCATTATCCATGTGTCCCATCCCTTTTTTTCATTTGATCATCATCATCATTTTATGTTCTTTTTATCATCCATTTCATGTTCATCGCTGAATATAGCTGAAATATTGCTGCTCGGGAGTTAAACCCCAATAACAAGTACCAGTGCGAGAGAAGACTATCCCACTTCATAGTTTAATATTATTTGGGTCATCCAGAAGCATCTGAGAGTTCACGAAGATATTTTTATTTCTTAAACCAAGGGAGATAAAGATGCATTCTTTATAAACTTTTCCCATTTAAGTTATTTTTAAATTAGAGACCTGTTCATAATAAACTTAGTTATGCTGAATTTAGTTTACGCTATCACTAAAGCAATATCATACTATTAATACCAAAGAAGACTGACATTAAAGCACGAATAACCAGAAATAGTCAGATATATACATGATTAGTTGACTATTGTATTAAACCAATTTATTAAAAATATTGCTTTCTGTATATTTTAGTTTCGATAACAAGCTGCATTTTGGACAATAAAGTATTTATTTATATTTATTTCTTTTAAATAAAAAAAAAAACTCATGCAGTGCATTCATCGTAATAGTCTTGTAATTTCCAATGTAAGATTTTACTGTAAATCTTTGTTACTTACCTGTAACCAAGGAAATTATTACCACCAAACATCTATTGTTTTTGTATATTGGCATTCCTTGAATATGTATTTTCAAAATGTTGACATTCCTTGAAGGCGCTTCTGTTACAATTTCAAACGTATGACATAACATCGTTTTGCGTGACACCGTAAAAAAAATGAATTAAACAAGCTTTTGTGATTCAAACGACAGAAAATAAGCAATGGCGAACATTAATTATTCTAATACGTTTACAGTTACTAGCCGATAATTTACAGGAAGTAAAATAACTATACATGTTCAGTAGTGAACTTTAAGATATTGAAATAACACTTCTAAACGGCATTAGGGACTTACCTTAAAATTGTTCAGACGTATTGTTTCACCGACAAATTGGGAACTAGTCCACAAACCGAGTTGCTATTTATACAACACCGTAACGAAATTCTAAGCGACATTAGATTACAAAAGTACATGTATTTCACTTAAAGAACCTGAAAAACCGGATCTGAATAAAACCGCGCTATATGCTCTGAAGTACATTGTCATTTGTAATTCAGCCCTTGTGATGCAAAACAGTTATTCAACATCTTGCACGAGAACGATAATATAATGATTCTCCTACATCTTGTTAGTATGTAAACTTCATGTATGAATACTTTCTATGAAATATCGTCTTTGATGACAAATGCCTCAAAGGTTCTACTAAGTTTATGTTATGTAATTCATATGATGTGTGAATTTTCATTAAAACTTTTTGAAGAAGCCTTGAAAAAATATGACAAATGGGAAAAGCCGGAGATCAGATGACTACACCGTTGATTTAATATTTTTTTTTGTAAAGGTATTGGTCCTTTTCTTTTATATTTTTATTAATTGGATATGAGTCTGGTTATTTTTCACAGTTTCAGTACCAAAACATTGTTACTTGTATTGCAAAAGAGGGTAAGATAGAAAACGTCTTAATAACTGGCGACCAGTTAGCCTTCTATCCTTTGTTACCATTGGAAACCGAATAAAGCATGTTTTGTCACATAGCATTAGTGGCACTCTAAAAGGATTTATGAAGGGACAATTTCTTTGTAAAAATATTGTTGTATGACATGATGCACTTCCTTGAAGATCATGATATTACAGGACTACTGCTTTTGACAGATTTCGCAAATGGCATTTGGTTTCATATAATGGCGACCAGTTAGCCTTCTATTCTTTGTTACCATTGGAAACCGAATAAAGCATGTTTTGTCACATAGCATTAGTGGCACTCTAAAAGGATTTATGAAGGGACAATTTCTTTGTAAAAATATTGTTGTATGACATGATGCACTACCTTGAAGATCATGATATTACAGGACTACTGCTTTTGACAGATTTCTCAAATGGCATTTGGTTTCATATAATGGGATCTTTTTATTAATGCCCTTAAAAGCTTTAGTCTTGGCTCATCTGTTCGTAAAAGGTTTCAAATCCTCTACTAGAATGCAAAGCGCAGTGATGATAATTTTTCAGTCCAGTTTTTTTTAACCTCGAACGAGGTTGCAGGCAGGGGGATCCTTTATCAACCTACTTCTTTAATATTGGGGTTTTATTGATTTCTTTGAAACTTAAATCAGATTCTAGAATAAAGGGCATCAACGTAGTTCAAATGAGACTCTCAATATGTAGATGATGCTATTTTTGTTTTATATAGTAGTTAAGATTCGTTAAAATATACCATTCTATGGTTTGATTCTTTCTACAATGTCCCTGGATTGAAAATAAATAAATCTAAGACAGGAACTGTATGGATTAAGAATAAAAGAAATACTCAGATAAGATTTTATGTTTAGAGTTAGACTGGCCATATTCTATCTTAAAACTGTTATGATAAGAATTTTGTTTAAGTCTTAATTATTTGTTATACATCCATTTTCAAAAGAAGGCTAAAGAAGTATTTTCTATAAAAACAATATATAAGGAGTTTGGCATTATCAAAACTAGTCCATCTCTTTACCACTCTACCAGTTTTAAAGAGTGAAGAAGGTATAAAATAGTTTCTTAACTGTCTATTACACGGCATGAAAAAACAACAAAGAAAACGAAGCAAAACACAATTATTGGCAGATTATGATCAAGATGTGTTGAAAATGATTCGATCATCTTTCCCCTTTTGCAAATATTTGAAAATTGGTTGGATTAAAATATTGTTTGATAATCTAAAAGGTAATTGGCAAAACCATTTATGATTTGGAGGTGAAAGAGCTCTACATCTTTCCAGAGGGAATAAAGATATAAATATCTGTCCAGGTATAAAACATTTATTGAAGGATAGTGCTAAGAAATACTTAGTATTCTCTGTAGACATGTCAAATTTTGTTGATGTAAAAAAAACAACAGTTTTATAATATTTAGATTGGAAAGAGAAAAGTTTACAGTATATAAAGGACATCCTAGACTTGAATGATAGAAAAGTTTACTCCTTCCAAAAATTACTGATTGTAGCAATTTTTGCAGTATTATAATGAACTATCATGTATTCCTCAGCAGACGAAGGAAATTATCAAAAATGTACTTTTTTTTTTCTTTTCAGAAATTTATGATGCATATATATTTTAGCCAGAAAGATTTGCTTTTTGATATACCTATCTTAGTAAGGTTATTCATCTGCCTACAGGAAGATTTTTTAAGTTGGGAAAAAATACTAGTTACCGAGATTGTACACTGGTCAATATTTTTTATTTTTTACATAAATCTTGCGAGAAAACCTATTTGAAAAACTTTCAGTTTTAACCTTTATACAGAGCCATAGCTACTAATTATTTAAAATAGTCAATAATGAGCTATGTACAATTTGAAAATCAATTGAACACTTATATCTAATTGTTCCATAATGTGTACAATTTATTGGATTTTTTTTATAAAGTGTTAATGAAATGAGTAAAATATAATATTATGTTGATCTGACGTTAGATAAGGAACAATTTATGCTTAGAGAAAATATATTAAACCGTTGTACAATTATTGTAAAAAAAGCTACGTCTACATATGTAAATTAAATGACTATGTACCTAACATTAGATATTTAAAGTATAATGACAAGACAAATCTCTAGATGATGTTGTAGCTAAGAAAAACAACACCATGAACAAATTTAACCATTTTTTGGGATCGTATTGAGATATGATTTGTGTTTTGTAAAAAGAAAAAGAATACTATCCATGGATGAGTTATATTTACATTTATGTATTTTTACCCCATTAAAAATGGAAAGCAAAATATGAAACATGGATGAATGAGTGTTTGTAAGCGCATGCATACCCAAAATTTTCTATGAAAACCATTCAATTTCGAAAGATATACTAAGAGAAAAATCATGTCAATCGGATTAAAATTATCCATTTGTCATGACAAAATGTATAAAATTTGATAAAATGAAGATTTTCCCCACTGAGACTCTTACTTTTAAAGAACACCCTTTTGCTAACGTTGGTACGTTCTAAAATATGATGTGTGGTACTCGAAACATTCAATGAATATACCACCTAAGATCGATGATCTATAACAGGCGGAAAGTTGTGTAAATCTGAATAAAAATAGTCCTTTGACATGATAAAATGCATTATATTTTCTAAAAAAGTACGATTTTCGAAAATAATTTGCAGGTGAAGATGAAAACAATTTGCAAAGTGAGGGTTGCACAGACGAAGAAAATCAGGCATTAAAATGAACATAAATCAATTTTCACATCATTCTGACAGTGAAGTTATGGTTATGATGTGATGAATATATATAGGAAAGGAAGTAAAGGCGTTGTTGTGCACAAGTATTTTTCTTTTTTAGTCCACATTGTAGCATTAGATTTTTGAAAACCAACCCACGCTATCAAAATGATGAAAACCAGAAATGAAATTTCGTGGTCACATGACTTTAGTGACGCACTGTTCTGAGTACAAACTTATATAGACAGTGTAGCGAGTGACCAGTCCCGTCAGTAATATATAGTCTTGGTTCTTATTAAAAGTATTAGTAAAAAGTCGGTTTGACCATTCACACAGATGCAAACTTATTCAAGTGCCCATTCGACTTGTACAATTGGCGTAACAAAGAAAAAATAGAGAATAAAAATAGCATACAGACATATAACGAATAACACACAGAATAAAATAAGTTAAATGGGCGACAAACGTTCGATTTGAGTGAACGGGTAAGATGCATCGGTAGGGTATGAACTTCTTTATCCTAAAACAACTTGCCGGCTTGTTCGACAAATTGTCCAGTATAAACAAAGAAGATTAAGATTAGAATATAAGAATTGAAAGATGAGAATATTCTACTAACATAAAAAACATGGATAGAAGTATAAACAAAGAAGATTAAGATTAGAATATAAGAATTGAAAGATGAGAATATTCTACTAACATAAAAAACATGGATAGAAGATGCAAATTTTAGCGACAGATAACTAGGGTTATCAAAATAAGCTGATACATTTGGTATCAATAGGTTGAGTTACTAGGTACCCTTTATAACGTAGGAAAACAGTCAGCGAAAGGCCGTCTCTGATATCATTTCAAATCAAGCCAGCCATATAAAAGTGAAAGTAGAAAAAGTCTATTTTTAGTTTGACCTGTACTAGTGTACCAAAGTTCGTGCCTTTTTTTCTTAAATGGACCTAAAATTATTTTTGACATTTCCTTAATTGAAAAAAACATGGTCAAAAGTTAGATTGAAACTCCTTGTCTATTTAAAAAAAAATCTTGACAATTTAAGGTATACTGTAGAAGCCTATGGGGCAAAGAATACAAAACTGAGACAAAACACTTGTACCGCTACATTGTTGCAAAGGTATATCCTTTACCTTAAGACGTATATGCATACATGAAATAATTTATGGTGTATGAAGTCCTTGTAATTTCAGTAGTATATTATGTAATGATATATTCACATTTGCATCTGTTAAAAAATCATTGTGGTTAAAAAGATTAATTAACTTCGGTAGTTCATAACGTGGTTAAATTCGGTGAGAAGTTTTAAGCAATATACAATAAAAACCAGAAATGCAATCCAACTTTTCCCGTGTGAGCTGCCAATTTGCCACAATAAAGCAGAGAGATGCCAACACCGTAGACCTTAGATGCTATAAACGCTGACGCGTTACGAAGGTATTTTGTACTAAACTATTGCAACCGGTCCAAAGTCGAAGAACCAGCAGCTAGGGAACAAGAGTGACCCAATATGACAATCGGTAGTCTAACTTAATTCTTGGAATTGTTTGTGATGCTTCATCTAGCGCTCTAAAATAACTTCACCACATGAACTTAAAATTACCAGTAAAATCATGGTATCATTATCAATAAAGCATTCGGGTAGGTGTAATAAAATAATAAAATTTTTACGCATTACTAACCTTCATCAAATTATAGATTTTCTTCGTTTTGCAATTCTTGATTATAAAATTCCTTCTTTAATTAAACACATACGACTAATAATTATTTTAACTTTCTGGAAACAAATATGATATCAACAACTCCCAACTTCAATTTAGACTGTATTGTATTAGAAAATTTGGGGGAGTTAATCCTGGTAAGTTTACCTGTGATTCGTTTATTAGCAGAGCTTTCTACGATTTTTTCCTATTTTCAGACTTTTTTTGAAAAGTTTTAACGGCGGACATTTTGAAAAGGCAGCCATGTCAGGTTTCTCAATATGACATTGCACAACTTCAAGTGATTCCACATTTTTTGTGAAAAGTTATTCCATTCACCCGTTTCAGTGGACAAGACGGAGGTAAAAATAAAATTAAAAACAATAAATTCCATACGTTTGTTGTAGGAAAATAAAAACAAAACAAAACACTTCATTGTTGTAAAAATTAGTTTTTGACTAAATTCATTTAGCAGTCACTGTAGTCATAAGCCGTGCCAGAGACATCTTGGCAGCGATCCCTCCAAGCATGCCTGAAAATCATAAAAAGAAAGAAAAGAAAAAAAGGTAATCACGAGATAACGGGACTTTGTTTCATTTAATTTTGCATAATTCTTCATTTATTTTTTTTTTGGTTTCGAATATCGTTTGTTTATTCCAAACAAAAAAGTGATATAAATATAAATTGTATTATACACAATAAGGATACATTATAAGTTTTGGTTTGCACAGCCCGTTGAGTAAATAACTCCCGCAGAAATTAATCATACGGAGCGAAATTTTAACGTGATATTGAAACAAAAAGTCATTTTTTTTTCAATTTTACGGCCGAGATTATGATTCCGTTAATCGTTCAATCGGCAAACCTCGGGTGACTCCGCTGCTCTACCTCAAGGATGGTACGGACTCGGCCGAATTTGCGACGGGTGGTTAATCGTTATGATGTGGCAACCATGCAAACAAATGTTCACAATATATAAGTTTCCCTCATTCGTTGCAACCCGGATTTGACATCAAAATGAGCGGTTTTCATAGAAGAGAAGATGATGCTTGCCCTACCGATGCACCTACCTCTTACTCCCAGTATATATTGGATTCCGGTACGTCCCTTTATTCTATAGCTTCTTTGAACATCATTTTATAATTTATTTGTGTTATTGATGGCGCTTTTGTCTGTTTTTTGTCAAACATTCGTACTGGATAATACATATCCCATTCTTTGTTCTAATCATGGTTTTCCTTGCTTTTACTTTAATCGTTGGTTCTCCCTCTTCTCTTCACTATTTTACTTGTACCTACCATTTGATAAATCCTCCACATCTCTGGATCCGAACAGCACAGTTAGCATCGTTGGTTATGTCAGAATTTCTGAAGGCTAAAATTCAATATTTGTTAAAACTTACTTTTAAAAGCTTAAATAGAAAGTGGGTCCGAATTTCTAAGAATGATAAAACAAATACCGATTTAAAGTAGAGGAAGCATTTTTCAAAATCAGAAATTACAAAACTAAACAAAATTACAAAGCAATATCCTAAATAGTGGACTAAATGGGAAGTACTAAAACAATAAAATTAAAAGATATCTTGATAATAGACATTCCTTGCATACATGCGCAAGTATCATCGCATCCATAAGTATTGAGCTTCCAGCATGTTGCTTCTGATGTTCCTTGAGGTCGATTGCACCAATATTTGCTGTTTAGCTGGAATATTCCATGATCTCTTGACCCGTTTGAGTTTTTCTTACTTCTCGCATCGTAATGGTATGCACTCTCATGTTGTACTAGACAGAGCCCTGATAAGAAGACACGAGTTCTAAATTGTAGTTGTAAAAGCTACAAAATATTTCTTTGTTTTATGCAAAATGTTTACGAAAGTGAATTGCACGTTATATCAAAACTTTTTTTTATATGAAATATGTATTATGCCTTCCTTTTGTCAAGTTTCAGTTTTTGAAAAAAAAAGTTAACTACAGCTTATCACCTTTACACTTTTATGTTGAACTAATAGAATGCTTAATATGAAAAACAATGTCTGATATTTTTGTTTGCATTTTTTTAAATAACAGATATTGTGTTGATTTCTTTAAAAGATTATCCTACCTATATCCGCTCCAATAACATCCTTTTATTCAAAAGAAAACAGTTTCACTTATTGTTACTTACAATCTCTTAGGTCGTTGTCAGGTACTCCTTGAAAACGCAAAGCCTCAACCACTTCACATTTAGTTTTCGTCTTACAATAGGAGCTCCTCAGTAAAACCGCTATGGCTAACAAACTACAGAGCTGTTTCATTATTTGTTTCTCTAGAAGGTAAAATAAGATGTGGTTCGTATGGTGAGGGCAATTCAAAACAGGATTAAGAAACGCACTCAAGATATAAGATATGAGGACTAGATACTGCCTAGAAAAAAAAAATTAAAAAGATTTACAAGAAAATCCAAATGAATTGACCAAATCTGACTCCTCTGATAAAAATCTATTCTGATTTAGTTATATTAAATAGATAAGTGCAATCAAAGTGAAAAGCTTCCATGTATCAGGAAGAAATATGAATAATGTATTTTTGAGCCTTTGTACTTACATTAGATGAATTAGTCCAAGACCGTTTGTAATTTATAGCTATCTCAAAAGATATGTAACACTGTTTGCCACAAGTTACTTTTGTACAAATGTCCACGTCACCCTTGTTTGTTTGAAATTTACCATAGCAGTGCATTGGATTTTTTAAATTATCCTTTATACGCCATCTGTCACTGAAAAGAAAGGAAAGTTTGTACTTAATATAAAATAAAATATGATTGAAATGAAAGATGCAATGACTAACTTGAATTGATATGCACATATTTTTGATTATTTTTACCCGAGTGAACTTTGAAGGGAAAATCTAGGAGGAAATGTACGTCTAACTCTCGAAAAAAGCCTCAGTGACTAGTTTCGTTATTGGTGACATTACTTTCAGTATTTAATTTTGAAACGAATGAAAGTTTTAAGTAGGTCAATGAGTGCCAATACTACATCAGTTTTCAAAGACACCTATGTAGCAAAAACATTGTCTACTATACAATACAGATATGTTGTCGTTCCAGCAGACAAAGCCCAAAGCAATATTGTTTTTGTCTGCAAAACGTATTACATCCAAAGTTTGTTATAAGATGTAGACGTAGAAAATAATAGCAGCGATACGACCTATACTGCCACTACACTCTGAAAAGAAGAGATAGTGTATAACGATAAATCTGTGCAATTCTTTCTTGGTCTCTCTACCAAAGATGATAATTGTGATTTATCGTCTATGTACTGGATTCCCAAACTCCACAAGAATCCATACAAACAAAATCTGTAAAATGTACCACCAAACTTTTAACTTCTATACTCACAGCTGCAAAGAGGGTCTCCAGTCTTACGCACTTGTTACTCCTCTAGTGGTTTTAATTAAATCTGGATTCTGAAAAACGCGAAAGATCTTTTGGAGACCCTCAATTCAAGATTTTCAACAGTGTATACTTCTATTCCTAATACTCATTAAAAATCCCGACTCAAGAACACGATACATCGTTGTTTCTCCAAAACGGATGGTACACCAAGATATAATTATATAGTTCTTCGTAGAGATTCCTCATACTTTGTAATAAATACTTCCAAATCATCTTCCAAATATACAGAAGAAGATGTTTTCAAAATTCTGGAATTTTTGATCGACAACATATTTGTCCAGTGTGGTGGACGCGTTTTTCGGTCGGTATTCCAATGGGAACAAATTGTGCTCCTTACTTGCTGACCTATTCCTACACTCTTATGAGGCTGACTTTATAGCTGATCTGATCCAAAAGAAATAATATTGTTTCGCGAGATCCTTTAATCTCAGTTTCCGCTATATAGATGACGTACTATCTTTGATCAATCCTAGTTTCGGGGACTTTGATACATCGCAACTATCCCAAAGAACTTGAAATAAAGGATAATACAGACACTGTGAAGTCGGCCTCATATCTTGACCTGCACTTAGAGACCGATGGTAAAGGAAAACAAATGACCAAACTTTACGACAAACGTGATAACTTTTCATTCAGAATTGTCAACTTTACTTTCATCTGTGGCAACATCCCTTCAGCACCTGCGTATGGAATTTTCATATCACAACTCATACGTTATGCCAGAGCTTGCCGTAGACTTTTTGTATCGCGCTAGGACTCTTACAGTTAGGCCTCTGGAACAGGGTTATGTTGTTACAAGATTGAAGTCATCACAACAGAAGTTTTATGGTCGCCATCATGAACTCGTGGATCGTTACGGTGTATCCATCTGCACCATGAAAACTGATTTATTCATAGTTTTCCTTTCCTCGTTTGTCTACCCCGGACCTGACTTTTTTTGAACAACTCGGCAGGTGTTTCTAGAAAAGCGGAGGGCGCTTACCGTACCGGTGCACCTGATCCAAGCTCCTAGCTTTAAGTAGTCTGAGTTGCTCATTTGCTTTTGTTACTTTGAATGTATTATTTTAGGTACTTAATGTTTTAAGTTGTGTATGTCTGTTTGGATTACCATAAAGTACATAAAGAATAACGAAAATGCACAAACTTCACTAAAAACTGGGAAAATTCAAGTGTCCCAGAAGATAGATAAGTTAAAATCAATTTTAAATAAGCCAAATTTGCGAGTTGTTCCAAACCTTTTTTCTCTGCTTACCTCGGGATAGGAAATATTTTTTGTCCCAGGAACTGGTTGTTTTAATGATTCATAAACATCACAATCTCCTTAAATACAAATGTTTGTAGCCTGTGACGAATTCTATTAAAGTTTGAGTAAACACATACTGCCTAAAACAAATATACACGACCCATCTAGTTTCAAGATAATTATGTTTTTCAACACAAATACCTACAAAAATAGATTTATTAAATTTATATTTATTAGTACGTTTTAAGACATAAAATCTAAAAATACAAATTGTATCAGGATTACTTAGTATTCGATTGATTCTAATTCGAAATGATACTCAGAACTACATTTGGCATATATAAAACTGATTTGTTCAACGTGTAATAGGTTTTCCTTTCCCCTTTCGTCTACCCCGGACTTGACTTTTTATGAGCAACTCGGTGAGTGTTTCTAGAAAAGCAGAGGACGCTTACCCTACCGGTGCCTCTGGTGCATGCTCCCAGTTTTAGTGGAGTCCGAGTTGCTCATTTGCTTTTATTACTTTGTATGTATGATTTTAGTTACTTTGTGTTCTTTGTTGTGTATGTCTGTTTTCCATGTCTGGTCTTTGTCCCTGGATTACATTCTTTTGATTACCGCTATAACCTTGGTTCCCTTGATTACTCTTTTCTTCCTCTTTACGGGATATGACCTTTATCGGGCAGCACGACTCGTGTCTCGCAAGAATCAGGAACTGCTCATCCGTCCGGCGCTTCTGATTCCAACCCGTATTTTTCTCTCTGTGCATTTTAAATTGTGTCTTTCCTGTTGTTTGTCATTGTCAAAACGCATGTATTCGAACGTGCATTCATCCATGTAACCCATGATTGGCATCGTTTCATCTTTGGTTCATTTGGACGATTCTAATTATGTATTTTAACAATGGTATTGCTTAGTATCTCGTTTTGATCCTGGTGTTGGATTATAATACTTGAAGAGCAAATCCATGAACAAAGCTTAACTAGGACGCTTACCCTACCGGTACAACCGATCCATACAACAAGTTCAAGTGGGTCTTTCTTTCGCTTTTGTTTCTTTGTACTTGATATTTTTGGTAATGTCATTTTCTTTTTTGTGTGGGTTCTCCTTCCCTGTCTAGTCTTTATCTTTGAATTACAAGTCTTACAAACGACTTTAAAGAATTTCAAAGTATATAAAACCGACACAACAAGAAATATAATACTTCATTAATATATGTCTTGATAAAGAGCTATGAGCTGCAAAAAATGTTCATTTTGTGACAGATATTTTCTTCGAGATTATCTTGTATCGCATTCATCGTTGAGTTGTGTTGATTGTAAATTCATTGTGTTTTTATTTAATTTAAATTCCAATCTAATTAGCCTTGTTATTTTGTCGTGCATAATGATTGTTGTTTACCATCTACGGCCTCAGCAATGACAGTTTTTACATCAGTGTAAATTCCATGAACATATCGTAAACGAACATATCTAACACCCCTTTGACAAATAACAGCAGATGAAAGGCGTGGAACAGCATTATCTGCATATCGACATCCATATTACGTTGTGGTTTTGAATGCCGCCATTTGTAATGTCAAGTTCGAGTGTCAATTTCAATATTTGAGAGTCTCGAAGAGAAAAAAAAGGATTAGTATTATAGGATTAAAGAAGATTATATTTCTAGTTACTAGATTTTTATAGTTTTTCTCAAACATTACGTTGAATGAGCATACTTTAGAATTTAAATGTAAAGACGACAAGTCACCAAACTTGTTTCGAGATAATCGAGTCTTACTATGGCACTCTTATAAATTACAATAGATTCTGATTTCTTTTTGCAATCTGTAAAAAAACCGGTAAATAGAGTTTCTTAAAATTTTTTGTAAAGAACACTTAACTAACGTTCCAAATATTTAAAAGAAAATGTAAATAAAAAAATAAACAATAAATATGGGGGTTACCGAACTCATTATGGTGTAATTAAAAAAAAAAGCAAAAACACATTGCAGCTCTGTAGGACATTTTCCAACCAATTTTCTCCCCTTGAATGTTTGGAATTGTACAATACAAAGTTGTATGTCAAAAAAATATTTCAACAAAATTGAAACATATTATTTTTTTATATTATTTCAAACAATATTTATTCATTGAAAATATATATGACTGTATGATTTTACAAGAAGACAGAAAACAATTATCTATTTTAAACACTTTTTGAAAAATCACTGAATGTGTAAAATTGGACCATTGACTCACGCCAAAAATAATCTGAAAAACTTTTATATCAGGCTTGTGAATGATTGGACCGATTGTATATAAACCTAACATAAAAGTTTTTTGAACACCTGTTTGTTCTAAATGATTGCACCACCATGTATAATATAGTGATTTTTTCCGAATTTCATGGTGACAATCCTGCGTAACCAAATTAAGTGCATTAAATCATTTAAATGATCATCGAACTAAATCTATATTTTACTTTCTAAATGATTTAATTAACATTTTTACAATTAAATTGTTAAGTCCTTTACAGAAATAAAACTGTGTACAGTCATCTTTCCTTTATGTTAGCAATCACTGTAATCATAAGCCGAGCCTGACACATCAGAGCAGTGATTTATCCAACCATACCTGCAAGTTAAAACAGATTCAAGTGAATATAAGTCTTTATAAATCAGACTGGAGGGAAAAGTTTTCATTT
This sequence comes from Perna viridis, assembly GCA_037379345.1. Classification (NCBI taxonomy): domain Eukaryota; kingdom Metazoa; phylum Mollusca; class Bivalvia; order Mytilida; family Mytilidae; genus Perna; species Perna viridis. Next base: position 46,242,399 of record CM074515.1, on the reverse strand, counting down.
GGTTACTATTTGGTTTTACACTTTCCTTGCGTTATCGTTTCTGGTTTGATTTGATACGGATGATTTTAGTTGGAGATGAATGTACGATTTTCTGAAAAAATAAAACAAAATAAAACAAAACCAAAAACAAACAAACAGTGCTTTTCAAAAAACTTGATATCGCTAATATTGCAGAATTTAGATGCCAGAAATTATGCATTGTATATCATGTATGTGTTATTTGACAGGAAATATTTGTTTTGATATAATATATTAAAATGTTTTATTTGAAATTGCTTAAAAATTGCAAATATATAGCAAATAGAAATGGAAAGTAAGTAAGCAATTTAACGTCAATAAATCAATAGCAGAAAAAATGTGCTTCAGTTTGTAGTCAACAAAAACGTCGATGCATACCATTTGCCAAATCCGCCACATTTCTTGATTCTTACTGCACAGTTAGCATCGTTGGTAATGTCAGAGTTTCTGAAGGCTAAAAAACATTCTGTTTCACATTAAGATAGAAGAAAATTGGGTGAACAAACAATGGTGACTGCAAGTGTATTCCTATTTTTCTTAGTTAAAGGAGCTGGCAAGAAACACTTTTATATTCTGATAAACACTAATAAGAAATGCGAAGATCAGTATGACCATATGAAACACCCAATCGTTTGATCCTATGGCTGATTTCAGACGTTTTCTGTTGAAATTGAAAACATATTATAAAACGTACTACTTATGACATGGCATGTTAACTTGTTCTAGTAAGTGGTGAATGAGACGGCTTTTAAGAAATAATTTGTAACATTAGACTTTACAAAACACCAATGCATAATTTGGTTTTGTAAATATAAAGACGTTCTACACGGCATATTTGATGGAAATATTCATGAAAAAATGGAAGAGTGAGGGAAAATATGGCATATAGCATATACTAGTGATCAATAATAAAAAAAAATGGCTGGGATATTAACTTTAGTGAATTTATCTTAAATGTTTGATTTTTTCATGACTTTTTAACTTACATCACGAATGTAACATCACTGAAATTCTGTAAGATTTGAGGCTGTTGAACATATTTTACTAATGGAGCAACCATTTGAAATTGATGAAAGGGTGACTAGGATCATATTTAAAATAAAAAAGCAGGATGATAATGTATTGTTAAAAAATTCCAAAAAGAACAGCTGGGTAAATCCAGGACACGCTTGAGTAAAAAATAAAATGTCAGGTTCAAAGTTGATTCAGTACTTAAAATGTTGATATATGTATAAAATAAATAGAATCATGGGTTAATTTTTTTTTAATTTCATTTCACGAACAGAAAAATCGCTTAAAAAGACAAATTTGAAGAAATTATAATCAATAATACACACATGCACATGTGTCAGCACATCCATAGGTATTAACCCTCCAGCATATAGACGATGAAGTTCCATGAGGTCTGTCACAATAATATCTGTTGTTTAATTGGAATATTCCATAGTCCTTTGAACCGTTAGAATTTACATTCAGAGCGTCGTAATGGTAGCCACTTTCATGCTGGACCAAACAAAGCCCTATGATATTAAAAATAAATATTGGTCATACTGAAAGATGCAGTAATTGTAACAAGATTGCATTGGATAAGTAAATTAAGAAAAAAAAAAAACTAGATTGTATGATACCTAAACTTGGAAGTGAAAGGTAAAAACCAGTCGATACGAAGACGTTGAGTAACTTTACACAATTAACGGAAAATAAACTTGAATACCATCATTGTATATACGCATTTCCTTTAGTTTAAGAATAATCAAGAGAACCAAGATTCCAGCAGAAATCAAAAGAATGTAAACCAGGGACAAAGACTAGATATGAGAAACAGACATTTACAACAAAGTACATAAAACAACCAAAATAATACATACAAAGTAACAAAAGTAAATGAACAACTCGGACTCAACTAAAAACTGGGAGCATGGACCAGGTTTAAGTCTTTATCTGCACGTATAGCAAAAAAAAAAAAAAAAGAACTAATTCCACACTTAATCTTTTCTACAGTGAATTAATTTATTTACAGTTTCTGAGATCCGTGTCAGGTACACCTTCATGACGTAAAGCCTTGACCACTTGACATTTAGTTTTCGTGATACAATAGGAGCTCTTCAGTAAAGCTATTACAGCTATCAAAGTATACATGTGTTTCATTGTAGATCTCACAGCAAATGCAAAGAACATGTTAGAGTTAAATGGAATAAGTTACAAAATACAAATGGTTAAGGTAAACCAATGGAACCAAGATTCGAGTGCATAAAGACAAATCAAGAGTAAAACAGTAATTCACACCAATGGAAAGACAACACACAAAATCATTAGTCAAAATCAAAAAAAAAAAAAAAAAATAACAATAAAATAAAATAAAATAAACAAAGAAAGAAAGAAAAAAAGACAAACTTTAACAAAGGTCATTGGTTTACCTCGATAGTAAACTGAACGGAAAATAAAATACTGAATTCTGCAGTCACTTAAATAACTTCAAACACTGACTATAACAACATGTTTAAAATAAAATAATATAGAATTATTCTGGATACAAACTGTTACTTACCTCTTTTAATGTTTAGATGTAGTGCATCACGGTAAAGTTTTGACAAGTTTAACACTTCTAACAACTTATTTACAATTTATATGACATGGTATTGGGATTCTAATCGACTTAATTTGTATGTTACTTTAAGAACCATACATTCCCGGATCTAAAAATCACTGCAATTTATGCAATTTCTAGTTTAGCATTTAAGTTGCAAATAAAAATTTGTCAACATCCTGTACAGTGAAACATAAAAATGTTTTATGTCATTTGAACGGTATGGATGATGAATACTTAATGAAACCTTTTCTAAAGTGGATTTATTTAATGGTTGTTAGAGGAAACCTTTTCACGAAGAGAAAGGCATGGCTGATTTTGAGACTGAACAACTTGACTTTTTATAGTATAGGGTAAATGGACTCTAAAGGCGAATATATTCGAACAGATTCAATACTTTAGTTCGATTGAATGATTGATTGTGCTTTACCTCTTATCGCAAATCTTTCACGATTTCAGGATGATAACATTTGACAACCGAACAAACAAACCATATTTTGAATAAGTCTGACACTCAGAGTAGGTAAGATTTGAATGTGCAAGTTCACAGAAGCAATAGCCCGCCGGTAAGCACATTCAGACACATTAGTCTAACAATAAACCAACCAGTCGTCACTCTATCTCGGATATTTTGCGTACTTTGTGTGGAAAAGCAATGACTATCATTTTTAAAGTTTTTGTACTGTTTGGCCTGGGATCGAACCTACAACTCTCCACACAAAGGATTTATCTGATATATTCAGAAGATAATCTAGTCAACTATCGTGAAGAGGAAACGAACATTAACCGAAGATTTAATAGGAGCGCTTTTATAAGAGGTTGTTTCTGTTACAGATTTTTTCCTTTGTCCTGAATAAATGATGTTTGCTTTCCATAAATGTGGTTCCATTAATATATATTTGGAATATATATGTGGATCGTTATGGTGTATCCATTTGCGCCATGAAAACTGATTTATTCAACGTGTAATAGTTTTCCTTTCCTCGTTTGTCTACCCCGACTTGACTTTTTATGAGCAACTCGGCGGGTGTTTCTAGAAAAGCAAAGGACGCTTACCCTACCGGTGCACCTGGTCCATGCCCCCGGTTTTTAGTGGAGTCCGAGTCTGTTTTCCATGTCTGGTCTTTGTCCCTGAATTACATTCTTTTGATTACCGCTATAAATCTGGTTTCCTTGATTATTCATTGATATAAGGTAACGTTTTGAAAATATATTGCATGCAGTATTTCTTTTTACATTGAAATATATACACATCAATTAGCGCATAAAATCAAGTTACACAAACTTTTTTTTATACTAGAACATTATGTAATGGGATTTTCATATTTGCATAGTATGCGAATTCCTTGTGATATAAGTTATATTATTATCATAATGGCTAAATTTCGGTGGAGCATTCTGTGATAGAATAAGGTAACACAACATTTTTACATCAGAACTTGCTAATACGGCATAGGCATTGTAAACGTCTTTAATAGGTACTACTAATAATAAAACTATTGACCAAACTATACGACAAACGCGATGACTTTTCATTCCGTAATGTCAACTCTCCCTTCAGCACCTGCGTATGGAGTTTTCATATAAAAACTCATACATTATATCAGAAATTTTGCCGTAACTACGCAGACTTTTTGTATCGCGCTAGACTACTTATAATTAGGCTTCTGCTACAAGATTGAAGTCATCACAAGAGAAGTATTATTGTCATCATCATGAACTCGCGGATCGTTACGATGTATCTATTTGCACCACGAAAACCGATTTGTTCTATGTGTCATAGTTTTCCTTTCCTCTTTCGTCTACCCCAGACTTGACTTTTTATGAGCAAGTCGGTGGGTGTTTCTAGAAAAGCAGAGGACGCTTACCCTACCGATGCCCCTGATGTATGCTCCCAGTTTTAGTGGAGTCCGAGTTGCTCATTTGCTTTTGTTACTTTGTATGTATGATTTTAGTTACTTTGTGTTCTTTGTTGTGTATGTCTGTTTTCCATGTCTGGTCTTTGTCCCTGGATTACATTCTTTTGATTACCGCTATAACTTTGGTTCCCTTGATTACTCTTTTCTTCCTCTTTACGGGATATGACTTTATCGGGCAGCACGACTGGTGTCTCGCAAGAATCAGGAACTGCTCATCCGTCCGGCGCTTCTGATTCCAACCCGTATTTTTGGGGTTCTTGATGCTAGTCTCTCTCTGTGCATTTTAAATTTTGCCTTTCCTGTTGTTTGTCATTGTCAAAACGTATGTATTTGAACGTGCATTCATCCATGTAACCCATGATTGGCATCGTTTCATCTTTGGTTCATTTGGACGATTCTAATTATGTATTTTAACAATGGTATTGCTTAGTATCACGTTTTGATCCTGGTGTTGGATTATAATACTTGAAGAGCAAATCCATGAACAAAGCTTAACTAGGACGCTTACCCTACCGGTACAACCGATCCATACAACAAGTTCAAGTGGGTCTTTCTTTCGCTTTTGTTTCTTTGTACTTGATATTTTTGGTAATGTCATTTTCTTTTTTGTGTGGGTTCTCCTTCCCTGTCTAGTCTTTATCTTTGAATTGCAAGTCTTACAAACGACTTTAAAGAATTTCAAAGTATATAAAACCGACACAACAAGAAATATAATACTTCATTAATATATGTCTTGATAAAGAACTATGAGCTGCAAAAAATGTTCATTTTGTGACAGATATTTCCTTCGAGATTATCTTGTATCGCATTCATCGTTGAGTTGTGTTGATTGTAAATTCATTGTGTTTTTATTTAATTTAAATTCCAATCTAATTAGCCTTGTTATTTTGTCGTGCATAATGATTGTTGTTTACCATCTACGGCCTCAGCAATGACAGTTTTTACATCAGTGTAAATTCCATGAACATATCGTAAACGAACATGTCTAACACCGCTTTGACAAATAACAGCAGATGAAAGGCATGGAACAGCATTATCTGCTTTATTCCATTCCTTTTCGAAATCGCGTATTTCAAGGTACATGGTTATCAGTATCACCTTTTGCTTGGAATATTGAACATATCGACATCCATATTACGTTGTGGTTTTGAATGCCGCCATTTGTAATGTCAAGTTCGAGTGTCAATTTCAATAATTGAGAGTCTCGAAGAGAAAAAAAAAGGATTAGTATTATAGGATTAAGGAAGATTATATTTCTAGTTACTAGATTTTTATAGTTTTTCTCAAACATTACGTTGAATGAGCATACTTTAGAATTTTAATGTAAAGACGACAAGTCACCATACTTGTTTCGAGATAATTGAGTCTTACTATGGCACTCTTATACATTACAATAGATTCTGATTTCTTTTTGCAATCTGTAAAAAAACCGGTAAATAGAGTTTCTTAAAATTTTTTGTAAAGAACATTTAACTAACTTTCCTACATATTTAAAAGAAAATGTAAATAAAAAAATAAACAATAAATATGGGGGTTACCGAACTCATTATGGTGTAATTAAATAAAAAGCAAAAACACAAACTCTTATTGCAGCTCTGTAGAACATTTTCCAACCAATTTTCTCCCCTTGAATGTTTGGAATTGTACAATACAAAATTGTATGTCAAAAAAATATTTCAACAAAATTGAAATATATTATTTTTTATATTATTTCAAACAATATTTATTCATTGAAAATATATATGACTGTATGATTTTACAAGAAGACAGAAAACAATTATCTATCTTAAAACACTTTTTTGAAAAATCACTGAATGTGTAAAATTGGACCATTGACTCACGCCAAAAATAATCTGAAAAACTTTTATATCAGGCTTGTGAATGATTGGACCGATTGTATATAAACCTAACATAAAAGTTTTTTAAACACCTGTTTGTTCTAAATGATTGCACCACTATGTATAATATAGTGATTTTTTCCGAATTTCATGGTGACAATCAATCCTACGTTACCAAATTAAGTGCATTAAATCATTTAAATGATCATCGAACTAAATCTATATTTTACTTTCTAAATGATTTAATTAACATTTTTACAATTAAATTGTTAAGTCCTTTACAGAAATAAAACTGTGTACAGTCATCTTTCCTTTATGTTAGCAATTACTGTAATCATAAGCCGAGCTTGACACATCAGAGCAGTGATTTCTCCAACCATACCTGCAAGTTAAAACAGATTTAAGTCTTTATAAATTAGACTGGAGGGGAAAGTTTTCATTTGGTTACTATTTGGTTTTACACTTTCCTTGCGTTATCGTTTCTGGTTTGATTTGATACGGATGATTTTAGTTGGAGATGAATGTACGATTTTCTGAAAAAATAAAACAAAATAAAACAAAACCAAAAACAAACAAACAGTGCTTTTCAAAAAACTTGATATCGCTAATATTGCAGAATTTAGATGCCAGAAATTATGCATTGTATATCATGTATGTGTTATTTGACAGGAAATATTTGTTTTGATATAGTATATTAAAATGTTTTATTTGAAATTGCTTAAAAATTGCAAATATATAGCAAATAGAAATGGAAAGTAAGTAAGCAATTTAACGTCAATAAATCAATAGCAGAAAAAAATGTGCTTCAGTTTGTAGTCAACAAAAACGTCGATGCATACCATTTGCCAAATCCGCCACATTTCTTGATTCTTACTGCACAGTTAGCATCGTTGGTAATGTCAGAGTTTCTGAAGGCTAAAAAACATTCTGTTTCACATTAAGATAAAAGAAAATTGGGTGAACAAACAATGGTGACTGCAAGTGTATTCCTATTTTTCTTAGTTAAAGGAGCTGGCAACAAGAAACACTTTTATATTCTGATAAACACTAATAAGAAATGCAAAGATCAGTATGACCATAGGAAACACCCAATCGTTTGATCCGATGGCTGATTTCAGACGTTTTCTGTTGAAATTGAAAACATATTATAAAACGTACTACTTATGACATGTCATGTTAACTTGTTCTAGTAAGTGGTGAATGAGACGGCTTTTAAGAAATAATTTGTAACATTAGACTTTACAAAACACCAATGCATAATTTGGTTTTGTAAATATAAAGACGTTCTACACGGCATATTTAATGGAAATATTCATGAAAAAATGGGAGAGTGAGGGAAAATATGGCATATAGCATATACTAGTGATCAATAATAAAAAAATGGCTGGGATATTAACTTTAGTGAATTTATCTCAAATGTTTGATTTTTTCATGACTTTTTAACTTACATCACGAATGTAATCTACTGAAATTCTGTAAGATTTGAGGCTGTTGAACATATTTTACTAATGGAGCAACCATTTGAAATTGATGAAAGGGTGGCTAGGATCATATTTAAAATAAAAAGACAGAATGAAAATGTATTGTTAAAAAATTCCAAAAGGAACAGCTGGGTAAATCCAGGACACGCTTGAGTAAAAAATAAAATGTCAGGTTCAAAGTTGATTCAGTACTTGATATATGTATAAAATAAATAGAATCATGGGTTAATTTTTTTTTAATTTCATTTCACGAACAGAAAAATCAATTAAAAAGACAAATTTGAAGAAATTATAATCAGTAATACACACATGCACATGTGTCAGCACATCCATAGGTATTAACCCTCCAGCATATAGACGATGAAGTTCCATGAGGTCTGTCACAATAATATCTGTTGTTTAATTGGAATATTCCATAGTCCTTTGAACCGTTAGAATTTACATTCAGAGCGTCGTAATGGTAGCCACTTTCATGCTGGACCAAACAAAGCCCTATGATATTAAAAATAAATATAGGTCATACTGAAAGATGCAGTAATTGTAACAAGATTGCATTGGATAAGTAAATTAAGAAAAAAAAACTAGATTGTATGATACCTAAACTTGGAAGTGAAAGGTAAAAACCAGTCGATACGAAGACGTTGAGTAACTTTACACAATTAACGGAAAATAAACTTGAATACCATCATTGTATATACGCATTTCCTTTAGTTTAAGAATAATCAAGAGAACCAAGATTCCAGCAGAAATCAAAAGAATGTAAACCAGGGACAAAGACCAGATATGGGAAACAGACATTTACAACAAAGTACATAAAACAACCAAAATAATACATACAAAGTAACAAAAGTAAATGAACAACTCGGACTCAACTAAAAACTGGGAGCATGGACCAGGTTTAAGTCTTTATCTGCACGTATAGCAAAAAAAAAGAGAACCAATTCCACACTTAATCTTTTCTACAGTGAATTAATTTATTTACAGTTTCTGAGATCCGTGTCAGGTACACCTTCATCGCGTAAAGCCTTGACCACTTGACATTTAGTTTTCTTGATACAATAGGAGCTCTTCAGTAAAGCTATTACAGCTATCAAAGTATACATGTGTTTCATTGTAGATCTCACTGCAAATGCAAAGAACATGTTAGAGTTAAATGGAATAAGTTACAAAATACAAATGGTTAAGGTAAACCAATGGAACCAAGATTCGAGTGCATAAAGACAAATCAAGAGTAAAACAGTAATACACACCAATGGAAAGACAACACACAAAATCATTAGTCAAAATCAAAAAAAAAAAATAATAATAATAAAATAAAATAAAATAAACAAAGAAAGAAAGAAAAAAAGACAAACTTTAACAAAGGTCATTGGTTTACCTCGATAGTAAACTGAACGGAAAATAAAATACTGAATTCTGCAGTCACTTAAATAACTTCAAACACTGACTATAACAACATGTTTAAAATAAAATAATATAGAATTATTCTGGATACAAATTGTTACTTACCTCTTTTAATGTTTAGATGTAGTGCATCACGGTAAAGTTTTGACAAGTTTAACACTTCTAACAACTTATTTACAATTTAAATAACATGGTATTGGGATTCTAATCGACTTAATTTGTATGTTACTTTAAGAACCATGCATTCCCGGATCTAAAAATCACTGCAATTTATGCAATTTCTAGTTTAGCATTTAAGTTGCAAATAAAAATTTGTCAACATCCTGTACAGTGAAACATAAAAATGTTTTATGTCATTTGAACGGTATGGATGATGAATACTTAATGAAACCTTTTCTAAAGTGGATTTATTTAATGGTTGTTAGAGGAAACCTTTTCACGAAGAGAAAGGCATGGCTGATTTTGAGACTGAACAACTTGACTTTTTATAGTATAGGGTAAATGGACTCTAAAGGCGAATATATTCGAACAGATTCAATACTTTAGTTCGATTGAATGATTGATTGTGCTTTACCTCTTATCGCAAATCTTTCACGATTTCAGGATGATAACATTTGACAACCGAACAAACAAACCATATTTTGAATAAGTCTGACACTCAGAGTAGGTAAGATTTTAATGTGCAATTTCACAGAAGCAATAACCCGCCGGTAAGCACATTCAGACACATTAGTCTAACAATAAACCAACCAGTCATCACTCTATCTCGGATATTTTGCGTACTTTGTGTGGAAAAGCAATGACTATCATTTTTAAAGTTTTTGTATTGTTTGGCCTGGGATCGAACCTACAACTCTCCACACAAAGGATTTATCTGATATATTCAGAAGATAATCTAGTCAACTATCGTGAAGAGGAAACGAACATTAACCGAAGATTTAATAGGAGCTCTTTTATAAGAGGTTGTTTCTGTTACAGATTTTTTCCTTTGTCCTGAATAAATGATGTTTGCTTTCCATAAATGTGGTTCCATTAATATATATTTGGAATATAAATTTGGATCGTTATGGTGTGTCCATTTGCGCCATGAAAACTGATTTATTCAACGTGTAATAGTTTTCCTTTCCTCGTTTGTCTACCCCGACTTGACTTTTTATGAGCAACTCGGCGGGTGTTTCTAGAAAAGCAAAGGCCGCTTACCCTACCGGTGCACCTGGTCCATGCCCCCGGTTTTTAGTGGAGTCCGAGTCTGTTTTCCATGTCTGGTCTTTGTCTCTGAATTACATTCTTTTGATTACCGCTATAAATCTGGTTTCCTTGATTATTCTTTGATATAAGGTAACTTTTTGAAAGTATATTGCATGCAGTATTTCTTTTTACATTGAAATATATACACATCAAATAGCGCATAAAATCAAGTTACACAAACTTTTTTTTATACTAGAACATTATGTAATGGGATTTTCATATTTGCATAGTATGCGAATTCCTTGTGATATAAGTTATATTATTATCATAATGGCTAAATTTCGGTGGAGCATTCTGTGATAGAATAAGGTAACACAACATTTTTACATCAGAACTTGCTAATACGGCATAGGCATTGTAAACTTCTTTAATAGGAACTACTAATAATAAAACTATTGACCAAACTATACGACAAACGCGATGACTTTTCATTCCGTAATGTCAACTCTCCCTTCAGCACCTGCGTATGGAGTTTTCATATAAAAACTCATACATTATATCAGAAATTTTGCCGTAACTACGTAGACTTTTTGTATCGCGCTAGACTACTTATAATTAGGCTTCTGCTACAAGATTGAAGTCATCACAAGAGAAGTATTATTGTCATCATCATGAACTCGTGGATCGTTACGATGTATCTATCTGCACCACGAAAACCGATTTGTTCTATGTGTCATAGTTTTCCTTTCCTCTTTCGTCTACCCCGGACTTGACTTTTTATGAGCAAGTCGGTGGGTGTTTCTAGAAAAGCAGAGGACGCTTACCCTACCGATGCCCCTGATGTATGCTCCCAGTTTTAGTGTAGTCCGAGTTGCTCATTTGCTTTTGTTACTTTGTATGTATGATTTTAGTTACTTTGTGTTCTTTGTTGTGTATGTCTGTTTTCCATGTCTGGTCTTTGTCCCTGGATTACATTCTTTTGATTACCGCTATAACTTTGGTTCCCTTGATTACTCTTTTCTTCCTCTTTACGGGATATGACCTTATCAGGCAGCACGACTGGTGTCTCGCAAGAATCAGGAACTGCTCATCTGTCCGGCGCTTCTGATTCCAACCCGTATTTTTGGGGTGCTAGTCTCTCTCTGTGCATTTTAAATTTTGCCTTTCCTGTTGTTTGTCATTGTCAAAACGTTTGTATTTGAACGTGCATTCATCCATGTAACCCATGATTGGCATCGTTTCATCTTTGGTTTATTTGGACGATTTTAATTATGTATTTTAACAATGGTATTGCTTAGTATCTCGTTTTGATCCTGGTGTTGGATTATAATACTTGAAGAGCAAATCCATGAACAAAGCTTAACTAGGACGCCCGGTACAATCGGTACAACCGATCCATACAACAAGTTCAAGTGGGTCTTTCTTTCGCTTTTGTTTCTTTGTACTTGATATTTTTGGTAATGTCATTTTCTTTTTTGTGTGGGTTCTCCTTCCCTGTCTAGTCTTTATCTTTGAATTACAAGTCTTACAAACGACTTTAAAGAATTTCAAAGTATATAAAACCGACACAACAAGAAATATAATACTTCATTAATATATGTCTTGATAAAGAACTATGAGCTGCAAAAAATGTTCATTTTGTGACAGATATTTCCTTCGAGATTATCTTGTATCGCATTCATCGTTGAGTTGTGTTGATTGTAAATTCATTGTGTTTTTATTTAATTTAAATTCCAATCTAATTAGCCTTGTTATTTTGTCGTGCATAATGATTGTTGTTTACCATCTACGGCCTCAGCAATGACAATTTTTACATCAGTGTAAATTCCATGAACATATCGTAAACGAACATGTCTAACACCGCTTTGACAAATAACAGCAGATGAAAGGAATGGAACAGCATTATCTGCTTTATTCCATTCCTTTTCGAAATCGCGTATTTCAAGGTACATGGTTTTCAGTATCACCTTTTGCTTGGAATATTGAACATATCGACATCCATATTACGTTGTGGTTTTGAATGCCGCCATTTGTAATGTCAAGTTCGAGTGTCAATTTCAATAATTGAGAGTCTCGAAGAGAAAAAAAAAGGATTAGTATTATAGGATTAAGGAAGATTATATTTCTAGTTACTAGATTTTTATAGTTTTTCTCAAACATTACGTTGAATGAACATACTTTAGAATTTTAATGTAAAGACGACAAGTCACCAAACTTGTTTCGAGATAATTGAGTCTTACTATGGCACTCTTATACATTACAATATAGATTCTGATTTCTTTTTGCAATCTGTAAAAAAAAACCGGTAAATAGAATTTCTTAAAAATTTATGTAAAGAACACTTAACTAACGTTCCTACATATTTAAAAGAAAATGTATATAAAAAAATAAACAATAAATATGGGGGTTACCGAACTCATTATGGTGTAATTAAAAAAAAAAGCAAAAACACAAACTCTTATTGCAGCTCTGTGGGACATTTTCCAACCAATTTTCTCCCCTTGAATGTTTGGAATTGTACAATACAAAATTGTATGTCAAAAAATATTTCAACAAAATTGAAACATATTATTTTTTATATTATTTCAAACAATATTCATTCATTGAAAATATATATGACTGTATAATTTTACAAGAAGACAGAAAACAATTATCTATCTTAAACACTTTTTGAAAAATCACTGAATGTGTAAAATTGGACCATTGACTCACGCCAAAAATAATCTGAAAAACTTTTATATCAGGCTTGTGAATAATTGGACCGATTGTATATAAACCTAACATAAAAGTTTTTTAAACACCTGTTTGTTCTAAATGATTGCACCACCATGTATAATATAGTGATTTTTTCCGAATTTCATGGTGACAATCCTACGTTACCAAATTAAGTGCATTAAATCATTTAAATGTTCATCGAACTAAATCTATATTTTACTTTCTAAATGATTTAATTAACATTTTTACAATTAAATTGTTAAGTCCTTTACAGAAATAAAACTGTGTACAGTCATCTTTCCTTTATGTTAGCAATTACTGTAATTATATGCCGAGCCTGACACATCAGAGCAGTGATTTCTCCAACCATACCTGCAAGTTTAAACAGATTCAAGTGAATACAAGTCTTTATAAATCAGACTGGAGGGGAAAGTTTTCATTTGGACACTATTTGGTTTTGCATGAAATTGGCACTTTCCTTGCGTTATCGTTTCTGGTTTGATTTGATACGGATGATTTTAGTTAGAGATGAATGTATGATTTTCTAAAAAAAAAATAAATAAAACAAGATAAAACAAAACAAAACCAAAAATAAACAAACAGTGCTTTTCAAAAACTTGATTTCGCTAATATTGCAGAATTTAGATGACAGAAATTATGCATTGTATATCATGTATGTGTTATTTAACCAGAAATATTTGTTTTGATATAATATATTAAAATATTTTATTTGAAATTGCTAAAAAATTGCATATATATAGCAAATAGAAATGGAAATTAAGTAAACAATTTAACGTCAATAAATTAATAGCACAAAAAATGTGCTTCAGTTTGTAGTCAACAAAAACGTCGATGCATACCATTTGCCAAATCCGCCACATTTCTTGATTCTTACTGCACAATTAGCATCGTTGGTAATGTCAGAGTTTCTGAAGGCTAAAAAACATTCTGTTTCACATTAAGATAAAAGAAAATTGGGTGAACAAACAATGGTGACTGCAAGTGTATTTCTATTTTTATTAGTTAAAGGAGCTGGCGACAGTTTTATATTCTGATAAACACTAATAAGAAATAGAAAGGTCAGTATGACCATATGAAACACCCAATCGTTTGATCCGATCGCTGATTTCAGACTTTTTCTGTTGAAATTGAAAACATATTATAAATCGTACAACTTATGACATGGCATGTTAACTTGTTCTAGTAAGTGGTGAATGAGACGGCTTTTAAGAAATAATTTGTAACATTAGACTTTACGAAACACCAATGCATAATTTAGTTTTGTAAATATAACAACGTTCTACATGGCATATTTAATGGAAATCGTCATGAAAAAATGGGAGAGTGAGGGAAAATATGGCATATAGCGTATACTAGTGATCAGTAATGAAAAAAAAAATGGCGGGAATATTAATTTTAGTGAATTTATCTCAAATGTTTGATTTTTTTCATGACTTTTTATCTTACATCATGAATGTGATCTACTGAAATTCTGTAAGATTTGAGGCTGTTGAACATATTTTACTAATGGAGCAACCATTTGAAATTGATGAAAGGGTGACTAGGATCATATTTAAAATAAAAAAGCAGGATGATAATGTATTATTAAAAATTCCAACATGAACAGCTGGGTAAATCCAGGACACGCTTGAGTAAAAAAATAAAATGTCAGGTTCAAAGTTGATTCAGTACTTAAAATGTTGATATATGTATGAAATAAATAGAATCATGGGTTAATTTTTTTTAATTTCATTTCACGAACAGAAAAATCGCTTAAAAAAGACAAATTTGAAGAAATTATAATCAGTAATACACACATGCACATGTGTCAGCACATCCATAGGTATTAACCCTCCAGCATATAGACGATGAAGTTCCATGAGGTCTGTCACAATAATATCTGTTGTTTAATTGGAATATTCCATAGTCCTTTGAACCGTTAGAATTTACATTCAGAGCGTCGTAATGGTAGCCACTTTCATGCTGGACCAAACAAAGCCCTATGATATTAAAAATAAATATAGGTCATACTGAAAGATGCAGTACTTGTAACAAGATTGCATTGGATAAGAACTTATATTTATGAGATTAATCTGAAAAAACCTAGATTGAATGATACCTAAACTTGAAAGTCAAAGGTAAAACCCAGTCGATACGAAGACATTGAGTAATTTTACACAATTAACGGAAAATAGACTTGAATACCATAAACGTAAATACGCATTTCCTTTAGTTTAAGAATAATCAAGAGAACCAAGATTCCAGCAGAAATCAAAAGAATGTAAACCAGGGACAAAGACCAGACATGGGAAACAGACATTTACAACAAAGTACATAAAACAACCAAAATAATACATACAAAGTAACAAAAGTAAATGAGCAACTCGGACTCAACTAAAAACTGGGAGCATGGACCAGGTTTAAGTCTTTATCTTCACGCTTAATCTTTTTTAGAGTGAATTAATTTATTTACAATTTCTGAGATCCGTGTTAGGTACACCTTCATCACGTAAAGCCTTGACCACTTGACATTTAGTTTTCTTGATACAATATGAGCTCCTCAGCAAAGCTATTACAGCTATCAAAGTATACATGTGTTTCATTGTAGATCTCACTGCAAAGGCAAAGAACATTTTAGAATTAAATGGAGTAAGTTACAAAATGAAAATGGTCAAGAAAAACAGTAATACACACCAATGAAAAGAAAACACAGAATCAATCAAAATCACAAAAAAAAAACAAAGAAATAAAGAAAGAAAGAAAGAAAAACTTTCACAAAGGTCATTGATTTACCTCGATAGTAAACTGAACGGAAAATAAATTATTGGAATTCTGCAGTCACTTAAATAACTTCAAATACTGACAATAACAATGTTTTTAAAATAAAATAATATAGAATTATTCTGGATACAAACTGTTACTTACCTCTTTTAATGTTTCGATGTAGTGCATCACGGTAAAGTTTTGACAAGTTTAACACTTCTAACTACTTCTTTACAATTTATATAACATGGGATTGGGATTCTAATCGACTTAATTTGTATGTTACTTAAAGAACCATGCATTCTCGGATCTAAAAACCACTGCAATTTATGTAATTTCTAATTTAGCATTGAAGTTACAAATAATAATTTGTCAACATGCGGTACAGTGAAACATAAAAATGTTCTTTGTCATTTGAACGGTATGTATGATGAATACTTAATGAAACCTTTTCTAAAGTGGATTTATTTAATGGTTGTTAGAGGAAACCTTTTCACGAAGAGAAAGGCATGGCTGATTTCGAGACTGAACAACTTCCATAGTATAGTGTAAATGGACTCTAAGGGCGAATATATTCAGATTCAATACTTTAGTTCAGTTGAATGATTAATTGTGTTTTACTTTACAAAATCCTATGGCAAATGTGTCATGCATTTCAGGATGATAACGTTTGACAACCGAACAAACAAACCATATTTTTAATAAGTCTGAAACTCAGAGTAGGTAAGATTTTAATGTGCAAGCTCACAGAAGCAATAGCCCATCGGTTAGCACATTCAGACACATAATTCTAACAATAAACCAACCAGTCGTCACTCTATCTCGGATAGTTTACTTTGTGTGGAAAAGCAATGACTATCATTTTAAAGTTTTTGTATTGTTTGGCCTGGGATCGAACCTACAACTCTCCACACACAGGATTTATCTGATATCTCAGAAGAAACTCTAGTTAACTATCGTGAAGAGGAAACGAACATTAACCGAAGATTGAATAGGAGCTCTTTTACAGGCGACATTGTCAACCAAACTGTTCTTTCTGTTTTTTCCTTTGTCCTAAATTAATGATGTTTGCTTTCCTATAAATGTGGTTCCATTAAGATGTATTTGGAATATATATTTGGATCGTTATGGTGTATCCATCCGCGCCATGAAAACTGATTCATTCAACGTGTCTTAGTTTTCCTTTCCTCTTTCGTCTACCCCAGACTTGACTTTTTATGAGCAACTCGGTGGGTGTTTCTAGAAAAGCAGAGGACGCTTACCCTACCGATGCCCCTGATGTATGCTCCCAGTTTTAATGGAGTCTGAGTTGCTCATTTGCTTTTGTTACTTTGTATGTATGATTTTAGTTACTTTATGTTCTTTGTTGTGTATGTCTGTTTTCCATGTCTGGTCTTTGTCCCTGGGTTACATTCTTTTGATTACCGCTATAACTTTGGTTCCCTTGATTACTCTTTTCTTCCTCTTTACGGGATATGACCTTATCGGGCAGCACGACTGGTGTCTCGCAAGAATTAGGAACTGCTCATCTGTCCGGCGCTTCTGATTCCAACCCGTATTTTTGGGGTTCTTGATGCTAGTCTCTCTCTGTGCATTTTAAATTTTGCCTTTCCTGTTGTTTGTCATTGTCAAAACGTATGTATTTGAACGTGCATTCATCCATGTAACCCATGATTGGCATCGTTTCATCTTTGGTTCATTTGGACGATTCTAATTATGTATTTTAACAATGGTATTGCTTAGTATCTCGTTTGGATCCTGGTGTGGGATTATAATACTTGAAGAGCAAATCCATGAACAAAGCTTAACTAGGACGCTTACCCTACCGGTACAACCGATCCATACAACAAGTTCAAGTGGGTCTTTCTTTCGCTTTTGTTTCTTTGTACTTGATATTTTTGGTAATGTCATTTTCTTTTTTGTGTGGGTTCTCCTTCCCTGTCTAGTCTTTATCTTTGAATTACAAGTCTTACAAACGACTTTAAAGAATTTCAAAGTATATAAAACCGACACAACAAGAAATATAATACTTCATTAATATATGTCTTGATAAAGAACTATGAGCTGCAAAAAATGTTCATTTTGTAACAGATATTTCCTTCGAGATTATCTTGTGTCGCATTCATCTTTGAGTTGTGTTGATTGTAAATTCATTGTGTTTTTATTTAATTTAAATTCCAATCTAATTAGCCTTGTTATTTTGTCGTGCATAATGATTGTTGTTTACCATCTACGACCTCAGCAATGACAGTTTTTACATCAGTGTAAATTCCATGAACATATCGTAAACGAACATGTCTAACACCGCTTTGACATATAACAGCAGATGAAAGGAATGGAACAGCATTATCTGCTTTATTCCATTCCTTTTCGAAATCGCGTATTTCAAGGTACATGGTTATCAGTATCACCTTTTGCTTGGAATATTGAACATATCGACATCCATATTACGTTGTGGTTTTGAATGCCGCCTTTTGTAATGTCAAGTTCGAGTGTCAATTTCAATAATTGAGAGTCTCGAAGAGAAAAAAAAGGATTAGTATTATAGGATTAAGGAAGATTATATTTCTAGTTACTAGATTTTTATAGTTTTTCTCAAACATTACGTTGAATGAACATACTTTAGAATATTAATGTAAAGACGACAAGTCACCAAACTTGTTTCGAGATAATTGAGTCTTACTATGGCACTCTTATACATTACAATAGATTCTGATTTCTTTTTGCAATCTAAAAAAAAACGGTAAATAGAGTTTCTTAAAATTTTTTGTAAAGAACATTTAACTGACTTTCCTACATATTTAAAAGAAAATGTAAATAAAAAAAATAAACAATAAATATGGGGGTTACCGAAATCATTATGGTGTAATTAAAAAAAAGCAAAAACACAAACTCTTATTGCAGCTCTGTAGAACATTTTCCAACCAATTTTCTCCCCTTGAATGTTTGGAATTGTACAATACAAAATTGTATGTCAAAAAAATATTTCAACAAAATTGAAATATATTATTTTTTATATTATTTCAAACAATATTTATTCATTGAAAATATATATGACTGTATGATTTTACAAGAAGACAGAAAACAATTATCTATCTTAAACACTTTTTGAAAAATCACTGAATGTGTAAAATTGGACCATTGACTCACGCCAAAAATAATCTGAAAAACTTTTATATCAGGCTTGTGAATAATTAGACCGATTGTATATAAACCTAAATAAAAGTTTTTTGAACACCTGTTTGTTCTAAATGATTGCACCACCATGTATAATATAGTGATTTTTTCCGAATTTCATGGTGACAATCCTACGTTACCAAATTAAGTGCATTAAATCATTTAAATGATCATCGAACTAAATCTATATTTTACTTTCTAAATGATTTAATTAACATTTTTACAATTAAATTGTTAAGTCCTTTACAGAAATAAAACTGTGTAAAGTCATCTTTCCTTTATGTTAGCAATTACTGTAATCATAAGCCGAGCCTGACACATCAGAGCAGTGATTTCTCCAACCATACCTGCAAGTTAAAACAGATTTAAATCTTTATAAATCAGACTGGAGGGGAAAGTTTTCATTTGGTTACTATTTGGTTTTACACTTTCCTTGCGTTATCGTTTCTGGTTTGATTTGATACGGATGATTTTAGTTGGAGATGAATGTACGATTTTCTGAAAAAATAAAACAAAATAAAACAAAACCAAAAACAAACAAACAGTGCTTTTCAAAAAACTTGATATCGCTAATATTGCAGAATTTAGATGCCAGAAATTTTGCATTGTATATCATGTATGTGTTATTTGACAGGAAATATTTGTTTTGATATAATATATTGAAATGTTTTATTTGAAATTGCTTAAAAATTGCAAATATATAGCAAATAGAAATGGAAAGTAAGTAAGCAATTTAACGTCAATAAATCAATAGCAGAAAAAAATGTGCTTCAGTTTGTAGTCAACAAAAACGTCGATGCATACCATTTGCCAAATCCGCCACATTTCTTGATTCTTACTGCACAGTTAGCATCGTTGGTAATGTCAGAGTTTCTGAAGGCTAAAAAACATTCTGTTTCACATTAAGATAAAAGAAAATTGGGTGAACAAACAATGGTGACTGCAAGTGTATTCCTATTTTTCTTAGTTAAAGGAGCTGGCAACAAGAAACACTTTTATATTCTGATCAACACTAATAAGAAATGCAAAGATCAGTATGACCATAGGAAACACCCAATCGTTTGATCCGATCGCTGATTTCAGACGTTTTCTGTTGAAATTGAAAACATATTATAAAACGTACTACTTATGACATGGCATGTTAACTTGTTCTAGTAAGTGGTGAATGAGACGGCTTTTAAGAAATAATTTGTAACATTAGACTTTACAAAACACCAATGCATAATTTGGTTTTGTAAATATAAAGACGTTCTACACGGCATATTTAATGGAAATATTCATGAAAAAATGGGAGAGTGAGGGAAAATATGGCATATAGCATATACTAGTGATCAATAATAAAAAAATGGCGGGAATATTAACTTTAGTGAATTTATCTCAAATGTTTGATTTTTTCATGACTTTTTAACTTACATCACGAATGTAACATCACTGAAATTCTGTAAGATTTGAGGCTGTTGAACATATTTTACTAATGGAGCAACCATTTGAAATTGATGAAAGGGTGACCAGGATCATATTTAAAATAAAAAAGCAGGATGATAATGTATTGTTAAAAAATTCCAAAAGGAACAGCTGGGTAAATCCAGGACACGCTTGAGTAAAAAATAAAATGTCAGGTTCAAAGTTGATTCAGTACTTAAAATGTTGATATATGTATAAAATAAATAGAATCATGGGTTAATTTTTTTTTAATTTCATTTCACGAACAGAAAAATCGCTTAAAAAGACAAATTTGAAGAAATTATAATCAGTAATACACACATGCACATGTGTCAGCACATCCGTAGGTATTAACCCTCCAGCATATGGACGATGAAGTTCCATGAGGTCTGTCACAATAATATCTGTTGTTTAATTGGAATATTCCATAGTCCTTTGAACCGTTAGAATTTACATGCAGAGCGTCGTAATGGTAGCCACTTTCATGCTGGACCAAACAAAGCCCTATGATATTAAAAATAAATATAGGTCATACTGAAAGATGCAGTAATTGTAACAAGATTGCATTGGATAAGTAAATTAAGAAAAAAAAACTAGATTGTATGATACCTAAACTTGGAAGTGAAAGGTAAAAACCAGTCGATACGAAGACGTTGAGTAACTTTACACAATTAATGGAAAATAAACTTGAATACCATCAATGTATATACGCATTTCCTTTAGTTTAAGAATAATCAAGAGAACCAAGATTCCAGCAGAAATCAAAAGAATGTAAACCTGGGACAAAGACTAGATATGAGAAACAGACATTTACAACAAAGTACATAAAACAACCAAAATAATACATACAAAGTAACAAAAGTAAATGAGCAACTCGGACTCAACTAAAAACTGGGAGCATGGACCAGGTTTAAGTCTTTATCTGCACGTATAGCAAAAAAAAGAACCAATTCCACACTTAATCTTTTCTACAGTGAATTAATTTATTTACAGTTTCTGAGATCCGTGTCAGGTACACCTTCATGACGTAAAGCCTTGACCACTTGACATTTAGTTTTCTTGATACAATAGGAGCTCTTCAGTAAAGCTATTACAGCTATTAAAGTATACATGTGTTTCATTGTAGATCTCACTGCAAATGCAAAGAACATGTTAGAGTTAAATGGAATAAGTTACAAAATACAAATGGTTAAGGTAAACCAATGGAACCAAGATTCGAGTGCATACAGACAAATCAAGAGTAAAACAGTAATACACACCAATGGAAAGACAACACACAAAATAATTAGTCAAAATCAAAAAAAAAAAAATAATAATAATAAAATAAAATAAAATAAACAAAGAAAGAAAGCAAAAAAGACAAACTTTAACAAAGGTCATTGGTTTACCTCGATAGTAAACTGAACGGAAAATAAAATACTGAATTCTGCAGTCACTTAAATAACTTCAAACACTGACTATAACAACATGTTTAAAATAAAATAATATAGAATTATTCTGGATACAAACTGTTACTTACCTCTTTTAATGTTTAGATGTAGTGCATCACGGTAAAGTTTTGACAAGTTTAACACTTCTAACAACTTATTTACAATTTATATAACATGGGATTGGGATTCTAATCGACTTAATTTGTATGTTACTTTAAGAACCATGCATTCCCGGATCTAAAAATCACTGCAATTTATGCAATTTCTAGTTTAGCATTTAAGTTGCAAATAAAAATTTGTCAACATCCTGTACAGTGAAACATAAAAATGTTTTATGTCATTTGAACGGTATGGATGATGAATACTTAATGAAACCTTTTCTAAAGTGGATTTATTTAATGGTTGTTAGAGGAAACCTTTTCACGAAGAGAAAGGCATGGCTGATTTCGAGACTGAACAACTTGACTTTTTATAGTATAGGGTAAATGGACTCTAAAGGCGAATATATTCGAACAGATTCAATACTTTAGTTCGATTGAATGATTGATTGTGCTTTACCTCTTATGGCAAATCTTTCACGATTTCAGGATGATAACATTTGACAACCGAACAAACAAACCATATTTTGAATAAGTCTGACACTCAGAGTAGGTAAGATTTTAATGTGCAAGTTCACAGAAGCAATAGCCCGCCGGTAAGCACATTCAGACACATTAGTCTAACAATAAACCAACCAGTCGTCACTCTCGGATCTCGGATATTTTGCGTACTTTGTGTGGAAAAGCAATGACTATCATTTTTAAAGTTTTTGTATTGTTTGGCCTGGGATCGAACCTACAACTCTCCACACAAAGGATTTATCTGATATATTCAGAAGATAATCTAGTCAACTATCGTGAAGAGGAAACGAACATTAACCGAAGATTTAATAGGAGCTCTTTTATAAGAGGTTGTTTCTGTTACAGATTTTTTCCTTTGTCCTGAATAAATGATGTTTGCTTTCCATAAATGTGGTTCCATTAATATATATTTGGAATATATATTTGGATCGTTATGTTGTATCCATTTGCGCCATGAAAACTGATTTATTCAACGTGTAATAGTTTTCCTTTCCTCGTTTGTCTACCCCGACTTGACTTTTTATGAGCAACTCGGCGGGTGTTTCTAGAAAAGCAAAGGACGCTTACCCTACCGGTGCACCTGGTCCATGCCCCCGGTTTTTAGTGGAGTCCGAGTCTGTTTTCCATGTCTGGTCTTTGTCCCTGAATTACATTCTTTTGATTACCGCTATAAATCTGGTTTCCTTGATTATTCTTTGATATAAGGTAACGTTTTGAAAGTATATTGCATGCAGTATTTCTTTTTACATTGAAATATATACACATCAAATAGCGCATAAAATCAAGTTACACAAACTTTTTTTTATACTAGAACATTATGTAATGGGATTTTCATATTTGCATAGTATGCGAATTCCTTGTGATATAAGTTATATTATTATCATAATGGCTAAATTTCGGTGGAGCATTCTGTGATAGAATAAGGTAACACAACATTTTTACATCAGAACTTGCTAATACGGCATAGGCATTGTAAACTTCTTTAATAGGTACTACTAATAATAAAACTATTGACCAAACTATACGACAAACAAGATGACTTTTCATTCCGTAATGTCAGCTCTCCCTTCAGCACCTGCGTATGGAGTTTTCATATAAAAACTCATACATTATATCAGAAATTTTGCCGTAACTACGCAGACTTTTTGTATCGGCTAGACTACTTATAATTAGGCTTCTGCTACAAGATTGAAGTCATCACAAGAGAAGTATTATTGTCATCATCATGAACTCGCGGATCGTTACGATGTATCTGTTTGCACCACGAAAACCGATTTGTTCTATGTGTCATAGTTTTCCTTTCCTCTTTCGTCTACCCCGGACTTGACTTTTTATGAGCAAGTCGGTGGGTGTTTCTAGAAAAGCAGAGGACGCTTACCCTACCGATGCCCCTGATGTATGCTCCCAGTTTTAGTGGAGTCCGAGTTGCTCATTTGCTTTTGTTACTTTGTATGTATGATTTTAGTTACTTTGTGTTCTTTGTTGTGTATGTCTGTTTTCCATGTCTGGTCTTTGTCCCTGGATTACATTCTTTTGATTACCGCTATAACTTTGGTTCCCTTGATTACTCTTTTCTTCCTCTTTACGGGATATGACCTTATCAGGCAGCACGACTGGTGTCTCGCAAGAATCAGGAACTGCTCATCCGTCCGGCGCTTCTGATTCCAACCCGTATTTTTGGGGTTCTTGATGCTAGTCTCTCTCTGTGCATTTTAAATTTTGCCTTTCCTGTTGTTTGTCATTGTCAAAACGTATGTATTTGAACGTGCATTCATCCATGTAACCCATGATTGGCATCGTTTCATCTTTGGTTTATTTGGACGATTCTAATTATGTATTTTAACAATGGTATTGCTTAGTATCTCGTTTTGATCCTGGTGTGGGATTATAATACTTGAAGAGCAAATCCATGAACAAAGCTTAACTAGGACGCTTACCCTACCGGTACAACCGATCCATACAACAAGTTCAAGTGGGTCTTTCTTTCGCTTTTGTTTCTTTGTACTTGATATTTTTGGTAATGTCATTTTCTTTTTTGTGTGGGTTCTCCTTCCCTGTCTAGTCTTTATCTTTGAATTACAAGTCTTACAAACGACTTTAAAGAATTTCAAAATATATAAAACCGACACAACAAGAAATATAATACTTCATTAATATATGTCTTGATAAAGAACTATGAGCTGCAAAAAATGTTCATTTTGTGACAGATATTTCCTTCGAGATTATCTTGTATCGCATTCATCGTTGAGTTGTGTTGATTGTAAATTCATTGTGTTTTTATTTAATTTAAATTCCAATCTAATTAGCCTTGTTATTTTGTCGTGCATAATGATTGTTGTTTACCATCTACGGCCTCAGCAATGACAGTTTTTACATCAGTGTAAATTCCATGAACATATCGTAAACGAACATGTCTAACACCGCTTTGACAAATAACAGCAGATGAAAGGAATGGAACAGCATTATCTGCTTTATTCCATTCCTTTTCGAAATCGCGTATTTCAAGGTACATGGTTTTCAGTATCACCTTTTGCTTGGAATATTGAACATATCGACATCCATATTACGTTGTGGTTTTGAATGCCGCCTTTTGTAATGTCAAGTTCGAGTGCCAATTTCAATAATTGAGAGTCTCGAAGAGAAAAAAAAAAAGGATTAGTATTATAGGATTAAGGAAGATTATATTTCTAGTTACTAGATTTTTATAGTTTTTCTCAAACATTACGTTGAATGAGCATACTTTAGAATATTAATGTAAAGACGACAAGTCACCAAACTTGTTTCGAGATAATTGAGTCTTACTATGGCACTCTTATACATTACAATATAGATTCTGATTTCTTTTTGCAATCTGTAAAAAAAAACCGGTAAATAGAGTTTCTTAAAAATTTATGTACAGAACACTTAACTAACGTTCCTACATATTTAAAAGAAAATGTAAATAAAAAAATAAATAATAAATATGGGGGTTACCGAACTCATTATGGTGTAATTAAAAAATAGCAAAAACACAAACTCTTATTGCAGCTCTGTAGGACATTTTCCAACCAATTTTCTCCCCTTGAATGTTTGGAATTGTACAATACAAAATTGTATGTCAAAAAATATTTCAACAAAATTGAAACATATTATTTTTTTATATTATTTCAAACAATATTCATTCATTGAAAATATATATGACTGTATAATTTTACAAGAAGACAGAAAACAATTATCTATCTTAAACACTTTTTGAAAAATCACTGAATGTGTAAAATTGGACCATTGACTCACGCCAAAAATAATCTGAAAAACTTTTATATCAGGCTTGTGAATAATTGGACCGATTGTATATAAACCTAAATAAAAGTTTTTTGAACACCTGTTTGTTCTAAATGATTGCACCACCATGTATAATATAGTGATTTTTTCCGAATTTCATGGTGACAATCCTACGTTACCAAATTAAGTGCATTAAATCATTTAAATGATCATCGAACTAAATCTATATTTTACTTTCTAAATGATTTAATTAACATTTTTACAATTAAATTGTTAAGTCCTTTACAGAAATAAAACTGTGTACAGTCATCTTTCCTTTATGTTAGCAATTACTGTAATTATAAGCCGAGCCTGACACATCAGAGCAGTGATTTCTCCAACCATACCTGCAAGTTTAAACAGATTCAAGTGAATACAAGTCTTTATAAATCAGACTGGAGGGGAAAGTTTTCATTTGGTTACTATTTGGTTTTGCATGAAATTGGCACTTTCCTTGCGTTATCGTTTCTGGTTTGATTTGATACGGATGATTTTAGTTAGAGATGAATGTATGATTTTCTAAAAAAAAAAATAAATAAAACAAGACAAAACAAAACAAAACCAAAAATAAACAAACAGTGCTTTTCAAAAACTTGATTTCGCTAATATTGCAGAATTTAGATGACAGAAATTATGCATTGTATATCATGTATGTGTTATTTAACCAGAAATATTTGTTTTGATATAATATATTAAAATATTTTATTTGAAATTGCTAAAAAATTGCATATATATAGCAAATAGAAATGGAAATTAAGTAAACAATTTAACGTCAATAAATTAATAGCACAAAAAATGTGCTTCAGTTTGTAGTGAACAAAAACGTCGATGCATACCATTTGCCAAATCCGCCACATTTCTTGATTCTTACTGCACAGTTAGCATCGTTGGTAATGTCAGAGTTTCTGAAGGCTAAAAAACATTCTGTTTCACATTAAGATAAAAGAAAATTGGGTGAACAAACAATGGTGACTGCAAGTGTATTCCTATTTTTATTAGTTAAAGGAGCTGGCGACAGTTTTATATTCTGATAAACACTAATTAGAAATACAAAGGTCAGTATGACCATATGAAACACCCAATCGTTTGATCCGATCGCTGATTTCAGACTTTTTCTGTTGAAATTGAAAACATATTATAAATCGTACAACTTATGACATGGCATGTTAACTTGTTCTAGTAAGTGGTGAATGAGACGGCTTTTAAGAAATAATTTGTAACATTAGACTTTACGAAACACCAATGCATAATTTAGTTTTGTAAATATAACAACGTTCTACATGGCATATTTAATGGAAATATTCATGAAAAAATGGGAGAGTGAGGGAAAATATGGCATATAGCGTATACTAGTGATCAGTAATGAAAAAAAAAAAAAATGGCGGGAATATTAATTTTAGTGAATTTATCTCAAATGTTTGATTTTTTTCATGACTTTTTATCTTACATCATGAATGTGATCTACTGAAATTCTGTAAGATTTGAGGCTGTTGAACATATTTTACTAATGGAGCAACCATTTGAAATTGATGAAAGGGTGACTAGGATCATATTTAAAATAAAAAAGCAGGATGATAATGTATTATTAAAAATTCCAACATGAACATCTGGGTAAATCCAGGACACGCTTGAGTAAAAAAATAAAATGTCAGGTTCAAAGTTGATTCAGTACTTAAAATGTTGATATATGTATGAAATAAATAGAATCATGGGTTAATTTTTTTTAATTTCATTTCACCAACAGAAAAATCGCTTAAAAAAGACAAATTTGAAGAAATTATAATCAGTAATACACACATGCACATGTGTCAGCACATCCATAGGTATTAACCCTCCAGCATATGGACGATGAAGTTCCATTAGGTCTGTCACAAAAATATCTGTTGTTTAATTGGAATATTCCATAGTCCTTTGAACCGTTAGAATTTACATTCAGAGCGTCGTAATGGTAGCCACTTTCATGCTGGACCAAACAAAGCCCTATGATATTAAAAATAAATATAGGTCATACTGAAAGATGCAGTAATTGTAACAAGATTGCATTGGATAAATAAATTAAGAAAAAAAACTAGATTGAATGATACCTAAACTTGAAAGTCAAAAGTAAAACCCAGTCGATACGAAGACATTGAGTAATTTTACACAATTAACGGAAAATAGACTTGAATACCATAAACGTAAATACGCATTTCCTTTAGTTTAAGAATAATCAAGAGAACCAAGATTCCAGCAGAAATCAAAAGAATGTAAACCAGGGACAAAGACCAGACATGGGAAACAGACATTTACAACAAAGTACATAAAACAACCAAAATAATACATACGAAGTAACAAAAGTAAATGAGCAACTCGGACTCAACTAAAAACTGGGAGCATGGACCAGGTTTAAGTCTTTATCTTCACGCTTAATCTTTTTTAGAGTGAATTAATTTATTTACAATTTCTGAGATCCGTGTTAGGTACACCTTCATCACGTAAAGCCTTGACTACTTGACATTTAGTTTTCTTGATACAATATGAGCTCCTCAGCAAAGCTAATACAGCTATCAAAGTATACATGTGTTTCATTGTAGATCTCACTGCAAAGGCAAAGAACATTTTAGAATTAAATGGAATAAGTTACAAAATGAAAATGGTCAAGAAAAACAGTAATACACACCAATGAAAAGAAAACACAGAATCATTAATCAAAATCACAGAAAAGAAAGAAAGAAAGAAAGAAAGAAAAACTTTCACAAAGGTCATTGATTTACCTCGATAGTAAACTGAACGGAAAATAAATTATTGGAATTCTGCAGTCACTTAAATAACTTCAAATACTGACAATAACAATGTTTTTAAAATAAAATATTATAGAATTATTCTGGATACAAACTGTTACTTACCTCTTTTAATGTTTCGATGTAGTGCATCACGGTAAAGTTTTGACAAGTTTAACACTTCTAACTACTTCTTTAAAATTTATATAACATGGGATTGGGATTATAATCGACTTAATTTGTATGTTACTTTAAGAACCATGCATTCTCGGATCTAAAAACCATTGCAATTTATGTAATTTCTAATTTAGCATTGAAGTTACAAATAATAATTTGTCAACATGTGGTACAGTGAAACATAAAAATGTTCTTTGTCATTTGAACGGTATGTATGATGAATACTTAATGAAACCTTTTCTAAAGTGGATTTATTTAATGGTTGTTGGAGGAAACCTTTTCACGAAGAGAAAGGCATGGCTGATTTCGAGACTGAACAACTTCCATAGTATAGTGTAAATGGACTCTAAGGGCGAATATATTCGAACAGATTCAATACTTTAGTTCGATTGAATGATTAATTGTGTTTTACAAAATCCTATGGCAAATGTGTCATGCATTTCAAGATGATAACGTTTGACAACCGAACGAACAAACCATATTTTTAATAAGTCTGACACTCAGAGTAGGTAAGATTTTAATGTGCAAGCTCACAGAAGCAATAGCCCATCGGTTAGCACATTCAGACACATTATTCTAACAATAAACCAACCAGTCGTCACTCGATCTCGGATAGTTTGCTTTGTGTGGAAAAGCAATGACTATCATTTTAAAGTTTTTGTATTGTTTGGCCTGGGATCGAACCTACAACTCTCCACACACAGGATTTATCTGATATCTCAGAAGATAATCTAGTTAACTATCGTGAAGAGGAAACGAACATGAACCGAAGATTGAATAGGAGCTCTTTTACAGGCGACATTGTCAACCAAACTGTTCTTTCTGTTTTTTTCCCTTGTCCTAAATTAATGATGTTTGCTTTCCTATAAATGTGGTTCCATTAAGATGTATTTGGATTATATATTTGGATCGTTATGGTGTATCTATCTGCGCCATGAAAACTGATTCATTCAACGTGTCATAGTTTTCCTTTCCTGGTTTGTCTACCCCGGACTTGACTTTTTGTGAGCAACTCGGCGGGTGTTTCTAGAAAAGCAAAGGACGCTTACCCTACCGGTGCACCTGGTCCATGCTCCCAGTTTTTAGTAGAGTCCGAGTTGCTCATTTGCTTTTGTTAGATTGTATGTATGATTTTAGTTACTTTATGTTCTTTGTTGTGTATGTCTGTTTTCCATGTCTGGTCTTTGTCCCTGGATTACAGTCTTGGTCACTGGATTACAGTCTTTTGATTACCGCTATAAGTTAAACCTTGGTTTCCTTGATTATACTTTGATATAAGGTAACGTTTTGAAAGTATAATACATGCAGTATTTCTTTTTACATTGAAATATATCAAGTTTTTTTTTTTATACTATAACATTATGTAATGGGATTTTCATATTTGCATTTGCGTAATATGCGAATTCCCTGTGATATAAATTATATTATTATCATAATGGCTAAATTTCGGTGGATCATTCTGTGATAGAATAATGTAACACAACATTTTTACATCAGAACTTGCTAATAAACGCGATGACTTTTCATTCCGTAATGTCAATCCTTCAGCACTTGCGTATGGAGTTTCCATATAAAAACTCATCCATTATGCCAGAGATTTTGCCGTAACTACGCAGACTTTTTGTATCGCGCTAGACTACTTACAATTAGGCTTCTGGAACAGGGTTATGTTGCTACAAGATGGAAGTCATCACTACGGAAGTATTATTGTCATTATCATGAACTCGTGAATCGTTAAGATGTATCTATCTGCACCATGAAAACCGATTTGATCAATGTGTCATAGTTTTCCTTTCCTCTTTCATCTACCCTGGACTTGACTTGAGAAACTCGGTGAGTGTTTCTAGATAAGCAGAGAACGATTACCCTACCGATGCACCTGCTCTACGTTCGCTGTTTTTAGTGGAGTCATTTACTTTTGTTACTTTGTATGTTTTATTTTAGTTACTATATGTTCTTTGTTGTGTTTGTCTGCTTTCCATGTCTGGTCTTTGTCCTTAGATTACATTCTTTTGACTTCCGCCAGAGTCTTGTTTCCCTTGATTACTATTTTATTACTGACTTGGAATTGATTTATAACACAACGATTGAAATCGAATTTCGGTAAAAACTCACAAAGTCGCTATCACAGATGCAATAATGTATGAACTATCTACAAATCAACAATTTAACAATCTATGTAAGAAGAAAAATCACTACTCATCTGTCGGCATGAAGAATTGATGGATTTTAATTCTCCTAACAGATGATATGTTAATTATAATCTAGTTAAAAGTATATAAAGCTCAAATATTACATAAATGAGGAAATAACATAATGTATAATGAGAGAAGTAAAGTCATTTTTGTCACTACAGATAAAATCACATGTATTAATGTCATTCGCTCAATGCAAACAACACGCCCATAGCTATGACGTTTCGTACGTTGTTGGTGTCACATTCGACTGAACCGGGGCTGGTTACGAAAACTTAAATATTGCTTTTAGAATGTGGAGTTATCAAAGGCAATATAGATATTAAAATGTTTGAAAATTGTTGTTGTTTTAGGATTATTATCATAAATCTTTGAAAGATACCACTAATTGCGGAGGGAAAGTACTATTCGATCACAAAAACGTCCATTTTCATATGTGGACGGATGTGGACGGGTAACATTAAGAAATGCTTGCTTCCCATTTCACGCCCCGTGCAGGTCCGGGTGTTAAAAGAATAGGCCTGCAGCAGCGCTAAGCTTGTCGTAAAAGGCGACTAAATAGTGCTCAGAACCCTAGCCGGGGGCTAGGGCGCTCTGCCCACAGAGCAACTGGGATGTGTGCCCCGGTGGTGGAATGGGGTACCCCTGGCGTGTTACATGCTGGGGTTGTCAGGCTATAATACGGAAAACCTGACCGCAAACCATATATAAAATGTTCAATCAGCTTTTTGTTAAAAGCCTTTTTGTCCGTGTTTCAATTATGTCACAAATCTTGATTATATCGACGTTGGACATTGGTTACTTTCTTGCTTACGGTTGTAATATATAACAATTAACGAATAGTATTTTTACCAAAGTATATTCACGCTTAAAGGACTGTATAGATATTGAGAATATCATGTTTATTAATAAAAAAATAAAAGGCAAATGGTGTTGAGTCGATTTCTTCACATACTTAAAAATATGTTCATCCTCCTCTATGGTTTTATCATTTCATTTTTTCTTTGGCTTAAGAAATGGTTATATATATATAATGTAAAACCGTGTCTAACAAAAATGTCACAAAGCGCAGTTTTGACATTTCCAAAGTAACGTTCTGTTTTGCGACGTAAAAACTCTTTTAACGTCAATTTTAAAAACAATATTGAAAAGTATTGAAAAGTTAGGATACTAGAATGAATTAATACGTCTGTGGATGTAATGAATTAAAAAAAAAACGATTTTAGCGAATCTGATAAAATGAAAGAAATGTTGAAAAGAAAACAGGAAAAAGAAAAATGGAAATGTTGCCCAACTTTGACCCCCTACAACTTGAAAACGGTAAAAAAAACCCCATAAAATCTGCTGTACATTTGTTTACCCGAATTAAATAAAGAACACATTTAAAATAGAATAATTAAAATCGAAAAAAAATCTACGTTTTAATAAAACTTATTTTTATCCTTTTTGGCACCTTTTCCTAAAGCGGAAAGGGCAACAAAGTCTAAATTAAATTAGGAATCTTCTTAGTTGTTGGAAAAATCATATCAACATTTCAGAACAATTCGTCAACCACAACTAAAGTTATCGCACGGAAACCAAGTGTCCCCAGACTACAACGACGACGACGACGACGACGACGACGACAACGCCGCCGCCGACCACGACGACTGTGCCATAACATTATACGACCGCAAGTTTTTTTTCGTCGTATAATTAAAACGGGATATTTCGCTCTCAATTTCCTCAAAGAGGAAGCTTTGCAAAGGTTTTGTTTTCTCGAAATGTTAAGCAATGTTTTAGGTAGTACAATACAGTCAGGTCATTTCTGAAAATTTGGTCTCATTTTGTTGAAATAAAGCTGTTTTGAGGCAGTCCGCACAGAAATTTCTAGTGTTTTGTCATTTAAAAGTGCATATTTTTTGAAATCCCTGGTGTGTGGAGGTTCAAGTCATTCATAGGTAATTTAGTGATTATTGTTATAAAATCCAGTGGCCATGGTAACATACTGAAAAAAAAAATTACTGAGTTTTAGTACAAATCAGGGGTGCCTTTCCAAAACTAACAGCCAAATACTATGTTTTATAAAATATCAGGCACTACCACAGGATGAAAGCATGAATGGAGTAGGTGGAAAAAAGGTAAAAATAATAAGACCTTTGTCGATTCATTCTCTCACAATTTTAGCCCCAAAAATTCGTGCGAAATAAGGTATTTTGAAAATCAGCCATCTGATGCTGAGGAGAGAACCTAATACGGCAGGGGACTGAAACATTCCGGATACCATTTTTCATTTAAATTACACCTGTTTACCATAACATATATTACATCTGTCTATGTATAAATGCTTATCTACATTTAATCAATACATCCACCAAAATTCAACTTTTAATTTTAAGTTTTACAAAATTTGACCGGGGTAACTTTTTGTGCGAAACAGTGCGCCTTAATGGACCTGTAAAGTGCACCCTTATGTTTAGCAACAGACCTTAGAATCCCGAAAAGGGTACATGTATTCGGAAATTTCAACATACAATGTACATCTACATTAGAGATATAAAACGAAATAGGAAAGAAATAAATTCACTTTTTACGCTTCCACAATTTGATTTCGGGGTGGGGGTTACTTACTTTTTTGGTTGTGGGTTTGCTGGTTTTCTGTTTTAGTGAGGATGTTTTACTTTTTTTTTAGCGCATCACGAAATATGTTTTCATAATTCCTAACATTTTTCTCGTAGGATAAAATTTCCTTCAAATCATTTTTAAATGGTTGATGCCAAACTATTTACCATATCAGGATGTAATCTGATCATTTCAATTGACCAAAACGTACGAAAAAATAATATCGGATCTGATAATTAAATAATAAAACAAGTCGTGTGTGTTATTTTATGTAAAAAAAATATAAAAACACACTTCTTTTTACACGTTACAATTATTTGCCGATTTTCGGGTTGATTAAATCGTCAGAAAAAAGTGTCAGCAGGCAAATTCAAAGACAAAAACATCAAAAACATTTTCAAAAATAAAATAAAATAAAATAAAATAATAATAATAATAATAAAAAAATATATAAAATCCAGGTACACATATAGGATGTGCAAACCGCATTACATTTGATGCACAACGTGTCAAAAAGTTATTTTGACATCAAATCAAATACCGGA
The DNA here is from genome assembly GCA_037379345.1 of Perna viridis. Lineage (NCBI taxonomy): Eukaryota > Metazoa > Mollusca > Bivalvia > Mytilida > Mytilidae > Perna > Perna viridis. Next base: position 46,208,239 of record CM074515.1, on the reverse strand, counting down.
AATCTTGTTTAAGTTAATACTTATAAAAGCTTTGAACTGTTGTGTGTATGCTCGCTTTGAATATTTCTTATGCTTATACAGATTATACCCGTCAACAGTGGTCATTACAGTCATCAATTTCGAAACTTACCACTTATGAAATCCGCTGCAATTTTTTATTCTAACCGCACAATCGGCATCATTCACAATTCTATTATCGATGAACGCTATCAACAAAAAGATGTTTTAACATTAAATTACTGAATAACCAATCCAATATGCATATTACTAGTATTCATTGTGGTATGATGTTCACGTGTTACATTGAGATTGATTGATTGATTGTTAGTGTTTAACGAAAAAAAGCAGCAAAATTTTAGCTATATTCGGGCGATAAACAAAACCAAAACATGGTTGTTTTACGTGCGAGGAACGTAGTATATTTTCCAATATGGTGCACTACTAAGGTTTGCTGTCAGGTTTAACGTATAATGGTGTAATGACCCCAGCAAATAGCATGCCAGGGCTACCCCATTCAATCACCTCAATCAACTCTGTTGCTGTGTGGGCAGAACGCCCTGACCCCACGCCAGGGTATGGGCGCTTTTAAGTCGACTTCTACGACAAGCATAGCGCCGCTGCAGGCCTATTCTTTTGACACCCGGATCCGCACGGGGCTGTTACAATGCGAAATTCCTCATCAGCAACACAAGAACCAAATACGTAGAAAGATCTATATCCAGAAAAAGAAACAATCTACGAGGACACTTCAATATCAAGCTACTTAATTACCAATTAAATATATGAATTATACATTTTGGTATGATGTACACGTGTTACAATGAAAAACTTCTCACCAACAATAAAAAAAAAACAAATAAATAGGAAGATCGATATCCAAAAGAAGAGACCATCTACAAATCGAAAAAGCAAGCGTCAAGAACATCAACCATGTGCAACACAAAGAAGAAACCTCGGTAAAAGATCATACTATGATCTGACTACTGGGCTGGTGAAAACCTTAGGGACCTCTGTATCCTTCAAACTTTTAACTGACAATCGAGTTATATAAAACAAAAAATGAAATGTTCTGTTGTTTGACATTTATAATAAAAAACAATTTTTAGGAAACTACGGCCGTCGTCGGAGCAGGACTTGCCTATCCTTCTAGAGCACCTGAAGTTACTCACGGTTTTTTTTTTTATAGTAGTTTATATTTAAAGTGCTTTGGTTTCTTGTGTAATGTTATGTGATTCTTATCTTTAGTTTTGATGTAATAGAACTAAGCATTTTCGACGTATACAACAAGTTTTACAGTTAGAGACAATATATATTTGTGACAATGTATACATATGGTTAAATAAAATCAAGAAAGAAGAAGTTCAATGAAGGAGAAGTAGTAAAACTGAATGTACAAACAAGGGAGAATCCTTTGAGAAGCCACACCAAAATTGCAACGCGCGAGGAAAAAGCCATGCTGTTTGTTGAAGGTCATTTCTGCTGAAACGGGAGACATCTTTGACGAATGGAAGTCGCTGGTCATTTTCGAAAAGGACACTTCATGTTGGTCAGTCAGGTCATATTAACGAACGAAGAATTTGTAATATTTTGACCTTAAAATATGGGCAACATATCATTTATCTTAATTTCTAGAGAGGTGTAGTATGTCTTTTATCTACCTCTATCAATGATCTCAGATTGCAAAGTAATACTGCCAAGATTACACTTTTCATATTTTGATATCACTGAATCCATTTAGCTTACATCTTATCAAAATGAATAATGAAACTCCATATCTGTCAACCAGGTGAAAAAGGCCGTAGAGTTTCGTAAATGACGACTTTAGTCTATTGGCATAATTTCCATCACTGCCCTACTGGTGTTTGTATCAGCCACCGATATCTGTCAATGAAATCAGCTTAAGGTCGTTAAATAGAAACTGGTTATAAAACAGCTTGTTTTGTAGAACATGATGCACCCAGTGGTGTCAATCAATGTTTAAAAAAAAGTCTTTTGGTTGACCGTCCAAATGAAATTCACTGTGCATATATAATTATAGTAAAAAAACTATGGAAAAACTCGGTAAACAAGTAAACAATGAACTTAGAAGAAGCAACAAAGAAGGAAAGTTCATAGACAAAACAACGCACGGAACACCAACAACACAATACACAAAAAAAACCAAAAAAACAAATCGTACAGCACATACTAACTAAAAAGTATGCACATAAAGCGAACAGCACGATGGTAAAAAGAACGGATATGATAAAACCTTACAAATGCACCAGTGCATAATCAAAATGTATCAAAAAATAGATCAACTAAAGTCTAGTAATAAATTCAGGTGTTCTACAAGGCTGAACAGTTCCAGCTTGTTAAAATGTACTCATCATGCTGAACGTTAAATGTTAAATCCGGTGAAAGAGCATTCTCCCAAGTCAGGGTTTTGAGTCTACCTTCGCTCCCTCAAACTCCTGACAGCACTCATTCATATTTCACGGGTATCGTCCCGACGCCACCCAGTGAGTTACCTAAATTAAACCCGCGTCCAACATCCAATCAAATCACTCGTAATAGAAATTCTTCGATTAACTTACAAAATGGCTACACATAGTGTGTATTTTTGTCGGAAACGACTCTTAACATAATCTACAGTTATCGTTTTAGCTCCTATTGAATCATTTGTGACATCTTACAACTATCAGTTATAATAACAGGTCATCCATTACCTCATGTTATTGTTTACCTTTCCACTTTACCTTTAAAACGATTTTCATCGGAATGGGCTGGACGATACCAGCTAAATATGAATGAGTGATGTCAGGGGTTCGTGGGAGCGAAAATCCTGACTTGGGAGGATGGCGAGAGAGAAAATAAGCAACAGAACATTAAAAAAAATTCATTTTAAACTAACAAGTAAACCGGAATCATAAACAAATCTTAAATTGAGATTTCCTTAAATCTTTTCTCAAATCAAAGTCCGACTAATCAGATCACTTGAAATTGAAAATTTGAGGTTAAACTCAGGATTTGAGGAAATTTTCAACATGAGATTATTCAAATGAAATCCAGGCCAGCTGACGTCCAAAGACGACCAACTTATTTCACTCACAGTCCCGTATATCACTGTCGGGTACCTTCCTTGATCTCAAAGCTATAACAACCAGACATTTTGATTTCTTGGTACTTTCAACGTTATTCACCACACAATGCAAAACGAGAAGTACGACAACGTACTTCATTGTAGTTTTCTGTTTCTGCCAATAACAACAATAAATAGTTTGAAGTATTAATATAATTTACCAGTTTAAACATTAGCTAAGTAGAAAATTATGTTTTAAATGTCGAGTAATAGCGGGTTCAAGTATTGACATTATGCAAAAGGTATAAATTTGAGATTAATGGTAGAGTCCTTTCACTGGAGTATAATAAATGTTTGAAAAGTCGACTTAATAATAAAGGGATTCATTTCCGTATGATACAATCTAAACAAAAACCGTACAAAATCCGTCCAATTTTTATCAATTGAAAAAGCGGCAAACGTTATGTAATTGAAAAACTACCAGAATTATTTGGCATTTATAATAACCAAACGTTAACTGTAGTTCGTAGGGAAGTAATAAATGTGAGGATAAAGAGCAAAATTATATCATTTATATCGTCAAATCGGAAAATAAAAAAGTGGAAGACCGTACAATACACCAAAGAGAAATAACTGTATTAAAATCAGCGAAATGTTAAATATTTTATGATATTCTGACATCAATCTCACGTTTCTTCTATACTTTATAAAAAAAAGTTGCCTCACAAAGATAGTTAATATTCATCATTATAGTTAAAAGTACGTTTTTTTTTTAAAATAAACTTTACTTTGTGGTTAAAATCTGATCAACCGATGCGCTTCATACAATCGTCTGATTTCATCGAGTGTTGCTGATTTCAGGAACTGCAAGGTCGCATTTTAAATCATTAATGAATTAGTTCTTTTAAAAGTACCAGTTCATACAAGATGAAAGGAATTGATTCTCTATTATTGTTTTTTTCTTGGCATTTATTATTAAAATTTCATTTCTGAAATTTTCAGAAGTTTTCTGATATTGACGCTTTTTTTGGAGAAAGATGTTTTTTCTTAGAATGCATGATGAGTAAGGGAGATAACTTGTGAAATATCAATAATTCGTCCACCTTTGAAACCAAGCATTCAATAAAGCAGATTTTTACCAAGTTTGACTTGTTGTACTAATGCAATCCCCGGCTAATACCTCAGCTTTAACATATTATTCATATTTGTTTGGTTGGTATTTTTTTTATTTACAAAGAAAGCACTAAGGAAGAATGCTGTAAATGGAGATAATTCATATATATTTACAAAGCTAGTACTACAAATCACATTGGTTATTAAATGTTAAAACTAGAGATTTTTCAGATAATTGCCTTGCTACAACTTTTATCCTTTTATAAATTAAATTGAATTAAAACCATGTGCCAATGCACTTATATATTTATTTGATTTTTATTTGAAACTCTGCTTAAATTAATAAATGGTCTTATTATAAAACATGCTTTTCTTACCTTTAGGGAATTCGAACAACTTAAAAATGATGTGCTTAATTGGGACTTAATACCTGCTTTATATACTTTAACGTATAACGTTACGTGACTGACAATAAATATGACGCAGATTTCAGTCGTCCCTGAAAGCAGGACATCTTTTTTTTCATCTTTTGCTTTTTCTAAGAAATATTACTCTGACACCCGTAATTAATAGATTGGCCGTATTTTAAAGCATAGTTAATGGTGAAACGGATTCATTGCATGCCTTACCAATTAACGCATCACGTTCGCATTACATTGCTGGTATCGTTTTAGAAATACAGACAAAACTAAAACGTCATTAACTTTATGCAGGTAAGTACTTTTGCTTATGTTACAACCTATTAAAGTAATTGATGCTCTTAAAGCTAGTTGGGTGACCAGATTCAAAAATGACTCAGACGCCAACTGGAAACTGATGATTAGAAAATATTTCAATGCATTAGCTAAAAACTGGTTGATATTTGAAACAAAGAGCGAAGGAAACAAAATTAACAATCAGTTAAGTCATATACCGGAATTTTACAAAGAAATCTTAAAATGTTGGAACTTTATCGACGGGGGGCAATGTAACAAACCTACAGCTTTTAGAGAAATTCGAATGCAAATAATTTGGAACAATAAATTTATTCAATATAACGCGAAAACTTTAATATTCAATAATTGGATTTAAAGTGGCCTTATTTACATAAATGACATTATCGACGAGAATGGTAATATTTCACAATATAAAATTATACATAAATTAAAAACCAAAAGAAATTGGATGTGTGAGTATATGATTATGAAAAAAAGCGATACCCAAAGAATGGTTAATATTGATTCGTTCTGATGAGTCAAAGAAAAATATTGTAAATGTTTGTAAAGATAAGACATTGTTGAGCAATAATTTTATTGAGGTTTCTGTCAAACAAAAAGCTATATAATATATTAATAGCAAAAAAGTTATAAACATCCATTGGAATTATGAAATGGATGAAATTGTTAAACATGTCATCATTAGACAAAAATAACTTGTTTGAATTTATATTTTACTTTTTGAAAGAGAATAAGTTAAAATCTTTTAGGTGGAAGTTACTGCAATATATTGTTCCAACAAAGAAACTTCTCAGACAATGGTCGATAATATCAACTGTAACTTTTGTGGACAAGATGACGACTACTTGCATTATTTCATATCTTGTCCATATTTATGCTGCTTTTGGGAAAAGATATCTAAAATACTCAAACTTGTAAAATTAGATATGCAAATTAGCCTTACACATTTAGTTTTTGGACATAAAATTTCCGATAAAAGCTATTTTCCTTTTAACTATTTAACTACTTTGGTTGGATACTCAATTTATAAAGCATATTATATATCTGAACAAAAAACAAAAGAAGTTAATGTGTTTAACATCTTCAAAAAAGAGTTTAAGTCTAGCAAAATGATTATAGTTAAGGATAAAATATTAGAGAGAATTGATATCTTATTAGCCTATGATACCATATAACTTGAAAATGTCATCTACATATCATATTGTAAAACTATAGTCTTTGTAAAACTAACATTAAGAGATATATTCTAGGCTTATAAGTAATCGATGCATGTCCAATTTCGATTAGAAAATAATTTTACAGGTAGATCAGATCTTATATTTTGTCTAGGCATAAAATAACAATAATCTTGTCTGCTGCTAGCAGCAAGAAACAACAGGGTAGGTATTGTAGGTAGGGAAATTATTATATTTCTCAAAAACATTTTACATTGAGTTAATGGGGAAACAATCTAGACTTTAACGGTGCCTGAGCAAAAATGGCAATAAAATGTTTAAGGAAGGGGCAAGAAATAGGGCAGGTAGGGTAGCAGAAACAGACATTATTTTTTTACCCTATAAATGTTATAATTCGTTCTCAAATGTGATCTTGACTGAACACACTATAAAATGTCATATAAAACATTGGTTATCGAACTGGAATGGAACCTTAATATTAGCTGTTTTAATAGCGTTTTATTTCGATTATGTGGAAATTTTTCACTATTTTGAAAATTAAAAAAAAAAACTGATCTATAGAATTTCTCAATAATGTATATGATGAACACTCATCTGATATTCTTTTAATAAAGAAAAAAAAACCTCAGCGTCTTTGATTTCCCCTAGTAATATTCCCGACTAAATCGTCGATCACTTATCAGTCACAAATCGAATAATAATCGACTGATTAGCCCTGTAAATCGAACCCTTATCCTAGAATAGACCACTGTCGACTGATATAGTAGAGAAAAAGTGAACTTTAAGTTTGATATTTGTTCAAGATGAAAATGATAAAATATAAGTGAAATAAATACAAAAATGAAAACTGTGCAATGATCATTTTTACTTTCATACAAAAGGGGTAGGCGGTCCCAAGAAAACTGATGATCCGTTGTTCAATAAACTGTTGCTGTTTTTCACCTTCATAGCGAAGGAAAATTGGGTATGATCATGTGCAGGAAAAATGAGCAACATTTTTAAAAAGTGGTTATACGAACCCGATTTATTCCGAAACAGGGAAGGTACTGTACAGAATAACGGAATCGGTATTTTGATTAAAATAATAACCGAATACGGTCTTTTGGATAATGTACATTTACTACCTTTTTTATAATATGGCGGCTCTGACAGCTTGTTGCGCGCTATAAAACCTGGCGTAAATCCACCTTTTTATCTGGGAAATGCCTGTACTACGTCAGGACCATCGCGGTGCTTTTTTTTTATACCGAAACTGCAATTTGTTATACGGATTTCCTTTTGGCTAGTGCCTAGATTTGATTAGTTCGGTATTTCATTATTACTCTTCATGTTGATATAAACTTACCACTTTGTAACCAACGATCTTCATCATTTACACTTCTATTGAAGGAAAGATGCTTTAATATTAAAATACTAATCTGATATAATATTTCAAAATGCTTTACAAATCTTTTAATGAGTGGACTCTAATCATCGGCGTTTGAACCAAACAAAGGTGAGACCAGGAGCCATAAGAAATAATGTAAAATATGTACTCAATTTAACCGAAATTTGCAGTATAAATACAAAATTTAAAAGCCCTGCACTTGGTACTTCTTTGTGTTGTTTTTCTTTTTGTTTTGGCATCTATTATAACTTTGACTGGTTCAAGGAAATACACACGATTTTCGAAACCAAATTTAAATTCATGGGGTTGTACTATCAATCTATAGTTTAGTGGATTTACGAGTTTACCAGTTTGATAAGTTTCAAATGAATCTGATAATGCAGTTTCGTTGTTAAAAAACCTAAAGAATACTGTTTTTTTTTAAATTAAGACGTCTAACGGACTTGGCAGTTAAGTTTCAGAATGGCAATGTAATATCTAGTTTTTATACATCCATGGTTTGAGCTGTTCTCGAACAAATTTAGAGTTATCTCCCGTTTGCTGTTTAAAATTTATCAAAATTAGTAAAAAATACATCCCTACCAAAAGGTTGGAAAAAAAATGCCTTTGATAGATATCGAAACATTTTATTTAAATGTGTCATAAATTTTTACCTGATATGATGAAAACAAGGCACGAATTAGGGTCAAATTGACTAGCTAGCCAAGGACCAAAGAAAAGGAAAATTCTTCATAGATGGCCTTGACCTGCAAAGGATGAAAGGTTTAAGTCGAGTAATGCAATGAAAACAGGATCGTAAAAATAATTCCAAGCATCAAACCATTTTTATTGCATGACAAACATTCACGATTTTTGTTTTCAAAATGCCTTATATAAGTGTAATACATCTTATATACTTAAGCATAGGTCACGTTTGGGAACAACATGCCCGTGCAGATCCGGGTGTTAAAAGAATAGGCCTGCAGCAGCGCTAAGCTTGTCGTATAAGGCGACTAAATAGTGCTCAGAAACCTAGTCGGGGGCTAGGCGCTCTGCCCACAGAGCAACTGGGATGTGTGCCCCAGGTGGTGGAATGGGGTACCCCTGGCGTGTTACATGCTGGTGTTGTCAGGCTATAATACGGAAAACCTGACCGCAAACCATAGTGGTGCACCGTGTTTGGAAAGATGCCACGTTCCTCGCACGTTAAAGAACCCTGCTGTGGTATTCGATAGGAGTAGGAACCTTTGCGCTCCGCCACAGGAGGCTAAATTGCCCTACCTTACCCATCCCCCCTTTTTTCCAGTGGCAATCAAAATTTGTCGACCCTATTATTCTTGTGACCCATCCCTTTTTTTCTTCATTTCATGTTCATTTTATCATCCATTTCATGTTCATTGTCTGAATATAGCTGAAATATTGCTGCTCGGACGTTAAACCCCAACAAACACAAAAACGTTTGGGAACATAACCACAAAATTAAAAAATAAACGTGAATCAAGGCATATAAATGAAAAGTTGAAAAAAAACTGCCAGGCACGCTCAGTAAAGATACCCCGTAACTTCACCCGGACTACACAAATAACCCAACAAGGCAAAAGTCATATCTTGACTTACTATTATGTTATCGACGGAAATAAAAGGGAAAACTCATAACCAAACTATACATACGACAAACGCGATGACTTATCATTCCGTATTGACAACTTTCCATTCATATGTGGCACCTGCGTATGGAGTTTTCATATCACTAGCCATACATGTAAGTTTTGCCAGAGTTTGCTGAAATTTAATTATGTGGAATTTTTTGTACCATACTAAACTTTTTAATATGAAGTAGGCATTGCCTAAATCAGCGAACATCGTGAGATTTATCATACGTGTACCGTCTATGCAAGATGTTTTTTTTCAAAATCCCAGTTCCATCCCCCCTTTTACTCTCGCTTGAAAAAAGTCGGTAACTTTGTAAGAAGTGTTTTCAGTTTTAGCGGGTCAGATTAATTTGTATAGATGCGGGAAATATTACAGTTCTCCACGGATGGTGGGAATATTTTACAATACTTTTTATCGTTTTTAAAACTGACGTTAAAAGAGTTTTTACGTCGCAAAACAGAACGTTACTTTGGAAACGTCAAAAATGCCTTTTTGAACAATTCGTTCGAATTTCACTTGGTGTACGCGTGAATAAATACACATTTTAGATGTTGTGACATTTTGGTTAGACACAGACAAAATGCTACACTAAGATACATGTTCAACCAAGTACCATTAATTTTAGAATATACTATCTGCAGTATATATACATGTAAAACTCAAAATTTCATAGTTATTAGTTCACTCAAAGCTAACGAAAAAAGCTTTTGATAAAGACCGGGTAGCACGCAACGTGTAGAAAAAGTCGGGAAAAAGACAACGTGACGTCACAACATACGTGCGTATTTATCTAATATTAGACAATAAAACTCATTATTTTTTAGAATAAACATGATATTCTGATTATTTATACAGTCCTTTAAGCGTGAATATACTTTGGTAAAAATACTATTCGTTAATTGTTATATTTTTCAACCGTAAGCAAGAAAGTAACCAATGTCCAACGTCGAAAAAATCAAGCAATGTTCAGTGAAACAGCGGACATGCACATTCGTACAGCCAAGTTTTTCCCCGAACTTTAAAAAAAAAATCATATTCACTTCTTGTAATAAGTTGAAAAATGGTAAGACTCGAAAACTATCAGAAAAGTTGAAGTAATTTTTAATGCAACGTAATCTTAACGTTTATATTTTTATTTGTTTTATGTAAGGAAACGATGAGTTTTCTCCCAAAGGACAGTCATTTTTGGTTACTTCCGGGATATGACTTTTGAAATACTTTATTCATATGTGATCTTAATAATAAATTATCTAATTAGCTAACATTCTTTTACATATGGATACCATGATATCACTAAATTGTTTCATCCAAAAGAACGTGTGGTTACTATTCGGATTTAGCGTACTTAAAAGAATACCTGGCTCGACAACGAACAGGTAACGATATATGGTTCTAGACAATAAAAAATGGCAACCCGCAACACAAAGAAAACAATAGTTGCATCATATTAACTTCAAAAGAAAAATTGGTCTTATCATCTCATCAACAAACACATCATCTCTTAGCTTTCCTTCTCAGCGGCGTAAAAACTGTATACAGTGAAACTTCACCAAACCGGCCACCACTAGGACCAAAAGAAATGGCCGGTTTACAGGGTGGCCGGTTTGGTGAAAAGTAGCAAAGAATTCCCCGAATTGTCTCCCCTTGTGTGTTATAACTGACTGCGTAGACCTGCATGTACATCACTATTTTTATAATACTGTAACCATGTTTTATGTTTAATAATAAAATGTCTTGATTTTTGTTTTACAATAAAATTTCTTATTTTTGGTTGTTGTTGTTTATTTCATAATTGACTTCATAAAAACAAAAGCGTCATTATTGTATCATTTATTAAAGCACTATTATCATAAAGATGTTACGTACACGTAAGGACATAATGAAAACATTAAAACAGAAGACAAGTTAAAAGTAATGATAGCACTACATAACAAATAGCACACAACTGATAAAAGTTAATAAAATCACTGGAAATAGCTGTCCAAGGTAGTCTGTCTCTTTTGTACACGTTTCTGTATGAGTAACTGTTCGAGATCTGTGATGATCGTCTGTGTTTTCTGAAGGATAGGGCTGACTGTCTAGTTTGATGAATCTTCTTAACTGCTGCTAGTGTCTCTTCTAGTGAGAGCTGTTCATGTGTTGCTGTCTCTGGTTCGGTGCTGTCATCGTCGTCACTTTTATCTGTATCTGGCTGTGGTTTTTGGCTAGCAATGAGTTCTTTTTCCCAATCATCAAAGTCATCTTCGGTTGGTAAGTTGTCATCGAAGCACGGGTCGTCATTACTGAGTTTGAGTTCTCTTTCAAGCTGGTTGAGTAGGATATCGTCGTCATCATCATCATCTTCTTCAGTAGTAGTGTCTTCAAAGTTGTCGGTGGGTAAGAATCCTGCTAAGGTGAAACACTTCCTGATGGTGGTGTCCTTGGTGTAGTCACATGCCCTGGTTATCCAATGGATGGCGTCCAGGATGTTGATATGGCGACAAAGTTCTGTAGCTGAGTTGGCGTTGTCAATCTCGGTCAAGAGTGATGTGATCATAAGTTTGCGGTAGCGGGCCTTGATTGCACGGATGATCCCTTGGTCAAGTGGCTGAAGTACAGAAGTGGTGTTTGGTGGTAAGAATTTCAAAGTCACGTTGCTGAGTCGGACATCTGAGTGTGATGAAGCGTTGTCAAGGAACATCAGGATGTGTCGGCGTTGGCCTCTCATAGTACGGTTAACTGTCCTTATCTAATCTGCGAATAAGTTGACAGTCATCCAGGTTTTTTTTGTTGGCATAGTAGGTGAAGGGTAAGTTGCTCTAGTTGACATTCTTGAGGCATCGTGGATTGAGTGCTTTACCTGTTAAAAAAATTGAAGTAATTGAATATGCAGCAAACACAAACAGTTTTACTCTTTAAATCTTCCAAAAAAAATCATTCCCCAAATCATTGTAATAGAATTTATAAGAAAATTAAAACAAAAAAATGAAAAAAGAAAAAAAAATATTTGCTACCTATCACCAGTGTCTTGAGTTTTTCACCTGTTGAACTGCATGCGAACATCACAGTAAGTCTCTCTTTTGCGTTCTTGCCACCTTTACAGGATTGGTCCTTTGCTGAAAGTGTCTTATCAGGTAAGGCTCTGTAGAAAAGGCCAGTCTCGTCGCAGTTAAAGATGTCATTCGGTGAGTAGTCCTTTTGATGTAGTAACAAACAAGTACAGACCAGTTGTAGGTCAAAATGGTACTATATCCGATCAGAATGCTCATTTTTTGTCAAAAATTTTTGTAAGTATTTTTTTCTATCAATTCACATATAAATAAATTTAGCAAAATTGTGGATCAATCAGGAATAAACCACTCAAATACATTATTAAATTTATAGGCGTTAGTAAACAAAATAAAATGCTTTCACATAGTTTGTTCAGGAGAATGGGGCTTAAGTCAGAACAGAACAAGCAAATACAAAGCCAAATACAGATGCCGAACAACTTTGCGTGATCTAACCGGCTTCTAAAAAGGATATCTGAAACCCGTCCAACCACGAATAAAAAAAATCATTGAACTCGTGATATGTAACATTCAATTAACTTATGTGATGCTTGTAACATATTTATTTAAATAAATGGCATTAATTCAATTTTGAAAAATCAATTTTTGCAATCTTATTTTTTCGATGTATAAAAAAAGAATCAAGTGTTCTTGTGATGCACGAAAAGAGTAAGCGCCGCAGTTGAAAAACAAACAAAAAAAAACCACATGATTAAGGACTTCCACTCACTAACTCACTCACCCACCAACTCACTCACTCACTTAAAACGTTATGTATCATGGATCCGTTAGAATTTATTGACTTTAAAATATTGACTTCGGACTTCGTTCTCCGTCTGGATATAATCTGAATGAGTCCATATATATAACATATCAACTTCATTGCTGATAAATAAATAGACCATCGAATCACTTCTACATATTTGTTTATATTACCTTTATTTTGCATTTTGGGTGAGCAGCTAGCAAGATAATTTATGACTTGCATAACAAATATGCTTGAACATCAATTTAGCATAAAAGTATCGAGGAAAAAAAAATCGACAAAATATTGGTAGGTGTCAAATGTGTTCTCATCATTTAAACAATCCATCCCAGTTTAAAACAAACTCATCAAGAAACACATGCTGCATGATCTCCTGTATACAATGCATGACATAATGTAATGATTAGTTTTAACAATTTCGGGCACATTAAGTACATTTTTTCATTCATATAAACAAATTTTAGGTGAAAAATAGATAAACAATTAAAAATGATGTAAGAAATAAAGACATTGTAACCTTTTATTATACTCCCTATTTACCAGGCGGGATATACACTTAATATTACATGTAAAAAATTTGTACTACACGCGGTTTAACTGCACTGGCCCGCGGGGTGACAAAGGTCAAAGGTTTATACCACGTGTGATACAGATTTTGACATGTCATGCGCATTATATCCTACATTTTAACCATGGTATGGTCTGTGAAGTGGTGCGATGTAGGTTTAAGGGTATGATATAGGTATGCGATATGGGTCTAAAGGTGTGATATGGGGTAAACGATGTAAGGCTTAAACAATAACTTATAGTGCATAAAAAGTTGTTTAAGCCCTATATCGTTTGCCCTATACCGCATACCCCATATCACACCTTTAGAGCTGTATCACATACCCTATATCATACCCCTAGACCTATATCGCACCCCTCACAGACCATACTTAAAGTATAGTTAAACTGTTATACGATATAATGAACATACGGTATTAACCTTCGACCTATATCACCCCGAGGGTCGGTGGCCTTTGTGGAGATATAGGAGTCTCGGTTTAATACAGCAAGTGATACAGATTTTGACATGTAATATTCAGTACATACAGTTAGCCTCATATCCATATTACAAATACGGTTTTGTTCAAATTAGGACCGCATAACCAGTTCCAGTATAAATATCATGTATGGCGCATATGACCGTTTAAGCGTTTTGCCCTCTTTTTCTTTGGAAATTTTGAATGTGTTTTTTTGTGATCAGCGATCAACTATCTCTAGGTTTTATTGGCATTTTCGATGTGTCTATTTTAATTAAATTTCAACCAGTAAGTGTAAACATTTACTGAATAGTATTTTATTTTGCGTATTGTAACGTTAACCGTCTACGTACCACATGCGCTTGAGTAGCGATAATAGACCTTTTTTTCATATTCCCGACTTTGAATATCGACCTTTTTATAAATTTCAGGCAAAGGAAGTAACCTTCCAAGCCGACAAACTGGTTTACTGCCCGAATGGAGCAACGGACAGCAGTAGCCTTCGAATTTAAATATTTGACTTAATGTAGCTGCGGTAAATACTTGGTTACTTTTGAATAATTAATTTCAAACCATATGGCCACTTACCGAAGTGTAAATAGTTTCAAAGAAAAATGTTTACTTTTCTTCCTTTCCCCAAGAAGAAAACGCCAACCAGATTGTCGGGTGTTGGTGGGTTACGTCCCTTTGAAAACCTTACTTAAATGCATGGCTTGCATCCCTTTAATATGAAAAAAAAACGACTATTGCAAGATCGTCGGGCAATGACAATCCTTTATTCGGTGATCTTCCAATTATATCAATACACTATCCTGTACGGACCAAGCGAGACACAAACAAAAGCTAAACTCAATTCTGTCGAGAGAACTCCCAGAACTAGACTCAACTCACAAGACTGACCTTGATTCTGTCGTTATCATCACAAGGCTGTACTCGATTCTGTCGCTACTAGCACAAGGCTGACTTAAATCTGTCTCTACCAGTCATGTCGCAGTATTTCTCGATTTTGGCACTACCAGCACAAGGCGTTACCAAATGCTTTTGCTACCGGGACGCATTTTGTCAGTTTTTTATACATGAAACCTTGTTTCTTTTTAAATTCAAATAGGTTGTAGTAGAACTTACAAAACATTCGTCGTACATGTACTATTTGTGTGTTAAGAAAGGAAAGCACTTAGTTTATCAAGACGTCGTTCAGTCAAGCCCTACAGTGCGCATGGCCTAAAGAAGGAGATCAGTAAGGCACATTATTTGAAAATAGTTATGGCCGAAACAGGCAAAGGAGACAAACGCGAAACCGAAACACGGAAGGTGACATTCATTTGAACTTTTTTGTTATAATGTTTGATTGAAGTAATAATGCCGTATTTTATTTTTTTTTTAATATTTACTAAATAACAAACTATTAACAAAAAGAAATGGAATTCTTGAGAGATGAGAATTTACACCAAAACATTTCAATGCAATTGTTTTACTGTTATCTTCCTGTCGTGAAACGCGGATGAAAATTAGATACTGACAAAATGTATAATGGTTTGTCAGTACGAACAAATAATAACAAGTTCCGTTTTTGGTGAGCTACTGAAATCTGTATGTTTCCACACAACCGCGGAACAAAAATGGTCCCTTTCAGAATATCTTTGATGGAAATCCTCACCAATTATTTTTTTCAGATCTCCTCCGCAGACCTATAACCACTTCCTGATTTACTCTAGTTTATACACTCTGTTAGACAGGATACGAAAAAAAAAGTCACATGGCATGAGCAGTACTCTTTACCAATCTGCAAACGTGTGCCCGGTGTACTGTGCTAATTTGCATAATGGGGTGGGGTTTAACACTGAGTAAAACTTTGAAATAGCGAACATACCCGATGTGTTTGTGAGGTCCAATCCGTTTTGCCACATCTATCAGATCACAACTAGCCCGAGTGATCTGACTAAATCACAGTGAATCACTTCACAGAACCTGTCGCAGCATCCACAATATACGATTTTTTACATCTTTAGTCTGCAACATGTTGATCATCATTATATTTCATAATATGACAATGCAAAAAACGCATGTGACTAAAATGTGAGATATGAAGTATGAAATTGAGCATCGCTCAATCGAATTTGAAGTGATTTCTTACTTTATTAAAGTTTACATTGCAGGGATGCACTTGCTAAATCTGTGGACAGATTGATATTGGTTGTGGGGCAACAGATGTGATTTAATAGGAAAATCATTGTCTATTAATTAACGGTTGTTTTGTTCGCTACAACGATTTTAAATAAAAACGTCAGACATTTTCGTCTGTAAAAATGTTGAAAGGTTCGGATATTAGTTTATATTACATAGTATAATCTATAAGTCAACTCCGGTGTCAGATCAGATCTAGATAATTTTTTTTCTTGAAAAATCATAACTCAAATATAATATTGATATCTAGATTTTATGCAAACTGATATTAGAGACTGCGATACCTGATAATTCTGATGTCATTATTAGTTTTTGTTGTTGTTATTGTTTTTTCTATCATCAAATTAAGCAACTTGTTGCCAGTGTATAGTAAAGTTTCCCCCCTTTTGGTTCATACACTACAACTTATGAATATTACATGTAGCCAAACGTTCCGTCCCAAAAAATAGCATATAGTTTACGATCAAACAGTTACTGTTAAAATGTGCATAAGGTGAATTCTAAAATTCCATAAATAACGTGGAAAGTCAAATAGAAATGGAGTCCAACTTAATGGTTTCAAAGACTGACATCATAAATTCTAATTGTTAGTGGTGACTGGTACCGTAAAAATTATCAAAGTCAATTTTTAAGTAGAAGTCTTCGTAAGAATAATGTAAATTCTGTAATATGTGATACACCCGAAAAAAAGCCTACACATTATTATTTTTGTTATTAAGTTGCTTTACAGGTCTATGAAATACATATATATTCATTCCAATCTGCCTGCTTAATTTTGAATTATACAGTACATTCTACTTATTTTTTCTCTCCTAAAAGCAAGATTTATAAGACAAGACTCACCGGAGCCTGAATCGCCCACCTTGTTATTTTTGTTTTGTCTTTCAGTGGCAATAACTCTATCAAGGAGCTGTCTGATTAGTTTGACTCAATGAAGACTTCAATAGAATTTATCACAAGGATCATTTCATCAATTAAAATGATTTTCTATCTATTATAGTTTTCAAGATATTGGCTGAAAATTGCTAAAAACATGCTTTTTGCCTATCAAGGGCAATAACTCTAACAAGGAGTCACCTGACAAGTTTGATCCCCGCTAACTGTCGTAGGCCTTACCATAAAGATCATTTCAGCAATTGAAAGTTTCATTCTATCATAGTTTTCAAGACAATGGTTGAAAATAACCCTCCAAGGAATCGTCTGTAAACTTTGCTCCCTGGTGACTTTTGCATGCCTTATAATCAGGATCATTTCAGCAATAAAAAGTATTTGGCTAAGCCTAACGGTTTTGGAGATATATGCGAAAAACTACTGTCTGACCCCTATCGTCTATTTTTAGTAACGGCGGCCATATTTTCGACGAATCAAAAATCCCTACAGCTGTTCTATGCAGAATACCCAAGAAACATTCATACCAAGTTTGGTTCCAGTTTGTCAAGGAGTGTCAGAGGAGAAGAGTTTTGAACAATTGCAACGACGACTGACTCCAAGTGATGGCAATAGCTCACATGGCCTTCGACCAGGTGAGCTTTAAAACCACTTATAAATTTCTGTTTTCTTTAAAATTTTTCAAAAATATAAACAATGAAAATATGTAGACTTTCCAAACATGAATCACATTTTGCATGATTCTTATCTGGCGTGCTATTTATTATTTTTTTACAAAATCACTGAAGTGAGGCACGTGTTTCCTTATTTTTTTTCAAACAGTGTCACTAGGTCATGCTTCTATCAAAATCTGAAGTCTTCTTTGCTAAGGTTCCATATGCCTCATAAACTTCCCATTAAAACGATGAATATGAAAATCTTAAAGAAAATAATAACGTCTTTTTTTAAAAATCAATATTCATATTTTTAAAATACTAACAATTGTTGGTTCATAATTTATCACATTATTAAATAATTATCCCATTTTGACTTCTCAGTGGCTCTTCACAGGTGTATAGGCCATATCTTTTATACGTAAGATCAAGTAATTTTCATTCCAATCTTCAATAAGAGTTTACCTTGTAAACGCAGAAAAAATAATTAGCGTACTAAATTATTTTTGAAATATTGTTTGAATTGATTACCATAACAATCAGGACAGACCTTTAAGGAAATATGAACTAGTTCAAGAAAGAACAGGTGTGAATTTATCATAGCCACTTTATAGTTACCTGCATTTATTTGGGATCCTTCAAAATTTAACCCACCATTTATTTCTATTTAAATGCCGGCACCAAGTTAGAAACATAGAGCCTGATTTCATTTTTTTTTTCGGTTTACCCTTGATTCAGTCAGTTCGTGTATCATTTAATATATCCCTTCCCGATTTATGATAATGAGTTCGGTAATTTTATTATTACCTCAATTCAAGTGTTGGGATTCAAGTTCGGAAGAAATGAATGTTTTCCCTGTTCACCATTATAACTAAATAAAGTTGTAGACCGCTACAGACTCGGACAAAAAAGTTTTAAATGTAAAATTTGTTATTTCTATTCTTTACTTAATATTTTTCCATCCACTTTGTCAAACCACGTTACTCTTATTATTGAGAATTATTTATCTAATATATAAACTCGTCTGTGAACTTTAAGTAAAATAGTATTTTGCCTATGAATATTATATAACACAAAAATACGTATAGAATACAGACAAATGATTCTCAAAATTTTGGATTCTACTGGTTAATATGTAGAACACTGGCTGACCGTACTGGTACACCTGGGACACTTTTCCATTTTTTTGTTGTTGCTTAATTCAAGTGACCAATCTTTTTTTCATCTTTTTTTGTGAAAATCTTATTTCATATAGGTTCCCTTGAGTGATGAGGGCCATACAAATTATAAAATAGCAAATTATTGTATTAATTACACTGATATTTTCCGCTTTCTTCATGTCAGTTGTTGTGTCTGCTTCTCCATTTCCTTTGAATGGAATTTGAATTTCGAACATCTCTCACAACGGTTCCATTTTATCTCGACGTAAAGTATACTATATATCGAACAGGATATTATGAACTACGTGATCCGTTGCCATCATTCCGAAACTTTAGTTACTACAGATACGTTTCTGTTTTTTGTAACACTTATGATAAAATGAAACTGAAGAGTGCGCCCACAACCAAATTTTTATTCATTCAGAAATGCACAAAGAATATGAGAAAGGTTGTCAGACGTTACACCTGTTTAGGATGTGAACCTGTTCATCTGTACGCTTGAATTGCTCGTTTATTGCTGAATTGAATTCAAGCTTTTATTGTGATAAACATCGAAGTGATGTAGGATTTATTTTCGTATGAAATCAAAGTTAAATTGAAAACTTATGAAAAAAAAATATTCACACAAAAAATCTGATTACACTTGTTCGATGCTGATTTAAAATGCGTAGTGATTGTCCAACATTTGTAAAGAAATATGAGATTTTGAAAGACACGTTTCTTATGTTTGGAATACTGTGCAACGGCGCATTAAACAAGTATCTGACAAAGAATAAATATTACCAATATCCATATCCGGTATTTGAGTGGGCTTTTTGAAATTCAAAATATTTAGAAGAAAGTTTTCAAAAATATTCAAATCCCATTAATAATTGAATTAGGCAAATTGAATTAGATTACACCTGTGGAATAAGATACATCGACTCCATACATGGAATTTGACAACTGGAAATAAGGAGATCGTCCATGTCCCAACGTTACCATCTTTTGCTGTGTTTACCATCGGAATGTGCAATAACAGTAGCGTAAAAACGACACCTGCTTATTTGCGTGTATAGTACAATTTACAAGTAAATACCTTAAAATTAGGTCTTTAACACACGATTGCCATAATTCTAATAATGACTTGCAAATATCTACATGGGAAAGACCTCTTTTGAAATATTCTCTGGACACAAAGTATCTCGTGGCAAAGTAATGAAATACAATATTAGTCCGTGGAACAATTATAGATAATCTTAGCCTAATTTTCTTATTTTTGTTAAATTAATTCTAATAAAATATTTGGGTATTATTATTAACTGAAAACAATTTCAATTTGTGGATTCCAATTTCTAAAATAGCCAATGAATGTTACGAAAACAAGCAATGCGAAAACCTCCTTATATCCAAAATGTTCTTATCGGTATATTTAAAGTAAACACCGCACTTCCCGTATTCATTCGTTATGATTCTGAGAGGTAATTCAGTGATTGCGGTTTAAATTTATTTACTATAACTCGGTGTTTCTAGGTTAATAATTCAAAAAAAGAAGGACATCAGATGGCGTTGACTTCAAACATGCTGACGTTTCAAATATTACCAAGTAAAAGTCGCATATAGAATTAGATTTTTTTTATACATACATGTAACAAAAGATTAGCTCATTGAAATCGCACTAATTGGCAATCTCTTACCGTATAATTAACATATCTGTGTATCTCTGTATAAGAAAAGTACATTAACATAATTTAAACCTAGTTAAATATCTGTATGTATTTTTTTCAAAATATTTTTTCTCTCTCTACCAATTAGAATCAATCGACAAAAATCTGAGAACACGAGTTGGACTGTAGAAAGTTGAGTACCAAGCTTTAGTCCTAACCTTTGACTTCGAAATTCTAAAGGTCGCAGATTTTCATTAAGATTAAGTCAGGTCAAAGTTTATTTAAGAATATCGATTCTACAGTGTTCAAAATGGTGATGGTCAGACAAATGGATAGACGTACATGGTGCACATAGATTGGGGGGGGGTTGCTTACCCTACCGGTGCACCTGGTCCATGCTTTTCTTTGTACTGTTTTTTTTGGTGTTATTTCACGTTATTTGTCTGTTTTTCATGTTTAGACTTCATACCTGGATTGAATTCTTTTGTTTACCGCTGGAATCCTGGTTCTCCGATTACTGTTTCCATGTCTAATGTCCATCCCTGGATTGCATTCTTTTGATTTCCGCTAGATTCTTAGCTCCCTTGGTTACCCTTTCCTCACTTACTAATTTTGTAATTTTGCCTCCCGTAGAAAAACACAGCTTTCCTACTCGACCCTTAGAAAGAACACTTGTTTAAATTATTGGATTATTAGAACAATCGTTAAATCTGGAAAATGAGGTTCATGTTGCCCAAGACTCATATATCTACATGTATTTGTATACTTGTAAATGTAAACAATTTACTGATATCTTGCTTAACCCTAATAGGATGTACATGTATTTAATAAAAAAATCACTAACTCTAGAATAAGTTTTGAAAGTCAGACGCTCTTCGAAGCTTGACTCATTGGAGAAAAAACCCTACCCAGCAGACTGAATAAGTATACATGTAAAGTTTAAACGTGACTTTCCATCAAATATACATATTACGTTTTTCTGAATACACTTGTTGTGAAGAAAAAATCGATGTATAAAGCACCTGCAAAATTATATAATAATACTGGTTTCTTAAATTTACCGAAATAATAAGATTACATTTAACTTACATCCAATAACATAACATGAAGGGGTTAAACATAACGCAAAAAATTGTGGAATAATAATTCAGGGGTTTCAAGGTGGATTCTTGTGAATGAAATGAAGGGAAGGCGCGAGATTACGATAAAAGAGAAGAAAATTATGAATATAAGGCCGATCTGAAATGTATGCTTATTGCCGGTTTCCCGACTTATTCCATTTGATCCACCGACCTTATATTTATAAAATTATGAATTTGTCTATTCTAGTTTTGAATTCGACAAATTGTTTAGTTTAAAATTCTAAATTAAGTTAAGTGTGGCTTATAAATTATTGTAAAGCCGTTGTTCAGTCATCGCAATTTTTATTTTCTGGACGAAAACACACTTGAAATATATATAAATGCGTAAAACATATGTTATGTGTAAAATATAAAACATCGACCAGGCTTGTCAGTAGCTAAATTGTGAACTCTCTTGCGGATGTAAGGGCAATTGTCCACAAGTTAAAATATACTTGTATATAACAAGCCATGCTGAGGATCTATGTGTCTCTAGTGCATGTCTGCCGTTAAAATTTTGTAAAATAAAATGAAAAAGGAACAAAATATAACTCCCATATACTTTATCATGAATAAATCCTGAAATGCGTGTAATGGAGGTGAACATTTGGTTTCACATATGTTGAATAAACTATAATGTAATTCACAGGAGCGGATCCAGGATTTCAGGTTAAAGGCTATAAATAAAATCAAAGGCAAGGCGGAGCGATACATGAAAGTTTTTTGGGTTGACTTTGTGAAAAATCAAGATTTCATGCAAAAACCCCAATATTTAGGCATGCAGCACGCCTTTCCTTGGACCCACGACTGCTTCTGACCTTTCCAAGTTTTACGGTCAAAATATCCTTAAAATTCATTCCGTCACTTCTTTGCACTAACCACCTTATCAATATTGAAGTTACGCTTGGGACAAAATATTGGATTACATCTCTCATCCGCCCTTTTTTGTACCAACTGCAGCCTTTTGACCCCTCAGAAACAGTTGCAGATCCATTATAGCATTCAAACACTTGTTGGTGTTTAAAAGTTTATTCACTGAAAGACCTGTAAACCATTATCATAACACTGTTTTTAAATTCTAATATTTTTTCAATGGATGAAATGAATATCTTATGATTTAAATTCGGCTATTTGAAATCACCTGTCTATTCCTGTTTAATAAATTTCCACCTGCAAATGGCCACCTGCTCCGAGTTGGGTCTTTTTGTTAAATAATAATACCCTAAATTTTTCCAGTACAATGAAATTGCAAATATTCTTAATTT
The DNA here is from genome assembly GCA_037379345.1 of Perna viridis. NCBI lineage: Eukaryota > Metazoa > Mollusca > Bivalvia > Mytilida > Mytilidae > Perna > Perna viridis. The sequence continues at coordinate 46,185,418 of CM074515.1, read as the reverse complement.
AAATACAGAAGAACAAACAATCGCTTAACTTAAATTACTTTTACCCTTTTATCTCGCTCCAAGAAGATCTATCCATTTAGGTCGTCTGAATCTTCCCGCTTTAATTTGCAGACGATGAAGGCGGTTCCGCCATTGGCACGTGCCCTGTATTATTTCGGGACGGTGCCCTGTTATTGTTGTGAAAATTAGCAGATTTAATTGTCCTGCTTTGCCACACGACCGAGCTATTTTGATATCATCCGAAGAACAGGTGCCAGATCAAGTAAAACTAAACTATTTTGTTTGATATCAGTAAATCTCTATGTTTATATTTTACTCGGCTCAAAAATATTACGAGATGTTGATGATCGAAAGCAATGATAAAGTGTTATTTGAAAGGTTAATTCAAAAATTGTCACAAATATTAATTTCAGCAGGTCTTTGAAATAGCAAATACAGCAGATGAAATAATATTAGCGGCATTTCTACTGAACAGGTGTAATATTTTAAACAAATCCGGAAATTAGACGAAAAAGCAAACTGGTGCATCGTAGAACAACACATTGTAATATTTGAAAAGCGTAGTGGAACCCGGGACTGTTGGCCCCTCTGTGGTTGAAGAATGTTGCTTATATTGTGCAAAATGTGAAAAAAAGAGCAACCGTTGGTATTGATCCAACTTCTATGAATCGGGTCTAGATAAAAAAAATCTTTTATAAATGTCTTGATTCATTCTTGAAATGAACTCAAAAGTTGCGAAACTCTAATCTATCCAGACAATATTCCTATGATGTAAGTTGTTAGGCTACATGAATAGGTTCAAAGTAGCACAAGGACAGTATCATTATGACACTTCAGAGCCACTGTACCATATGACACCGAGTTTGGTTTTTAGCAGAGCCTGTAACGCAATCGTTCATCATAAGACATTAGTCTCTCGACAACTACACTATCATACTTTGTTTCAAAAAGATACAATTTTAAGGATGGTTTCTTTTTAAATGCACTTTGAAATTTCAAAATGGATATATGCATGTGTTACCCGCTCAATGCAAATTTATTCCGAACATGTTTTGAATTGGTTGTTATGATGGGGTTTCAACAGGTTCAACCCGTTGTGACGGTATGATTAAATTCGATGTTATGATTAATATTTTGTTGTAAATAAATTAGTTTTGTTGTGGTTTGGACTAGTCTTTTCAAGATATGTTCTGCTGAAACAGTGAAAGTGGACGTTTGTTGGTACCAATTTTCGTGATGTTGTTACTGGCTGCGTTAGCCATCAGCTTATGAATTTAAGACCCTTTTAAGGTATTCGCAATTTGATATGAAAATTTAACATTCCTTTGATACCTTAAATTTCGTTGGTTAACTGAAACACTTATACCACGAAAATTGGTAACCCATTTACGATAATTATTTTCACAATTTAAAGTTTATGAGCTAGTTTACAGAGAAATTGAGCTTAAATATTGTGTGCGGGTTTCTGTTATAGTATAATGACTTGCATGGCTGATGACTGTTCTCAAAAGTAAAAGCATGGAGACCATGGTTAGAACAAGAAATAGGATGTCCCTAATCCAGAGACAAATGCCATGCAACAAAACAGACAAATCAGAATAAACAACATAAATTGACTAGAGAAATAGACACAAACTAAAGAATGAACACAAACAACCCAATCAACAAAAAAACCTTGAAGTACAGGCCATCTGCACCGGTAAGGGAGCAACCATAAGATTTTTAGGAGATCGGGTCTAGAATCAAATTTTCTATCCTGCCTTTTTTTTCCGAGAAAAAATAATTAGGTCCTGCCTTGTCCTCTTCGATACGAATTGCCAAACTAAAAATATAAACAATAATATTTGGAAATTAAAAGATTCTGCCTTCTATTTTACTGTCCTGTCTTTTTATTTCTTGAAAATTTCAGTCCTGCCTTTTTATTTCAAATTAGAGCCTAGTCTCGCCCCTCCATAAAAATAAAAAAAAGTAGTGTATTAAGGTTAGTGCTTTTCTTAAAACACAATTAATGCTAATGATGGGTTAAAACGAAAGAGGATTTTTTTTAAGCTACGATATACGAGACAAATCTGAATTCATTGGGGAAGACTGCCACATTAAAAAATCAACGAGTTCATGATGTCGACTAAAATTTTTGAAGTGATCATGTTTCTCTTGAGGCAGTACATGTAATCGTACGTGTAGTACTGTTACATGTAGATACCAGGATAGACGTTGGGTATGTAGGTTCTTTCAGTGCGCCATCTTGTTCATCTAGTAGTAGTCTGGAATCAACAGGTTTTGTTTGATTGTTATTGTGGTTTCTTGACTTTACGTATATTTAACGTTTTGTTTTGAGTCGGAGGAGAGCTTAGGTGTCTTGTGCTGTCAAGGTTGGATGGTGACCTCTATGGTAGTAATTTGCGGACAAAATAAATTGTGGGTTGTTTGCAGCTTACGCAATCCTCTTTAAAATTGAAATATGATATTACTGTATATTTGAAATTACAGTTTTGTGATACTAGTAATCCTTTTAGCTCATTCGTGTAAAATTATGTTTATTTACGCTGTAGCAAGTTGTCGTTTGTCACAAGTGAATTATTAAGATAACATGTAGATAGATAATGACATTAGTGTATTTTATTTCAAATAAATTAATTTAACAAATAGAATACCTAACAAATGAAGATTGACAGCACTACCACACTCATAATATAATATTTAATACAAAAACCGGGCCTGTATTCGGTGTTTCCGTCTCTTCTCTAAGAATGTTGCACGTGCATTGAGCAACATCCATCTTCATGCTTCAACAAAAGTGACATGCGCGAGAAAGTCTTACTACAAGACTTGCAACTGTATTTCTTAACATCAGAATGAGTCTGTAAGTGAGCTCGAAGGTTTGATCTATCAGCAAATGCCCGCCCACAGTGGTCACATCGGAACGGTTTCTCTCCCGTATGTGTTCTTATATGACCCTGAAGCAACCAAGGTCGTGAAAACGCTTTGCCACAAAGTTTACATTTACAAGGTAATGTGTGAGTTCGTATGTGCATCTTAAGCGCTCCAAGAGAAACATATGTCTTTTCACAATATTTACACGAAAATTCTTTCTTAACTTGACTAGTACAGTGAAATTGTTTGTGTTTTGATAACCCACTGAAGGTAGAATAGCTTTTATTGCAACCATCACATTGATACCGAGTAGGCTCTCCATCTCGAGCCTTCCTTTTTAGGCTTAAATCCAGTTCTATATTTTTACTTTCGACTGGTGAATGGTACTTGGTTATCAACGGATCAAAAGCAGACTCTGTGTGCTTTCCAGGATGACTGACTTCATGTCGTCTGTTCTCAGAGTTTATGATTTTTTCCCTAACGGCTTGAAGATGGAGATGTCCATTCGGGATGAACGGAGTATGCGCAATGTAACCTCTCATAACAGGACTGAAAGGAGAGTTTGTATCCAAAAGAGATTTAAATGCAAGGTTTTCGTGTAAACTCGGAAATGGTATCCCGGGAGGATAACCGTGGAATCGCATTCCAAGAGGATGAAATGGCGGAAGCTGTGTGTGTAGCCCACTAAACATGGCACCTTGCCAGGGGAATATGTCCTGAATTTTCGGTGGTTCCGTAGGACTTACTTGTGGACTTTTACGGAAAACCTTTTCTGGTTCCCTGTAGACTGGGCCAATGACCTCGGATGACCTTTTACCAATGTCGTCCGTTGTTATATCCATTTGTATGGTTTGTCGTCTGCTTAAATTTACAGGAGTGGGTCTTACTGTTATGAACTCTACAAAAAAAGAAAAAAAAAGATATATGCAGGCGATATGCAAGAACCAACGGCAGAGAACAAAGACTTAGTAGGTTTTCTCATTTTCTCTACCAATAAATTTGTGCAAAGATTTATGATGCGCAAAAAGTTATTGACAAAAAAATTAAAAAAGGACAAAATCGAAGCAAACACACACTCGGTAAGTGCAATAAATGACTAATTTTGAAATAATTTGTATTTGAAAGAATTGACAAATGTATTTTATTACTCAATTTCGTGCATATATCTGTGATTTTAATGTCATAGTCCAGCTTCCTCCCAATTAGCGCAGTTTTTTTTACATGTCAATCAATGTTAATGGCATTTACTATACAACCAGTTGTACGTAACAGGCCAAATTAAAAATGATTTTTGTTTCCTATAACCTTACCCACCCTATTTTTCAGCTCAAATAGTGTACCCCAAAGTGTTTTGTCATTTTTCAATAACGACGGTTAAGGTAAGAATGTTTCTCCCGTAAACTTCGTGTAAAAGAATAATAATAATAGTAATAGTAATAATAATAATGATAATAATAATAATGATAATATAAAATCCTTACCTCCCTACCCATTTTTAAAGTTGTAATAGGAAACACACATATTATTTTTTTTGCCTTAATGGTTATATTGTATTGTTAAAGTACAAATCAAATCTCCGAACAACCTGTTCCGTTGACAATTTGCAATATTTTGTTTATTACTACTTATTTCTGATTATAAGCCTCGGTTAATTCTCTTCATTTGTCAATAATAGGTAATATTCCATGTTATTTAACTCTCGCCATGAAATGAAAAAGTCGGATTTAGCCAGTTATTCATGTTCTAAGCGGCATTCTGTTTTATTCTACTAATTTTATTTTTGCTGCACCTGTCGCTAGAGAACGGTTAAATACATATTTTATTCTGATTTTTATTCGCTTAAGTGGGCTTTCTTGGTAACACTTCGTAACAAATAGAATTTTGATACGACAGGTAGAAAAAATACTTAAACGGTACTACAGGAGCAATGAATTATTATTATTATTATTATTATTATTATTATTTTAAAAGGCAATAGACAAGCAGTTCTGGTATCTCAGTATTGATATCCTCTACAGTGAGGCTTCATAATAGCGAACTCAATTTGTAAAATAAAAAAAAAACAACAAATTTGCAAATAACAAATTACTACCCATATCCTATGTAAAAGAAGAGAATTTCTATAACGGAATCCGTCCTTTAGTTCAACCAACTTTGAATATCTTGAACTCACTTAATATTCGTAGGTAAGATTACAAGTCTCTATTTTAATTTTTACATTAGTTTATGAAAAAAGGCAACGATTATGAAAGTGGAAAATGTCATGCAGTGCCATCTATAAGTGACAGGAAAGACAATTAATGACAGGACATTTTTGTCTTGTAATTCAGTTTTATACGGTACTTTTGCAATACCACAAGAACTTGTAGACCATTCTCCCTACAAATTTTCATTCTTCTTTTAAGGAGCTGACAGGCTTTTGTCTGATTTTACTACTGTTTCATTTATGTGTGGTACTTCGTGTGATGAATTTTCAAGAAGGATGGGATCTTTAAAATGATTTAATAATGTGCTTATATTATGTAACAATAATAACGCAGTATCTTGACTTCTGCGCCCGTGCTAAAACATGTACCATTAAAGTTGGTTTGGAAAAGTGATATAGGTTAGTCCCTTCCCGCTTAGTTTGAAGACTGGGTTTCTGGAGCAGAAAATTTGCCCAACCTGTTTTAAAATTTTAAATGAATCTATAATGTACCATGAGCAGGAGTATCTTTCCCTCGGCACTTAGTCGCCCTCCCATTATGACGAGAATATCATCACATATTACATCCATTGGCGGCTGAATTTCAGCATCGCAAAGGAGTGCAAAACTTTGTAAGAAGAGTTTTGACTATATATTGAAAATATAAACTGTTTATCCCCTGGTCAACACTTGAAACCTACATGTATCCCGTGTATTTGAAAATATAAATTTCACGGAGAAAACTTACCTTCTTTATGAAGCTGGTTGCTGTTGACATCGAGTTGAATTTCTTTCTCTGCTTGGCTCTTAATTCTTTCTGCATCTTTCTCCATTTGATATGGCAAGTCTTTAAAATTCACAACGTTGTTTTTAGTGTCCATTTTCACAAAATTGTGTACGTACGTTTCAGTGACCTCGGAGTTACCTTCTAAAGTATCTCTCTTTTTCACAAGAAACGAACGGGGCATTATCTTACAACAAAAGTTGTAACAAATTTACGAGAAGTCCCATTAAAACATTCGGTTAAATCGTTTTTCACAGTTTTCTTAAAAGTTTTTAACACTTGTTCGTTCTGATCGTATAATTGGTGAAATCTTTTAAAGTAATATGATCGAAACAAGTTAATTTACAACTTCTGACCGTGTTAAGAAAGTTCTATAGTTAAATAAATTCTTTAAATGTATGAAAAATCACGATGTGAAATTAATCTGTTTTTGGTGTCAACCAATCACTGAGCCGCTTTGATTATTAACAAAATGCTCCAGGCCAATCGCTAACGACGTATTGACTGTTGGTAACGCCTACTTCTAAATGATATTCCTTAACAAAACGAAGATAAAATTGCTTGTAACAGGTGGCAATACTTAAAAGGAAAATATTTATTCTCTTTTATTAGGACAACACGGCCGTTTCTAGTTATCAAATTCAATCATTTTTCTCGATAATGATTTATTGGTCCGAAAACCTTATGTCTTGATCAGCATCTAAATGATGTGTACTTTAAAGTAAACATATATTTTTTAAAAAATTATTTACACAATGGCCAGTTATGGACGTAAATGTACTCATAGCTTTTATTTTTGAAAAGGCATGCGCTCTTTAAATTATCCCCCAGACTCTCTGTTTAATAATAATAATAATAATAATAATAATAATAATAATAATAAAATAACAAATTATGCTTGATTGAACAATATTTATTCCCTTGTTTATTTATGATTTTGGGAAACTTTTTTATCATTCCTACAAAAAATATCTAAAAAGAAACTGCATACATGATGATACTAGTATTTGAATTGAAAATAACGGAGTTACAAGTATGCTGTACACATCTCCCGGATCGAAGTGTCGTCGTCATCTCGGCACTATAAGGTGCTAAATGTTGATGTTTGCGCAAGTGTCATTTTTGTTGACATTGTCACCTAACCTAGCTAAACGCCACACCTTCCCGGAGCGACCCCGACGATATTTCCGCTTTAACAGCATGCAACATTAAAGTGATAAATAAATATGTACATAAAAAAAGGAAACCCATGTTTTTATAATTGATTCTTTATTTACAAAACAAGTGAAATTGTGTTTACTTAGTTTTATCACGTTAAAAATCAAGCTTAATTTTATCACCTTTTAAATTTTGTCATTTTTTAGTTGAAGAAAAAAAAGGGTTAATAAAAATTCTGTTTGTAATAGATATGTTGTCTCTTCTATCAGATAGACCCTCTTATAAATGCTTAACCATTTAGAATGACAGAGAGGTTACAACTTTGTGATTGAAAAATGAACTTTATGAATAAAAATATATGAAATGTTTACTTTTCATGGGGTTGGGGCGGGGATGGGGGTTATTAGACATTTTAAGAAAGAGGACTCATAATTGTTAATTTAACTAAAAGTAGATTATCACTACTGAAAGTAGTTTTGCGACCTTCTTTTTTTGGAAACATCGAGTACCGAAATTCTGTTAAGTGACTGGTAGCGGCAGTTCAGTGGATCATTACAGTGGTATTAGATAGTCCAATATTGTATTTTCATTACAGTAGCGTCCGGTAAATATATCAAATACATAAATGCTTTACAATTAAGTCTCTAGACAAAAAAGCGGTGTTAAAGTTAAATTTTAATTGGGTATTTATTTTTTCTAAACTGCCAATTAGAAAATTTTAATACAAACTTTATACTAAAAACAGGTAGAAACAAGTGCAAATTAAACAATGTAAACAATAGAACTTAATCTTAACTGAATACACATGGCTTGTGACCATTCAAGGGCTTTATGTAAAGTGTTCATTTATGCCTTATCCAGTAAATATGTGGTTTATTTAGCCCTTTGTCGAGACAAGTGAAGTATGAAGATTATACGAAGTCAAACAAAACTACATCTCAAAAACATATTCATTTTGTAGTTATAAGTTTAAACTGTGTCGTATATACTATTGGAATATTAAAAGCTATACATGTGTTCCCATGTAAAGATCGTCACATTAAAAGCTTATCTTTTTGGCCTTAACCATACGAAAGTTCATTCTGATTTGTCTGTATACCCAAAATAAATGGTTTTTTTTTTTTAAATTTTTGGTCGAATGGCATTTCATATGGGTATAACAGTACATAAAGCTTTCTTTTGTGTCAAGAAAGTCCTAATTCAAACTTTACTTTCTTAATGTTTACACGTGCCTAACAACATGTAATGAAAAATATAACACCCGAGTGGAAGCTTCAGAAAACGAAAATCAGTAGCCTCTTATTTTGTATCACAATGACAAAAACATTTTTTTTTATGATTACGGCACATCCTCTATAAATGTTTACACCAATTTAATCCATGATGAGGTAAAATGTAAACGAAATGTCATTGAGTTACATTTTTTGTGTGTACACGTTCATTATAATGGAGTATGTTAACAATAATTGTCCTGGTTTAATGCCGGATGGCATAGCCGAATAAAGAGCTTCACCGATCAACAGATGATACGCCAGTCTTTTCTAAGCTCGTATTTGTACTTCAAGTGAACATATCTATGATAAATTAATTATGATTGAGAGCAAAGCTTAGTGTGACCATCACCAACAATATAAATCATTCATATCAAATACATTATTTGGAAGATATAAATTTCGCATAACAACCAATATTTTTAATGGAAGATGTTCCATCACTTGAAAACATTAGTTTAAGACTTATAGAAATTAAAAGGGAGCTTACCTTAATAGAACAAGATTTCATTCTAAAATGAGAAATCGTCCTTTTTCGTACATATTAAGCCTCATAACTAAAAAAAAAACTATTATCAGAACTTAGTATGAAAATCGGGAGGGAACGCAAAGTGATAGAAATGAAAATTAGCCAATTGAACGTCTTTTGAAAATTTAAGGCAATGTTCTAAAATATTAACTGAAATCGTAAAATAACATATCGATCGAACAGTTACAAAAAGTTGTATAAATTGTTTTTGAATTTTCTTTTTCGAGTTATGTTTATAATTTGTATTTGAATTTTTGTGTGAATAAAGACATACAACTCGAAAGCAAGTCAGAAAAAAATAAACCGAAAAATCTCACAGCAATTGATAAACACACGAAAGGGTCGTGAAAATTGATGGCAGTATTTCTTTTGCAAACTGAAAATAACGGACTGACAAGTACCAGACAAGAATTAAGTTCCGTCTGGAAATGTGTGTGTGTTTTTGATTCAGTCAAAATTAAATGCACTCTGAAAAAAAAACAAAAAAAAACCCGGAGGATTATTTTGCTGAAATAATCATTATGATGTAAGCCATATAAAACAAATAATCCCAGAAAAGGAGGTAATAAGTGTAAATGAATTCCGAATTACAAGCCACAGTGACTAAGTATTCACGCACACAGGTACAGATAATACAGTCGATAGCACGGGTCATAGTCCGCACCAATGTAATCAAGTAAGCGATTTCAGATAGCGCGGATAAAGACGCGAGCACGGGTCATAATACGTACCAATGTAATCAACCAAGCGATGTCAGATAGCGCGGATAAAAACGAGAGCACAGGTCATAATCTGTACCAATTTAATCAACCAAGCGATGTCAGATAGGGCAGATAAAGACGAAAGCACGGGGGATAGTCCGTACCCATTTAATCAACCAAGCGATGTCAGATAGCGCGGACCCAAACGAGAGCACGGGTCATAGTCCGCACCCATGTAATCAACCAAGAGATGCCAGATAGCGCAGATATAGACGAGAGCACGGGTCATAGTCCGCACCCATGTAATCAACCAAGCGATGTCAGATAGCGCGGATAAAGACGAGAGCACGGGGCGTAGTCCGCACCCATGTAATCAACCAAGCGATTTCAGATAGCGCGGATAAAGACGAGAGCCCGAGTCGTAGTCCGCATCCATTTAATCACTTAAATGATGTCAGATAGCGCGGATCAAAACGAGAGCACGGGCCGTAGTCCGTACCCATTTAATCAACCAAACGATGTCAGATAGCGCGCGGATAAAGGAGAAAAATTGTACCAGCAAGAAAAAAAGAGTTTCAGCACTATAGAACGCTTGTCATTTTTTAAAACCACGAAAATTGATACTCGCGAATATGTTCATTTGACAGAATCCGCGAAAATTAACAACCGCGAAAATCAATACGTTTACAGTAATTAACCAAGCGATGTCAGTTAGCGCGGATAAAGACGAGAGCCTGAGTCGTAGTACGCATTTATTTAATCAACCAAGCGATGTCAGATAGCGCGGATCAAGACGAGAGCTTGAGTCGTAGTCCGAATTCATGTACACAAATTATTTTCGTGTTCTGCCGAAGTTTCATAATGCTTCCATCATTCTTAAGACACCAGTCATTTTTTGTCGAGAAGATGAAAAATATATACATAGACAGAAATTTGGAATTCATTCCGTCTTTCTTTCGTGAATGGAATTAAGACATTGTAAACAAAATAAGGGCTATTTCGTATTCTTAGGTCGTTCAGTTTATCAAAAGACAATTGCTATTGCTTGATAACTGTATTTGTTAAGCTTTAGAACGCTTTTAACATATATAGTTCATAAAAAGACGGGCATGCACACTAACACTTTAATGCAAAATTTAAAAGGGTTATGATTTAGTAGTTGATCGAAATTAAACCAAACAGAAACGATTAATGTATCAAAATTGTAGCCTACTGTTGTAACATTTACACCATGCAGTACATCGTAAATTTTCGTTCACGATCGACAATGGAGGTCTTGATACAAAGGGGTTTAAACTTGCGTGAAACCTAAATCGACTTTTTTGGTCATAAAACATTACTAAATTAGTCTATATATCGACGGGGAGGAGACTATTTGAGCAGATTTTCAACAAAAATTAAAGGCATAAATCATATGTTTTATGATCGATAATGAATTTACCATGACAAAGTTACCGACTCGTGTTTAGGGAGGCGTTTTAAGGATTTTTGTTTTTTTTTTCATAGTTTTTTTTTTGTTTTTATAAATGTCACATACTTTTAATTGAAAATGGTGATATAAATTTTTTTCTACGATCGAGCGGAAAATGGTGACAATTAGATAAAGCAGCCATTTAATGCTTTAACATAAATTTTTATTTAATTCCGAAAAAAGTTAGAATCATGCAGAAAGTAACTCTATATTCTGGTCGATAATAACCCTTACCTGGACTGCGTTGTATTCCCCTCCAAGAGAAAAAAAATAAATAAATAAAAACGATTTTGCTACAATTTAAAGCATGACAGAATAAGCTTCCCAACTCATTTAGATGATTCCAAAGCTTGCAAAAATGTGGTAGAGTTGTAAATTAGGGTAAACTTGGTGCTGCTGAAAAGAATTCAGCTTAGTCGGGAAATTTTCGTTTTGTTCATTATAACAGGACTATTTTAGCACATTTAGATCAAGTATAAGAGTAAACGAATCCTTTACAAGCACTTAGTGGGTTGACACTTTCTTCAAATTTGAAAAAAAACTCCTCTCCAATGTACCTGTATCTTGTGTACAGCATTTAAGTGAAATACCTTGAACTTTATTCATACTAATAGTTACCATGAAATGCACCATCTTTTACTGATCTTCATATGACATATAAATGCATTGACTTTAGCGTTTAAGTACATCTACAGTAAGTAGTTCCTTTTCTACCCATAGCAAAAACAAATGTGAAAATACAATATACCATTATGCAAAAAAGGTGCAAATAATGATATTGCTGTCAACAGAGAGACAAAAGGCTAACTCTCGGTGGATGTATCTAAAAAAGCAGAGAACGCTTACCCTAACGGTGCACTTGGTCCATGCCACAAGTTCTTATTGAAAGTCCAGTAGCTCCTTTACTTTTGTTTCTTTGTATGTGTTGTTTTTGGTTATTTCATGCTCTTTGTTGTGTGTGTATATTTTCCCTAGTATTTATCCTTGGAATATATTCGTTTGATTTCCGCTGGAATCTTGGTTCCCTTGATTACTCTATATACCGATATAGTAATTGTTGATTTATTAAAAATCACAGTTTTATTTAGAACCGTCTGTGAAAGATAAGAAACTAGTATGGTATATCGGTAGAAAACAATGATAAGGTGCGGGGTGGGTGGTAGTGGTGGGGGGGAGGGAGGGAGGGGCAGGGTGTAAAAGGCACAAGTACTTGGTGGTCACAGCTCGTATTCTAGTTCAGCTGAACCTATCGGAAAAGATCCTTTTGGAGATTTACGATTTTGTATGGCATGAGGGAATGTTATTTCATTAGAAAGAGAACGCAATTAATTTGCAGGCAAAGATTCTGTAAAGGGGTTCGCTTTAGGCAGCTTTATAAACTTTTTAAAATCATTTTTCACTTTTCTACAACTCTGGCGCCCTTTAGAAACCTCTTTATAACACATGAAACCTGTTCTTTAATCCAATGTCGGTATGAAAGTCAACTATAGATTTTACGGTCTTACATCCATTTATAATCCATTGTTAGTAAACTGCTAAAACTTTGTTAGCAAGTGAAAATTAATGATGTTATCACTTAAGCCGACTAACCTGTTACTTTAAACATTTCAGCGACCTTGCATTTTACAAGATATCTGCCGGTTGCCTAGGCAATGCAATTGAGAATATAAGGCCAAAAAGAGACAACAAAGCTATTAATAATGCCGTGACAGGTAAAATAAAAGGTGAATAATGAGAGAAATCATGTTTTTACAGTTTCAAGTAGTTTCTGGTAAGATACTAGTCATGAACTAGATCGGAATGGTAAGCTGGTTTATTTGTTTAAACGTGACTTTCTGGATAATAGAAACATAACCATAAGTCAGCGCATAACTAGTGCAGATGCACAAAAGCAATAATCCTCTTCGCAAAAATGCAAATATCTTTTCATTTTCTTTTTTCTGTTTTGACAAGTTGATTGTCATTGACTTTGAATAGATCAAGGACACTAGTGTTATATATTCACCAATCTTACATTTTGAGGCCCGCAACACTACTAATGACACAAGCTGAGTTTCAACTAAGCTCTGCAGCATTGAGGTGCTGTAAAATTAAAATGGTTATATTTTCAAAATAGAGAACTTTCATTTAAGGTAATTAAAAATGAATTTATAAAAGAAATGTATGTAAAATGAAAAAAAATGGATACATGTATGTGAAAAACGGATAAATTCACAGTAAAAAAGTCATAAGTAGAGTTTCTCACCCCACAATTCGTCGAGATATAATGAAGAAACATTCAATTATAGCGCACAAGCAGGTTCATTTACCAGCTTAAACACCTTTCTTGGATACAGAAGAGTACGTTTTATAAAATATTTTAGTCAATTTAATTATATTTCCTTTATTTTATCTGTATTTTTTCAAAAACTAGTTATTCTAGTTCATTCATCGTCGTTTTTTGTTACATCGCTGAATTGTAATTTAAAAAGAACTTTTTTTATTTAATTGTGACAAATTCCCGTGGAAGAATACAACCAAAAATACTTCACATCGTCCATTCCCTTTTACGTAGTGTAGCGTGGTAAATTATCTACAAATATCTAAAAATTAAGCCAAGCTTCAAGCTGAGCCATCGAGAGTTGGAGGAAAATTTGGCTGTCTTAAATACATACAAATGCATATTAACATTCGATATTCGCACTGTAGGTAGTTCGTTGGACTGTTCGATCCCGACTTTGAGAGTTTGTTCTCCAGTTTTCCAATGAAAACAAAAACTCTGTACATTATATTTTTTCGCAAATATTTTACCTATCATAAGTTGCTGAATTAAAACGACGTTAAGTATTGGGGATCTTCACTAAAATAGGCATTTATACGAGCTTTTCCGATCAGATGTAACTCAAATAACTAAAATGAAATTGTGTGCACACTACCTACAAAAATATATATATGTATATTTCATCCATAAGCACGTTATATGATAATTTGGTATAATTGTAGTAAGAGAATATTAATGCCGACATAGGTTTAAAATTATAAATTTACAAATATGTAATAAAAAAAAATAGGTCTAATTGATATTCATTATGAATTGAAGTACCCATTTTAGAATTCACTTTCGTTCAAAAACGTTGTCTAATATTGTATATTTTGGCCGAAACTTTGTCTTACTCAACATAAAGAAAATAAATGGGCTATCCGGGGGTCACTTTTGATTTTACCTCCGTTTTTATCACAATCAAATGATGATTTATCACTCATCATCATGGGCACTTCAATTCCTTAAAATAAAAATGACTTTATTACAATGACTCCATGGAATACAGCCGGAAATGTTATGCCATACACTTGAATGTACCAGTAAGTCAGCTCACTGAAATTAATGGTACTTTACAAGGCTTCAGTGGTACTCGATATTGTTTCTAATCATTGGAAAATTTGGCGTTCATGTTATTTTTTTCTTTGGAAGCATGCAATGATGAGAGAAAGAGAGAGAGAGAGAGAGAGAGAGAGAGAGAGAGAGAGAGAGAGAGAGAGGAACACAATGAAAAAAAAAACAAAAGAAAAAAAGAAAAAAAAAAACGACAGAAGATCACTAACAACAGCAGCTACACACCAACACAAAATAAATCTTCATTTCCGCCAAATTAATAATAATAATAATAATAATAATAATAATAATAAAAACAGAAGCAAATTAAGTATCATAAAATTTTTAAATGTAAGATGTTACTCCTAAATTGCTAATTGTGGAAGACGAACGAGGAGACGAATCGATACATTGGAGATAAGTTGGATACTATTTGAAAAAAAATATTATGACGCTACAATAGGATGGCATATAGCCATTAACAATTTGCATATTAAAATATAATCGCGACATAAAATGTTTTAACATAACCATGCTGGTTTGCGCTAAAGACTCCTATTCATAAAAAGACCTAGTTAATCATGTCAAGCACTAAACTGCTACTATCTCACCTGCAGGCACCTGTTGCTATTTAATTACCTGTATCATTTAGTCTTCTTCTATACTAAGATGCACCTGTAGAAAGATGTCATTTCAACAGTGATTTCCTGTGGATTTAAACCAACGTTTACCTTAGAAGACACCTGTTTTCACATTATTTTCTTGATGGGAGATGCATTCCGGCTTTCTTTACGAAGCGTGTGAATTAAGGACAACGATGATTTTATTTCATTTAAATATCATTTGATTCACATTAATTTTGACCCTTTTCAAATGTTAAAAAGATTAATATACATATAGGTAACACTTATTGTCTATTTTTGGCAAATTATGGTATCATCAGACATCATATTTCTATAATGTGTCATGCTAGCGAAATGTTCACCGTAGTCAAATATTGACGTAGCACGCAAAAGATACGAAACAAACCTTAAACACACGAAAACCTTGAATGAATGAGTCAACTGGGAAATTACATTTTACGTGTCATTTGAATGAATAATGGCCCCGTGCAGGTCCGGGTGTTAAAAAATAGGCCTGCAGCAGCGCTAAGCTTGTCGTAAAAGGCGACTAAATAGTGCTCTGAAAGCTAGGCGGGGGCTAGGCGCTCTGCCCACAGAGCAACTGGGATGTGTGCCCCAAGTGGTGGAATGGGTACCTCTGGCGTGTTACATGCTGTGGTTGTCAGACTATAATACGGAAAACCTGACCACAAACCATAGTGGTGCACCATGTTGGGAAAGATGCCACGTTCCTCGCATGTTAAAGAACCCTGCCGTAGTATTCGATAGGAGTAGGAACCTTTGCGCTCCGCCAAAGGAAGCTAAATTGCCCGACCTTACCCATCTTTCCGTTTTATCTTGTGGCAATCAAATTTTAATCGACCTTATTATCATTGTGTCCCATCCCTTTTTTCATTTCATCATCATTATTCATGTTCATTTTATCATCCCTATCATGTTCATCGCCTGAATATAGCTGAAATACTGTTGCTCGGGCGTTAAAACCCAACAATCAATCAATCATGAATGGTTAATGTTGCTTACTTTTGTGAATAACAAAATATTCAGACAATGACCCTTCTCAGTACCAGTCAATGTTAGAATGGAACACAAACTACGAAATATTATTATTATTCCCTCAAGGGCCAGTGTACGCAGATTCAAAGGACCTAGTTTGGATACTTTCTACTACTGTAGGCGTTTATTTATATATTTAGCGTAGTTTGCATTGCATCATCGCCAAGTAGTTGTTTCGGGGTAGAAAAAACACCATTAAGGAAAAAATCACGAGCACTTTCACTAATCACTCATATGGGCACTATATATAAAACACACAATAAAACGGCTGGTTTAACTCACCATTCATGCCCAGAAAACCTGTACAAAGATTATAATAATGTATGTTCATTGTAAGCTTATGTGATTTTTCTTTTACATGTCTTTAATTGAACTAAAAAAGTGACAAACATTAAATAAGAAATAGACTAGTTCTGCTTCATTTAGGTTGCCTGTCGAGTTCACTAAAATCTCCGGACCTTCACTTGGACTGTTTTTGGTCTGTACAATATGTATTTATTTTGGAAAGCATATGATTACCAAATTTTATTTACATGTTTTATGAAATTTGCGAATTAATCAACAGGACCAACTTCTAATGGGCATTGGTTTAGAAGCAGATATTTTAGTCTATTTCAATATTTATTAAACCAAACATTTCATAAGAGTTAAAGGAAGAGAGAAAAAATAACATAAAAAGTACAAAAAAAAGTTTTTCTCAGTTTTTTCTGTGTTTTTTTTCTTCTCTACCAAGCACGCGGTATATATAAGACAGCGAACTGGGTGGTTAGAGTTATGTGACCGATATGGTTAAACTCTTTTATGCAGGCTGGTGCTTTTTCAGGCGGATACAGCATAAATCTGTTGCGTCAGTTAGATCAAACGTTCTCGTCCACAAATTGTATGAAACATCAGCCACGGGACAGAAAACTTAAATCAATATCAGTTTTTTTTTCATCCGACAAACAGACTCGCTTGGAATATTTCACCAATGCTATCTTTGGTCTTACTATCTGTATCAATTTGATCCGATGGAGCAGTGTAGCGAATAGAGTCGTCACATTCTGAGACGTTGTATATATATATATATGTGTATGTATTGGGAGAAGTACATAATTCGAAAGTGATAGTTCGCAGGCAGAGAATGGTTGTTCTAGGAAGTCTTTGATCGTGCATGAACAATATAACAACATAGAATTGCAAAATCAGTAAAAGCTCTTTCCCTTATAGGCAAAGCCTTAATTCATATTAGAAATATACATCAAATCTTTACATTTGTTATCGTTGTTGTAAGGCATTAATTCTCTATATAACTTATGTATCTTATAAATCTGAACTGCGATAATTGTGACAAACAGATGATAAGTTAATCCCAGCAATATCTACTTTATGATTGGATAATCCTTCGTTGTTTGTCATACGCCTCGGAAACGAGGCAAATCGCCTTTATCGCTTCGGCAAATCATTATTGCCTGTTTCTAGTGCGCGATCGAGTCAGACATGAAAGTATATCAGGCAATTACATCAGTGTAGGATTATAATTTTCTGCCATGTTCGATAATGATAAATTATGATTTGTTAATGTATTGCAGTACTTAACGACTATTTAATGTCCATGTTTAACATTATGAAATACGTTATCTCATTATAAACGAGATTTTAAGAGAATTCAGTAATTGTCCTGATTGATCAGTCTTTTGCATTTTACTGTGCAGCAGCTGTTATAATCTTGATCAGATGCATTGTTTGTGCAGTAAGTTAAATGTATTCGTTTGATATTTCTAATTTTTGCACAATATATGCGATTCACCAACTATCACGAGTATTGTCAATTATACATGTTTCTTGTTTGGGCAGCAGTTTTTTTTTAATAATCAGACTAGCTAACGTCATAGTTTATACAAATATTTTTATTCACTTGCAGTTGATATCATGTCATCATCATAATAAATGGAGCTTGAACTAAAATATTTTCGTGTTTTATAAAAAGGATAATTCAAACACACCAACATACAGCTAACAACGAATATTTACATACGCAGTGCAGCGAACAGAATAAAAAATAAATGTACAAACGTACGCAGTTTAGTGATTTTATTTTGGCATTTGATTTAGCAGCGAAAATAGTTAACAGGGTAACACAGTCAAATTTGGGTTGAGTTATTATTTATTAAAGTTAAAATCATGATATCGAAAAAAAAAAAGAACAATTTATTTACATTTACGAAAAGATACTCCTGGTTTCGCAGTTCACCAGCAGATCCACCATCAGCCGTCACTTATTAAGTTCAAGGATTTGATTTAAAGACTTCATTGATCTTTCCTTTCCCCATAGAAAATAGACGTCGATTAAGTAATATTGCACGCGTCTGAGATTTTATGTTGACAAAAGACTTTTCTATAAAGCAACACTAAACGCGAGGTACACGTGTTTTTATCGCACCTAGCTTATTGGTTAATGAGACACGTGATGAAGAAGTGTGCTTAAGGAAACAGGTGCTTTATAAAGACAGGTGAAATGTGCGATGTTCAATTCTGCTGACACGCTGCATTTCTATAAAAACAATAGGGAATGTTTAATCAGTCTTCTGTAAAATCAGCCTAAAAAAGAAAAAAAAACCATTTATATTGTATTGATAATATATTAATGTCAATTTATAAATTTAAAAACTGCTTTTACAAATTCTCTCGATGTTTGGCTACTAATTAGATTTTCATCTGTGTAGAGTATTTTTCTTCATTCTTAAAAAGCCTCAATGTGTGACATTTTCGTTGAGCATAATATCTGAACTGTTTGAATCGCTCAATACACACATTAGAGAGTAAATTATGTCACGGTTACCAAAATTTTTTGCTAAAGTTTCTGTTGATCAGAAATACATATCTAATGAATTACATACAGTGTGTTGGGGTATGTTTATTTAAGTAGCAGTCTTAGTGAGAATTCTGTAATATGCGATACACCCCCTAAAAAGGCTACGATGTATTTGTTAATAAGATGCTTAATAGGCCTGTTAGATTGAATGTATAATTATTCATTCCAATCTGTCTGCTCTTAGCAGATAATTCACATTGAAATTCCAGCAGTTTCTATTGTATTTTATTTTCATTTATTAAGTTATCTCCCTTAATTTTGAATTCTACAGTACATTCTATATTAATTATATCTCTTATGAACAAGGGTTAATTGAAACTTTACATGTTATTATCTGTTTACTGAAACATTTTAAACAAGATATCAGAAATAAAAATATGTAGGCTTTCCAACCGTGTATCACATTTTGCATAATTCTTAGAAGTATACTAGAAATCAAGATTTGTAGAAAACACTTTTACTCGTTATCTTCCTACACACGTTTTTGATTAAAATTTTGCTCATGAGAGGTTAGTCATTGAAACACGTGTACAGCATTTAGAAATGTATATATGATAGTATTTTTTGTACTTGATAATTAGACTGATCACTTTTAATCAACAAACCATTTTATCAAGTGACCAAAGCAAAACTCGGTGCAAATAATCCTTATAAAGTTTTCGGTTCTTGACATGTTACAACGAGGGTATTCACATATACAGAGGTCAGGGATGTCTGACCTTATTTATATTTTACCTCGTTTTTAGAAATTTACAGTATGACAAAATTCAAAAACCCTGAAATAACGGGACTTCATTCCTTGTATTACACTTGATGGTACTTATCGTTTCTGGATTTGACGATCCATTTCGATATTTTTGGCTTTTAGTACTTCTAGTATACAATTCATGTTTGGATTAAGATCGTACTATTCAATTGTTTCTAATGCTGATGATAGGCTACTCGTTGCGTTGAAACACATTTATTGCAAACTGAAACTTGCAATATTAATATAAATGGTATCCTTTTTAGATATAGTTTATATAATTTACTACAACTTTATCTAGGCCGAAATGTTGAAGAATTAAATTTTTTTGCTTTATTTCTTAATGTTTGCGATAAACCGAACTATATACGCTTGTTTGCTATAACGTTAATTAAAGTTGGACATCACATATGATAAAAATCATAGAACACGAGGCAAAGCATCTGTGTCGTGTTACATATAAGGTTGATACCGTAACTTAATTTGTTCAAAGCAATTTAACAAATGCGACAAAAAATCATACGCAATTAATGAGACATGTTTTGACTTTTCAAAAGTTGGTTTAATTCTATTTTGCACGCTCGGGAATTTACGTTCAATATATTGTCATAGTACTTCATTTACATCTTTTCGATTTATGTGTAATACACGTGATTTTTTACTCTAAGTGAATGCGAAACGTGACGCCAGACCTTGCTAACGGTTAGAGGCATTTGCTCATTAGTGACAGGTGAAACATAAAACTTAATTGAATTTGAGTTAAAAATGAGTTATATATGATTTGTTAATTAAATTTCTTTAATCATACTGTTTATATGTCCACCCAAACTGTGCACGTCATTAGAAACTGACTTCATTCTGCAGTAACACCATGCACGCTATTGTAAAGCGAATCGTCTTACAAAAACATGTTTAGTTGCAATATCTAATGGTATAAGTTTTAGTAATGCATTGCCTTATAGTTAACGTGCTTTAAAAATGTTAAACGTATGAATGAAAACGCGAACTATATAATTGTAATATTTTAACGTCCTTTCAACAATGGATTACAGTAATTGGAAATTTTTGTTATCATTAGAATTTCCGTATATTATTCATGCCGATTATAGTAGATTGACTTTGTATACGTCAATTTTGCTATAACTGTAAATCGAGATTAAAGAATAGGCGCCATTCGATATCTTCAATATTTTTTTTAATGTTATGTATTGCGATTTTAGAAAGTCGTTAAAAAACCAAAGATTTGCATGTTTTACATATATGCGCTAAACGTCGTGATTTTGTATCATTTGTTTTCCTTTCAACCACAATACATTCATTCGTTATGTGATGGATCTTCTTATACATTTGGTTCTACTGCTGCTCATGAGCGGTTACTCTAGGATATTTACCAGCCCAGTCGTCAGTTTTTTTTTCCGACCCGAACTATATCATGCATTTTCAACAGAAATTTTGCAACACCACAAAACTTAAAACCAATAAAACAATGTGCACACTTCTTAACAATAAATTAAGTTTCCTTTTTTGATAATTTGATTATATGTAATAATTATTTTTCGAATAAGATATTCCAATTCCTAGGTTCTAATACTGCTCAAGGGAGACTACTCCTTGAAATACATAAAAACATTTGCAATATCTATACATGGTTGGTATTTTTGTATTTTTTCCATTCTACTTTCCACAATAAAAAATACTTTAAATATGTGAAGTTATGACGGACTTTGTTCGGTATTCTATGCTTTGTATAACGGGGTTAATAGTATGAGAGTACCAGGTACACATCTGACGTTCAGATATAGAAAAATCAGTAAATTACATATGTTTTCCCTATAAAGATTAAGTGAAGAGAGAAATTAGATGCTTTCAGTAATCTGTGGATTGGCAATAACATAAATGATATTCCTTTATTACTTATGAAGTACAGTGTCTTTTTAATTGCTATGCCACTTGACTTGGTAGGTTTTGCATAAAAGATGGCGACAGGTTGAACCTTTTATCGAATGCGGCAGATGGAATTGAAAAGATTGATATATATGCAAGGTAATTCCTTTTATTGGAGCTTTTGATTTGTCAAAGAAAGTTCAATCAATGCTTATACGTTGTCCGTATCTTCAATGACATCGCCTTTATCAGACAATAAGGGGACAAACATTACGGGTACACCTGTGACGAATACGACAATTTCCCGATCAATCACGGGTGTTACCCATCTTATGACGTAAAGACCGACACGGTTAAAGAAATGATTCTCCTTGAGAAATGTAAGTCGTATATCTATTTGGATGTCAACTTTGTGGTATAAATTTAAGATCAATATTTATGTCATTACGTACGAAATATCACCATTGATTTTACTCAAATTCAATAATAAAAACCTCATACGTATAATTTTAATGTAAAATACTGTCTTTTCTTTTGCTTCAATTCTGTTCTAATATTAGCAGTTGATTCTATTTTTCTATTATTCTTTCTGATGCAGAAAGAAAGTAAGAAAGTAATTACAGTAAAAGAGTTATCAAGGGAACCAAGGTTCTAGCGGAAATCAAAAGAACGTAATACAGGGACTAAGACCAGACATGGAAAAAGTGGAAAAAACTATGAAATGCAATTCAGTATTGTTTTTGTACCTCCGAGCTTTCTCTTTTTTTTTTGTTTTTAATATGACAGAACCTTTTTATTCCCTCAAGATTATCTTTATGTAGTTTATATTTCATTGCTTTTGGCTTAATTTTCAATACATCATGCTATTTATGTATAATGATAGGAAAATAAATTCAAAAGTATGATAACCAAAATATGATCAGAAGTGCTAAACAACGCCTAGACTTAACGTGCGTGCGAAACTTATTCTTAGCAAGAGTGATCCTATTTTGGTTATTCTCGAAAACCTATTGATTTTTCTATTAAGTAGCAGTTATGAAAATCAGACAAGGGGTGATTCATTCATGTCAAAAACCCACCGTAATAACTTTTATTTCTTGTTCAGAAACAGCTATAGACCACATAACCACTCTTAGCTTTTCATTTGAGTGTTGCGTTTTTTGAGATTAAATTTTGTATAGTTATTATATATGTACATGAAATTAGTACGTAGTTATTGTTCTTTATTTGGTTCGATTTGGTTGATTTTAGTGGAAGATTGAAGTGAAGTTTTCTCAAAAGTACAGATCTAAATACAGAAGACTTTTGTCATATAAAAATATAGCATAAGTAAAGTAAAAAGCATCGTTTGTTCCGTGGGAACATCTACATCACGAATCACTTTACCATAGGCAGTGTCTGAATTTTATATGGACTGGTACTTAGTTATATAAATTTCCTGTTTTATTCGTTGCTATTTTCAAAATACATGTTATAATTTTGTGAAATTACTGAATTTATTTCGCAGTGCGAATTATAGTCAAAACAATGTCGGATCCAGAAATTCCGAAGGGGTCGCGGGTATTGTGGTCTAGGTTGATGTCGTTTTTATTGATTTTCTATATGAATAATATTACAGAAATCAAGGGTGGGGAGACACCGCCCATTCACTGGATCTGTTTATTGTCGAGAGCATCATAACCAAAGATTTGTATCAAATTGGACCTTACCTGATGAGGCTTCTTATTAACTTGATTGCTCAAAATTTCTTTGTGATTTCTCTTCAAATCTATATTAGATAAAGCCATAGAAGAGTGACTTATTCTGTTCAAATCATTTGCAATTATTCCAACACTTATATAAAGGTAACATGTTAAAATATATTTTAATAAAATACATTTAGATTAAATACTATCTTTTGCATATGTAGTTTTCAACTGATAGATATGTTATTTTCAAATGAAATTAAATTTTTGAAGAAAACAAATTCAACATTGATTTACAAACGGAATAATCCAGCTATTGTTAATATCGATTTATAATTTAGTTTCAAAATAACGTTTTCTGATTGGATAAGAATTTGTTTACTATCATCCAATAGACCACATTTCACAATTACAATTAATTCTAACCTTCCAGTATTAACTTGTTCATTTCATAAGTAGTTAAGACTCTAACGTCAAAGATACATTTAACAAATTAAGCCACCTTCATTTAGTTGGACTATTATCGTGTAATTTTATCATAACTGTAAGCATAAAATTTGATAGGTTATGATCTTTTGCAAAGTTCTTGCCCAGAAACTAACCATTCTTACTTTAACAAATATTTAAAGTGGAATTTTAAAATATATACCCCCGCTTTCAAAACTTATAATTTCAATAGATCCAAAACTAGACAAGATATCTCAAATCCGAAAGCTGTATGATAATTTTCAGAACATATTGAACATGATGACATCTACATGTTTACCAAATATGGTCATGATACCCTGAAAAATGAGTTCGAGGACCATGTTGAAAAAAAAACAAAAACATCAATAAAAGGGAGATAACTTCTACAATGGGTAATGGAATTCTTCACAGGGTCATCTGGTAAAAGTCCTTAATGAGCTATATTCATTGTCCAGATTCGGTAATGATATCTTGAAAGATGAAAAGGGGAGGCCATGTCAAAGAAAATTTAGAAAAACAAAACGGTCTTTCCCATGTAGGGAAAGCCCTTAATTAACTAGTGCACAATTTCATTATATTTCTAACTATTTTGATTACACTACGAACACCAAATTGATTTGATGTCGACGTCCATGTTACCCAAATTAATTATCAAACATTATTACAATATAAACAAATTGATCTAACAGTTATACCAACGGGTTTTTTTTTATGTCGGTGAGTTATAGAATAATTGTACTCAGAAGGACATATGTAAACTAAACATTTTCCAACACTATACGTTGTGAAACATATACAAGGATTCTGAAGAAGATCGCGATCTGACATATGCGAAAGCATGCTAAACTTGTCACAGCTTCGATCCGTCGGTGATAAACGTAAACTTATTTTCTTGCAAAAACTTTGTCAATTCAATCTTGATATTCTACCTAAACAAGTGTTCATTCATATACTTTTCCAAATTCTTCTACAATCCTCAAAGGATACAATTCGGCTTTATTCCTGATATTGTCAAAATCTTAAATAAATATGGACTACAACGTTTCTTGGTCAGTTATATATATTTTGGTGATTTCCCATCAAAGTTTAGTTGGGAAAACATTGTATCGCAAGCCGCAGACGACATCGAAAAATCCAACAAAATTTCAAGAATGCAAGGTGATTCCGATTCCAAGATTCAACAGTCTCATAGAACTTCGAAGCCCGGCGAATATATGGAAATATGGACTACTCTCGACTAAATACCTACGCATTGCAAAAAGAATTTCAAAATCATGGACTTCACCTATGAAGACCGGGAACTGCCCGTTATGCTTATTACAATCAGACGATGTTCTTCAACATCAAATACTGAACTGCTTATCCCAAGTAACAATCATGTACTGCAAATATTGTGATACCCTCGGTTTAGATTGATTTTCAAATTTCATATCATGGATACACATCCCAGTGTAACATCCTGCTTGGTGCCAACTGGACAGTAGCCGAATCAAATCTCATTCTTTCGGCCAGTGGACCTTTCTTGATGAACTGTGTCATTTAAGTAACGACTTTTCTATATTATTACTTTTTATTTTGTTCATTGACTTGATTTGTATGTGATTTATATGTTACATCTCCTAAAGTGAGAATTAAAGTAATGAATAGATTATTGTGATTATGTTATATTCTTTATTACGCTAGGGAAACTTCAATTTCAAAATCAAAAACAAAATTAACTAGTGCACAAAGTCATTATATATCTTACTATTTTGATTACACACCTCAACACAAAGTTGATTTGATTGCAACGTCCATGTTACCCAAATTAATTTATCAGACATTATTACAATATAAACACATTGATCTAACCTAATTCACATTCTTTTTCATTTCCCCCCATAAAACCCCTGAAAAACAAAACAAAACAAAAATAAAAACAAATCAAAACAAAACAAAACCAAACAAAAAAAAGATAAAAAAAAGTGTAACAGAGAGACAAACGAAACGGACTGTCTTGGTAAACACTAAATATAACCAAGATATAAAATGATTGTATGATAAAGTAACATTGAACAATTTTCGTAGTGTAATGCCAAGCATGTTTATCAATTTGCTTATTGCAACTCATTTAACAATGAGGTTTTCCAATTTACATAACACAGAATGCTAATGTCATCTACATAAAGTTATAAAAATACTGATACAGAAATTACGCATTAAGAGATATATGAAAAAAAAACTGATACAAGAAGTATTTTGAATTAACATAAACTAACAAATACCTAACTGAAATAATTGTTCAATAAATGGCACAAAATATGAACCTGCTTGTAGGCAAGTTGTTAAAAACACAAAAAACACAATTGAGACACAAAAAGACAAAACAAAATACTATAGCAGGCGTCAGACTGATGCACGTGAAAATTGTATTAATATTCTTGTATCTCAGATTTCTTAGAAAACATGTTGTCATTAATTGTTTGATTTTCATGGAAAAATCTATCTAACATCTTAATTTACAAAGTCAGGTAGATAAAGATGATTATATTGCTGTATTCACCTTGTCACGTTTATACAGATGTTACAGTCTTCTTACACGTCATGTGGTGGGTTTTAGTAGCCCCTTTTTTATGTTGAAAAATGTTAACAGATACATGAATTGATAAGTCGAATAAGAAGGCCACGTTGAAAAGAACTTGCCGTGGTAATAAATCTTCAGGGATTTCTAGAAATTGTTTACTATAGAATGTTTATACAATACGGTCCTAACGCTCAAGTTGATCTACACCATGTGGTTCTTAAAGATATGTACGTTTGTCGATCTTATCAATATTTTATTTATTAATTTTCATTTATCTCGGAAAGTTTGTAAATTATGTTTGAAATTTGAAAAATTCTATCTAATAAATTACTTTTCTCGGCAAATTTCAAAATTCCTAAAACACTGATGCCCAATTCCTTATATTTGACACAGCAGAGCCTCTAAATGATGAATTTGTCCTCCTATTTCAATATGTTCGGTTTTTGAGTACTTGTATACAGTTTATTTTATATATATTTAATTTTTATGCTGCTGATGAGAGGTTACTCCTTGAATCACGGTTACAGTATATCGAAATTTTCAATATTACATGATTCGTATTTTTTTATTTACTTCTACTATCTCAATGACATTGTAATTGGTTTCTTTTGACCATTTTGCCATGTTCTTAATCAAATTGATAAATAATATAGGGAGACGAACACTGTATTTTCAAAATGTTGTTTTCACCGTTTTAATTTTAAGTAAGTTAATATAAATGGGCAATGCTTTGTCTAAGAAATTGGTGCAATACAAAGCAGTGGTTGGGAAGGAAATTTTGAAAAGGGGCCAAAGACTCGAAATTTCAAGGAGCCATTTGTTGACAAACCATGTCAGTTTCTCTATTCTGAAAGGGCCATTATCTTTTAGAAGGGGTAAATGGCCCAAGGCACTGTGCCTTCCTTAACATCTGACACAAAAAAGAGAATCACAGTAATAATTTGGCAAATCGAAAAAAGTCTCAGGAATAAAGGTCACAAGTTTGTAGGACAATCAATATTGTATAATACTAAAAGAAATATTTGTTGACACATCCAAAGCAAAGTTTTTTGCATGTGTCATTTGATGCATTGATGTAACATAATGATAATCTTTACTATTCCCTTGTTGCCTCTCTTTATTTAAGTCATATAGTAGTAAGTTCAAATAATGAAAATTGGATTAATAAATTAAATGGCTTCCCTGCTATTTGAAAAAGGAAAATAATACATAAAAATATAATTGTCTTAGTTCCATATTTTGCATGATATAAGATATATAGTTTTTTATTATATCGTTTTTTTTAATTCAAATTAAACTTAGAACAAACTTCACAGACATCAATATACAAATACACTGTAAAATATAATAATTATGAAATGATATTACATGCACAAATGAAAATATACATCTTTTCCTGAACATCTCCATGTACGTATGAAGTGGGATTTTATTTCCTGAAATTTTTTCCCTGATTATTTTTTCATGTGATATTCCCTTAATTCAATATATTAGATAGCAGAATACACTAGTAATTTACCTGCGACACACAGCACTAAAAGGAAAAAAAATGGAGCAAGCATTTGGTATTTATGGGTTGGGGGGGGGGGGTGAAAAAATGGAGCAAGCATTTGGTATTTATGAGTGGAGGGTGAAAATTTCCATCCTGCCTTCTTATATATTTTAGCCTTAGTTTTTCGATTGAGTGTTGCAATATTTAGATAAAAATTGTAGAGTTTGTACATAAAATTATCACCTTCAAAATTTGAATTAAATTGAATGAGAATACATGGTTTTCTAACAAATTCAGAGCAGAGCCGTTTGCAGAAAGGACTGTAGTTAGGTAAAAAAATATCGCGTATGCAGACCGAAATAGAGGTTTGTTCCATGGCTTTTTTCCGCACCATGAATCACCTCTACCTGTGACAATTTCCCAAAATGTTTAGGGATTGGCACTTAATAAATGTTTTGAAATACAGTTGGTTAGAAACACCACTTATTTTGTATGATACACTAGAATAGACTAGTCAATTAGAAAGTTGTCATTTGTATATATCAATAATATTTTTAGAATGTATGTGCACGTATATACTAGTACGTCCTTTTCTAAATTTGTCCATTGGACTAATTAACTTTTATGATTGTTCTACTTCAATGTATCTAACTAGTTCTGGAGATTATTTTTTCCTCGACAAATCATGTTTGAGTTATAACCTGGTGACATTTGAAAGGTGACGCAAAAAGTTTGTGTTATTTATTATAGCGCTGCGGACGGCTAAGGATTTTTCTAACTTAAGTGGGCTTACAGGGTATACGGCTATATCATGTCAGTGGAAAGGTAAATCAATGTAGTTTTTAAATATCAATCTTTTCTAACTGAAAAATTATATTAATTTGCATTAAAGCATTAATTAGAGGAGGGGTCAAAGATCAATCGACCCCAATACACTTTGATAAATTATTTAAGTGAAACCGTTCATTGTAGGTATCGGAAAATAAGAAACATGTAAAGATGATATGTATAGAATTTCAAAAATGTCTAAAGGAACTTTTCCCCGACAAAAGTTCACTATTTATTCACAGAAAATGCCCCTAAAATGCTTTAGTGCATTTTCAATGATTAAGAGATAATAAGACACCATGTGTATCTAAGTATTCTTTACTGAATAACAAATAAAATAAGCACAACGTTCTCGGTTCGATCTGCAACATGGGCTTCGCAAAATGAGTTTGAAGTTGCAATTTATTACAATTATATTAAAATTGTATGACACGGAATCGTTTCCGGACAATTTGTCTAGTTTCCGGGCTGTTTTATGAACAGAGACACATGTGAAGTATCAAGTCTACCTTACGTTTTGTAAAAGACTTAAGGTTGTGAAAATAATTTTGTACATACAAAAATCATACATATTTTTTTTTGCATTTGTCTTTATATGCTTGGACTTCAAATAAAACGTTAAAGATTTACCCATGACTCAGGGATTCTCAAACAAAAAATGCAACTTGGGGGTTCATGATAAAGCTGGATTTCGTAATAAATTTGACAATACATAAACTGTGAACTTTGAACTTTGCATGGAAGCATGTACAAACATGTACATGAATGTTGTCACAATATTTATGTCTTATGATATTTAACTGTGCGTCAGGCTGATGCTTGTAATGCAGTATCCTCTGCAGTGGCGGATCCTCACTATTTTCCAATAAAAAGGGGGTGCCAACCCCATTCAAACCCTATGGATCTGCCATTGCTATGAACGGATTATACTAAACGAGTTGATGAAAACAAACCAGTTCCTTGTAAAAATTCTAACGCAAAAAGAACAAAAAAGTTCAGACGCAATAAAAACTTCAAAGATTTTTTACCTCTCATCTTTGAATCTCCAGTTTTGTAGCCGTATGAACAGGACGCAATGGTAACATAGAATATTAGCTGAAAGGAAACATCATTGTCCAGGCCAGGGGCGGATCAAGAATATTAGAAAAAGGGAGGGGCTCTGATCAAGACGTTTCTAAACAGGGGATACAATCTATCGTTTGCTTTATTTATTGTCTATAAGTTGTCATAAACTCACCTTTCTTGCGGCGTAAATATACATGTACATAGCAGTTTTAGTAAGTGGTTTGTGGATTGAATTATGCGTTACTTCTGTTGTCATATTTTGACAAGGTTGAAAAGTTGTTTTGAACATTTACAATGTCATAATTTTAATTTTCGGGCAGCCAATCACGTCTGTCTGCTTCACACGAAGACCGAATAAGTAAACCACTTTATGGTTCTATTCTCGAATTCTGATTTGTTATAATCAAAGTACCATTAAGAACTAAACTGAATATTGGATCACTACTGTAACAGCATCTTCGCTAGCCAAGGGTTACGGTCTTGCCACCTCCCTTCACGCAATGGCAGGGGCAGGACCTTAACCCTTGCCTAGCGAAGATGCTGTAAAATCTAGGAATCGGAAATAAGCACTCATAACTGGCAATTTTTCATTGGTTTTTATGATAGTGAAGGCCGATTTTATTTGAAATAATCCATTGACAAAACATCTTTGTAACATTATCTTTTTCACCGTCACATTCTAGATGACGGAATGACATCAATTATATCCTACCAATGAACCTGGTCCAAACCCCCAGTTTTTTTTTAATCAAGCCTGGCTTGCTAATTAATTCTTAATTATATATTTTTGGACTTTTGTCTTCATTTTGGATATCCTGTTCTTCATTCCGATTTCCCCAAAACGAACATTGTTGAGCGCTCAATTATTGAATAACAGAATAAAATGTCAAAATTTTATCTATATTTAAAACACTTAAAATGTTGATCATGTAAAAAAAAATAAGTTAGTAATAGAGATACAATGAAATGCTGTTGATTCGTGAAAAAGAAACCACGAGCCCGAAGGGCGAATAACTTCTTCTCACGAATCAACAGCATTTTATTGTGTCTGTTACTTAAACTATTGTTTTGACGTCTCCGAATTAATCTGTTTTGACTTCCAATTAGGTCTTTTGTTAATTCAAATGAGCTAAATTCGCTTCGAGTATGTATTGGGTATTACCACATTACTGTATTCATCCGTTTAAAGACGTTTCGAGTGGAACCATGACATACAGCAGCTTTGATCCATAGCAAGAGGTCGATATGTGAACAGTTGATGGTACGGAGTACCTATGACATGGCCTGACCCAAGAGCCAGATCGTCAATTCGACTATTTTTTTCTCGAGTTTCCGATCGGCATTTTTATTTTAATTTTGTTTTCCAATGAAAAAGCTAAAAGGTTTGTGTCCACATTTATTTCTTATTTTGAAAAAAAAATCTTTTATACTTAAGTGGTCCTTAAAAGTAGCTATCCTATGATACAGAATAAAGTGTATGTACTCTTTTTGACATGTAGTTCTATTTACAAATATGACACACTAAAAAGGGTTTGCATAGTAGCCGGTCTTGTGAAAACAGGAAATTGGTTGCAATATATCATGCATTACTTCGGCAAAATGTCCAGCTAATTTTTCGTAAACAATGTTGCATCGTAGATGTATGGTTACATGTAAGTATCTATGTACGGATCAAACTGTGTGTGTGGAAGAGTTATCAAGGGAACCAAGGTTATAGCGGTAATCAAAAGAATGTAATCCAAGGACAAAGACCAGACATGGAAAACAGACATACACCACAAAGAACATACAGCAGCTAAAATCATACATACAAAGTAACAAAAGCAAATGAGCAACTCGGACTCAACTAAAAACTGGGAGCATGGACCAGGTGCACCGGTAGAGTAAGCGTCATATTTAGACTCTGTAATTTGATAATTTGTACCATCAGAATCAAGAAAGAAAGACGCCATTTTCATTTTTTATTGTCAAAAAAAAAAACGCATCACGCGAAACCTTGCTTTGTTAAGAGGATATCACATTTTACAATAGCACTCACATGCATTCGCGATCAAGTTTCTAGGCACAGATTATAGTCAATGGAAAGGAGTGAAACGTGAAATGGAAAGGATTAAAAATAACCATTGAATACATAGTTTATCAAAACCAGCATGCAAGAGAAATTTCGCATCTTTAATTTCATTTAGAAGTCCGTATAATAAGTTCGCACTATTTTACGACTTGTTTCATCGGCCTGTTTGATCACGCGGTGACACTCGCCAACCATCCCGTGTGTATTAATTTCTCACGTGACCTAAGGGGAAAAGTAATCTCACTGGTTCCCTGCGGGTTAATAATATAAGCGACCCTATGGTCACTAAATAAAAATATGACCGGGTTGCCAGGTTAAGGAGAAAAGTTGCTGAAGCGGAAGGGGACCCCATTCGGGAAAAAGTTTTACTATCTTAAACAAAAGTTCTTACTCAGTTAAACGTAACATTATTTCCGCGAAAATGTAATGCTAAATTGTGGAAATATGATTCAACATATATGAATATAACAGGTTTTCTGTTATAATACTATACCATTTAAATAATTGTCTACCTCTTCAAAAGATGTCTACTTCACTAGATAGTACTGTTATTTGATACTTTTGAACAAATGTGCCATTTCCTTTTTTCAAATACCTTTTAAGAGAACATCAACTTAAAATCATATGCAATACTTGAAGTACGTGTATTATTGTAGCCATTCTATATTTTAAATCAGATCTAATTAATAAAATATTACAGTTATGGAAAACCTTTTAAATCATAATTGTAGTCTTCTTTGCATTGAGTTACCTTATCATAAATAGATAAGAAACTAGCTTTTTCTGATGCTCTGTCCTTTTTTTGCTGTTTACAAAATAATTATAGTCATGTTACTAACTTAAGAAGGTTTGAACATCAAAAATATAGATATTGTATGTCATACGTATGTACCAACGAACATGCAGCACAAAGCTCTTTTTACACTTGTAAACAGCATCAAAATCATTGTAACAAGATCAGTTTCCATAATTATATTCCTATTATTATTTGTTATCTTAACACATAAACACATAACAATTAACAACACCCGTTGAAAAATGTGTAACATATTAGTTCTTGTCTTAGCTTGTTGGTAAAGATTTTATTCACCAAAGTCTTCAATTCATGTTCATTTGGAATATTTCAAACCAATGCAGTTAATTAGAATGGGACTTGCTAATTCTCTGATTTAGACATCGAGTATATGGAATCCAAAAGTACTGAAAGATACAAGTTGTTTGAATACTCTTTTGAGTCTCTCAGGACAGCCCATTATTGGGATTCTGTTAGTAACTGTATATAGGTTACAGACCACCAATTCAACCAATGAGCATTTGGAACGTACGCAAAAATAGTCCTACGCAGAAATTACCCCTGTTCCTCATAGTGCTGTGAAAAAAATTCTCATCTTATGTAAAAAAAATTATACAGTTTCTGAAAGGAAAAACATTTCTGTACATTTTATAGGTGCATTTTGCTTCTTGTGATGTGAAGCCTAATCTCCATAATGATTTCTAAATATACCCCTATCTTGTGAAAACACTGAAATTTCCCATGCTATTTATAGACCCTTCACTTCCGGTGACCAGTACTGCACTGCAAGTCTGCTAACCCCACATGAGAATTGCGAGCTGACATATGTAGAATCATGCTCATATATAGTCTTCTGCAGGTTAAAGTTAAGGTAAAGTCCAGAGAAGCCATTGAATATTGTG
This sequence comes from Perna viridis, assembly GCA_037379345.1. Lineage (NCBI taxonomy): Eukaryota > Metazoa > Mollusca > Bivalvia > Mytilida > Mytilidae > Perna > Perna viridis. The sequence continues at coordinate 46,152,064 of CM074515.1, read as the reverse complement.
AAATTAGCATAGAAGCCTATGGGAAGTGGAATTAGTGGTTTCTAGCCTATAGTACTGTAGAGGTGACAGAATCCAGCCTTTTGTATTAATTAGACAGCAAAAGGCAAATTAACGTGCTTTGACTGGATTCAGTAGTTGTTTAGCTACAAAACCTACAGTTCACTTATATGACATATGGAGAACCCCTATTTTAAAGCCTTTTATTTGGTTCAATCCTATGATAAGTTAGAAAGCTGTGGGTAAATTTTCTCCCATTTGTTTTGTCTAGGTGTCATGACTACTTGGTTTATAGACCATCTTCTGTAAAAAGCTTTGTCTACCAGAGTAAAAATTCTTAAAAGAAATCTGTGATCGATGGCTCACTAGTGATACCCCCGCTTTCAACCACGATATAAGTAAAATAAAATCCTCCGTAGACAGGAAGTTGTTGTCGAATTTTCCCAAAAATGGATCCCAGTATAAAGCATAACTACGAGAAAAATGTGTTACCATTTCAAGCCACTATGATGAGTAGTTGCAGAGAAAAGCGCGACAAAAATGTCAAGTTTCAAAATATAAAGTAAAAAATAGTCCTCGATTAAAGGAAGTTGTTCTTGATTTTTCCGATTTATGACATATATGTGACAATATATCCTACCATATTACATACGTAAGTTCGAATATATTGTGCCAAAACTCCAAGCCACTGTGATGAGTGGTTGCTGAGATATTGCGACGAAAATTTCAACTTGCACAAAATAATGTTAAAATAAGCAAAGTCCTCGGTAGACAGGAATTTCCGAAAAGAGATCCCACTATATGGCATAACTACAGCAAGAATATATTAACATTTCAAACTGGTGTGATGAGTATGTGCTCAGAAAAGTGCGACGAAAATTTCAACTTTCAAAATATAAAGTAAAAAAAAAAAAAAACAAAAAAAACAAAAAAAAAACGGTCCTCCGTAAACAGAAAGCTGTTGTCGATTTATTTGAAAATAGATACCAACAAATGGCATACCTACGGGGAGAATATTTAAAATTTCAAGCCGCTCCGATAAGTAGTTGCTTAGAAAACTGTGACGTAAAGGCGGTACAAGTAAACGGAAAAATGGAAACACGGACAAGGGTAAAACTGAGATGATATATATATTCTATCTTGCCGAGTGATATAGGGCGCTGGACTTCGTGCAGACGGTGTTGCAATAGATGTCACAGCGGTACGAGTTCGAGTCCCGCGGAGGGAACGACGAAAAATTTGCATCGCAAATTTGACAGTTCAAACATCGTTGGGAATTTTTCAGATTCTGCTATAAGTTTACGTTATCTACCCTGTATCAATATGATCCGATGGAGCAGTGTAGCGAATAGGGCCGTCACATTCTGATATATTTAAAGTAACAAAGTTGTTTCATACCTATGTTGCAATTTATAAAATTTTCTAAATGAATACATTAATCTAGTAAATAAAAGCATTATATTGAAAGCACACAAACGTATAAAAAGTCATAAAAACGTAATAATCGCGCAAATATGCTACATTAAAATATTGATACCCCAAACAGTCTATCGTTAGGGTAAGCCAATCATACTAAATTACTTTATAAAAAAATCATTTCTTTATTTCAGTTACTTGAAGTAACAAGGTAAAAAATATGAATATAGAAGTATGATAAAGAACACACATTTTGAGCATTAGTGATACTGTGTGCCAAATATTTAAAATAAAAAACGAATTAAAAAAAACCAAAACAGATTGCATTTAAATCATAACAACAATACTATTGACAATCTGTAAAATAAGACATGTGCATAAAGCAATATTTTTATGTGGCAATCAAAGAAGGACAACTCTGTTTCTTTAACAAACACTTTTGGATTTTTTCATCTTTAAGATTTACTTCCTCTACTCTACTTTATATATAAATAATTTGAAAGTCCACTTCGTAATCTGTTTTTCATTGTAAGAATATTTAGTTATTGATTTATCAATAAGCAATATATATATACAATATAGGTACATTGTCGAAAATTATTGAATATATGTGATGAGGCGACGGAACGGGTAGGAAATGCGAGGCTCCGCCGAGCTATTTCCCCCGTTCCAAGCCGAATACACATATCTTCAGTAATTTTCGACAATGTACCTATATTGTTTTATCTTGTTATATTAATAGTTTTGTGCGTGTTTACATTTTTAAAATAAAATTTTAAAATGCTTATCCCCTGAGGAGCCCGATCGTTAAACCGAAGAAAAAAATTAATACGCATGACTCAGTAAACATTGAAATTCAATCTGCACCATATAATCCGTCAAAGCTGTTTGAAGAAAATAAGCAATGTATCAAAATTTATTTATTTCCAAGAGACAAATAAGTAAAATGAACAATAAATACAAATATTTTGAATGTTGTAAAGTCGATTTTTAGAACATTAAAGTTTTGAATTTCGCGAGGAAGGTGGAAGCTGACTTGTTTCTGTTTGGTATATGGCAGTAGAGTTCAGGGATGAAATTTGTGCACTAGTTTCTTTTGGATTTGAAATATTTATAATGTAGTGTTCCTCTGATTCATTATCTTGGGGTTTAGGCAGTAATAAATCCAAGACCATAACAGTTTCCTGGTCATTTGTCTCTTCAAGAGTTTTATCATATTGTAATGTTTCAATTTCTTTAAGTGGGGACCAGTTTATGTTAAATTGTGACGGACACTCCGAGTCCGACATGACTGAAATGACAGGGGAAGTCATCTGCAAACTGATAATGAATCAAATCTGAACGAGATTTGGGATTTGCCATATATGTGATGGTGAAAAAAATAGAATAAAAATCATTATTTGGTTTACATAAAATCTTTTATTTCATTCAGGTGAAAACGAAAGAAAACAGCAAAAACTAAAAGATTAACCGGATACGCAATCGCAATTTGTTTATATCGTATCTATGGTGGCGGCCATGATTAATTTACGCATACCAGAAAAAAGTAGCAAAAAAATGTATTACTAAGCTCACGTCATCTCATTGCGTCCGTCGTCTGTAAACATTTTACTTAATCGAATCCTCTGCAAAATCAAACATTTATCTTTTATATTGTAGGACTAATAATTCCGCACAATTTCTACAAGAGAGATAAAAAATTCTGAACTAATTTCTCAGATGAAATCTATTAAATTAGACGAATATTAATGGCGACACCTTGTAGACGATTTTACCTTAACTTAAATTAAAATTGTCGATGTTCAAGCAACTTTTTTTGGCATTCCGCACCGACAAATTAAATAGAGAAATCGTAATCAAAGAATTGTACTGAACTATTAGTCCTACAGTTCATTCCACAGAACTAATAAAAAATGCTGAAATTAAACCAAACTTGAAATAAACATTTTGAACGACCGCGAAGTAACAAATACTGCTGTTCTTTGTTTTGGATAAAACAAAAATTGTATAAAATCCACTTAAAAATGTAAAAAGTCTAGGCCCCAGTTTCTAGGTGTGGTTTCCAGTTAATTATTATCTTAGTAGGCAAAACGTCTGCATAGAAGAACAATATGATTACTTAATTTAGTAGGTAATCAAATTAAAAAAAAATTAAAATTTAAAAAAATATATATATATAAATGAAATAAAAAAGAACACGTTCACCCAATACTCATGTTAAATTAAGCGGCAAATCGGTTTAACATCGTTTATGTTATTTCATAAAGTTCTAGAAGATTGCAATTCTGTGTGTATTTTTTATTCTATCTGTGGTGGGCAAATTACCCTACTTCTGTTGTTCTCTTGGTATTTTCTGATTTCGTTTTCTTTGAATTTTCCTTGCTTGTTCCTTTGGTAGTTTTACAATCAATCGCGGGCATTTAGAGTGTGGTTGAAAGTATGTAAACTGTTATTAAAAGTAGTTTCAATATGAACTGAATAAAAGATGTGAAAATAACATTTTGAATTTTTAACAACCAAACTTATGAATTTGTTATTAACCTCATGATATAAAAAAAGTATAGAGCTATGGAAGGTATCTGTAAATTTGATATTTATACAATATTATAAATCCATGAATGTCTTCTAAAAATAATTTTCCAAAGAAAGGTGTTCGGACCTGCAGATATGTTAACGGAACCTGAAGTTCGTACGTTACATAATGTACCGCTTCCAGGGGTAAAGGAATGAACATTACTTTAATTTTTGGGGAAAACTGCATTTACCTCGCGAAAGTCCTAATTTTACATGTTCCAAGAATAAAATGAAAACGCTTATTGTATTTTTTTGGTACTAATTCTGACTTGGTTTCTTAATGTTCTTTTTTAAAATTATTCTGACTTGGTTTTTACTCTCAAAATCTATAACGTGCAAGTAAAGCAAGTATACATTTTTGTAAATGTACGACTTCCTGGAGTAAAAAAAAATCGTATGTACTAGTTCTTTGGACCTGAAGACATTTTATGCTACCAATTCCTGAATTAATTTTGACTAAATCAGGTATAATGGTATGAAGAATACTATAATTTCTGTAACTTTATGGAGTATTTTGGTTATTTCTTTTACATACAATACAGTAGACTGACACCATCATAAATCAATGAATGTCTTGTTAAAAGTAACGGAATCATAAATTCGTTCGTTACACATTGTACCGGTTCACGGGTCCAAAGAAATCGTTTCTTTATCGCTTCCAGGGACTGAAGAAACCGGTTCCTGCAGCTCATGTATCCATAAAAAAAATCGTATTTTATCAAGTTAGGAATTTATCTGTGTAGACTGATAACACAGGAGCAATTTGACGGAACGGAAATGTTATCTATGACTTAAAAGTCCACCCGATGACAAAAACAATATCCAGAATCTTTATAGTCATTTTTCTCCCAAAATAATCCAAACGGAATAATCATAAGCAATGATGACAAATGCGACTATGCATGGTACCTATAACACACAAATAACTAGAATAATACATATAAAGTAACAAAAGTAAATGAGAAACTCGAACTCGACTACATCCGTGCAGGTCCGGGTGTCAAAAGAATAGGCCTGCAGCAGCGCTAAGCTTGTCGTAAAAGGCGACTAAATAGTGCTAAAAAATCTAGCCGGGGCTAGGCGCTCTGCCCACAGAGCAACTGGGATGTGTGCCCCAGGTGGTGGAATGGGGTACCTCTGGCGTGTTACATGCTGGGGTTGTCAGGCTATATTACGGAAAGCCTGACCGCAAACAAATACTGGTACACCGTGTTGGGAAAGATGCCGTGTTCCTCGCACGTTAAAGAACCCTGCTGTGGTATTCGATAGGAGTAGGAATCTTCTCGCTCCGCCACAGGAGGCTAAATTGCCCGACCTTACCCATCCACCTTTTTCTAGTGGCAGTCAAATTTGTCGACCCTCCTGTCCTTGTGTCCCATACCTTTTTTCATTTCATCATCATTTCATGTTCATTTTATCATCCATTTCATGTTCATCGTCTGAATATAGCTGAAATATTGCTGCTCGGACGTTAAACCCCAACAAAAAAACAAACGGACTCGACTAAAAAATAGGATCATGGACCAGGCGCACCGGTAAGGTAAGCGTCCTCTGCTTTTCTAGAAACACCCGTAGAGTTGCTCATAAAATGTCAAGTCAAGTGTAGCCGAAAGAGGACATGTTGAACAAATTATTTTTCATGTTGCAGATGGATAAACTGTAACGAATTACGAGTTCATGATGAACCATAAGTTTTGTAGTGATGAATTCAATCTTGTAGCAATAAAACCCTATTCCAGAAGCCTAATTTTAAGATGTGTACAGCAATTCTGCATAGTTACGGCAAGCTCTACCCTAACGTATGAGTTGTGATACGAAAACTCCATAAGCATATGCTGAAGGGATGTTGCCACACATTAAAGGAAGGTTGACAATACGGAATAAAGTCATCGCGTTTGTCGTATAGTTTGGTAAATTATTTTATTTGCCAATGATCTCTAAGTATTGGCCAAGTAGAGGAGCACAATTTGTTCCCAATGAAATACCGACCGTTTCTTGTAAAATACGTCCAACACACTGGACAAAATGCTGTAGATAAAAAACTCCAGCATATTGTAAACATCTTCTGTATATTTGGAAGATGATTTGGAATTATTTTTTTACAAAGTATGAGGAATCTCTACCAAGAACTACATATCTGTATCTAGGTGTACCATCTCTTTTGGAGTAACAACGATGTATGACTTTTTTGAGTTGGGATTTTAAGGATACATGTAATTGTGTTTTTTAGTTCGTATTTTCTTATTTTTTCTAGAAGAAATGGAAGAGGTACAACAAGTACATTGCTGAATGCTTTATTCAAGATAAAAAATGTATAAAAGCTACATTTTATATATAATGGTGTGGAGTCGAAGTGTCAATCCCAATTTCCAGATGTGCGTTTGAACTCCTCAGTAGACAGATCCTTTATATAAAGAAAATAAATGACTAAATTACTTCCATTTAGTGACATTATCACTCAAGGAAGAAAATGCAAAAGAATAAATAGTAATATTCTAAGACCAAAAATGTGTCCGGAACTGTGAGATGAACAGCGTATTTTAATATTTCAAAGTAAAAAAAAATAGTATCTTGCTCTTGTTATGCACAATAAAATGGAAATAGACATGACCAATTTTATCATCATGGGAATGCTATGACATTTCTAAGTTTAAGTTTTGATGAACGCTTTGTGCGAAATTATTTACATTAAAAAATCATTAAAAATATTTTTTTTAAATATAAAAATATTAATAAATACCCTTTTTACTACCACCATAACCTCCTCTGCTGACCCATCCCCCTCCAATTTCTCCACCCCAAATTCCTCCCCATCCACCTCCATAGCCGCCGGAGCCTCCTAATTCACCACCAAGACCACCATATCCACCATAGCCTCCATAACCGCCATATCCTCCACCGAGCCCACCATATCCACCATAGCGTCCGTAACCACCATATCCACCATAACCTCCGTAACCACCATAACCGCCATATCCACCGCCAAGACCACCATATCCACCATAGCCTCCATAACCACCATATCCTCCGTAACCACCATAACCACCATATCCACCGCCAAGACCACCATATCCACCATAGCCTCCGCCAAGACCACCATATCCACCATAGCCTCCATAACCACCATATCTACCATAGCCTCCGTAACTACCATAACCGCCATATCCACCATACCCTCTATAACCACCTAATCCTCCATAACCTCCGTATCCTCCCCTACCACCACCGACTGCACCATATCCTCCCCATCCAACACCGACTGCACCGTATCCTCCCCATCCACCACCGAGTCCACCATATCCCCCATATCCACCACCGACTCCCCCATATCCTCCTAATCTTCCTCCAAATCCTCCCCAGCCACCTCCTATTCCGCCATACCCTCCTGATCCAAATCCCCGACCATAGCCGCCGCTATAACCGGTACCGAAGTAGCCTTTAAAGTCTGAAATATATATCATAAATATAAGTATTGCAAAGCAATCAGGCAAACAATTCCTTGTAACTTTTCATTAGAATATAAGTTTATTTAAAGATAAGTTGTATTAATATTTCAATTCTCTTTTTACGGTCGGAAACCCGTCGATATGAATAAAGCAATAATAATAATAAAACAAATTGTAAATAACCTAATATGTAATCTTCTGATTTAGCGTATCTAGTTCGCTTATATACAGACAGAGGGGTTGAAACTGATCTAATACCATTGTGTTCTATTTGTTAATACCTCTGTTATTCTTCATATCACTTCATTTTACCATCTCCAATAATCATGTGATTCTTGCGACCGATACACCATAACTATTTTAGTAGATTTCTTTTAAGACATTATTTTAATACTTACTTGCAGATGCGGCAGCAACAATCAGAATCAGAATCAGAAGCTTCATGTTTCTTTATCAAAGAAATAATTTATATTAGAAGTTGTACACCGTATAAAAGCAAAACATTAAGTGTCAGTCCCTGTAAGAATCAGGCAGTAGGTGAAACATGGTATATATAAAAAAAAAAAAAAAAACAAAAAACGCATCATTTTGGTAGTGTAATTTGATTATTTGCAACATCAGAATCAAAGAAAACCGACAAAATTTTCCATATCATGCTGGACCATTAAGTTACAATTTTATTCAAATGCACTGAAAATGAACATTTCAAGTGCGGATAACTCTGTCAAAAATCTCAAAATCTCAAAAATTTCTGAACACAGCCAGTGATGCAGAGACCAAATATTAGTCTTTTCAAATAGAGAAATTATCCTGGAGTGAAATCATATTGTCAGATCGGTGAGGTTTTGACATGCATGTTTCTGATTTTTCAAATTTTGCCCGATTCTTACAAACACTTACATTTAAAAATATCCAAACAGACGAGCAAAGGAACAGTCACTAAAGATAAAACTTAAATACAGTAAACGTTGGCAATTACGTTAGTATCTACATGTTAACTTTGACAAGATACAACCCACAAAAAAACTGTTTACTTGTTGTTTAAGACAATTGTTGATAATTACATTTTGTAGGAATTGTTTGTTAATGTCAATCATGTCAAACAAAACATGATTAATGGAAGACGGATACACGAGACTGCAACATGTTTACTGAATTATGGGGAAAATTTTTGAAAGACAGAAAAGCCCTAATGCCTAAATAGATTACATATATTCTTAATATTGGTACATTCTTAATCAACCACTTCAAATGCTTTTACAAATGTAACCCATTCACGTAAATTCACGCAAGATGTCACATGACGAAATTTTCAAGCACCACGGGATTTATGTTTTCTAAAATTGTTAAATGCAAAATTTAAGGCCACACCTTCTGTTGGTCCCACATGTGTGACTTCAGAAGTTGATAGCCGTTCTGTTAAACACAGTAAACAATCCTTCAAAGTTTCAACATTGGTGGTTTCAAAGGAGTTGATCCATGTTGATCGGCTGATTACTGTCTTGTTCGATTAAACAAAATCAGAAGTAGATCATTTGTTTAGGGCCACTCCTCACACATTCATCAATAAATATTTAAAAACTTAAAAGCAACATTTTCTACAATTTTCATTTAATTCTGAAGTTTCAATATAAACCATAAAAAGTTCTGTATTTGATATACAGAATAACTCATGACAAATATTTCTCAGAAACAGATGGCAAAATAATATAAGGGCTGAAAGAAAATCCAGTTTTTAGTGGAGTCCAAGTTGCTCATTTGCTTTTGTTACTTTGTATGTATGATTTTAGTTACTTCAAGTTCTTTGTTGTGTATGTCTGTTTTCCATGTCTGGTCTTTATCCCTGGATTACATTCTTTTGGTTACCGCTAAAACCTTTGTTTCCTTGATTATTCTTACGTTTTCAATTGAAAACATTCAATGATTAAGGGGCGGAAAACGGACTGACACCCTGATAACTAAATAATAATTGAATATAAACATATAAAAGAATAAATAGATGAAAGAAAATTATTTTCTTTGTTTAAATAAGGAAAACAAATTGGCTGAATGTATTTGTCAAGTTAATCAAAACATTTGATTAAAACAATACACAAATTTAACAAGTTAACATTAACATAAGTTATGAACTTACCTTGTATTGGCGTATTGGAATCTGTGTAGAGACTACTAGAAGTACAGGTCTTATATATGAAAAATAAGTTAAAAAACAGATGCAAAATGTTTTAATCTGCTTCTACAAATGTTTTAGTATTTTTAATAGTTTTTTTATCATGTGAATAACTTTGCTATACACAATATTTTCTTGTCAAAAATGATTAATTAGACCACAGGATAACCAAAGTTTGAATAAACATTTCTTTACTGTCTCTGTTATTTTTTAAAATGCGTTTTAAAAAAAGTTTCTATCAATATTCTACTAATATTAATAATGTAATTATAATTATCTTTGTAAAATATGTTAAACATTCTTAATGGACCATTTTAGTAAATGTATTGCACTGTGTGATGATTGTTCATGAAGTTCCTATAGGCCAAGACGTATTTTAAGAACATGCTGCGACGGAGCAACGTTGTTTGCTATGACGGAAGATGAATCTGAATTGGCCAATTCAAGTCTTATCTTATCAAGTGAAATTATGAATTATCTGTGGTTTTGTTGATGAAATATCTCAGGTTGCACTATACAGATGTGATTGAGTTGCACTGTTTCAAACACAAAGTTGACACGGTATAATTTAATAAAACTTAAAAATAAAGGGCGAAATTTGGTGGAAATATTGATTCTGGGTAGAAGAGCATTCGCACATTAACAGATGCAATACTTGTGAAGATAAAGAGGAATATAATGCATTTTTAAGCTATCCGGAAATGTTCAGGTCCCTACCGCAGTGGGTTCTCTCCTCTGTACCAGCTGGCTGTTTTCCAAAAACGCAAAAAATTGCACGAATTATAAGAATTAAAATCATGAATAAATGAGGAGAAATAGGTACATAAACTTTTTGTTTTTTACAACAATACCATGCCTGCTTTCTTTTTATTGTAGTTTAAACTCTCTATTGACAGTGAACTTAAGACAAAGCAGAGAACATAGAGAAAGAAACAAGAAAAAATCAGGCCCCAACGCCACAAAGCTTGAAAAATTATTTATTAAGTCTGATAAATTTTTTTACCTTATTGATTTCAAAGACGTTCATTGGAGTTACAATGGAAGTTGAGAGTATTCTCAGACTTAAGTATTTGTTTTTACTTTTGTGGCGCTGGGTTATGAAACTTGGACTTCGGATACAGTGGAATATGAACTCTGAATTAAAACAACATAAAAACCTAAAATCCAGATACAAAAGGAGTATAAACCAGACAGAAACAAGACAAAATAAAATCTAGTTAACTGAGAAACCTAAACACCAGATACATTTGCAGTATGAACCAAATTTAATTTCTTTTTCTGGAAATCACCCATCAAATAAAATGTCCAGTGTCTATGGAAAAAGAGTATTAGAATTTAGTTGCTATGCTCATAATATAGTATTATTAACAGGCATTGTATACAAGGAAATCGGTGCTAATTTTAATCAGAAATAATGTACCAAAACGTTTTTTTTACAATACAATTAAACTTCATAACCGAATAGAATATTCAATGAAACACTTTATACTTGGTTTTACATTAGATTTAAACCTCCATTTCAATTTTCTGCCGGTTTTTAATTGAGTGTTATCGTGTGTTATTGTTTATTGTGTTGCCTGCATTTGCTAGAATCAGGGAAAGTTTGATCTTAATCAAACTATCTGAACGATTTTGCATCTTTTTCGCCTGTCCGTCATTCTACACCCTTTGTATATCTTGTGTGACTTGGAATTTTGTTTGATGAAATATGTTTAGGATTAAGCGTGATGTTTATTTCGCTGAACCAGCTTAAGTGTCGTTTATAACTATATACTCCAGGTGTAAGAAATTTCTCACCGATCATTGAAGGCCCATTTTCTTGCTATTATTTCCCCAGTTTTGTAAAATTGTTTTGTTTTGAAAAATTATGCCCCGTTTAAACCATTTTTCTTTTTAATTTGCGAAGCGTTGTTTATGTTGTTGAATTATGTATAACAATACGTATGTGTAACTTTAATAGGAATAATCTTCCACTTAATCAGTAACAAGAGCAATTTACTGTCATTCCTCCATATTTCAAAACGAACATTGGGGGTCATCGAGTTCTAACACTAGCAATATGAACTAAAAAAAAAAAAAAAAAAAAAAAAAACGGAAGTGGCGTTGTGTGCTCCGGAAGAATGAACATGCTCTGCTTTGCTTGCATAAATGGTTTTCCATCAGTTAATTAAAAAGGTGAGTTAATTGAAAATGTATATGTCCGTTTGCTTTTGCAAGATGACAGAAAGGATGTGATAGGTATTATATACCTTAATGTACAGAAAACAAATCACGATTAGTTTAAAAGTTCGATGACAAAAATGATCCATGGACTATTTTATTTCAACATTAGTACAAGTATTCGTGACAATCACATGTATATAAAAAAAAAGCATCGGGATGGTTAAGGCCTTATAATATAACGAGAATAGGCATGATGTAGACGTCAAAAAGACAACAACCCCACAGGAATAAAAATGTCAGCCCAAGGCCAGCCATTGGTCTTCAATGAACTACGAGGAAACCATTTCACAGGACAGGCTGTAGCTGGCCCAAAAACATCATTATAGACAGGTACAGTGAAAAAGTTGCCCCTATACACTCAAGTAATATAAAAATAAACTAAAGGTGAAAACAAAAGAAGACATACAAAGGCCATAAATTCCTGACTTGGGACAGGCGCAAAAAATCCGGCGAAGTTAAAGTACTTTGGGGCGTTCACAACCCTCCCCCTTTAAAATCTTGTCACAGTGAAAAACTATTTCACAATTAAGACTAATTTAACCCTAGAACATCAGGATATGTTGGTCATTAATCTGTCTTCGTGCCGTTATTTGACTTTTTAATTTATTTTGAAGACGTTCTGATACCGCGGGTTTTATTTCTTTAGTTTTCAAGGTCTTTCAGAGCATGCTTAAAGGTGTATTTACAGTAGTTGAAAATCTATTGGTGAACTCAGTAAGTATTTTCTTTATTTCTACAAAGGTAATGCAATGGTTCATTTATTGCCTTTCATCTATTTCTTTTTCTATCAATTCGAAATTAACAACCTTAATATAACATTTTGAAAAATGACAATACAAATAAAAATCATTCAGAATTACATCTTACGTTCGGTAAGTAATGAAGTAAGTCACAGCAGACAAGATTCTATTGAAAATAAATATAACATTGTATTAAACTGTACCTGTCATTGTTTTAATGTTTACTACTTTAAAAAACAGATGCATATTTCAACAATTTTTGTTGATAAAAAATATCTTAAGTGTATTAGAAGGAGCAGAAAGTGGTTAACTCATTGCAGAACGTAAGGTCACCTCTATTTTTTCACTCGTCTTTGTGTGTATTTTCATTTGTCTTTCTTGTTGTTTTCCCTTGCCAGTTATATGATATATGATATCACACGTGTTCTTGCTGATGAATTTACACTATTAGTACACCAATTTTATTTGAAACATAAATGGGTATGAATTAATTTAAATGCACTACAAATGAACATTTCAGGGGCAAAACACTCTGTCCAAAACCTTTTTGTAACATTCTGATCATATCCAGTGACGTGAAGATCAAATACCGGTTATATTAAAATTTTTATGAGTAAAATTATATCGTTAGATTGGTGGGGTTTTCACGTGTATCTTTTTTGTACCATTTTTATCATTTTACCCGATTCTAAGAGAGCATGGCGTTTTTTGCTGTGCGAATTTGTTGTTGAGGCAAAAACTATTTCATAATTCGTTGTTTGTATTTTTCATTGCGGTCAGGAAATAGTGAGAATTACAGCAATACTTTATTTTAGGAATTAGAAAAAAAAAATTAAATAAAAAACTAATCAACAAAAACAAAATATAACTTTATGAACAAGGTAAATTTACAACTCTTTAGAGGGGAATTTTGGAGGTTTATCAGTTTTCAAAGACCCCGATGTAGCAAAAACATTGTCTACTATACATGACAAATATGTTGTCATACCAGCAGACAAAGCCCAAAACAACATGAAAATAATAGCAGTGATAAGACCTATACTGTTACCATTCTCTCCAAAGAAGAGATTGTGAAACACCATAAATCAGTGCTATCCTCTTTTGGTCTCTCTACCAAGGACGATGATTGTGATTTACCGTCTATGTACTGGATTCCTAAACTTCACAAGAATCCATACAAACACCGTTTCATAGCTGGATCTGCAAAATGTACCACCAAACTTCTTTCAAAACTTTTAACTACTATACTCACTACTGTCAAAGAGGGTCTGCAGTCCTACCACAACACTTGTTACTCCCGTAGTGGTATTAATTCAATGTGGATCCTGAAAAATTCGAAAGATCTTTAGGAGACAATCAGTTCAATAATATTATCTGAATATAATAGCATTAAAAACCAACACTGTATACTTCTATTCCCCATACTCAGTTAAAATCTCGACTTAACATTATACATCGTTGTTTTTCCAAAAAAGATGGTACACCTAGATACAAATATATAGTTCTTGGTAGAGATTCCTCATACTTTGTGAGAAATAATTCCAAATCATCTTCCAAATATACAGAGGAAGATGTTTACAAAATGCTGGAATTTTAAATCGACAACATATTTGTCCAGTGTGGTGGACGTGTTTTTCAGCAAACGGTCGCCATTCCAATGGGAACAAATTGTGTTCCTTTACTTGCTGACCTATATCTTCACTCTTATGAGGCGGACTTTATAGCTGATTTGATCAGAAAGAAAGAATATCGTTTGGCTAGATCCTTCGATCTCAGTTTCCGCTATATAGATGACGTATTATCTTCAAACAATCCTAATTTCGGGGATTTGATACATCGCATCTACCCAAAAGAACTTGAGATAAAGGATACTACAGACACTGTGAAGTCAGCCTCATATCTTGACCTACACTTAGAAATCGATGGTAAAGGTAAACTATCGACCAAACTTAGCGACAAAGGTGATGACTTTTCATTCAGAATTGTCAACTTTCCTTTCATCTGTGGCAACATCCCTTCGGCTCCTGCATGTGGAGTGTTCATATCACAACTCATACGTTATGCCAGAGCTTGCCGAAACTACGCTGACTTTTTGTATCGCGCTAGAACTCTAACAAATAAGCTCCTGGAACAGGGTTATGTTGCTACAAGATTGAAGTCATCACTATAGAAGTTTTATGGTCGTCATCCTGAACTCGTGGATCGTTATGATGTATCCATCAGCACCATGAAAACTGATTTATTCAACGGGTCATAGTTTACCTTTCCTCGTTTGTCTACCCCGGACTTGACTTTTTATGAGCAACTCGGTGGGTATTTCTAGAAAAGCAGAGGACGCTTACCCTACCGGTGCACCTGGTCCATGCTCCCAGTTTTTAGTGGAGTCCGAGTTGCTCATTTACTTTTGTTACTTTGTATGTATGATTTTAGTTACTTTATGTTCTTTGTTGTGTGTGTCTGTTTTCCATGTCTGGTCTTTGTCCTTGGATTACATTCTTTTGATTACCGCTATAACCTTGGTTCCCTTGATTACTCTTACCTTAGCGCAAAACACTCATGCGAAACCTGACAATATTTTTACGTACGTTTGCTTAATTTCTTATGGTTTTAACAATTCTCTGGCGCAACTTGGGACATTAAAGTTTTGTAACAGTATATGATATGAAACATTTCTGTCCTTATGCCGTAATATAACTTTTTTGTTTATTCGGAAGATGTTCTGTTATCATGGGTTTTATGACTTTAGTTTTCAGGTCTTTCAGAGCTTACTTAAAGGTGTATTTACACTTGTTGAAAAACTTTGGTGAACTCTGTAAATATTTTCTTTTATTTTTACATTTGCGTTTCACAATATTTTCTGGTTCAATTGGGACATCGAAGTTTTGTAAAGGTATATGATATGAAACAGTTCGATGATATTAAGAGATATGAATTGTACATTGCTAAATGCTTTATTTAAGATAAAAGATGTAAAAAAGCTACATTATATATAATGGTGTGAAGTCGATGTGTCAACCCCAATTTCCAGATATGATGTCGACAGGAATCGTTCCAACTGCTCAGTAGACAGATCCTATATTAAAAAAATACTTTACTGGAAAACAACCACTAATACCATCAATCAAAACAAAAGAATGAACAGATAAAACGTGTCCAGAACTTACTTTGTAAACCGTGATAAACTTGCTTTTATGTTTAAAATTGAAATGTCTTGTGCTTGAATGCAAAATAAAATGAAGAAAGAAATTTAAAGATAAGTGATTTTGTATTTATAACAAAGACGCGTTATTCTTTTCTTGTATTGCATTGGTTAAGGTTTTGTTTTGATGAAAACCAGGTTTGACGTTATTGAAATTCAAGAATATCTTTTACTAAACAATAACATGCATTAGTAAGTACCTTTTTTGCCTCCTCTGCCTCCCCATCCACCTCCGATTCCTCCACCCCAAATTCCTCCCCATCCACCTCCATAGCCGCCATATCCTCCTAATCCTCCACCAAGACCACCATATCCACCGCCAAGACCACCATATCCTCCATAGCCTCCATAACCACCATAACCGCCATATCCACCGCCAAGACCACCATATCCGCCATATCCACCGCCAAGACCACCATATCCGCCATAGCCTCCATAACCACCATAACCGCCATATCCACCGTAACCTCCATATCCTCCCCATCCTCCACTTAGTCCGCCATAACCTCCCAATCCACCGCCCAATCCGCCATATCCCCCGAATCCACCACCAAGTCCACCATATCCTCCCCATCCGCCACCTAATCCACCATATCCTCCCCATCCGCCACTTAATCCACCATATCCTCCCCATCCACCACCGAGTCCACCATAGCCTCCCCATCCGCTTCCATATCCACCACCTAAGCCGCCATATCCGTATCTGATGTATCCCCATCGACCACCGCCATATCCTGGATAACTGCCTCCATAGCCACCACCGTAACCTCCGCCATAACCGCTACCGTAGTAGCCTTTATAATCTATAATATTTAAAGATTACAGAAAAGTTTGATATGGTATAATAAATTTTAACATATGATTAAAATGGTGCAAAGAAATGCAAACCAATTTTTGTGGAAATTTTTCATGGAGTTCAAAATCATCTATACAGATCATAAAGATCTACATGCTTTTGGATTCATTTGGTGGTACCGTCACCGAAACAATTACAGGCGCGTAGCTGCCATTAGGCAAAAAAGCTTTTGCCTGCACTTAATTTTGCCAATTTTTTGTTTTTTGTTTTTTGTTTTTTTTTATAGATAAAATACATCCAGGAGAGGCATAAATGATGCTCTAAAACGCTATCTCCGCGGAGCTTCCGGGGGGGGGAGGGGCTTCGCCCCCCTGGACCCCCTACCAAGGCTCCGCCCTGGTCCTGCTGAATTATCCTTACTTTAGATGTATGACGACATATGTAATTAACTATTATATGTTTAAAGTGCCATTTTATGTAAGAATCAGGCAATGTGTGGCACATCATTTTCCTCAATCTGGCTCAAACATTTTCAAACACATCTAGAAAACAACTGAAAGGCTATTTAAATTTATCCTGAAGCATTGGTGACGTAGATATTTTGACTGTTTATATAGGGAAAAAGTTCGGGAAAATTTTCCCGACATTTTTCATAGTGCATTTCAACTAAATTTGACCTATCAATATCTTAAAAAGGCAAACTTTACGAACACTTTGACAGTAATTTCTCGAGGTTATAAGGTATAAATACTTCGATGATGCAATAAAATCTCTACACACATTTTGCCTGATTTTCAGACGGAGAAGTACTTAATAGACACGAACAGACTACCGATTAAAAGGCAAACCGAAAGAATATCACTTATGATATCATTTTTAAGACGTTTCTTCCTTTATATATTGTCTTTTAGTTACAGTGACTATCAAACCATTAAAAAGCTGTATTAAAGCTGAATTACACCATGAGTTTTGTTCACATTTCTTGGTTGAATACTGTCAACGCCATGTACTTTTTTATATTTTCTCGGTGAATAGAAAAACGCAAAAAAGTATTTGCGAAATTTCGTTTAACACTATAACAGTAAAACTGATACTCTGGAAATTGATTACTTGCGAGATACCGCTAAAAATGCCATCTGCGAAAAGAAAACGCTTACAGTAAGGAGAAATTCATGATCTATTCCAACAAGAAATTTCTTTACTGTCAGTTTAGAAAATCGTTGTAAATATTAGTCATACTTACTGGCAGCTACTGCAGCAACAAGAAGGAACAGAATTAGGAGCTTCATTTTCCTTTGTAATAGAGAAAAAAACGTTCATAATTTATGGTGGGACAAACATATCTAACTAAAACATTTCTAGCCATGTTTGTTACTATATAATATATGGCATTATGAGTAAACGCTACCTTTAATTTTACATTTGACAAATTTTTAAGGCAGATAAATAGATAAACAAAGGAAAAACTGAACTAAAATCTGTATAAATTAACCGCTCTGGGAAATTATGAAGAAAAAACTTTTAAAAACATACTTTATAAAGAGACCGGGAAAAACAATTTACAATATGTTGGAAAAAGTTAAAAAAAATAACAACACATGAAAAGCATTATATATGTACAATCTGCTTGACGTTATGGATCTTGAATGCTCGAACTTAGAAGTGAGAGTTTTAATTTAGGTCGAAAAACTTGACAAAAATGTTTGAATAATAAAAATGTATGCTTTGGTATTTAAAGGTAGTTGTAGAATACAATTTATGAACTAACTACTGTGCTATGGTTTCAATTAACAAAGTAATGAAATATGATATAAGTACATTATCTTCATAAAATTTGACAATTTGATGTTTTTCGTAAAAATCATTTTCGGTTGGCATGAGGTTTTTTTTTACACATAAGTTGTACTTAAAATATTAAACAGTATGGTCTTAGAATGTCAATAGCATTGCATGAATGAAGTCAAATTAAGTGAAGAATGAAAAATATACGAAAATACCGATTTATATGAGCATTTCGGTAAGCTTTACCATAATCATGTTTCAAGTAAACCCTCTTTCAATAGCAGAATTTCAATCAAATGCATAAAAAGATAGAGATCTAAACATTAATAGTTACAAGATGTACTCATAATTCAAAAAGGAAGTCATTTCAAAGAAAATCTATCACATATCTTATAATTGAATTATTTACAAGAACTCAATTGAAATAGTTTTCTCGGAAGACTTACCTTGTATGGAATATGACTGGTACTTATTTCCAGAAAAATGGGTCTTATATATAATAACACCAGGAAAAAATCTTCAAAAAGCATATCTTTTTAAACTTGTTTTTACAAATGTTGTGAATAATTTTTAATAGTTTTTTAAACTTGTGAATCACTGTACTAAACACAATTTTCTTGTCAAATATGATTTATTTGACCACAGAACAACAAACAATAGTTGTATTGGTGGATTTGATTGACAATGGCTGTCGATAGAACGACATCAATGATTTTGCATTATTTAACAGGTACATAATTATAAAATGTTTCAGATAGAATCTATGTATTTAAAGGAATTTGAAAAAATGAAAACTGTGGGAAGCATTTCTCAAGAGTAGTGTACGGATGACAATAGACATGCCTTTGTTTAAGTAAGTTCCGGTTAGATACGTAAAATAATAAACTTGAACAATTAGTATGCTCAAAATGCAATATATATGACTGAAGATACATTACAAAATAAATTAAATATTTGAAGAAAAAAAACATTAAAAAGATTTATTATAGTTCTTTTCTGTGAAATACTTGAGCAAAGCCATGTTTCAAAATCATAATTGATGAACATGATGATGATTATAAGAACGAAACACAA
Source organism: Perna viridis (assembly GCA_037379345.1). Classification (NCBI taxonomy): domain Eukaryota; kingdom Metazoa; phylum Mollusca; class Bivalvia; order Mytilida; family Mytilidae; genus Perna; species Perna viridis. The sequence continues at coordinate 46,132,647 of CM074515.1, read as the reverse complement.
ATGATTAACCACAAAGCATTATGAAACTTTTCATTTTGTTTTAGGGACGTCAAACTTATATGTGAATATGGCTAAATATATTAAATATTTGTCAGGTACGGTACATTTATCTATGGAGATAATAACCAGACAAATAATTCAAAATTTAACTTGGAAAAGTAGAATGCTTTAGATGTATTTTTGATTTAAGTAAATTAGTGTTTTAAGTTACCATTTTCAATGTAATGGGAAACATGGTTATTTTTGTTGGCTTTATTTGCGATAATTATAAATTTCGGGATAAGAATTTATAAAAGTGCCGTGTCAGTTTTTTTTATCCCTTTCTATTTGTAGCCTTATTTTGTGACTCGTTTTCAGATAAAATAATGTTAACACTTATTCAATAGAAGATCTAGTGTTTGGGAAAAGTTTAATTTATGTTTTGGTTTTTTAACAGTTTTTATCAATATATATAGCTTGATTTGCTTCGCTCTTGTGAATTACATTTGAGCTGGTATGAAAATATCTAATTGGAATGTGAAAAGAAATTGAAATTTATATTTTGTCGTACATTCTGCTTTAAACAAGTGTCGTACATTCCGCTTCAAACAAGATAATATTTAAGATTAAAAAAAATCCTAAAAAAGAAGTGATAATGCAAAACTATCCTTCACATCAATACATGCTAATTCCGGTATCATGTACCCATGTTTCAAAGTCTAACTTCTTATCGGCAGCAATAGAATAAAAAAAAAAACACAATGAGAGTTTTACCCGCAAATCGATTGTATACAGTAGTACCTATCGACATTGGAAGCCAAATCCAGCTCAGAGAATATATATATCGAGTGCAATACAGATAATAACGCCTCAGTGTTTCAGTGGTCCTTAATTTCATAATACCGCAAATTTCGACAAATAATTCGATATTAATCTGGTCAGATTATTAATTTAGGATATTAATCTGGTCAGACACGTCTAACTAATATGGGGATGAAAATCTTCGGCCATTTTCGTTCCACAAGCAGTGGCATCGATTCAGTGGTGGCTTAATATAAAATACAACTGATATTGATATTCACGTGTTTCAAGGATAAGTTTTGCGGTTCATTGACGTTTTGTAAGTTATTCAAAATTCGTCTTTGCATTGAGTAACCAGTGTTTGTGTCTTGTGTGTGTGTTTTAAAATAATTATTGGTATAATTGTATTCAAATATTTCCTTACATTTTTTCAATCCAGCACATGTTGTATTTCTGTTTTTACCTCGAAATCTTGAAATTTTACCGAATAGTATCCCTTTTCTTGAATTAAGACCCATATTTTCATTTATTAAAAGGACAGTAGATACGCCAAGCCGTAAATCATTTACTCGAAGTCGGATGGCTTGAACACCCGAGATTTCTCGAACACTATTGAAAGTGCCAAAAGTTTCTCCTATATAATCAATATGAATAATCTTGGATTTCTCGAACCTTGATTTCTCGATTTCTCGACCACTCGAACTGAATAATCGGTCCATTTGGTAATGATTCTAAGAGAAAAATCCTCACTAACTCGAACTCGTGAGCCATTTTGTCAGCTTCGGTAATAAGAGGTGTGAAAAACTGAAACCCTATCATTAATCATTGTCATTTAAGTTAATTAAAGATAATATTTAAGTCATCGCTAATTAGGTAATTTTGATCTTCACATAGTACTAATTGAATTTCGAGAATGTTTCGAAGTCGGCATGATGAAAGCATCAAAGACAATCAGATGAAAACAAAATATTGACCAAGGAACTCGAACTTTTAACGTTTTTAAAAGCAAACATAGCATTTTTAATATCTACAAGTCAACATAATTTTCCGAAAGAGAATGAAAAGGATCCATTAACTAACAAAACTTCGTAGAAAGTAAGCAATTTCTAACGATAAAGTTGAACTCGGATCGACAACGAAAAAAAAATCCGGAAATTTAATTTCACGACCTCCCGATAACTTGAACACGTTTCAATGGTCCCTTGGAGTTTGAGCCACCGAGGTTTGACTGTATTTAATACAGAAATTGATTAGTATTTATTATTTCTGAACTCGTAGACGGTTTGTTATATTTGTAATTTGTAATTTAAATTTGTATTGATAAATGTACATATCTGCAAACCTCTCGAAATGTTTTGCTGTAACGTGCAATCGGCAATGTAATCGTGAAAGTGACTTGAAGATGCAATTCAGAATAGTAAATGAAAAAAAAGAAATATCATTTGATATAATTGTACAACTTTTTACTGAAAAATGTTTTATAAACTCAAAACTGTTCATAACTGTTCGTATCTAAGGCGTAATTAACTATTGGCTATCTACTCGTTATTAGATAAAATAAAGAGTGGAATATTTGTATAGGGTATTGTTTTATACTTCATTCGACAGGAATCAATTCATACTGATATGGACAAGACTTGTTTTATTTTCAAGTAATTAAATATCGTTCTGGATTCAAATTTATTAGGAATCTTACTAGTCTAGAATAGCCATGAAAATCTTTTATACCCTTATTCTGTTATATTGTTATATATATAGGCTGTTATTCTAAAGTTATCAGCATGAGACTTCTGTAACTATTATTCTGAAGTTTTGAAAGAGTTTTGAAGGAATTTAAGTATTTCTCTTTGAAAGAATTAGACAAAATGTGTATAAGGCGTGGCATATTTAGTGTGCTGGAACAGTGTTGAATTTGTGTTATAACATTACATTTGATATAGAACGTAATTAAATTGTCTACCAATGTCTAAGCAGTCAATCATATTGATATTTTTCTCTATTTGATGATAGCATTTTTCATGTTTTTCGTACTTAAATTGTTTATGGTTTGCATTGCGCTCCATAGGAAACTTTTCGTAGTTATCGAACTTTAATTACTTTTAAACGCAATGTTTACATCAAATGTACTCACTAAATTCCTCTAACCTAGGTAGGCCACAATTTCTTCACCTCTTTGTTTGGATTATTGAACAATGTGTCAATAAACATGGTTTAACTGACTGGGTCTTTGCTATGCCAATACAGTGAAGAAATTACATCAGCAAGCTACCATGGAAAACGTGAAACCAGAAGCAAAGGAATCTAAAAGATCAACAAGGCAAACAAGACACAACGATTCAGGATGATGAAAGTTCGGTTCAACAAGATGACAACCCGGTTACGACAACGGATAACGATACTAGGACACGGAAGCTTACACCGAAGGCCAGGGGCGAATATGACCGGACTGTTGAAAACTACAAAAAGAAATTAGAACGTTTGAAATAGACTTTAGAATACGAAGTAGACGTTTATGCAACTGATGAAAACCTATCATATCATTTTATTGAATTGTGCAGAAGCCGTATTAAAGGTGCATTTTTGAAGTATCAAGGGATGAGTGAGGATTTTTCTCAATATCTTGAGCGAAAGAACAATTTTGATACTAGTGCAAAGGAACTTCAGGACCATAACCATGAATTCAGGACAATTTCGAGTAGACTAGAATTGATATTTTCTGGCATGCAGAAAGAATTAGACAAGTTTGAGAAAACTAAATCAGTGATCACTAAAAGTTCAAGCACATCAGGATCTACAAGGTCATCTTTACGCACGATGATTGAAAGGAAAGCAAAAGCGGAAGCAGCTAAAACGTCATTAGAATTTTCCAAGAAGGAGGCTGAACTTAAGAAAATCGAAGCCGAAATGTAATTAAAGAAAGTTAAAATCCAGACAGACATTGAATTATTAAACAAACAGAAAGAGGCAGCAGTAGCCTTTGCTGAATATAAAGCTTCGGTAGAAGGAATGAACATCGAAAGTGACACAGACTCTACTCCTAGTTTGAAAGACATTCCTAAAGTTGACACGTTCCAACGAACTCAGAATTACGTTAATGAACAAGATATAAGGTTAAAGAATCAATCGGAAAATATATTCAAGTTTCACCCATATGCTGAGGTTTTTCTGCCTAGGAATAAGGATATGCATACACAAGACAATGCACATTGTGATATACCTGTCACTAACAAACAGAATCCTAACACGGACAATTACATATCTTCACAGCACAATTCAGACTTGAGCGAACTTTATAGGTTTCTGCTAAAAAAGGACTTACTTATGTCTAGATTCATAAGATTCAGCGATCGACCAGAATAATTTTGGATCTGGAAATCCATTTTCAAGACTATAATCAAGGAACTTGCTGTATCACCATTCGAAGAGGCAGAACTTCTCGTGAAGTGGCTTGGGCCAGAATCCTCAAAATTCGCCCAATCAATTAGAACGTCGAACATTGACAATCCGTCTTCTGCTATCATCAAGATATGGAAACGTCTTGAGGAGCGCTTCGGAAGTCCAGAAATGGTGGAAATCTCATTGAAGTCTAAATTGGACAATTTTCCACGATTCACATTCAAGGACAAGAAACGAATGTACGACTTGCACAATTTACTTTGTGAAATACAGTCAAACAAGGACAATCCTGTGTATGAAAAACTCCTGAGGTATTTCGACACTTCTGTTGGAATAAACCCGATTGTTACTAAACTACCTCCTGGAATTCAGTCAAATGGAGAGACCGTGCTACTACCTACAAGAAAACGTTCTCAGTCGCCTTTCCTCCATTTTCCTACTTCGTAGAATTTATCTCTGATCAAGCAAGTGTTTATAACGACCCTGGATTCAACTTTGAGACGGATCGTAATGAGAAACCAAAAAGTGATAAGTCAAACTTCAAGGTACCGTTGCAGGTACAAAAGACTAATATACGAGCGGATGATCAAGTATTTGAATGTGAAGGTCAATCGAAACTCAAATATGTGATCCATAAGAACGTCAAAACATTCCACTGTCTAGTCGACTGTAAAGCTTTTAAAGCGATGTCGATGGCAGCTAAGCGACAGTTATTGAAGGATAATGGCATTTTTTTTAAATGTCTGGGATCTAATGATCATCTCAGCAGAAACTGTAAAGAAACGATCGTATGTTCAGAGTGCAACGGCACAAGTCATGTTGATAACTTTAAGAACCCACATGCAAATCAAGGTCAAAGAATGGAACCTTCTCGGAATGCATCTGTTCAGAATTCATGTACCGAGATTTGTAAAGGACAATTTACTGGGAAGTCGTGTGCTAAGATACTCCCGGCCTATGTTTCCACAAAGGACCATCCATCGCAGAGATTTAAGACGTACATTGTTTTAGACGAACAAAGCAACAGATCACATGGGAGAAAAGAACTCTTCGATTCGTTTGGTGTGAATTGCAAGCCAGAAACTTATACTCTAGCTACATGCTCAGGCAAGACTGTTCTTATTGGTCGTAGACTTTCAGGACTAAGTATTGAATCTTTAGACGGAAGGATTAAGATGGATCTACCAACTATAATCGAATGTAATGCGATCCCGAATAATCGAGAGGAAATACCCACTCCAGATATTGCAATGTTTCATGAACACTTACAACTAATTTGTACTGAACTTCAGCCTTTGGACGAAAATGCTGATATACTTCTACTGATCGGTCGTGATCTTTTATTGGCTCACCATGTTCTAGATCAAATCGTTGGACCCACGAATACCGCACCATATGCTCAGAAAGTACCACTTGGGTGGGTAGTTATTGGTGATGTATGTTTGGAGAATAAGCACGTAGACGAAAGCATCAAATCTTTCAAGACCTACATCCATGCAGATGGTCGTCCGTCTTTACTGAAACCATGTTCCAATAGTTTAAGAGTTGGTGAAGTCCTCGAATGTCAGAATGAAAAGGACAATTATGACTTTAACGAATTGCCCATTGGAGATCATGTTTTCGACCGCACTGTTTACGATGATAAGTTGGGAAAGTCCGTAGAAGATAAGTTATTTCTGAATATCATGGACAATGAATTTGACAAGGACAAAAACGGAAATTGGTGTGCACCTTTACCGTTCAAACCAAATAGACAGCGTTTGCCAAACAACTACTCCATGGCTATAAGGCGTGCCAAGTCATTGGACAAAAGTCTTCAAATGAATACCGAAAAACAAGGATACTTTAAGGAATTTATGCAAGGTCTTTTAGAAGATGGTCACGCAGAAGAAGCTAACCCTGTTGACAAACAGACCGAGACATAGTACTTACCTGTATTTGGTGTTTATCACAACAAGAAAGTAGGAAAGATACTCTGTGTATTTGATTCCTCAGCTCAGTTTGGTAATGTGTCGCTTAATAAAGTGTTACTGCAAGGACCAGACATGAACAATTCTCTTTTGGGTGTCTTGATGAGGTTTAGGAAGAATCATGTTGCGGCTATGGCTGATATTCGTCAGATGTTTTATTCATTCTCTGTTCGAAAGGATCATAGAGATTTTCTTCGCTTTTTATGGCACAAAGAAAATGACTTTAGTAAAGAACTTACGACTTATCGAATGACCAAGCATGTTTTCGGAAATAGCCCTTCCCCTGCAGTGGCGACCTGAGGCCTCAGAAAGTGCGTCGAATCGGCTGATCCAGACGTTCAGGAATTTGTACATCGACATTTTTACGTCGATGATGGTCTTATCTCGACAGACAACGATGATGATATGGTTAGTCTACTGAAACGAACTCAGCAAACTCTTATGGACAATGGAAATATCAAGTTGCACAAATTCGCGTCGAACAGCGGTAAGGTGATGGATTCGCTCCCACAAGAGGACCTTGCGCAAGATCTCAAGAGTATGGACTTTGAATCTGATGACATACCGCTACAAAGGAGCTTAGGACTCTGCTGGAATCTCGAACAAGACTCTCTTACATTCAGAATCTCTGACGAGGACAAGCCTTACACTAGACACTGAAATTCTACACTGACAGCAAAGTTGTCCTTGGTTACATCTTAAACCAGACTCGACGCTTTTATGTATACGTCGAAAACATAGTAGGACGCATTCGGAAGGTGACTTTACCAAGTCAATGGAATTATGTTCCAACTTCTATCAACCCGGCCGGTCTTGGCACTCGCTCGATATCTTCAGGAGAGTACTTGGATACATGGACCTATTAAATTCTTAAGTAGACAGGAAAATTCAACGGATCAAGAGGACTATACTGCTTATATTGATTCTGACGCGGACAAGGAAGTGCGACCGTTGATATCAGTAGCTAAGACACTAAGAGATTCCATTAAATCAGAACCTTTCGTCACGATTCGATAGATTCTCCGAATGGCGGAAGCTTGTGAAAGCAATAGCTTTCTTACAAAGATGGATACACTCTAGGACAATTAAACAAGAGCAAATGGACTCAATCTCAAATGTTAGCATTGTGACTTCTCTTAATCAAGCAGAAATTTTCTTAGTGAAAGTTGTTCAGAACGAAACATATGAATCGGAAATCGAGTGAATTAGAGATGGATGTAAGTAGCTTGATTTCGTTGGATCCCTTCTTAGATGAAGCAGGTTTACTCCGAGTCGGAGGACGACTGAACAACGCAAGCATCACTCGCATTGAAAACAATCCGTTGATCTTTCCCGGAAAAGCTCACGTCACGAGACTCCTAGTTCAACATATACACGCTAAGGTCAAACACCAAGGGAGACATTTTACCGAAGGTGCGCTACGTTCTTCAGGATACTGGATCGTCGGCATGAAGCGCCTTGTGTCATCGGTTATCCATAATTGTTTTCTGTGTCGCAGACTTCGTGGAACAAGACAATTCCAGAAAATGGCAGACCTTCCAAAGAAACGAGTCGAACCCGCACCTCCATTCACACATGTTGGTGTGGATGCTTTCGGCCCATGGACCGTTGTTCACAGAAGGACTCGCGGAGGAGTCGCAAACAACAAGAGATGGGCAATTCTTTTCACTTGCCTTGGAACACGTGAGGTTTACATTGAGGTTGTCGCAGAACTTTCTTCGAGTGCATTCAATAATGCTCTAAGACGCTTCGTAGCAATTCGTGGTAAAGTTTAAACATTCAGGTCTGACCGTGGTACCAACTTTGTAGGTGCGACGGAAGCACTCCATTTTAATGCAGTTAACGTCGAAGATACCAACGTCAAGAAGTATCTGACCGACTCTCGTTCTGTGTGGCTCTTTAATTCTCCCCATGCCTCACACATGGGAGGATCATGGGAAAGACTTATAGGTGTGACACGAAGGATATTGGACGCCATCCTCCTAGAATCCAAGCACAAATTCCTAACTCACGATGTTTTGGTAACTTTCATGGCCGAAGTATGTAGCATTATAAATCACCGGCCAAATGTTCCAGTTTCGACGGATACGGACGATCCTTTTGTATTATCCCCGGGAATTCTACTGACTCAGAAGACATTTTCAGATCCTACGGACATGATCGGCGAACTAGATTGCAAAGACTTGTTGCGAGCTGAGTGGAAACGTGTAATGGTACTCTCGGATATGTTTTGGACAAAATGGCGTCGAGAGTTTTTGTCTAGTTTACAAACAAGAAGAAAATGGACAAGTGACACACCAAACGTTAAGGAAGGGGACATTGTTTTACTTTGAGACTCTTGTACGAAATGAATGGCCGATGGGACTTGTAACTAGAGCATTCCCAAGTAACGACAATAAAGTTCGTAAACTGGAAATTCGTGTAATCCGTGATGGAAAGGCAACGTCGTAGATAAGACCTGTAACTGAAGTAGTGATTCTCGTTTCAGACTAGAACTGGTTTCATACCCAATTGAATTTAAATTTCTAGTAATGATATCAAAGGTATTGATATCATGCGGGGAGTGTGCTGGAACAGTGTTGAATTTGTGTTATAACATTACATTTGATATAGAACGTAATTAAATTGTCTACCAATGCCTAAGCAGTCAATCATATTGATATTTTTCTCTATTTGATAATAGCATTTTTCATGTTTTTCGTACTTAAATTGTTTATGGTTTGCATTGCGCTCCATAGGAAAGTTTTCGTAGTTATCGAACTTTAATTACTTTTAAACGCAATGTTTACATCAAATGTACTCACTAAATTCCTTTAGCCTAGGTAGGCCACAATTTCTTCACCTCTTTGTTTGGATTATTGAACAATGTGTCAATAAACATGGTTTAACTGACTGGGTCTTTGCTATGCCAGTACATTTAGGAATATTTTTTTCATTAATCTAGTAATAATACTTCATAACCTCAAGAAATAACAATTAAAGTGTCTGTAAAGCTTGCCTTAAAATATATTTTTTGGTCTAATTTAGTTGAAATACACAATAAAAAAGGGGGCTGTGCTTCGTATCCTTTATCATCAGTCAAAAATATCTACATCACAGTATAAATTTAAATAGCCTCTCGGTTGGTTTTTATATATTATAAATGCATTTGGGACTAAAAATATTAAATTGAAAAAAAGATATGCCATCCATTGCTTGATTTTTACGAAAACTGGTACTTAAAACTGATTTTAGGCACACATTACATGAAAATCCCTAGGTTTTATTCAAAGAGTTTTCAAGGGAATAAAGATTCTAGCTGATATCAAAAGACCGTAATCAAGATACAAAGAGAACATAAAATAACCAAAATTCTACATTAAATGTCACAAAAGTAAATGAGCACTCGGACTCCACTAAAACTGGGAGCATGGACCAGGTGCACCGGTAGGGTAGATGCCATGTATCAATCTCCGAAACTAGGATTGTTCAAAGATAATACGTCATCTATATAGCGAAAACTGAGATTAAAGGATCTAGCTAAACGATGTTCTTTTTTATGGGTCAGATCAGCTATCAACTTATCCTCATTAGAGAGAAGGAAAAGGACAGTAAATCCCATTGGAACGCTGACCGTTTGTGGAAAGAGTAATCAAGGTAACCAAGGTTATAAAGGTAATCAAAAGAATGCAATCCAGGAACAAAGACTAGACATGGAAAACAGACATACACAACAAAGAACATAAAGTATCTAAAATCATACATACAAAGTAACAAAAGTAAATGAGCAACTCGGACTCCACTAACAACTGGGAGCATGGACTAGGTGCACCGGTAGGGTAAGCGTCCTCTTTTTTTTCTAGAAACACCCGCCGAGTTGCTCATAAAAAGTCAAGTCCGGGGTAGACAAACGAGGAAAGGTAAACTATGACCCGTTGAATAAATCAGTTTTCATGGTGCTGATGGATACATCATAACGATCTTCGAGTTCATAATGACGACCATAAATCTTCTGTAGTAATGACTTCAATCTTGTAGCAACATAACCCTGTTCCAGAAGCCTATTTGTTAGAGTTCTAGCGCGATATAAAAAGTCTGTTTGGTTTCGGCAAGCTCTGGCATAACGTATGAGTTGTGATATGAACACTCCATACACTCTCAGCCCGAAAAAAGTGATCTGTGACAGGTTATTTACATTGCGTGATTAAATAAGTGCCGGCTTCTATAAATCATTTATATGAATAAAATGGATTGATAAGTGACTGATAAAATATTAATAGGCTTTTGTTACTCGAACGTTTCGATAGTTACATACTGACCTGTAAAACGTATTACATCTCATTTATTAATTCTAATTGTCGTTTTCCCACCAATAAAGAAAAAAGAATGATTATAGCATTTATTATTGAAATCTTAGATCATTTCTCAATCCCACTTGTCAGTAGTTCTCCTATATGCGTCACCTCAGTTTGGACTATACAGTCTATTACATGCACAGTCCTTTCCATTTGCCTGTACAATTTCTTTTTTAACCCAGGGACAACATGAACACGTGTATACCAATGGTGACGTAATGTGGAAGTTTGGACAATCTCGTATTGCGACCAAAACATTGTTACCAACGGCTCTGAAAAACAGATTCTTAAAATGATTATAAACAATGATGCATTGAGCCAGCGACGAAACCGTCTTTTCATACTATAATGCGATCTTGGTTTGAGAATGAGTAACACCATTATTTACAATAATAATACTGATATCCTAATCGATACTTTCAATCCATAACAATAAAAAAGAAAAATGGAATAGACATATATATGTACTAAGAAAGTATATTATTCCAAGGATCGCACGTTCAGTTAAACCGGAATAGGTATCAGACAAGCACGCAGAAATGGGTCCGGGAACAGAAAGTAGCTTATTAATTAATTTAAAAGTAAAAAAAAAGAAATTTAAAAATTAAATATTTCAAAAATATGGTCAACCTTTAACCTATCCAATTGCAGCCATCGTCCCTTTTCCAATGCCTTAACAAACGTGAGAAAAGTGTGTAAAAATTAAATATTTCAAAAATATGGTCAACCTTTAACCTATCCAATTGCAGCCATCGTCCCTTTTCCAATGCCTTAACAAACGTGAGAAAAGTGTATAAGTGCGATGCTTGGTTGCAGGATGTGCCTAACTCATATACCTAGAGGTGGTTGTCACTGTAATTCTTAAATTGTGTTTCAAAGGACAAATGTGTTGGGAATAAGGATACTTACTCTTTACAAAGTTTGATGTAATTACAAGACCTTCCTGCATCCCGACCAAATATTAATTTTGGATTTTGACCTTTACAATCGATACTTAATGGTATAATAGCTCTCTTAGTGCGATCTCCTGAAACATACAAATGCACAAATACCAAGGCTAGATATAACACATAAGCAATGATTATATGATTTTGGGAGAAAATTTGTTATTGTCATTGTATTTTTCATAGTTTCAATTATGATCAATCGTAACTTAAAAAGTTTTAAAAGTTGTCTAAAATGCATTAAGTACCATATTGTGTAAGAATCAGGCAATGAATGACACAACATTTTTCTCAATTTGGTTTTTTTTCGCTTTAAATATATTCAAACCATCTGTTTTTTTTACTTTAAATATATTCAAACCATCTGTTTTTTTTTTACTTTAAATATATTCAAACGATCTGTTTTTTTTTGCTTTAAATATATTCAAAACAACTAAAACGCCATTTAAATTTATCTTGAAGCATCTATAGTGTAGATATTTTTTGATTCCTTATAAAAGGAAAGGGAGGGAAATATTTCCCGCCATTTTTCTATAGTGCATTTCTACATTTAACCTTTTAATATCTTAAGAAGGCATACTACTTTGATGGTTAATTTTGGTAATTTTTAGGTATAAATACATAGATCATGGAATAAAATTTTTTTTATTTTCTTCATGCGCCACACCTTGCACACATTTTGCCTGATTCAAATACAGAGAAGTACTTAAATACTTTGTTTTATGATGTTGAAAACAATGTTAAAATATGCAATATCCGCCCAAAAGTGGACTATTTCAGGAAAAAAACCCACACTTTCAATTTTAAATAATGTATGATATAGGGTATGTTAATAGTATTTACATGACAGTTGGTCATACATGTACCTGCAGGATATGAAATGTTCAGAATTTCGGCATCTTCTGGAATTTTCTTTTCTTTGTATAGCGGGTACCCAAACTTCTCATAAAACTTTCTAAGGTCTTCCCCAAGTGACACTGTATTGTTGACTTCTTCCCCATCAACGTAATACTTTTCTTCTATCACTTGAGTGTTTTCACTGGAAATACTGTTCACGCCCTTATTCTGTAACAAATACAGAGATTTGGATTGTTTCGTGCGCAACGTTTTAATATTTACACTTGCAAAACTTTTATGTGTATATAAGCACTTACATGTATACACATATCATAAAGATGCTATATTTTATTGTTAATTTAAAACTATGCAGTTTTTTGATTACAGCTTTGAGGAAATTTCTAGATCCAATGACCCCTGCAATACTCGTTTCGATAGAAGTGTCGCATTTTGTGAGATAGTTAAAAATTAGTATTACAATAGGAAGCGTTTAAATATTGGCGGATTATAAGCTGTACTTTTTATAGCAGCTGAATCATTTATTATGGCTGTAGCGTTATTCGTACGTGAAACTATACTTGCATAAGTTTATCTTTATTTTATTCATTTAACATATAATTTTCATTATACATCAGATATTAAACTTGTCTATGTGCGACAAAGATTAAGTTACCACAAAACACAACATTATTTATAAAGCATTTTTTGTAACTGATATTTTGTAGGGTTTTGATAATTTTCTAGCGCGAATAGTTGGTTTAATCCAAAGAACATCTATTAAACATGCAGAAATTGACAATAACATTCCATTTATATTTCAAATAGAAGAAACAAATAACAGACATGGCTATGAATTGGAGGAGGTTTTTTTCTGATTGATGTCAAGGTCATGTATGGTTTCTTTCATTATTCTATTCTCTGATAACGGCCAAATTAACTAACCAATTGGAAAATTCCTGTGGTGATGATTTTAAAATACAAATTTCATTTGCCTGAGGAAACGCGGCCCAATCTAAGATGGTACACAGCTAGTAACTATACATCATGGTAAACAATAGGTTACCTTTCTGTTCTTGCCTCTATTGCTAGAGGCAGTACGTCCGATTTTTTTTATCGATATAAAGACTTTAAAATGGCTAGTCACTGCTATGACGCGGTATATTGGAGATATATTGACAGGTCGGCTCGAAGTCAGAATAAGTTTCCGAGTGGGGTGACACGCTTTCAGGCTATTGCTATTTCCATCACATAAAAAAATTGGCTTAACAAAGCAGGGTCTGTTTAATTGATTTTACGTACTCGCCGTTTAATGCATGAAAGTATGCCAATGTCGTTGAACCATAATTATTATCAATAAATCATTCCATGAATCGGACAATATATGTCAATTCAATTTGATTTCATAAATATAACGATCAAGCATCAAGTCAACATTATAAAGGTTACAAACCCAGCTATGAATAAACGACTCAGTTACAGATCCGGCATCTCCAGGCATTTCCTCCTTATTGATTTTTCTAATTCTACATTCTTTTAAGGCTGGAAGACACGTGATCTGTTTGTTCTATAATTAAATAAATCAAAACAATGTTCAATGTCCAGTGGAAAAATAAAAAAAAACAAAGTGTACATAGGAAGCAAAATATAGAAGAGCCAAAACTATCAAGTTGAACAACTAAAATTTCTCGCATACACATTAATAGAATAAATACCCTCTCGAAGTCTTGTATTTTGTACGATTCCAAAACGTCATTATGCTGTGGAGTGTAGTATTTCACTATATTCTTATCCAAATTAGTTTCTATATTCTCCACAAATCTAGCGTTTCCCTCTGCAACCTCATACTTGAAATCCTGTAAAGTACGGAGAACTTGTAAAAATGTGGTTTCTTCGACGTATATATATATATATATATATATATATAGAGAGAGAGAGAGAGAGAGAGAGAGAGAGAGAGAGAGAGAGAGAGAGAGAGAGTGGGGTATTTTCTAACTTATAAATTCAATTGAATTTAGCTTTTTAGCTATCCATGTCTTTAGCGTCAAAAGAGTAGGGTGTAAAAAAGAACAAAGAAAAAGAGATATAGCCTGACAACATTTAAAAGTAATAGAATAAACATACAGTTACAATCCCGAAAAAAAAGAAAAAAAAACTTCACAATACAAAAACGGCAACAAAATTTAAAACCAAATCCAAAACAAAACAATACGCAATTAAACAGAAAATAATAAAAAAATATACCGTGAAATCAAGTTGAAAGTTTTAACCTACCATATCATTAGTAAATGAAACTGGTATCATAACAACTAAGACAACAACACACATCATCTTGATGTATTCTGGTTCTCTAAAAGAAACAAACAAAAAAAAAAAAAACAATATTAAGCAAACTATAGGCACAACATAGGAGTAAAATTTTGCAAAAATGAAATTGATTGTGATTTGATTTTGATCAAATTTAGCGATAATGTTTATAAAGGCAAAGACGCCATGAAAAAGTTGTAAAAGTATCGCAACCAACCATATGAACTGATCACTTAGCATTTCCTGTAGATCAGCTAAAAAGTTTGTCAATAAGCTCATTGTTTTGCTTGCCTTATAATGTAAAAACTGACAGTTAATCAAATATGTAACATTTTTTTATTCATACGAAAACTAAAATAGAAATAAATTTGTTTTTTTATTAAATTTATGAGAACTTACCAATTGCTTCCAACAATTGAAGAGGACACAGTGGTAGTTCAGAACATTAATCCACACTTTATACGGTTTAAAACATTCAACTTCCTGACAAACGATATATACGTGGGTTTAGTTTCCGACGTACGTAAGTAATAAAGAAACGCATGTACTTATTTGATTTATACTCTTTCTACTGGTCATTTTAAGAGTAATCAAGGTAATCAAGGTTATAAAGGTAATCAAAAAGAATGTAATCCAGGGACAAAGACCAGACATGGCAACGAAGACCATAAAGTAACTAAAATCATACATACAAAGTAAGAAAAGCAAAAGAGCAACTCGGACTCCACTAAAAACTTTAAATATAGAAATAAAAGTATTTGTATTATTTTATCAGGTGAGCACATGTTTAGTTCACAGATTAAAAATATAATCTTATAATCAATAAATAATATCAAAGTATTTTTGACTCAATCTTTTTGCTTTTCTTGATTCAATTAGTTAAAATTTTTTCAAGTAAGAAAACTCCAAGAACACTTGTTTCCTAAAATTATTAGCAAGTTATACCCATTTACTACATAAATATTGGCAAGTCATAAACATTATTCATATAGCTGTATGGGATTCAAAACATAGATATTCATAGAATAAAAAGTAAATAAATAATAGACATGAAATTATAAAACTTTCTTTCCTTTTCGTGAGTCATTAGTTTCTCCTTTAGACATTTGCTGAACCATCGATTATCATATTGGCCCTGCAGCATAGACTTTTTTTGTCAAACTATACGTTTTCTACCTTTCTTGTAGATACTACTTAAAATTGAGCAATTACTTTAAAACATCTTTGATAGGTTCATATTGCAACCACTACAATGAAAAATAACATTATTTCATTAGGTCTTATGGTATGAAATACATAACGTGTATGAAGTGTATGTACATTTCTCATAAAAGAAATTACAAAGTACAACAAAGGAAAAAGACACGATTTTACTCAAAAATATTCAAATTATATGAAAATGATTTACTTCTGGAGCTTTTCATGCTTCATCTGTATGAATACTTGAAACATTTTTTAATGCGTTTTATTTGCACAAAAAACTTCATTTTCGATATCATTACGTAACATATGAATCTATATATGCTTTACAACATATGAAAACATATGATGTAAATTTTCGTGTGTAAACATATGATCATGTACTTTATGTTTATATGACGTAAAATGTAGTGCCACATAACAAAAGAAGTGTTTTATAAATTTCAAAAGTGGAACAAAATAGAACCGAGATGAGAACAAAATAATCATAATATGGATTTTTTCTTATTCGTCAGAGAACTTTTAACATCGAGCCTTTTGAGATTTGATATTTTATCCAGAAACAACGTATTTATATTGACACCACATCTTAGGTCTGCAGTCCTACAACAACACTTGTTACTCCCGTAGTGGTATTAATTCAATGTGGATCCTGAAAAATTCGAAAGATCTATTGGAGACAATCAGTTCAAGACTATTATCTGAATATAATAGCATTAAAACCTATGATTTTTCAACACTGTACTTCTATTCCCCATACTCAGTTACAATCCCGACTTAAAACATTATACATCGTTGTTTTTCAAAAAAAGATGGTGCACCTAGATACAAATATATAGTTCTTGGTAGAGATTCCTCATACTTGATAAGAAATAATTCCCAATCATCTTCCAAATATACATAGGAAGATGTTTACAAAATGCTGGAATTTTTAATCGACAATATATTTGTCTAGTGTGGTGGACGTGTTTTTCAACAAACGGTCGGCATTCTAATGGGAACAAATTGTGCTCCTTTACTTGCTGACCTATTCCTTCACTCTTATGAGGCTGACTTTATAGCTGATCTGATCCGAAAGGAAGAATATCATTTGGCTAGATCCTTTAATCTCAGTTTCCTCTATATAGATGAGTGTATTATCTTTAAACAATCCTAATTTCGGGGATTTGATACATCGCATCTACCCAAAAGAACTTGAGATAAAGGATACTACAGACACTGTGAAGTCAGCCTCATATCTTGATCTACAATTAGAAATCGATGGTAAAGGAAAACTATTGACCAAACTTTACGACAAACGTGATGACTTTTCATTCAAAATTGTCAACTTTCCTTTCATCTGCGGCAACATCCCTTCAGCACCTGCGTATGGAGTGTTCATATCACAACTCATACGTTATGCCAGAGCTTGCCGAACTTCGCAGACTTTTTATATCGGGCTAGAACTCTAACAAATAGGCTTCTGGAACAGGGTTATGTTGCTACAGGATCGAAGTCATCACTACAGAAGTTTTATGGTCGTCATCATGAACTCGTGGATCGTTATGGTGTATCCATCTGCACCATGAAAACTGATTTATTCAACGAGTCATAGTTTTACTTTCCCCGTTTGTCTACCCCGGACTTGACTTTTTATGAGCAACTCGGCGGGTGTTTGTAGAAAAGCAGAGGACACTTACCATACCGGTGCACCTAGTCCATGCTCCCAGTTTTTAGTGGAGTCCGAGTTGCTCATTTGCTTTTGTTACTTTGTATGTATGATTTTAGTTACTTTATGTTATTTGTTGTGTATTTCTGTTTTCCATGTCTGATCTTAGTCCCTGGATTGCATTCCTTTGATTACCTTTATAACCTTTGTTCCCTTGATTATTCTTAACTAATTTTAAATTGCAATGGGAAGATAACAATATCAACAGATGTAAAATTATCAACAATCAAAGTCATTATCAAAGTAAATATTTTGTAATTGTAATTTATAACTCAACTTATAAATGAAAATGTTTCACACTTCCTCAGCTGACTTGATATCCTAGAGAAAGAAGACCATTTATTAAATCAGAGAGATGCTACCATTTCGGTGCTATATAATTAAACCTAATTATTAGATTCCTTTGGATGGAGGCATACAGTTAATAAAGTTTTTATTATACTTTTATGTAATTTGTATTGTTAAATTGCATATATATTCTGTGGTGACAATCCAATTGTTTGGATTTTTATACCAATAAAATTCTTATTCTTATTCTTATTATTCCAATTTTTTTCAAAGATGTCTCTTTTCGGAAAACTTACTCCTGCGTAAGTGATGCAATGGTTTTGTCATCTTATTTGGTAGAGGATTGAACATTAATATTCTTTATGACGCACATTGCTATACACAGATTTTAAACTTTAATTAACAACATAAAAACCACTGTTTTGCTAATCCTTTAAGCTTTTTCAATGTTTATATTCTTGTTTGAACGATCAACTTGTTTTAAAGCCGCTTTAGGATACTACAGACACTGTAAGGTCAGCCTCATATCTTGATCTACACTTAGAAATCGATGATGACTTTTCATTCAAAATTGTCAACTTTCCTTTCATCTGTGGCAGCATCCCTTCAGCACCTGCGTATGAAGTGTTCATATCACAACTCATACGTTATGCCATAGCTTGCTGAAACTACGCAGACTTTTTGTATCACGCTAGAATTCTAACAAATAGGCTTCTGGAACAGGGTTATGTTGCTACAAGATTGAAGTCACCACTACAGAAGTTTTATGGTCGTCATCATGAACTTGTGGATCGTTACGGTGTATCCATCTGCACCATGAAAACTGATTTATTCAACGGGTCATAGTTTTACTTTCCTCCTATCCCGGACTTGACTTTTTATGAGCAACTCGGCGGGTGTTTCTAGAAAAGCAGAGGACGCTTACCCTACCGGTGCACCTGGTCCATGCTCCCAGTTTTTAATGGAGTCCGAGTCCTTTTCGTATTTGTTTTTGTTTCTGTTAAAATATGCTTTAACGTTGAATTATTTCTACTAAATTGTACTTTTCCTGTATAATTTCATTTGATATCCACAATTAAAATGCACAAAATACATGAAACAGATGTCGATAAATATATTGTCTTGCAAGATAAAAGTCGACTTAGATAAAATTCGTATGCGTTAACTTCTGGTGAACTAAATCCGCGGATGTGCTGTAAGGGTCGATTCTTTAAAAGAAAAAATCTGATTGGTAAGCGAAAGTGGTTAATCAACGACGAGAAAGACCCATTTATTTTTTTACGGAATCAAGCCGTAAAAGAAAAAACAATCGAAAATAACGCAAGGATCCGTTTGTAATTTACGTATAGTGACATATTATGGCTCAACTGTGCTTATTAATTGTCGGTATTTATTTGAAAATTAATCAAGAAATAGATGAACTAAATTGAAAACAGGACACGTGCTTACCAGTGCATCCATTACTGCTATTTTAAAACAAGGTGAAAGTATTCTAACCAAGGTGAATGTCTTGTCGGCAGTCTTTGGAAGTAATGGCAAAAATAATTAGATTAAAGCTATCGAGCTTCTTTGAACAAAACGTTGTTTCACAATATTATGTAGGTATAATCGACATTTATTGCTTCAATTGCAGAACTTATTTCATTGAATCAGCAAAATTCAGTAGAATCAAAACTCAACAAGTTTGGCAGGCAAAGCAGCTTTAGGTATGTACTTAAACGTTTAAGTAGAAAAGGATATTTGATTAATTAACGCTGCGGGTTGAATCATATTTAATTTTTGTTTTCCCGGAAGAGGAGCAGATGATTGGCTTTCTTCGGACTGTCCACTTGTTTCCTATTTTGCTTAATACAGTTACACATTTGTCATGGGAAGTTAATGTTTCAGCATGTAGAAGAAAAGAAAGTATTGAGAGCGAATGACTATATCACATGAAGTCTTGTAGAGAGTTTTTTTTCTTTTAATGTATAAAAAAAGGTTGTAGAGGAAATTAATGTTAAAAGTGGCAATTAATGATTACTAATATAAAACGATGATAATTTCTCATATTTTTACAAATTTAGATTTTTGTATTTTTTAACCTTTTTTTTTTTTATCTCATTGGGTTGAAGTATTCCTTTAGGTCGAATATTGGTCCATCTTGGAAAGCAAATTTGATATGATTAGAGATAATAAGATCATCGCCTTTCACTTACAACAAATTGAGGTTAAACCAATTATGTAGGAAATTTGAAACTCATTAAAGATTTTTTATTACTTTGGGCAAAAAATTGTAAAAACGTAGTCTTTAACAAATAAATACACTTGAACTTGTTTTTGTATTAAATGATGTTTGAACTGTTTTAGCAAATACGTTTCAAGTGTTTATTTAAGCGTTTATTGTAAATTATTTTATAAAATACGTGCATGTGTATCACGAGACCGTGTGATGTGTCGAATTTATGTTTATAACACATTTTCAATATTTCAAATAATACTTTGGTTTGCAATGTTGAAATAAATGTTTTCTCCTTTTATTTCTACTTTAAAATAATTTTAATGGGTAAAAAGCATTGAAATTTTTTAAAACGAA
This sequence comes from Perna viridis, assembly GCA_037379345.1. Lineage (NCBI taxonomy): Eukaryota > Metazoa > Mollusca > Bivalvia > Mytilida > Mytilidae > Perna > Perna viridis. Next base: position 46,112,314 of record CM074515.1, on the reverse strand, counting down.
TCACCACATCATTTTACAGAAGCTTTTAATAAAATTCATGTTGAAAATAATAACAAAAACAACCCTGTTCCTGCATGTGGAATGACAATTTGCCCATTCTGCTTCCAACTGCAAAGGAGAAAGTTGGAAGTCTAAAAATAAACGAATATTGCAAAATCATCGATTTTATAATTACTGATCATTGTTTTTTGAAAGTGACATTAGCATTTATGTCAAATAAGGGTAACAACACGCTTACCGAACACTAATCCTTTCATAATGAAGTCAAGTCCAAAATTAATCTGGCAAAATAGATTGTACACCACCGGAGCAGCTGGTACGGCATGCTATTGTCATAATCGGTAAATCAGCGGTCACTTCAGCACAAAGTACAATTTACAAAAACCTTCATTACTCATTGCTTTAGAAGAAACTATGTTTTTTTCAACCAAGGATTGATATCTTGGTATTTTGGTGAAAAACTGGTAAGAGACCTTTTAAGACGCATTTCCTCATACCGCTGATTCAGGAGTCTGACATTTATTGCGTTCAAGGCAGCTAGTACTTGCTCTAGCGTAATATAAAAGCTGATACGACAGCATTTAATTTTTTTTTCAAGATATCTCCATTCGGAAAACATATCCCCAAATCCATTCAGCACACGTTTCATACTCCTGTTTCAATGTAATGAAAAATAAAATGACAACGATCGCCTTCTTTTATTTTTCGAATTTTTCAGAGAAGTTTTTTTTACCATTTTAATTGGTCGTTGATTGAACATAGATATTCTTTATCTCAAACATTGTTATACGTAGATTTAATATTCAAATAAACAACCGAGTTACCAATCATGTATGCTGTTCAAATGATGATGTTAGTATGAACATGATAAACGAGATACTTGTTTTTAAGTATGTGCTTAAACTGATAAGTAGAAGGAATATTTGATTCATTTTTGTAAACACAAATCATTATAGTTTCCGTTGCCTAGCAGACATTAATCTTTCTTAGAAATGCCCGCTTGTTCAGTATAAATGATAAGACATTATCATTATCAAGTTGAACTTGTCGGCGAGAATGGACTTCCATTTTTTTTCGATTTAATGGAAGAAAGAAAACGACTTTCTGTTTGACGATTTTTATTACATAATGGTTTTTCGCTGAGTATTCTGGATAGAACCTTAAATCAATTGCTTTAAATTCTTTAACCCCTATATGAGCTGACAAATTTCTGCAGTCATACAGATTTTTTTCTGTTGACATTGAGTTATAAAAGCCAAGATTTGACTCTTTTGTTACTTGTGAAAGCTTTTACAATTTTGAAACACCTTGGTTTCAATGACAAAACGCGGCAATTAATCTGTAACTAATATGTTTGCACATACCATCAAGGCAACACTTTTGTACTACTCTAATTCTTTCTAAAGTGTTTAAGGAACAATTCTATAAAACATGCTAGTTTTATAATCATTATAGATATCCCTCGGTTGGTAAGTCTCTTATATTGGTTTTAATTCAATTTCTATTCATCAATATAGGATAAAACAGCTTTTTTCGATCGTTCATTCAACATGTTAAATTATATATGAAGAAGTATGTAGCAAACGCCTTTACAATTAACATTTTACGGTTTATAGTCGAAAAATTCATAATGTTATAATGAGCAACTAAATGAATATTAATATCCAGAGAATGTTGTGTTATATTAATCCAGTTTGTTAAACAAACTATTAGAAAGATGCAATAAATACACGAACTACCACTAAACATTATAACCAATTTAGATTTTATCTCCAATAGAGAAGAGATAAGAATACCATGCTGTCCTATTATTCCCCATTTGGGAAATTGCGTAGACCTCTTGACTATTTTTGCTACCTATAGTTGAAGACCAAGGAACTTGTGTACGCATGTATACAAGCATGTTCAGTGATGAACTAATTGGGGGGCTGAAAGCATTCACTTTGAAATGAAAAAAAGAAGACTATGCTATAGTTTTGAGCAATGAGAACTTCTGATATTATCATTTATTCTATTAGAATGAGGACAGTCCCTTGCCCTGACATATGCGACATACAAGTGTAAGAACTTATCAACTTTATGGTTGAAAAGTTCCGAAACAAGCACAGCATAATTAGCTTTAAGATGATTGCTTTATTGTCTTTAATGGGTCTTTTGATCAACTTCAAATGTTATTTAACATTGCTAATAAGAACCTGAACTACTCAAATTTACATATACGTTATCTAAGTCCTCAGTAAATTTCTTAGAGAAAGTGCAATTAAATCCAAATGAATAGGGTGAAACCTTACGACACTTAAGACTTAATAGTAGTCCAATGTGCCTAATGCACAATCTCAAAAGTTTTAATTCATTAAAAAGTTACTCGACTGCAAAATATACAGCTTGTGCTGCCAACTAGCAGAGCGTGTGATCTCAGACTTAATGTCAATAAAAAAATTAAAAGTTATCAACATTTGTGACAAAATACAATTCAATATTATACACAGTCTCGTATTTGTTACGAAAGCACTTGTCTTATATAATTATTGACCCTGTATAATCTCAACTATTAGAACCATCACTGAAGCAGACGCTGGTCAAACATTTATAATGCACGTCTTTCATTAACAATTAAACTATTAATATTACTCCATAGCACTTTTTATCTGTTGAAGATAAAATCATCACATGTATATACCGTTCTTTATATATGCATCTTTTACATAATACATTTAATTACGAAACTAATTAATATTTATTAATATTTTCACTATATGATCTGAAGCCAATGCATCATTCCTGAAATATACTTGTGATATGTATATATGTATCACAAAATACATTTGCTTTCACTTAACTGTAATTTTTCATCCGCCGATGAAACTTTTCTCCCTTAAGATTGCCTCAATAATTGCAAGCTGGAGCGTGGAGACATTATACGAAACCGGAAAAGCTGCCAGGCTACAACAGAAATGGAGCGCTACAATCTTGATATTTTGGGACAAAGTTAGATGGACATCATCTGGAGCGGTCATACTATCTTCAGGGAAAGTTCTACTGTACTCTGGACCACAAAAGGAGATGGCAACCATCAACATAGAGTAGAAATCACAAGATAACACAGAGAGAGAACTCATCACGGGGAAGGAATGAATTGGTAACATCAACGAAAATGGAGAACTCAGAATGCAGATTTTTGCTCCCAGAACGATCTGGTTATAGTAGGTACGACATTCCAACTCCCTTACAAGGATATGCACAAAACAACCCGGGCGTCTCCAGAGATGAAAACTAGAAACCAGATAGACCACATTACACTCGCCAGGAGATGGAGAAAGAACATGACAGCCGTTAGAGCTTGTCAAGGTGCTGATATAGCATCCGATCATGAACTTGTGGTGGCTAAATTGAAGATTACGATAGCCATGGCAACCAGACAAGATCAGATTAGAAGGCGAAATTATAACATAAGAGTCCCAGTACACAAACAATTGGAAAGAGAACATCACATGCCAAGATGAATTAGGATTCTGAAAGAAGGAATACAAGCCATGGTTATCTTACGATACAATCGAGACAACTGAGAAGCGTAGGTCTGTTAAGATCTACCTTGACCAGGTCATGACAAGATGGTTGACGAGCATATAAGCATTAGGGAAGAGGTAAAGAGAAAGGAACAGACAGGATAAAAGAACCTACATCAACGAGCTCAAAGAATGCAATGGGCAGAAATGATACAAAAACTGAGTACCACATCACACGCCAACTGACAGGTAGAAAAAATCCAAACCTGAGAAAGACAAATATGGCAATGTAACAATAAACCTAGATCGACCACTTTTAAATGGAGAAGATATATCAGATACTCCTGATCTACCTCCTGGAGAAGACCTTGATGTTGATACTGGCCCAATAACGAAATCATAAAAGCCCTACGAATAAGGACTGGAAAAGTCCCAGGACCGAACCAAATTTCCACCTGAGGTCTTGAAGATCAACCCAGAAAAAACCTACAACATATCTATTGATTGTTTGATTGATGGTTGATTGATTTATTGATTGTTAGATTTTTTTTAAATTCTAAAAACAAAACAAAAATATGTATGTAAATAACTATTAGTAAGTATTTGATGTCATATATTGCTAATTGTTTATCATGAAAGTAATCTATGTTAAAGGTCACTACACTGATTATTTAATTATGAATTTACTCATAGATTGCTTCTTGCCTAATTGATATATTTTGGAGTGCTAAAGGGCTATAGACTCTAGATGGACCATACATAAGTGATTGTGACGTGGGCTACTTCCCTGTAAAAGTCCTAGACTTCTCATGCTATCGCAAGGGAAGCTAATCCCGGCCTGCATGAGTCCCAGACTTTCTGGTGCTTTGTAGGGTTTAGAAAAAAGAAGCAGCTTCTCATCAATTCCTGGCTACAGACAATGCCATGTCTTATTTAGGCCAAGTTAACTTTTTTCAACCATCATCAGGGAGGAGGATTTTTTTTTAATTTTTTACTCCTTACCAGATATTTGCTGGCCTAATTTTATCTTTTTGGTGTATAGACATGTTTTAAATCCATAGCCACATCAGATTCAGAGAAAAAAAAAACATTTTGGTCATCAAGAATTGAAATATTTGTATATTATAGTGCCTAAATACAAGAATCTGAAGTAAAAAAATCCTGATTTTGAAATTGCTGCCTCATTTAAAAAAATGTCATTTTTTAGGAGGGGGAAGAGATGTAAACATACTAATTAATTTTATTTGGTCTTAACAAGAATACAATATCTGATTATTTGGGTCTTTACTTTCACATTTCCTCCCTTGATATTTACATTAATATTTTACATTTATTATTTATCGTAAAAAAATATTACTGAAAAAAAAATAATTTAATTGCTATTGAAAAAAAAATTTAGTAATTTTAAGAAGAGCAGAAAAAAATATTTAACGTCATTAAAATTACCCTCTGTAAACACACTTGAACAGTAAACTTAATGTGGATAACATAAACTATTCTTACGGCTATATTATTCCGTTAAGTTCGTTGCCACACTCTTTCAAACTACACGGCCGCATATTGGTTTCAGGTTGACTGGCGTTCATGCATGTATGAACTATCTGGTGAATTTCATGCATGTATTAACTATCTGGCAAAAACGGCTATAAGCATGAAGAATCGCATGATTTCAATTATTATCTTATGAATGTGTGTCTACGTGTATTGATTCGCCACAACATTTCTATTTCTACTATACAACAAACACGATGACTGCCTTTCCTCTGAGACAACATTCCTTCGGAGCCTTAATATGAAATATTCATATCACAATTCTTACGCTATGAATGAGCTTGCCGTAACAACGCCATTGAATAAATGTACCGTGCTAGACCTCGTAAAATTAGATTTCTCGAACAGGGTAATGTTACTAAAAGTTTAAAGTAATCACTACAAAAGTTTTATTGTCGTCATCATGAACTCATGGATCGTTATGTTGTATCAATCTGCACCATGATAACCGATTTTGTTTCATTGTGTCACAGTTTTCCTTTCCTATTTCGTCTACCGCGTTGCATTTTATAGCCACTCGGCGGGTGTCCTAGAAAAGTAGAGGACGCTTACCCTGCCTTGAAAATGCTCCCAGTCTTTTTATAGGGTGCTGGTAGCTCACTTACTTTCGTTTATTTGTACGTGTTGTTCCGTTTTCTAGTCGTTATGCTTGGAATAAAGCATTACCGTTTGAATCCAGGTTCTTTTGATTTCTCTTTAAATTTTAATGATATGATTGTGCAGAACACCCTCAGGAAATATCATGCCAAGTTTCATTGAATTCTGTTCAGATGTTTTAGAGTAGATGTTTGAATAAAATATTAACAACGACGACGGAAGCCCAGTGATATCAATAGCTCACTTGGGCCTTTTGTCAGTTATAATATCGAATTTTGATCTTATCAATAAATTAATGCGAACTGTATTTTGTTTTTGTTATTTAATATATCAGATGATTAAATCTGTTTCAAGTCGGATACCTTTTTCACTTTTTTGGTCAAGTCACGAAATTCATCAGTAAGGAGTTTTTTCTCCTGTTTCCTTAAGCGACTTATCAGCTTTGTAACCCTCATGCAAGACTTTTGTTTCTCGAGTGCCGTTTTCAGCAGTATTATCATCTGCACTACACTATTCTGATAGGTCTTACGAATATCAAAATATTGTGTTGCTCTGTTTATTAAACATGGTATAACAATGAAAATGAGGTCTTTATATCATAAAATGTTGCTACAAGAGCATTTTTTAAAATTATCTTAATAAATTAGATTTGACTTACTTCCAGAAAAAGGAAACGACAAATTATCCACAATTATTCGAATCATACATAATTCATACACAGGCAAATATTTTTTCACGTGAAATTCATGTTAATCGATCTTCACATGAAATTCATGTGAAAATCATATGAAATTAATATGATTTTCATATGAAATTCACTTAACACGAATTTCACGTGAACTTTTCGTGTGAATTTCACGTGAAGCCTCCATTACTAAGTTTATTTGCTCAATTCAGGTGAAAATCATGTGAAATTCGTGTGAAAATCATGTGAAATAATTTTGCCTATGTATATAGCTTGTTTTCTACTTCGTACAGTAATGATTCCACAAGGCTTCCTAATTGATGAATCTAGTTCGAGTCCAAATAGGGTGAAGTTCTCCCGAGCAGATGGACATTTCTAGGAGTTTCACTATTGCGTCAGTCGGTATGTTGAATTCGCCTCTTACGTCAATAGTTTTATTGGGTCTTACAGCTAAGTTTTTACCAAATATTTAATGAATTCAAAGCCTTTGTCTGTTTTTCTTGCTTGAGCAACATAGATAACTCTTTCTACCTCCACGCATTCAATCGTGATGCTCATATATTCTCGTCTGTTCTTTTTACAAACAATAAAATTTTGTAAAAATTCTTCAACCCAAAAAAGCCGTTCAGTTGCTGTTGTGACAGGTTCGCGCGCTTCCCATCGAGGAGATGTTGCTGAGTTATGTCTGAAAAAAAGGTTAAAGTAGTAAATGGTCTTTTTGAAACTAAACAAAATATAACAAAGAAACGATGCAGCTTGTCGCATAAAGTAGGATAAGACAATTAAATGGTACCTGGTATCATTTTTTGAGTAAAAGCATTCTACTTTTAAATTTTAAAGAAAAACATATTGTGGTAACAATTTTTAAAATGATTTGTTTTGGAGGTCCATGTTCTTCGTCACGAAATTATGCTTTTAAAAATTGTGAATTTTGCTGACGAAAACAAACCTGGAAATATTCGGTGTCTTCCAAAGTGAACGATTACATAAAGCTACAATTTAGAATTACATATAGTATATCGATAGATAATATAAACAGTTATTTTGCAGACAGCTTATTATTATTATTTTGATTAAATTTAAGCCAATTCTTATCTAATGTATTTACGTCGTGCATGTTTTTTTCGGCAACAATGGGTTTAAATGTGTTGTTTTTTTTTGTACAAAATAACATACTGAATAAACTTTAAACTTTAAACAGTGGCTAAAGTTACTTTCGACCTACGATTCTAAGAGTAATCATGGGAGTCAAGATTCTAGCGGATATGAACAGAATGTAATTTAGGAACAAAGGCCAAACATGGAAAACAGATACACACAACAAAGAAAATAAAATAATCAAAATGATTGGTACACTCCATTAAAAACTAGGGCATGGATCAGATGCACCGATAGGGTACATGAAACCGTCCTCTGCTTTTCTAGAGGCATCCATCGATCTGCTTATAAAAAGTCAAGTTTGGGTAAACAAAAAAGAAAAGGAAAACAATGAAACATTGAACAAATCGGTTTTTATGATGCCTTTGGATGCACCGTATTGATCCACGAGTTCGTGAGTAGTGAATTAGAGATAAGTTGGAGAAGTTTTTTTATATGCCAAGTCCCTACGAGTGAAACGTCAATAAGTACTATTAACCGTCGGATTCTAAGCTAATTTTGGATGTCGTCGCACACACTCTAGCCTCCTCGAAGCCATCAAATGTGTTTCAATCGCTTGAAACGGAACGCTAAAAAACAAGAAAATGAACTATTCTGAAAAGAAAATTGGGCAGGTTGGTATACAAAGCTGAGGTCTCACTAACCACTTCTAACGTTTCCATTACTTTACATGTTAAAAAAGTAATTTTCAAAGTCTCACTGTGAATTCCCAGGACAAATGACATCTTAAAGCTGCATACCGTTGCGAAGCTTGGAAAATAAGGCTTCCAAAATCATTATGCTAATGGTACGATCATAGTAGAAATTCTTCACAAAATTTACTTGAATAAATAATACTGAAAATCCACATTTTTACCTGTTCTGCTAACTGACAGCATGGAGGCAAATTACTCACACATGTAAACAATATTCATACACTTTTGTAGTTAATTACATATATGATTTTAAAGTACACATTCTCAGCTTTATTTTGACTACTTTTAATCATAATACACACAAATAATGCACTTACAATGCATATGTCTAGGTTCAGTGTGTTTTTGGTACTACATAGGGGGTGGCCATTTGACCCGGAAGTGGTTAGTGAGACCTTGAAAAACAAGCCACTGTCTTAATCAAAGGCGCATAGAAGCCAGGGCAAGGAAATAAAAATACTCTAAAATTAAAGCTTTTACTGCATCTAGTCACAAAAACAAGACTTATTCATAGAAGTTCTTGGTGAATGGCACCGATGAAATGGCAAAAAATATTCAAAACTTCTACTGGTTTTTAAAATTCGGCAGCTTAACAGTGAATTTTGAGTAAACAACAATTTTGGCACCTGAGTTGTAAAACATGACGGATAGTAACAGTTATGTTGAGTTTTCAAGAGAGTTGTTTACTGGGCATGACAATTGTGTATGACCACGGCTGCTGGGCAAGACAGTTGTGTAAGTCCATGGCTACTAGCCAAGACAGTTGTGTAAGTCCATGGCTACTAGTCAAGACAGTTGTGTACGTCCACGGCTACTAACCAAGACAGTTGTGTACGTCCACGGCTACTAGTCAAGGCAGTTGTGTAATTCCATGGCTAATAGCAAAGACAGTTGTGTAAGTCCATGGCTACTGGGCAAGCCTTTCAAGACAGTTGTGTACTTCCATTGCTACATTTGCAAATTAAAATAAAGTTCACTTTTAAGTCTCATAAAAATCAATAATTACCAACAAAATGACCTAACTTTGAAGAAAGCTTTCCCGTCATTTATAACAGATTCTATTTCTGTTTCTATTAGTTTTCTTTCCTCTGTTAACTTCAATACAAGAACCTGCATATCTTGAGGGGCCACTGCTGTGCTATCAATGGTGGTCATTGGCAACTCTATCTGCACATCTTTTAAAAAATCTATATGAGGGATATAAACACATGGGGATAAAGTTGTAACTGCCCCGGTATCTCTGGTAGATTCTTCTTCGGTATTATCTTCGGTATTGTATTTTCCATCATCAATTATTGGAACTATCTATTAAACAATAAATGACATAATACCCATTAACACTGTGAAATTAAAAAAAAATATATTGATATTCAATGTAAATTGTTAAAGGATACAATCAAGGGACATGTGTTTATGTGATTATCAACGAAACCTAAACTTGTTGTAAGATATTTGAATTGATAATTTAAGTATTTTATTTCATAAACACTCAATGTTTTCCTTTACCTCAACTTCAATGTGCTCGTCTTTGCATACTGCATCTCCAGGGAAGGATATCTTAATACCTTCCTCAAAATTATACTGAAATATCATAAAGTAAAAAAACCAACTTTCTCTTCAACCTGATTGCTAGAAATATAATGAAACAACTATCATAAAATAGCCAAAAAATCTTTAGTCATTCCATTAGCATTCTTATAAAAATACTCATCCATGAAAGTATAATCAAGGGAACCAAGGTTATAGCGGTAATCAAAAGAATGTAATCCAGCGACAAAGACCAGACATGGAAAACAGAAATACACAACAAAGGACATTAAGTAACTAAAATCATACATACAAAGTAACAAAAGCAAATGAGCAACTCGGACTCCACTAAAAACTGGGAGCATGGACCAGGTGCACCGGTAGGGTAAGCGTCCTCTGCTTTTCTAGAAACACCCGCCGAATTGCTAAAAAAAATCAAGTCCGGGGTAGAGAAACGAGGAAAGGAAAACTATGACACGTTGAATAAATCAGTTTTCAAGTTGCAAATGAATACACCATAACGATCCATGAGTTCATAATGACGACCATAAAACTTCTGTAGTAATGACTTCAATCTTGTAGCAACATAAACCTGTACCAGAAACCTATTTCTTAGAATCTTGGCGCGATATAAAAAGTCTGCGTAGTTTCGGCAAGCTCTGGCATAACGTATCAGTGATATGAACACTCCATACGCAGGTGCCGAAGGGATGTTTAAACTTATGCTTTAACGCGTTTTATTTCCACAAAAATCTTCATTCCGATATCATAACGTAAATATGGTTCCATGAAACATTGTGTCAAATGTTCGTGAGAGAGTAATCAAGGGAACCAATATTATAGCGGTAAGCAATGTCTGGACAAAGACCAGACATGGAAAACAGACATATACAACAAAAACATAAAGTAACTAAAATCATACGTACTGATTTATTCAACGGGTCATAGTTTTCCTTTCCTTATTTGTCTATCCCGGACTTGACTTTCTATGAGCAACTCTGCGAGTGTTTCTAGAAAAGCAGAGAACGCTTACCCTACCGGTGCACCTGGTCCATGCTCCCATTTAGTCCCAGTGGAGTCCGAGTTGCTCATTTGATTTGTTACTTTGTATGAATGATTTTAGTTACTTTATGTTCTTTGTTGTGAATGTCTGTGTTTTACAAAAGTGGAACCAAATAGAACCAAGATGAGAATAAAATAATCATAATATGGATTTTTATTATTCGACAGAAAACTTTTAATATTGAGCCCTTGAGATTTGATACGTTATGCAGAAACAATGTGGTTATATCGACACCACATTATATCTGATTTAAATTTACTAGGGGAAAATAACAATATCAATTGAGGCCTTTACGATATATGCGAGAGATAGAAAATTGTCATCAAATAGTGAAGCCTTTAACGTCACTGAGAGTAAAAGAGATCAAATAAAAGGAAAAGAAAGATTGTAATAAATTTAAGCTTGCTTGCTAGTATTTTTGTGATCTCAATTCTAAAGTACTCGAAATCATTGTTAGCTTCCTTAGTTCGCGAATGCATTTTCTTTTTTTTTCGATTCGTCTTGAAATTCTTAATTTTATGTACCGATTACCTATCACCGTTACGAACCATGGCATATGAGTCAAAATACTCTATTTAAAACTTGATTGGGGATCAAGTGGTAGCTTTTAATAATCTTGCTTTAAGTAGTTGCATATAAGTCATGGGAAGTTGATGTTTCCGTATGTATGAGATAAATAAACAAAGAAAGTATTGAGACCTCATGACTGTATCACATTGAAGCTTGTTAAGTGTATTTTCCTTTGAATGTCTAAAAGAATATTTTTGTTATATAGTAAATTGATGTTGTGGCAATTAGTAATTACTAATATGATAAGAAAATCATTCTCATATTTTAACAAATCAGGATTTTTGTATTTATTTTCTTTTTCGTTGGGTTGACGTATTTTAGTTATATTTTTCAGCTCGAATATCTTCGGAATCCTAGTGTATGATTTTTTTTCGAAGTCTGTGGATTAATCTGGATGTAGGCGTGATAAAAGGAGCTAGTAATGGTACATCGGCTTATATACCATGTCAGTCTAATTGAACATTAAATAAATATTAATAATAATAATAAAAAAAACAAAAAACAAAAAAACAAAAAACAAAAACAAAAACAAATAGAAAAAAACCGACAACTGGAAATTTCAATTCTGGTCAGCTGTATAAAATTTGCACAAAATAATAAATTACATTTGTTAGTGGCCTTTATTTCACTGATGTTGAGAGCATTTGAGATCAAATAAAAGGAAAAGAAAGAAAGATTATAATAAATGTAAGCTTGATAGTAGGTTTTGTGATCTACATTATAAAGTACTCGAAATTATGGTTAGCTTCCTCAATTTGTGTATGCGGTTTTTTTCGACTCGTCTTAAGCTTCAAATTCCGAATTTTATGTACTGTTAACCTATCACTGTTGCAAACCATGGCATCTGCGACCAAATATTCCGTTTAAAACTTGATTTGGGATCAAGTGGTAGCTCTGCATTTTTCGGCGATTGTCCTTAAAATATCAAAAGATCTTTTGAAAAAGTAATTACTGCTTTTTAAAATTAAATCATTCTTATAGTGCAAAAAGTAAGTTAAGTGTTGTTTATGAAAAGACGGATACCTTCAATTTTCTAATCTTGCTTAAAGTAGTTGCACATTTGTCATGGGAAGTTAATATTTCCGCATGTATAAGATAAAGAAATAAAGAAAGTATTGAGATCTAATGACTGTATTACATTGTTAAGTGTATTTAATTTTGAATGTCTAAAATTAAATTTTTGTTATAAATTGAATTGGTAATTGCTAATATGATAAGATCATTTCTCATACTTTAACAGATCTGGATTTTTGTATTTATTTTATTTTGTCGGGATGGAATATTTGAATATTTGAATTTTTTTAGCCCTGTTCAGTGCGAATATTTGATCACTTGAAAATCCAATTTGATATGATAAGAGAGAGTAAAGTCATCTTCATTCACTTCCAACAAGTTGATGGTAAATCGATAATATAGGAAATTTGAAACTATTCAAAGATTTTTTTTTATTTTTATAGGTATTTTAGGGCAAAATACTTTAAAAACTTAGTCTTTAACAAATAAATACACTTTCAGTTTTTTTAATTAAATAATACTTGTCTTCAGTTAATAAAAAATAAAAATTTCGTCATCGGGATCCCAGTCTCTTGTTTTTTCGAAGTCTATGGAATTATCTAGATATAGGCGTGATCAAAGCAGCTAGTACATCGGCACATCATATACCATGTCTGTCTAATTAAACGAAAATACAAATAATAAAATAGAACAAAACAAAAAAAAATCAAACAAAAAACAAAAAACAAAAAACAAAAAAACCAAATACAAAAAAAAAAAACAAAAAAAAAACAAAAAACCAAATACAAAAAAAAAAAACAAAAAAAAACCAAAAAAAAAACAAAAAATAAAAAATTAAATAAAGTACAACACCAAAAAAAAAAAAAAAAAAAAAAAAAAAAAAAAAAAAAAAAAAAAAAAAAAACCCTGAAAAATGGAAATGTCAATTCTGGTCAGCTGTCTATAATTTACACAGGATCATAAATAAATTTTGTTCTTGGGCTTAATGTCACCACTCATATCTAGTAGGTTTTGTGATCTCAATTCTAAAGTACTCGAAATTATTGTTAGCTTCCTTAATTCGCGTTTGCGCTTTCTTTTTTTTGGTCTCAATTTGACATCCTTAATTTCATGTACCGTTGACTTATCACCGTTGCAAATTATGGCATCTGAGACCAAATATTCCATTTAAAACTTGATTCGGGATCCAGTGGAAGCTCTACGTTTTTCGGCGATTATTCAATAAACATCAAAAGGCCTTTTGAAAAAAAATATAATTACTGCTTTTTACATTAAATAATTCTTGCAGTAAAGGAAGTTGAGTGAAATGAAAAAACGGATACCTTGCATTTAATAATCTTGCTTAAATTAGTTGACATGTGTTAAATGGTAAGTGACATTTGTCATGGGAAGTTAATGCTTCGCGTGTATAAGACAAAAAAATACAGAAAGTATTGATCTCTAATGACTGTATCACATTGAGGCTTGTTAAGTGTATTTTCGTGTGAATGTCTATAAGAATTGTTTTGTTATAAAGTAAATTAATGTTAAACGTTGTAATTAGTAATTGCTAGCATGATAAGAAGATCATTTCTCATATTTAAAGAAACAAATCAGAATTTTTGTACTTATTTCATTTTTCGTCGTCGGGTTGAAGTATTCGAATTTTACTCAGACTTGTTCGACTCGAATATTGGTTCATCTGGAAAAGCAAATTTGATATGATAAGAGGGAGTACATGTAAAGTCATCTCCTTTCACTTCCAACAAGTTGATGGTAAACCGATCATATAGGAAATCTGAAACTCTTGAAAGATTTTATACATTTAAAGTGTTCATTTAAGCGCTTATTATGAATAATTTTATAAAATATATGCATCACGTGACCTTGCGATGTGTCGAATATATGTTGTGTAACACTTTCATTATTTCAGATTATGCTTTGGTTTTATCTATGCGCAAGCATATGTTTTCTCCTCTTATTTGTACTTTTAAATAATTTAAATGATCAAAATAGCATTGAAGATTTTTTAAACGAATTACCAATTATTTCACTGAGGCTTTCAATATAATTCATATTGAAAAAATAACCCTTTTTGAGATATTATTTTATAGAATTTTGGTTCCATTGATTACTCTTTACTCTTCGCTACTAGTCAAGGCAGTTGTGTAATTCCATGGCTAATAGCAAAGACAGTTGTGTAAGTCCATGGCTACTGGGCAAGCCTTTCAAGACAGTTGTGTACTTCCATTGCTACATTTGCAAATTAAAATAAAGTTCACTTTTAAGTCTCATAAAAATCAATAATTACCAACAAAATGACCTAACTTTGAAGAAAGCTTTCCCGTCATTTATAACAGATTCTATTTCTGTTTCTATTAGTTTTCTTTCCTCTGTTAACTTCAATACAAGAACCTGCATATCTTGAGGGGCCACTGCTGTGCTATCAATGGTGGTCATTGGCAACTCTATCTGCACATCTTTTAAAAAATCTATATGAGGGATATAAACACATGGGGATAAAGTTGTAACTGCCCCGGTATCTCTGGTAGATTCTTCTTCGGTATTATCTTCGGTATTGTATTTTCCATCATCAATTATTGGAACTATCTATTAAACAATAAATGACATAATACCCATTAACACTGTGAAATTAAAAAAAAATATATTGATATTCAATGTAAATTGTTAAAGGATACAATCAAGGGACATGTGTTTATGTGATTATCAACGAAACCTAAACTTGTTGTAAGATATTTGAATTGATAATTTAAGTATTTTATTTCATAAACACTCAATGTTTTCCTTTACCTCAACTTCAATGTGCTCGTCTTTGCATACTGCATCTCCAGGGAAGGATATCTTAATACCTTCCTCAAAATTATACTGAAATATCATAAAGTAAAAAAACCAACTTTCTCTTCAACCTGATTGCTAGAAATATAATGAAACAACTATCATAAAATAGCCAAAAAATCTTTAGTCATTCCATTAGCATTCTTATAAAAATACTCATCCATGAAAGTATAATCAAGGGAACCAAGGTTATAGCGGTAATCAAAAGAATGTAATCCAGCGACAAAGACCAGACATGGAAAACAGAAATACACAACAAAGGACATTAAGTAACTAAAATCATACATACAAAGTAACAAAAGCAAATGAGCAACTCGGACTCCACTAAAAACTGGGAGCATGGACCAGGTGCACCGGTAGGGTAAGCGTCCTCTGCTTTTCTAGAAACACCCGCCGAATTGCTAAAAAAAATCAAGTCCGGGGTAGAGAAACGAGGAAAGGAAAACTATGACACGTTGAATAAATCAGTTTTCAAGTTGCAAATGAATACACCATAACGATCCATGAGTTCATAATGACGACCATAAAACTTCTGTAGTAATGACTTCAATCTTGTAGCAACATAAACCTGTACCAGAAACCTATTTCTTAGAATCTTGGCGCGATATAAAAAGTCTGCGTAGTTTCGGCAAGCTCTGGCATAACGTATCAGTGATATGAACACTCCATACGCAGGTGCCGAAGGGATGTTTAAACTTATGCTTTAACGCGTTTTATTTCCACAAAAATCTTCATTCCGATATCATAACGTAAATATGGTTCCATGAAACATTGTGTCAAATGTTCGTGAGAGAGTAATCAAGGGAACCAATATTATAGCGGTAAGCAATGTCTGGACAAAGACCAGACATGGAAAACAGACATATACAACAAAAACATAAAGTAACTAAAATCATACGTACTGATTTATTCAACGATTAATTTATTTAAGCTTGCTTGCTAGTATTTTTGTGATCTCAATTCTAAAGTACTCGAAATCATTGTTAGCTTCCTTAGTTCGCGAATGCATTTTCTTTTTTTTTCGATTCGTCTTGAAATTCTTAATTTTATGTACCGATTACCTATCACCGTTACGAACCATGGCATATGAGTCAAAATACTCTATTTAAAACTTGATTGGGGATCAAGTGGTAGCTTTTAATAATCTTGCTTTAAGTAGTTGCATATAAGTCATGGGAAGTTGATGTTTCCGTATGTATGAGATAAATAAACAAAGAAAGTATTGAGACCTCATGACTGTATCACATTGAAGCTTGTTAAGTGTATTTTCCTTTGAATGTCTAAAAGAATATTTTTGTTATATAGTAAATTGATGTTGTGGCAATTAGTAATTACTAATATGATAAGAAAATCATTCTCATATTTTAACAAATCAGGATTTTTGTATTTATTTTCTTTTTCGTTGGGTTGACGTATTTTAGTTATATTTTTCAGCTCGAATATCTTCGGAATCCTAGTGTATGATTTTTTTTCGAAGTCTGTGGATTAATCTGGATGTAGGCGTGATAAAAGGAGCTAGTAATGGTACATCGGCTTATATACCATGTCAGTCTAATTGAACATTAAATAAATATTAATAATAATAATAAAAAAAACAAAAAACAAAAAAACAAAAAACAAAAACAAAAACAAATAGAAAAAAACCGACAACTGGAAATTTCAATTCTGGTCAGCTGTATAAAATTTGCACAAAATAATAAATTACATTTGTTAGTGGCCTTTATTTCACTGATGTTGAGAGCATTTGAGATCAAATAAAAGGAAAAGAAAGAAAGATTATAATAAATGTAAGCTTGATAGTAGGTTTTGTGATCTACATTATAAAGTACTCGAAATTATGGTTAGCTTCCTCAATTTGTGTATGCGGTTTTTTTCGACTCGTCTTAAGCTTCAAATTCCGAATTTTATGTACTGTTAACCTATCACTGTTGCAAACCATGGCATCTGCGACCAAATATTCCGTTTAAAACTTGATTTGGGATCAAGTGGTAGCTCTGCATTTTTCGGCGATTGTCCTTAAAATATCAAAAGATCTTTTGAAAAAGTAATTACTGCTTTTTAAAATTAAATCATTCTTATAGTGCAAAAAGTAAGTTAAGTGTTGTTTATGAAAAGACGGATACCTTCAATTTTCTAATCTTGCTTAAAGTAGTTGCACATTTGTCATGGGAAGTTAATATTTCCGCATGTATAAGATAAAGAAATAAAGAAAGTATTGAGATCTAATGACTGTATTACATTGTTAAGTGTATTTAATTTTGAATGTCTAAAATTAAATTTTTGTTATAAATTGAATTGGTAATTGCTAATATGATAAGATCATTTCTCATACTTTAACAGATCTGGATTTTTGTATTTATTTTATTTTGTCGGGATGGAATATTTGAATATTTGAATTTTTTTAGCCCTGTTCAGTGCGAATATTTGATCACTTGAAAATCCAATTTGATATGATAAGAGAGAGTAAAGTCATCTTCATTCACTTCCAACAAGTTGATGGTAAATCGATAATATAGGAAATTTGAAACTATTCAAAGATTTTTTTTTATTTTTATAGGTATTTTAGGGCAAAATACTTTAAAAACTTAGTCTTTAACAAATAAATACACTTTCAGTTTTTTTAATTAAATAATACTTGTCTTCAGTTAATAAAAAATAAAAATTTCGTCATCGGGATCCCAGTCTCTTGTTTTTTCGAAGTCTATGGAATTATCTAGATATAGGCGTGATCAAAGCAGCTAGTACATCGGCACATCATATACCATGTCTGTCTAATTAAACGAAAATACAAATAATAAAATAGAACAAAACAAAAAAAAATCAAACAAAAAACAAAAAACAAAAAACAAAAAAACCAAATACAAAAAAAAAAAACAAAAAAAAACAAAAAACCAAATACAAAAAAAAAAAACAAAAAAAAACCAAAAAAAAAACAACAAATAAAAAATGAAATAAAGTACAACACAAAAAAAAAACAAAAAAAAAAAAAAAAAAAAAAAAAAAAAAAAAAAAAACCCTGAAAAATGGAAATGTCAATTCTGGTCAGCTGTCTATAATTTACACAGGATCATAAATAAATTTTGTTCTTGGGCTTAATGTCACCACTCATATCTAGTAGGTTTTGTGATCTCAATTCTAAAGTACTCGAAATTATTGTTAGCTTCCTTAATTCGCGTTTGCGCTTTCTTTTTTTTGGTCTCAATTTGACATCCTTAATTTCATGTACCGTTGACTTATCACCGTTGCAAATTATGGCATCTGAGACCAAATATTCCATTTAAAACTTGATTCGGGATCCAGTGGAAGCTCTACGTTTTTCGGCGATTATTCAATAAACATCAAAAGGCCTTTTGAAAAAAAATATAATTACTGCTTTTTACATTAAATAATTCTTGCAGTAAAGGAAGTTGAGTGAAATGAAAAAACGGATACCTTGCATTTAATAATCTTGCTTAAATTAGTTGACATGTGTTAAATGGTAAGTGACATTTGTCATGGGAAGTTAATGCTTCGCGTGTATAAGACAAAAAAATACAGAAAGTATTGATCTCTAATGACTGTATCACATTGAGGCTTGTTAAGTGTATTTTCGTGTGAATGTCTATAAGAATTGTTTTGTTATAAAGTAAATTAATGTTAAACGTTGTAATTAGTAATTGCTAGCATGATAAGAAGATCATTTCTCATATTTAAAGAAACAAATCAGAATTTTTGTACTTATTTCATTTTTCGTCGTCGGGTTGAAGTATTCGAATTTTACTCAGACTTGTTCGACTCGAATATTGGTTCATCTGGAAAAGCAAATTTGATATGATAAGAGGGAGTACATGTAAAGTCATCTCCTTTCACTTCCAACAAGTTGATGGTAAACCGATCATATAGGAAATCTGAAACTCTTGAAAGATTTTATACATTTAAAGTGTTCATTTAAGCGCTTATTATGAATAATTTTATAAAATATATGCATCACGTGACCTTGCGATGTGTCGAATATATGTTGTGTAACACTTTCATTATTTCAGATTATGCTTTGGTTTTATCTATGCGCAAGCATATGTTTTCTCCTCTTATTTGTACTTTTAAATAATTTAAATGATCAAAATAGCATTGAAGATTTTTTAAACGAATTACCAATTATTTCACTGAGGCTTTCAATATAATTCATATTGAAAAAATAACCCTTTTTGAGATATTATTTTATAGAATTTTGGTTCCATTGATTACTCTTTATCTAGCATTGCAATACGTAGTTTTAATATTCAAATACAGAACCGGAAGACCACTGCTTTAATAGGCTTTTATGCTGTTCAATTTATTTTTGTTTTCCATGCCAAACGGATAATCATCTTTCTTCGAACTGTCTGTCTTGATATAAATGCTAAGACAATAATCCATATAAGTTGAACTTGATGGCTTGAATGGACTCCCAACTTTATTCAATTTAATGTAAGTTAGAAGGCAAATATTTTCTGTTTGACTCCGTGGATAAGACATGGTTTTTTGGCACAATATTCTGTCACCAAAGACCGCTAGCTGCCCTCTCTTCTTCTGTAGTTAGGATGTCCGTCAAACATGTAGGCCCCCGTCATCGTCCTTGGTGATATACATGTTAACACTGAGTTTGAGTTTATACACTTATGGACAGTTTATGTCGTCGACAGATATTATACACATACGGGTATTTTGATGAACGCTGTGATGTTAGCATCAGTGTTCGCGTATAAAGCGAAGTTACAAGTGGAATTTCGTTTTCGGGAACCTAGTCTCTTGCTTTTTCGTACTCTGTGGAATTATCTAGATGTTTCCGTGATGAAAGCTGTTAATTTTTAAATTGGCACAGGATAATAACTTTTGTTAGTGGGCTGTATTTTACACCATAGTTATTTTGCTGAGTTTGACTGGTAGTATTTTGGTCCAAACCTTAAATCAATTGATTTACACCCATAAACCCCTTGGTTAGCTAGACAATTGTCTTCAGTCATGCAGATATTTCTCTGTTGATTTTGAAGTTACAAAGCCAAGATTTCAGAAACCATTCAGGATTTTTTGTTGCTTGTGTAAATGTGTACAGTTTTTAAACGCCTTCGATTCAAGGATTTTCCAATGACGAAAAGTGGCAATAAATCAGTAACTGACATGTTGTAACAAACTATTAAGGCAACCTTTTTTGTTCTTTAGAATTCTACTATTTCAATTTTTAATTTTTAGGAACAGTTCTACCAAACATTCTAGTTTTATAACCATTATAGATATTTATCAGTTGGTAATTTTCTAAAATTGTTTTTTTTAATCCTTTTTGATCAATATCTAATGAATTTGTGTCGCCACAACATTTCTTTACGTACTATACAACAAACACGGTGACTTCCTTTCATCTGTGACAACATCCCTTCGGAACCTTAATATGAAGTTTTCATATCACAACTCATACGCTGTGCAAGAGCTGAACGAAACTATGTCATAGACCTGTTGTACCGTGCTAGACCTCGTACAATTACATTTCTAGAACAGGGTTATTTTACTCAAAGTATAAAGTAATAACTACAAGAGTTCTATTGTCGTCATAATGAACTCGTGGATCGTTATGATGTATCCATCCGCATCGATTTTTTTCACTGTGTCACAGTTTTCCTTTCTCTTTCGTCTACTGCGTTGTTGCATTTTAAAGCAACTCGGCGGGTTTCCTTGAAAAGCAGAGGACGCTTACACTATCTTGTAAATGCTTCCAGTTTTTAATGCGGATAGCTCATGTATTTGTGTTTTTTGTACGTGTTGTCTATACTCGGCGTCGCATTAATTAGATGCTGTTAACATTTGAATAAAAATATTTTCTAAGGCTTTATTGACACCTACCGTCGTTTAATTTGTTTTAAATGACTTGCTCATTCATTGAGCCAAACGGCTTCTTCCTAAACACTTGATTGTTAAATTCTGGTGAGATTTTAATTCTCGGTCCCAATATTTACATTGTCAAAAGTCGGTTATGCTTACAGTGATCGGGTTGCTAGGAGATGTTGTTTACGTTTAAATGTTTTGTCTAAAAATCGAAGAACCCAGAATGCATTTCGGCATTGGTTCGAATATCTTGGATTTATTCTACAACGTACAATACGGAGAAGTTGATCAAGCAGACGATTGTCACCGGAGTTCGACGCGAACTTACAAACAAAACATCCCGTAGAAACCAATATGACGGACATTGGTATGGGATTTTCCCGTAAGGATTTGTTACGCACGATTTAAGACACTAGGCGACTCTTTGGTACTAACACGTCATGCATATATGCGAACTATCTTCAGATTAAATAAAAGAGAGACAACTCAAGCGGTAAGTCCCGACAGTTTAAGAAGTAGAAATTCAATTCGAAATTTTTTAAAAAAAATCTTAACGAAATATAACCAAGAAACGATGCAGCTTATCGCATAAAGTATGATAGGAAAATATAATACTATCATGCCTGGTATCATTTTTTGAGTAAAATCATTCTACTTTCAAATTTCAAAGACTAACATGTTGTAGTCACAATTTGTAACATTTTTTTTTTGGAGCGCCATGTTTTCCTTAACGGTTTTATTCTTTTATAAATTGTGAATTTTGCTGACGAAAACCTGGAAATATTCAATGTCTTCCAAAGTGAACGACTATATAAAGCTACAATTTAGAATTACATATAGTATTGTCGACAGAAAATATAGACAGTTATTTTGCAGACAGCTTATTATTATTATTTTGATTAAATTTAAGCCAATTTTTATCAAATGTATTTACGTCGTGCATGTTTTTTTCGGGAAGAATCTGAATGAACTTTAATTTTCTGTAATGAACTGGTTTACAAAAAGGTCAATATCAGTGGTAAAAGTTATCTTGCAATTTGGAACTTTCGACCTCCGGTACTAAGAATAATCAAGGGAGCCAAGATTCTATCGGATATCAATACAATGTAATTCAGGAATAAAGGCTAGACAAGGAAAACAGACAAACACAACAAAGAACATAAAATAACCAAAATAATTGGTACAAAGTAACATAAGTAAATGAGCAACTCGGACTCCACTAAAAACTGGTTGACCAGATGCACCGACAGGGTACATGGAAGCGTTTTCATGGTGCCGATGGATACACCGTATTGATCCATGAGTTCGTTAGTAGTAAGAGAAATCAAGGGAACAAAATTATAGAAGTAATCAAAAGAATGTAATCCGGGGCCAAAGACCAGACATGGAAAACAGACATACACAACAAAGAACATAAAGTAAATAAAATCATATATACAAAGTAACAAAAACAAGTGAGGAACTCGGACTCCACTAAAAACTGGGAGCATGGACCAGGTGCACTGGTAGAATAAGCTTCCTCTGCTTTTCTAGAAACACCCGCTGAGATGCTCATAAAATAGCCAAGTTCGTGGTAGAAATTAGAGATAAGTAGGAGAAGTATTTTCAATGCTAAAATCCTTACGAGTAAAATGTCAATAAGTACTATTTACTGTTGAACTCTAAGCTAAAAAACATCGGTTACAAAAAATGAACTATTCCGATAACATTGAGCAGGTTGATATACGAAGTTGAAGAACAAGCTGCTCTCGTAATCCTACGCGCATAGAGGCCAAAGCAAGGAAATCGAAATACTCTTACGTTTAAGCTATTCCAACATCTAGTCACAAAAACAAGAGTTATATTTATAGACGTTCTTGGGGAATGGCACAGGTTAAAAAACATTGTTTTTGTTTGTTTGTTGGGGTTTAACGTCCGAGCAGCAATATTTCAGCTATATTCAGACGATGAACATGAAATTGATGATAAAATGAACATGAAATGATGAAATGAAAAAGGGATGGGACACAAGGACAATTGGGTCGAAAAACTTTGATTGCCACTGGAAATAGGGAGAAGTGGGTAGGGTCGGGCAATTTAGCCTCCTGTGGCGGAGCCCTATGGTTCCTACTCCGGGAGAATACCACAGTAGGGTTCTTTAACGTGCGAGGAACGTGGCATCTTTCCCAAAACGGTGCACCACTATGGTTTGCGGTCAGGTTTTCCGTATTATAGCCTGACAACCCCAGCATATAACACGCTAGGGGTACACCATTCCACCACCTGGGGCACACATCCCAGTTGCTCTGTGGGCAGAGCGCCCTAGCCCCCGGCTAGGGTTCTGAGCACTATTTAGTCGCCTTTTAAGACCTGGACCTGCACGGAGCGGTTAAAAGACAAGAATATTCAAAAATTTTACTGGTTTTTAAAATTCGGCAGCTTAACAGTGAATTTTGAATAAACAACAATTTTGGCACCTGATTTGTAAAACATGACGGATATTAACAGTTATGTTTTATTTTCAGGACAGTTGTGTTGTAAGTCCATGGCTTCTGGGCAAGACAGTTGTGTAAGTCCATGGCTAATGGACAAGACAGTTGTATTAGTCCACGGCTACTAGGCAAATGAGTCCATGTCTACTTCGCAAGACATTTGTATAAGTCCATAGTAAATGGGCAAGCTTTTCAAACCGAATAAACATCTTTGCTGACAAAAAAAAAGCAAACTGGTCACTTTTTATCGCAGATAAGACAACGAGCATAAATATGAACAGTTTCATTTGAATTATCACAAAATGATCCAAATGGGTACTCGTATTTGAAAAAGTGGAGAAACGACATTTTAAAAGCTATCTTTTAAATAAAAAAGTCGACAATGTTCTAACATTTATGATATAAAGAAAATATAAGTTCGGGAACTCGTTTTTTTTCAATATTTGCTGTTTGGTAGATTTACTTAGAAAAAGGAATTGAAAATTAAAAAAAGTTTGGATTTTTTCCAATCAATACAGAGACAAAAAATATAGAATATTTAGAAA
Organism: Perna viridis; assembly: GCA_037379345.1. Classification (NCBI taxonomy): domain Eukaryota; kingdom Metazoa; phylum Mollusca; class Bivalvia; order Mytilida; family Mytilidae; genus Perna; species Perna viridis. The sequence goes on along the minus strand of CM074515.1, from coordinate 46,088,262 downwards.
AATTTTTTTCTTAAAACTCATTATATCCTAATGCAACCAAACTACAAACAGACACTCTTTATTATGTTTTAACACATTTGCAAATCAAAAGAGTAATTAAGGAAACCAAGGTTATAGTAATAATCAAAAGAATGTAATTAAGGGACAACGACCAGGCATGAAAAACAGACATACACAACAAAGAACATAAAGTAACCAAATCATACATACCAAGTAACAAAAGCAAATGAGCAACTCGGACTCCACTAAAAACTGGGAGCATGGACCAGGTGCACTGGTAGGGTAAGCGTCCTCTGCTTTTCTAGAAACATCCGCCGAGTTGCTCATAAAATGTCAAGTCCGGGGTAGTAGAAAGAGGAAAGGAAAACTATGACACGTTCAGCCTCATAAAAGTGAAGGAATAGGTCAGCTAGTAAAGGAGCACAATTTGTTCCCATTGGAATGCCGACCGTTTGTTGAAAAACACGTCCACCACAGTGGACAAATATGTTGTCGATTAAAAATTCCAGCATTTTGTAAACATCTTCCTCTGTATATTTGGAAGATGATTTGGAATTATTTCTTACAAAGTATGAGGAATCTCTACCAAGAACTATATATTTGTATCTAGGTGTACAAATCGGTTTTCATAGCGCAGATGGATACACCGTTACGATCCACGAGTTCACGATGACGACCATAAAACCTATGTGGTGATGACTTCAATCTTAGCCTATTTGTTAGAATTCTAGCGCGATACAAAAAGTCTGCGTAGTTTCGGCAAGCTCTGGCATAATGTATGAGTTGCGATATGAACACCCCATATGCAGGTACTGAAGGGAACAGAAAGTTCACTCTCAAATCACAAAAAAAATCAACAATTGCCCACAAGAGGACCTAACCTTGAAGAAAGCTTTCCCGTCATTTATAAAAGCCTCTGTTTCTGTTTCTCTTAGTTTTCTTTCTTCTGTTAACTTAAATACCAGAACCTGCATATTGAGAGGCCAGTATAGTGCTATCAATAGTGGTCATTGGCAACTTTATCTGCACATCTTTTAAAAAATCTATATAAGGGATATAAACACATGGGGATAAAGTTGCCCGGTGTCTTTTCCTCTGGTAGATTCTTCTTCGGTATTATCTTTGGTATTGTCTTTTCCATCATCAATTATTGGAACTATCTACTAAACAATAAATGACATAATACCCATTAACACTGTGAAATTAAAAAAAAATATATTGATATTCAATGTAAATTGTTAAAGGATACAATCAAGGGACTTGTGTCTTCATGTGATTATCAATGAAACCTAAACTTGTAAGATATTTGATATACATTTGACAGGTCATTACCACATTTAACTTTTTGTTGTAACAAGATCATTTTCATTAACCTTGCATGTTCGTGGTATACTTTAAAACACAGATTATGTCTAAATTGATAATTTAAGTATTTTATTTAATAAACACTCAAAGTTTTCTTTTACCTCAACTTCAATGTGCTCGTCTTTGCACACTGCATCTTCACGGAAAGATTTCGTAATATCTTCCTCAATCTTAGACTGAAAGGTACAACTTTCACATAAAATAGTGAATTTCTCTTTCTTGCTTACTGCAATAATAAATATTCTCTCTACACGAAGATCGGTCGCAAACATAAAAGCCAAATCCTGAAGAGGAACAAACGAAATCCGTTATTTCAAGTATGTGACTAAGATAAGTGATAAATATTTTTGCAGAATTTACCAAAGTCTGGTTGCACAGCTGTATTTTGTGAGCATGTGAAACAAAAGACCATCATATTATAAAAAAACCCAACTCGCTTCAACCTTAATGCGAGAAATTAAATGAAAGAAATATCATGAAATAGTAAAAAAAGCCATTCCATTAGCATTTACAAAAAAAAAAAAAATACTTACCCATGGAAAAATATTTTTAATGGAGTAGACGAGGACTATATACTTTCCTGATTGTGGAAATGTATCCTTTTAAGGTTAACGTTCGTTTTTGTCACGAAAATGTTAACTAATAGTATATATGACTTATTTCATATTCACAGTCATCGATGATGCGCCAATCAGACACTCCTTGGTTATGATAAAAGACAAATGCTTTGAAGTTAAAATATTTGGTATTAGAAATTCTTTCTGGTTGTGATCATTTAATTATCATTTTTGTATTGCCATATATGGTTTCCGGTATTTCCTGAATACAATAGACATCTGTTGCTATCTTGCACCCGCCAAGAAGGCCTAAACGTTCATCTTTTAGTAAATGATGACGTTCTTCAGATGATATTGGTTCTGACGTATATGGTTATGCCATTATCAGCTATGACTCTGGTTATAGAGAAACAAAATCATGATAATAAGGGATAAGAGTTCTCAACGATACCATTGAAGGTAAAAGCATGAAGAAGGAGGAACTTGCTAATCATGATCCTGGGGCAACGACAAAAAGAAACAAACACACACAAATTATCAGAAAATTCAAAATGTAGCCTTTGAATATTTTGGTTTCCCCGTTTTCTCCATAACGTGGCGGGGTTTCACTAAATGTCCCTATTTTAATTTAAATTAGCTTCGAATTTTATTAAACTTTTTCAGGTAAACACTTGAAAAATGTTTTTGTATCGTGTATGAAACGGGCGAGGTTTGAACTAATATTAAAAATTGTAAATTAAATGCAATTTATAAGCTATGCGTAGATTCTACTTTTGGTCCAGATTTAGCTGTATACGTTAAAATATAGTATATATATTTGCAAATTATAAATCGCAATGTTTTAAATGAGAATCAAGAAGTGAAATTTCAGACATGTTTTGATATTCTAAAATGTGATGTAAAGCATAAGGCTTCTTTTATTAAACTCATGGTGAAAGTAGCATCCCGAAATTTATAAGGATGTTTGTCTAGATAATACAGAGTTTGGCGGGCAAAATATTTGTATCTTTTGTAAATATCTAAAATGCTGTTTGTTGATGTAGATAGAATGAAATCTAAACTCTGAAAAATACGAACACCTTTCTTAACCATTTACATTTCAAGTCCCTTTACATTAATTTAAATGTATTTTTGAAACTCGGTAAACCGAGCAACTGTCTTAACCGAACACATTACTAAACAGAGCATTGTCTAAACAGCACCTGTCTACATCCATAATCTGTCTAAACCAAACATCTGTCTAAACCGATCACCTGTCTAAATCAAGACCGAACAGCAGCTTTAACCAAACACATTTCGAAACCGAACCCGTTTACAGTTCAAAATGGTTTTGGTTTCGACATGTTCGTTGTTTTGTTTATTGTTTTTTTTTCTACTTACTATCGAATGTTATCGATGCCGTATTCTTCTTCAAGGTTTGTGCGCATAATTCCAAAGCTTGTCCAATCTTGTTTTCCTGACCTGAATTGCACTTTACTTAACGTAATACATTTTAAAATAAGAAAATTAAAGCAAATTACAAATTGATATGCCTCAGTTTATTATGTTTTATATCGAAAGTGATTCATTTGACATTATATACTTTTTCACTAATTGAATTTTCGAACGTTTATAGCAGTCAAATAGAAAAGAAAATAAGTCAGTTAAACGAACTTCGTCCATATAAACTTTATTCATATTGATGTATTTTTTAAAAGGCTATCATACACATACCCCAAAAGTTTGTTCTGTTCTTGATGATTATCATAATGAACTGAATAAGGATACAACGTCTCTTGTGTTACCTAACTAAATAAAATATTATTTTTTACATATTCCAAGTATTTGAATAAACACATACTGCAGATGCGGAAAATGAAAACACATGTTTATTGATTTAAATTTAGGCAAAACGAAATTAACACTTTATTGTCATGGAAATGGGCTTTCAAAACTCATTTTTCGCAAATAACATTTGGTAAGCATTTGGCACTATTACACAAAAACAGCATGTAGAACCAAACAGGAAAACAAAACAAAAAAATAAAAATTTTCGGCCCATTATAGGCACACAAGGATGTGACACGTCACCACTCGCACCTGCAGCTCTTTGTTACAAATTTATTGCAGGGGTAAGAAACTAAAGTCTCTAAAGAGCCTGATTTGCTCATCTGGCTTGATAAGCAACATTATATTTTTGTAAAAGTGGTAAAGTTTTTCTAGGATAAAAAATACTAAAGCAATAACCGAGAGAATTCTTTTGAATTATGTCCTTTAGTTTCTGAAGAGAATTTTTTTAAAGTAATAAAATTAGAAATAGGGCAATTACTCCAACATGGCTTAGCAAATTAACACGAAAATTTGAAGACAGAAAGATATCATTATAAGAAACACTTTTATCCCAAGTCATAATTGGGCTAAGACTAATGGTCTTGGAGATATATGTAAAACACTTCTGTCTGGCCCTATGTTTTATTTTTAGTGATGTTGGTCATGTTTTAAACAGATAAAAAAATTCTTTATTCTAACTATGCAAATTATTCTAAGGAACACTGTTGCCAAATTTGGTTCTAATTAGGTTAGTTACGTTAGAGAAGAATTTTGAAAGAAATAAATAATATTTAAAAAAAAAAACAAAACAAAAAAAAAAAAAACAAAAAAAAACGCCGAAGATGGGAATTTGATTTATGAAATCATATGCTGAATAATGATACTGACATAATGTAAAAATTCCTGTTCAAAACTTACCCAGGTGACTCGGATGGATCATTTAATTTTTTTGTCCTCACCAGTCATATTCTGAGGTCTTGGTTTGGATCTAAATGTAATGTGTAAATCTTAGTACAAAATTACTTAAATGAAGAGAATGACAACTGAAGTCCGTAGATCAAGGTCATGAAAACATCAAAACAACCGTTTTCCGTAATGGTCCTAGAAATAGTAAGTTACACCAGGTTTTATAACGTACAGTGATTAAAAAACGTTATGGTATTTTACTTTTATCTCAGAAATAGTTTATTTCATGCGGAGATTTCCGAATGACGATGTTATATAAAGAAAAACAGAAATGCATATTATACAGACTTGTATGTATCTAGATAAAAAAATTAAATCAAATTCCCGCTTTAAACTTACCCAGGTAAATTTGACTGCTCAATAAAATTATTGTCCTCACAATACAGAGGTTTTTGCTTGGATCTGAATAAAATATATAAATCTAAATATAGAAGAATTTTTAAAAGAATTCATAGTTACTTTAACGATATCGAAAAAGAGGGGAATGTCAATTTTATCGATAAACTGCAAAACGAGTAAGCCAAAAATGTTACTTAAAACACCACATTCAACATTACATTCAATTGTTTCTTCTTTTGTTTGGTGTTGTGCTGACATTGTAGAACTTTACAAAATAAATAAAACAAAAATACAAATAGGTATACGGAATTTAGAAAACTTAAAGGAGAAAAATATATAAATGTTTTGTTCACACTATACTTGAATATTATTAAATTGAATTTAAAAGATACTTCATGACATTTTCTTTAGTATTATCCTCAATGTTGTTCACACTATATTTGCAAATATATTCAATTGAATTACAAAGATACTTGAAAAATTGATTCTATGTGCGTACTCAAATAACCACTGAAAAAAAAAATTAAAAAGTTTTATTTCATTTATAAAACAAAAACATTGTTTAAAATTACAATTAAAAAACACCACTTAAATATAGTAACGCCGAAACATGTGCATATCTTGTTCAAAACGTAATAATTTAATTTGATTTAAAACAAGCTTTCTGATTGGTTTGTTCTCGTTAAGCAAACCATTTTTTAAAATAAAAAATCCAAAATGAAATTACGTTTTGAACACGAACCTACTATCATTTTTTGGACTGTCATCCATTGAAATTAAATTATACACCGTAAGGACTGTTTCTTGATTTTGAATGGTTTATACTCGATAACCTGGTTTGGGTCAGTTTATACTTTTTATAAGTAAAAACTGCCGCAAACCAATTTATTTTGTATAATCTGTTGAAAGATTAGGATCATTCCATTATAAGATGGTGCTGAAAATAATTCGGGAATCAAACATGGCTATATCGTATATTCGATTCGCTACATTGTGGTTGTAGCTCGTGCTTGTTTTCTGTTTTCAAGTTCTGGGAATGCATTTGGATTTTGACGTATTTGAATTGCCCCACGTGTTTTTTGCAGATATTTGTTAATTTTAAATTGTAAGCATACTTAACTACGGCTTTTAGTAAAAGTTCTGCAAGTTGCCGAGTGCATCCTTTGCGATGTGCAAGTTCAAAAGTAGCAAATATGTGTAAGTTTATATTCACATGTCTTCAAATGATTAGTTTTTTTGTCGTATTGGAAGAGTAAAGGTAAAAGTTTTTAAATTCAACAATTTATTCCCTCCGTTGAATTTGACAAGACATAAAGGATTTGTACACACCTGGTCTCGTGCACTAAAGCAAACCGCTTATTCATCTACAAACGTATTTATTCTTAATCTGGTTGCGGAGGTTCATTTTAAGTCATTTTTTATCTGTCATGAAGTACGGAATTACTTTTGATATATTGATCTTGTGTTATGTCTTCGTATGATCGATTAAAGTACCAATCAGCTGTATCTGCACCCGTTATACATCTTAGGTACTCGCATCCGTCTTATATCTTAGTTATCGACACCCGTCATGCATCGTCAGGGTACAAAACAGTTTTCCCGATCTCGAAGCGTCATCCTTTTGACACAGAACAGGATTATAATGGAAACATTCACTTCATACCACTAAATCATCATAACAAGAAACTTAATAAATAATGAAATACTTACCCTTTAGAATCTGAAAAAAATGCGTTGTGTCACACAAACTTACAAAATATAATTCAACAAAGAAAAAAAAGCCTGTTGAAATATTAACATTCTTTTTGCTTGGCGAATGGGTATTAGAGCTATGTAGGAAAATGATGGGAGTAACCCGTTAAAATGATACGAATCAGGAAGCATGAATTTATGATTATTTAGCTAACCATGCCAATAGATTACTTGATATATTCAGATATGTTGCCAAAATTTCAAATGTGGATATGTTGTTGTCTTAACGTTAATATCAAATGTGGATATGTTGTTGTCTTAACGTTAATACATAATTTAAATCGATCTTTGATAAACACGAAATGAATAATACAAAAATATTATTGAGGTTACATGAGATTAAACTGATGGTGTTTTGTTCGTTTGTTTTTGTGTAGTCCGATAAAAAGGACTACAAAACTGGAATTTAGCAGCTGCCTGAAGACAAAAATACTTAATTAGGAATTACCAAATGGACGGTATTATTGAGCGAATATTGTACACAATTTATTTTATGATATCAATTATCTAACAGGAAGTTAACTAACCAATATATGATAATCGACAATGTACATGCGTACCATAGAGTATCAAAACCTACATGTTTGATTTTTTAGTCCAATCATAGTCAAAATATGTTTATTAACTTAAGTTTGGTTTCAAGATCATTTTGCAATTTTGCATTACTGCTATGTCAAACGTTCATATATTATCTTCAATAAAGTTGGGAGTTCCGATCATCCCTTTTGTCTTTGTTTCTTGTATATAGATAAAAAAAAATAAAAAATGGAAAAAATATTAACACGGAATGAAAACTATGATAGAAGGTGAGAAATGGGAAAATTAATAGAGATTCCGTGAAGATATTGTGGTGTGAGATGGGTATACTACATTCAAAAAAGCATTGGCTTTGAATGGAAAACTCTGAAAACGTTCTGATCAATCTGAAATAGATAGTGTACATCTATAATATTGAATAAATTTTATGTAAAAGTTTCATGAAATTTCATTCTGTGGCGTGGAAATCGCAATTAATATGGGAAAGTCACCCCGATAAGAGATAGGTACCCTATGCACATAAAGGGAAGAGTAAAATGTTTTTATATTATAAACCACCAAAATATCAACATTCTCTGAAAGTTTCATTAACCTCCGTTCAGTTGTACAAAGGGGAAGGAGTTGACGGATAAGTAAGGGATACACCTATAAAGGGGGAGGGAGTTGATGGACAAGTGAGGGATACACCTATAAAGGAGGAGGGAGTTGACGAATAAGTGAGGAATACACCTATAAAGGCTGGTTGAATTATATATTTAAAAACATTTTGCTATCAAAACCTACAAAATATTAAAATCAAAATCTAAAATAGAACGTGCATATCTGAATTGTAAAATGAATATTCTGTGAGAGTTTCATTGCATTCCATCCAGTTGTGAAAGAGAAGTAAGGGGTAAAAAATGGGTAATTTCCTCTACGTAATGGCAGTACATACAGGAGTACGTACACCGCTATTACCGTGTACTTCCACCTTGCAAGCGGTGGTATAATATATCAAATTACAGTTTCCTGTAGAAAAACAATATTTATTACCAAATTCATGACTCTATATTGATATGTTTTGCATGAACGACACATTATACATACAGCTTATACATGAAAACAACATACTAGTACTTCAATGCTGGTCCAAAATATGATAGAAAAAGAAATATATACCGAAGATTCAAGCGAGGCCCAATCCATGGACAAAACACTGGAAACAAAAAAACAGCAACACAAATGAATAAATCATACAACAGTTACTATAAATGCGCACAGAAAAAAATACAGTTTTAATCTAACTAAAACCTACGGTGAACTCTTGGGCCTCGGAAAGATTGAGCAGTTCCTTCTTCTTCCTAAACACCCGTCCAGTAAAAAAGGGAAAAATATCTTTGACAGAAAGAGGTTGATCATATTGAAAAAAAAGACATTTCATATTGATCAGCCAGGTCACGCAGACAACCGTACAGAATCAAGAGACAATTATCCCATGCTGGTGCAGAATTTCATGGAATACTACTTCATAAAAAAGGATTCTTGGCAGTCGAGAGATCAAAGAAATCGCGTCTGTAATAGTTTAGTTGAATGCTTTTCAATCTAGTCAGCGTTGCGATGAAAGATCAAGATTTGTTTAGTTTACCTGTAGTATCCTTATTTCAAAGGCTTAGGGTTGATACATGAGGATACTCATCTAGAAATATTCATTGTAAGTGTGCAGAAAAATCATACTATTCGTCTGTGGCAATCCTTTCGTAGAGTAAATGTTTGTCTCGTAACAGTGTAAAATTAATTAACAAGTTGGGGCACACAATGGGTTACTGCATGGTTGCCTAATATCTGCTGAAAGGGAAATCAAAGGAACCAAGATTCGAACGGTAATGAAAAAAAAAATAAACACAAACAACTCAGAACACAAAATAACCAAAATAATACGCACAAATAATCAACGGAAAATGTTTTCATGTTTTCATATTATAAACCACCAATTAATCAACGGAAAATGAGCAACCTAGACTCCGAGAAAAACTGAGAGCATGGACCAGGTGCATCAGTAGGTTTTTTTTCTAGAATGCTCATAAAATCTGACATCAGGTGTAGACGAATAAAGGGAAGGTAAACAATTAATCGGTGTTCAAATTGGTTCTCATTGGAACCAAACCTAATTTGGTCAGGACTACATCCACGTGACAGTATTTTGTTGGTAAAAACAGAGACAAAAATATATATTTTGTGATCAATATTTCTTTCATATTTATTTATAAATAATGACCTAACGATGAGATGTGATGTACACAAGAAAATTTTTTAAAAAAATCCATAGGCCTACACAAATGAAAATAATATCTAAAAGTAATTTTTAGTGGAGTCCGAGTTGCTCATTTGCGTTTGTTACTTTGTATGTATGATTTTAGTTACTTCATGTTCTTTGTTGTGTATGTCTGTTTTCCATGTCTGGTGTTTGTCCCTGGATTATATTCTTTTGATTACCGCTATAACCTTGGTTCTCTTGATTACTCCTAAAAAACACCAACATACATACAAAACCTTCACAAAGCTATTTACTGAAATCGGTAGATATTTTGGATGTCGTGACAGATGAAAAATGTCTTCTCCATACCACTCATACCTCTGAAGTCAAAGCACAGGAAAGATGATGGCCGTATTGACTTAAGCCACTCTTATCAATTAAACTATGAGTTATGAAAACCACAGTTTTCACGTTCTGTTTTCTTTTTATAATTATAGATTGTAAAAATGACACTGGAAAATGCTTTAAAATTGGAGACGAAGGATTTCAAGCGGTGGTACATGGTAACAGCTATTCTAGTTGTCGCTGTGAGAAGAGGGAACCATTGGGTTATGCAATAGCGTGTGGGTAGTGAAAAACGGTAAAATGCTCGAATAAAACGTATGAAAATCAAAGATTTCTTTATTTATATACTCATTTAATTGCAGATGCCCTTCAAACGGATCAATTTGTTTAAAAGAATGAAAGGTGAATTCAATTCTTTTTTAAATTTCGGTTTAAACGCCTGTCGAAAAATAAGCAGACATGTAGTATCACTACAGCACTCCACAGACTGCACTAAAAACTGAGATAATGGACCAGGTGCATAGAAACACCCGCCGAGTTGCTCAAGTCCGGGGTAGACGAAAAAGAAAAGAAAACTATGAAAATCAGCTAGGAAATGGGCGTGCTTATTAGATGTAAAATGTTATATAGGTATTAACCTCGTCGAAAAACTTCCATCAGTTTTCATGGCGTAGATGGATACACCGTAACGATCCACGAGTTCATGATGACGACCATAAATCTTCTGTAGTGATGACTTCAATCTATTAGCAACATAACCCTGTTCCAAAAGCCTATTTGATAGAATTGTAGCAATACAAAAAGTCTGCGTAGTTTCGGCAAGCTCTGGCATAACGTATGAGTTGGAATATGAACAATGGTACTCCATACGCAGGTGCTGAAGGATGTTGCCACAGATGAAAGGAAGGTTGACAATTCGGAATCAAAAGTCATCAAGTTTGTCGTAAAGTTGGTCAATAGTTTTCCTTTACCGTCGATTTCTAAGTGTACGTCAACATATGAGGCTGACTTCACAGTGTAAGTAGTATCCTTTATCTCAAGTTCTTTTGGGTAGATGCAATGTATCAAATCCCCCAAATTAGGATTGTTTAAAGATAATACGTCATCTAGCATCTAGTATCTAGCGGAAACTGAGAGTAAAGGATCTAGCCAAACGATATTCTTTCTTTCGGATCAGATCAGCTATAAAGCCAGCTTCATACCAGAAAGGAAAAGGTCAGCAAGTAAAGGAGCATAATTGTTCCTATTGGATTGCCGACCGTGTTGAAAAATCATAAGTTTTTACTGCGTTTTATTTGCACAAAAAAAAACTTCATTTCTATATCACTACGTGAAATATGTTATCAAATGCTATACATATGAAAACAGTTGTTGCAAATTTTCGTGAGTACATATGTTCATGTATTTTATGTTTATATGACGTGGAATATTGTGCTCCATAACAAAAGAAAGTGTTTTACAAATTTCAACAGTGGAAACAAATAGAACCGAGATGATAGCAAAATAATAATATATTTTTTTCTTTTCGGCATAGAACTTTAAACATCGAGTCCTTTGAGATTTGATATTTTATAAAGGAACAATGTTTATATTGACATCACATTTAACCTGATTTAAATTTGCAAAGGGAAGATAACAAGTTAACAATATCAATTTAGTCCTTTAGGAAAGATGCCTAAGATAGAAAATGTCGTCATCAAATAGAGAAACTTCAATTTCACTGATGTGGAGACTAAAATGGATAATAAAAGGAAAAGGAAGATTGTAATAAATGTAAGCTTGCTCGTAGGCTTTTTGATCCCAATTCTAAAGCATTCGAAATTATTGTTAGCTTCCTTAATTCGTATGCGTTTTCTTTTTTCTCGACTCGTCTTAAGCTTGAAATTATTAATTTCACGTACCGTTGACCTATCACCGTTGACCTATAAACCATAACATCTTAAACCAAATATTCTATTTATATAATTAATTGGGGATCTAGTGGGAGCTCTACGGTCTATAAATAACAAATGGCCTTTTGAAAAAAATAAATATTGCTTTTTACATTAAATCATTCTTGTAGTGCAAAAATTAAGTTAATTGTTGTTTATGAAAAGACGGATACTTTGTATTTAATAATCTTGCTTAAAGTAGTTGCACATTTGTCATGGGAAGTTAGTGTTTCCGCATGTAATAAGATAAAGGGATAAAGAAAGTATTGAACTCTAATGACTGTATCAAATTGAGGCTTGTTAAGTGTATTTTCTTTTGAATGTCTAAAAGAATAGTTTTGTTATAGAGTAAATTGATGTTAAACGTGGTAATCAGTAATCGCTAATATGATAAGATGGTCATTTCTCATATTTAAACAAATCTGGATTTTTGAACTTATTTCATTTTTCGTCGTCGGGTTGAAGTATTCGAACTTTACTAAGACTTGTTCAACTCGAATATTGGTTCATCTGGAAAACAAATTTGATATGAAAAGAGAGAGTAAAGCCATCTTTTGTGTAACACTTATAATATTTCAAATCATGCTTTGATTTTATCTATGTGCAAATATATGTTTTCTCCTCTTATTTGTACTTTCAAATAATTTAAATGGTCAAATTAGCATGGAAGATTTTTGAAACGAATTACCAATTATTTTACTGAAGCTTTCAATTTAATTCATATTGAATAAAAAATAACAAAACAACCCTTTTTAAGATATTATTTCATATAATATTAGTTCCCTTGTTTACTCTTAAACTAGAAAACTGTAATATGTAGATTTGATATTCAAATAAAGAACAGGAAGACCACTGTATTAACATTAATTTATGCTTTTCAATCTATTTTTGTTTTCCTCTTATTTCGTCCCTCTTAGAACTGCCCGCCGCGTGTTTGGTATAAAGGCTAAGACAATAATCCCTATAAGTTGAACTTGACTTGAATGGACTACCAACTTTGTTAGATTTAATGAAAGATCGAAGGAAAATACTTTCTGTTTGACATGATTTTTCGAAACAATATTTGTCCTCGGAGACCGCTGCCTGCCCTCTGTTCTTCTGTTGTTAGGATGTCTGTCAAACATGTAGGCCCACGTCATTGTCCTTGGTGATATCCATGTAAACACTGAGTTTGAATTTAAACACTTTAAACAGTTTATGTCGTCGACGGATATTATTCACATACGGATATATCGTCGTTGAATTCGATGAACGTTGTGATTTTAACATCAGTGTTCATGTACCAAGCTAAGTTACAAGTGGAATTTCGTCTTCGGGATCCTATTCTCTTGCTTTTTTCGAACTCTGTGGAATTATCTAGATGTAGGTGTGATGAAAGCAGGTAGTAATAGTATAACAACTCATCATATACCATGAAAAAAATCAAAATGTTTTAAAAACATTTTTAAAATGTTCTGCTGAAAATGTTTAAGCAAACTACCAATAAACTCTAAATAAAATGTTTCGAAAATGGTTCGTGTTACCTGGGTTTATACCCATTAACCCCTGGGTTAGCTGGACAATTGTCTTCAGTCATGCAGATCTTTTTCTGTTGACTTTGAAGTTACATAGCTAAAATTTAAACATTTCAGAAATCATCCCAGCTGTTTTGTTGCTTGTGTAAATGTTTACAGTTTTTAAACACCTTCGATTCTAAGTGGCAATTAATCAGTAAATGACATGTTGTAACAAACCATTAAGGCAATCTTTTCTTTCCTTAAGAATTCTATTATTACAATTTCCAATTTTAAGGAACGGTTTCATAAAACATGCTATTTTTATAACCATTTTAGTTATCCCTCGGTTGATAAGTTTCTAAAATTGTTTTTTTAATTCCCTTTTGATCAAAATCAAATGAATGTGTGTCTACGTGTATTGATTCGCCACTGTGTGTCTACGTGTATTGATTCGACACTGTGTGTCTACGTGTATTGATTCGCCACAACATTTCTTTACCTACTATACAACAAAAACGATGGCTTCATTTCATATGTGACAACATCCCTTCGGAACCGTAATGTGAAGGTTTCATATCACAACTCATACGCCATGCAAGAGCTGGACGAAAATATGTCATAGACTTTTTTTACCATGCTAGACCTCGTACAATTACACTTCTGGAACAGGGTTATTTTACTCAATGTTTAAAGTAATAACAACAATAGTTCTATTGTCGTCATCATGAACTCGTGGATCGTTATGGTGTATCCATCCGCACCGATTTTTTCACTGTCACAGTTTTTCGTTCCTCTTTCGTCTACCGTGTTATTGCATTTTAAAGCAACTCGGCGGGTTTCCTTGAAAAGCAGAGGACGCTTACACTGCCTTGTATTTTAAATGCTTCCAGTTTTTAGTGTGGGTAGTTCATGTACAACTGCTTACGTGTTATTCTATTGTCTAGTCTTTATGCTTGAATTAAAATCTATTTTATTATCGCTTGAATCCCGGTTCATTAATTTCTCTTTAAATTTAAAAGTTATGATTATGCAGAACACTCTAAGAGAAAGTTATGCCAAATTCATTGACTTCTATTAAGATGTTTCAATATAATGTTAACAACGACAATACCTCACTTTGGGAAATAATTGTCAGGTCTAATACCGTCTTTTAATTTTATCAATAAATTAATGTGAACCAAATGTGTTTTTTTGTTGTCATTTGATAAATCAGATGATTAATTCGGTTTCAAATCCGACAACTTTTTTCCTTTCTTGTTCAAGTCACGAATTTCATCAGCAAGGAGCTTTTCTCCTGTTTCCTCAAGCGCACTTATCAGTTTTGTTACCCTCATGCAAGACTTTTGTTTCTTGAGTGCCGTTTTCAGCAGTATCATCTTCTGCACTACACTATTCGGATAGGTCTTACAAATATCTAAATATTGTGTTGCGGTCATGTCCATGTTGATAACAATTTCAAAAACATTTTCGAGTAGACCAGCTAAACGC